>CM069297.1:29317500-30567500 GCA_035609425.1 Epinephelus awoara
GTGATGAGGTTTAAAAGATAATATGGTCATGAGAAACAATTCATAAGATGTGTTTTAAAATGTGTTAAAACAGTAAAAACTCATGGTATGTTTACAAAGGGTCAAAACGCTAAAAAGTATTTTTAATTAATTCATTGTTTATTTCATTTTTCATTGTTAAAAGTTAAGATATAACAGTATTATTATGTGGTCTTGATCCGTTAGCCTGGGATCGATTATTCTGGTCTCCACCCACATAGGCCTACAAGGGGAATCGCGGTAATTTCAATAAATTTGCAGTAAACGTTGTCATTGAGGAAATACCATAGACTGTATAAAATAAATACCACTCTTCATCACTCTCGTTATTATTTCTCCCCGTATTCATGTACAGTATGTTGCTGGTATTTCACTGCTAACTGTGTCGTGATAATTTTCTGACATGCTGAGAATGTTTCTGAGTGTTTATATACAAATCTTGAGTGAGTTAAAGTAAAGTTTGTCAAGTATGGTAACGAGTGTGTGAGTAAAACCCCCGCTTGTTAGGAAAATGTGTGTATGTTATTCTGTGAACTTGCATGTGCACGGTAGAAATGTATTTTGCACAGTTGTTTACATATTGTTTATTTGATGACTATATTATTTACCAGTGGCAGTGAAAAGGATGAGAGTTATGTCCAAGAAATACGTTTTTGTTGTGAGTGAAAAATAATATCTAATGTACATTACTGCATCTGACCTGTAGTGTAAATGTTCATTTGGAAATTGTATGTATATATTTTTGAGCATTGCAGTTCCTCACTGAGGAAAGACCACTCTTCATCACTCGCAGGGGCGTAACACACCCATGCATGCTGACAGGGCCGTAGTCACCTTATACATGACGGGGACAGGCGTCGGTGGCTTAGTGGCCTTGTGCTCTTTTGGGATGCTAAAACCTGACCTTTACTACAGCAATGTCTGCCCACAATAAAACTACAGCAGAGGTATGAAGACTTTTGTCTGGTGTTCATCCATTCCAGGGGTCAACAGCATCTTACAGTGTGTGTTTTACTCAGGTTAGAGGTTACAGGGCATGCCTTTGATATGCATTTCAGCTTTTGACAGTACTGTGTGTTGGCTGTCATCCCATTATTTTTCCTACCAGTTAATGTATGTTAATGCCTCCCTGCTGCAGAGCCATGTGGGTCATCCTGGCCTTGCTGCTTGCCCTCTCCAGTGGCACTCTGTCTCTGGACAAACTCAACATGTGCATGGACGCCAAACACCACAAAGTGAACCCTGGCCCTGAGGGACAACTTTATCTTCAGGTGATGAACATAAATGTCTCAAGCAAATCAAATGCTGGGGAACTGGGATGTTTTTTTCCCCACATCTGAAGCTTCTGAACATGTTGTTGTGGCTGAGAAAAAAGCAGCATAAAATGACCCCTCTTTCCAACTCTTCTTTCCAGTGTGCTCCGTGGAAAGACAATGCATGCTGTACTGCTAACACCAGTGAAGAAGCCCACGATGATAACTCCTACTTGTACAACTTCAACTGGAATCACTGTGGTATCATGAGCCCTCAGTGCAAGAAACACTTCATACAGGACACCTGCTTCTATGAGTGTTCACCACACCTGGGACCCTGGATACAGAAAGTGTGTATTGTGCTCTCTCTCTCTCGTATCTGTGTTTAGCCAATTGTAACACTAGATGGCAGCATAAGAAGTTGAAACGACTGAGAGGCAGGCCAATTAAATCCACATACAGGTTGTTGCCAGTGTCATCATAGTAATAAAAAAAATTAACCAGCAGACCAAGTTCTAAATAGAGACTTTGTAATGTGCCCCAGTTTAATTTGTGGACGCTTTTTATAACTCTCCTGACAGATCATATTGTAACTGTAAGGGCAGAGAGTTTAATTCTAGTCATACACCAATCAGCTAAAACATTAAAACCACTGCCAGGTAAACCAGGGAACCTTTAGTCCTGGCATTCTTTAGTCCCAAACACAGTTACATACCAAGTTTCGCTCCTTATGGCAGCGGCACTCCTCAATGACATCTCAAGACATTGACCTGGTCTTCAAATTCCTGATATCCAAATCTGATCAAGTGCCAGCACTCCAGAGGTTCCCTCGATTCACAGTGAAACCTCCTTGAATCTGACTTGGCTCTGACCTGTTGAAGCATGGACAACTGGGGGATGTCTGGCATCAGGGCATTGGTGGATCCCTTGAGCCCTATGGGTTGTGAGGTGGGGTACTGGCCCGTCCCACAGTTGCCAGATTAGATTGGGATTTGGGGAATGTGGAGGCCAGGTGGATGCCAGGAGCTCTTTGTCACATTTCTTTGGCCACTCGTGAGTTGTGTTTATGTTGTGGTATTGTCCCTACTGGGGAGGCCACTGCCTTTGAGGAATGTTGTTGCTATGACGGGGTTACTGTGTCTGCAATGGGGTCAGGGGTTGGACCCAAGGTTTCCCAGCAGAACACGGGATTGTAATGACACGATCGATGTTATTCATTTCATCGGCGAGTGGTTTTATTGTTTTAGCTCATCAGTGTACATCACTTGTGTTCTGAAAATATGGATCATACAAACTAGTCAATCGTGTGTGTGTGTGTGTGTGTTTGTGTGTGCGTGTAGGTGGATCAGAGCTGGCGTAAGGAGCGTATCTTAGATGTGCCTCTGTGTAAGGAGGACTGCCATGAATGGTGGGAAGACTGCAAGAATGACATCACCTGCAAGACTGACTGGCACAAAGGGTGGGACTGGAGCTCAGGTTGGTATATAAACACACACACATGCGTGCACACACAGACCAGTAGGTACACACAGACCTACTCAAAATAATCATACATTTGAATCCACATTAACACACTTGTCTAACCCAAAAAACACTTTTGACTATGTGCACACAGTACCATGCAGTGTCTCACTCATAAACACATACAGAGATCTTCCATTACACTGCTTTTACTTGTTGCCAGGTAATCACTAAATTTCAATGCAAATTCCTCCCCTCTGTCTCACCTACAGGTACCAACCAATGCCCTAAGGACAGTAAATGCAGAAAGTGGACCGAAGTTTACCCCACACCAAAGTCCATGTGTGAACAAATCTGGTCCAATTCCTACCTTTACACCACTTACACCAAAACCTCAGGACGCTGCATGCAGCTGTGGTTCACCGGGGAGAACCCCAACAAGAAGGTAGCCGCGTACTACCTGAACAATGCACAGCCAGGAAAACAAAGCTTTGCCTTGACGACTCTACTCCTCCTGGCTTTTGCATCTTTCTCTGTAATGATGCACTAAAAGGATATCATTGACCTACCCTGTATCGGCTTTGAGGTGCCAATAAAACTGCTTTCAAATGCTCCTCTTGTCTCCTTTTGAGTCAGTTAGCCTCCTAAGTGATGGAAAGACCCCTCTGGCTTGCTCCACCTAAATAAAATGAGATTCACTGATCACCTTACAAAAACCCCCCACACACTTTTCCTCTTACCTGTAGTGCTATTCATAAATCTAGATTGTTTAGGTTTGAGTTACAGAGTGTTATATTGGAATGTTTCCAATATAATGGAACTAGATGTACAAAAATATATTTGGAAAAACTCAACAGCGATGTCTCTTTCCAGAAATCATGACCCAGTTACTCACAATAATCCACAGACCTTGTTGTGAGCAGTTTCAGGTAGAAACTATTTTCTTTCAACCGAACTACACCCACCAACCGCATCACTGCACAGAAGGAAGCATCTACTCGTACATGAGGAGCTCTAACTAGCTAGCTCAGTGGTGCTAGTCCCCACCTTGTATGGTGACTGAAGCCCCCACTTGCATGTTCAACAATAAAGTAGAAGTTATATCACTGTATAATTCATTAAATTTGATTTTCATTCATTTTCTGTAACCGCTTATCCTGTTGGGGTCCTCTGACTATCACAAGGCTGACACATAGAGGTAGACAACCATTCATGCTCACAGACAATTCAGAGTCACCAATTAACCTGCATGTCTTTGGGCTGTGGGAGAAAACCCAGAGTACCTGGAGAAAACCACACTAACTAGGGAGAGCATGCAAACTCCACACAGAAGGGCTCCCCCACCCCAGGGTTCAAACCAGGAACCCTCTTGCTGTGAGGTGACAATGCTAACCACTGCACCACTGTTTGCCATAAATTTGATACCTTGGTAAAATAAAAAAGATTTTTAATGCACATCTGAAACGGTCTGCCTTAGTACTCGAACAATAGACAGTAATGTGCAGTACATCTGATGCACATCACTACAGGGGAGGCTAATAATTTACCAGTCTATACTCTCCCCCTGTTTTATTGTTTGTGTTTTGCAGTTCCTG
The DNA here is from genome assembly GCA_035609425.1 of Epinephelus awoara. NCBI lineage: Eukaryota > Metazoa > Chordata > Actinopteri > Perciformes > Serranidae > Epinephelus > Epinephelus awoara. Next base: position 29,321,828 of record CM069297.1, read on the forward strand.
GTGATTTTTTTCATTTCCTTCTTATGTTATTATTTTCTTATTAATTTCCTCATAATTTGATTTGATTTGATTATTTGCTACATGAACACTGGAAAATGTCCTCGTGGTGTGAATAGATGGGATCAAATTCAGCACGGAGAGTGAGGGTTTGTCAACTGTCCTATTTGGAAAGATGGAAAAAAATACAGTTTTGCTTTCTCCATTATGTTAAAAATAGCAAAACCTAAAAATACAGGACATACATACAAAAAAAAGCCCAAATCAAGGCAGCACAGCAGTTTCTGTGCAGGAAAATAAAACAAAATCAAATGTTTGCATCTGGACAAGGCATGAAGTGACTTGTCACATACTGTACTACTGCACAGCGCTGGGATGATATTTCTGTGAGTGCAAACTATGGATCAGTTTAATAACCCCTTCATAACCTCAACCACCAGCGAGGAAACCGTAAAACAGACTCAGGATCTACACTCAGGGAAAATGTTTCTCTACACCGGGCCCCAGTGATCACACTGTCACATGACCACTCTGGGCCAGCTAGTGGTTAGTGGGCTCCACTGCTTGGTAATTATGGAGTTCCAGTCCCTTGGGTGTGTGTGTGTGTGTGTGTGTGTGTGTGTGTGTGTGTGTGTGTGTGTGTGTGTGTGTGTGTGTGTGTGTGTGTGTGTGTGTGTGTGTGTGTGTGTGTGTGTGTGTGTGAAAAAGAGAGAAAGAGTGAGGGTGTGTTAATGTCTCACTTCCTCCCCCTATGTTTAAGTGTGTTCCTGTGTCACACTGTTTCTGTGTGTGTGTGTGTGTGTGTGTGTGTGTGTGTGTGTGTGTGTGTGTGTGTGTGTGTGTGTGTGTGTGTGTGTGTGTGTGTGTGTGTGTGTGTGTGTGTGTGTGTTAGAGATGGGCATGAGTTTACATATGCGTGTGTCAGTGCCACGTCCTAATGTGTTCTGTCAGGTGATTGGTTGGCTGTCGTGTGTACAAGACCTGACAGAGAGGAGCCTGGCTGATCATCATCCTGGCAAATATATTTAGCATCTTTTGTGCACTCTGTACTTTTATATTCACGTTCTGAGATAATTAATATCATACATTTAAAAAGTCATGAAAGATGAAGTCCACAGTATCCTTATATTTTGAAAGTGTGGCCCTACCTTGTGTCAGAGATCAGTCGTGTCAAAGTGCTGCTACATTTCTGAAGCTGATAATAACATCCTTCCTAATGATACCAATGTGTAATTTCACATTGCAAGATCAGCTGTGAACCCCGGGCCAGTCTTTCCTGTCTCTTTTCTCTGCATGAACTACACACCCAAAACTCCTATAGACCGTTTAAAACTTGACAACATAAAAATTCTAAATTGCTCTCTTGGTTTTTCCTGTTGAAATGTTTGTTAAAGCAGCAGCTGCAATTAAATAGCAATAGCAATTAAACAGTTTATGCAAAGAGAGGTGTGGCCTTTGTTTGTTAATGCCACGGCCATAATTTATCCAACAGCTTTATTCAAACATGATCAAAACTATTGCATCTTGGATGGTGGACATCAGCTGATGTGGGGCATCCATGCTAGTTTGCTTTTCAGATACTTGCATGTTTAGCAGATAGTATTTTAATATGTCAGATATTATGGAAGAATTGGCCGTGATCAGATATCATCACTATTTTGGTTTTGATATGAACACTATTTAGAGGCCCAGTGTATGTGATTTAAGGGTATATATTGGAAGAAATGGATTATAATATAAAAAGAATGTTTTCTTTACTGTAAAATCACCTGAAAATAAGAATTGTGTTTTCGTCAATTTAGAATGAGCTGTTATATCAGTGGTGCCCAACTGGTCCAGCCACAGTGTCCACATTTCTCCATAGTCATTAGTTTCAGGTCCACAAAGTTTTTTTTTAACTACTACACGTCATAACATGCTAGAAGTTGTGCTAAAGTCCTGCATTTATAGCTGAGTCTAAGGATGTAAAGTTGAACCTGAACAGCTGACTCTGAGATGTCCACACAGAATAGTGTAGCCCCTATAAAGTGGCTTAAGTGACCCTCTCACCAAGATTGGGTATGTAAAGGGCGCAGCATGGCCTGTTCTCTGGCTTGACCCTCAGGCACAACTTTACAAAAGTTGTCTATCCATTATTCATCTATTTTAGAATCTGGTTTTTGGGTTTTTTAATGAGCACTACAGCTTTCACTGTGTTTTTAGCGTAGCTACGGACTTTAACTCCTGTTCCAGAGTTACCAGACAGTTACAGAAAGATGCAAAAAAAGGGCAAAATAATTTCTTTTTAAGATGAATTGCTGACCAATTATAGTTTTATTACGATGTCACATCTTGCAGCGTCCTTTTATGATCCCTGCATGCAGACAAATTGTAAAGCCACATGCTTTTACAGTCTTTTACAGTCAACACACACACAGACACACACACACAGGCATACACAGTGTGATGCCATAGTCAGAAATAGAATTGGGATGGCTGCTGTCCATGTGGCTATTAATACTCAGCTTTTCTGAGGTCATTGGCAACACACACACACACACACACACACACACACACACACACACACACACACACACACACACACACACACCACCACCACCCTGCTCAACTCTCACCCTCTCTCCTCACTTTGACTCCAACTTTCTTTTTCCTTGTGTGTTTGCATGTGTGTGTGTCTCCACCACATTTTAGGAGTCAGACTTTTTGTGGACAACTAGAGAGAAAAATACATAATGTGCAGTGTGCGTTGGGTTGACTGTTTCCTGTTTTTCCAGTCTGGCCTCTAGGTGGACAGTTACACCTTGTAGGGGTGTGTGTGTGTGTGTGTGTGTGTGTGTGTGTGTGTGTGTGTGTGTGTGTGTGTGTGTGTGTGTGTGTGTGTGGTCTGGAAAAGAAAAGGATTGCATAACTGGATTGAAGCTGGAGAAATTGCAGCAGGCTGGCCTCCTCGGTGGCTGCAGGTCACACTGATATTCAAATAGGAAAGCCCTCCGGCCATTTTCATATGCTTATCCGGGGCCAGATTCAGGGGGCGGCAGGCAAAGCAAAGCTCCCCAGTGACACTTTCCAGCTCCTCCTGGGGGATCCCAGGGTGTTCCCAGGCCAGTTGAGGTGTATAGCCCCTCCAGCATGTTCTGGGTCTGCCCCAGGGCCTCTTACCAGTGGAACGTGCCCAGAACACCTCTAAAGGGAAGTGCCCAGGAGCCATCCTATCAGATGGCCAAACCACCTCAACTGAACCCTTTCATATTATTGGACAGTTATGATACATGCATGCATGTATGTATATAGCATTTCAATATTGTAGGTGGTCAAAGTGCTGTTATGTTTAACTGAACACAGCTGCATTATACTTTATTTGTTGACCACATTTTGTCCGTAAAATCTGAACCTGCAAAGCAACTAGTGACTAAAGCTGTCAGATAAACATATAGTGGAGTACAATGTACAATATTTCTCTTTCAATGTAGCAGAGTACGAGTATAAAGCTGCATAAAATTTACTACATAACTGTCAAGAAGATAAGTAAATAGTTACTTTCCTCCACTGCTTCTCCTCTATTAGCATGAAGTCAGGTCATTTCGAACATCAGGTAAAATGGGGAAAATAAGGTGTTATATCTTGGGCTCTTTAAATACAAGCAGCTGGTCACCAAATATGTTGTTGCATTGTTAATACAATTGTGCTTAAAATAAAACAATTGCTGTTATTGGTCTGAGATGACTAAGATGGGCACACCTCAGACTGAAAAATCCACCGGTCACAGAGCTTCCAAGGAAAGCCATGTGGCATGTTGATTTTCTCATGCTGGTAATAAGAGTACTGCTCCTAAATAAATAAGGGTGTAACAACAAACACGGTTTAAGGATGTTGCATTATATTATATTTTTGACTTTTAATCAAAATATTCCCACAATAGAGTTTACTTTTCACATTTCAAGGGTTGGAATTGTCTTCCACATGAACTAAATCTGCTAGAACAGTGTTCTCTCCTTTAACTCTTTTTTTTTAGTTAAGAAACAAAGAACATGAGGTCGTCGTGGGTGCTACACAGTCAAATCCCAGTGCATATTTCACCTACACCCAGGCATACAGTATCACACTTTTTTCAACCTCGCTTGTACACAATCCATTTCTCCCAGTATTTTGTACATTTTTCCATCTCAAGTCTTAAAATAAAAGTAAGCCTTTCCATACAGTATATTTCGTCTATAATCCCCAGCCATTGGGCCAATGTTGGAGGATCAACTTGCAACCATTTGCGAGTCTAGGCTTTCCTGCTACTTGCCAAAAGTATCTTTAATAAATACTTATCTTTGTTTGGAAATGTTTCAGGTATTTTTATACCTGAAACAAGTATAACGTGACAAATGAATAGACTAAATCAATCCAACAAGTACCTTCTTGTTTGCCATGTATGATGTATCTTAAGCACATTGAGTTTACACTTGTTAAATTAAATGTACGATATAAAAAAGTTGACTTGATGTGTTTGAAGGTCCAGTATTTCTACATTATTTTATTTTTCATCATATTTCCCTCATAGAAATATTGCAGAGAGCCATAACAAGTTCTTAAAGTAACTTGTAAGGGTAGTCTTTAGAGTTTTAGGTAGTTTTCTTGGTAATCTACTTGAAAGTGACCCATGTTATCTGGCCTTTACTTCTCTCCATCCCTCTTTTCCTCCTCTCTTTCTCTTCATCCTTAAGAGCTCTGTCAAGCTAGCTAACACATAGACATAACAGGAAACAGACTATGAGTGACTTTCCCACCGAAATAAAACGTCTGTATTTAAATTCGCCATCAACTGTTTTATTTTGAAAACCTTAAGAGGAAGTTGTGTATATTGACCTTATGTCTGCGTTGACGCGGGTCGTCCCCGCTGTTGCTCCCCGGTCTCCAGTGTGGATTTACATACCCTGATTTCCGTGGGACTGGGAAGCGATACAGGAGGGTGTAGAGTCTTTCAGGAACTGAGGAAACAGCCGCAAACAGCGCAATTTAACAAATGTTCAACTTGTAGCCCGGTCTTCGGTTGTCTCGCGCCTCCTAACCGCCGTCGGAGTAACGTTTACGCCACTTTGCGGAGCTTGTTTCGGCTCTGTCCCTGGATTACTTTTCTCGTCTTGAGGAAGGCTGGGAGGTTTTCGGAGAAGTCTGGAAGCAGCTTGAGTTGAACCCGGTTTGAAGGGCTGTGGCCATGGCCGGGGGTGGTGGCGGGGGGGTTTCTCCGTTGGGGCCCGCGCCGCCGATGTGGTATCACCGGGACCTGAGTCGAGCGGCGGCCGAGGAGCTGCTGGCCCGGGCCGGGAGAGACGGCAGCTTCCTGGTGCGGGACAGTGAGAGTGTCAACGGGGCTTACGCTTTGTGTGTACTGTAAGTAACTATATAAAGACAAGCTTGTGTGAACTCTAAACATGTGTGTGCGGCCTCGTTTGACTCTGTTTACCAGGAAAAGTTAGTCGCCAAAGTTCTGGTTTAAATGGTAAGTTGGTATTTAAGCTAGCACATGCCTTCAGGGAGTCTTTGGTTTTGTGTTAAAGGCACTACCTTATCTGTTGTTGCTTTACCAAGCTACACCAGCTTTACTTTCCTGCATCATTTGATCAAATTGTAGTTGAAGCCTGTGTGAGCCAGTTATACAAGGCATTTGTTTACTTTCTCCTGGTAGTCAGTGAGTGCCAGAGAGAGACTGTCTGTCTGCCCAGCAGTGAAACTCCAGCATGGCACACAACTTTAGGGCTGTCCCTGTCTGTCTTGTCTCTGATGTGGTCGCCTGCAGCGCCGTTTTTACAGGGCACTGAAACTGAATGGCGGTGGAGGTAAATATAAGCATCTATGTGGCTGTTGAGGCCTTGCTGATGTTTTGATTTAAGGCTCATATAAGCAGCTGGCTTAGCTGAGCAGTTACACATACTCCCTTCTCACACAGTATATCATAAAATGACAATAGGGGCCTGTCAGTAGTCTCTGCTGGAAGAAGTGATGAAACACCCAACCTCATTTGCACAAGGAAGACTTTACCACCAACCACCTCCATGTTCAGTAACATAACCAACCTCACCACCTGCTGACTTGAGTAAAAGAAACTGTACTCTGTGCACCTGACTAGCAGACAATCAAGATTCAGTACAGACATTACAGCCACCATTGTGCAGACTTGACATTGGCAAGTCAAATAAACGTGGAAACGGGGGTGTTTAACTGACCAAAATGACTCACGCCCCCCACCCAAGCGCCCACACAAAGTCAAACAGATGCATAGACTACTACTGACTGTGCAGATGCAGGAAGGGCCTATGCCATGTGACATGGTACTCTGACATTGACTCGACCTACATCCCCTATCTGAGAGTTTACCCCATGCTGAGTTCATTGTGCATACACGCACACCAGCAGCAGTACATACACTATGCATTAATGCCTATATTTGTGAATGACTACACCATTACAGAATACATTATTTTGCAGTCTGACCTCATTATATACTTGGCCAGTTAGACAGACTCACCCTTGTGTACATTACTCCATATAAAAACCCAGAAAGAAATAATCCCGCAACCCATTTTGGCTCATGTCTAAGTAAAATAAACACAGGCAAATACCCATTTTTCATCCTTTGCTGGATGCACTTATTCAGTAGGTCACTCTATGACCAACAACATTCCTCACATCCATGCATCATCCGTTTCCGGATGTATTCCCGCCTCCACCTCTCCCTTCCTCTCCCCTTTCACCTTTCACATCGTAGACTTTGTTTCATCTCAGAGAGTTTCCTTCATGATGCCTTAACAGGGTTTAGTCAAACTTGCTTTACAAATAATATAACTGCTTTTTACCTAGAAGATTTTTCTCCACATCCAAAAAAGTAACGGTAACAAGACATGGCAAAAGTCTTGCCAAACCAGTGATGATAGATCCTTGTTCTCATGAATGATATATTCGAGAACTGGGATGACAGACTATTTTGCAACAGTCGCTGAAGCCGTAGAGTCAAAGATGGTAAGGTCAACAACATTCAACTCTCATTCTTGTGAAATCGTGCTGATATTACTGAGTTTAAAAATAGCATTTCCAGGAAGTAAAATCTGAATCACCAGACGTGTGAAAAAAGTTCCAGACTACTGAATGGCACACTGCTTTTAGTCATGGCCCCCAGTGTTGTGTACCGGAGGTTCAGGGCTGATGTCTTTACCAGGTCCTCTTATCGTTGAATGTCTTTTGTCTCCTATACTTTAACTTTCTAAACAATCGAGTAAAACAAACTGCAAAATTAGCTGGTTACAAGCTTGCCCTGTGTATTGGTAAATTAGTAAGTTGTATTTCCTTTGTGCTGAAATATTCATTGTATTGTAACCATTTTGTAAGACTTTAAGACATTTTTATAATCTTTTGAAACTAGTTTATTTTAACTGCTTAAACCAGGCCCTTTGGTCCTTGCACACAAAAATGTACATGCCAAAATGTTTCTTTAAACCTGAACATGGCTATTAGACACTGCTTTTGTAACTTGAATACACAGATAATGTGTACTTCCTTTTTGAGGGACGTGGAGGCACCAGTGTGTTTCGGAAGTGTTTCCAGTCTGCTGCTGTCTGAGAATAGACTGGTGGGAAGAGTGTTTCTGTTGGTGACTTTACAGAAACTGCACAGCAGCACTTGGGACTGACTCTTCAGCCTCTTTCCCTTCAGGCCTTTGCATTTCACTTCCTCTTAGTGCACATGTCAGTCTGCAGGATCTGTGTTTTGTTTGTCTGCATGCAGACTTTTGTAAGAAGTGACCATTTCACCAGTTCACTGAGTGCGTTTAGTATGCAAGGGGTGTATAGCATTTCTGTGCCATAGGTGGTGCAGATAAAGTATCCTGAACAGTGTTGTGTGATTGAAATATTGAAATATTTGAAAACCGCTTTCTAGCTAGGGATGTTTTTCTAATGTTTCTTGCTGCAGCGTCACAACTTTTAGATTGCAACAAGAGAGATTCCGACCATCAGGTGAAGCCACGTGTTTTATTTAAGCATGTGTGTACGCATCAGTGACAGCTACAGAGATATTGAACCGTTTCATATTTTTCCTGTCAGGAAGATGTTCGTGGTATCAGTGCAGCGCGTCTAAACATGTCGGGGTTCAGGCATGGCCCTCTGTGTTTCTGTGTGTGTGTTTGAAACCTAGATGTTTCTGGGAAAACATTCCTCACCAGGAAGGCGTGTGAGTGGGTGTATGTACAGTTTTATTGCCCTGTGGAGATAATGGGTCGGACATTTTTTAAATGTATACTTTATCTCCAGGTAGCCTATATGTATATTAGTTTTGTCACAATACTGGAATTTCTAACTTCAGTGCAGTAACTTGGAAAATATCGATATTGAATACCATTTTCGATACCACAGGAAAAATTGTGATTGAGGGCATGCGATTTAAATTTTAATTAAAAGATAAATCAATCAAAGCTATAACATGACAACCATGACTTTTCATTTCTTGGTTTGTAGCAGAGAAAAGCAGGATCACTGTAGTAAACATGAACAGTAAGAGGGAGCAAGAAAGTGCAGCTGGTATCGGTGTAGTGATACTGAGGAAAATGAGTACTGAAAACCATTTCAGATATTCACTATCGACATGTATCAATGATTTTGACAACACAAGTGTATGTTTATGGCAGTTTTATAGTTACAGTCAGTCCTTCTCTTTTGTGATCACATTTTAAATGTGAGGAAGATTTGCGATAGTGAAGAAACTTGTAATTGATTGAATGAAAATAAGGATAATCAAGAGGGAATGGAGGCTTTTACCTGCAGTCACCTGATCAGTGTGCTTCTTGAAATGAGAAGCATGACATGACAGGCAAGAGCAGTGAGGCACAGGCTATATTTTTATTGATAAGCAGGCTAAGAATTATATAGGACATTTATGCAACTATTTTAGGCCGTTGGTCAAGTGTGTTGATGCACAATGCACACACAGTTTACAGTGTGGGGACTGACTGAACTGACGTGGTGTACTTGAGGTTGACGTTGGATTAGACAAAAGAAGAGGAGGTGGCACTCCTAAGCCAGCAGGACAGAGGGAGTCCGTGAGGCAGTCATTGCCCTCAAGACAGACTATTGTTGACAACACACACACACACACACAATGCTTCGGGTCTATGTCTATCCCATAATAAACCTCTCTCTCTCTTCGTCTCCCTCCCCCTGCTATAACTTTGCTGCTACTGAAACAATAGTATTTATTCCACAGACCCACAGAGAATCTCATCAGCTGCCAACAGGAAGACGCACACACACACACACACACACACACACACACACACACACACACACACACACACACACTCACACGTACAATACTGTATACTTCAGTGACTTCTGTGTATGGATTCTGTGCCACTGAACCAACAATGCATTGTGTTTTATAGCATGACAGGTTTAAATGTAGATGTGGCTTCAGAGGCCACACTGACAAAAGGAACAGTTCATCTCACTGACTGTGTTTGTTTACTGCCGTGCCTTGAAGGGCAGTAGCAATTTTTTTTTTTAAAGTTTATACTGTTAGAGTGAGGAACTGCTGGGGGTGTAATATATGGAACTATTATTGGCAGCAATCAGATAAATGTGCTGTATATCACTTCAACATGGGAACTTCTGTACCAGTGTCCTGATGGTTTAGCTGGCAAGGACCCATTTTGTATAACTCTGACGCTGTGGGTTCAAATCTGTGCCAGAACCTTTTGTTGAATGTCTTCCCCTGTCTTTGTTGTGTGCAGTTAGATTAAGACAAGGATACAAAAGGAAACCACTAAAAATTGATGTAGTTTTTGGTATCTGAGCCACTACAGCAGGAATCGGTGAAAGGAAGCCTGTAAAAAACATAATTGCCCTCAGTTAGGAAATAGTCCAAAGGTTAAAACACAGAGAACAAATTTAAAACACATCATGATTTATTTCCTGATGCTCTGGAAAGTGTTTTAAATTGCCAGCCAGATGCTGCCACAGTTTTGTGGCCTTTTGCATGGCTATATTTGATCATACAAGGCTGTCAGTGATCTGGCAGAGGAGTTTATGACTGAGCTTCTCACACCGTACCGTCTGAAAAGGCCCCTCAGGTCTGCTAGTCTGGGTCTTTTTACTGTTCCAGAGTCCAGGTTAGAAACAAAGGGTGATCGAGCCTTTTCAGTTCTTGCTCCTCCGCTTTGGAACAGCCTCCCACTGAGCATCAGATCAGCTGATTCTGTTCACGTCTTTAAATCTCATCTGAAAACATACTTTTACAGAAAGCCTTTCCTGACAGTTGATAGACTTATTGTGTGTGCGGGAGTGTATGTATTTGCAGCCATGTGTACATGTATGCTGCATACAGGTATATGTGTGTTTAAGTGTAGATGTTGGTGTTGGTGTAGGCGTATGTACAAAGCATATTGTGCCCTCAGCTTGAAAAGTGCTCTACAAATAAAGTTATTATTATTATTATTGTTATCGATACATTAACACCAAATATGGTTTTTTTAAAAGTTGTATATATTATTAGAATTGAATAGAATAATAAAATCAATTGCTTTTTCAGTCTAAAATATACATTTTGCGGCAGTAAAAATGACTGAAGTGAAATGAACAGACTGAAAACTCATCTTATTAAATAAAAACAGATATTGACAAGGTTTTCCCTCTGGGGACATAATTTGCAGTTAAAAATAGGTAATAAATGGCAATGTGCATTATATGTTATGGCAATACTCAGCATATAGCAAAACATTTAAAATCATAATAATATTGTATCATGAGTTAGGCTATGTATCATGCTATTATCGTACCGTGGGGCCTTTGATGGTTCCCACGTCTACATGTAACTCCCTGTCGAATCCCAAAGAAATATTGATTCGATTTTTTTTTAATGCCCACCCAATGTGCTGCTGCTGATTTTCATAACTCAGCCAGTCGTCAGACTCATGTTGACCCAGTCAGGATCAAGGTTGTGAGGCCAGGTTTGATGAACGGTGTTGACCCGTTCAGACAGAAGGAAATAGAGGTTTATTCAATGTTGCTGTGCTGGTCTGAGAAGCCGTATAAGTAACATCGCCAGCTTAAAAGTCAAACAGAAATCAACGTAGCTTCTTATAAAGTTACATCGGCAGTATATTTTAATCCAGTTCGTGTTTTGGTTGTGTGTAAGCCGTGGGACACTGACCTGGAAAGACCGGAAAAACAGCTGAGGGGTCAGGGCAGGATGAATTCCCGACATGGATTTATCCCTCCCCTCCCTTTTTATATGGTGTATACTCACATACTGTAAATAAGCACAGCATAAGCAGCAGTAAAAGTATTACGTTAGTGTTTTGCATTGGCTGCTGTGCTTACTCCCACACATCCAAACAGATGCACAACCATAACACACACGTACAGTGTACACACCAACAGACATAAACCACAACATTTGCTTGGCAAATTGAACATTTTGTGTCCAGTCCACTGAGCAGACATGAAGTGCAGACATGAAAATCATTAAACTCCAGCTTGTGGCTGCAGGCGTGTAGCCATGGCAGTTCAGTCACAATGTCAGAGCATTGATCTGTGATCGATTGGGGAAAAAAAAGCTTTTGATTCATTTAGGAATGCAATTCAGACTGAAGTTTGATGCGTAGTTGTTGGCTAAAAGAAACACATGACAAATCTCAAGTGTTTCAAGAGAGGACAAGATAGTTTTCTTTTATCTGTACTGTAACTGGAAAAGTCTTGTCCTTAAATTTGTTTTTGTTTTGTTTTTTTACTTTGCATTACTTTGTATTGTGACTGTACATTGTATAAAGGCTAGGTTCCACTCTGCTCTGCTCTACTGTATCATGCTACTGTAAGAATAAAGCCTGCTCACAACTGTGACAGACAGCAACAGGTTGGAGCTCTCCACAGTGTCTAAACCCCCCTTACTCTCACACATGCATAAACACACCCCTAACCACTGAGGTCAAGCACAAGAAAGTATGTGAGCGTGCCAGACTTGAAATGTTACTTTTTTGTTGAATCATACAATTGTCTAAAAGTCACTGTGTTTGCTCCAATTTCCTGACTGTCCTCTTTTCCTCTGTGGTGTATTTGTCTCTGTAGGTATCAGAAGCATGTCCACACTTACAGAATCCTCCCAGACGATGAAGGATTTCTGGCTGTACAGGTACAGAGAAGACACACACACTCCGCTGAGGTCAAGTGTGTGTGCATGTGTGCAGCAAAAACTGTATTTGCTTCAGTAGCAGCTGGCAGGCAGAGATGCTTTTGTTGGCTCTGAGCTCTTTCTCTCTCACTCTCACACACACACAGACACACTCACACACACCAACAGCAGCCTCTTTGTGCGTTGTGCCCAACAGCTGTGAAGTCCCCACCAGCAGCCACACACACACACACACACACACACACACACACACAGCAACATGGTGCTTCAGACGATCCGTGTGGCCACATCACAGACATCTGTGTCCCTGCTGTGTGATTTCTGGGGCCTTAGCTGTGACGTTGAAGAGAGTCGGAGGAACTGAATATGTTTGGGAGCAATGTTTACCGAGACAGTTCTTCCTGGTTTGAATTATATTTAGACCACTGGGTCATATTTGCTTACATAACATTAAATGTGGAACAATAGGGGCCACCAGAGATTTCAATAACATGACTACTTGTAGCCAAGGAGTTTGGATGTTATTGTTATGTTCATGCCATGTAGCAAATGACTTTCCTTCTCTTCCCCCTTCTCTTGTCGAATCTCTCCTTGAATTGCCTCCTCCCTTTTGTAACTGTGCAACACTGGAGTGTTTCAACAGCAAAACTGTACAATTTGCAAAACTGACTTTAAGCCCTCGACATTATTTGTGCAGTAATAATTCAGCTCTGCAGTACACTGTGCAATACTCCTTATTTCATTCTTGCCTGTTCAGTTCTTGCATTTATACTTAGCATGCTTACAGTGCGATACACATATTTGTTCATATTTCTTTATTTTTTAACAAACAGAGTTCTGTGACATATCTTGATTCTCCCTGGGAATCACCAAAATATTTCTGATACCTGTTTTCCTCTCAGACATCTCAGGGCGTGCAGCCTAAGCGGTTTAAGACGTTACCAGAATTGGTGTCGCTCTACCTGCAGCCCAGCCAGGGTCTGGTCACCACCCTGCTTTACCCTGTGGAAAGAGAGGAAACAGCTGTCAGCGACGACAGGGACTATTCAGGTGCCTCCTCAGCACATACCGGCACACTTGTATGCTCTATGATTGTCACCCTTTTTTTACATTTTAACTCTCCTTTTCTTTGATTGGTAGATGGGGAGGATGAGAAGCCACCCCTCCCTCCTCGCTCTGCCTCCACCTCCACCCCCCCTGGTCCAGAGACACCCACAGAGAGGTACAAAATCTACAGTATGAGGACTCCTTTATTGTGCCATGTTAAAAATATTAATACATAAGTGCTGATAATCAAACCACAAGTCGCAGGGCTTCCAAACCAACATGTTACCCAGGAGTGTTCACATATTTTGAAAATGTACGTACAAGCACACAACCACAACCCACAAACACACACACACACACACACACACACACACACACACACAGGAAGGATGTTGCCTCAGTGTGAATGTGATTATGTCAGCCCCGCTCACAGAAATAGTAAGCAGAGGTATCAGTGATTATGTGAACAAAAAAAACACACAGTTCCTCATTCACTTTCACTTTTTCTGTCACATGACATACGTGTGCACACATCGTAAATGAAGCATTACTACATGAATTCATCATTCTGACATTTATGTTGCAGTTAGAGGTTACTTTAGTTTTCACAATATATAACTAACTAACTAACAGGTAGAATTTTGCCAAAGAGATGAAAGAAATACCAAAATGAATGCGTTGCAGTGAACTTTGTTACAGTTTCAACTGTAGGTCAAATCACTGAAGCAACATCCTCATTTCTGTCACATTAGTAAAAGTGTCAAAATAAACTTAAAATCAACCGTGGGAATAAGCTGTCATACTTCCCACATATGATTCCTTAAGTTCTCCTAAATGAGTGCAAACAACATCGTACATCAGACATAGTGAGAGAACAAGACATCACCTTTTTATTTACTCTCAACGCCTTTAACAGTCTGCTGGTTTGCAGACTTTACTTAGCTTTCATGAAAGCCACAGTGTAGGCCATATGAAAGGATCATCATCATAAAAAAGTCGTAGTTGTAGAGGTTACAGCAGAAAAAGTGTTTTGTTTGGCCATATTAAAAGTGGCGTGTGCTGTCTGAAAAAGGAAGACTCTGCAAGCTATTGAAGTTTGTATCAGCAGTGTTTCCACTAAGGAAAGAGCACCACAGGAGGTATTGTGCAGTATTTCTGTAAAAATGAAAAGGAAGCTACGTTCTTTTTTGGACTAGACCATTTTTTGCCCAGTTTAGAAAGAACTGGCAACCTATTAAACCACATCAGTGACAGTCCATAATACAAACTCTTAAGCTAGTTGTAGAGTGTGTAGGAGGCTGTGGGGCATTCTGCTGGCTCACGTGGTTGACTCAGAGGGAGTGTGTCTGTTTCTCTGTGTCCGTGGGTGGCAAGGTAGACACAAGTCAGCCCTCTGTGTTCGAGGAAGTGTGTGATTCTAAAAATCCTGACAGCACAGATGCAGACACATACACATGCCTTGCAGATATGGCCTCTAGGAAGTCCTTCACATCTGTGTTTTCTGATACAAGGGAGGCAATTCATCTGCAGTTTTCATACTCACTGTTTTGAGTATCAGCTGAAAGTTTAAAAATCTGTCTTATGACACTAATAACAATAAATTACCATAATCATCATGGCTCTAAATACTCATTGGACTTCATCTGAATTCATTTTAGTGCTCCAGCAGCTAACGGCCTTAGCACCATCTCCCACGAGTACCTCAAGGGCAGCTATGCTCTGGACCTAGAAGCCGTCAAACAGGGAGCCTGCTCCCTGCCTCACCTCAACAAGACACTAGTGGCCTCCTGCAAACGCCTTAATGGGTAAGAAAGACACACCAGTACATCTGTAGACACAAATATTCCAAACACACTCTTGTCTGTGCATGTTCTATACAAAGGTGTTCTTTAATGTACGATATGTGCTCGTGCTTTACTCATTAGTAAAAATTCACAGCCTGCAGATCTTTCTTCTTCAACTCATCACTTGTTTCCGTTACAGCGGCACATGTTGGGCATTCAAACATTTTGATATGTCATAGAAAATAAATTTAGTTTAAATGAATGTGACAAATATAACTAAATCACACAGTCATTAATCATCTGGAAGTCATTCTCCATAGATAGATCTAAATGAAGTAAGTTGTTGATCTGTTTCCCCAAACAGGGAGGTGGATAAGGTTCTGTCTGGTCTGGAGATCCTGTCTAAAGTCTTTGATCAGCAGAGTGCTTTCATGGTCTCCAAGATGATCCAACAGGTACACATCTTTTCCTCTTTGTATCTATGTGTGTGTGCATGCTTAGTCACAATGGAAGCAAGTGGAGATTTCTATGTTGTCCTGCTTTCTATGTCTAACAACTGGACTGTGGCCTTTTCTGTATTCCTGCTATCCAGCATAATATGTGTGTATGTCTCTGTGACCTCGTCTTTCTCAGTCTCAGGAATGTGATGTCTCAAGAATGCCTTGAGGAAATTTCTTAAGATTTGGGACAGACGTCACAGATGAAGTGATTAGAAGTTGGTGGTCAAAGGTCATTGTGACCTAACAAAACATGTTTTTGGCCATGATTCAAGAATTCATATGCTTATTATGACAAAATATCACACAAATGTCTAACAGGATAAAATGATGAAGTGATGACATTTTCTACCCAAAAGGTCAAAGATCAACTTCACTGTGACATCATAATATTATTCAAAAACTCATTCCAGGCCAATACTTAAAGTCATATCTCCGGAGCAGAAGGGGAGACATTTGGTTAGCTATTGAATTGGGACACTAATCTTGGGTGCCCACCTTAAAACTGTGCTGATTGCTGTTGCCGCAGCGGCCCTGGTTCGACTCCAGCCTGTGGCCCTTTGCTGCATGTCACTCTCTCTCTCTCTCCTCCTTCATGCTCATCTGTCCTATCAATTAAAGGCTTAAAAATGTCCAAAAAATATCTTTTTTTAAAAAAAAAAAAAAAAAAAAAAAAGGAAAGGTCGTAATGTTTTTAGAAAAAAGTTGTAGAATTTTGAGAAAAAGGTCATAAAATTTTGAGGCATGGATGCAAAGTGTAACTACAACTTGACAGCTTTGCGTAGGTGTACAGCCACGAGGCGGTGATTCAAGTTTTTCTCATGCCTCAGAGGAAAATGATGAACACACTGATTTACTGATTGATAGAGGACCACGCTGAACAACAGCAAAACTATATCAAAACATCCGTCATCTGTGGCATGACTAAATGATAAACAAATAGTCATTTTGTGGGTGAAATATTCCTTTAATAACAATTTGTAAGACACTATTTTATTGAGGAAATATCTGTTTGTTGTACTGCGCCATTTTATAGTTGGAAGGCCATTTTATAATTTTAAGGGCTTCATTTCAGTGTGTTATCATAATATCCCTCCTTATATGCCATATTGTTTCATGCAGGCGTAGCAGAAAATAACATCTCATCCTTTCTTGTCTTGCTTATGTCCTGCTCTTCTTCTTCTAAAATTTATGCCTTATATGGATTGTAATTGTTGTTTTTTCCTCCATCAGTCAGTGAATCAGGGTGGAGACCAGGAGCTGGAGAACCTTGTGACCAAGCTGGCAATCCTCAAGGACCTGCTGTCCTCTATAGAGAAGAAGGTACAAGCATTCAGTAAAGTCAGTCATGTGAAGGCATGCACCCTCACACATGATCACTCACACGGACAGCTGCTAGTTGGAGGTGGTTAGTTTAGATAACCCTCTCCATATGATGAATCATCTGTCCAGAGGCCCTGCTGACTGCATGTGTAGCCCAGCATGACGACTCCAGGCTGGTGTGTGTGTGTTTGTGACAAAGTGTGAGAGCCTTTTCACAACACAGGGAACACACAGATAGAGAGGTGTGTGTGTGTGTGTGTGTGTGTGTGGGGTGACATTTTTAGACCGAGCAGCCAGTTGTCCATTTTTGTAACAGCAATTTAAAGCATTTCGCGTAATGTGTAAAGGCCCAGACACATCAAATAAACTTCAGAGAACTAGCGGTGTCAAAGGCGTCCTGCTTGCTTCATCACCTGACGTTGCCGTGTCTCAGTCAAAAAGTTGCACATGAACACACTGCAAAGACTGCAGCTGTCAGCAACCAGCATGTATGTTCTGCATCTGTGTGAGAGGAAATCACTTTATACACCAGCAGGCAGCGGTAGTCTGTCATCGTCATTCAAAAAGGGAAACTGAAAGACCGTCTTGATGCTAGTTTGCCAGTTAGCACATTAACAACACACTCCAATGTTGAAGGAACAAAGCATATTTACCGTGCAGCAGTGAACAATAACAAACCATCATGAAATGTTTCTGTGGCTGAAGAAAATTATCTCACCCTGTATAACAAGTTTGTTTTGGTCTCACTCCCTCTTGACTCTAGCAGTATGTTTACTTTCCTCTCTTCTCATGCACTGAGCTTAACAGCCAATTGAGTGATTTCATTCACCGAAGGGCTCCGCTGTCATGGGCGCTGATTCAACATACTTAATTGGCCAAAAAAAAGCCAACGAGGGGCTGACGACAAGCCCGCACCGACTAGGGGGACAGGCGCTCACCAACAACCAACCGTTAGCTTGGTGTGTCAGGGCCTTAACACTGATGACGCCAGATGGAGAGGGTGTGCCCTGTAGGTCAAAACAGAAAAGCAATGAAAGCTAAGTTTGTTTGTTTTTTGTCATGCCCAACAGGATTTCCAGGCACAGTAAACCTCACCAGTTAGACTTTTTTTTTCCTATCCCTAATATTTAAGTACAGTTTGAGCAGCTCTGCCATGTCAAGAGGGGACACTGTTTCTACTTGGACTTTATTTGTAAGGAGCTGCCTGGGAAGGAAATGGCCTCAGTGCAATCAGGCTACATGCCTTGCCTCGTGTGATGTCACTGGCTCCACCTTCTCTGCTCCTGTTAGATCACATCCAGGAAATGGGAAATTGTTTCCTTGTTGACACCAAGACTGAGGCTGAAAACAATACACATTATCTGTTTGTGTCCTTTCTCTTATGTGTGTGTGTGTATGTGTTTGTGTCGTCTTGTTTATCTTTCCCTCTTTTATCATTCCTTTCTTTTAATTCTTGCTGCTCTTCCCTGCTCTCTCTTTGTGCCCCCAGGCTCTCAAAGCCCTCCAGGACATGAGTTTGTCCTCTCCGTGCTCCCTTCCTCCTCTCCCCATGCGTCACAGCAAAGCCATCCCTGTGCAGGCCTTCGAGGTACAGCTGCACGCACTTTACATACAAACTCAGAAACACACTCATTTTATTTGTTTGTCTTTCTGTAGGGTGATATGACATCAGTATGATGGAGGTAATAATAATGTCATCTGTTTCTACCTTTTGACCTTTCCTGGAAGTGCATCAACAAAAAACTGAAACTCTTTCTCACCCTTTATTTAATGAGGGAAATGTGATGAGAGCTGCAGTTTAGCAATTATCAGAGTGAACCCATACTTGTCACTCAATCGTCACAATTCTCGTGTGCCCCTACGAGACATTCAAGCTTTTCTCCACTCTATAGTCAATTTTTGTATGCTTAGTTTAATCAAAATCTCACTTCTTCTATATTTCATGTTGTATGACAGGAATAGAAAGCTCAAGTAAAGATTATTTTGTGTTGACTTTAGTGTGGGGGCAAACCCTATATCTGTTACAGAACGCTAAAACTCCTGCAGATATGATTAATAAAATGCTCCTATCAAGGAATGGTGGTTTCGTTTCACAGGAAAGGACAGACTGAGCCTGAATTACAATAAATCAGGGTGTAAAGTCATATATTCCTCCACACACAGCAGGAAGTTTGTCAGCAGAGCTGCTGTGAGACCACAGGAATGTTTGTAATGCACTTCCTGTGGCATCATCAGTGGCTTTGTCATAGTACATGGTAGTTGTCACATTTGGTGCAATAGCCTTTGCACAATGAGTATGCAGCTAGCTGTGTATTACTGACATTTTGTCTACTGGTCATGAGATTATAGTAAGTAGTAAGTAATTATCAGCAGGAACATGTGGGGAAAAGGGTGAGACAAAGAAGGAAGAAGAGAGGAGTGATTTGAAGTATTAGCTGTCAGCCAAGTCTGCATCCTCTGTGGTGACCTTCTTTCGAGCAGCTTCCTGTTGCACAGGAACAGAAGTGTTGTTATGATGGGGAGGTTTCAGATGTGGCACCTGATTCGCCCACTGACACACAAACAGATCCCACCGAGGTTTGAAATGATATGACTCAGAGGCAGAATACATTTGTGTCAGTAGATGAGTCGTATGTGATGAACAAACATATATTAACTGTTTTCTAAAACTTCAGTCAACAGGATCAGGACGTTCTGTGTGATCATCAGAATTAGATTTTACACTGTTAATAGAAGCAGCAACCTCGTTTTGTGTGTGATAACAGTAGAGTGAGAGAGTCCACTGCTTTACTTTGGAGACCCCTGGTGGTGTGAAGATTTGATATGAATGAAAGTAGAAAGTAGACAGCTCTGTGGACACTTCACATCAGAAGCACCTCCAGTTTCTATGAGTGTGTGTTTAACCCTCGTCCTGTAATCCACTTCAGGTAAAGCTGGATGTTTATCTGGCAGAGCTGACAAAGATAGGAAAGAGTCAGAAGTACACTCTGTCGGTGGACGTGGAGGGAGGACGACTGGTGGTGATGAAGAAGGTGAAGGACAGCCAGGAGGACTGGACCACCTTCACACATGACAAAAGTGAGGATTACACAAACACTCATACAACATATACTATGACCTCAGTATGTTCTAAGATGAGATGAGTAATCAGTGTTTCCCACAGGAAATTATTCAGCAGAAATCTGTGGAGCAGATGTAGTCAGCCACCCAGATAGTGACAAATCTTGTCTTGTGATTTGTAGACATCTCTAACAACGACATTCATTAAAGGGGACCTATTATACTCCTTTTCAAGTTCATTCTTGCATTTTGTTTTTTTACGAGAACATGTTTACATGCTTTGATATTCATAAGACATTTTAATTACCCCCATACTAGCTGTGTTGGAACACCTATATTCACTCTTTCTCTCAACATTTCATTTTTGCGTCTGTCTCTTAAAGCCCTGCTCTGGAAAAGTCTGCCCTGACTGTTCGGCATTTCTTGGTCTTCTATATCTCGTGTCCCTGCTCTATCATTAGTATTGATATTGTGGCACTACCATGAAAAATCACCAGTTAAACCTTCTAAACCAAAATCATCATAACCGGACATGTTGCAGCAGGAATTTTATCAGAGCTTTTGAGAAAACAACAATATTGGCAAACAAGTTTACACGTTTCCCTGACATTAGCATGTAGCTACTATATAAAGAAATAGGTCACAAGCTGACATCACCTTGTCTTGACAGTAGAAAAAAAATGGTGGAGATGAAGTGTTCAGAAAGGTTTGAAGCCTGAGGTTTTTGCTCACATGGATCACTTTTACATATGTTTATTTCATTATTTGGAGCTGTGGTCATAATTAATATGAATATCCAACATTGTAACATCCCACTATGAAATCTGTTAAATGTCTCTAGACTCCAGGGTAAGAGATGAAATATATTTATGGGATAAAGCCTGTAAAAACACATTATACTTGATGGTAACTGTTTGAGATGCAGTTGCTGTGTCCTTCTTCATGCTTTTTCATCGTTCTCCTCCCTTAACTTTAACTGTCTCTAACCCACTTCATCTATTCTTTGACCTTGCTTTCCCTCCTGGTATTTCTCTCTCTCCTTATCTGTGACCTTCTCTCTGTCTGTCTTTCTGTTTGTCTGTCTCAGTCCGTCAGCTGATCAAGTCTCAGCGGGTGCAGAATAAACTGGGCATTGTTTTTGAGAAGGAGAAGGACAAGAGCCAGAGGAAAGACTTCATCTTTGCAAGTGCCAAGGTCTGCGTGCACGCGCGCGCACACACACACACACACACACACACACACACACAGCCTCAAACAAAAATTTGTACATGTCTGAAAGCACAATCTCCCATAGTTACTAAATCATTCAAATCACATGCAAACACATACATTTTCAGACCTACAAGGAAATACTCCCACATTACTCTTTGACTTGTATATCCATAATCAGACGAAGGACTGTTAACATGGCCAAGATTTGTGTCACAGACCCACACACAATTTTCATGAATGAATTCAGTTTCCACCGACACTCTTCCTGTATTGAGAATCTCAGCTCTGCATTGCTTTTTCTTCATAGATCTTTGTCTTTCAGTGAAGAAAATAGTCTAAAGTTATGTTCATTTAAAATGTTTAAAGGTTCAATGACAGCACATAAACTCACACTGATTGTTAGTAAGCTTTTGAGTGCTGCTACTTAAAAACAAGGTGCCCTTTAGTAGCAACTTCCACTCATCTACGGGTGTGTGTGTCTCTGTGTTTCTCAGAAGCGGGAGGCATTTTGCCAGCTGCTGCAGCTGATGAAGAACAAACATTCCAACCAAGACGAACCAGACATGATTTCCATTTTCATAGGCACCTGGAATATGGGTGAGACACTAACAAACATTTTTCTTTTCAACATGCAACACACACTGGCTTATCATGTAGTTTCACATGTTGCAGAACAACACAAATTCATGTATTTTAAAAGCATGATACGAGTGTTTTTGAAGATAATGTAACATTTTGGTCTGTCTGTAGGCTCAGTGCCTGCGCCTAAGTCTCAGGCCTCGTGGGTGTTGTGTCGTGGCCTTGGGAAGACGCTAGACGAGATGACAGTCACCATCCCTCATGACCTTTACGTGTTCGGAAGTCAAGAAAACTCTGTGTGTGATCGGGAGTGGGGGGAGTCACTGCGTGCCGTGTTGAAAGAACAGACAGAACTGGATTATAAAACGGTGAGGAAATGAAGATTTAATAGTTATCACATTATTTGATCACAGTGGTGTTATTTTTGCTTGTATTGAAGTCATGTGGTGGGTGTGAAGAAAAAGTAAAGGTAATTTGTTTGAGAGAGATGAGGCCAAACTGAAGATGAAGAAAAAAATTTTTGTACAGTATGACTGCAGAGACGATGACCTTAGGCGCCTCACTGTCTGTTGTTGTCACCGGTTATAGATCGCAGTTCAAACTCTGTGGAACATTAAAATTGCTGTGTTGGTGAAGCCTGAACACGAGAACAGGATCAGCCACGTGGGAATGTCCAGTGTCAAGACGGGAATCGCCAACACGCTGGGTAAAAACATTACTCAGTATTAAGTCCTTGTTCTTCCTTTACATGCTTTACTTCCTCTTTATAACCTAGAGGAAAATGTGACCAGTGGAAAAACGACACAATCAAACGCTGACTCAGGGACAACTAAAGGGGTTATTATGGATTTTATGTCTGCATCTTATGTGGTTCTTATTGTTTTTAGGTAATAAAGGAGCTGTGGGTGTGTCCTTTATGTTCAACGGCACATCTTTCGGCTTTGTGAACTGTCACTTGACATCAGGGAATGAGAAGATTGCCAGGTACGCACCACAGTCCTACACAGACATCACTTATAGCTACTTTATTTCGGGGTCTTGTTTCTTCTATCACCTACATTGTGGTGGATATACTTTTATTGAGCATCAGATAACATCACAGACACACACAACACACATTTATCTCTTCATATCTGTGACACATGTGACTTAATTGTTACAGGAGGAACCAGAACTACCTAGATATCTTACGCCTGCTGTCTCTAGGAGACAAACAGCTGAGCTCCTTCGACATCTCACTGCGCTTCACACACCTCTTCTGGCTAGGAGACCTCAACTACAGGCTGGATATGGACATACAGGTGAAGCAAAACGCACACATGTACAGGGTGATGAAGTGCAGCAGATTTGGATGGCACTAATGTTTTGGTGCTGTCTGTTTTGTGTCTGTGTGCAGGAGATTTTAAACTACATTAACAGGAAGGAGTTTGATCCCCTGCTGAAGGTGGACCAGCTCAACCTGGAGAGGGAGAAGAACAAAGTCTTTCTACGCTTTGGTTAGTATGCCTGCGTTTTTAACAGACTTCTGTCTTAAAGCCCTGCCAGTAGAGTGTCCATCCCATGTGAGCCATGTCCTTTCCTGTCACCCTCTAGCTTCACCGCGATAAAGGCAATAAAAGCCCCAAAATTTATCTCTTAAAAAAAGTTGCAAAATGCTATGCTTTCAAACAAGTAAATGTGTGTCTTCTTGCTTCCAGCGGAGGAAGAGATCTCATTCCCACCCACCTACCGTTACGAACGTGGCTCAAGGGACACATATGTGTGGCAGAAGCAGAAGGCCACGGGGGTATGTTTACTAACTCAAACATCATCACAGATAGATGTCCTCCCAGCCAGTTCTGGCAGCTGATAACTCTGCTGTGTCCTCCATTTTTTGTCTGTCTCAGATGAGGACGAATGTTCCATCGTGGTGTGACAGGATCCTGTGGAAGTCATACCCAGAAACACACATTGTCTGCAACTCCTATGGTGAGACCGTCAGCAGAAAATCATTCAACAAACATGTTTCATTTTAGTGTAACCGAGGTCCCTTTTTCTTTTTTCAATTTAGTAACTGCATATGGTGGTCAATTTCACCTAAACATCAAATACAATAGTATTTGCTCTTTTGTTTGTCAGGCTGTACAGATGATATCGTGACCAGTGATCATTCCCCTGTGTTTGCTACCTTTGAAGTGGGCGTGACCTCCCAGTTTGTCTCCAAGAAAGGTACAAGTGGATCAATGTAAATTCTTCCAAAAAAACCCCAAACATATTTCATATACTGTTTTTATTTCCTTTTCCTGTCAGTCACTCCCCCATCTGGTCTAAATTTCTCTCTTGTGTTCTTGCTCTTTCATAGGCTGTGGTTAGGCGACATCATAACAGCTGATTTTTTTAAAACAGAGCTGACTCTGTGTACATTTTAGAAACTTGATGATTTGTTTGTCTTCCAGCTCAGATTGGGACAGTTTTGTAATATTCTCCTGTGATTTGGTGAATGACTCACAGCTAGTGTCAGGAGGGTTACTTTTAAAATGTATTTCACTAGAGATTACTGAATAAGTGTCTTTTGTAATGTATTACATTAGATTTCTCAAACTAAGAAATGTATTTTAAATACTTTGGATTACTTCTGGAATACCTCAAAATCATCTTGCTGAGTTCATTAGTCTGGGTCTTAAATTCCCATGCCCAAAACACACACATTGTCATGTAGCAGGTGCATTGCACACACACACTGTTTAAAAGGCTGTTACAGGGAAATTCGTGCCTCAGATGAATGTTACACTGTGTCCTTACAGCAAGTGAGCGACGCACCAGTCCACACTGAAACTGTTAAATATGCACCTCTGTTTTCTCATGTAAACAAACCACATAGGCTACCTGTCAGCTGTGCGCTCAACTGGACTTGTAACCAGATTGTACTTTCTATCTCTCAACATTTGGTAGTGGTACTTTCTGTCTCTCTTTGTTTGTACTTTTTAAACAGAAAATACATGTTTTATATTGTGATATGGGAATTACAATAAAATACAATACAGCCAGCAGCAAGTAGGTTGTTGTCAGTGATGATCATTTACCAGAAACTTTTCCACTTCCTTCCAGCTTCAGGTTTTTGTAGTTAAATTAGGAGGAGTTGTGTAGATAATCCCTGATTTGGTCTTTGCAAATCAGCCGTTCCCCATCCATTGCAGAGCTTTCAAAGTGAGCAACAAGAATAAATAGGAACAGGACATCAAAAGTTCAGCTCAAAATGGCAGCAATGTGTCGCTCATGGCCAGGTAGAACATTCCTATAGAAAACAATGCAATCTAACTGACGCTCGCTAATTCAGTTAGGACACAGTGTTAGACAAAATAAAACAAAAACAAATAAGGTAATCTCTTCATGTAATGTATTCCAATTTAAACTGTAGCTGTAATGGAATCCAGTCACTCATATTTTATATTTCAAACGTGTAACACCATTACTCGCCAACCCTGCGTACATGTGAACAGAGGCAGTAGGTTGAGCTGAACAAATTGGAAAACAAAACATTAACCTGGTACTCTGTTTTCACAAGATTTAGGGTTTACCTGCACTTAAAATTAATGTAAAGTAACTGAATACCAGTTATTAAGTGCACAATGTTTCATCTCTTTTGTCTCACTCTCTGTTTCTCTTCCAGTGAACAAAATTTCACATTTACAAGTAAATTCTGTGTCAGTCCTTTGTATATGCTATTCTTTGATACCTACTCAAATCTTACCTCCCTTCTTCCACCCTCCCCATCTCTCCTGGCCACCTGTATTTGTGTAGGTCTGCCAAAGTCCTCAGAGCAGGCCTACATTGAGTTCGAGAGCATTGAGGCCATAGTGAAGACGGCGAGCAGAACCAAGTTCTTCATTGAATTCTACTCCACTTGTCTGGAAGGTGAGAGGAACATGCCTTCACCTTTGAAGCAGCTCATTCATGAAAATCCACGAGGTGTTATAGCACAGAGGGTTTCTGTAACACCAAGTGGATTTAACAAATATTATGTGTTTCTTTTTTTTGTATCTTCCTCCCTCCCTCCCTCCTAATCTCAGGCAGTCAGTATACCTTTAAGCTCGAATCCATTTTTGACCCGTGCTGCATCCCCACTTCCTGTCCTCCTTGTACTGTTGAATGAAATGTTATAGCAACATTTTCCTTGTCTCCTTCCCACCTCATTCCCTTTGTCCTCTCTCCCATCCGCTCTGCCCTGCATTTGTCTCTCTGTCTCTCATCATTAGAGTTTAAGAAGAGTTACGAGAACGACAGTCAGAGCAGCGACAACGTCAACTTCCTGCGTGTAGGCTGGTCCAACAAGCAGCTAACAACGCTCAAACCTCTTCTGTCAGAGATCGAGTATCTGCAGGACCAACATCTGCTGCTAACAGTGAAGTCACTGGATGGATATGAGTCCTACGGTATAAAGACAGCATTTATCTTTGTAGTGTGGCTGTTTAATTCCTTCAAAGTTGACTTTAAGTCCAACAAACAAACATGTGTGTTTTTCCTTGCCAGGAGAGTGTGTGTTGGCTCTGAAGTCTATGATTGGCAGCACAGCACAGCAGTTCCACACCTACCTGTCCCACCGTGGCGAGGAAACAGGAAATATCAGGGGGTCCATGAGGGTCAGAGTCCCCGCGGAAAGGATGGGAACCAGGGAGAGACTCTATGGTAATACTGTGTATATGCAGTTGTGCTGATTGTGTGGTTTGCTGTGCAGACAGAAAGAAAAATTAGTGGGAGAGATAAACAGACACCAATTAAAAGGGATCAGTGTTTCTAACCTGGGGAAAGGGAAGATGTAAATGAAGCAGGAGAGACAAATGAAAGGACTTTTAAGCTTTTATATGCAGATGTGAATTGTCCAAATGATGCACTTTGATGTAGGACACGTTGTTTTTATTGTGTGTCAGAGTGGATCAGTGTGGACAAGGATGAGACAGGTGGACCAAAAGGGAAATCCACTTTGGTAACCAGAGTGGGACATGAATACGTCAAGTGAGTACTCTTTTAATTCTGCTCTGCTTTTACTTTTCTACTAAAATGCAACACGCACAAACATGACAGAGCAGGTAAAAACAATCTGTAGAATATTCTTCAAATTAAGTCCCAGTTTGGGATAACTAAAGTATTTTAAAGCATGCATCTATTGTTAAAATCTGTCTCATTTATTATGTTATTCCTTTTCTTTCTCCCAAATTTCCATCAATCTTTATACGGCAAAACTACCATTGTCATGTTGTATTTTAAAAAATAGTAATGGTATTGTAAAAGCTTTATTTCAGCAGCCGTGTTCCCTGGTGAAATGTCTCAAAAAAATGCAGCACAAACATGCTGTCAGACAGTGAATTTGATATATTAAGTTTCAGAGTCCAATGGAAACAGGAACCAGCATATATGTTTTATAAATCTTTATCCATATTCTTTATTTTGTAAAGATTTAATCAGAAAGTATCTGTACACTCGATTAAAGCTCCTGAAACTTGATTGGTCTGAAATTGTCATATTGGCCATTTGCCTGATGACGTCCCAGTAAGGCTGAAATGTTCAGTTTTGGGAGCTTTAATGTGTGTAGCAGTGTGTAGATACTCTCCATATCTTACTTACTTACTCCTCTTCATCCCCTATGGGACATAAGGCTTCAGTGAGCTCTGTCCACTGCATTCGATTCGGCATGCAGCATGCTTCCAGCTCCAGTGTCACAGTTCTGCACCAGGTGTTTTGTTTTTTTTTCTCTTGGTGGTGTCCATCTTAAGGCGACTCTCGTGCTCCGGCCCCATTCCATTCTTAGCACATGGCCTAGTCATCTCAAACATCTGTGTGTGATTTCTTTGGCGATGTTTCGGCTACTCGTTTTCTTGTGCAGTGCAAGGTTGGAGATTTTGTTTGGCCAGAAGATCTTGCATGTTTGTCTCTCCATATCTACCTTTATTGAATCTGATATCCTGCACCTTTTGCCAGGGATGTGGACACAGGCAAGTCTCTGAATCCTCTATTTTGTCCAATTTACTGACTTGTTATGATGTGCTCTCGGTGCAGGCCATCTGTGGTTCGTAAACAGCTTGGAGAGCTGGGAAAGGTCAGCGAGGAGGGAGAGAGGAGCGGCAAGGACGAAAACGCTGCGAGGTACAGACACATTAATGTAGCTTATACTCAACAGAGTTTTCACACAACATAAAGTGGAACCATTAAACATAAAAGAGGTCAGCTGTCAACCACCTGTTCTGTTTTTGTGTGTATTGTAAAGGCCTAAACAGGACGTACCAGACGGTGATTCGTCCATCTGCAAGAACAGCTACAATAATCCCGCCTACTACATCCTGGAGGGTGTTCCCAACCAGTCGGCAGCTGCTCTTTCACCTGAGCTTCTCCCATCTCCTACCTCTGCAAATCCCCCGGCAGCTAAAGCCCCTCCTCCCTCAGCTGGAGCTCGAACCAAACCCCCTTTTGTGCCATCAGGGCCCTCTCACCCACGTAGACCCATGACAGGACACCCAGTCCGCGCTATTAGCGAGGAGGGCTCCTCAGAGGACGATGGAGGTGCCTGTGTAGCAGGGGCTCAGGGAGGTGGTGTCGCAACAACGGTTGGAAGCACACTGAATCGACCCCCTCCTGACTTCCCCCCTCCTCCTCTCCCTAAGGGAGCACTGGAGATGGTTGCAGAGGCCCCCTTCCCCAAACCTCGCCCCCTGTACCCAGACCTGACTGAGGTCAGGATCCCAGCAGCCAGCCCTGCTGCCCCGCTGGCCCTTGGAGAGGGTTTTAGACGAGGAGGAGTAGGTGGAGGAGGAGGAGGAGGAGGGGGAGGAGGAGGAGGACCAGGGGCATTGGATGACCAGTCGTGCTCTGTGCTCCAGATGGCAAAGACACTGAGTGAGAGTGAGTTTCCTGGGCAGCCTCCGCGTGCTCCATCTGCGCCGCCTCTTAGAGGGCAGCCGATGGGTTTGGGTTTGGAGGCCTGCCGCACCTTCCCACCCAGAAATGCCATCACAGAGAGTATTGCAGAGGACATGCCTGAGGAGGTGGGCAGTCTATTTATTTATTCATTTGTGGGTTACAGTTTTATTTATTGAAATTTTCAAGGCATACATGAATTAGTGGTTTAGTGTCTAAGTTTCAAAGCCCATTCTTGGACAAGTAAATATACTTAATTATAAGTAAAAAATAAATGAATAAAATAAAAAAATACAATTTACAGTAAAGGCAAAACGGTAGGATGAGAAAGATGACTCACAATACCATACTTACTCTAAAAGTAAAGATATAGTTGTTGTGAGCAGATCATTTTAATTCATATTCAGTTCAGTGGCTCATTCATGGCTAGTTTTTGAATGTGTAATTTTATCATTAATACCTTTGCAGCGACAGGACTCTAAGCTGTCAGTTGTCAGGGTTGTAATAGGCATTTTTCTGTCAGGCCAACCCAGTTTGTGTCATATGTTTTCTCACAAACAAGTTCTCTTCAACCTGGACATAACCCAGCTAATTTGCTATTTAATTGTATTGTACATAAAGCCTCTATTGTTCTTACAGCCATCTGTGCAGTTCTGTTACAGGATCTAGATCCGTTTTCTCTTATATTTTAATCCTCCTTGGTGTGAAGGAAAACAGAGCCCATGCCAAGCTAGCGTATTGTATCTCTGACTGTGTAGTGACGTTGTTGATGTACGTTCTATGGTAGCTGTGATGAGCTGCAGTGTTCCTGAAGCAGTTTTTAGTTGATCCCGTGTTTCATTTCCCCTGTGCAGGCACTTTGGGGCAGCAGTAGCTCATCTTTGTCTGTCGGGGAGTCCTCAGTGGGGGAGTGGCTTCAGAGACTGGGACTGGAGAGGTATGAGCAGGGACTTCTACACAACGGCTGGGACGACCTGGAGTTCCTCAGGTACATACACTTACACATGTTGACATTCATGCAGTGGATAAAAATTAAAGCTGTTGCTGTAGACTGTAAATAATCAACAGTAAAATGTCTTATTGAAGAGCAGCAAATTGAGTCTGTGTGGAATTAAAAAAATTATCTCTACTGGCATTCTTCTGTGTAAATAGTCATTGTTGAATAATAATAATTGTTTTTGCAGTGACATCACCGAGGAGGACCTGGAGGAGGCAGGAGTGCTCGACCCTGCCCACAAGCGGATACTGCTGGAGAGCCTCAGGCAGCAGCAGCAGCAACAGAAATAAACTGTCTGAAACTGGTCTACGACTGGTCCAAACTGGCCCGGCACCACACCGGGTCCCAAGAGGCCAAATCTCAGCTGATACTGAACTGAACCGAGCTGGAACGTGCCAATTGATGCCAGACTGTGCCTTCTGAGAGAAATTGCACTTCATTTGTACTTTCAAAAAAAAAAAAAAAAAACACTTGTAGAACCACCATTGTTTTTCACATGTACTGTATGTGTGTTGTCGTTGTCGTAGAGGTGGCCTTATTTAATGAGAATCATTTCAGTCCTTTTAAGCGTCACTACATAACCCTGGGCTTGAAACCTAGTGAGAAGATGCAGGATGAGATAACATTATTTTTCCTGGCCAGACAGAATTGGAGATACGACTCACGTGAAGAACAGCCGATGCCTTCACCTCTGACCTGCAGCTTCAAGCGAGTGGTGAAACTTGTTTTCCTTTCTTTGCCCTGAGAAACCTTAACTGAGGCGAGATAGAGTTTGAGACTCCTCAGATAAGGGGAATGCAGACTGTTGAGTTCAAAGCTAACTGAGAAGAGGGATTTTTTGTGGGAAACCAGAGCCTTAAAAGCAGTTCAGACACTTTTAACAACAACGTGTACTTCTCTGAGTCTCAGGTTTTTCCCCCACTAATGGTCACATGTGGGGAAACAATTTGGGAATTGTTAGAGAGCGCTCAAGGGTAATTTCAGCCCACAGTTCGGGCAGAGGAACGCCCTTGCTTCTGTGATGGAGGCGGAGAGGAAGTGGTGAGACAGGAGAGGAGCTAGTCCTGACTCAAGTCAGGCCAAAGTGAGATCAACTCACATTTCTCACATTTTGTGCTTTCGTGATGATGTCTGGGCCACTGTTTTTTTAAATGGTGGCGTTTATTGTCTCAGAGTCTCTGCATGTATTTATGTTTTGTTTTTTTTAATGATAAAGGGAATATGGAGCAAACCAACCAAACCGGTCCCAGTGGAGCTAAAAGTGCATATTTCACCGTGGTACAACATTTAATCGCCACAGCAGTCCTGATGTCTGATTTGTTCACACTCAACACTGAGATTTTAGATTTTTTTTCTGACACTTGCAGATTGTGACAAGTTGATTACATTATTAGAAATTCAGAAGGTTTTTTTTCCAGAAATCTGTTAGTAATTTGAAGATATACCAAACAGGATTCTCCTTGAAAATAGTGTGTGGACTCATATAGAAGTAATCCCTCACAATTATCAGAAGTGTGTGGCGGTAGGTTTATTTGCCTGTGTTTTCTTGTTTTCTGTGTTCAAGATGTTTATAGTCGTTTACCCCTTAGTGGTCAGGTGAGGTCAGGGCTTTATGAATGTAGTAACCAGGTGCCAGACTGTAAGCAGTAGTCATCAAAGAAACACAGTGCCATAAAAACACACATATAGCGAGTCAAAACACCAAATGAGAGTGCATCTGGGGTCAGTAGCATTTTTACAATCCTGCGTAGTATACCTTTAAACATTGACAAGTGACAAATGCATCATACAGATTCTTTGCACAATCTGTGTTTGGTTCATTGGTCAAGACAATCTACTAGATTAAGGCAGTAAAATCAGCGAACATGTGGTAATAAATGCTGTACCAAAGTGAAATATCATTCTGAAGGTTTTACCCAGCACACATTTCTCATGCTCACACTTAAATTGTCTGAGAGGAAATTTAATTTCAATTAAGAGAAGAAGGCAAATCTTATTTTAGCATCTTATGACCCAGGTTTGATGGGCTTTATGTCACATCACTCATGTCATTTTGTGGTAGCCAAATAGATTAACGAATGATTATCCCACTGGAGATTTACTAAGCCATCATATTGTCTTCGTCTCGGAGAAACCATTTGTTACCAAAACATTTTTTTCTGTAATAGAGATTTTTCTTGCGTTGATCTTATATGGTTCTTGTGTTAAATTACAAGAGAGACAGTCTAGTTTTTGGATTATACATGGGAGGAGATGTCACCTCTAATGATACAGTCAACACAGAAAAGTCAGGTTCCAGCAGGACACATGGTTTGAGTGATGTTGTTGTTCCCTGATGTAACCAGCAGGTGGTGCTGCCACTCCATTAACCTCATCAGTAGATACTGATTGTGTAAACTTTGGGGAAATAAGGCACAACCAAGTCATGTCCAGTGAAAGGAATTGTTCGTTTATATGTTGTTCTTGAGCGGATAGAAGTCATAGAGTTGACTCACCTGTTAGTGTTAGACTGCCTTTGTATGTTTTTAATTTAAATCCTGCCTCCTCTTCTGCCGGCGAGACTAGAAGCCAAGCCAATAAACCAGTTTATAGTTGTTTTAAGAGATGATGTGTCCTTAAAAGTAGAACTCTAAACTCAATGAATGTGTCGTTGCATAGTCGGGACTCAATATGCGATTGTAGCAGTTTCATTGTTTGTGTAATTTTCATCGTGACCCCAAAACATCTGTGTTTTATGTTGCTCACGTTCAACCTTAAATTCAGCACTTGCCTGTGTTATGTGTTGTACAATTTGTCTAATTTTTTAACAGCCAAACAGTTGCAGAAAATGTGGATCTGCCGTTCAGTCGTGTCAAATCTGATGTCTTTTTAAGCATTTTTTGGCCTCTCAGTGTTCTCACCTATGTGAGTGTGTGTGTGTGTGTTTGTATTTTTGTGCATGAGTGGAAAAATGATGCCATTTCTCTGACACACTCCATTTTCTCTTGTTCCTTAATGTAGTCGCCTCTTTTTGGTTATGTTAAGTTAATGTAAGTTCGCTCATGTAATTTTTTTTTCAATTAAAATCTAATATCTTATCTTATTTTCTACATTTGCTCATTTTCTCCCTTTTTTGTTGTCTGCAGGGACAGCTGAGGCAGTTATGGTCCGTGAGCTGTAGCCGTGCCACGTAGAAGGAAAGGGAAAGAGTGTACGGTAAAATAAAAATAAGTGACATTCAAGTTTTTATTAGAGCATGGTTTATGATTTCAGGAGCTCGTACCTTTTCAGTGTTCTTGAAAACAGCTTTAGTTTCTGAGGTCTGCACATAACACACAACACTCGTCACACAAGAAACCAGGTCATTGAAGGCGTCACGTAGTGCTTCCATAATGTAGATTTATTAGAATATTCAGAGTAGTGCTATAACTTCTCATTCACTAGAGCTTCTGTCTTTTCATAGTTTTCATGGACGTGTTGGTCTGTGAGACAGATGCTCCGCGATGAAATAAATCTGTAAAGCAACGTGAGAGAAAAGAAACAAAGGGCTACCTAATATTTATATTACTAATTACGGAATTTACAGTCACAAAATCTCATGGAGCAGTTCAAATAAATGTGTGGGTTTCCTCACCGACATAATAAAGAATATTAATAAATACATGGTTTTTTTTTATCCCTTTTCGAGTAGTTTTTCAGAGTAAACCCTCTTCAAAAAGTCAGCTCTGAAATCAGTCTTGTTTCAGTGTTTTTGCTACAAAATGAAACAGAGGTGATACACAAGCAACTTTGCAAGGTCAGAGAAAGTACAAACTGCTGCTTCTTTTGCCTTTTTTGCAAAAAACAAGCAAAAAACAGATGGAGGTCAGCAGGAACAAAATCAGAGTACTGATGGACATACAGTTGAAAACTCCAGTAACTGTCTGCATCTCTCTCTATATTGCCAGCTTGCGTTGCATTTCTGAGAAAGATCGTCCCATATTTGTCAGCTGTGTGAGAGTTTATGAAGAAACTGATGAAAGAGTCAGAGTGGAGGATGAGTTGTAAGTCCGATAGAGTTCGTGCCATCAGACTGAAGCACACAAACTCATTTGGCTCCCATCAGTCCAGCAGAAGAATCACCAAAAAAACTCAAGTGAGAAACCAGTTGTGGTACCAACCGTACAAGTCAGTTATAATTAGATTGACATATTTGTAGGTTACTACAGGCTTTTCACCTCCCTCCACCCAAAGACCAGGGCAGGAAAGTTCTCCATCTGTGTTTCCTTGCTGACTTTAACAAAGTGCCCACTGTTTGGTAAAGGCATGATGGGGCAGAGAGTGAAGGCTGAGGGGGGAGTTGAGGCGAGGGCTCACATTGAGGATGAGAGCAGAGGAGTCAGGACTGGATACAGTAAAGAAGGAGGAAGAAGGGATGAACTTGGGGAGGTGTCTGGTCTGGACCCGGAGGCTCTAATTGGATTTTGGGGTGCCCTGCTCTGCTCGGCAAAGAGACTTAGGGGGGGACCCTGTTCTGTGTGTCAGGGGAGCTTAGAGGAAGTTGTGCTTGAGGGTGAAAGTTTGTTTTGTTTCCCCAGCAGAGACTGGAGCGTGATGTTTAGATTTCTGCTTTAAACTCGTACCTGACCGCCATGCTCATCAGAGTGGCTGTGGCTCTGATGCAATGCAGCGAGTGTGGGAATGTGAGTTTAAGTTAGAAAGAAATGCCAAAGCTGGGTATAAATGTGTATCTGATATGTTTATCAGTCCAAGCAGATCTAATTTGGTTAAAATCCTTTTGACAGTGACGTGTCAGGGCCTGTACATGCAGAGTGTTGCATCATGAAATTGAGTTTTATCTGAGGGAGAGTGATTTTGGGGTGAAAGTGATTCATCGCTGGAAGAAAACTGACCATGTCCAGAGTTTTGCAGGTGCAGTTGCATAATAATTTGGGCTGAGACATGGTGATCGGACCTTTGACTTTACTATCTGAGCTTTGAATCAGGTTGAGAGGATAGTTTTTTGGAGGGTAACAGAGGGCCTCTGACTGCACCGGTGAATTCAGTGTTATAATGGGTAAGTCCTGACTCTCTCAACAAAAGCTAGAAACTCCTCACTGCTCCAGTCGACAGTTTGTTTCTAATTTCCTCTTCCTCTGTGCTTCAGAACAGGTTCGTCTTGATGGCGGGGTTGGGTTTTCTGTGGAAGGAGGACAGGACTCCGGCAAAGGGCCCGGTCATACTGTCCGCCGGCTGCCAGGCCTTCAGAATCTCCTGAGTCTGGGTAGCGGGCTGGGCCACGGCCGGGTTGGACGGCCCCAGGCTGGACCAGCTGGGCGGCTTCAGCCCTTGGAGGACCGGAGAGCTGGAGGTGTTAACATAGCCGTTGTTGGCAGGAGCCGGGCTGGGGCTCAGGCTGGCAGGGCTGCCTAGGTTTCCGTTGGCAGAGCCGGGCAGGGAGGCCGTGCTGTCAGGTGTGGGGCTGCAGGTAGATTCTTTGGACTCATCATCATCGGATGAAGATCTCAGCTCTCCGCCCTTTTTCCCTCCAGAGCTGCTGCTGGAGCTGCTGCCTGTGGTGCCACCAGAGCTGTTGGCTTTGGCGTTGGCTGCACGCTCCTGCTTACGAAACTTGGCACGCCTGTTCTGAAACCAAACCTGGTAAACACACACAAAGGTAAAATTAAGATGATAGATAGATAGATAGATAGATAGATAGATAGATAGATAGATAGATAGATAGATAGATAGATAGATTTCTCTTTCCTCAGGTAAAAGAAGAAAAGCCTGTTCCTCTCACCTGAACCCGCGCCTCGGTCAGGTCTATCTTCAGCGCCAGCTCCTCTCGGGTGTAGATGTCCGGGTAGTGCGTCTCGGCGAAGACCCGCTCCAGCTCCTTCAGCTGGGAGCTGGTGAAGGTGGTCCTGATACGCCGCTGCTTCCTCTTCTCGTTCAGGCCGGAGGGGTCCGAGAAAAACTTGTAAGGGACTGAAAGGTAAAAATGATGTCCTTTTAGTGGTCGGGAAGCAACATTTAAAATGATGTGATTGGCGCTTTTAAACAACAGGCCATGGATTACCGCTGAAAACATGGAGAGGCTGTGCGTAAATGAAGCAGGACGCTCTAAACTCTTGGGATTTTTTAAAACAATACAACTGTTAAAAGACGGTATTAGGAAATATTTCATAAACAGATGCTTTTGATCGATCATAGCCGACTGTATTTACACAATAGGCTGATTATTGTTTTGTGAAAAGCGGATTTAAGTATTGATAAACTGATTGCATCGCGCTCAATGCCAATAAGATCATATAACAGGCTGGAGGCCCATAACAGGCCGATTTATAACTAATGCGGAAAAGGCAATATCGCCTTTATAAGGCTGGTTTATTCATTCTTTTTACATTTTTATTCTATTTAGTCCGTTAATGTGTTTTTGTTTCATAATATTGGCTCAAAGTTTTTGCCTCAAATTAGTTCCAGAATTAAAACTAATAAGGCTGTTTATTCAATTTAGAAGATGTTTTTCATTTATAGCCTACATTTTAATGCAGGCAGTACACTTTAATCAGTATAACCAGAATGTTTTTGCAACTAAAATGGATTTTGGTTATTTTGGAGTGAGGTCATGGCTAATATAGAAATGTCACAATACACAAAAAATGTAAAAATTAGAATAAAGAAATAAAAAATACAAAAATGTCACTGCTTTAAATAAAATAAAAACAAAATGAATAGTGAGTTTAAAATTATAAAAGTAATTTAAAATTAAGAATTGGCCAGAATTATATCTGCATATGAATAAATTATACGCCCAGTTTGTCTGTCAGGTGGGCCTATGGCCAACACGTGTGTGTGTGTGTGTAGGGGTGTGTGTGTGATCCGTCAAGATTGAGTTCGATTTTTTTTAGAAAATGTAATATTATTATTATCATTATTATTATTATTACTTTATTTTATTTATTATTATTATTATCTTAATATATTGACACGTATATAGAAAGGCTAATTGTCCAAGTGAGTAAGGAAATACAGCGTCAAAAAATTAAATAATAACATCAAAATGTAAATTATTACACTGATATAGCCTGCAAATATATCTCTTCTTTTTATCAGTTATTTCATTTTAAATCAGAAATGAAGTCTAATACGATTAAATCCATGTAGACTCATTTAGGATTTAAGCTGTAGATGGTTAGGTCATCAATAACGAAAACTAGAATTGGCAATTAGATATTGCCTTTTTTCTTTTTTATGTAATGTCGATGGAAACTGTGTCGCAGTTTGAGCCACACGGAGACAAAAATTCATGACTTTATAACATTTTCTTTCCTCGCTTTTTAAATGGAAATATTATCATAATGAACAGCATCCCATAACTTTTCTTTACATCCCTGCAGACAGTCAGAGGAATAAATGAGAGGCTCCTGTACCTGAGGAGTAAGGCGTGGGCTGGTGCTCCCGCAGGGCTCCCAGGGTGCAGCTGGCCGTGCTGAGCGGGGTGCAGCCCGGGTTGGAGAAGGGTCCGCTCCGGATCGGGTTGTACTGGAAGGAGCTGGCCTGGCTGCACGAGCTGAAGTCCGCGTAGGCCGACGCTTCCATGGCCGCCATGCAGGAGTCATAGGAGTTCAGGTAGGAGTAATCCATCTTATACATGGAGATCAGCCGGTGCAAACACCGGGCTGCGAACCAAAAAAAAAAACGACGAGGTGATATCAGAGCAGAGGAGCTCGGGTGGGTCTGCAGCCGCCTTTTATTTCAGGAGATGGAGTGAATACTGTTCAGACCAGTCACAGTTGGCGTGTCTCTCCAGTATCTCCACGGACTGTTGGTTCGTCTCTCCAAAAACTTCCTGTCAGCTTTGTGGTAAACTCGCTGTCACGCGGCTGTTTTTCACGTTTCTTGGTAAATAATCCAGATGTTTTTCTCTCACAGCTCTTTATTCTCCTTCTTCTTGACTTTCTCCTGCTCCCTGGTTTCTCCTCCCTTCAGTTTTCCTCCCTGGACTGCACTTCGCTCTGCTCTCGCGCTCCGTTTGACAGCGCGCTGCGGCTCGCGCGGTGTTTATAATAAACTTGGCAGAGCGCGAGACAATAGCGAGGCGGTGGTCTAGTTTCCATGACAATGCCACCAGTGAGTGAGCGTGGACACTGACGCCCCCCCTCCCTCTCCCTCCCTCCCACCGCTCACTGCACCGCCCACGCGCTCCACAGCACCGCGAGCTCGCAGGTGTCAGCAGAGTTAAACAGTCAGTCTAAAAAACCAACGGCTTCTTCATTTAAAACACTTATAAAGTCGGTGTTTCCTTTATCGGACGGTGCTAATTCTGGTGAGTCTAGTCTTTTCTTGGCCCAAATATGACCAAAATAAAGCGTCCGTTTCCTTAAGCTAACATATTTCCTTTAGATAAAGCTATAAACTGCGTCTTTTGTGACTTTAATCAGCTCTTAAACTCTCCAGGTAGAAATAAAATCTTTTCAACCAAGACAGGCACTTCTGTGCTTATTGTCTCGAAATTATCATATTTCCCCTCTTTTTCCACTATAGTGAAGAAATGCGTGTGCTATAATTCAAAACAATAAAGTAGCCCGGCCTAACAGCCTCTAAGTGCCCTTAAACCACGTCTGGTTTGCAAAGTATATTCATGTGTGGTATTTTATTCCTTTTATCCAATATTTGCATTCAGACGGAAGATAGAGAGTGATTAAGAATTTGGGGGTTTGAACGCCAGAATATGAATGCAGCGTCTATAAGCCTGAAGAGATGGGGGAAAAAAAAAAATAACATAAAGGAGCAATCGCCCGGTTTGCAATTGAAATTTGAAAATTGTCCGATGATGGACGTACCTAAAAACACACACACATACACACACATATAGACATCCTTTCTGCTCCGAGAGAGTCTAATGTCTGACTATTTTTGGGATATTACAGCCTGTGCGATTACTTTATGGCAAAACACTTGGTCATAATAAATATATAAACATGTGACTGAAATACAGTTTATGAGCAGCTGAAGCCTGAGCCTCCAAATGTTGCCTCGTAGCCGGTCAATATTGTTTCACTGCCCCTCAAACGGCTCGTGGAAACAAGTGCAGCTCAGCCACAGAAGTCTTTATGTGGGGGAAAACGTCCAGATGTGACGGTGATTGGTGAGATTAAAAGCTTTGATTTGATTCCGATCACTTTTACGGAGATGTCACCAGAGTGAGCGTCACTTTGATGTATAGGACTAGAGAGGGAATTGGCTGCGGAGACAACTGAGCAACCACGACAGGCTAACCATAAACGCATTGACGCTTCATAAATTGGTTTAAGTTTATTGTTCGGTGTCATACAATGTGATAAGTCATATCCCACACGGCCCCCATCGCGCGCGCGCGCACACACACACACACACACACACACACACACACACACACACACACACACACACACACACACACACAGGGCTTGAAACCGGCAGCAAGGCGCGCGCTCCATCCTTGTTTCCAAATCTGGTGCTATTTAGAAACACGACGGCTGCATTTCAGTCTCTGTTCACGAAATTAACAGGCTTTTTATTAGTGGATAAATGTCACCAAACAATATAACCCACAAACCAAAATTACATTTTACGTGCGTGCGAGAAATTAATTAAGTTTGTCCTGCGTGCGCGCGCCCCCCAAAGTGCGCGCTCTTATCTGCGCTTGACCAGAGGCTGCATGATGATGATGCTCCTTAATGACATTAACCCAGCAAACACGGGCGCGCGCATGCGTGCCATTTGCTGCGCTGTACTCACTTAAACTACAAATAAGTATAAATAATAAGATTTGTTTAAAGCGTTTATTGTGTGGTTGGTGAGAGCTGGTGGATGTTTGGGGCGGGGCGGCACGCGGTGCTCCTGCTGATACAGTTATTCGTCTTGCGCTGATGTTGGCTCGCAGTTCTGGTGGAACATCTCTCATGTCTGTGGCTGCGTCCGAGTCTGAGGCTCAGTAAGGCCAGATACAAGAGCTGAACATCAGTCTCATTCTTCCTGGTAATTCAGTCTGAAAGCAAAGCTACATCCCACTGAACAGAAGTAAATGCAACATGTAAGATGTGTGCGTAATTGCGCACAACATGACATGTTCTCCAAATGGTTCAAGACAATTTGCAGTCTGAGTTAGACTCCAGCTTTAGGTTACATGTCCTATTCTTAACTGTCTGGTGTTTAGTCACAGCGTTTCCAATAATAAGAATGATTTATGCAAAATATTTACCCAGATTTTATGCTCCGTTTATGCGCCTCATCTGCAAAAAATGTGATTTTGTGCACCTGCCTTTCCTGAGATAAGCACTCAACCAGCTTCCTTTACTGGGATATTATTATGATATGTCTGCGGGTGTTATGAAAGTCTTACTGTTTTAGGTCAAGAAAAATATGCTTAATATATACATGGCATAAAATAGGTACTAAACTCCCTCTTAGTTGTGTTATTTATTGAGTCATGTATTAGTGCCCTGTCTCTACACAAAAAGTTCCCCTTCCCCCAACACATGTACTCATAATAATACACACTGCAACACTGATATATCCTCAAAAATACTAGTGAGTTCAGTGTGATCCTTACTCTTTAAGCCATTTAAAATGCATCTTATGAGCCTTGTGATTTTTTTCAGTCAGCTCCCAGGCCACACCGTCTGTTGTGTGTCCTCGTCCCGTCTGGTGGGTTCAGAGGTGAGTTTACCGAGAAACTTAAACTGTTTCAAAGTTAAACTCTTCAGGGCCGTTTCTGCCTCCTCCCCAGAAAAAAGAGCATCCAGGAGCGACCCTAGCTCTCCCGCTTTTAAGCATTTAAACTTTAATCCCTTCAAAGAGGGGAGCGGTCTCTTCCAGGCCACTAATCCGCCCTTAGTGCTCCAGCGCAGGGGGAGACTTCTCCTCCGCGGAGGCTTTAACTTTGGACTTTTACATTCATGGGGCGATTTGACGGAAACAGTAACGGGGATCTTTGGCATTCATGACGTCTGAGTCAACAGAGGGGGGACACAATGGTCCCCTAGAGGCTCCTGAGGGCCCCTGAGAGAGGAACCCCGAGACTATAGGGATTATAGGCCTATGGAGGACTAGGGGGGGAATTTTATGGACGCACTTAACATAGGCTGTTTCTAATCAGGGTTATGATTGAGTTAACATTAAAGGACCAGTCCCCATTTTTGAGGTTAATTAGCCAGTATTAAAACTTTAGGTTGTAATGACAGGAGACAGAAATAATGTAACTAATTGAGCGATTAAGACAATTAAGCTCTTATGCGGAAATCATGAAGGAATTCATAAAGGCATATCACAACACTTTGAAAAACAATTAAGAATAGTGCGTTATTATCATAAAAATTTCAGATTTCTCTGTGTTTTGTCGTTATATGTGTCTTTAGAAATAAATTTAGGCTCTCATGATCCTGGTGCATACAAAGCCTGACCTTAAGATCTTTTTTCTGAGGAAATACCTGCTTTTTCTGCGCTTTGGTCTCATAATTAATTATTCTAGGGCTGCATTCGGTTTTATATTCACATCCCATTAATTGTCCTGTCTGTCCTATCTTATTTCAGCCACGAAAGGGTTCACGATCTGTAGAGAAATAAAATTCCCAGTATTTGTTGCCTCTCTGCTCCCATCTTTCCTGCCACTGTAATTGTTTGTGATGGTCTTCCACCGACTGGAGATCAGCGGGGCTGCATGCAGATTTGTGAGCAGTGGAATAACTTGTGTGCGTCAGGGTGGTGATGGAGGTGGTGGTGTGGGCAGAGAGAGTGGTCCCTATGATGGATTGCTGGATGGTCTTCATGGAGAGATGGAGAGGTGTATGGATAGAGACAGGGGGTAAGGGATGAGTGAAAGATGGGACAGCGGCGACACCGGTTTAAAGAAAAGCCACGCGGGAGGCCCCAGCCCGGTTTCTGTCCCGTGACAGGCGGTGGTGGTCTGAAAACCAAGTGAAGCTGTCAGTCAAAGGGAGAGGCTGCCAGCTCCATCCATCATGTGAGCTCAAAGAAGAACATGTCCCGTGTGTCGAAAGCCTTTTTTTGCAGCTTCAGAATGAGGCAGCTATTGATCCTCAGGTCCGGTAGTCTCTCTCCTGTTTGTCGAGCTCTGCGAAACTTGTCGTTAAATCCAAATATTACTACTATTCTTATATCTTATTAAGAGTTAATTGAAGCCAGTGCCACTGATATATTAAAATCAAACAAATTTTTATCACACTAATTTCACATTGCATGGTGCGATGGTTGCTGTGCAGCTGCTGCAATAAAATGCAACCAGGTGGGACCAAAAGAGAAAAAAAAAAGAAACAGACAGAGGCCTAAGTGGCGAGACTGTATCCTCTGTTACGGATTAACCCTCCATGGCTGCTTGATTTCCTCTGAAATTAAATTTTAGTTAATGTGATAATTATTTATAAACTGTTAAAATAGCTGCAGCAATTGTAACACCCACATCTCTGCGCTTTGGTTGTAATATCTTATCTTACTTATGAATTAAAATACATTTTTAATTTAGATAATGCTATTCATTATTTTTATCATATGAACCTCATATATTAATTATCAAAAGTGATTTATAAATGAAAAGGTGGAATTGATCGAACATTAAAATTATTGTTTCATGCGCACCTATGTATTTTCTCCTTTTGGGAATTTGCATTTGTGCATATTGAATTATTAGACCTATATAGCTAATCACGATGATGGGATGTGGACAGCATGTCTGTTTTCGTTGCACTGTATCAAGTTATAAATGAGTCCCTTAAGCTGATTTAATTGCCCCCTGTGCGTAATTTGCTTGTGCGCATAACACACAAAATGGCTGATTGAATTCCTTTGCTTGCTCTCAGCATGTCTCCATTATTTACCTTAGATGTAATTTTTAATCTCCTGTCAATAGTTTATATCATTGAGAGTGGATTGATATTTGTAAAAGCTGATTATCCTTAAAATTTAATTATTAGGACCCATGTTTTTTTCTTTCCATTTGCTGCAATTTCATCCTTCACCGGGCCAGTGCGCTCCACACAGCCGGGCAGCTGGCTCTCCACCTGCAGTGTCACTAAAATGTGTCGTGTCATCGCCCCTCTTAAGATCCTCTTCCCTCGGAGGTGAATTTGATTGCGCATAAAATAAAATCAGAAATCACAGATCCTGCCGTTAACATCGGCCCTGCGTCTTTACAGCAGCAGAGGCTGGCGGCGCATTTGATTTGCCCGGTGATGGATGAGAGCCGGTGCGGGAGAGGGGGTGGATGCATGGATGAGGGAGGAGGGGGGTGTGGGCCAGGGGCCGGGGGGTCCCGTCGGTGCGCCTGTCCCCGCATTTCAATCCCCAATTACCGG
This sequence comes from Epinephelus awoara, assembly GCA_035609425.1. Taxonomy (NCBI): domain Eukaryota; kingdom Metazoa; phylum Chordata; class Actinopteri; order Perciformes; family Serranidae; genus Epinephelus; species Epinephelus awoara. The sequence goes on from CM069297.1 coordinate 29,364,684, forward strand.
AATGTACCGTGACGCTTCGGCTCGAGACGACGGCGCGCATCTAACCGGGTTAGAGACAGAAGCAACAGCACCAGAGTTACATTCAACTCCTCACTCAGGTGGTGTTGATGCACATGATCAAAATCAGTGTGGGACTGTAGCCTGCTCCACAGGAGGGGAGTAAACATTGATACAAAGATAGTTTTCTTTAATACCTTCATTTATTTGTTTTTCAATCTTGGCCATATTGTGCCTTGTATCTGGGCCAAAGTGCATCACCTCAGAGAAGTTGTTAAAGGCTCTGTATTGCATAATAATACAGCCTGGTGAGGCTGCACACAGGCAAACATCCCTAAAATCAAACATAAAGAAGAAAGCTTCGGATGAAATGGCTCTCTTGTGAAATCTTGTCATATTGCACCAGTTTTTCATGATCTGAATATCATCTTTGGAGCCTATAAAAGCGCCTAACCACTGCGCTCACTGAAGAGCAGTAAATCTGCTGCGCTCTCTAATGAGTTTGGCTCAACATAAGGTCAGTCAGAAATCCACAAACTATTTTCAAATTCGAAAACGTGAAGTGTGCAGCACAAAGGCTCGTCAGGCTGAAGTTCTGTCAGTTGCCACAAAACGTGCCCATTAATTTTAACCCATCAAATTAGCTTCACGCTAATTTAAGTCCACTCTAACATCAGTTCAACATGCATTCATCAGCCGGAATATGACGCAGAGCAGCTGCGGTTATTCACATGCTGCGTACATCTCTCTACTGCGGCACCAGACCTGTATTATCCTAATGGATAACGGCATGTTACTTAAAAAAGAAGCTTTTTAGGATAAAAACCAGGTCCCGGGAGACCACAGTACACACACACACACACACACACACACACACACACACACACACACACACACACACACACACACCACAGCTGGAGCGGCGAGGGATGGCCGCGCGCAGGAGAGCTTCTCCAAACACGCTAATTAGATCTCGAGCTCTGGCCCCGCGCTCTGAAAGCAGCCCAGCGGCGGGGCGCGCGGAGCTGTGGAAAGTTAATTGAATTAAATTCCCTCTAAACTAATTAGGCTGCAATCTGCCACGCGAGCTGTCCCTGAGCAAGGTTCGAATTAGGCGGAATGGATTCTTTCCTTTTCTTTAAAAGAAAGGAGGGCAGACTGGTGTGTTTTTGGTGGGGTCCTTTATTTGTCTTTTATGCTAATTCTCCCAGGGGACTGTCACGTGATTGCCTTGCGGTAACCGGACGGCATCCGGTGCGTGCAACCCCCGTCAACCGGTCCATCTCCCGAACCACAACAAAGCCTTCATATAACTCCAGGCGTTAACACCGGAGCCAAGTGTCTCATTTGAGCAAACGCGTACAACCAAAATGAAAGCCTGGTGGAGGCTGTGATAACTGTGCTGTTCCACAGCTGCATGAATGAGGAGCATCTCTAAAGCTGAGAGGACTGAGGTAATGGAGGTGAAATCGATCGCTTTCCTGGGGGAGCACAATGAGAAACGGGAGGGAGGGAGGGATGAGAGGAGTGCGGAGGGACACGGATGAAAATCCCCCGTTAAGAGCAGGGACAGATATGATAATGGGAGAGCCTCTAGTAGTCGTTCATCATTCACCACCTCCACCTGGCTGCTGCACCTCTCTGAGCTGCTGCTGCTGCTGCTGTCTGGGCTGCACAGCAACTGCGCTGAAATCAAACACACCCAAACTTCTTTACCCATCTTTTTATTTACAGAATGTAGATCAGTATTTATGAGCAGCAGAGTACATGAGCCAGATCTTTCACATTACTCAGCATTGTCCATTTGTGCATGTAACACATTCAGATACACAAACTGGGAACCCTATCTTAATGTGTGTACAAAGAGCAGTTTGACTCTGCAAAGTTCTCAATACACCCTCCCTTTTACTCATTAATATATGACGCAAATGCTGCCAGTGTAGAGATGAGGGAATTACATACAACAGAGGATCCAGTCTGGACAAAGAACTGGGGACGTTGTGGTTCATGGTAAGCACCTTGAACCCAGAGGATACCCCAAATGTTTTCAGTAAGTTTGTTTAGAGAACCTGCACCACTAAAGAATAATATCAGCTAAGGCCATGCATTATTACTTAATCTTCATGGGCTGACTATGAGACAACAGGGTCCCTGGGCACAGACATGCAAAAGGCCCCACCACCTCTCCTGCACAGGGACAAGCAACACATTCTCACTCCGACCTCGTCACATATTGATGTTTGGCCATGGACTTTCCACTTCCAGATACGATGTGAAAGGTACCCTGGGTGTGTTGGTTGTTGATGTTCTGGGACACCATGTCAAGTTCTGCCTGTTACATGCATTGTCTTCTTTCAAAATACACTTCCGTTTTCACAGGAACTTCACCATTTACACACGGTCTCTTTCAAAATAAAAGCACTACGTCAGTACAACAACGTAAATTGACGTTTTTCTACAGCAACAAACGCACCTGGTTAGGTTTAGGACAAAAGAGCAGGGTTTGGCTTTATAATCTTATGGGATGTGAACACCACTCTCCCAGGTGTAAGTTGATGTTTGTTGGAGCCATCCACCACCCCTCACCGCCGAGCATCGTTAAAATATAAGGGTGCCAAGACACACAGACACTGTGGTGGTTTTGCCTCTTTTTGTTGTTTTGCATCTCTTTGTAGTCATTATACATCTTTGTGTGGGATTGTGTCTCTGTGGTCAATTTGTGTCTCTTTGCAGTTCTTATGTTTTATCTTTTTGAGCTTTTTTTGTGTCTCTTCCTGGTCAGCACATGATAATTTGAGTGCCATTTTGCAGGTGTAGACCAAGGAGGCCCCCTGACACTTTGGGCCCCTGATCCTGTGCCCAGTAGGCCTGTCCATGTTAATCTTGTGGCCCTGTGTTGCAGAGGCAACTGCTACTGCTTGAGTCCTTGTCTTTGCAAGTTAAGAAAGTCATGGTCTTTTGTTTTATTATTGTACTAATGAAATGTTTTTAATTTCTCCCATCTTTCTGTTCCCCTATTTCCATCATCCTCCCATTTTTACCTTTACCCCCTCACTCACTTCTCTGTTATGCTCCTCTCCTGCACCTTGAACTCTCCTTTTCTGTTAGCAATAGAAGGTGGAGGAGAGCCACCGGGGCAGAGAGGGACAGAGACAGACAGACAGATGGACAGCAGAGCATAGGGGAGGACAGAGAGGAAAAGGTGGAGGAGAGAGAGAAGCTGAGCATGAGACAGAGGGAGGATGGGTGAGCTAAATGCAGCGAGATAGAGTGAGAGGGAGGTTAGGACGATGGAGGGCCAGGTTTCTGTTTCTCCATAATCTAATCAGAGAAATGGCAGCAGTCAGAAATAGCCTGACGGACAGACTAAGAGCCTCTTCTCTCTCCCCTCCTCCTCTTATTCTTGTCTTCCTCCTCAGGGAGGGTAAATGGATACACACACGTGCACACACACACACACACTCACATATACACCAGCTCGACTTCCTAAAGCCATAAAGTGTAGATGTGTTTGAGGGTTATAAGAGATTGGGAAAAAAGCCTTGAGGTATCATAGCAAAACCTGATCTACTGTCCAGATGCAGCCACTTTAAGAGTCCCAAGTTTGAAAACATCTGCTGCTCCTTCGATCAGCTTCACAACATGTAGATAACATTTTTAAAGCAAAGGGCAATTTAACAATGCAAACTATAATTAATACAACCACAGAGTGAGCTTAGGTTCATGAGTAGTTGGCAGACAAACAACATCTTCAAAAAGCATTTTCTGTCAGATCGACTGACAGTCAAAAACACAAAGATAAATCACACATTCACACATTTTTACCAATTAATATTCAAAACTTTTTCCATAATATTCCCATCATATTTTACCCCATTTTTGTGTCTTAACTTTGGTAGTTTAAAACAGGTAGGCACATCATTGGATGCAGCAATTGACTGGTTGCACGTCGCTTGAAGTTGTTCCACAGCTAGCAATGCTTGCCTTGCTGGTAGAAGCGGTAATGTTATCTGGCCGGGCTATGGCAGACGTAAAATATGTGCAGACACTGGCAGTCTGTTTAGCAGCCTTTTGGTTGTCTTGATGCTTTTTTCCTTTAGCATGGCTGACCAGAGCCATTCCCCCCATGTTGCCATGTCAAAGGCTTTGGTGCAGAGCCTACACCCCATGCAGTGAGGATCTGCCCTTCTCTTTGGCCACGTGTATTTGTCATTCAAAAGCCATACAGTATTAAACATTCTATTTTTGGTCATTTGCAGATAAGCAAACTGCTTGGAAACTGGTTGAAAAGAAGATGGGATACACCTGGTCACAGATAGAAAAGAAAGCCAGCGATCGGGAACTCTGGAGGTCCCTTGTCGACGGCCTATACCCCAAAAGTGGTGTAAGGCATAAGTAAGTAAGTAAACTGCTAGCACTCTCTAACTTTACTTGCATGTTTGACATCCCCACCATCAACTAGCTTCATACACCAAAGTGTATCACATGATACTAGTGATGTCTCAACAGTTGTGCAATGCAGCACTAGATTTTACATCAGCAATATAGGGAACATACAGTCATTTGTATAACCTTAGACATATTTTAAATAGCCCAAACAATATATATTCAAAATGTTTCCAAAACATTCTATTAAATTCAAACTATTTCCAGGCCTGGAAAACATTTTTTTGTTAACTCCATAACTTTCCAGGACTTTCATGACTGTGGGAACCCTGGGTAATGAATTTACAATAATAGAAAACAGTGTAAAGAAGCTGGAGCCAGAAAGTGTTTTGCTTTTTCGCTTGAAAAATGAATCGATGGCAGGTAAAGATTCAAATAACAGAGGAAGATTTGTATTAAATATGTGAGACACAATGTACATCCACAGACCCACCAGTATGGAGGGAATTCTGCTGGAAGAATTCAACCCACTTTTTCACAACACCCAAAATAAAAAGCAGGCAGCTTGGTACACAGCAACAATGTTGGAGGCTGGGTGGAACCATGGAGGCCAACCACTTGTATATTTTTTGGAACTGTACAAAGATCAGATCATACTTAGAAAATATTTATGTGGCTGTTAAAAATATTGAGAGATATGAAATCCTGAATACCTGCCTTGTGATGTATCTTGGGAGCATTAGTTAGCTGTTTTGATTAGCAAGTTTTACTTGCTCAAGTTTTACGCAAGTAAGAACGCTATTAACAGGCACTTGCACAAAGTAACCCCCCCCCCCTAAACAGCATGGCATTAGCTAGAAATTGTCCAAGAAATGTAAGCGATGGAAAAGTTGACGCACGTTTTGAGAGTTAAAAAAATTACATTTAAAAAGAGCTGGATAAAATAGAACATTTATATGAGACATGACACCAACTAAAAATGCCTACTTGAAGACACTTATTTGGTTTGTGTATCTCATTGTAATATTTTTGTGTCAGTGTTTGTACTGTTGATGTATCTGTGAAAACTCACTAATGGGCTGACGAATCATTTCAGCCCTACAGAAAATGATTGCTTTGTTGTACTGTAAAACAACAGGGAATGACAGCTGTGTCTCTGTAGATGTGTTTGTGTGTTGGGGGGTCCAGGCGGAGCACAGTCAGAGTGAATGTGTCTTTTTCCTGCATGCTAATTCCTCCCTATAGGGAAGGCATTCCTGCAGGGTGTGTGTGATGTCTTTAACATTTCTGTGGCATTTACCGCGCTGCATTCCCTCCCAGCGTCCAACACAGACCCCCACACAGAGCAGAATTCCAAGGAAATTCCCCTGTCATGTTGTTTCACAAGGTGGACATGTGTTATTGTTGCAGAATTCCCACCCAGGCACTGGTCACTCTCTCACACACACACACACTCTCACTCTCTCTCTCACACACACACACACACCCATCCATCCATCCATCAGGAGTGTCATTGCGACACAAACAGAACAAAAAACAGAGGAATTCCCTTTTTGTTGTGATGACTTTATTTACTCGGTGGAGGTTGGGATACAAGAATGAAAAATGTTGCTGGCTTACATTTGGCGCCTTGTCAACATGCTGTTCAAACATTTATGAAACAACACTTTGAATATTATTTCTTCACAACTCTAAATTTCTCTTAATGTCAGATAGATTTTTTAAGCTAGACACACACTGTACAGCACCAGAGCCTCTGTTGTGACAGGCGAGACGTCTTTACATCAACATGCATCAACAGAAACAATTCACAAGGCAGTTATATTACCCATCATTCAAATGGGCTGCTATACATTTCTGCTTGGTGTTTCGCCACTAACACATTCTTTACTAAAATGAAATTAATAAGCAGGTTGTGTTGACTAACATTTATCAGTGAAGCTCTGCTGGTGAGGAGTTTTACATAAATGTGCATTAAAGTGAACACGATCTGAGGCAACGTCAAACTATCTTTGGTCGTTAATACCTTCCTTTCCTTCACGGCAAACTGACAAACTTAAAGTGGCTGTTATTGATCCCACTTTGGCAAAACATCCATCATTCTTAAATCAAATTACTTGGTGTTTAAGAGATTTAAGTTTTGCTCCTCGTTAATGTTTTCCCTTTGACATCTTGTCTCTTCCAAATCATGCAACGGCTTCATCGGCCTCCAAACTGCCAGATATACTGCCATTAACTTAGCTTATATATGTCCTTAAAGGAAGCTGTAGAGCATATCTATGATTCAGAGTCTGGGCTGGGATTGTCTGCACTTGGCTCTCAACATGGAGGTGGCTGAGCTAGCACCTAGCAGCTAACGGTGGCCACAGTGCTGACAGAGCTAACATGTTAACATAGGGGTGGGTGCTACGCTTCCAGGATAACGCCGTCCCACCACGTGTCAGGACAGTGTTGTCAGCGGTAACTGTCATATGAGCACAGTGCAGAGCGGTAATTAGCTAGCCTGTGGGATACACAAACATGGACTCGCAAACAGACAACACACAAAGAGAGCGTGACTTCATTTTCTGCTCGGGATGCCATTACCCCATGTTCTCTTATGTTGTATAGAGCACGTTTAATAAATATTAAATAATTTGGCTGTTTTCAGTGTTCCACACGATAAAGCAGACATTTATTTTAACTACGTCACAGATACATTTATTAACAGTAGGCTACTACAGACGTAAAGCTGCTAAGCTTTTGTTTCAGCTAATACGATGGCTTCAACCCACTGATGAGATGTCTGATGTTTGATGTTCATGACGCTGCACGCCTTTATGCTACGTTTACAACCTGCGACACATTCACTCACCCTGCGCTTAGATTTTATATCTAATGAGACCGTGTGCACAGCTCTTGACATCAGTCCCTGCTGATATGAGATTCTGTTGTAACATAAACTTTAATGTTCAAGTAGGCTGACTTTACTTTTTACAGCACACACTGTTGGCAGATACACTGTCACGTAAGTTGGCATGTAATTACTGCATATGTGTACTGAAACAGAGAGGCAGTGATGTGTTTATCAGAGGTACTTTTATTAGTTAAATCCATCAAGAACCATCCATCTGCCTGACACTATGATTATGATGATGATGATGATGATGATATTATGTGTGTGGAAAGTGTACATGTGTGCATATATATATATATATTTATCTGTATATATCCTCTGTGTTTCTGCATTGTGTTAGTGTTCAGGGCTGAGCGGTGGACGGATGTCCAGCGTTCTTGAAGAGCTGTCCTCTCCTACCACCTCAAGGCGCAGACTGGGCGTGCTCCGCTCCTCCTGGTCCTCCGACTGGACAGACAGACGCAGGGTGCAGCCTTTGGGCAGTAGCTCCTGCTCGTACGCTGCTGCTAACTGGTTGACAACCCGACGCTCAACCTGAGGGATCAGTGACGAGGTTAGTGGTGCGGCAGAGTTTAGAATATTGTATTTAAAGCAGTATAGTGCTGTTCTTGAGCTTTGCTGTTCAGTCCCTAAAACAACATGATGCTGATATATTTTAACTACTGAAAACCAGCCACTGCTCTCTGCTGATAGGAGGCTCTTCCCTGATTAAATATGTGTGATAGATATATCTGTATCTCATATCTACTGACTGAAAGAATATTTTGCAACTGACACATGAACATTAACAATGTCAGACTTTACTATGGATTTATCTGCTCATTTTCATGGATGAGTGAAACAAACGCCACTCCCTGACGCAGGAGAGCAGTGTTCGAGACCAACAAACAGTGATACCTGTTACAGTGTTTTTTAGCAACCCGCCGCTACTTTTCTGGCCATGTTTGTTTCCCTCAAAGCTGAGTATTTTTTGAGCAACATCTGTAATCTTTTCCTAACCATAACCAAGTTGTTTTGGTGCCTAAAGCTAACCGCCAACCCCTTCTGTGTCAGTATACAACACAAAGGGTTTCCCCTGTGTTACTTTAATAATGTCTGGTGCTTCTGCCATTGCAAGAAAATATGATGAGTAGAGATTATTTTACCTTGCAGATCATGGGAGCTGCTGGTCTACTGCTGCCTCAATCAGTTAATTTGTTTTTGTTATTGTGAGACTTTGGTTGAATCCAAACTAACCCATTAAAACACTGAAGTCACATAACAACACAAACAAACGGTAGACCAGAAACTCCCATGCTCTGTGAGGTAAATATACTTTCTTTGTCGAAGTTTCTTGTTGGAAAGGGCTGTCTGACGGCACGGTAAAGCAGTGAAAATATTCTAAATACAGCATACACTTAAACCAATACTGATATTTTTTGAAATGGGGCTTTTTTGAGGTGGCTAAAATACATTTTGCTGCTGACCCCTTCACAGCTGCGTATTGCTTCGCTTCGGTGTTGGTACTCCTGCTTGCTTCTCCAAACTGGGAGTGTGCTGACCACCACCTACTCTGAGTAATATGCTGACTATGGATAAGCACCTAATACAACCCCACTCTAAAAAATTCAAACTATCCCCTAAAATTTTTGCCAAGAGTCCTATCAGTTTAATATTTTACTCATCCCAGTCATTTCTGAGATCTGGAGTTGTTTGCTCCACACATTTTTACATATCACACACATGATCAGACACACTTAAAGCATATTATCTTAACCACTTAATTGTGAAAATGAACATTAATGTTAAATTAATTACCAGTCTGCTGCAAAGCTCATCTAGCAGAGCTGCTGTGTCCCCAGATCTCAGTCATGAAATAAGTGAGTTAAATGTTAAGTGTGTTTTACAGCCCCTGCGTACCTCATGTTTGATGGAGCGTGCTCCGTAATGCATGTTATACCCGCCCGCTAACAGCTCCAGAACCGGGCGCTCCCACTGAAGAGTGATGTCATGGCGCTGCTTAGCCTAATGACAGGGAGAGAGGGGGTGGAAGAGAGAAAGAAGAGGTTATTATCATAAAAGGTTATTATCATAAACAGTCAAATCAAAAAGAAAGCATGGTGGATGGTGGAGACAGAGACAAATGCTCGGGCAGAGAGGAGATACTGTCAAGCAGCATGTCTGCCAGGGCTAATCAACAGGCCCTTAATGCATTTTAATCAAACACCAGTCAATAGTAGCGATCAGAGCTGCTCATTTAGCTCCTGATGTTAACACTCCATTCAATAACTACCATGCCATGTTGTACTCCAGAGATATAAACACTAATATTACAACATTACAAATGCAGTATTAAAGCCAATAATGATAGCACTAAACATTTAATTTATTTAATATAAGTGAGTGACAAACAAATGGCTCATGAGGATTCTGTAGTAATGAGATTTCTGCTGTGAGCGGCGCTGCCACACACAGACAGAGACGAGTTATTACGAGACATGAGCACTCAAAACATTAAAGAAAAATAGATGCGCAAGAAAACATACACAGCAACGTTCAAAAGACAAATGCACAGTGAGAGTTTTGAGTCAGGTTCCTATCAGTTGCCTGCAGGGCCCATGTTGGCTGTCAGGACACCAGCTGTAATATTAATAATTAAATATTGATGAAGGCTCCACATGTTAAACACTGTAATCACATTATAGTGAGTAGTAGTGGCACATAATATTGATCTGCGTGTGCTCCTGCACAGCTCAGCGGCTGCAGGATGAAGAGAGTAGGGCCTTCCAGCCCGACTGAAGGACACCCATGTGTCTGGGCCACAACCAAGATTATTTTCATTTTTGATTAATCTGCTTATTTTCTTGATTAATTAATTAGTTGTTTGGTCTTTAAAATGTCAGAAAATTGTGAAAGATGTTGGTCAGTGTTTTCCAAAGCTTAAGATAATATCCTCAAACATCTTATTTTGTCCATAACCCAAAGATATTCAGTTTACTGTCACAGGGAAGGAAAGAAATCAGACAATATTCACATATAAGAAGCTGGAATCTTTTTTTCTTAAAAAAATTACTCAGACTGATTTATCCATTGTCAAAATAGTTGGCGATTAATTTAAAAGTTGAGAGCTTATCGATCAATCAATCAGTTGCTGCAGCTCTGCTCTCAGATACACTCGGAGAGGATATGTTGAACCTTCCCAGTAGTTTGAAAAATACTAATTTTGTACAGTCCTAAGATATTCTCATATTTACAAACTGCAGACAGCTGATTTTATTTTTTTATAAAAGCATATAGAGGACCTTAGGAGCTGTGTAACCTTTCTGAAAATATAATAGAGTGTTGTGATGTGTTTTGCTTGTGCGCACTGTTACACACCTTCTTGGCCCAGAAGTTGAGCTCTTTGCTGACCAGCTGCAGCAGCTCTGAGTGACAGAACGGCAGGAAGTACACAATTTCATTGATACGACCCAGAAACTCGTCCCTCCGAAAATGAGCCTGGGGAGGAACCAAAGAATTAGCAATGACAACCGTAGCATCTCAGCATTAACAACGACATTATACTGCTGTAGTGAAGCAAATAGTTTAATAATTAAAGACAAAGTAGTTCGTCTGTAATTACACCAAAAAAATGTGGGTTACCTTCAGGATCGGTCGAATCACAGATTCTTTAAACTGTCGGGAGATTGTGATGTCATCACTCTTCTGTACATCCTCTGAGGAAAAACACATCAACATTGATTTAACTTTAAATTTTATTCACCTGGCTCTACGGTATAGCACCAGATAACTACACTTTATGTAAATGTCTTCCCAGTATCTAAAATGTTGATCTAAGGTATTTAGCAAAACACTGATAAGACCTGACGAAAAATTTGGATGATCTGATATTAAAAAAAAAAAAATTTGACCATGCTTGACATCATTTCATCATGCTGATTTTAAACTACAGTAATGGATGAAAATGGAAAATAATGTCAGATTGGGTTTAAATGGGTTCCCAAAGTGGGAACTAATAAAATCACAATGTCCAATTCATTTTGCAGCAGCAGCAAATGCAAGTCAGTGCGATGTCTGCTATGCATCATCGTGTTAGTGTGTTTCCCTCACCGAGGTTGTCGGCCAGCTTTCTGCGGCTGACCACCTCAGCTTCCTGCCGAAGCTGGAGTGCATGCTGGGCGATTTCGTCACTTGCAACATTGGATGTCATGATGAAGATGGCGTCTTTACATTCAATGGTTTTCCCCTTGCCGTCTGTGAGGCGACCCTGAGACAGGAACAGCAGCACCCATTAATGTTCCATTTGCAAATGTTTTATCAACACGGCATGGATGTAATTTCACACAGGTGTTAATAATACTGCTCAACTGTGTGTGTTTGTATACACACCTCATCAAAGAGCTGCAGCATGATAGTCAGAACATCAGGGTGGGCCTTGTCGACTTCATCAAAAAGGACGACAGCGTTGGGACACGCCTTTAACAGCTTGGTCAGCTGACCCCCTTCCTCGTGTCCCACGTATCCCGGCGGAGAGCCAATGAACTTTGCCACCTGACAGAGGGTGCACAAAATAAGTTCTAACAATATAACATAAAAAGTCTTTTGCAAGGATCTGTTGCTGCAAACTATGCAGAAATCCATAAAAAAAATCAACACTGGATAAAAAATACTGAACATGGTTTTTGAACATCATAAAATAATGAAACTCTGATTCACTGATTAAACATATTCATCAACAGTTTCAAGTTTCACAAAGGGCAAAAACAACATTTATTTTGGTTTGTGTGTCCGTTGTGAGTATGAACAGAATTAATCCAGCGTGTCAGTGGCGTGCAAATGAATGGACGTCCGTTAGAGCAACACATTTGACACAGTATGTTTGATGCAGTCATTAGAAACACTTTTTGGCTACTTCCTGGTGAAGAGAATCTTACCTCGTGTTTTTCCTGGAACTCGGACATGTCCATACGGATGAAACCCTGCAATCACACGATGGGTTAACTTCGCCAAGGGGCACAACATGCTGTTGTGTGTCTTCGTGTTGAACTTGTGCTACTAATAGTTACCATGGAAACCAACACAAATTGAATTCTCTGTCATTTCTTCCGAGGCGGGAAGAGCCCCTAAATTAAATGTCTGTTTTATATCTATGAGAGGACCTGTTTTCCACCTATTGACTGGATGTTGAAACATTGGTGTAAGTGTGTGTGTGTGTGTGTGTCTGATGCAACGTAACATACCTTCTTGATGTCCTTGTGCATGTAGCGAGCCACCTGTTTGGCCAACTCGGTCTTTCCTGTGAGACCCGCCATCAACCAGTCGGGCAAAACAGAGACATCATTTAATAATTCAGCTTAAAACAGGAACAGCTCCTTCTTCCATTTAATTATTTTGCTTTTGATATAAAAAAGAATGCCTGCTTTTTTGGAATACATCAGTATGCAGAGATTTCAGGAAAACAAGCTTACTCATTTCAGACAGAAAGACGATCTCTCTCTCTCTCTAAGTGCTGGCCTAAATCCCAGCGCCTCCCTCTACAGAGCTTTCAATCATCTCCTGCTCTCCAGAAGCACACATTATGTTTGTCGCTAAAATATTCTGCATATAATATGCTCATATATGATATTGATGTCTTGTGTTTGGTATGCGTATGATGATTGTGTGTGTGGTGTGTGTGAGAGGCTGTGTGTCTTGTTGCTGTGTTTAATATTGATGTCTCATGGCCACTGTTTGTCGCTGAAGGCAACAGAGAATATGAACACCGGCGCTCCTTCATCTATCTCTGTGGCCTGTCATCTCACCATCTCCCTCTTTTTTAGCCATCTATCTGGCCCTTAATATCCCTCTGTCTCCCTCTTTCCTTCACTCTAACGCACACATGCACTCCCACTTCTTCATCTCGCTGCTGTTTGAGAACATTTAGGCTTTTCTCTGAACTGGAGATGTCAAGTTTTGTCCTTTAATATTAAATATCTGCTGATATCGAAACTTAGATTTTCCTACACAGTGCAGCTACCTAGCCCAAAGCAGTCTCCACTTTTGATATTTTGGACACCTCAATAAAAATACAGCCTTCCTTTAATGGTTTCCTATAATGTTATAGAAGCGGCATGGTGGGGCAGTGGTTAGTACGGTTGCCTTACAGAAAGAAGGTTACAGGTTCAAATCTGCTGGCCGGCTGTGGCCCTTCTCTGTGGTGTTAGCATGTACTCCTCATGTCAACATGGGGTTTCTTTGGGTACTCCTGCTTCCTCCCACAGCCCAAAGACATGCAGGTTAGGTAACTCTCTACCTAACCCGGATGTGACTCTAAATTGCCTGTAGGTGTGAATGTGAGCGTGAATGTCTGTTTCTGTGTCAGCCCTGTGATAGTCTGGCAACCTGTCCAAGGTGCACCCTTCCTTTTGCCCAGTGTCAGCTGGGATAGGCTCCAGCCCCCCTGTGATTCTTCACAGGATAAACGCTTATGTGTAATCGAATAATGAATTTTTTGTGTTGCATTTTTGCCTTTATTCAGGCAGTAAGTGTGACAGACGGATGTATAGATAGAGGGCTGTCAGTGTGGATCTGTTATAGCAGTAAGGTCCTGACAGAATTCAGTCGCTCTCAGTTAACCCCCAATGGGTATCTTTAATTGAAACCACTGTAGTGTTGTTCTGAGACTTGCTCACTCTCAGTGCTGTGAGAGGTTCCTCCAGTGTTTTAAAGTGCAATCAGCTGTTTTTGACAGCTGGCGCACCCAGAGCTCAATCGGATACATTAAACTATGGATTAGAAATGGATGGGGCTTTATCGGGGCCTGAGCACTGGACGAAGCGAGGACACTACTTTAATGGAAAGAATAATTATTCTCTCACATTAATTGCATTATTGAGAGGCTAAAGATGCAGGGAAACACACTAAGCTTTCCACATGCATCAGAACTGGTGAAAAATTTACTTAAGTTGACCTGACATGCTGTAAAGCTACCATTTGTCTGTAAGAATATTTGTAGGTTGTGTACTACATGTACCTTAGTCCCAGCTCTGCTTAGTTAATACCAGATTCTAGCTTGGTTCAAGAACATTACCATCCTCAACACAGATTTTGTCTAAGATTCAAGATAGGGCTGGGCGATATGGAGAAAATCAAATATCACAATATTTTTAACCAAATGACTTATTGTTGATTTTGCAACAAATATATAGGGTTGTTGCTTTCACAAAATATTTGCACAATGCGATTTTTGATAAACTAGGAAAATTCAACACTTAGGTTCTTACATTATTCAAAATCTAAGACAATATTCAGTCACACATAGGGCTGGGGTGACGCATCGACGTCGACCACGTAAATAGAGGTTTTTGTTTGAACCGACACGTTGATGCAAACTATGTGCATTGACGGTTCAAACAAAAAAATGGCGGCATGCAGCAGCAGTGCTGTGCCATTGTGCTATGGCCTATTCAATTACTGGAATTTGCCTGAATGCAACACAGGCTCCGCTCCATTGACTGTGTGCACAGTGCCATGCTGCGGGTTCGGGCTGGGCTCGGTTATAATTGTCTCACTCGGGTGAGGAAAATGCAGCCCAAACCGCGCTCTAGTGTGCTCACCCATGGCTGTGTGTGTATGTGCGCACGTTTGTGTGTGTCTGTGCGCGCATCGGGGCCGAACACCACCATGCACGGTACAGAGAGCCGAGGAAAATTGTAAACATGTGACCATGTAGAGACAGAAATGACATAAGATAAATAACATAAGGCTGTTTAGTTTGTTTAATAAAAGGACAAGGTATAGACCTGTTCTATGGGAATGGTAACCTTAAATGACTTATGTTGTGATCTAGCGCTATATAGAAAATAAAATTAGATAAAATGAACTTGACCTTCAAGGGGGGGCTGGGGGTACCGTTGGAGGGTAAACAATGATGTTTTAATAAATGTCGCTAGAAAAATAATTGTTTGGGACAGCCCTAGTCACACATCACAATATTAATATAACATAGATGTATTTCCCAGCCCTAATACTAGATCGTCTGTAGTTCACCTGGTTGGAAATTGATTGATGATCACCTTTATTATCCCACTAGGAAAACTGATTGAGAAACAAGCGAGCCAATCAGAGCCTTTGTGTACAGGACTACATCTGGTGACACTGCCAAGCTGTTCCTGAGTCAGACAGGTTGTGACATCAACCTTGTATAAAGTGGCTGTTGTTAAAAACTGCTCATGAAAATGGCATATAACCACAGAATACATTTACCAAGTTAATGATGTCATTCTTTTCCAGTACCAACTATTGTTAATTACATAAATTGCCTGTTCACTGTGATAACACAAATAACTTAAATGAGCCATACACGACTTTCAGAGGTATAGCTGCTATGTAAAGTTATAGTGAAGTAATGGCGTCCTGAGGAGAGATTTATGTCACGCTACCTCTGTGTTTGTTTTGTTTCGATCTTCTCCATTTGTTGTTGTGGTAGACAGTTCAGCTACGCATGCATGTTCCTGACTAGCCAATCTGCACTGTGCTCATACGGTAGTTACAACACCATCCCGACCCACAGCAGCAGGACGGTATGGTTGAGGAAGCATAACGCCCACCCTCTTGTTCCCGACTAAGTTACCACTGTCAGCTCTGTCAGCACTTTTGCAGTTGTTAGCACTGTTCTTGCCCTTCCCTTCTTTTTATGTTTGAATTTAAATCTTTATAGAAATCAAGATATTGGCAGTTAATTAGTAAATTCAATAATCAGATGTGAGAAACAGTAAAAAAGTCTGTTTCTTTTGAACTCAGTCGACTGGCCAGAAGAAAATACACTCCAGTGTCATGTTTAATTTGGCAGCTACTTTCAAGAAACTGAGGAGTTTTTGTCATTACTTCTTGAGATCAAACAAGAGACAAGAAGTGTTTGGTGTGAAAGATGAGAGAGTGATTTACCGATTCCTGATGAGCCGAGGAAGAGGAATACAAGAGGATGCTCTTCATCGTACCAGCCATTCTCCTTCCTCCTGATGGCTACAGAGTGCAGGGACAGACAGAGGGAGAAAGAAAAGGAGACAATTATTTCACTCATTTGCATTTGTTGACTTTGCTTTTGCACCAAGTATTCTGAGTTTCACCCGACTGAACCGAGTTGACCCAAGGGCGACGGGTATCCCAGAAACTATGATAAAAGAGCGAGAGAGCAGGGATGAGAAAAGGGTCAAGACATTTGGTGGAGAAAGAAAAAAAAGAGACAGAAGAGAGAAAACAGAGCAAGAGAGCAAGATGAGAGACCTCCAGAAAGCTACCCACGCCGCCTCTCTTCCCCCCTCAGTCAGTGGGGCCATTAGCCAGCAGTAATTGTGTTAGCCTCCCTGGCGCGGCCATGGCGAAATCAGTTTAGCATGGATCGCAGCCTCACACACACACACAGACACACACGCTTGCTTAAAGAGGAGTGCCTACCCAACCCTGCCATCACCCCAGCAACCACACTCACACACATACACAAAGACAAGATGATGAGGTGGATGGGGGGGGAGTAAAGAGTGTATTTGGCCCATGGTTTCAGCCACTCGACGAAGAAGCAGACACTAGCACAAACTCATCCAAATCTGAGGCTGTTGAGAGGCCGGGGGCCAAAACCTGAGCCACAGATGAGCAGGGTTCTGCCAACAGGATCAAAGCAAGGAGGTGGCACAGTGGCTTTTGGTTGCCTTGAGCAAAAAAGGCCCTGGGTTTGAATAAACTGGCAGGCTGGGGCCTTAATGTGTCCTCGCTGTGTGTCGGTGGCTTTCTTCCCACAGTCCAAACACACATTTTGGATTAATCTGAAACTTAGGTACGACTGTAAATATCTGTCTCTGTGGTAGCCTTGAGATAGACTGGCAATCTGTGCAGTGTCACAGTGCACCCCACCTTTAGGAGCTGAGAGGCTCCAGCCCCAAAACCAGGTATATGACATGGGTGAATTTATCCTGATTGGGTCATCCTGATTGGGACCTCTTGGGCCCATTTACACTTCGTATTAACATGATTCTTGGTTGATCGGATCACAATGGGACAGCTTTATGCCTCTCTGTTCACACCTGGTATTAGAATGCATCTCCACATGAGACCTGAGTGACCACCTGTAATCGGATCTCACTTCCCCACTCTATATGGAAATAAACACGGAGATCATTTCTGCTTGCAAAGCCCAAATATATTGTTTCTAACTGGCAGCAGGCAGTGATACACTTTCTGTGCAAGTCTGCCAGAGATTAAAAGCTGAAGAAGAAGGGGAAGTTGTTTGCAGACCTTGACATGTGGGCAAAATCAGGAGAAGTCAGACAGGGTCTATTCCTTGGTGCAGGCAAAAAAATTGCCCAAGATGTCTGATGCACTCATAATATAGCTGGTGCACTAATAAGTACCTACTCTGCCTATGCAGAGGATGTCAGCTAAGTAGGCGGTCCTACAATGTGGCCCAGGACACATTAACGAACACACTGCTGAAAGAATGTGGCCATATGCAGCCATGATCATCTCCGAATGTGGTCTGAGCGATCAGATCTCATTGTCCCTAAAGCATCCACTTGCCATCAGATCGACAACGACGTATGTTAGTACCAGGTGTGACAGGGCCTCAGTACAACTGATGCTGGCAGACCGGCTGTTGCAGAGCTGGTATCAAAATCATGATCATTTCTTTTACATGGTGTGATTGTTATACAGTGCAGAGGGGATTCAACAGATTCAACAAATTCAGCTTCATTTCATTTTCAGGTAACACATTGACAGATATTACATCTCACCTTATTGCTTGAGGTGCATCACAGTCAGTATATTAAGGTTTAAGTTTAACATAAACCTATATCCTATATTGTTTTCTTTTTCTCAGCAGCAGTCACAGAGTGGATCATTTCAGTTAAAGTGTGTGGTCAGGTCAACTCTGATTGATCTGAGTTGATCGATGGATTAGAGGTGGGTGAAAGCAAACTTTTAGACCCAGTGCTGGACTGCGGGGTGTGTGGTTTCTATGGGAACGTAGCTGGTTTCATATAAAGTAGGTTGGAAAAGAAACAGACAACACTAAAATGGGAGCTCTGGTCTAAAAAAATACAGCACTCTATTTCTATATCAATTAATTTCACTGCGCCTAGTGCTCTGATGCTCCATTTGTGCCAAGAACATGCTATGCGCTCAGAGAGTACGGTGCTCTGAGTAACAGAACAATATTAGCGTTTCAAATGCTCCAACTGGTGATAATGTGTCAAGCTGCCACAAATAAATTAATGCATGGGAACCCTGGAAAGCACCAATAATCAACCCTACAATCTTGTCGCAAATCCTTAACGAAGGTATTTGGTCAAAAATATTGTGATATTTGATTTTCTCCATATCACCCAGCAGTAATTAATATAAGTCTGCAATTTCTAATTACAATTTTCAGTGTTTACCATTTTAATACTGCCATCTCAGGCCAACTTTTCTTAACCTATCAGAGACACAAAACATGCGACCTTGCATACTAGGCCTTTCCTTGGGTTGGCTCTGACTTTACATCTGGATTGTAAATTTAAGCAGTTAGAACATAGGTTCCACACATGAATCTCTGTCTGTTTGAATCTGACAAGTGAGAGGACAACATTGATAAAAGTCCTGACTCATAAACACTGGTGAATGTTTGGTAAGCTGGTTAATTTACGCCACATCTGTCCTCATTTTATGACCAGTTTTTATACACCTACCACGTGCCTTCTCAACTTCCCACAACCTTTACAACATCTGGCGAACCGTCTATAACGACACAAGTTCTCAGCATAAATGTCTGTAGTTAGCGACACAGTTGGAGATAACAAGCTTAAGTAATGCATCTTAGAGGTGTCAATGTCTTGGCAAGTTATCGAGTGCAGCCAGAAGATGATAAGTGGCAGGAGATGGCTGTGGCCAAGTTGCTAAAGAGAAGGAACCAAAACTTCTATTCAACTTCCTGCAACAGTCAGTGTCCAACAACAGCTACAGATGAGACCATGAGACCTTTCCCGCTCACATATTGTAATCTAAGAGGCTCCGTGTGTGATGCAGTGAAGCTAAAATACTTCACGACAGACACCAGGCCTGAGTGTTAAACTCACTACTAATAGCTGATAATCATAAAGAACAGATGCTTGGCAGGAGCAGAGGAGGAGAGGTAGAGAGATGACATGGTAGAGAAGGAAGCAGCAGCAGCAGCAGCAGCAGCAGGAGGAGGAGGAGTGAAGATAAGGAGAGGAAAGAGGAGTAAGGATGTAGAAGGAGATAAAGAGAGGAAAGAGAGAGGAGTGATGGAGATAAGGAGACAGAGAAACAAACGAGTGTGTCAGAGATGGACACAGAGATGAATAGTGACAAGAGGGGCTCCAAAGCTCCGTCTGCTTTATCAATGGCTGTGTGAATGACAGCGTAACCTTCTGTGTGTGTTTGTGTGTGTTTTAGCTGATTGAGACCGACTTTGACAGAAGGGCACATTGACATTTCTCAGAGGACCCTGACAACAACAAGGAAAGGAAGGAGACACAAAACAAATGAAAGCTTGTGCTCTCTCTCTCTTTTACACACACACACACACACACACACACACACACACACACACACACACACACACACACACACACACACACACACACACACACACACACACACACACACACACACACTCAGGGCAGTGTGTATTGGGCAGGTCTGGTTGGCTCTAACATGATTACAGAGGGATGATTCTCCTCAATAACTCTTAGCCCTGAGAGCTAAACCTGGATCAATCTAACCTCCTTCCTGTGTGTGTGTGTGTGTGTGTGTGTAGTTAGTGTATTTGTACCTTGTTTGTGTGTGTGGTTGTGTATCTTGCTGCAGGCCAGCTGTTCGTCATGAGGAGTTCAGGTGGAAACAGCCATTTTGGAGACATGACAACACACCAAATGTATGTTTACGTGTGAATGTGTGTGTATATGTTGCATTTTTTACACCAAGAAAACAAAGCAAATTTCTTAACTTCTGGTCTGCAAAATAAATATATATAAACTATATAAATGGAGACAACCAATGTTGAAACAATTTGTTTAATTAATCAATGGCAAATTGTTTTTTTTCTCTGGTTTATATCATTGTAAACTGACTAAAATCAAAATATTTTCTGGTTTCTTCACTCCTCTGTGACAGAAAACTGAATATCTTTGGGTTGTGGACAAAACAAGACATTTGAAGACATCATTTGTGCTCTGGGGAACACCAATCGACATTATTGTACACCATTTTCTGACATTTCTATATGAGGAGACGTCAAGGTTTCAAGATGTCACCTTTGTCTCTGGGAAACTCTTATGGGCATTAAGGAGAGAAAAGAGGAGCTGACATGCAATAAGGGTTTCTTCCCCTGCCACAGACATTTTTAACCACTCCAAGAACTCATGATATAAAGTAAAATATATCGTTGTATGTGGTGCTTCTGTGATTACATAATCTGGTCGTGTGCAGCTCCCTCCTCTCTCTTTATCTGTATATCCCTTTCTCATTTGTTGGCTCTTTATCTCCAGTGTATCCCTTCCGCTCTTTCCTGTTCCATCTCCTCATCTCTACATCTTTACCACCTCCTTTCTGACTCAGCTAGAGGTTGGATCACTCCTGCTCTGATAAAACTGGCAAAATGACACACAAAACTAGAGTTGCAACGTACGATTATTAATATCTTTCTTCAGATTATTAATATGTTATGGTTAGTTTATCCATCGGTTAGTTGTTTGGTCGATAAATAATCAGAAAAATGGTGAAAAATGTTGATCGACGTTTCCTAAAGCCCAAGATGACGTCCTTAAATGTCTTTTGCTGTCCACAACCCCCCAGATATTCAGTTAACTGTCACAGAGAAGTAAAGACACTAGAAAATAGCGACATTTAAGACGCTGGATTCAGAGAATTTTACCTCTTATTCCCCTCAAAATGACTCAAATTAATTAAATTATAATCTAATTAGTTAGGGGTTAATTTAATAATTGCAGCTCTACACAACTCAACACTTTGAGGGTAGATCCTCTGTCTGCCTCTTGGCCTCTTTTAGACATCCAACATGTTATGCTGCTTGCTTTCAGTGTGTGTGTGTGTGTGTGTGATATATTCACTGTAATACTTCTCAG
The DNA here is from genome assembly GCA_035609425.1 of Epinephelus awoara. Lineage (NCBI taxonomy): Eukaryota > Metazoa > Chordata > Actinopteri > Perciformes > Serranidae > Epinephelus > Epinephelus awoara. The sequence continues at coordinate 29,386,062 of CM069297.1, forward strand.
AGATCAATAAGCTGTTCCTTTATCACTGTGGCGACGTCTTCTATGGCTTTCAGGACAATTTGCCATGATAACAACAATCATTCATCACCTTGCCAAAGACTACAAGTCCCAAGATTCCCTCTTGCTTCATGGTCTCCCAGCAAAACCTACACTAACTGACACTTGTAACCATCGCTCACATTGCATCACTGTTTGTATGCTGCCTTATAGTCATCTATAGTTTGTATTTTCACAACTGTAGTTAGGTCTAGTTTTTTTTAGGGTCTGGAGGCAAAAATCCAAGTTGTTCTCCTGTTGATTATAAACTCCGCAGTATTTGCTCTCACGAAAAAATTACAGATTATAATATCCGCTTCTAGCTTTGGGAGTGAGTTGATTATTTTCACAAATCTGTCCAAGATCATAAAAATAACACACAGCCTCTTACTCCACTGCAGAAGCCTTTCTGAACACACACACACACACACACACACACACACACTCTCTCTCTCTCTCTCATCTGCGGATCAATACATGGCCTCCATGGATGCCTGGTGTAATATCAGCTCTTTACTGTCTGCTGTGTTATTGTGCTCTAACTCATCCTCCCTCCTCTTCTCTATGCATTACACTCGCTCTCTTTGTCTTTCTGTCAATGCTCCGAGCTTTTTGCTTCTCAGCCACCTCTCTGCTATCTCCTCCCATCAGCGTTCACGTCTCTTTCTTGTCTCCCGTTGCCTCCATTTGTTTTACCCTGTCTCATCTGTTTGTCTCATCCTGTCTCCATCACTTTGCCGTTCACCTGTCCATCCCTGACTCTCTGTGTTTTGAGGAAGGGAGATGGATGGCACGGCGTGGAGGAAAGAGGATGGAAACATGCAGAAGGCGGAGGCCGCAAAGTGGAAGCAGGGAAGGATAGAGAGGTGAAGGAGAAAGAGTGGGTGTGATGAAGATCAAGGGGGTAAAGAGAGGAGAGATGGAGGGATACACTGAAGAGAGAAAGGGAGGAGAGACAGAGAGGGAGAGAAAAGAGGATGAGGGGTGGGGGGTCTGTAGTATGTCTCCTCTCTCTGTAATTGTGTTAACTGGCGGCTCCAAGCCTGGCCTCTTCAGCTGTCACACACACAAACACACACACATGCACACAGCACCTGTGTATGCCTGACAGACAGCTCATTCATCACAATTAACCAATTACAGCCTCCGCCGGTCTGTCTGAACCCGCCTACTGTGGGAGGGAAGGGAGGAGAGCAAGAGAGAGGGGAAAACAGGAACATGGTGGAAAGAAAGAAAGAGAGACTGTGTGGAAACAAGAGTTTGGCTTTGAATCATGTATTTACCTGCACCTGTTACTTATGTGGTGTCTTTGTGTGTTAGCTGCATATATCACGATCCATGTGTGTGTTTACCTGAGGCCACGGTATTGATGGCCCCCTCCTGTCCGATGATGTGCTCCTTCAGCCTCCTCTCCAGGGGGAACCTCCTCCTCTCCTCCGCCTCCCGCCGAGCCTGCGCCTCCTGGAACTAGACGGAGGTAAAGAGGATGGACATGCAGAAAACAGATGAAACAATCAATGAATCAGGACAAGAAGGGAGACAGGTGAGAAATCAGCTCTCCAGGGAAAAACAGGGGGACACTGAAGAGTCTGTCTGCAAGTCTCTTCCTCTTTACTGTCATCTTTATTTCTTTACCAATAGGGCTATATTTTAAGTTTTATTGCCAATGCCATGTCAACATCGCAGAAGACGGCAATATAGCACCCACATTTTTGGGTAAGCTAAAACAGTATCAAAGACAGCACATTAAATTGTAACGACAGGGTGTCTACAGATATAACCAAGTTAAACTTAAAACCTTTTTAATACCACCTTACATGAAATATAAGACCAAAACTGCAATGGAAATACACATTATATATATGTATTTGTGTGTGTCAGTGTGTGACACACGTATAAGTACTCTTTCTAACTAAACACACTGATGTCAGCTCAAAATGAACAGTAAGGAAAAATGACAACAATTAGGTGAGTTTAGGTGTTTAATGTGTTAAATGCTATTATTATTGCAAATCTTCGGTCTGTCCAATAACTGTAAACTGTCATGGGTCTGTCAGGTTGGAGAAATTTTCCCCTTAATGCGACCTAAAATATTTAAGACCCATCAAATTTGAACTTAAGACAATTTAAGACTTAGGCCTTATATTGAGAAAACTTAATTTAAGACATTTTAAGACTTTTTAAGGATCTGTAGACACCCTGAACGATCACTTTTTTGTATTGGTGCCTTTGTGTGTGGGTCACTTTGTTGAATAAAATAATGTTGGAAGTCATTTAATTATTTTTAATTCAACAAGCAATTTGTTGTGTTTTAGCAGCTTACTGAAAGCAGCAGAAAGGCAGAACTGAGTACACTTTAATACCTGTTTATTTATGGAGAGTAATTACAATACTTAACAGCATTATCACATATTTTCCACATAATGTGCAGCCCTATTTACCACCCGTACAAACTTCACAGCTCATCCCCAAAAAAGAAACAACAAACATGCCAAAAACACACCAAGAAGCGACAAAGTGCGGCCTGCAGCTAACTGCTTTGCAAAAGCTATGGAAAGCTGTGACGGCTGCTTTAGACTGCACCTGTTTAATTCTGCTGGGAAGTGCAGCCAAACAGAAAGTTTGGGATAGTTTAACTTTTAGCAGCGAATTACAGCCAGAGAATACCCGTAGGCAATCAGTAAAGTCCTGTGACTCCTGTGACTTATGTTGGAAGGAATTTCTTTCCCATCTGAAACACATGGACATGCCTCCCAACCGCAGTAAAATTAATTATTTTATTTATTTATTTTTATGAATTTATCCTTTATTTAACCAGGAAGTCTCATTGAGTTTGAAAATCTTTTTTACAAGAGACCTGGCCGAGGTAGAAGCAAATCAAAACACATTCAAAATCCAACAAATACAACATGTAATACAAAAATCCACAATAAAACAACAACTATTCAAACATAGCAGCCTCTCAAGAAAAACAAGCACATGTCTCTGTCACCACATTCTTTATGATGCCCTTAAATTCATCAGTGGATATAAGCGTCTCTAATCTTTATTGCTGCACACCGAACACTTTGCTGCTACCTGGTGGGTGTGTTTTCAGTGTGATATTGTTGTGCAAAGCTGACTGAAAAAATCCATTTTAGATGCAACAATAAAGCTGTTTCTCCCTTTTTTCATATTAAAGGATTGTGATGTCTCTCTGCTACTCTCTTCACCTCCTCCCTCTAACACACTACCTCTGTCTGCCTTTGCCTTCAGTTCTCTTACACACATTCCCTCTTTATGCTGATCTGATCTATTTTTCCACCTCTTTCTCTGCCCAAATCTTTTCTCTACCTTTATTTTCACAGTTTCTCTCCCTCTTTCTTTCTCACAGCCACCCAACGCCTCATTCATCCTTTCCTCTTTGTCCTCTCAGACTATAGGTTTTCGCCCCGCAGTGAAGACTGGCTGTTTATTCTCTCTCTCTCTCTCTCTCTTCATCTTGCTTAGCTCTGGCCCACTGTCAAGCTGGGAGATAACTACGGGTAACTCGAGTTTTATTTAAGAAAACTGCTGACCTCACCTCTACTACTATACACCAGTGAAAATACCAAGAGATGAGCGGAGAGGGGTCCCTGCAGTCAGCTGATGCTACACTATCGTTCAGATAAAAGATAACCAACCTTCAAGATCAACCTCAATCAAAGTTCACAGTTTAAAACCAATGTTAACAATCTGGAAAAAATACCATCTGAAAAAATACTGCACAAAAAAAGAACTATTTTTTAATTTGTTTAATATAGAGCCCCATATAACAATATCTATATACTGTTGATATATAATCCAACTTGTTCAGCACGTTTTTAACCCCAGTTAACCTCGACCAGCTTTCACATCTCTAACACTCAATAGCACCTGCCACTCAGTCAGCAGAGTGACATAGACCTCCTGAGGTGTGTGTGTCTGTGTGCGTGAAGGCAAGTAAATGACACAGATGTCCACTGAGTGAATAGCGCTGAGTCATTCAGACCAGGCCACAGGAAACTACTGCAGCATCAAAACATTAGTGTGCATGGAAACTAATGTTGTTTTTAATTTGCGTGTACATTCTGCAGAGTCTGTACAGGAGTGTGTGTCTGTGTATGAATATCGTACCTTGCCCTCAAACTCCTGCAGCACTTTGCTCACTTCTCCCTCCTTAGCGTAGGCCCCTGCTGTGTGTCCCAAAGCATTGGTCTGCAAGGGGTTGGCACCTGAATGCAAGCATGCAACACACAAACGTACAGGTCATACGTTAGATACACAAATCCAGTTATTTGTAGCTGCTTATAAAATGGTACAAACTAACAACAGAGCAGCAACATTTCTTTTTTTTTTTGCTGCACACTCCACCTCAGCAGGAGGCTCAAAACGTCGATGGAGGAAGTGAGCTTAGGGGTGAGAGGTCACATGGGTTCAGGGGTCACCGAGACTAACTGAAGTGAAGCAATAGGGCAATGCAATGACCCTGTAGGGGGTTTCATATCTGCAACGCGTGCCAATAACACACACTTTGACCCCGACACCCGCACACCAACACCCTGGGTTATTATACAATCCATACACAGCACAGGTTGTTGCAGGTTGGGGACCATTGAGGCACACGGGCACATGCACATCACACAGCAGGAGGGGTCAAACACAGGAAAAAATTTTACTAAATGGATCTTTAAGGCGTTGGAGTATGAATGAGAAAAAGGACCATAATGTCACAGCATGAGTGAAGTGTGCCAGGAGATGTCAGTGAGGGTGGTTAGCGGTGCCTTCTGCCCTGACCTGTGCCACCACGCTCAACCCACACACACGTGCCTCCACATGAACAGGTGAATGTTTCCACTGCGTCGGCTACATCTGAGACAAAATGAAAATGCTATAAATAATGTAAGGAACTTGTTGCAAAATCAGCTTCACATTTGGAAAAGACTAAGATGTGCCATCCTCCAGGCTTTGGCTACTGTAGGGCTGCAACGATTATTTTCATTATTGATTAATCTGCCCATTTAATCTAGTAATAGTTTCTTGATAAATTGTCAGAAAATAATGAAACATGCCGCGTTTCATTTCGCAGAGCCCAATGTGACGTCTTCAAATAGTATCGGACCAACAGTCTAAAAATCCAAAGCTATTTATTTTATTATTATGATGATGAAGAAAAGCATCAAATCCTCACATTTAAGAAGCATGAAACCAGCAAGTGTTTGGCTTTTAAGCTTGAAAAAAAAAAAAAAAACTTAAAGAGGTGATACACAGACTTCAACAATCTATACTCAAAATCTCAAAGATGATTCATAGAATAGATGTAAAAGTTCCCTTGCAATACTGGCTCATACATTCTGGTCTTGCCTGCGTCGCTTAATTTATTGGTTCTCCACTTTTGAAGCCCTTTCCAAAATCCTTGAAAGAACAATTGATCCTCTTCCAGCATTTTTTGGTATTCAGTGTGAAAACCTTTCTTCTTTCAGGCACAGTCAAACTGCATTGCTTATGTCACCCTTTTAACCAGAGGACTTATATTACTTAAATGGAGGCAGGTGACGTAAAGATTTTTGATTGTCAAAATAGCTGCCAATTAATTTTCTGTTGATAGACTAATCGATCAATCTGTAGCAAAAGGCATCCATAGCACCATCTACTCTCACAAACTGAAACTGAAGTCCAAAAACAAGAGGGAAAATGCAAGGCACTGTGGTTCTTCGGTATATTAAGAAGCCTTTAATGTTTAATTGCTGACACCAACACATTTCTGCTTAAAGCCTTTGTCGGAGTGAAAGTAGTTTGAATGCTTGATCAGATTTGTGCTCATCATTACTCACTCTTTGATCGGACAGTGTCTGATCTGCTAGTTTTGGGCCTTAATATAATTTAACAAACTTTAAATTTGCTGACACACGAGAGGAAGTGCAGGGAGTGACATAAAATGTGTCACTTAATGATTAGTCAGCAGGGAATACAATGAAATCTCTATGTTATGAGGATATAGTGTGATTAAAATGAATCACTGACACATTATAAGTGACAATACACCTTTAAGATATATTTAATCATCATCTATCTATTCTCTGCTGTACCTGCTCAGCAGATGAGCAGATATTTGTACCAAATCTCAACTACACTAAGTTGTACTCTAAGTTTTTCTGAGTGAGCTACACTCAGGAAAACTCTTCACAGTGCCTGTAATCATTACAGGTGCTGGTTGTTCCTCTCGCTATGAGCACCGACCGCAGAGACTAATAATCACTGTGATCATTATCGATAAACCCCTAAATTTTGTGACCTGCTCACGAAGCTATCGATCCCACCGTACACCACTAATTCCTCCACCCACCAAAAACATGAGGGAGGAAAGCAATAAAGTACCCCCCACCCTACACACACACACACACACACACACACACACACTGGACATAATAAATAGCATCATTTAGGGCTTTAATATCAGGCCAACCCTCTGGGCCATAGCACTTTATAACAGGATCAACACTAACGACACTCACACAAACAGGCAACCCCCCCCCCCCCCCCCCCCCCCCCCCCCCAGCTGAACGCTCACACTCACTCACACACACTCACACATACACACACACTTGCATACACAGGATCCCTTCATTAGGAGTGCTTTAGTTATGCCTATTAGGAGTCCCCTCCTCTTTCCTATTTCCTCCTCCCTCTCTTTCACTGCAGCTGGTGGGAGAGAGCCCCTGCTGGTCTTTGTGCATGTGTGTCCTTGTATCTGTATTGTGTGTGTCTGCGAGCATGTGTGTCTCCTCTGGCCTCCTACCACCTACGGAGCCGTCCATTACCGAGCGCCTGTGGCCACGGGCCTGATGTGGAGCCTGGGGAGAAGCTAGAGAGCCTCTGCACGTAGGGCGAGGGACTGAGGGGCGAGGAGAGGCCCGAGGGTGGGCCTGGAGACTGTGATGGATGGAGATGCGAGTCGAGGGCTGGCTAAGGCCAAAAGAGCAAACCCACGGCTGGCGGAGTAACGTGGACTCACACAAACACAAGGGAAATAAGACGGTAAAGGAGACACACAACTCCACACAGATCCGCACGCATTGTGCACATCCATGAAGGGAAGATGACGCACCATCAGACGACACACACACACACACACACACACACACACACGCACACACACAAATCCAAATCCACATAGATGTCCTGAAGCTGTGCAGTTTATAAGATTTTTCGTGATGATGTAAAAAAAGATGGATAGGAGGCGACAAAGAGGAAGTGGATTCAAGAAAAAGGGGAGTAGCAATAACACACACTTTGTCAACAATAATCAAACACATTAAAAACTAATATAAAAGTCTTTAATTACACAGAATCACACACACACACGGGCAGCAATGTGTCGGCGATTGACAGTGTGTGATGTCATGATTGTTATTGGCCGCGATGGTGGCGCCAAACCAGCAACGACCCAGTCGGGGGAGCAAAAGCCCACCCTGTCTTTAATCAGATTGACTTAAAACAAATGTCTCTGCTTTGTGAAATTTCTTACCTTTTTAATTCAAAAATGCATCTGCAGAACATTTGATCAAGTTAGACCGAGTGATTTGTTTAAGCGTACAGAGTGCTGCTCACTGACGCAGGGGTGAGACGGGAGGGGCGGCAGGCAGACAGAGCTTTGGATGCACCATCCATCATAAACATAAACAAGACATTAATACTAGCTTGTGTGTGTGTGTGTGCAGTGATGGTGGTTGGGGTGTTTGATCCAAAAAATGGAAAAATCTTTTTAGATTAAAAACATATCAGCCTAAAAAGCAACGACTACAAATGTCCCCCCAAGTTAGATTCACAAAGGCGTGTACGTACTTAAACATATCAAAAAAGCGTACATGAATATATGAATAATTTCATGCACAAGCACACACATGCGCACACAAAGACATATATATATACATACATATACACACTCACAAAGACACACACATCCTGTGATTGTGGAGTTACCCCAAGGGCATGTTCTGTGCGGAGGTCACAGTTCAACTAGGCCTCACTTGTTTAAGAGCTGCTCGCCTGGAAACTGAGGGGGATATTCTGCCCCGAGGGTCTTTGAGTGTGTGTGTGTGTGTGTGTGTGTGTGTGTGTGTGTGTGTGTGTGTGTCGGTGGAGCTGAGTCAACGACAGGTGCGAGTGTAATAGGGGTGAGTAGAGAGGGGGTATGAACAAGTGATCAATTTCAAATGAGCTTTGTAATACTGTTTATATTACTCGGGGGCGGGAGCGTTAAGATGATGATACATGGAAAGCTTCTTAAAGCTGAGACGATGCTGCCTTCAGCTCTGAGGACAAAATGAGAACCATTTAGTTTGTATAGCAAAGGCTAAGGTGAGGAGCCTGACATCTATCTTGAATTAACAATTTGTTTCCTCACATTAATAAACTGCTCCTTAGAATAAATATTTTTTGGCTTTTACTAACACAGAAACAATCTTCTCCCAAAACATAACCTCCACATGAGCAAAGTAACTGTCAAGTGAATACAGCTTGAGCTTTATCCAGCCTAACAACAGATAAAGACATTCTGTTAAATCAGTGCGACTTTTCCCTTCAGGTCGACAATATAATTGAGTTCTGTCAGTTTGTTTTAGCTGAGACTGACAGAGTCCAGGTGACAGCTGCATTTTTTTGCAGTTTTACCTCACGGGGGCAGACTGGATCATCTTTCTTTTAAAAGATTGTTTCTGGGGGGCTTTTCTGCCTTCAATGAAAGGACAGTTTAAAGTGTGAAGGCGGGGAGACAGAGAGGAGATGACATGGAAATGAGCCCGCAGCTGCTGCAGCAAGGAAACTGCATTTGTACATGGGGCACACGCCTTACCCACTTAACTACTGGGGACCCCAGGACTCGAATCATCTAGGCAGTAGTGGCAAAAATACTCATCCGTCGTCTTCCTCCCTTTCTCTGAAGACTAAACTAAACACCAAAATACTATAAATGTAAATGGGGAGCATAAACGTGAGTCATGGCAAATTCAAGGACCCCCTACTGTCATAACCTTGTTAAGATTTTCACTGTTTAGGTTGACATACTAAAAAAGAAGGAGATTCTTGGTCCATGTTTAAGAATCATACTACCATGAAATTAAACTGCAGACTATGTGTAGATATTTAGACCCTCAGAGATCCCTCATGGACTCTGAAGTTGAGTTAAGGATGCTTGGGTTGGGCAATATACTGATATATGTCATGTAACAGTGGAAATGTGTCCACCGGTAGAGATTTGGCAATACAGTTTCAATTGCAGAAGCTATTCGGGGCAGGCTGTGTATCAAACTGGGACTGGATTCTCACGTGATCATGTGAATCCAGCATCGCAGGGTAGCATGTTTCGGGCAGACACGGAGGAGGAGAGAGAAGTTGTAGATGTAGAAACCTTTAACACTTTAAATTATTTCTCAGGAACCTTAAACCTTTCTTTTTTGTTGTCTCGTGTGGGGCAGTTTTTTTTTGCTTGTATTAAAGCTCCAAATAAAAGAAGAAAATAATCAAATGTGATGAAGTAAGCAAACCGTTCCTAAACTGAACATTCAGAGCAATTACTGTATTATAATATATATTGTTAGCCCGGTAGGACCATCCTGATGAGATGAGCTCGACATTCTGTTTCACTCTCTGTATCAGTCTGGCCCCACTGCCGCCCAAAACACTTTCAGTGGGCATGAGAGCTCGCCTTGACAGACGAACTTAAACAAAACACCATGGAACATCTTCACCAGTTGAGCCAGTTAATAAATCAAGCTTTTGCCAAACCTAGTTGGAAGACCAGCGTAAAACATCTTTTCTTCAGAAGAATTCAGCGAGTGCAAACTCTTGCTCTTGTTTAAAGGGATAGTGCGCCCAAAAATGAAAATTCAGCTATTATCTACTTACCGTCATGCCGAGGGAGGCTCTGGTGAAGATTCAGAGTCCTCACAACACTTGCAGACACTTGTCAGTGTTTGGTGTGGCAGTGGGGCCAGACTGACACAGAAAGCTAACAGAATGTTGAGCTCACATCATCAGGATGGTCTCACCAGGCTAATATATTATTACCATGATATAAAATTGAAAATAACATGATAAAAGATTTTGGCAATATCGTCCACCCCTCATGGGTGTGGTTCAACGTACCCGCCTCCAGCAGCATGCGAACAGTGCGTGGGTCATCAGCCAGTGTGGCGTAATGAAGCGCTGTGCAACCCCGGAAGCCGGCCCTGCTGCTGAGCCTGCTGCTGAATTCATCCTCTCTGGACACAAGGACTGTAGGGAGGGACAGAGAGCGACAGAGAGACAGGAAAGATTAGAACAAGCTCTTCCTTTTGCAGAACATGCCCTGGTCGACAGAAAAAAAGGCACAAAACACACACTATTTGCGGCTGCAATGTAAGATGCAAACTCTGTGGAGCTAAGAAGACGAGTATGATGAATTAAGGAGCACCTTTAACTGGAAATGTCTGAGCCTTTAGAGCCTGAATAGCATTTTTTAATCTATTCACAGTCATGGTAAGGCTCCAAAAGTGTGACAATGATAACACTGCAGACTACAAAATTGTCTTTCCTGTTTCCAGCGTTGGAAGAGTTGTTCATTTTCACAGATTTAAACTCAACTGTCCGACACGATAGGAATAATGTGAGCTGTTTTTAAGGCTCTCCTCTGCTGTGATCCTCACTAATAATAGAGACAGTCTATCATTCTCTCCTTACTTCTCTTTTTCATAAGAGCACTCATCTCGTGCCACTCCTCCATCATCCATTTTTATTTTTTCCGCCTCCTTCCTCTCCTCCTCCGTATCCATCAATTCCTTTCATCGCTTGCACCCTCATCCTCCCTCCCCGCTCCCTCTATCCCAATAACTTTGTCTCATCCATTTCCTGACTTCCTCGCCTCTCCCTCCCTCATCATCCCACCCATTTCCTCCAATCCCTCCCTCCCTCTATCACCCCAAACATCTTCTTCCTTCTCCTCCATCTTTAACCTCCCTCGCTCCATCGCTGCTCCCTAGCTTCTTCCCTTGCCCCCTTCACTGCCTTCCCCCTGTCATGTTTCCTTCCTTCATCAGTCTTTCCCTTCCTCTATCCATCCCACTCTTTTTCTCTATCTCTCTGACAGTCTCTCTCTGCAGCATCTCTGTGTGTGTGTGTGTGTGTGTGTGTGTGTGTGTGTGTGTGTGTGTGTGTGTGTGTGTGTGTGTGTGTGTGTGTGTGTGAGAGAGAGAGAGAGACAGGGCGGGATAATCATAGCTAACCCAATAAAGCGTCGCACAGGCCCCCCTAGCCCATCCATCAGCGTGCGTCTGGGAAACGCTTCCCCACGCTACGCCGGCCCCACGTGGACCCAAACCTGACAGCCATATAAATGTCTGCAATATACATATCCCATATAAATATGTCTGCAGAAACCCAACACAGACTAGGGGGGGTAAAGTGTGTATGTGTGTGTGTGTGTGTGTGTGTGTGTGTGTGTGTGCCAGTGCCATCTTCTCCGTGTTTGTGTGTGCAGCTCGGAAGAAAAAACAAATAAAACACACACCACTTGTCACAGAACATATAAAATAAATAACAGGGAAGAAATGAAACATGTACATATATGCAAATCTTTATGCAAATTATAATGTCTCATAATATCTGGTTCAACACTTTGGATTCATACGTGTAATATACCAACCACACACACACACACACACACACACACATGCATGATGGATGCACACACAGTCACAAAGTGGGGTTTTTCTTCGCTTTCACCTTCCAATGAGTGGATGCCTTTCTCCCGCGAGGTGTCGTAAACGTTGTTGAAGTCGTCTCCGGCGTTTGGGTCGGCACCGGCTTCAAGCAGAACCTTTACCACACTGGAAAACAACAAAAGACACAGACACACATTTAAATACATGTAATAATCCTGCCTTGAACTCATATTATATTAACACACATGTGCACACAGACCAAGTCTTTCCACAGCAGTAATTCTGTATTTGCAGCCAACACTGCTCAAAGATACAATCGAGTCTTTGGGGCATTCATACATATATATTGTTTTATCAACATATATATCATGATATAGTAAGAAAATGAAGTATCTGAGGGTCTCCGAATTTTGGTAAATCCAGTTAAGTAAAAAAAACAGATTATGTTCTTCATCATACTTTTGCAAAAGTACTGTAAATTTATTATTGTCATAAAGCAGCAGTGCCCTCAATAGCCTAATACAACCAAAGATATTAAAGAGAGAGCTACCTGCTAAAACATCTAAACTCCCACAGCATGTATAGTCAAATTGCCCAACCCTAATCAAGCCAGTGTTTATGTTTATGTTTACATCCACAAACATTAGAGACCTTATTTAAAAAAGACAATATTCCTACTAAGCTGTTTACATGGCAAATAAAAGTATTCCACTCATACTCCAGTTTACATGCAGCTGCGCATATTCTGATGAACATGCCCTAACATGCCGTCCGAACACAGCCGTCCTTTTTTATTCCTTCAACCATTTTCTTGAAAAGGTCGATGTTGCAATACTTGCACATTTAAAATATAAAAGAAACACGCATCAAAAATAATACTGAGGTGCTGATCACGGGCAATAGACTTCTTTTATTTAGATGACGTTTCGGCCTTTGGACCTTCTTCGAGTTCAACAAGCATGTTGCATGTTGCTTGTTTTCTGCAATATTTGCACCTATCAAAAAATGGATATCGAAGTCTTTAATTGTGTCTAAAGTGGCTATGTTTCTTCTTTCAACCAAAAAAATGTGGGCTTTTATTTTGGGCATGCATTTCTACATCAGCCTTGGAAACTGTTGGCTAGTTGATACAGCGCCGACCGTAAATAGGCAGGAGCTGTGTGCCGAGAAGTGTGGTAAAAATGCCAATTGAGAAGTATGTTTTAAATATGCTGTAAACATGTCAAAAAAATGTTACAAAGCCCGAATAATTTCAGTATATTCCATGTTTTAATCAGAAAAAGATTAATTCAGAGAAGTAGCTATATGCTGTTTACATGACCCACATCAATCTTGGAATACTGTCATGTTTGAAATAACAGTGAAATATTAGTGTGCATGTAAATGTACCCACTGTTTCCCAAAAAGACACAGGCAAGCATGTGTCACAGCACCTGACAATGTAGCCATGTTACAGGAAGTAGGATGCAGACTTAAGACTGGGAAGAGACTTGCTTCCTTTGTGAGTGTAACCTTGACCCTTTAACGAAGTTTCTCCCATCCTCACAGCTTGAAAACAAACACGCTGCACAGATGTTAATTCCTCAATTGACCACGACTCTTCCACCTGATTTACTTCCATTTCTAGTCCGCTCCGTTATGGTGGATACACTCCAATGGCTGCTCCCCTCCCTCACTACACAGTAGTCTGCTTTGTAACATGTACATATGTGTACATTGAAGGGGCAAGGGTCGGGCCTGTTTCCGGCGCCGTTGGCGAGGGGGGGGGGGTCTGTGTGTTTGTGTGTAGCCCTTCATTGGAGCGTACCGCCTTATAGAACAAACACGAGTACCTCGGCAACACCACTCACTGTGACCCAACGGACATTCCAGGTACCGTCTCTCCGTCTACAGAACACACTCGCTCGCACGTTTTACATTTGCCACCGTGAACGTGAGCACTGGCTTTGACATTGAGACGCAGACATGCACATGAACACACACAAAAACTAGTCAGCTAGTGTGTGCCTACTGAGAGAGAGGACGGGGGCGATGGCCGAAACATGAACCCTGCCAGTACGCTGCTGGCTGCCATTAAACCTGCGACTGTGTAATTCAGCCTGGGAGGGAGTGATGGATCATTTTCAGCTAAATGGTTATGGCAGGAGGCCTCAGAGGGATTAAATGGAGCAAAATGATTATTCATAGAAGGATGAGGCGGACCCCTTTTTTAGAGCAACTGTGCTTGACCACGTAACAGACTACAGCTTCTCTTTAGGAGAACCTGTGCTCTTAAAATGAGTATTGGGAGGAGAAATGACCTCAGGAATGATAGAGAGACTTCGCAAGTCACTTCTGATATAACAGCACACAGTCAATTTATAGGTGAGGTGTGCAATTAAAGTAAGAGAAACATACAGTAAGGTACTGGTTTAAAAAGGAAAATAAGATATTTTGACAGGGCAAAAATGTATAACTACCAAAAAACATTTGACAACAGACTAAAGCAGTAAAACATTTAAAGCATGTAACAATAAATGGAATTAGGGTTGCAACCAGTGTTTTTATTTTCACTTAAGATGACTCTAATAAGTTCTCTATTAAATATTTATCAAAAAAATAACAAAAAGTGCCAACTGTAATTTCCCCAGAGCCTTAGGTGTCATAATCAAATGGCTTCTTTTAGGATCTGTTTCATACTAGGGCTGCAACTAATGATTCATTTTATTATCAATCAGTCTGCTGATTATTTTTTCGAATGACCGATTAATCGTTTGGTCTATAAAATGTCAGAAAATCGTGACTAATGTCCATCCTAGTATCTCAAAGTCATAAGTGATGTCTTTAAATGTCTTGTTTAGTAAGTCCAAAACCCAATAATATTCAGTTTAATATGATATATAACAGTTAAACACAGAATATCGTCATATTGAAGAAGCTGAAAACAGCATTATCTGCTATGTTTGCATGTAAAATTACTTTACAACTATGCAATTACCAAAATAGTTGACGATTATTTATCTGTCGGTTGACTAATAAATTAGTTGACTCATTGTTGCAGCTCTACTTCATACTAGAGCTCAGATTGTCTGCTCGAGCTCAACTGGGCCCGACCAGACCTGTCGGATTCGGGCCAGGCCAGGCTGTAATTTGTCATTACTGAACCCGGGCTTGAATTGTGTTGGGTTTCTGCCATTTAAAAAAAATAAAACCAGCTGTTTCTGTGCGTAAAAGGCAAAAGTTTACATAGACTACATTAAGCGGGAAAGCGAGAGAAAGATGGGAGGAGTGCGAATGAGAGAGGGAAAGTGACAGAACAACAGAGTAAAACAATAGAAAAACTGAGAGGGACGGAAAACGAGAGAAAGAGAGGGGGCTGCAAGGTGACTTGGTTGGCAGTGTTTCCTTCTGCCTTCCCAGCGGTAGTTGAAATGAACGTAAGACACAAGGAAGAGTGGTGATCATCATCTGTGCATCACATGGCCATAGATCAACATGCGCACTAGATGCACTCTGCCAAACCTGCCAGGCATGAAACGACAGACTACTGAAATTAGGAAGAGACGAGGGAGAAGTGATACAAGAAAACATGAGCCCTTTGCTTGTAGCGTTTTTACAGTGGAAATGTGTGTTTCCTCGGGCTCTGGCCCGAAACTGCTGCTGTGGGTCAGACATAGGTCGCATTTGGATAGTAGTGGTGTAGCTTTGTGTAGGGTCAGGGTAGCGTCGTTGTCGCTTTTTCTGCTTTGATTTAGTGATTTTGGAGTTAACAATTTAATAACCTCCTCCAGAGACTCCATGTTTACTGTTTACATCCTGAAAATCTGGAAGGTCTGTATGGTTCTAGTGGAATCCTTCAGTAACACGCATGGGACATAGGCAAGTATACGTCACAGTGCACACAGTACAGTGTACTATCCAAATAAATGGTTCCAGTATGTCAGTGAAACTAAAAAACAGAATAAAAACCATAATTAAAATCAGAGAAGACTTGTAGTAGTGTGTGTTGCACTACAGGACATTCCTGTGGGAGAGCGATGCTGAGAACAGCCTGGCCAGGTCTTTGTGTCTGACCTTGCTGAGGGAGTATAAAGGACTATTGGGGGGTCCCCTTTTGTTACTGTATCACTGTGGCTGGGGGCGGCAGGGGGGCCTTGACCCACGGAGGGCTCTCCTCTCACCCTTGCAAGCACTTCTACAAACACATCGATGCATCCTCCGAGACACATACAGACGCACACAAACTACGGTTGGTCACACGAGGCTGGGCAGGGCTGTGTGAAGAAACGAGATGGTCTGAAAAGGGTTAATGGCATCAGGAAGGTAAACACGACAGGATAAAGAGAGTAAAACTGCAGAGAGGAGGAGGAGGAGTGGATGAAAGGAGGGAAGTGCAGCTAAAAAGATGAAAGAGGGAGATTTAATTATCCAGGATAGTGCTAAAACTAATGAGCTTTTGAAAACAGTTGATAGTTTTGCTAATCAACTGATGATCAAGTGGCTAACTTTATTTGGGACATTAAGAAGGAGAGTTGCAGCACTAATTTGAGGCCAAACTGAAGGCATGCAGAGGTTAATTAGGTTAAATTCCCATTTTAAAGGAGTGGGCCAAAGTTAAAATTACAGACTTCCTAATAAAATTTTATAAGTACCAAAACAATGTTATCTGTAAATTACAACAATATTTTACCTTCATAGCTAAGCCGAGACAAAATGTGCATGTAACAGAGAGTTTCTTTTAGGGAGCAAAGCATCGCCCCTGGAGCTGAGAGAGTCCACATCTTCCTTGAGAACACTTCAACAGATGCTTGGACCAAGTAAACGAAGTTCTCCCTGCTGAACAACCACCCAGCTCTTGTATCGAAAGCTTGAATTAATGACCACTATTCACTGGTAGATTTAACCCTCCAGCTCGTGCCGAGGTTCGCCAGCAGGTGACCGGTGTTACGTCTCGAGGCTGGTGTTAGTTTCTTATCTTGCCCTGGAGGGAAGACAGGAAATGGACACTTCCGTTGGCCCTGTGATATAATAGACACCTGAGCCGAACTGACCATCCATGTCTCTGACCACCTGGCCCAGACGCTGGACCTCACTTGACCTCATCTCACCTGGTGCATACCTGGGGTCAGATAGATGCCAGGAACAGAGCTTCACGGCTTTGTTTTTTTTTTCAGCCAAATAACCAGATTGGTAAAAATGCTCTATTATTAAGCTAAAATCTTTGAAGTATTTTCTTTATATAATTATTTTCTTCTAGAGGATCCCTCCTCTGTTGCTCTTGCTGAGGTTTGTTCCATTTTTTCCCTGTTAGGTGTTTTTTTTTCCCTTTATCTGAATCAATAGGCCACTCGAGGCGGGCTCTACAGTTTAGTCACTCCCCATAGACCTCCATGTTAAAATGCCCAATATTACAGTAGAAATAAACATGTTTATAGCCTGGCACAAAAACTGTCACATTCATGACAACGGTAGGGGGGTTGAACTTTTAACGCAACTCACCTATTTAAATTTCTATTAAGGCTTGAAGCTATGCATATTTGAAGGTGGACCACATTACTGACTCTGAGTCAGATCCACCCTCCAATATGGTCACATCTAGCCCCCAAAAAACCAAGATGGCAGCGGTCTGTATGCCAAATTCGAGGCTTTAAAACGAGAGACAGCAAACCAATGGGTGACATTGCTGTAGCTACGTCCAATTTTCTATACCGTCTATTGCTTTTCCCCTTTCCTATCAAAGAAAGTCATAATATACTGTATATAACAGGTGCCCATCATGGGATTATGGCAATGAGGTAATCCATACAACATTAGTAGCTACATTTCTTTGTCTTTAACAGTGGTTCTTAAATGTTGTGCAGTGATGCCAAATCAGGTGTGCCATGGGATTCTGTGATATTCACACATTATTACTGCAATACTGAACTGGGCCTATAGAATAGTTATGAATGAATTTTTACTGTATCAGTATATTGTGCGCACCCATTTCCTAGCAGAGAAGCAAATTCCACCTAAAAAATGTAATTACATTTAGTTAAATTTAATTTAAAAGACCTACAAAGGGAACGTATTTGTCGCCATACGTGAGTGGGAATTATGTGTGACACATCAAAAAACCCCGACTGGCAGTCAGTGTGAGGGATGATAACATTTAAAAAGGAGAGAGTACAATAGATCGCTTTATTGTACAGAGCAAATTACAACAGAGAACCAGCAAAGACCTACCACCAAGAGAAAAGACAAAAAAACAGTCAGTAGACAATACCACAAAAGCTACCCGTCTTGTTTTTTCTAATTTTTATTGTCTTATGTCATAATAAGTGATAACACGTTGCAAAGGTTTTTGTGCACAGATATATATACACAGGTGTGTCTTTTTATATATATATATATATATATATATATATATATATATATATATATATATATATATATATATATAAATATAAACTTTATTTTTCACATTTTTGTGCAAATTCTGTACAGTAAGCACTGCTACAGGTAACTTACAATGGAGTTACATGAGATACTTTGTTAGTCAACAGCAAATGTAAATGAAAATAATAAAAAATAAGAAGAAGGAGAACAAACAAACAGGGGCATGAGTTGGTTGTTAAAGACTATGACGGTACTCTTGTTATATGCACTGTCTTAGACTGAAAGTCATTCGTTCCATACACTGAATGTCATTGATTAAGTTGATAGTGTGGGCGTTATGAAGATTTTCAAAAGATATCTGTTATCTGATATCTGTTTTCAGGTATTTCTAAGTCCATGTTCTCCAGGTAGAAGGATAGACAGGTGAATTCAATGTCATAGCATAGGACTTCCCTGATAGTGTTGTGGAATACAGGTGTGTCTTGAGATTTCGGTTGCCCTTTGGTGTTTAAAAAACCACTGGTCTACAAGTTCAAGTGTGAAATGTAGCCAACAGAACAACAACAGCCTGCATAATATAATTACCTAAATAATATAAGAGCTTAATTATTAAGGATAAATGGTAAGGAAAGCACTCCAAAATGTAAGAAAAAAATGTATCAACAAGGATGAAAATATTAAAAGGCCGTTATTGTAAGCGGTCCTCTTACATGTTGGAGTGCCTACCTGTTTATCCTGTTAACCTGACTCATTTTTGATTTAGGTTTGATTCTACAGAGCACCCAGTCATCTTTTTCCTTACCTAATTATTAACTTTAACTCACTTAAACACTCTACCTGTTTTCCTATTATACTGGCTGTGCAAAGTGGTGAAGTTCATGTCCAATTTTCAACAGCTACACTCTCTTAATCACTGCATGGTTGCTGCATAGCTGTGAAATTAAATAAGACAGCAATCCCTTATATCCAGCGCTATACTTATGAAAATTACTACTTTGAATGAAAAGTGAGCAATGTACACGTTATAAAATTAAATGAAACCTCAATAATGTGGTTTTAATGTGGCAAAGGGAAGAATACCCTTTAAGTTTATATATGTTTTATCAGGGCCCACCTCAGAGAATACTGTTTCAGTGTACAGGAAGTGCACATGTTAGAAACAATGATATATGGTAACTGATTCTGTCACTAAACCAGACTGCCTACCATCATCGTCACGTTGTATCATGACCAAATGATGAGAATATGTTACTGGGAGCTGTGCTGGTGATTTTTCACCTCTATTCACTAGAGCTAATCCCGTTCCCAAACCCATAATCCCTCTCCACATCACTTTCGCTCCACATCTAAACTATTCTCTCCTCTCTTCCCCAACGAGCCACTCATCCTCTCGTTCCATCATCCCTTCGCTTTCCCCTCCCTCCCGTCGAGTAACTCGGCCGACAGGTCGGAACGGTCAACAGGCGTTACACTCGGCTGAGCGCTCATTGTGCACGTGAATGCAGCGAGGGAGGGACGGAGGGAGAGAAAGAGAGATGGAGATGGGTATTGTGTGTTAAAGAGTGCAAATAGCGGGCCAGGCCCTGCGCCTCCCTGATTTAGCCCCACATCAAAGCTAAGCAAACACACGCCCCCCGATGTCTCACCCTTAATTCTTACACACACCCCGCTACTCCGCCCCTGATTCTCTCCAACAGCCGCACCTCGACCCTGACTGGCAGACGCTACACCTCGACAGAGTCGGAGGACTCGACAGCTTCCTCTGAAATAGCGCTGTGGTTAAATCTTGTGTCTCTTGAAACACAGTTATCACTTCTGTTCCAGGAAAATATAAATACAGTGTAAGGGAGGGCGAAGTTATTCAACAATAAGATCCATGCTGACACTGTAGCTACAGGCTAGACCTTGTTCCTGAGTAATGCTCCCTGTGTTTTCACTTAACGGCTGCAAATAAAGTTGTGTGTGACTGAGTAATAGGTAGTTGGCCTGTAAGATATTTGGTATAAACTCCCCTTGTATATGTGTGTGTGTTTGTGCACGCATTCACACATGCATCCTCACTTATGTGTGTGTGTGAGAGACATGCGTGACTGATGTGTGTGAACCGATGTTCTGTCTTCCCTGCAGCAGTGACGGCTCACTGGGGGGTTGGAAGACGGGATTAAACACAGAGGAGTGTCACTGGCTCGCTGAGTTATAGCACTCATAACACACACACACACACACACAAGACAGTGCAGTGACACACACAAACAGTGCATACAGACACAAACACACATACAGCCAAATATGTATCCTGCTTACAGATCAGGCAGTGAGTTGGACAATTATTGATTAATTTTGGCTATAAGATGGGAGAAAATTATGAGTAATGCTCATCAAAATGTCTGGCTGCCCAATGTGACATCAACAAATCACTTATTTTGTCCAAATCCAAAAGATATCCAGTTCACAGTCAAATAGAAGCAGCAAATTGTCACATTTGAGAAACTAGAACCAGCTAACATTTGGCATTTTTACCTAAAAATTACTTAAACTGTTTATCGATTATCTAAATTATTGAAACCAACTACTAGATTAAACGCTTCTTCATCAACTTCATTGAAAACGTTATTAGAACACACTTATATGTAATATAGAAAATAAAAATCTAAACTTTAAAATTAACACAAATTATTCGCTCTAAAGCAGAAACACACTCACAGAAAAAAAAAAAAGAAAAAAGAAATTGTTCCGACAAACTCACGTTTCGTCTCACATTTCCATTTTAGCAGCATTAAATTCAAAGTTACGAACTCGAGGAGGGGGCCACTGTAACCCTGACATCTAAAGTAAGCTCATTTTCAGCTATTTTCATATTCAAATTTCACATTATGCTTCTCACGGGCACATGAGGCCCTTAAACAATAAAAATGGGCCAAACAGTCCTGATGGAGGAAAAAAAAAAAAAAGCGCTGTAAATTGGATTTAGCCCGGCCTTAACCTCGGCCCCTCTCTGTGCTGTGTGTGTTCTGGGGGCCAGGAGGCTAATTTAATTTGTTGGACAGAGAGATGGGGGAACGGGTAAAGACCGTCTGTCAGTCTCAAAGTCGCACTTTGCACTTCTGAAGACCTACTGTAACAACTAGAGCGGGGACACGGACGACATATGCTCACACACTAACTCAAGCAGACAGCTGTGTGACACCAAAACACTGCATCACTGTTACATATGTTCATCAGGGAGGGCAGAACTTTGAAACACATGACTTATTCAGTGGGTTTAGTTGAAACACACACAGACCTGTGCTGTCGGTTCATGGCCGCCACCATGAGAGGGGTCCATCCTAGACGGTGGCGGTAGTTGGGGTCGACTCCCTCTTTTACCAGCCTGATGGAGAAAAGAAAAGTGGTTAGAATTCAACATCACCATTAACATCACCATATAGTAGAGGGCATCTGAAACAAGTGTCAATATATGACAGGGCTCAACACTAACTTTTTAAAGCTGTTGCCAGGCTGGCACCAGGCCTTAGCTTTTGGTTGCTGTAACTGAAAATATGGGCGCCATTTTTAGTCACTTATATTTGGATTAATGAAAATACTATGCAGCATTAAGTCAACTTAATAATGAATATGTGACATAAAAGTTTTACTACGGTGAATGAACACAATTCTGTTAGTGTTTTATCTGATACTGTTACAGACTTTGAATTTTAAGTGTCATCAGTAACGTTCACACCCTAAACTTCCGTTGTACAAAATATTTTGTCTAACCCTGTGCGTCTGTGGGATGTGCTACCTTGAACTAGTGACCTTGATTTATCATTTGATGCGTTTCGGATGATGTTGGTTAGTCAGACTTTTCACCCCACAGTGAAACAGCTCAACTTGCTTCGACACTGTCACTAGATGCCTGTGCACATGCGAGTTACTAATGCACCAACGCACATGCAGCATTGTCTGGTTCCGGTTCTGACTGCAACAGCAATATTTAATTCAACAACCATTTAAAACTATCTGTTTAATCTAGGCTGGATGTTTTGCCCGTTGCTGTCCCTATTTTATTAAATGTTAAATAGTGGCTGCCACTGATGACAACCAAAGGCCAATAACTGGTTGCGAATTTCTCAAAATGGTTGCCAATGGTAACCTGGCAACCATTGCTGTCGAGCCCGATAGTAGTGGTAACAATATGGTAGTGGCAGCGCTGCAACAATTAATCAATTAATTCTCAAATATTAAATTAATGACCTACTAATTTGATAATCGATTAATCAGTTTGAATAAATTTTTGAGAAAAAATTCTGGTTCTTAGTTTGACAATTTCCTGTTTTCTTTACTCCTCTGTAACATTAAACTGAATATCCTTAGGTTGTAGATGAGCCAAGATGTTGAGGACGCCATCTTGGGCACTGATCAACATCTTTCACCATTTTTGGACATTTTCTAAACAATCAATAATCGCGGAAATAACTGACAGATTGATCAACAATGAAAGTAATCGTTAGTTGCAGCTATAGTGAGTAGGAGTATTTGTTAATATCCTTATACATGCTGAGACACAATGGTACGAGAGTGAAGATTTGTTCATATGTAAAAGGTGAAATAACGCACATGAAATATGCAAAAGTGTGAAAATGACAACTGGCTGAACAGCTGCTTGTGTGACTGTACCAAAGGCCTGCCTTGTTAGACACACCAGCATGAAACCAGCCCGTTATATCTTTTTCTCTATCTCTAACACACACACACTTGGTCCTTGACCAGTTAATGTGTCTGTGTGTATAGCCCAGGTGTTTGCTGAGTTTCCTGCCCGAGGGTATGACATCAGGTACTGGAGTGGCACAGGCTTTATGAGTGTGTGTGTGCATGTAAGTGATCTGTCTGTCGTCTCATGTGCTGAGCAGGCAGACAGTGTGTGTGTTTACAGTCAACACAGTGGCCTCTGTCTGCTTTGCACTCAGCTCTGTTGCTCTCCGGCTCCGTTTTCACTGCCTGGTCTGCATGCAAAATGAGAGAAAATGGCTCATCACTGCAGCTACATCTGAGCTCTTCGGGGTGCAGTGCTTGTTTTGGTTCATTCAAACTGAGCGGCTATGAGTACATTAGTTTTACAGAAAGGTTGATTTAATTTAGGGACATTGTGGGAAGTCGGAGCTTTTATATTTCACAAATACACGGCAGAATTAGATGGAAAGGCAGGGCAGATAAACTGTGGTCCATGACAATTAAAATGATTTAAATCAAATGAGTCAAACAACTACATGAAGGGGTCACAGGATTGTCAGAATCTTCACAAACAGGGGTGACACTTTGCTTAAAGGAACATTTTTGGTTACATTTTCTGTATATTTTAAGTGTCTGGCTAATGTATCTGGCAAACCTGGCTTTTAATAAAACTCGGATATTGTTCAGCCAATGTTACTTTCAAATGTGGCAGAGAAAGACAACAGACCTGCAATGAAACCACCTGAAAAAGCCTTGAGTGTGAGTTTTGCTGTGAGTTATAGGGTCAGAGAAACCCCTTTCACACTTGCACCACAACCCTGAACTTATCTAGACGTTACCCAGAGGGGCCGTACGTATGTGAGAATGCAAGTGCCTGAATCAGCTGACCATCGAATAGATTTTATCCTGCCAGCTCTCTAGCACAAAGTCCATGCAATTACCGACTGGCCCATCTGTTAATAGAGCAGATAATTGTCCTGAGAATTCACAGCGAATAAGTGGGCTTGCTGATGGTGTTTCTCGAACACAAGTGGTGCGAAGCTGGAAGAATACAAACATCCGAGGGGCAAAGAAGGATGGTATGTGTCCACAGGGGCATTTTTTGACACTAGGGGTCGCATTGCTTCCTTGCATTGGACCCTTGATGGGCATGCCACTAAGTAAATAGGCAAATGGTTTCTAGACATCGGACCCCTCAAAGCGCTTTTTACACTATGAGTCACCCATTCCACCCCCAGAACATAGGCTGTTCTTGGATTTCAAAATGGACCAACATGGCGGCTCAGTTGGAGAATTTCTCTTGTATTAAGAAAATAGTTCACCGAAATGTGTTTCTGAAAACATCTGAGGCGAGAAACAAGCTGTGAAGTTGCTGAATCTGTCTTGATTTCAGAATGAAAATAATTAGTTGCGCTGGACGCCCCTGATTTGCATCAAGCAGCATAGATTCAACTTTATGCAAATGAGGAGCAAAACACAACACAGTGCTACCAGAATGCATTGCACAAAGATACACACACAATGAATGGAAGATGTGGAAATGACAAAACCTGTGGACACAAACCACAAGGGCCATTTACACAACGACACCAACAAAACTGTCTAACTGGAGAGACGAAGAGATCCAGGGAACTTACATAAATGAAACTGTGATTTCCACACCACTTTTTGCGTCATGTTCTGCCTCCTGCATGCTCTAGCCAGGAAACACCCCTGAGGTGGGAAATAAGCCAGGAAATAAGCCGTGTTCTAGGAGACGACACGTCTGACACAGATAATCTCCTCTTGTCACATGTAAAAGGGCAGCTCCGGACAATGTCCCAACCTGATTCTCCATTCAGTTCATATGAGTAACAGCAGAAGATGACATGTTGTTTCACATGCTAGGCTGCAATAAAACTAGAAGGGGGACATTTTCAAATCTATAAATACTAAAGACAAGCACAAGATAGAAAATGACAGCAGTTTCCATCCCAAAAACTTCAGCATCGTCATCTGTGGAAGCTGCTTCTCTTGATTAAGTCTGCATCTCATCATGCATGCACATCAACTTCATACACATCCTCCAGTGTTACAATGCTATCTCAGTGTTACAGTGATTCAGCTTTTATAAAATCTGTGTAAAAAAACGAGACCTCCATCCTCTCCAGTCTCTCTGCAGACACACCCTGACACTCTACCACTTGTATAACCTAAACCAAAGCACTTAACACATCTGTGATCTGCTGACTGTCTCTCTGCACTCTCACCTGCGCCATCTGGCATCTGGCGACAGGTAACTCTAGCCGGCACATGGAGACACACGTGGATAAACACATGTACGCTCGCTCGTATACACTGATACAAATACCCAGAGACGCACTGTACACACACAAGCACTGATTTAACACATGTTGACATGACTTTTTCTCCAAAAGTGAGCAGCATGACTGACAGGGAATCTGACAATCCACCAATATGAAGAGCAATGTGTTTTGTTTATGTAACCAAAGGTACTAATACATCACACATGGCACATTGTAGGCTCTTCAGTACTGAACTTCCACAGTGGCTCAATTCTGTCTGTTTTCGTAGTTATTCAAGATTTGTAATACAATAATATCAGCAGAACAGATGGGACCAAGAAGCACTACAAGACCTGACATGCTATTTTTTGGGTGGCTGTGGTTGACTGTCTCAGTGTGAAGAGAGTAAGGAGGCATTTTGATTTGTAAGGTAGATAAGAGAAATAAAGGTACTGCAAGTGTGAGGAAAAATATCTTTAAAACAAACTTCAAATATGAGGGAGGGAAACAAATCAAGGCACACTGAACACTAGAGCTCTGAGTGTGAAATCCATCCTGCAAACACACACAGGTGGTCCTCTTCTTCCACCTAGTGGTTATTGGTGGGACTACAAGTGATAGAGCTGTGGTTTCATACCTGCAGCTGTTCTAAAAACTGGCCTCAGCATATATCTGTGGTTTGTACAAGGATATGAATAACAACAAAGAGCAAATGATGATCTATAATTCACAAGAGCAGAGTGGAGAAAAAAGTCTAAAGCTCTTATAGGAAAAAACAATGCTTTCTACTTTCTAACCAGAGCCCATTACAGGTTGACAGTGACAATGTAGTGCAAAGATCACTTTAGATGAAACCACTCACTGTTTCTGTAGCACGTAAATGGAGTTAAATGTAGTCCAGGCTGAGACAGATGAAATTAAGCATCACATTATTTCTGCTTCAATGTCCTGACACGTAAGGAATTATAATTACTTGCAGCAGATATGGTCTCTGACAAAACAATCACTGACAGCCAAATAAGTCATTTAATTTAGCACAGCCTCTGAAAACTGTAGAATTTACACATTAAAATAATTAAACTCCCAAGTCATATGATGTCATATAAATACCGCAAAGCCCTGCTGTTTCCCAACTGAGTTTAACTAAAGAAACAAAAGCAGAGATCACAGGAAATACTGTATCTTTGTACTTTTGAGCGAATGAGAACACACTGTGTGTGTGTGTGTGTGTGTGTGTGTGTGTGTGTGTGTGTGTGTGTGTGTGTGAGTGAGTGTGTGTGCTACCTGGCCACATCTTGAGAGTTACAGGTCCTTGCTGCCTCAAGAAGAGCATCACCTTAATATTGCAAAAAGAGAGTAGAAAACATTACACAAGAATAATAAAGAGAACTTGAGCAAACATGAGAACATTAAGGATGTGCCAAGAAGGGGAGAGCAGGGTCAGCTGAGAGACGGTGGGGCGGTACCTCTCTGGAAAGTCAGAAAGCAACTATGTCTTTGCCATATACCTGTTCACAATTTTTTTTTTTTTTAAATTAGACAAAAACTTCTCCTAATTGAATAAGACCCACTGGACATATTTTAAAAGTACAGAGTTAACTATTTAACTTTTGTTTTTTTTTTGTTTTTTTATAAATCTTGTTGTTGTTGACATTTGTGTTTTGCAAAATACAACAAACTCAATAGTCTATATAAATCTATGGGCTATATGTAACCGAATAACCACATGGAGCTCATACGTGCTGCTGAAATTAATATTTGGAAACAGCTTTATTTCATATCTCAGTAATGTATGAAATTATAATAATTTTACAAATGTTTTTCCAGATCTCAAAGAAATGTGTGAACAAGTGATAGTCAATTTAAGGTAAATTACTTTTTTTGTTTAATGTGAAAGATATATTTTTTAGCCTGGAACAAGGTGTCCCAACTAACCCTACCCATTTCCCCAACTTTCCAGAGAAAGCAGAATTTTGGGAAATACACTCCTTGTACAATTTATAATACTGTTCCTTTCACATCTGGGTTAACCTTTAAAAAACTCTATATATTGTTAGAACAGACAACTCTGTCTGGTCAGGAATGAAATTATGGGTGCGTTCCAAATCGCATACTTTTTCTTTTACTTTTAGCAGGTATTGCAGCTGTCCTTAAAAAGTACGCAGTATGCACACAATGAGGACATACTACTTTTTCATAACATTACGCCCTGAACTTTGACCCTCTTTGTCATATATAAAATACCTTGGAGATAAAACTAAACACCTGAGAGCTCTGATGTTGTTATTTTGCAATTAGTAATGACTGTATGCATTATACGAGGGGGAGCCCCTCTGTGTGTTCTCCCTGTGTCAGCGTGGGTTTTCTCCAGGTACTCCAGCTTCCTCCCACAGTCCAAAGACATGCAGGTTAATTGGTGACTCTAAATTGTCCGTAGGTGTGAATGTGAGTGTGAATGGTTGTCTGTCTCTATGTGTCAGCCTTGCGATAGTCTGGTGACCTGTCCAGGGTGTACCCTGCCTCTCACCCAATGTCAGCTGCAACCCTCAAGAGGATAAGCGGTTACAGAAAATGAATGAACGAATGAATGAATACATTGTAGATTCTAACATAATATATTCACAAATTTAAAATTACACAGGCTATGCGTCTCTTTGCTATTCTTATTTAACACTTATGCCTTTTTGTTGTGGGTTATATTTGTATTTATTCTGTTTATTTAACCAGTGGTTCTTGATTTAAAAAATGAGTCCTAATTTTCGACTGGTCATCAGTTACTTAAATGCCCGTCATCTGTCGCTGCAGCTTCTGACAGATTTCTGTGAGCTGTCAAGCTGTCATCTGATGTGACAAATCTTCCCCTGCGCAAAGGATTGTGGGTCAGAACAGCCAGAGAAGCATGCTGGCTTGTACACTGCAAAATCTGACCTGGTACATAACATCCTGGTATTTTGACATACTACGAATTGTGACATAGCCTAATAAATCTTTATCTGGCGCACTACATCGTATGATAATGTATTTTTATTATTCTTCAAGCAGTCTGTGAGAAATGGAAGGTTATTCCATGTTGATACACAAATGTCCCAACCAACCCTGCTCTCCCCTGCTGTTTTTTTTAAGCCAAATCTAATTCATCAATATCTTATAAACTCAACTGACCACAATCATGCTTTAAAATATTTTCTAAACATAGTGACCCATCACTAATAGATAAAACAATTATACTTCGTCAGAAAACACAGTGAGAGCTGATAAAGTGCACCTTTGTTATCAGAGTCTTTCTTCAGGCAGAAGGCCACGGCTGCAGCAGACAGCACACCGGCAGAGGCCACTCCTGCCCGGCTGGCTCGTCCACCTGTCCCCCGGCCCTCACCCCCACTGCTCTCCTCCCAGTACTGGTTGTTGTTGCGCCCCCTGCTGGCCAGAGCCGCCCAGGAGCTGCGGCGGTTCTCCAGGCTGGACAGCCATCTGGGGGCGAGGTGGTGAAACTGCACCGACGGGTTCACACTGGTACCTGCCGTCTCCTCCGCCAAGATGCCTCTCCTGGAGACCCGGGAGGTGGACACGATGGGGTTGCGGTTGATCTCCGCCGGTGTCTCGCGGATGCTCTGGCACGCGGCGCCACCTGCGCTGGTCTGGAGCACGCGGCTGCACGGTGACAGGCTGCGCGACCTTCGCGCAATAAGCCTGGTGGGAATGGATGATAACATGGCGATAAACTCACCGAAAAGCGGGACGGAGGGTGAAAGCTTTGGTCTGGCGGTAATTCCAGAGGGAAACGGAAACCCTACAGGCCCGGGACACCGCGTTGATTCCGGTAATAACAGCCGTTACACCTCAATTTCAAGGCAGCTACTTACAACCACCCAGACGAAAACAACCGCTTCACCTCATCGTAGCGTGGATGTCACCAGAAGGCGCGGTGCATTCTGGGAAATGGGGTTTCACTGGAAACTTCTGTATCGGATGCCGAGGCAAGAGAAGTATCTGATATGTACTTCCGTGTTCGCTTAAATCAATTAAACTGCAGTGAGGCATCTTATTAGTGATATTAAAACAGGTTGCTGTTGATCCTGTTTTGCGCATGCGTGATGTTACCAACTGTCACTTCTGGATTTAATTGACCAAAATACCCACTTTATTTACAGCATAGTTGTCCTGTATTTCGTCACCCTGCAATACGAAACAGGTGTTTCACTTTATAAGAAATTATGTCACAGTTAACCTTCAGTTTTAACAGCGCGTGCATCATTTTACTGCACGCACAGGAGCTGTTTGGGATTTCTGGTGCTTTCCTACACATACTGTACATTGTAGTCTGCAGGAAAACACCTGTGAATAACAGAGCACTGACAATAACATACATGTGATGACTCAAGCACTTGTTTTGTCGCTGCACACGTCCTTTGGTTGTTGATCATGGCCGCCAGATGGCATCAAAGTACAGTGTTGTGTAGTACACAGGGTGTTGCAGGCAAGTGTCATCATCTTCATCCAAGGTCTTCAGTTTCGGACACAATAAATTGGATTCTTATTTAATCAGGAAAATGGTAGCAAAATACTAGACTGCCATAGAGAGCAGAGTCTAAACCCCTGACCAATACAGCATTCAAATGTATATGTATAGACACTGCAACACTATAATCCCATGCTAATTATAAACTAATTTCATAAATGGGACACAGGTTGGTGAAATGTAATGTGAGGGCTCCCCCCATGAGAAATACTGCACTTTGACTACAATATAACACTATCAAATCATTTTTTAATCCATTCTACTTTTCCTGTCTCTGGTGTGACTCAATTCCTTAATTGGCCTATCAGTCTTGTTCACTTTTGTTGAGGTCTGTTCATGTACGTTGAGTGAAAGAAAAGATGATGAATGCCTGCCAGGTATCACATTTGTGACAATAGGATTTCCTGTATGAGACAGTGTTGATGCACCTTCTCCTCAGTGTGAACCCACTTATCTCAGCATGTGGGTTTGTGTTTGTCCGCGATCTGCGTTATTGTGACTACAAAATAGAGAACAGAGAATGAAAAGATTAGTCATTGCTGAAAACCTGATGGACTTGAAATTAAATGCTTCTAGTCTTAGGAAAAACAAAAGTTGTACACACATATACACCCATACAAAAGCAGCTCAAACCTGAGAGGAAACATTGCATTCATTTATTGCTTCCTGCACAACAAACCTAGCACGATTTTCCTGATAATAATTGTCGTTAACATCACAATGAAACCGCATTTTGAGAGCATCTTGCTTCCTTCGCTTTCTGTAAATTGTCATGTTGAAGTGTGATGCCGCAGCAGACAATGCAGACAGGTATCATTCAACGTTTTAAAGCAATGGTATATCAGTAAGTGAAAGAAATAAGCAGCAAGGGGAGGACAGTTTATTCAGATATCTGATGGTTGACATTTCAATCCACACCGACTACATGCATATGATGAGGTTACCACTAAAGATACTGTGTATTCCAAGAAAAATAGTAGCAATATGTTGTTGAAAATACAATTTTCTTGTGACTAAAATACAACCTGAGCCAACCTAATCTGACATATACAGGAGTGGGCTGCAATTTATTAGATGGGTGTGTTGTGTGCTGGCAATGAGCTTACTGGCTCACATGAATCATAGAGGGCATCATGCTCCACCATCATAAATCCACTGGCACCTTTACCAGCAATCCTCTCTAAATGTCAGTGTGGGTTTGCTTTTGTAGACACCTGATAATACATCTATTCGCTCCAACAAATGCAGCTGAAGTCACCCACACCAAGATGTCAATATGTCTCTAGAGTAGATTTAAAACTCACTATCAGTATATCTGATGTGATGGCTGAGATCTGTGTCTTGAGATGGCCAGCTGCACCGCTGCAGGGTCCAGACTGGATTGGCAAATGCAGGTGAAACTAATATCGTTAACGATGGCTCGATGCTAGTGAGTCTCCCTGAGTGCCTTTTCATCAGCCTGTGAATAAACTTGATAAACTAGTCACAAAAGCAGCCAACTCCAACTGTATTGAAATAATGACACAACAAAACACACACATTTATCTTGCTGTATTGATAGCTCACTTGAAAGCAACCTAGGCTTCCTCATATTTTGTATTTGACTGACAGTTTTTCCTTTCTTCCCTGTCATAAATCTGTCCATCTTGCACTTCAGGCAATGTTTTGCTTTCTGAACAAATCTTAGTAACCTGAATCATCAGAGGACTCTTATTTCTGTATTGTATATATATTAACTATGTTTACTTTAGTGTATGATCACCTGGAAATAAGAATAGCTGTGTTTTCATTACCTTTGAATGAACCGTTCTCTATAGAGAGAGCGAGTCCTGGTCTACGGTTGCACTGCCATGTTTCTAGTACAGTAGCACAGAATAGACAAACCAAACACTGGCTCCAGATAGGGCCATTTGCATTTTCTAATTTTTGCACCAGCCACCATAGTTAGCAGCCTCTCCACAACAAGCAGCGCCACACAAACACAGATTTTTTTAAATGTAAAACTGCTCTATTCTGCATTTTTTCTGGTTTGAATCACTTGGTCCATTTGTTTTGCAGAGAAGGAGACCTCAGTGGAAGGTAAAAACCTCCTGTACATCCGGGGCTGCATTCACAAAGCTTCCTAGTACAAAGAGTTGTGACTCCTCGTGACAAAATTCTAAGAAAATAGAGGACAGAGAGGAGGACTTTTAAGAGGTTTAAGAGTTTCTTAATCAGAGGAGAGAATGGCAGAAAGACAAAGAGGTCGGAGAAATTTTCTCCAAATGATGGATGTTAGTGTGTAAATGAAATGCCACAGATTAGATCATGCAGGGATAATATTTGTGGTCTATCTTATCAGGGATACGCACACAATTCCCAGCTTATGCTAAAAGGCTAGAAATTAAATTAACACGATACTAAGATATTTGAAAAAAAACTGAAAAAAATGCAGTCTCATCCTTCCATCAGCAGTGATAACACTAACAATGACAACACTTTCACAGTCAGCAGTTCATTTAATTTCCACTGGGTGTCCACACCATGCAGGCTCAAAAGGGGGCGCGTCTATGACAACCAATCACACTTGTTAAAAAAAGGCATCATACCTGGCACCAGGGTCAGGTCAGGTCAGGTAGGCTAAAATAGGAGCTCTCTGAGAATATTCTTAGAGTGTTTGTGAATACGGCTCCTGGATCTCAAGTTATCAGAAAAAAAAGGTGAGCACACATTAGCAGGTTCTGCACTAGTGACCCATCTGCAAAAAGTAAAAAACACTTTCCTTTACAGGAACAGTGTGTAAGATTAAAGGGGGGGTTTAGTGCCATCTAGTGGTGAGGATTGCAGATTGCAACCAGCTGAAACTTCTCTCGGTTTGAATTCCTTTCGTGTTTATTATTCAGGAGGTTTTCACATGGAAAAAATTATCCACTGAGGTCTCTTCCTCTCAAAAAAACCCAATAGAGCCACTGTTTGGTTTGTCCATTCTGGGCTACTGTGGAAACACAGCAGTGCAACATGGCGGACTGTGTAGATGAGGCCCCACTCCCAGTTTAGATATAAGCGGCTCACTCTAAGGCGACAAAAACACAACATCTCTTATTTTTAGGTGATTATACACTAAAGAAAACTGCCAAATGGACCTTTAAGTTAGCAATGGAAAACTTGGAGTTGTTACAGGCTTTAATTCACCCTGTTCATTCACAAGAAATATCAATCAGCAGCGAAAAGGCTGTATTGCTGTGGTGCAAAGCAAGACAGTAAAGTTCATGCTTGCAGAAAGTGATCACACCCAAATGATGCAGTTACTCTGTGATGTATGTGTGCAGCACTCTGGCTACACTACAATACCTGTCAATCACCAAAATGAATCATTACAGCACATTAAAAAAAAACTTGCATGACTTATTCTTGATTTGTATTTTTGCGCAAACACACGTGTGATTCTAAGACGGTGCTCTTCAGATTATTTGGGCTTCAAGATGTCGTGAGAACACCCACGGTTTAAACTGAATGAAGGAGGCCAATACTGGGTTTACACACTCCAAGATGAAAGAAGGGAGAGTGATGGAACAGAAAGTGACGCGACAGACTGAGTGAAATATAGATGGGCACAAGCAAGCAGAGTGAGGGAACAAAAGAGATTAACAGTGACACTTACAAACATATTTCATTGTAGGAATTAAAATGTTTATTGTTCTCAACGTGTGAGTTCACATCTTGTTTAACTGACAACTCCAGCCATGAGGAGGTATGGCAGAAAGACAGGTTAGATAGTTTCCACGTCAGCCAACAGGAGCCAGGCGCGCCCCCGCTGCTCCGTGAACTAACAAGTTTACAAAAAGGTGCGCGTGTGTGGTGTGATAGCGCTCGGTGCGTTCAAGTACAGTCGGGAATATGAGAACTATAAACAAAAAGTGCAACCATACAGGAGTTAACTGCATGTTTAAACTGCAGGAAAGGGAAAAAAACACGCAGCTTCCTGTTATAGAATCATTTATAAAGGGACGCTTGACAAATAAGCTTCACTCATTCTTCACTCACCCTTCACTGCTGACCTGCAATTTCTAGGTCAGCAGGTAATTTTTTGACAATTAAAAATGTTCCAAATATGAGCCTGATGCTGAACTTTTAATACAGATCTGCTTCCAAACTTTGAATAATGGCTAAGATCCCAAAATGTTATGATACAATATGATATACTTTATTTATACTTAATTGAAATCTGTCTTGGACTCAGGAGCTGCATAAGTACTGCTGCCGGGTGAAAAGCACACATCATAACAAAAAAACATAAAACCACATACACTGGTATACATGTTGTCAACAGCATCTGTGGTTTCACATAAATTTATTCATTCATTCAGTCATTTTCCGTAACTGCTTATCCTGTTGGGGGTTACAGGGGGCCTGGAGCCTATCCCAGCTGACATTGGGTGAGAGGCAGGGTACACCCTGGACAGGTCACCAGACTATCACAGGACTGACACATAGAGACAGACAACCATTCACATTCACATTCACACCTACGGACAATTTAGAGTCACCAGTTAACCTGCATGTCTTTGGGCTGTGGGAGGAAACCGGAGTACCTGGAGAAAACCCACGCTGACACAGGGAGAACATGCAAACTCTGCACAGAAGGACTCCCCCACAGTAAATCAACAGCTGTAGCCTACTTGGTGTGTAGACTCATTGATGTGTACCGCTGAAAAAATATAGATAAAGGTCTATAACTGCATATTCTAATGTTACCATCTGTTTGTGGTTGATGTTAATTGGTTTAAGAGTTAAAGCTAAAATATTGCTTCACAGGTTTTAAATGGTTAAAAACTCATTTGAGGAGACTGCCTGTAAAGTGTATTCATAAAGTGGGTCCCACTAACATTGTGAAGTACTTTAAATTGTTCTGTGCATTACAAGCAACAGTTCTGACCAGTGGAAGATGCAGATTATAGCAAAGCCAATAATTACAAGTTAAACCAGCAATAAGCAATATAAGCAATAATATAATAATATAAGCAATTATATAAGCAATTAATGGATTTCTTGTAATGGCTGTTTTCAGTATATTTCAGCTCTTGTGTCTTTTAAATGTTAATGTCAAACGAAATGCATCAAATAGACTTAAATGTAATCATAGGCAGCACTTGTTATAGGAAGCCTTCACTTTACAAATGAAACTAAGAACAAAATGTCTTTAACGCAGAGCTGGGAGCTTTACGAGGAGCACCTGAAGGCAGCACAGGGAGGCGTTTCCATTGTAGCCGTCCCTGCGTTGCCTGCCTTTTCAGCCTGGTTCCTCCTCCTCCTCCTCTCCCCCCTCCTCCTCCTCCACCTGCACCTCTTCCTCCTATTTCTCACCGCAGACTCCTCCACCACCTGCCACAGCAGCGACGCGGCGATGGAGAGCCACTGCAAATGATAATAAGCTCACGGAAGACCACAATTGACAGAGAGAGACAGAGAAGGACAAACAGAGGGGAGGACAGACCCAGAGAAAGACAGACAGAAACGGAGAGAGACGAGCGGAAACAGAAACATATGGTTTGTCTGAAGAGCGGCTGTTTGTGAGGACTGCTGAACCCGGACTGAAACTTATTCAACCACCGTCATCAGATAAAACCCACATTTGATTCGTGCATCTCATTTCCTGACACTTGTTTGCCTTATTCCTGTGCGCTCTCACCTGCGCGTAAATACACCTCTGTTTGATTAGTTTGTGCGGGCTGGATTGCGGTTGTTGTACCTCCCCTGAACGCGCGCACACACACACGCACACGCACACTGATCATCACAAGACGCGGTGCAGCCCACAAAAGCTTCTTGCAAGGAGGAAATTGAATTAGACAAGTTATTCTCACACAAGAGGAGGACAAGAGTGGCTGGCGCTCTGCTTTGCCTTCGTTCCCCCGCCTCACCGTGCGTCCTCCGGGCCCGACAGGAGTCTCTCAGACCCCCTCCTCCTCCTCTCTCTCTTCTCCCAGCTCCCCCCCTCTCCGGTAACAAGCCATGTCTGGGCAGACTGTGACCATCCCGGACGACCGGGCGTTCGCCAGCTTCAAGGCGGAGTGTCTGTGCGAGGAAGGCTGGAATGTGACCCACAACAAGGGGGGCATCACGGTGTGGATCCAGGCTCTGGAGGAAGGGAAGTCCATCCACAAAATTAAGGTGAGACTGCATCCAGGTGAGAAACAGGAAGCAGTGCAAATCCCATATGGAATATAATTAAAATATAACAAAGTATAACTCAGATATGTGCTTCCACTTTCTATGGGAGGGAAAAAGAAGCACCACTTGGCAGGGAGGTGCTTTTATTTCTCAACTCCCATATGATTCAAACTGCTGACTTGCTTCAACTGCTTCTTCCCCCCCTGCGTGGTAGTTGCAGAGGTGTATCAGTGTAACAGTGTATTGCAGTGTAACAGTGTATTGCATTCCAAATGTATTTAGATGACACAGCATACTATGTAAGCGCATAAGCAAATGAGCTTCTTAAATAGTCCCAGTGTGCTGCTAAAAGTACAACTTCTTTGTATCACTGTTTAGTGAACGCATCCTGTGTTATATTCATCTATTTATAAATGTGTACAGTGTTTGGGTTGTGAATTCATGCCTCATGCACACTATGTATGAGAAATCCCCAGTGCTGTAGAGAAGTCTCAAAGGGCAGGTTTAATTCTCCGGGGACACCTTTAACCTCTGTCAGTGACACAGTTTTCAAGTCTGTACCCGAAAGCATATTGAGCATGGTGCGACAGCTCATTTTCACTTCTGTGGTGTTGGTTTTGCATACAGTTTGTCATTTAACGCAGCACGGGGAAGTTAACAAAAGCTGAAATGGTGTCAGAGACAATAGAGCTGACTAAAGTTTTGTACTCAGAGGTTATAGCCTCATGTTTCATGTCATTCTAACTAGAATATCTTTCAGTTTAATGACAAAATTTGCAGGGTAAATGTATTACTTTGATATCCTGTGATGTTTTTTTCGTTAGTATTTGCAAGTATTCTCTTAACTAAATGATTAACCAGGCCCAGAACTGCCACTGGTGCACAGTTTGGCATTAATACAGTAACACAGGGTGCAGCAGGTGGAGGAAAAAAAAAATTCAGTATATCCTGATCACTGTTGAGGTGCGGTAATGATGTGACGGGCATGTGAAAGTACTCATTGTGCAGACTTTATTATCTAGTCAAACAGCAGTCGTGGCAGTTTGCCTCAAATGTGAATGTTTGTCTTGGGAGTTGATATGGAGGCGTCATCGGGACAGTGGGTGTCACTTTAAGCCACCTATCACATTGGGTTTGACCACAGTCATTAATAGGGCTTTAGTGTTCCCAGAGGAAACAAAATACTTGCCAAATTTGTGGCAAAAAGAGAAGAGGAATTGATTATTAAAATTGTGTGCATGCATGTTAAGTTTAAAAAAAAAGGATAGTTTAATACAAGTTTAAGCTCATTTTTTAATTTTATTGTTAAGAACGTTATTTAGTAGTGGTTTAGTTTGTCTGTGGAGGTGATCTGTCTCACTCTGGACTGCCTGAAGTGGCCCCTTAATATATAAAATGTATGAATACTTATGGTTTATGCATGTACTGGTGAAACCTTTTATCCAAACAGTCTGGACATTGCGATTTGTTCTACATCAAGCCATTAAATCTAGCAACAATCCAGATCTAGATCCCCCTGGAATTTCTTTAATTAAAATATATGTTATTGTATCCCTGTTATACTTGCAGTTCATTTTGCCCGTGCACGCTACGGTCTCCACTTGGCCTCAGACCTGACTGACTGGCAGTTTAGTGCTTAACTGGCTCAAAATCTCTTTAGTGTTGTCACTTTCACTTCAAGACAGATTTTGCTTCACAGCTGACCCTTTTTGGGGAGGTTGTTACTCCTTCATAGCCTTACAGTACTCTGCTAAGACCTGACATAAAAATCTGATTACTGTAATTTACACTACACATTGTCCCCCCACATGTAGAGATAGAAATTGAATACATTTTCCTCTGTGTAAATGTGTGCATGTGCTTTACTGCTGGCATATCCGGGTGTGAGCAAGCAAGCAGGTGTTTACTTTGTTGAATAAAGTTGTGTGTGTGTGTGCGCATGGGTGTCCAATCAGAATGGTGTAAACTGGCCTCATTTGCCTGTGTGATTCCACGGGTATATCCTGTGTGTGCACAGGGTGTATTATGGCAGAATCAGCTGTGAATAAAGTGCGTGTGTGTGTGTGTGTGTGTTTGGTTTTGTACTTGTGAGGACCAAACATACTTTTTAATCATCAGAATGAGGGCATTCGGTCGGTATTCATTTCTTCAAAGGCCTGTATGAGGGTTAAGACTTGGCTTTTAGATTAAGGTTTAAGAATTAGATGGTTAAGGTCGAGGTAAGGGATGAGGGAATGCATTATGTCACCGAGGGTCCTCACAAAAATAGAAGAGCAGGGATGTTTGTGTGTGTGTGTGTGTGCTTGTGTGCAGAGTGTATGGACAGGTGTGTTTCCTCAGGACAGCTCTGCAAACAGGGAAGTAGAAAGTGCACACAGACTCACACACGTATAGTTTGAGTAGGGCTCCTATCTATACCTGGCATGTTATCTTTATGTAAATATGACAGTCACAGGAGCTTTACTTTGCATGGTATATCGTTCTCCATCTCTCGTATTCTTTCACTCTCACACAGTCAATCTGCCACTCATTTCAAACTCTGACATGGCACGTGCGTATTTATTCCTCCTCACAAAATGATGACGTTAAAGGAGCAGTGTGTAGGATTTAGCGGAATATAGCTAGAACTTCTCCCATGTGCCACACATGAGCTCCTGGTTAGGATTCCTTCAGTGTTCGTTGTTGAGGAGGTTTTTATCAGTAGCCGAATTATCTGCAGAGGTTTTTCCCTCTCCATAACAAACCAACCCAGTGATTTAATCTGGTAAAAACACTGAATAAAGTAGTTTTATGTTACAAATCAATGTTTCGCCAATGCTGTTTGGTTCATTGCTGACTGGCGCCGGCCCAGCACCTGCTAACGATAATGTAAGATGCAGACATTCAGGAGGCATTTACTGGGAGCCGAATCATCCGCAGAGGTCTTCTCCTCTACTAAATAAATGGACCTGGTGATTTCAACTGGTAAAAACACTAAATAAAGTACTTAAATATTAAAATCAGTGTTTTTCCAATGATGTCTGGTACCAAAGTACGGCGCCTGACACAAAACCGTGAATGGCCCCATCTAGGGCCAGTGTTTGGTTTGACTATTCTGGGCTACTGTGGAAACACGGCGGTGCAACATAGCGGACTGTGTGGACAAGGACCTGCTCCCTATGTAGATATAAACTGCTCACTAAGGTAATGAAAACAAAGATCATTCATCAACAATTCTGCCATATATCTCCCTAAATCCTAGACATTTGACGTTTTAGTGTAGCTGTGTGAAAACACATTGGATGGTGTGTATGGATCATGCTCATAGGTGTGTGCAGTGTGTGTGAGGGTAGGGGCTTTCAGCGATGCCACAGATAAAGCGATTAATGTGAGCATTGAGTGTCTTCCTGTTTCCCGCTCCACTCCGCAGTATTAATAGCGTAAAGAAAAAGTGATGTATCCAGATCAGAGATTGAGAAAGAGAGCAGACTGGCAATCATCATTATCATTAGCAGCCTAATTATCATGAGCCCCATTATCGTCATCCTCATTGCCACTGCCATATTCATCAATAGTGACTTTTGTATCACAGTGTAATCACAGCTGTAACCATCATCGTCATCGTCGCCATATCAGTTGTCAGCACATGACTCCACGTACAATGCACAATGCGTGGGTGTGTGTTAGTGTGTAGGTGGTCTGTGTTTACTCTTAATAAGTTGACAATCTGTCAGACCGCCTCTCTGCCATGCCCACACACACGCTCACACACACAAGCACTGGAGACTCCTGGGTTTCAAGCTCCCCTGCTGACACACAGGGAAGCCCAGCTCTAAATCACCCACGCACTCCTCCATTTTTTTTGTTCAAAATTGTCTTCTGCAATCATGTATCAGCGCCCAGAGGAGCAAATGATGAGAGCTGACAGGTCGCAGGGACCAAGCAAATAAAAGAAGAGAGGAGAAGAAGAGTGGGTGAGACAGGGAACAAGGGAGAGAATAAGTAGTGGGTGGAGTAGGTTGGATGTGCAGGGGTCAGAGGTCACAGGGTGTTCTGAGTGGGCAGTGGGCGCAGTGTGGACTCGGACCAGGCATGAAGAAAAGACTCACCAAACCACGCACACACATTGTTTGTGTACCTACGCGTCTGCCTTTTGTCTCCCTTTGTCTCTGCTTTATCTCTCTGAACTCTCTTTCACCCGCCTCTCTGTATCTCCATCTCCTTGCTTCATCTGTTGACTTCACCGAATTAGTGTGTAATAGAATTACGCACACGTGTACTTAGCTGGCTGTACGTCTTCATTGTGTACTGGATGTCTTTTGCTCCCTACAGTTCTCGTCTGTTGCCTTTTGCCGTTTTTATTTGGGTTTCCTTCTTCCTTGTACTCCTGTCTCGGTTTGCCTCTGGATACAATACA
This sequence comes from Epinephelus awoara, assembly GCA_035609425.1. Classification (NCBI taxonomy): domain Eukaryota; kingdom Metazoa; phylum Chordata; class Actinopteri; order Perciformes; family Serranidae; genus Epinephelus; species Epinephelus awoara. The sequence goes on from CM069297.1 coordinate 29,426,211, forward strand.
TCTATTATTCTCCCTGGTGTTTTCTGACCTGCGAGTCCTCCGCCAGTCTGTCTACACATGCACAAACACACACGGATATCAAATATGAGACCTTACTGATACTGGCAGTAGGGCTGTCGCGGTGAAGGAACTTCCCCTGCAGCGAGTAAGGATGGCTCAACAGCTGATATGCGGTATAACCACCATTTTTGTTGTTTTTACAAATTACCTTGTATCCAGATTTTAGTGCTTTGTAATTAAGCTTTATTGTTGCTTTTTAAATGACAAAGATGACACAGATTTTAGAACAAATACCTGTGCATTGTTAAATGCCAAAAACAGAGGGGCACTGAGGCACAATAAGAGGTTTTGTGTTTTGCGTCTGGTTGCCATGATACAGAATATTCGCAAAGTAAAAATGTCAGCACAAGGTAGAGTACCTGCTCTGGATGATGGTAAGACTGGACAACATGGGGAAAAACGACAGACCCTCTGTTCTATGTGGGTTCAGTATTAGTTTCTTCTGCATTGTTGTTGTTCAGTGACATGATGGTTGGTCCTTGTGGGCTATTTGCCCCGCACCTACACTGTGATTGGACGATTGGGCAAAAGGTGACAAAGACGAGCAGCTGCAGCATTTTTTACCCAAAGTTGAATATTTTTTTTAACACTCAACCAGAACAGCAGTTTGTAAATATGCGCAAAGAAAGAGGCAGAGCCATGAAGGACGCAATGCTGGCTTCTGAAATTAGTTTATAAAAGGCAATATACCACCTTGCTCACAGTTTTGCAATATACCCCTATATATTGAATTATTATCCTTGTAACTGGATACATGTAGCATCGCCAGATTCTCCTTCATACACAGCCCAACAGGATTCATCATGCATTCTGTTACAGGCTTTGTTGTTTCCTTGAATGTCAGTCTACATCCTTATCCTCATTCTGCACCCCACACACGTTCTCCCGACACACACCAAATCATTTCTGGGTAATAACAGAATAATTGCTCAAGTTTTAACCATTGTGTTTAATAGACTGGCATTACATTTGTTTAGTCAGAGCAGTATCATGTGACTCTACAGTCACTAAACACAGTTAAACAGTTAGTGAGTTTGTCTCCTGGCCTCCTCATAGTCTGGTTTCTTAATCGCAGTGCTGGAAAAATGAATTTAAAACCTTTTTTTTTTGCTTAATAGCTATACCACAAAGTCCTGCAGTCAAGATTTAAAAAGTAGTAACAGCAAAATACATTAAAAAATACTCATAATGCAGCCCCTTTCAGAGTGATTTGAATTCTAATATTAAAGTATTATTATCACACTGTAGCCAGTCAAGATTCAGCTAATTTTAATAGCTTTATACAATCAGTGTGTAAAGCCATATGAGATTTTGTTGACACTGTTATGTAGAGGTGTAAATTCAATTATGATGTAAGATACACCATTCAATATAATGTAATCCAGCTCAACGCCACCTTTCACAATGGCTCAGCCAGAAACATATGATTATATTTGCATATTTATGACGGTGCCAAAAAACATGAACATGATAGGTATCATAAAAACTGAGTTTTATGGCCGAACAGTTGCATTTGATGGCATTAGACTGTTTGTACCTAATAAACTGGACACTGAGTGTATACTGTTGAACAGTGAAATCTAACAATGTGTATGTTGATCGCACATTGTACAGAAAATGGAAATACTCAAATAAAAGGAGATTTTCAGATAACTGCCAATCACGTATCAGTCTACCTCCTATAAACAGAACCATAAAGTAGCTCCCTTGATTGAAGTATTGATGAGATCCGACCAGGTGATGCCCTGCGCCACGTTGTTATTTTGTCTGTTCTTTGTGATTATGTTGTCAGCAATCAGTCTGTATTTACCTGCTCTCTGCACCCAATCTTTATTTCCTTGTTCTTAGTGAGGGGTCTGTGTTTGGGGAGATGTCATTTCACTTTAGCACTTTCAATTTATTTTGTTCCAGAGTGCGGCTGGTTGTGAAGCCCTTTGAGACTGTGGCCATGTCTAAGGGCTATATAAATTAAATGGATCTGAACAGAAGCAACAAGTGAGCGCATGCAGTGCACAGTGATATTTTAATAGCCTACTTGTCCATTTTGAATTTAGAGTAAAATGAAATTTCTTGGACAAATGGGTTGGAAGGCAAAATGGGTTGTTGAGAATTATAATGATATGTGGTCCCAGAACAATTAACCAATCACTAACTTCACTAATTTTGGGTCTTAACCTGAAACATTTTCTGAAATGGTGACTTTCTGGTGTGTCTGTTGGTTGGTTTGTCTACCGTTAATCAACATTAATCACCCAAGAAATGGTGTTGTCACGTTTGGTTCTTAAAAACATAAAGTTATGAAAGTTAGGTTTAGGCAAGTAAAGTTACAAAGGTTAGGTTCAAAAAAAGAAACAAGTGGGCGTTGTCTTGTTACATACTTAACAAAAAGTTACGTACGTATTGTAAAGTTAGGTGTGGTAGGTTTAGGAAAAGAGACGTGGTTGGGCTTTGCCATATTATGTAGGCAATGTAACATAAAGCTATGTTGCCAACTAAACAAAGTTACAAAATGTAAAGATGTGTAGGTCAGGTTCTAGGCAAGTAAAGTTAGGTGTAGGAAAGAAACGTGAGTGGGTGTTGTCATGTTATGTACTTAATGATGTTGCGTACTTAACGTAAAGTTATGCAGGTTAGGTTTAGGAAAAGAGACACAGTTGGGCGTTGTCACATTACGTAGGCTATTTAAAGTTACATAGCCGACTTAACAATGTTGCATACTTAACGTAAATGTACGTAGGTTAAGTTTTAGGCAAGTAAAGTAACATGGGTCAGGTTTAGGAAAAGAAACATAGTTGAGTGCTGGCACGCTACTTAGGTTACTTGATGTAAATTTATGTAGCCAACTTAACAAAGTTACGTACTTAACATAAGGGTACTTACGTAAAGTTTAAGACAAGTAAAGTTACGTAGTTTAGGTTTAGGAAAAGAAACATGGTGACAACATTCCTGAAAATAAGTTAAAGTTGGTTTCACATGGGACACAATCACCAGTCTCTTAGGGAGAAAAGTCCTGTGCTTGTTTGACCCATCCACCCACCAGCCTGCCTCCTTATGCAAAGTTTTCCTCCCTATATTACTTCCTTCTTTGCTCCCGTCAGTGGATTGGTCACATGACTGCAGCTTTCCCCATTAAGTGGGTTATATAGGATTTACTGGCTCATGATAACGTGGGTTGTATACAAATTCTGGTGCATTACTTTTCGTAGGTCTGTACGAAGAGTGCATAAGAGCACCCTGACAAATGTTACAAACATTATAGCTAAATAGTAGCATGTTAATATTGTCAGAGCATGCTAGCATACTGATGTTAGCACTGCTGTGCCTAACCACAGCCCAACAGAGCTGCCAACATGGCTTTAGTGATGTTATATTACTTTTTCATGTGACAGAATTATGCGTCTGTGATTAGTAAAGGATTTTGCAGATCTATATCTCATTTAGCTCCTCAGATAACAAGTTGTAAAATGGAAAGTGCATATTTAGTGCTGTTACACTAAAGAGAGCTGTACAGCCAAATGTAAAGTAAAGTTGGTGATCAGTTTCTTAAATGAGGCCCTGAGGGAACGAGGGAAAAAGAAAATTGAGTTTTAACCCTCGTGGACTGATTTGTAATGGGAGTTAAAGTCATCTGGGATAGACAACCACCCTCGGTCCATTTCTTTCTCATTTACTCCTGCTCTGTTATTCTTTCACTCTCTCTTGGCCTCTCACTTGCTCTCAGTGTCTCTTTGTGTCTCTTCTCCATCACTCTGCCCTTCTTTGTTGTTGTTGTTGTTGTAAGACTAATTCCCAGTATCCCCCTGGTAATTGTAACTGTAGTAACAGCTTTGACCCAAGGGCTGCACACCTCTCTTTACATGGCTTGTGGTGTATGTACAGTGCCATCCACTTCAAAGCTGACATAGGCAGGAGTCCCTGTGGTTTCATTAATACGCCGTGATGCACTGCACCATACTTGTTCCATATTAAAAAGTTCAATGTATAATTCATCTGAGATTTTTCTTTGAAATTAATTCATATAATGTATCTAAAAAAATGATCAGACCCTTTGCTTCCCTCTTATTCTCACATACCATCTGACAGACTGTGTGTGTGTGTGTTTGTGTGTGTCTGTCTCCTGTACTGACTGTTGTTTTCCATTTAAAAAGCTCAGGTCTAGTAATGACTCATTTGTGGTCAGTGGCCTGTCTCTCGATTCTCTCCTGATTTTCTCTCTCTCTCACTCTCACTCACTCACTCACTCACTCACTCACTCACTCACTCACTCACTCACACACACACACACACACACACACAGTCTTCTTTCGCGGCACTCTGACACTGATATCTGTGACCATCTGATGTCTAATCGTTTACACGTCAGTCGCCAGTTGTGTGTGTGTGTTTCTTTGAGTGTGTGCAGGATCCCTCAATACTCGTATTTACACACCTCCTCTTATTTTATTTGTTCTGTTTGCACATCAGATTAAGTATGGATGGAGAGTTTTGTGCTCATCTTTGATGTGTTCACCGGGGTTTGTTTTTTTGTTTCACATGGGATGAATAGCGTCAAACTCTGCAGCTCTCCTCAACAACAGCACAGTACTTAACTGTGAATTTATGGGATGCAGTGTCATTAAAATCTAATGGATTTTCCGACTTTGTAGCTTGCGTCGGATAGAGCTCTTAAATGTTTTTGCATGATCAGTGCAATAAAACTCATAAATCTGGTTTGGTCTATGATTCAGTTATGTTAGCTCAATATATGTACTGTATTTCCTTAAATGAACACTGTCTGTCTGTCTGTCTTTCTCAGTGTCGGATGGTGTGTAAGGACGTATCAGCTGAGACCATATACGACGTTCTCCACGACATTGAATACAGAAAGAAATGGGACAAAAACGTCATTGAGACCTTCGATATCGGGAAACTTACGGTCAATGCGGATGTCGGTTACTACTCATGTACGTTACACACTTGAGTGTAAACATATGCTGTTTACAAAAAGCATTCACTTGTCACTAATATGATTTGTGGCTGTGAGGGGAGGCACACACACACACACACACACACACACACACACACACACACACACACACACACACACAAAAAGTATACATTGATGTGTTTTGTTCATCACATTCATCTTGTGCATCAACAGGGAAGTGTCCACGTCCTCTTCGGAACCGAGATGTTGTCACGCTTCGCTCCTGGCTGCCAATGGGGAAAGATTACATCATCATGAACTACTCTGTCAAACATCCTGTGAGTACACACACACACACACACACACACACACACACACGCCTAATGCACAGAGGGCTTATAGAAGCTCAGCTGGGGCCCTGCTCATTCACCCCTATAGAACTCCGTACATACTGTATGTGCTCAAAGGTGCACTGAGAAACAACTGGCCTGTTTTGAAATGGGTGCACATTGGGTGAGCGTTGCGAGCGTAAGCGTTGATCCAGTTTAGCAAGCGCAAGGGCGTTGTGTTGTATGAAAAGAAATCCTTAAATATTTGTGGAAAGGCGGCACTACAAAGCTGTGTGTGAGTCAGTCATTTAAAACAACCGGTGCATCCAGAAGGCAAAGAGAGTTTGGCATCTTTCCCAAAGAGAGAGCGCCTGACATACCTCCTGCCCTGGATGCTTTTACCTGGGAAATGATAGATGTACTGTGTGCTGGCACTGCTTCAGTTTGGCTAATTGGATTCTGTTGCATACATTGTGTTTTCAGTTCAGCTTCCAGTCGTGCTTTTCAAGAACTTGAGTGATTTGAATGCCAAACGGCAGTAAAACAAACTGACTGATTAGAGTATGCCGAGACCATGTGAGTGACTTTCAGTTTGGAATAGGGCCCAAAAACCGAGCCTTTAGTTTGGCTGTATTTCTCCGCTTCTTGTCCACCAGGAAGAAGAGGACAAGAACTGTTCCATGTTAAAGCTTGTTCTTATCACCTCTTTTTACGGCTGCAACATCCAATTAGTTTTATTATCGATCAATCTGCATATTTTTTGCTTGAATGCTTTATTGTCTGGCTTATCAAAGGAAATGGTGAAAAATGCCTTTCACAGTGTCCTACACAGCTTGTCTTGTTCACAAACAAAAGCTATTCAGTTTTCTGTTGCATGAGAGAAATAAAAAGCAGCATATCCTCACAATTTATAAGCTGGAATCAGATAATGTTTGGTGAAAAAATGCATTCTTTGATAAACCAGTTATCAAAATAGTTTCCAAATTATCAACTCAAATAACTGAGTAATAGTTTCAGATGTACGTCTCTTGATCTGACTTTCAGTCTGTTCCTTTTTCTTCTCCGTCTTTATTGCTTTTTGGTGTGTGTTTCCCCAAAGTCTCTTTTTCCCTCTCAGTTTCACTCGCTAATTTAATGTTTACAAAAGGATAAGACCTCTCATGTGACTCATCGCTGTTGACTTCCGCCTCCCCTTCCGCATTCCTGCATCATTAAGTGGTTACGGACATAATAGACGTTATGTGTGTGTTTGAGTTCCACGTGTGTGTGTGCATGGCTGTGTTTAATTAGCCAAGGTCACTCTGTGTAATCAGTAGATTTTGAGAGCTTTACTTGTGGAGTGCGGCTCAAGGGGGATCCTTAGTGGAGTGCTGAGTTCACACACCCACTGCCAGGAGTCAGTCCACTTATACTCTGAAACTATCTTCATCTGCGCTCTTTCCCGTGATTAATTGCAACTGCCTTTTCTGTCATACATGTGGAACGGCTCTCAGCAATCAGCCTTTGAGATCCAGCCGACACTGCCCCCAGAGTAACTAAGTCTGACTTGTTCTTATAAGAGAGGCCTATATTTGTATTAGGGCTACCACTAAAGACACCTAATGACTACTCTGTCAGCTAATCTGTTTTTACAAGTTTTTAGCCACAATGACTCCAGGGATGGTAGTGTTATTATTGGATGTATGAGATTTTGTGCTGACATTCATAGTCTCCTGTGGAAGCCCATTTACACTAATGAGAGAAAAAGTAAGTAAGTCCTGTAAGTTTCTGATGAGCCCTTTTTACACAGCCTGTTCAAGGCGGGAAGCTGGTTAGCATTGTTGCCTCACAGCAACAGGGTTCCTGGGGATGGGGGGTTCGAACCCTTGGTGGGGGAGCCCTTCTGTGCATGGTTTGCATGTTCTCCCTGTGTCAGCGTGTGTTTTTTCCAGGTTCTCCGGCTTCCTCCCACAGTCCAAAGACATGCAGTTTAATTGGTGACTCTAAATTGGTTGTAGGTGTGAATGTGAGTGTGAATGGTTGTCTGTCTCTACGTGTCAGCCCTGTGATAGTCTGGCGACCTGTCAGAGAGACAGAGTTGTCGAGCCTTTAAGCAAACAGAGAAGGTAGTAACAGCATCAAATCAATGTCTGTGTAAAAAGCACTGGCGTCAGGATGGGGCGTGGCGTGCGACCCACCACCAGGAGATTTAAAAAACAGCTAGAAGCTGTTAGCAGCTGACACAAGAAGAACAGCAACTGAAAAATTCTGCAAAGTAGGAAAACAATGAGATGCCATACAACAGGGACAGTAAATGATTGTTATTGCCATGCCAAGACTTAAACTTCACTGAGTAAGCGCACCTTCACAGAGCTGCTAGCATGGCTGTGGACTCTGTGTCTGGTTGATTAAATGTTGAATGATTAAAAGTGTCAAAAATAACAAATGCCATTTGAGTTACTGGAGCCCCAAGTGATGACTTAAACTAGCTTGTGTGATCTGACCGACAGCCAAAAAACACAACTTAAGTAAATTTTCTGTTGATCAAGCAATTAGCTGATTGTAAGATTGTGAGATAAGAAGTTTTCTGGTATACTAGATGTGGCAAGACTGCAGAGAGACACCTCATCAGTGACTAATGCTGATATCCTTGAGTATCTCCGAACAAAAAACCCTCTCTATATATCAGAAGATTATAATAATGTCCCTGATTTCCCAAAAACCTGCAGATGTCATGTTTCACGAAAGCTGTCATTGTACTGTCAGCAAAAATTCCTACAGTGTCCCCCATGTAGTAGAGATGTGCAGGCACAGTCAAATATTAGGGAATGATAAAGTAGTTATCTCCTCTGAGAAAGTGTGCTTCTGAAGTGCTCTGCAGTGTGCCTGTCCCAATTAGCACAGGCTAACCAGTGCTATACTTTATCTTCATGAATAATAATCTTAGATATATAGTCAAAAGAGCCAGCAGTGAGAGGAGTAGTGGGCCTTCGCTGCTGTGTTATTCACAGAGTAGTGTGGACTGGATTTGCATCGGAAAGATGACTGTGAAGCAGAAAATCAGACTGACTTGCAGCAGAAAAACACAACACAGACAAAGAGCCCAGAATGCCAATGCTTACCCTGCACAAAGTATGTTGACCCTTTGGCACATGGACACAAAGAGCTGAAGTCCAGTATCTATCTACAGTACCGCAAAGTATTTCCTAGCAAAACAGGATAAGCAGGTGGGAAAATATTTGGCAGGAAGTTGATTTGATTGTTGAAAGGTGGGAATGTCATAGTAGGCTTTGACAGTGTAACACAGACCGTACGGCACTATCTGTCAGAAGAGAAAAGGAGCCCATTGTGTGCTTTGTGTAGTTGCCGAAGCTGTCCAGTGTAAAATGCTGCGCTGCATGGACCCACAGGTGTGTTTTTCTCAAATTAATAGACTCTAGCCCTGTGGCCAGTGATTGATGGATGGATGTCATGATATTAATTGTTGAAACGTACATAAGCGCACGTCATATATGGTTTAACAGGAGGAACACATGACTGGATTCTGATATAAGAATACAATGAAATTGAGGGGGTTTGTATATAGTGTAAAATATGTGTTCAGTATGACTTGGGATATTAAGTCCAGTTGAGACCAAAGATTCATGACGAGACAAGTTGAAACAGGCAACTACTTGCAATGCGCTGTTCCGCCATGTTCTAAAAACCTGTTGGTTCACACCAATGCAACTAGATGAGATGGTGTGTCATCTCTATGCAACAACTGTCTGTGCTTCTGTTCTGATTTGCAGCTTTTCAGACTTATTTTGTGGCTGAATATAATTTGCAGCTTCTTAAAATATGAATGAGGATAGTGAGAGTTTGTGACAGTGACGGTTGCATTTGTACTAGTGATGAAACAGCGAAAAACATTCACAAAACAAGCATCAGATGGACTGTATTCATAATAAATATGCCATAATAATGCAGCTTTTCTCTGCAACATTCTAAAATGGTCTGAACTGGGCTTGAACGGGTTTAAATGGCATTTTTCATTTCATTTTGACTATAAAGACACTTTTGTGTTTTGTTTTTACTAGTGATGTTTTTGGTGCACTGTAGGCCAATGTCATTTACATAATGAATGAATGAATGAAGGTTTACAGGGCTCCTTGTCTTGTTCAAGGTTGGTACATGCACTGATTACGGATGTTACTTCCAATAAGAATCTGTGTGTGTGCACGTGTGTTGTCTCTACAGAAATACCCTCCTAAAAAGGATCTGGTGCGAGCTGTGTCCATTCAGACTGGCTACATGATCCAGAGCCAGGGACCAAGCAGCTGTACCCTCACTTACATGGCCCAGGTAGATCCACGAGGTAACTAACTAACACACACACGCACACACACACGCACACGCACGCAAAGACAATCAACAGCACAAGGACAAACTCATACAGAAGTGCATAAATAAAAGTAAACACTCAAGACTGAAGCACACAGGTACACATACGCACACCCAGGTGCTTAACGCATGCTCAAAGTTCTAATGAATGATTCATCCCCCTGCCTTTATGTCAAAATGAGTCGTTATAGTAACCATATGAAGGACAGAGTCTATTTCCCTATGCCACCTCATTCTGTCCCTCCTCTCTCTTGTTTGCTCTCTTTTTCCATCCATTAATCCGATTCTCTCTCTTATTCACTCGCGCATGCAAGTGCTAATTGTGTAAATGTCTCTAATCACTGGTTTGTAATGTGTGTTGCAGCGAGTAGCAAGTTACAAAGCCTCACTTTGATCCTGGATGACATGACATGCAATAAAGCAAATGTTAAATCCCTCTTTTGTCTCTTCGTCCTCCTCTCTCTCTCTCTCTCTCTCTCTCTCTCTCTCTCTCTCTCTCTCTCTCTCTCTCTCTCTCTCTCTCTCTCTCTATCACTTATTTTCTGTCATTGTCTCACTTTTTTCCATCCTACTCTTCACTCTGTCTCTCTTTACAGGTTCCTTACCCAAGTGGGTTGTCAACAAGTCTTCCCACTTCCTTGCTCCTAGCGTAAGTCATTGCAGATTAACACAGATTCTATATGTGTTTGGTGGTGTATTAAAGGAACAGTGTGTAAGATGCAGGGGGATTTAATGGCATCTAATGGTGAGGATTGCAGATTGCAAACAGCTGAAATTCCTCCTGGTTAGAATTCCTTCAGTGTTCATAGTGTTCTCTGTGATTTAATATGTTAAAAACAAAAATAAAGCAGTTTCAGATTACAAATTTTTGAGCTTTTGCTGGCCCTTGAAAATTCAGGGGAGAAGGTGTAAATCTCGTGCCAGGCTGTACCCATATCTGCAGCAGGTCTAAATATATGATTGAGGTGAATTGGCAAAACAAGACATGTCTGCTGCCCTAAACAAAAATGAAGTCATGGTCTGATAAAGATACAAAAGCAGAAGTTTCAGCCCAGGAGACAAAGTTTTGGTCTGAGAAACCTCGTGTTTGCCGGAGCTCCGCCATCTGCACAGGGGAGGTTCAGACCCTTGGAGGGGGCGAACCACGATCTGCAACCTCTGGACGCGAACCCACTCCCTGTGTAGATATAAACGGCTCATTCTTAGGTAACAGAAAACACAATGATTCTTAATATCAGATGATTAAGCACTAAAGAACACATACTTATTATATTAAATTTCATATCTGCCAATATTCCCCCCCTAAACCCAAAACACTGGATCTTATATCCACAGGCACTTGTACAGCTAATTTATAATCTCTCCTACGAATCCAGGAACATTCTGTCTCCAGTATTTGTTTGTCTGTTTGAGAGTGTGTGCGTACTTGTTGAAATAGGGCAAAGATTCTCTGGAGAGCAGCCTGGGATGAAGGTACCCCCTTGATGATAGTCAAAAAATAGCTGCTCAGCGAGACGCACAAATCCCACTGAAAGTACCCATGCTGATGACTTCAACACAGTGAATGCAAGAAGAATTTTCTGTCTGGGTGTTACAGATTTTTTTTTTTATCAGGAAAAATGTATAATTCAGTACATATTGTGGAAAACCATTTGATTTAATCTTTTAAACCAACAGACATATTGATTGAGGATTTTTAAAACTGTTCTTCATCCCTGTTCAGTCCAGTCTGTCTTATCCGAGCATCAACCAGGAATGAATATTGACAGTGCATTCAAGTGCAATCATTTTCTTTCTGCCAGCTGAAGATGTTGATGGTCAACACACATCTACAAAACAGTAAATGTTGTCTTACTTGTGTTGTTCATCCGTTTTGCTCCTTTTTTAGGCGCTGAAGAAAATCAACAAAGCCTGTTTGAAGTATTCAGAGTGGAAGCAGAGACACAACCCCGGCTTCAAGCCCTGGCTCTTCCCTGAACAGACTACATTACCCAGCATCCCGCTCTCTGAGCTCAGCATCCAGCGTGCTGAGAGCCTGGAGAATATTGATGAGAGCTCCCTGGCTGAGACCCAGGAGAGAGAAGACAGCGACTAACACACACACTTGCGCGCGCACACTCGCACACATAGTCAACTATTCATAGACACACACAAACAGTAATGCAGGGTTACATGCATGCCTGATACACATCCATAATTATACTTATGTACTTATGTATGATTCTATATATGAGTATATATGTATGCACATGCAAGTATGAGTTTGTCTGTGTGCATGAATGATTCCATATAGCTGCATGTTAGTATGCCTGCATATGTAACCGTTTATACGGTGTATATATGTATGCACATGCATATACACTGTATAAACGGTTGCATATGCAGGCATACTAACATGCAGCTATATGGAATCATTCATGCACACAGACAAACTCATACTTGATCAACCCCATCTCATGCTTACATAATGTATGAACACATATACGCGACATAGATGCACTCACACACACACGCCCACTCACAAGGGGCACCGAAAACTACTTATTTTTACATGTCCGTAAACCCACTGTAATCAGAAAAGTGGCTTTTAGTGTTATTTTTCACGTCTGTTCAAATGATATCAAAGTTTCTTATTTGGACCTATACAGACTGTCATAGCAAAATATATTTTCAGTAAGAATTACTGTTGAAATGTTTACAGACTAAGCAGACAGTGGACATCCATATCTCATTGAAAATATGAACAATGGATTTCAAAATGATACTCTCCATCATGTATACACACCCAGTTTGTGTCTCTCTGCCCATGTTGTCTCTCTGTCCCTCATTATGTGTCTCCATCCCAATTTTTGTAAGCACATAATAAATATGCAGGTGTGCAGAAGGCAGCTGGAACCCCCTTTACCTGCAACTCTTTCGTACAGACACACATATACACGTACAGATTTTACACACGTACTGTCTGCTCCTCTAATTGAGAGATGTATGAATGTATGTAGAGTTTAAAAATTAAAAACATATTCCTACAAAGGTTTTCAAATTTCACTGGTGAGATGAGTCGTGTTTTTTCCCCCCCGCTGTATGTGTGTTGTACATGTGCCGGTGCGTTTGCTCGGGGTGATGCATTCTTTCAGACACACACACATCCATTGATTCTAAAACTGCACTGCCACAGTTTTTCACTCGCTGGGAAAAAAAATGCATGTGTGTTTTGTTTGGTTGCATGCACCCATGCATGTGTGCAGCGTATGTGTGCACAGTGGCCTAGATCAGAATTAGGAATCCCCCCAATCTGTTGGCATGGCAACTCTGAGATCGACTCAGCACCAAAGGGAGACGTGAAGAGATGAGAGCGTGCCTGTCACAGTGGAAGTGACTTATTGCAGGGTGCCTGCCCCTTCTTGCCTACGTTGCATTAGACTAAGAGCATGTGTACTGTAAATGCACCGCATGTGTGTCAGCTATAATTTCTGTTTCCCTGCAGTGGGTTAATTGGATGACATGACACTTGTCTTGCGTACCACACTCGCACATTTACATGGCTTTAAGTATGGCTAAAGACCGCGTTGAGCATATTGGACATGCTTAAAATGAGAGAATTATTCCAAAGTCCATGAAGCTATCTGTCTGTGTTTGAGTGCCTCAGTAAGAGGAGCACAGCATTGCACTGTATATGTCATGCCTTTAAATACACTGCATGTCATCCTCTCTGACTGTTCTTTTTTTTTTACAACATCCGCCTCTGCATATGCACCACCCAATAAAATATGAATGATGAAGGAAGTAGTATGTGAGACATGCAAAAGCATACAGCTCTGGTGTTCTTTCCTGCAGCTGCATTGACTGTTTATCCCCCTGCCCTTGTATATAACCATCCATCCATCCTCAGAGTCTTAACGAGGCCTCTCGCTCAGCCATCATCATTATGTACGAGTGTGTGTCAGAGGAAAAGGGCTGCGTGTGCATGGGGTGTGTAGGATGCGTGTCCCAGTGGCAACCCTGCATTGTCTTCCACCCGCCTCCACAGCAGGAGGAGACGTATAAGCAGCATGATGGCCGGCGCCCCTCTGTGTGTGTGTTTCTGCATATGTGTCACACTGCCACCCCCACAGCAACCCGGCCCACCAGGGCTGATAGCCTGGTGATGACTCATCACCACCCCACCTCCTCCTCAACTCCTCTCCAGCTCCCTCTCCCTCCACCTCGTGTATTCTCCCCCTTCTCAGTTCCTCAATTTCCCCCCTGCATTTCTATCCCACCTCTTCATCCTCTCATCCATCCTTTCATCCACGCCTCGCCTTTGATCCTCTTTCCCTCACCTCCACCATGTTTCTTCCTCTGCCCCATCTTGTCTTTGCCTCTTCTCCTTTTACCTTCTCTTAATCTAAACCATTTGTTCCCCTCCATTTACTCCCACCCTGTCTCCTCTGCAGTCTCCATCTTGCTCATTTAATCCTCCTTTTGCTTTTCCCTTTTATGCTCTTTTAACCTCCCTCTCATTCAACTTTCACTCCCCGTTCTCTCCCTGCCGATTCTCACCTTTTATCACCTGTTTCTTCCATCTGTCACCTTTCATCTCCTTTCCTTCTTGTTTCCTCCATCTCCTTCACCCAGGCTAATCTTTCTGGAACAGAGTCTCCTGATCTGTACCCCAGGTCTGAAGTGAAATGAGTAAGACACTTAAGTCGAGTCACAGACTTGTCACAGAGCCAGTGTATTGTTCATCCAGGCTCCCAAAGGCTAAAATATTACGTTTACACTAATGTGGTGGACTGACTGTAACACTAAGTCGCATATGTGACACACACAGAAACACAAGGGCCAAAATAATAGGCCTATTTCTCCTTTAGCTCACTAAAACATCTGAAACCATATGACAAATGTGGCCTTTTTATTCATGTAAACTCACAAGTGGGATATATTTCATTGGTAAAAGTGTAATGTTTGCACTCATGATATACAGTGTGACTGTGAAGTTATGGGTTTCAATTTGGTTTAGCTTATGACTTTTTATTCCACACCAGCCTCCCTCGCTCTCAGTCCCTTTCATCTTTCTGACTCTTCACTGTGGCCGAAAAGCAATCAAAGGAATCCTCTTTAATAATTGACATGCAACATTCTCTTACTATAAATGCTGTTTTCCATTTATTATTTTATGCCTTTTTCTTATTAAACATGATGCCTTTTGAAATTCTCCCTCCACCTATGAGGCTTGGTGTCATGAGGTGTCATGATGGTGAGTGGTTGCCCTCTTCTGGTTCCTATGGGAGCCTACAACTAACAAATCAGCAGCCTGTCTGATGTCTGAATGCCACATCACCGCCACCTCCTTACAAATAGCTGTTTGGGATTATTTCTGTTTGTTGGCACAGTGCTGAGGAGATTATACCTTATCATACCACCTGCTGGAGTGGAGGGGAACCTATGCAATTAAATGCTCGCCTCTCATTTTGGCTGATGTGCCACAGTTTCTTTGTTGTTGCTTATTTTGTGATTAAAAGTGTGTCAATCCGTATCTGGTGATTTAATCCAACAAAAACATGTTTTGTAGTCATTACTAATTAATTTTGTACTTTTATAAAATTAATTAGCTAACACTAATGCTTTCCAAGGAAAAAAAAGGTGTGTGCAGTGTGTTTCAACTGTAACTTAATCATGTTGTGTTTAATCTTTCTTTAATGTTTTGTCATATAAAGATTTATAATCTGCAGTAAGTTTATATTCTTTACAGATATTGCCTTTTTTCTTTAGCTTTAATGTTTGCTGGTGGGAGGTGAGTGGGATGCTATGTGGTTAAAGTGCATTTGCATGAAAACAAACTGGGCTGTCCACTCTTTTTCAGTGGTCACATGACGGCCGTACGGAAGTTTTTGCAATTTTTGCTGCGTCAAGTTTGCCACAATTATCCATAGACACACCGGAAATAACCATTTCCTATTCGTAAAAATAAAAGGCTGCGTCATTAAACACCAATCTGGGTGTTTATTTTGAAATACAGAAGCGGAAAGGGATTACTTTCTGCACTGACGCTTAACACTGGCTGTGTGTGAGTTCTGCTACTGCTTTAGAGTCGTGTGAAAAATGTTATCCGCTATTCGGCGTCGCAGCTGTGGCCACGAATTTCACCCGACAAACAAAACGCCTGTGTATTTAAGTTTAAGTTGAACAGTTATAAAGACTCGGAAAGGTGAGTAAATGACAAGAATTTAAACTTTTATCTTTTCCCTTTTTGTCTAAATACAAACTTTTCTACAACAGCTGATATAGACGCTAATTTAACAGCACTTAAACGCAACAAACATTGAAGTGGCTCAAACAGAAAATGTGTTGTCTGTGTTAAACTGTGGTGGAAATAACTTTAACCAGCTTTAGCTACAAAAAAATCCACATTTGTTTGTGAGCTGAACTGCTGAGTCCAGTTCTGCTTTAGCTGCTTACACATTAATGATTAATTCCTACCCTGTAACTGGTTAATGGTAACTTGTTAGTTGCTTGGTTGTTTTTCAGGCTGCTCTTTTCTTTCTGTGGTCAAAGCGGAGGAAATGGGCCTGCCTATGACGAGCTTGTTTATCCCCAGAGGAATTCATTATTTTTAAGCTGGGTGCATGCGTGCAGTTTTTACTACATTTATATATAGATGGAGTCATCTGGTCCCAGCATGTGGGAATACAGCTTCCTATAAGCCTTTCCTTCTCGTCATGATTTGTGCATATGTTAGCAGGTGGTATGTGACAGGTGGTCATCCAGGCTGAGCATTTTTAGACCAAGAGTGGGGATTTTTACACTTCATTTTCCAAGGTTGCCCCACAGCCTGCCACCACAAGAGATTACACAAACCCACTTTGCTGCTCAGGTTTTTTTTAAGACCTTATTTCTGCTTTCCCCCCTGTACACTGTGGGATTTTTTTTAAAGAGGTGATAAGATGTGATCAATAGTGAAACTGTTTGAATATGCTATCAGATAAGGTATTAAATGGAAAGTGTGATAGGTTCTCCTTTTCTGTGCTTATGTGCTGTGTGATAAGTAGTCGCAGGGGAATGCATTTTGCATGACTGACTTGCTCAGCAGACCCTTAAAAGTGGTGAATAAATAATTTGTGCACAGTTCTCACTGAGCTCCTGAACCATAAAAATGATGACTGCTGTGGTTAAACAGATGTTCTGCTGTCTGATGGCTGCTAAAATTTGCAGTAGTTAATGAATCTGCATTAGAGACGTAGAGCAGGGCATAGGACTTGCTAGGACACTGCACATACATTTAAGGCAGTGATCACCTGTGTATCTTTTTAAAAAGCTTTTTAAAGCAACACAAAAAATGATCCACATACTGTGGCTATCGAACAGCTTGGCCCTACTGACCCTGTTGTGCGCTGTAGTGGAAACTGTTAACAGTAAGGCTGCGACTGTCTAGTTTTGGCTTTTTGAATGCACATTGAGAGCCACATAATGTAGTGGTACAGGATGTTGTTTATCAAAACTCAGATAAGTATCTCACTACCCCTCAACATGTGATTTTTGTGTCTACCAAGGCACACTATGCTGAGTCGAGCCAGATTCACAACCTTGATGTACGCTCTGGATTATTTATTTTTCACTTATTGACATAAAGTTGCAGCTGCAGGTTTTGTCTGCGCCCGTCTCTGTCTTTCCTCATTCCTGCTTTGTCTACCACTTTTCTTTCTCTCTCTCCATCCCTCTGTTTCCCTCTGCCTATGTCTCATACACTCACATGAGATTACTCGCTTCTGAATCACTCCGTAATGAGGTGAGAAAAGGAGTATCCCACTGGTTCAGAAGGCACGTTGAGCAGTCTGACTGTGTTGTCAAACAGGCTAAATGAAGAACCCAGTTGTGCAAGACATGATAACTTGAGGCTGTGACTAAAATGACATTAAATTCAGCCACAGGACTCACAGGACAGGGAAGAGAACACGTCATTTGGTGATGAGTTTCCTGTGAAATGAGATTAGCTTGACGTGGAGTAACTGGTTTAATTTTTTAAAAGCAAAGAAATAATTTGTTTCTGAAAGTGGTACACTAAAAGAGTTTTGTTTCTTTAGCCTTTTCCACCCAATTGTGAGTACATGTACGTTACTGTTGTGAGACATATACACTCTTTGGTACATCTAGCTAAAACAAATGCATTGAGTCTAAAACAGTCCTGCTATAAATCTTTCATTCATGAAAGATGTCATTTCCAGTTTTTGTTGAAGGTTTGTGGAGCTGCTGAATAGAGAGACTAAAGTGTAGACTAAATATTCAAAGCACCTCTCTGTATTTCCCATGTAATCCAACAACATTTTGTTGGATTGAAGTGCACAATTTTTCAATCAAAGTGATGTTATGATGAGGTGTTGTTTCTAAAGCTGTCCTTAGAGGAGTATTTCACCGCTGTAACGATGGTCTTCTCATAAGACTGAGCTGTCTGTGCAGGAGAAAGACACAAATTCCTCAGGAATTGGTGCAACATGACCAGCGAAAACAAAAATAAAGGGTTTTGGCATTTGCTTTTGCTCAAGAGGTTGAAAACCTACAACTACCAGAGTGCACTGCGCTGCACAGGACCAATGAACACTACAAGTAGTGGGTGACGTAATGTTAGCTTCGCCGTTTTCCGCAGGAAACAATACATTTTACTGTTTGTTCTCAGTTTGGTTTAAGATTGAGAGATAGAGGGGTGATTCTGTTAATTCGCCTCTATACTCTTTGTGTCTATAGTGGTGGGCATACGAAAATGCAAAGTATAATCTGTAGTTTGAGTAGCAGCCCTTGAGCCAGTGAAAACTTGCCAGATGACACAGTTTGAGGTGAGAGATGAGCAGGGAGATCTGGCTGCTGGTAAGAGGGAGGGAAGTTTACCACAGTTCATTACACAACATATTGTTACAATACAAAGCTGGTTGAAATTGGTGAAGTATCCCTTGAATGATATGTGTGTGATTTCCAGTACCTGGGATATGAGAGTTCCTGTATTAATGTTGCTGCAGTCAGTAAGGGAATGGACTGAGGAGAGAAACACAAACCTATTTTGTTGTAAGTCTGTGGTATGCACAGCTTGTTCAGCATCAGCTGACATCCACCGCCACGGGAGGGAAACATCATGACCCGCAGAACTTCATACTCACTAGAGTCAAAACAATTTTTTGTGTCATAGGCTGATGGCTTCGGTCACATTAAGAGACCCGTAGATTCCATGTGTTCGGTAGTTTGAGGTGGGTTACCATGGGAAACCTCCCTGTGAAATGTTACACCCTGAAGAGTTCGAGGCAAATGTGCGCACACACTGACAGGCTTGTTCACTAGAGGACATTGTTCAGATGCATTTCTTTACTGGCAGGGCTGAGTCACTATTCAGATCTAATTGAAAGTGGGCTGAAAGCAGCAGCGTGTCTGGTGGTGGGTTTGTGAGTCATGTCCCCTGTGTGTGTATGTGTAAGAGAGTGTGCATGTTTCTCAGTAATCCTTACAGGGTCAACACCCTGATAGGAATCAGAGGGTCTGAGGAAACTTTCTCTGTAGTGGCAACTCATCTACCCCTACTAATCAAACAGTGAAGTATATTAAAAATTATCTAGCAGCAACGGAGCAAACAGCGACTCACTGTGTCTGACCTGTCCGGTGATGTTGCTGTTTAACTGTTGAGCATTGAAGTTTGGACATAGAGTCATCAGGTGGCTTCAAATTATGCTAATTTGCTCTGCATCTGCTGTATGTGTAACTAGCAGAGCCTAGATGTCTGATACTGCATTTTTGAGACAGATGCAGTTGTCTGATTTCCATGTGTCAGCCCAGCTTAGTCGCCAGAAGAAAATGTTGACATTTTTTGTTTCTGCAAACCACAAATAGGTTACATTTGTACATTTCATACATAACAGAACATTGTTTCTAAAGTGACGTAGTTCTGATTACATTTAGAAGCTGACTTTGTCATTGGGAGGTGGAGGGGATGTTGTATGGTATGACGGTGAAACAGCAGACCACTGATTGAGACCAACAAACAAACAAAACAACAACAACGTGAAATTGTTGCACCAAAAGTGGGTTTTCAAGTGACGTGTTATTTCCGGTGGTGACTGTGGCACCAAACTGTGTTTTTTTTAGAGGCAGATAGGCACATTTACAGTCAAGATTGTGGCACCAAAAGTGGTATTTTAATCCGGAACATGATCTTTCCTAAACATAGAAGAAGCGCCGAAACATAACCACATCAATCATCAATCACAGCATTGTTGCAATGTTAATGTAAAGTTTTAATGTGTCCACTAAATAGTACCGTTAGATACTCGTAGTTTTCAGAAACTTACAATCAGTGCTGATGTTTTGTTGTTGTTGTTGTTGTTGTTGTTGTTGTTGTTTTTAATGAATTGATGTCATGATCAAACATTTTTGACCTTGGTCCCTGAATTTTTCTTTTGCAATTTAGCTTTGAGACTAGGGCTGCGACGATTAGTCGACTAATTGACTATTTAAATAATTGGTGACTATTTTAGTAGTCAACTAATCAGTTTGAGTCATTTTTCTTAGTAAAGTACTGTAAAACTACCCCAAAATACTCTTATTGCAGCTTCTTGCGTTCAAATATTGGCAGCTTTACACACTCTCCCATGACGGTGAACTAAAACCCTTTGGCGTGAGTATGAAAGAAGATAATTTTGAGGTTTGGGAGAGACAGACCATCATTTTCAACATTTTAACACAATTTTTGATAAAAATTATTTGTCGACTAATCGAAGAAATAATCAACAGATCACTCGCCAATGAAAATAACCGTTAGTTGCAGCCCTATTTGAGACATTTGAACTAAACAGGAAACGCAGGAAGAGAGAGGAAGATGATAAGTAACAAAGGAAGCTGTTTTAATCAAACTGGGAATGTTGGGGTTATGATATGTTACGTGTTTAAACTACCCAGCCACCAAGATGCCCTAATTTTGATTTTTTTAATACTTTTGGCTAAGATATATAATGAGTGTGCCTTTTTATAGTTAATAAATAAACTTCTTTGTGCTCTCTGGTGGATGCAATATGTAATGGAGATATTGTTTCTATATGTATCAAACAGGTTTGACAATGCAGTACTGACATTTCCTGTCATGCATTGCCCTACAGATATATCTGTGGTTAGTTAATATCAACAAATTTAGCAGCCCGGCTAACATGTCATTCTAGCTCTAATAAACAGGCACTTGTTTGCTAACAACGTAGCCAAAAGTTATGACCCAAAAATCTTTCATGCTCTACATGTTATGATAATATGTGTATTTATTCCCCCCCACATAATTTCACTACAGTGTGAATAGTATTAATAGACGCAGGTCAGTGTGGCAGTCGAAGCAGTGCTGAACCACAGTCAGAGTTTCATACAAGGTGAAAGACAAAAGCTTATCTCACCACAGAGCTCACATTCTGTTTTTGTGCATCTGTTGTGAGATAGGAAATGATGCTGTTCCCCTTGCCTTTTCAGTTGTACATTGTCTAAATGTGTACTGAAAGAAGGATACTCCTGTGCCTTAGTAACACATCGTGATGTTGGTGCCAGTGTGTCAATCACAGAATATTGCTAAATTGGGTGTTTGTACCCCTACCTGTGGCTCTAGGCTCCAGCTTTAGATGTACTCTCTTGTTAACCTATGACACTTTTTATGTAAAGAAACTGATACAGAAATAAGCCAATGTTACAAACTAATATGTGGGACCGTGACAGAGAAAGAGGACTTTCTTTGCTCTTCTTCTACAATGGTATTTTTGTGGAGGTCACTCAGAACAGAGGTTTTGGATTTTCCACATTCCTGGTCTGTTGGGATTTATCCTACATCATTGTTGCAGATAACATGAACACATCTCCTTTGGCATTACCATTGTGAGAAATGGGTTAAAGGCAAATTCTAACTTGTTTTGGAGAATTTCCCAAGACCACACAGTAGAGGGGTGACAGCTGACCAACGTCCAAGGAGGTTACATATCATCACACCATCATTCGGTATCCTTTGCAAATAAAAATGTGTTTAAGTGTTAAAGTTATCCAGAATATCAGCATAAAGTATGTCACTTCATTCCATGTTGAAATTTCAGTCATGATCTCAGTATACATAGAATTTACAAGGTGACAGTAGTGCAGTGTGTAATACTCTGAGTGTGTATGACCCGGGGAAAAACGTTGGTGTTATTGCGTTCCCATGGTTTGTGCAATTCAACCAAAGTCAGGCACACTGCGGTCGTTGTAATTTCCATTTACACCATAATGTATTTCTGCAATCGAGGAAGTCATTACTTGTCTGTCCATCGAAATCTTATGTTAAGATTTATGACTAATATTCCTGATTTTGCTTACTCAACACCTCAAAATGAAATATGAAATGTTTAAACATTGTTATCTGTGCCAGTAGCAAATCACTCTAATCAAAATGTTGTATGCGTGGGGTTTTTGGTACATGCAGGCTACTTCTGTGCATTCATAGATACTAATGGTTGGTATGACAAGCTGTGCTATGGGAAGCAGCACTATTACACATTTTGTGCCTTGCATCTGGTGACATATTTTCATTTATCCATGGCTAGCATTAAACCTCCACAGCTGATACCTCTTAGAAGCTACTTACCGTTCAGTAGTGGCAAGTTAACTAGAGGCAGTTGGAGTGAAGGGGTTGCTTCTGTGGAAGCGTTATTCATTCACTTTAGAAAAAAAACTGCTTGGTTTTTAACAATTAACAAGATTATTATGTCAGAATTATGAGAAACATTTTCATGGAGAAAAAAAATCCTTGTGTTTTTATAAATGAATGGGATTATAATCTTATTAATTAAGAGCAAGGAGAATTGACAACATTATTATTATTATGTTAACCTTTCAAAGACAAAGGCTATTTAGGCTAATATTGCACGCACCATACCCAGGCTGTGTTACTGTACACACATCCCTAGCTCAGTTCAGCCATGATTTGATTTAGTATGCTAAGACTCTGGCAGTGGAATCAGAATAAAGTGCACAGTTGTCACTTGTCATGGTCTGTAGCCTAGTAAAAAAAATGTGAAAGACATGAGCAATATTTTTTAGCCTCGTGGCTAGAGTATGTGTTGCATATGCAAAGAGAGAGGGAGACAAGGCAGGTCATGTGTGTTTGGTGTCATTGATGTGCAGAGTTCATCAAGTTTGTTAGACATCCTCTTTTTCATTTTGTCACACTGGCTTAGAAAACTGAAAGGCTGCGTATTGGGAAGAATCTGGCGACATGATAACGTATCACAATGTAGGGTTAGGATAAATATATTGCAGTACTGTAAGCATGGTGATGAATTGGGGTTTTTAAATTGTCAACTCTCGCTTCAGGAAAACTGTCAAAGCAAAAAGAACACCACACCCTGTGCTTTAAAAGTTTACTTTTTGATGCTTTGAATGCATCAGAACAGTGTGATCTGTATTTGTAATTCTTGGAAGTTCCTTTAACATCCAACATCATAGCACTACTTGTTTTGCAATCGGAGAATAGGAATTAACATTTGCCTGTATCACTAAAACATAAAATAAAAGGGGTTTCATGAACCTCCTTTGCATAAACAGATGAAGGAAATAAAAAAAATTAAAAATTGTTTCATTCAGTACCATAAACTCTAATGTTAATGTTTTCTTCAACACCTAAAAAAAAAATCACTGAATGTATACTCAGTCCAAAATAGACATACTTCACTTGAGAGGTTACTGGCATTAAGCAGAGTTGAACCTGACGTCAGCCGGCTCTGATCAGCACCAACTGAGAAAATGGAACATCCTGGCTATCTGTTTGTGTGAAAAATTGAAAGGGGATCTGAGGCCTGAAACACAATATCTGAGGCCCCTGGCCCCCTCCAGCATTGCATCCACAATGTTATTAGGTGAGCACTTGTTTTAGAGAGTGTGACTAGACTCAGCCAGTGGGCCCCAACCGTGCATTTCCCTCCTTCTTGTTAGTGTGTGTGTGTGTGTGTGTGTGTACTTGCCCAGGCAACAGAATGCCCCATTGTGAAGGCAGCACAGAGACCCTGTTATTGGCAGCTTTCTGAGTGGGAGGGAGGGAGCGCAGAGAAGGATGGAGAGAGTTGAGAGATGAAGAGAAAGGGAGAGTTTGGAGAGGAGAAATGAATTGAAAGCAAAATGCGCGTTGGAAAACTGCAGAAAATGAAATAAAAGCAGAGGAGAAGGAGTCAGCAGTTGATGAACAGACACACTGACTATGCAGGATTTATGACGCACCTACAGTTTTCTGTAATTTTATATGAGTTCAGGGGAAAACTCTTGTTTGTTTCAGCAGTTTAAGTAACATGCTGACATTTTTGAAACCATGCCATCTTACCAACAGATTAAAAGATCTGTATCATTTTTTTCTCTCTGCATTTCCAGGTTGTGTTTAGCCCAGCTATTATTCCTCGCATTTTATCCTGAACTTTAACCTAAACTCTAAACCCAGGAGCAGGCAGAGATGAACAAGAAATATATTAACTCCACTGCTAAAGATTGTATCTCTGCCCACCTGTGTAACCCTAGATTTCAAACACTGTTCTGCTCCTTATGCCTCTGTGGAAAGTGATGCTGACTGTGAACACTCTGCAGTGGAGTCAATAAGACGTAGGACTACCCACAACTCATTCTGTGATGTTCATCACCGACATTTAGGGCTCGGTACCAGTAATCCATACCTTTCAAGGTAGTGACTAGTAGTGTGCCATATCGTGTTCATGATACTACCTGTATAGTTTTTAATATCATATGAAAATTCATATCCTGATATGTGCAGTATTTCGATTTGTTGACATAATTGCGTCATACCACTACCATGGCAACAGCAAGCATGGCTGAAAGCGAAATTTTTACTGACTCTGCAGAGGTTCCAAAAATAGGAGCAGCTTCAGTAATGTGAAATAAACTATGGTGTCCTGAATGTTTTATGAACAGCCCCGGACTTCTCCGACTCTTTTAGCGAGTTACCGCTCAGAGGGAACTCATTCAGCGGCTCCTCTGGCAGCAGCACAGCGTCTCTCCCTCTCCTCTCTCTGTCCTCAAATGATTTTTTTTTTCATAAATCTTTGGTAACATGAACTTACCCAACACTCGCGTCTCTGCGAAAAACTACATAAATGTGAATGTGCAATACTTCCGGTATCATATCAACTTGTCACAGGTTACACCGTGATGAAAGAGAAAGGGCAGAGCATAAAGGTCCAGGTGGAAAAAAACAAACAAACAAAAAAATCGCCTGTTGATTTAAATATATGGATCCCAGGGTACATTTTTTGTATGTGTAATTTGTGGTAGATTTTATTTTTGATGAATTATTAATATTGTTTACAGAATCTGAATCTCACTCTGAGTTACTGTTGTTGTTCACAAACATTTTTGTTTAGTTTTTACTTGAATTAAGATATCTTTTTTTCTTTTCTTTTTTTTTTTACTAATTTGTCATATTGTCAAGAACAAAATCACAAAAATACCCTGAAGTATCGTGATTTTATTTTAAGGCCACATCGCCAACTCCTAGTAGTGACCATAATAACCCAGTACCAAACGTCTCCAATCAAAGTGCATCTCCAGTGATACCTGCATTCAATTCTTTTTGTATCTGGGATATGATCTTGGACCATCGCGACTCCCCACTGGATCAGCAAACTTTCTGTTGCTGCAGTTACACAGACTAGATGCAACAGTGGGAGCCACTCTCCTCCCAACAAATAAATTTAACCCCAACACTGAACTATTCCTAAGTCTGGCAGTCTACCAGTTCAGCGTGCAGAGATACAACCAAAATGTTTAAAAGTATGGCTATACTACACACCACTTCTTTCACATTACGAGTATCAAATGAAGTACTGCTGGTATCAGTATCACCTTAAGGTTACTGGTATTGTCTTTTTTTTTTTAAACATTACCCAGTCCAACCCACAATGGGCTTCCTCAGGTGAAAATGTTCCATTAATCTGCCTGAATGTGTCTGAAATTGGTTTTGTACCCACCAGTTAAACCCATTTGGTTTAGCATGCTGGCTTTTCAACAGTATTGGTTGTTTGATTTGAAAAACGAAACAAATGGATGTCAAAATCAAGCCTGTTGCAACAAAATCTCAACGTTCCCTGTTTTTATCACTTTAGAAATATTGCACAAATAAGATCTACATTAAATAGGGAAATTATGTGACACGTTTTATCTGGTCATGCCTTTATTATTGCAGAAGCTTCTTCACTTAATCAGTCTTAATCAAAAAACTATTTAGCAGCTACAGACTGTGCAGTTCTCAGCTGCCCGGCTTTGAGCAAGAGCCAAGATGCGGAACTGTGTGTGTGTGTGTGTGTTATTCGAGTTTTCTCACCCTCAGTATCAGCGTTTAACACTTGAGCCTCTCTCGATGTCCTCTCTTAAAGCCTCCACCCACTCACATGTATACAGCCAACACACGAGGCTGATTAAGGGCTTCTCTGGAAAATGCTGAGGTGAAAAACTGTGTCTGGCCAAAGATGCTGCTTGTTTTTGTGTGTGTGTGTGTGTGTGTGTGTGTGTGTTCAACTGTAATTTTTTTTAACTGTGTGTGTGTGCGCATTTAGTTTATGAGTAACTGTCCGATGACGGGTGAAGACCAATCAGACTGTAATTCATCGTGTTGAGTTCCTCAATTCAGAAATAGGAACTGCATAAGATCAGAGATTAAGATTCACCCTGTCCCTGTACTCTGTGGTCTCTGCCCTGTTAGAGGAAATATTTCACAGGAAATGAAATGCGCTCATTTCAACATACTTGCACACTGGCGAATAGCATGTCCCGGACTGGATAGTGTGTGTTAGTGTGTGCTCGCTCAACCTCCTACGTCTTTTACATCCATTTACGTAGGTCTGCTATTTTTAATTTTTACTGTTTTGCGTAATCCATTTCCAGTCAGGCAGCTAATATGTCTGTGTGTACTACAGATTAATTTACAGTACATGGATGTGAAGTGAAGCAATATACGATCAGCTTCTGGTTTTTTTTATACATTTAATCTGTTGGATTTTAAGTTACATCATTAAAGTTGTAAATTATAGTAGGGATGTATCGGCCACTGATATTAGCAAATCCGGCATCGGATTGGACTGCATGGAAAAATGCCGATCCAAGAACTCAGATCCAGTTTTTCATGGATCCTGATCCAGGTTTTCTGGACAGCCCAGCGCTCCCTGATTCAAGCAGTCCATTCCAGCGATCCGCTCCAGCACTAACTATCAATCCACCAGGCCAACATGCAGACACACAGGAAACAGCAGCACCAGGCTGGCACAGACACTACAAAAATAACTGAAAAGGAAAGGCTGCATTGTTTGTTAAATGTCAACAATGTTTTGTGGTGTTAATCTATTTTTTATTTATTAGGGGGCCAAAGCACAAGTGGGTGGAGTCTTGCTGCTGTTTTAATTTCATATAAGGGGCCAAAGCAGCCAAAGCAAACCAGCTATATTTTTTATTTAATGTTAATGTTCAAGTTTGTTTATTTAACCCTGTTAACAATAAACAGGTCAGTTTCTCATACCAACTGTTGTGGATCATTCTAACTAACCCGATTAAGTTGTTCTTGTCAGAGTAATATCGCTTGATCAAACCTTTTCTTGACTGACAACAAAATAAGTGAATATGTATAATACGCGCTTGGATTGGATTGGTATTGGTATCAGCCAGAACTCAAGGCTGTAATATCGGATCGGAAGTGAAAAAGCTGGATCGGGACATCCCTAAATTGTAGTGTGCTAATAAAAAGTTGCATTCATAGTATCATTGACCGTTTTCCATGACGTCATAGATAAAGATTTATCAGCTTGTTTATTTCAGATCAGAATTTTTAAACTTCTATACAAAACAATCATACTCAATACCTCAGTACCACGACAAAAGAAAAAGTCACACAAATTGATCATTTATTTATTTTGAAGACCTGCACACGGTGCTGTTACAGAATAAGATACTGAACATCTGCTTCCAGTAACACAGTGGGTTCGTTACCGCAGAGAATGGCATAAAAGCCGCAGACTGAAGACAAGTTGATTTTCTTCCCCGTTGTTTCATCTGTGCAACCTCAGTTTAAAAATTTGATTGATCTTTTCTTTTTATAGCTTTGATACTTTCAAGACTATCGAATGTGATCAATAGAAATTGTATCATTTTAAACACATGGACCTTTATCAGGTTCTACCTTCTACCTGGGCTCCAGAGCTTTGGTAGAAATCAACAGAGAATATACAGTACAAACATCTCTCAAGAGGGACTCAGCCAGACCGTTTGTTTTAGATTTTTTAAATTATTTTTTTAAAATGGGACAGCTGGACAGGAAAAATGACAGGAAAGGGAGAAAGGGTGAGAAGAGGAATCACATGCAGCAAAGGGTCGTCAAACCTGGGCCACTGCAAGGACTCAGCCCTCATGGGGTGCACACTCCCTGGTGAGCTAGAAATGGACAGCATGGAGGCGCAACATGTGCCTTTCGGTTAATTAAATTCTCCTTGCCGTTAGGAGACTGCTGCTGCGCAAGCTCCCCGCAGCGACAGTTTGTGAGAGCCAGCCTGCATATACTCAGTGACAGAGCTATCTGTTAGCATCACACTGAAAACGCTGGTTAGCGTCGGGTTTAATGACAGAATTGAGCTGTTGTGGTGTGAGTTTGTTGGGGCTGGGCAACGGCTCAGTATGGGATGTTAATTGCTGAAGCTTGTGCTAACTGGGCAGACATTGAGCTGACTGTTTGCCAGGAAGAGAGCTGCTCAGGAGATGGTCCCTCAGCACTGAGTCTAACCTGTGTAATGGCAGCAACATAAAGTTTGTTGATCCGTTGGGAAGTAGGGGCGGTCTTGATCAGACCCCCAATTCTAGAATCCGATTCTGTGTGAACCACTGAACGCTCATAATAATAATAGGCTCTAAATTCGAGACACCGCCTTTCAAAGTGCTTTGAAACAGAATCGCAGAAGAGCAGAAACAGTGTAAGGTTACTATGTGCAGCAAATTTAAGATTTGAAAACAAACAGGCAAACAAACAAAAATTCAAAAATCCAATTCAAATCCCAAAAGTGAAACCTAATACCTACCCAGCAAATCAGTACCCGTACGGTTGAATTTGTGGGTCCTTATAGTTAAGTTATGCAAATAGTTCTCCAGTAGGGTGATTGGGCATATTAGTGTTATTCAGCTGGCTGGAAAAAAAAATTGTTGTGTGTAGTTAATCGTTGACTTAGGTACATATCAGGTGCTTCAGTACACCTGATATTCAGTGTAGAGGCTTCCATATAGTCTGTGTGTTTATGTTGAGGAAAGACTGTTTGTGGCTATGTCTGGGAAACCAGCAGTTTCCCCTGTGGTTAGAAGTATGAGGCAGAGAGATAAAACGTTGTGAATGCTGTACGTGTTTGATTAATGACTTTGACAGTAACAAAATAGCTTTTGGAGGTATGATCCAAAGCTCAGAATCCATTTTTACTGATGTTTTTGTCATTGCTCGGTTTAAGCATCACAACAGTCCTTGTGGAGATATTTCTTACAGTCAGGCAGGTTTGCATCATGTGAATGCAGGGAGCTGGCACTGCCTGCTGTTTGCTAATCAAGGCCTGGCATTGTGAGTCATCTGCATGCGAAAACTTCAAAAAGAAATCCTCATACTTTGACTGCTGAGCACTGTCATGGTGTACATTATTCATATCCTAAAACGCACTGCATTAGAAAACTAAAACCTGGAGACGTTAAGAGAGTGCTAATGGAAAGGCACGGAGATGCCTTGTGGGAAGCTGATCTTAAATCCACTTATGCAGCATTCAAGTGTGTGTTTGAGAGATGTAGAAAGAATTGAGAGAGTCTGTGTGAACGTGCTGTGTGTGCCAATACTTCTTGTGTCAATTACACTTCCTCCCATAGTGGTCTGTTGTGTTATAATGCTGCAGTACGGACTGTGTGATGGCTGCTCTAAAGGAAAAGTATATATAAAGATTTGGGTTTTTATACTCATACAACACTGAGATATGTTTGCCTTGTATGTGTTAAATAGTAGTTAATACTGATGTAACAGCAGTTTACCTCTACATCAAACTGAAATGAAATAGGATCATCTGACCTGAGCAGTTTATGAAGACACAGCCCACAGTTTGTTTTATCTCTTTCAGCTGTTTATGGACACTAAAGTGAGCAGAAGTGCTGTTGAAAATGACAGTGCTTATCAAAATGACTAAACTGCTTGGGGATCTTACTGTAGAGACTTTAGAACAACTTCCTCTTTTACTGAGGTGGTTGTCACCACCCAACAGTTTATCACACACAACTTTGACACAGCTGTTAACAGTCAACAAGTATGGCCAACTCTTACGTATATGATTATCATCTTAATTATTAATCATCATCATTTGTCTTTCAGGAAGCAAAATTATTTTTGCAACTTTGCTCCACAACACATCTCCCAATGCAGGATTTCTTAAAATAGTGTTGTATGTAGGAAGTAGGGTATTTTTCAATCATCTTGTCTATAATCAGACTAATGTGACACATACTGATCCATTTTTTAGGAACTAAAACTAAGGGAAAAAATCCTTGTTTAGAGCTGATACATGATTTTCTATTATTGTTCCTCTTAAAAACTATAAAATGATTACACCAGTTCTTTCTTACAAAGGGTTCGCCCTCTACTGGGCACTATGGCACTAAGATTTTTATATATAGTCTCTTTAAATGAACTGAACTCAGTCCTCTTAAAGTGCACCAAAAAGTGGACCAACAGAAAAGGGACTCAGTTCTCTTTCTGGGCAACTTCAGCTCTGATGGGGCCTGTATATAATATATATTGACATAGTTCTGTTTTTGCTTTGACGTGTGGTTACGAAGCCCCTCGCTTTCAGATAAACTCAAAATTGCGTTTCTGTGCTGTAGACTGTTGCTGTTTGATATATTCTACATTCTGCATCTGGAGATGTGCAGTGGACCAAACTTCTCCTCGTCCTGCATCCTTGCAAGCACAGGCCAACCTCCTCCAATTAAAGTCACGCATTCGCCCATTGAAATTTGCATAAATACAGTTGGCCAGACAGAACATGCATTCCCAAATATGTGCGGAGCCCACAGTATCGAAATGAACTGTATGAGATTATCAGCATCCTTTCTCTCTTCAGTGAAAAGTGATTTGCGGAATGACCATGCTTATTGCCCTTTTTGACCCCTGCAAGATTAGACCATGGCTCCACCCAATTCAGTTGCATAATAGGATAAAAGATTGAATTTTTTTCAGCCCATACCCTTTATGCTGATATCTAGCAACTTATCTGGCTGATAACCAACACCATTATCCATATTTCCACTTTTTTTTCACCAGCTAAATTTAGTGATCTTCAAGCCTCTTCTGTTGTGGAATTATTATCATATTATGCATGCATACTCTTGTGATGGCCCACCAGAGATATGAAATACAATGCTTTTCAATGTATGTAATATTCATTTGTTGTGCACAATATAAAAAAAGCATGTTAGTTGATTATGCTCATTTTCATTTTAAGGCCAATATCCAATGATACCGATGATGTGACTTTAGTATCGTGCATCCCAATTGCATAATATCTGCGTTGGCTGGAGACCCCGACTTTTTGGCTGCGGCGGTCTAGGTCAGTGGTTCCCAATTGGTGGGACGCAGTCCAAAAGTGGGTCAAGGAGAGGAGCCTGTTTTAGATACCCAAAGAAAGCCAAACAAAGGTTACGATATTGTAACCTTGGTCCTATTAGCATAGGTGGAGTCTTCCTATTGGCCCTGTTGCTTCTACGCTGCTCACTGAAGAGAGTGTAGTATGCTTAAGCTTCCATACAGCTCTTTAATATACTGTCTGTAGGAGCACACAGGAAGAGTGTATTACCAGTAGAGGCCAGTAGAGTGCTCTGCCAGTGCTTATAAAACTAGTGAGTGTGTCAACAACTTTGTTACTTCCTTGAATGAATGCAGTGCTTTATGTTATGCCTCATAATGTTTCTTCTCTTCCACAGGTTGTCTAAGCCATGATCTGAGGTGTTGAAGTCCGCATTTTCTCTGTGGATGTAGACCTGCCCTCCCACATGCTGCACTCACACACGTCAATCATGTCTCAGTCTGAATCCTGTTTGACTGTGTTCGACTGGTTATGTGTGCTTCGTTTGGAGCAGTATTCTGAAGCATTTCGGAACGCCGGGCTGGCAACGTTTCGACAATGTCGCACCCTCACGCCAGATCAGCTGGAGCGGATGGGCATCACCCTGCCGGGTCACCAGAGACGCATCCTGGCCAGCCTGAACAAAACACATGGTAACAGTGACGGACAATCTCACACACACTCTCACCTTGCACAATCTGAGAGAGATCAGAGATTGGAGGAAACAGGACATGCCAAAGTGTTGCAGCGAGAGAGACCTGTGCCGATCCCAGTGGAAGAAAAACCTGTGCTTAAGGAACGAGAGAAAAGCGATGGAGAGACAGTGAGACCTACGCCAAGGGAAAGAGAGAAACCAGTCCCCAGGGAGAGACAAGTGCCTAAGATAAAAGAGGAAAGTGGAGAGGGAGGAGAGAAGAAGCCAGTTCCTGGACAAAGGCAAACAGCACCTCGAGGAGGAAAAGAGGAAGAGGGGGATGGAGGAATAGATGGAGAGAGGGAGAGGCCTGTGCCTAAAGAAAGGACTAAGTTTCGCTGTAGTGCTCCAGTGGATTCTGACCCAAGCGCCCTTGGCTCTTCACCTCCTGACACCGCTTTGCCCCCTGTCCCTCCAAGAAGCACCCCCAACTGCCCTCCACAGCGCTTCACCTCTCCCCTGAGCCCCTCACCTCCTGCTCGAACCCCTGTCTCCCCCAGATTGGACAGACATGTGGTTAAAGCCCCAGCTGTACAGAGCAGGTCTGTGCCCCAGAGTCCCACCTCCACCACCACCACCACCACCACCACCACCACTCCTACCTACACGCCCACACATGCACCTCCTCACCCTCCCAAATTCCCCTCGGCCCAAACTCGGCCTCAGACATTAGCTATTCCGCTGCCTGCCCAACACCTGGGTAAGGATGGAGGGAGAGGAGCCTCACCTGTGTCCCCCACTGCTTCCTACAGTGATGACATAAATGCTCCACCTCTTCCTCCAAAAGGGGGTGTGGTGAAAGGCCCTCCACCAATCCCACATCGGATTCCTTCACAGTCTCCCAGAACTCTCAGGTAAGACTGTTCTTTTTAGTGTTTGCAGTTTGCTATCTGGCTGTCTTTTAAAAATACTAGAAAAAGGTTAAAGTTTAAGGGTTTATTACAGATACAAGCTTTAGACCTTGTGACATGTATGTGAAAAGAGTGAAGCAAAGGGATGTGATTGATCACTATTTTACCATGTGTTTGTGCCTAAGTGACCAACAGGAACAAAAAATTTTGAAATTAGTCCAGTACTGGCCACTCGGGGAATATTACACCGTTAATGTACATCCACAAAAAGTGTTTTTGCCACTGACAGGCTCAGATCGTTATTATAATTATTATTATTATAAGTGTCTGACAACATTAATGAAAGGATTTGTTTCACCTGAAACTGCCCCAATTTGTTTTTTGCCAAGCCCACCAGACTCCATTCTCTAACTGGATGAACTAAGGGTTTATTTCAGCCAAGCCAGAGCTGGTGATTTTTGGAACAGTGGAAAGATGAGCCTAGATTGTTTTTGTGAGTTTTATTTTGTTTCTATCGACGCTGAATGAAGTGTGTGTTGTGATGATAAAATTACTGTTTATGTAAATGGTGTCTGGTGGGTTTGGCGCAGGGGCAATTGCTCTGAGACAACAAGGGAGGCTGAACTTCCCCTAAAATTTCATAGAAGAAATGGTCAAATATGCACTATTGAATTTACATTAAAATACAAATTTACATTGCATTAAACGTGCGTTTCATATCATGACTATGATGTTCAAATGTCAGCTGTTTATCACCAGTTTCCAAACGCGACCTACCTGTCATACATTCTCGCGCGGTGGACGTGGAGCCTCCAAGCATTTCTATGAGACAGCACTGAGCAGGTTTTTCTTTCATTCAGCAAAGCGAGATGGTCGTTGGATAAATGCGACAAAATCGTCACTTCCAGGGAGGCTCAGCTTCCCTGGGACCTAATGGAGCGGAAGGTGGGAGAGGATGCTCATTGTATGCATGATGATTGGAGGAACTGTGTAAAAGGCTGAACCCTTTTGTGACTGACAGCGCTTTTAAAATACACACTGGCATCAGCGATTAGAGTCTGCTGACAGAGTGCTGTCCTGAGTTCCTCATTGCCATAAGCCATATAGCTCATTTTCACTGTTAAACCCATCTGAAAGTCTTTGAGGTGTGTTTTGCTGTGGTTCTATGGCATGAGTGTGGTTGAAAAACGGCTTCAATTAAATGTTCCTTTTATAAGTTACTGCCTCGCTACAATATGACAGATTTTATGATGTTAACTTAAAGTGAGCTTCCCCTGTTTGAAAGACCAGCAGCTGCCACTGGTTTGGCGATAGCGGTTAAACAAAAAAGATGTCACTCTTTAACAAAAAAAGTCTGTCTCCGCAGTGATTCTTTCCATAATGTTCTCAGACATTTACAATAACAATATGAGCCTGTCAGTGACAAAAACAAGCACTTGATTTGGTGACTGATGGTGCTCAAATGCCAATTAACATAACTTTGCAGTCTGTTTAGCGGTTGCTGGCTGCAGCAGTCTCGCTTAACACTGGACTGGTTTAAATTGTTGTCTCCATTAGGCACTTAGACACAAAATCATGGGAAAATAGTTTGAAAAACATTGAAAGTACTCTTTAACTTTGAATGAAAGACTATTTAAAGGGTGCTACTTTGAAGGCAAAATGACAAAGAATAATGTAAAAGAATGTCAGTGGTGTGACTGTGTGTGTTCAAAGATACATTTTGTTATGGCGATATTCTAAGAACTGTATATAAACTGGATGGATACACTTGTGGCCGCTGGGGGGCATCAGTTAAAATGTATGAGTCCAGATGATGTTCCTTTAATTCCTTTATTGTCGATCAACGATGTTGAGGGTGGGAGTACATATTAAATGGGTGTGTGGTGTGGTGTGGTTCTGTAACAGATACAAAATACGGTTATCAGAAGTAAGCTAGGACGCATACAATTTAGTATGCAGCAACCAACAGAATAAATAAATATGTACAAGAATGAAACAATTATCAACCCATCTTTTAGCTGTACACTGGGCTACTAGTAGTGGTAATTAACGAATTAAATAATGATGAATCATTCTCTTGGTTACATCAACCGATATTATGCAACAACATACAAACATGTGGTCCACTAGCATTAATGAGCTAATAGCCTGGCAATAGCAGTCACAGGCTAACTGGTTAGCTGGATCATCATCCAGATATAAAATATAACGAACAGCATAAAATGATAAACAAACATAAACATCACACTCACTGGTCTCTGAACGCACACTGTGGAGCTCCCAACTCCCGACCGACACGGCAACAATAATGATCAGCAACGTCTCTCCCTCTTTTTGTGTGGCACATTTCCACCTGATGCATCAGCTCGACTCCTCTGCTATGACTCCTTTCCGACAGCAGGGGGCGCGGCGCTGTCACTCAATGCCTGTCTGAGGCTGTCCTTCATCACACATTTAATTGAGAAACGGTCAATAGTCTCGCCTCTGTACATGTTTTAGGTCATGGAGGATTGTGCTGCCATCTATTGGACGATATGCCAAACTGCACCTCTTGTCAACTTCAGTAGCAGTTTAGACACCAAATATGTTGTTGGTGACTTTTAAACACTTCCTGAAATTAAACTTAGACACTTCCTGAAACTGAAAGGCCGAAGCACATTGACTGACTGAGTGGACATAATGCTCAGTGGCTTGTTGAATACAGAAGTAAAGGAACAAGACCTGTTGAGAGTCTATGAGTGAATGGAGCCTGTCTGTGAGGCTGTAGTCTATTGTGTGTATTTTATACCACATATGTGGGTGTGTTTGTCTTTTGTGTCAAAAACTACGTGGTCCTTTTGTCTTGATTATTGTGTTATATGTTGCACTGGTAGTGTTGTTTCGCTTGTTTTCATTTTTGCATAGTCACTTTTGTACATTGATGTGTCTGCAGAACTGTGTATCTGTAAAAATCCCTTAGTGTTTTTAAGAGTCTGCACATTTTCCCTTTGACAGCAGACTTTTATCCTTCAGCTAGTTTCACTGATGATACTGTAGCGGTCCTTTATCACATGTTTATGTACTTCCTGGCGATAGCAAACGAGATTAGGAGCAGTTTCTTTTTTGTGTGTGTGTGTTGTCACCAGTAGGGGAAAAGAAACCTAAGCCTTGCCTTGTGCTTTGGAGTACTTCCATTATGAGCGACATATGCATGTTCTCTGTCTGTGTTGTAAAGGGAAACTGAACTGCAGAGAGAGGGGAGGAAGTTACAATGGAGAACAACACAGTGGTTAAAAACTCTCCTCATTAGCTTCTTGTCAGTGACCCAGGGAGAAAGAGAGAGTGAGAAATAAAGTCAAATAGACGACAAAAGTGATTTATTACCAGGAACTGCTTTGTTTTGTAGGCTCTACTAGCACATTCACACGCTCTCTTGTCACTCTCTTGTTGCTCTCTTGTTTCCTTGTCAGTATGCTTCGTTGCCTCCTCCCATCTTCTTTTTAACTGGTCATTTCCTCCTCCTTTTTTTCTCCCTCTCCTCCGATGTGTGTGTTAAAGATTGTTGTACCGTCATGGAAGAGGACTCCTTTTGATCATGTCTGAACAGGTAACACTGATACTAATCATATCTCTACTTGTCTTTTCTCAGTCGGTGCTTGTTACCCAGCATGTGCTCTCACCTTCTAATCCCCCTCCTCACTCTGCTCTGTGTGAGTGGCTCAAACAAGGAAGCCTGTCGTGAATGCTGTGTTTATGTTTTCTGCTGTGTTACACATATTTCAACAAAGTCAGTGGAAATGTCCTGTTTACTCGTGTTTGTTTTAACTTGATCAGAGTAAGGTAGTTTCATGCTGTAATGATCCTGTATGAGACCAGATATCCTCCCCTGTCCTGGGGCTCTACAAGTTAAGGGAACTGATCCTGGCAGTGCTGTATCACCTGTGTGTCTGTGAAGACTACAAAACCAGTACGATGGGATTTTGCAAAGGCATTCGTGGCGTATTTCGCTGTCATGGAAATCAGGTGTTTCCTAGGGCAAAAACTTTGTTGTTAGCTTTGCTTTTAGCTCTCCCTATTAGCAGTAACAAACAGCTGATTAATGACTGTGTCATAGCGTAGAATAGCTCAGATTTAGTTAAGATAAAAGAAAAATGGGAGCCTCTCAACTGTGAACACTGTAACAGATTTCCAGTAGCTGTTGTCATCTGGTGTAGTGATAAAGTGTAGAAATGAATTCTCGTGCACACAGTGAGAGAGGAGGACGGAGCAGTCATTGTTTCTTCAGCCTACTGTCATCAATTAGCTGAAGCAGAGGTCAGGTTAAATATAGCATGCAGCTAGCAGCCCCTTTCTCAGTACTCTTCCTCTGAGAAAAAGGAGGAACTGTGTCGAGAGGTCAGTTTCCCGTCATTGTGTATCATTTTAGTGTTTATTATGAAACAGAGCTAATGAAAGGAAGATATATATTTAGGGCCTTAAGTTTAATTTAGAGGAGTTTGCTACTCTTTAAAAATGAGTTGCTTCAACCACAGTGCATGAGAAAGTGTTGAAATTTGTCCAGAGGGGTCTGTTGACCGCCTCCGAATGAATAAGATGGTGTATGTTGTTTGAATGTATGTTTTTTGACATCAGTGCAGACATAGCCGTAAAACCATGCTACCACGTTGAAGTGGCATAAAACACGACAGAGAGGTTTATTTCTGTGTTAGACACTTTAAGTTAACCGCTTTTGAATTGATTGACTTGAGGCTACGATCAAACAGCCAACACAGCTTACTGTAACAACAGGTTGTCTCTAAAGTAGACTGAGCTGAGGTATTGTCGCACGACTGTTCGAGCTTCTCTGACACGCTCTGTTGTCCTATCAGGCAAACCTTTCGTATTTTAACCCAAAAGAAACCAGTAACTTCTTAACTTAGGCGTAATTTGTAAACTTCTGAACTGAAGATTTGTTTGGAAACAAAGTGGCATGCTCGCTTTGTTTGGTTATGGTCTGTTTGCTGGACTTTTACGTCCTTCCAAGTGTGAAATCTGATCATTGTGACTGTTACAAGAAGGAAATTCACAAAAGAGGCCGGAATAAAGAGGAACTTTCACAATACTGGATGGATAGAAGGCGGGCCTGTGTGCTCACTCTTGACTTTCCCGTCAGCATGGACGTAGTGTATATAGATATGCTGCAATTCAGGTGTCTCTATGACAATATGAGAAAGGTAAAGTAAACAATATGTTAAAAAACAAGCAGCAAATGTGCTCTATTGTCCATTTCTATAACATTCTTTATAGACAGATACTGTATCTTTTTTATTTGTTAACATAATAGTGACGTATGACTTTGTCTGAAAGATATCGCATGCGCCATTAATAATAGAACAGAACACAAAAAAGTAAGAGATATATTAATAACCAAATATGCATGTAGATCTAAGGCTCTGTGCTTATGTGAACCGTCTTCACGTTCAAAACCACATTAGAGAGGTTGCACTTTTTTTCAGTTTGCTCATCTGTCCATGCAGACCGAAGCAAACCTTAGCTGCAGTAATGTGATGAATCAGTGAAAAATTTCTCTGGCCCTCTGTGTATGTGCTGCATTGGGATTATTTTTTATCTATTATAATTATACGGTGTAGTTGTAGTTGATGTAGTTGACCCAAATGGAGGAGTTAAGATATCACAAGGTGTTGTTCACAAGTGAGGGTGAGATGGTCAGCACAGAATTTTATCCAACCTGACTTAGAGACACCCTTGGATCTTACAGGAAGAGCATGAATGAGCGGCCAGGGCAGGGGTTAGCAACCTTTACTATCAAAGAACCTTTTTTGACAAAAAAACAAAGCAAATATGTCTGGAGCCACAGAAAATATTTGAGTGTTATAATGAAGGTAACACAGTCTATTAAGTCTAAATCAGCCTTTCACTCATCTCTGCAGTGGGCTATTAATGATTATTTGATTCTTAAACTCTGCAGTGATGGCACTGAAAGCAAACAAATCTGTCCATACACTGCAAAGTTCTCTCTTCACCTCCGTGACTTTTCCTTTTTTGGATTTGGAATCCATAAGTAGCTTGAGGTTCGTCAAAACATAGAGGAAAAGGCACTATGCTGTAGTTGTGACACGTTTAATTTGACTAAATGTTAAAGCATTTCTTTTATTCGGTGTAAAGGCAATGCATTTTTACAACTTGAGAATCTAAGGGCCAATCCCAATTCCCTTCCCTCAACCTTACCCCTTGGTTTCAATTGCACTCGCCAGATTCCCCTCAACGATGAAGGGGTAGTGTGGAGGGGTAGGGAATTTTACCTACAAATGGTGACGCCACTTCATGCAAATTAGTGTAACAGATTTGTTCACCTACGTCACGCTTATTGTCGACGAAGGCAGAGAACTGTAGATATTCATGTCGGCTACATCGTGAATTAGCAATTTTCAAGCATTCATATACTCACTCAATGCTTACAGTTAACAATGCATATGCAGAAACAACACATTCCGACATTTATGCATGCTTATTTGCGAAAATAGTACTTAAATTGTGCAATGCCTTTCTCATGGAGGCTGCCATCTTCCTGGAAAACTCACCTGGCTGGACAGTTTCGCAATGCATCCTGGGAAATTCAGTCTTCAGTTGAGATGGGTTCGTAAGTGTGCATCGCACGGCCCTTCAAATTAAGTGAGCTGAAAAGCACCTCCCTAAAGTTTGGGACACCCTAGCCCTTCGTGGGAACATGCAAAAACAAGGGCTAGGGCCAATTTTGAGGGGAAGTGTGAGTATTGGGACAGACTCTAAGAATCACTTGAGGCCTACAACATCAATGAATAAAAATTTAAATGTTAGAAAAATAGCTAATTAATTTCCATATGATTGTTTGTCAAAGCCACGGGGAACCACTGTAGAGGGGGCTAAAGAGACACGTGGCTCTAAAAGCCGCAGGTTACCTACCTGGTGAGAGGTATGTGTTAGCCTGCCACCTCCAAAAACCAACCTCAAAGAAGTGTCAGTAAATGAATGAATGGATAGATGAGTGTGTATTTTAAGTGACACCATCACACATCTGGACGCATCTTCATCTTCCATGTATGTCATGAAGTTTGGTATTACAATATTTTACAGCTAAAATATAATAAAGTTACGTCACATCAGAATTTCCTTGGGTTCAATCAAACCTAACAAACCCTCAGCTGTGTTTTGCAGCTGTGTTGGGCTCTGCAAAAGCCAGATTTAAAGCAGGGTTCATGGTTGATGTCATAGCCCTGAGCCCTGAATTATGAATTATTTTGACCTTACATTAGTGTACATACATTACAGATAGGAAAAACCATGACTTCTATCAGTTTCTATCAATTTCAGTTTAAATGGTGCTGAAATGTTTGAACCGTCAACTGTATTTTGCATCTTTGTCAGAGTCTGCCAGTGAGCTAACAAAAGATACACCCAAAACACCATGAACAAACATATGTTGGACTTTCTCAGACTTTCATGAGGTAGAATTCATTAATCCAGTTTTAATGTGCAGCATTTTTGGTTCATTTTTGAGCCAACCCAGCAGTTACCTTTGTGGCTATTAAAATAAAACTGCTAATGAAGACATGAGAGCTGTGCTGTGTTCACTGTGCCCTCTGAAAATACTGATTGTCATGGTACTGATGGTAATAGAAAATGTTGGCGGTGTATATAGCAACCATTAGAATGTTTCTCCATGGTATTCGGTATGGCACAGCTGGTTTACCGGCACATCTCTTGTGTGCACATGTGTTCGTGTGTGTGTATGTGTGTGTTTGTGTTTACACTGGAGTCAAAGGTAGGCTGTGTTTATATGGAGCTAGGAACTTGTAGGGTGAGGCAGGTTCAGACTTGCCAGGAACCAGAAGTTGAGAGGGGAAACTGACAGTCAGAGAGCTGAGGGACACTGGTTTGCCACAGCTCTGGAATCTCTCCTTGTACCACGGTAGCAGTCAGTTATGAGGACTGAATCAGGTTTTCAGAGTGATTCTTTTTTTTTTTTCCATACAGTACTAACTTCTGACCAGCTCCTCTGTGGAAATTAATTGCCTGCAACTTTTTTTTCCTAGTATGTGGCTGGAGTAAAATCTCAAATGCTGTTATCTCTGTACACTGGAATAAGACAAGACAAGAGCGAGGTGTCAAAGGGAAAGGTCTTTGTTCCCTACAGAGGATGTATAGAATCAGCCATCTGCGTGGGATTTTCACGCGTTCGCAGATTCCAGCTGTGTCTGAGGACTCCCCTCCTGCTCTACAAACCTCTGATGACCTGTCCTCTACCCCTTTATCCTCCAGCCCCTCGCCCCCCACCAAAACCACTGTTGATGAGATGCAGAAAGACCAAACTCCACAGGTCCCACCTCGAACCAGGACACCCCAAACGGTTGAAGACGCACATCAGTCAACTCAACCTGACACTCAACCGGCTCTGCCTGCCAGGAGAGTCCCCCAACCTCCCCGTGAGTCCCGTAAGTAGTGTTTAGGGAGTGAGGTGGAGGGCGACATTTTGTAAAAGTCTCTAGCTGGATTCAAACCACAGTTCATGGTCGGCATCTTAACCCCTGACCTACTGGAGGTTATGAATTATATTGAATCTCCTTTTCTGTATTTACAGTAGAACTTGAGAAAACCATGACTCTCATCTGCACAGTATTTCACTCAGCACATGTACTTTAATATGAATATATCCTCCCTGTTTACACCAGTGTTACTTTACTTTTGACCTGGGATCCAGATTTGGGGAAGAGTGTCAGGTGGCCAGCCAACCATTTTCTAATTCACAGTGAAAATAAATTTATTCACAGATTCACATTTTGTACTTTGAATATAAATATCATGCCAGAGTACACAAAAAATAGAGCTTGTTAATAAAAGAAAAACTAGTGCCAGGAGAGGATTCTCCAGAACACCTGACAGAGGTTGGGACTAATTGTTTAGTAATTGTGAATGTTTGTTTGACCTCCTGTCATTTTGCAAAAGTGGCAAAGCACGTTGAGTCTCCCTACTTCAGGCTGCTTTCTCTTGAGTACCAATGTTTGTAATTAAAAGGGCAAATACATCATTTTGACCCATGACTGCAGCCTTACAGTGGAAGTAGCATTTTCACTCTTATTGTAAGTGTCATGCAAATCAAATTATAGAAATAAAACGGACCGTGTTAGTTAGAAATAAGTGATTAGTTACAACTAAAAGAGAACCTTGAAAATGTGAATGATGTTGCTAAAATATACCGAGGCCATGAACACACCTTCCTGCCTTATTCATTGTGAGTTGATGTGATCTATGCTTGCTTGAGGGTAATGAATGTGCATTTAGTAAACCAAGTTTAGTTTAGTTTGCTCACATCAGCTCTGAGTTGGCATTGTGGAGCAGGTGGTACAGTTTTTGGGCTTCCCAGTCTTTGTAGAGTTGAACAGCAGTAGTATCACCGGGACACCATCATGGAGCTCTGCCTTTGAGCCTTTATCAAATAAAAATAATTTTAAAAAATCTGTGTGGAGCCGTAAACCATATTTGAGCCTCATAATGACGGTAATATAGCCCATTAAGTCTAAATTAGCCCATAATAATAGTCTAAATCAGCATTCATTACTATGCTTTAACACAAAGTGGCCACCATGTGGCGCACTATTTATGATTATGTGATACTTTAACTCATACCTGTCAAGTTTTGGATTTGAAAATAAGGGAAATTTTTCGGCACCCGCCGTCCAGGTACTTTTGGGCATTCATGACGCCAACGAAAGAGGAAATTACTGGACCTGGAGTCGCCGGTAAGCCGTTATCTTGCACCGCAGAGCACTATGAGCCTCCGCTGTATTCCTCTCTGTGATCCCCGTTCAACCCACAACAGTCACGATTTGCCTTTCCTTTCTGCTGCTGGTTGAAACGTGATAATAGGGGCGCCCCAGTGCCCACTCCACTAACTTGACGTGGAAATTGAGCAGTAGTTTAGAAAACTGCTGAGGTTTTTTTTGTTTGTTTTTAGCAAAACCCATCCCTGGGTGTACAGGAAATCTAAAATAACCACTTGTCAACCAGACCCGCTGTTGACACTAACCTCGCGACAACTGCCACCCAGGCCACTGCAGGTGGCAGTTGTCGCAAGGCTAGTGACAGAGTTCAGTTTGGAGAGGCAAAGGAATGTTTTTGGTTTTTTAAAAAATTATATTATAATACGGGAGATTTACGGGAAAATACTAATACAGGACGACGGCTGGAAAGAGGGGTAAAATACGGTAGTTTCTCGGCCAAAACGGGAGACTTGACAGGTATGCTTTAACTTTGCAGAGCTGGCAGTGACAGCAAACAAATCTGTCCACGTACTGCTAAATTCTCCATCTTATATCAAGACTTTTACTTTTTTTGGATTTGGCATCCATAGCTAATGAGCTAGGAAGACTCAAGACTATCTACTGCTATCGAGGTTCAGCAAAATTTTGAGGAAAATGTGCCACGCAGTAGATGTATTACACACATTTAGTTGTTGAAATGTTAAAACTTTTTTTATACTGCATATAGGCTTCACATTTTACAATTACAGAATGCAAAAATTTCTTTAGGCCTATTTTTAAAAAATAGCTATTAGTCATTTCCATGTAACTTTTTTGTCAAAGCTACAAGGAGCCACAGGGGAGGGGCCACCTCTGTACACGTTGTGTCCGTTGCAATCATTTTCTCAGCTTGATATTGTTAAACCTATTCTGCATGCTGCAGGAAATATGACTCTGCTTAATATTTGTTATTTAGTCGCTCAGCCTGAAAAGCTAGTTCTTACGAGATGGAAAAACAGAGAGAGTCTTGCCACACTGTCAGACTGGTACCTGCTATAAACCCAGTAACAATGTCAGCTCTACTTCACAGACCATTTAGTCTCTGTGTTCACAAACATAGATTAACACACTCTAATCCAGAACCAGATAACTTGAATAACTGGTATTATCAGTGCTGTTATTTACTTTTACTCATATTCAGTTTCCCTACTCATGCTTTACTAGTATTTCATTGTATTTCCCAGAATGACATCTAGTAACCTTTTAGAGAAAGAATGTAAAGGCGTTGAGTTTATTTGTGGGTTTCATGAGAGCCAAGTAAAGTCAGCTTCAAAATGTTCAGCATTCATTCTGCAGATTTATTTTCCCTGTACATCTGTCCTTGTTCCTCACTAAATAATGGAAACCATACAATCCACCAGAGATCCAAAACTAAGCATATACTTTGTGTATTACCTATACTGCAAGCACAGAGAGCAATAATGTTGCCATTGTCCCAAGTCAGAAATTAGTAGTTAGCCCAATACGCAAAGGCAATATGTCTGTTCAGTGCTGCTGTGCTGCATTATGGTTAATTATGGAGTGTCAGTACAGATAGACATACAGTAAGTACAACCCTGCCTAGTTTATCTTTAAAGGTTTCCCGTGTACCAGACTTGAACTGCACTGACTAACTAAAGCAGTACAACTCCCACTGATCTTATCTTCTGCTCCCTCCCACAGGGTTGGATTCACTCGATGACAACTCTGATGACTACGAGGATCCAGACTTGTTTTACCCCAGTGCTCATTCAGTGAGCGCACCAGACAGGGTAAGTGAGAACATATCCTTCTTTTACACCCTTCTGTCTCTTCTCCTCCTGCACATGGTGAATGACGGCTGTCTCCTCCTTTAGGATATGTCCCTGCAAGTGCCCATCCAGCCAAAGAGACGGTGCAATTCTTTGTGCAGCGATGATGAGCTGTTGGATGATGACGAGTGAGTCATGCATCAACACACAAACAAACCATTTACAAACAAGGAAACCCACAATTAGGCTGCACAATAGAAAAACGCCATGAACACAACAAACAACCACAGAGACAGATTTGACCTTTGTAGTCAGTACATTGCTGACCATGGTGCTCAACACACTCTGTAGCTTCGATGTAAGGTTGTGGTTTTGAATGCTGTTTTCAGATGTTTGTTTGTCCTCCAGAATTCATCTAAGTCTTTTTTTGCTTAATGAATATTT
This sequence comes from Epinephelus awoara, assembly GCA_035609425.1. NCBI lineage: Eukaryota > Metazoa > Chordata > Actinopteri > Perciformes > Serranidae > Epinephelus > Epinephelus awoara. The sequence continues at coordinate 29,471,031 of CM069297.1, forward strand.
ACTTTGCGTTTTGTTTTACTATTACTCAAGTTCATTTTAAAATACACAACTTTAACTAGAGTTCTCTGTGCCCTAAAGCTGAATATGCGTATTATGAGATTAGTTTAGTGTAGAGGCCTGACTTATCACTGAGCTGCCTTGGACTTTTTTAAGAGTGTTGTCATTGTGCAGTGTAGGAAGTGATTATGAAGCTATAATTTAAATAGAGCTTGTAATAGTAGCAAAACGTGCATCAAAAGAGGGTTGATGATCACATTACACAATACTACTGTCTTTTGTGCAGTGCTGCTTCCAGAACTTTCAGGGGGGGTTCATAGTGTTTTCCTTAAAAAGACAAACGTACAGCTTTAATAATAAGGAGTACACTGATTAAAGGGACAAAATTTTCACAGGGAAAAGCCTTAAAAACACCACACAGAGGCCTCTAATTATTTTTGATTCTTTTCAGTGGGGGTGGGGTGGGGGACAGTGATTGTATTGTATTATTATAAATACTGTGATCTCTTACAGTAAATAATTGGCTTACTCAGCTTTCCAAGCTTTGTAGTTGTAAGTTCACAAAGCACAAATCTGACCTTAGTAAAACCTTAGTTTAAATAGCAATGCCCCTTTATTCAGTATGTGCATCAGCATACTTGTCAGTCAGTAAAACAAGACCATCATAGTTATATAGAGGCAAGTGTGCAAGAGGATTAGAAGTTAATTTTAAGTCACTGACTGGAGCTTCAACTTTAGATTGTTAGCGAGGTTTATGACAAGACTACGCAGCTGGTTTAAGTGATTTTGAATAACTAATCAGGCTGAAACTTTTAAAAGTAGCTTCTACCTTTTAGAAACTGAATCACTTGTAAAAGTTCAGAAATAATGTATTGACTGCTTGATTGTAAATCTAGTCAGCAAATGCCGTCTTGTCTCATATGATTATCAACATAGCCACCAGTTGGATAAAAACTATCACAGAACTTATCCCTGGCGTCCTGCAGAAACCTCTAGGCAATGACCTTGGTTTCCATGGATACACAAAATATACATGTGTAGGTTTCGTTGCTGATAAGTTCAGTTAATGTGTAGTATGTTATAATAACTGATAGATTTATTTGTTTGGAAAAAGTATGCAAGATTGTACCAACATTAATTTCAGGGTTCTTTCTATTAATGTGATTTAATTACAGTGTGTGTATGTGTGTGTGTGCGTGTTTGTGTGTGTGCTTATTTCTGTCTATCTAAAGTCATAGCCTATGGCACGATGAAGGCACTGACAGTGTTTACCTGGCTCAATCCACGAAGGACACCAGCCCTCAGCTTACTGCTGTCATCAAGATGGGCTGGCTGGACAAGAATCCACCTCAGGGGTAGGACTGACAACACATGCACACACAAGCTGAGGTTGTGCTAAGATAAAGGTGTCAAACAACCACAGAAACTCTACACCCAGATATCTGCTGTGTTCATGACATTAGCACTATCTCAATCAGACTTTAAACATGACATTAATGCAAAATAAGTTATGTTCTCACTGTGTTTATACTTTCATTCCTCTCATTCTATTACTCATGAAATTACTTTTAACGTGGTTTTATATGCTTTACAAGGAGTATTAATAATTACAATGATACAGTGATAAAACAGTTGTTAAAACTCGTCAGGATGTTTCAGAGTTTAATCATGCAACACCTCTTTCCTAGTTCCTCTTTACAGTAAATGAGTTTGTACTTCACGCTGTTTAAAATATGTCTGTGTTCTTGTTGACAGGGCCCTTTATTATCAGAGACGATGGGTCAAGCTGGATGTTGACTACCTGAGATACTTTAACAATGACAAGGTAACAACAGACATGTACAGTAACTCCATCACATCATCACATTAGTCAGAGCCAGATGTCAGCACCACAGCAGCCTGCCAAACTGTCACCACGCTGACTGGCAGCAGAAATCTCTGGATGAAATAGTTTTCAACTGGGCTCAGTTGGACTTGATTGTTCTTGGCTGTCTGTCACATGCAGGGGATCTATACATGTAGTGAAAACATAAAGCTCGGAGCAAAACTGGGGACTGTGACCTGTAGCTGCAGATATAACATACAAGCTGCAGGAGATCTGTGTGATTTAAACAGCTGCCTGTGCACATAACATTGCATGAAGCATGCCAAACAAGACAAAAAAATGTGGAGTCCTGTGGTGACATGCTGCTCATGAATGCATCTCGGAGCCGTTGTGGATTGAAATATTTGACATGATGGAAGTGTTATCTGTTCTGTGAGACTGTCAAGTAACGGCTGTCATAGATGTTTCAAAAAGCACTTTCCGTGTGGATTTCCCATCAGATACACTTATACATTTAGACTATATTTCCAACTCATGCACATGCAAACATGAACACACACTCTCCCACACACTTCCTGCTGCGATGCCATGTTAGATGTGGATCTGTTTAACAGAGTAGTTGTTGGTGTGTGTGTGTGTGTGTGTGTGTGTGTGTGTGTGTGTGTGTGTGTGTGGCGTGTGTGGCGTGTGTGGCGTGTTGTAGGAGGTGTATTCTAAGGGGATCATCTCCACTGGCTTCATCACTAATGTGACCAGCGTGGGAGAGCTGAAGTTTGAGGTCGTCACAAACAACCGAACATTCATCTTCAGGGCTGAAAGTGAAGGTCTGTCCGATCCATCTGGCCAACTGTGTTTGCTCTCAAAAAAATAATACATATAACCATCTGTAAGATGCCATGTGCATATGTCGCATGCATGCACAGATATGCTTCTATCGTGGTTCACATATATTTGTGTGTGCATTCATGCATGTGTTTTTACAATCATATAGCGGAGAGGAACGACTGGGTGGATGTGCTGCAGGACTGCACCAGGGGGCGCCATCGACGCAGCACCATGAACCCTGGCTCACCCATGACCCCCGACCATCAGGGCTATTTGGAGCTCAGAGGGTTACGCTCCAAACTTTATACTGTTGTTGCCTTAGATAAAGTCTTCCTCTACAAAAACATGGAGGTAAGGACCGTCTGTGTGACTGCAGAGATGAGCAGTGTGTACAGATCATGTGGTAGTAGTGTCGTCCTTATTTTGAAAAATACTATATTGAAGAAATCTCAGTATTAAATTGGGTTCTTTTAAGTGATTAACACACATCTGCTGATCCATGATCTTTGCAGAAAACAGCAGATGAAATTGATGACAGGGCTCTCATAGGCTTTCTCTACTAATTTCCAATTTAACAGTGTTTAAGGTTATCGAATTCATCATCAACTGACATCATCGTCTAAATTTAAGGTTAAAGTTGTAGATAAACTAGCAGAGATTGTTTCAGCCTTGTTAAACGAAGCAGTAAAGTTAGTGTAAAACAGCAATTTTAAACAAAATGTTTAGCAACTGACCCAAAAACATTGTGTTTTTTAAATTTATTTTTGTTATTTCCAGGACTATCGTATAGGAGTGGGCATCACATCCATTGAGATGAACGTAGGAAATATTAAAGAGACAGATCGTCGTGGCTTTGATCTCACCACACCTTACCGCATATTCAGGTACTACATGTACTCAGAAATGCAACACACACACACGCACACACACACACACACACGTACTGACTGTCTCTGCCATGTTTAGAGTACAGTGAACTTAAACTCTTGACCTGGATGTGTTACTTTGTGTAGAAGTCTTCTCTGAGCATCCTGTACATAGTCTGACCGATTATTACTTTTCTCATCTTAAATTGATTTATGTTTTCCCATAAGGATTTAAGTGCAGTGGTAATCATTCTTCTTTGTAAGCCAACAGCTCTGTTGGTCTTGGTGCCAGGATACTTCCGGGAAATTAGATCATGTTGTTTTACTGAGAACTCCCACCGTCCAGCTATCCTCAGAGTCCTCAGCTGGACATCTTTGGAGAATGTGAAAAGCCCTTTGTATGAGTGTGTGTGTGTGTGTGTGAGGGCGATGTGTGTGCACAAGTGTTTGTGTTGGTCTGGTGTGTGTGGTCTTTTGGCTGACAGTGCACAGCCTGCAGTGCGAGGGCTCAGCTTGACAGGATGGGGAAATCTGAAAAGGCTTGTGTATTTGTATAAGAGTTTGACTGTGAGTCAGTCTGTGTCTCGGTCTAAGTGTGCATTTGTGCAAGTCTAGTTGTTTGAGAAGTGTGTGTATGTGTATTTAAGGACAGAGACCGATGTGTAGTTAGACAAATGAGAAGAGGAAGGATCCAGACATGCGAGTCTGCGTCAAGCCACAAATCTGTGTGTGTGTGTGTGTTTGTATAGTTTCCATCCTTTGAATTTGACCCAAGTATATTTAGCAAAACAGAAGCAGAATAGGAATCAGTCCTCAGAGGGCTCATGAGCATAAGGACACACTCTCACACACAGGGCAGACACAGGCTTTCTCATTTCCATCACTTGGTAATTGTTGTCGACACCATCATGTCGGCTTTAACGCTTGGCCGTGTGTTTGTTTCTGTCCGCAGTTTCATGGCGGAGTCAGAGCAGCTGCGAGAGCAGTGGGTGGACGCCATGCGGGATGCGATAGGTGAGGCGTTGTCGAATAGAGAGGTGGCAGAGCGGATCTGGGCGGAGCCTAGCAACAGTTTCTGTGCCGACTGTGAAGCTCCCAAGCCGGAATGGGCTGCCATCAACTTGTGCGTGGTGGTCTGCAAACGATGCGCAGGTTTGTGTGTGTATTTTGGAATTGTGTGTATTTTTATGTTCATGTGTGGCGTGTGCATCAATGCACAATTGTCAATGTGAATATTTGCTGTTTAACAGAGTTTTGATATTGTCAGCGTGTTTTTGAGTAGCTTCATTTTTAAACATGTCCTCGAAACGTGTTTAGAGTTATCTAAATACATACTTTTTCTGCTGCATGTGGCAATGATACAATAAATATCAATTATCTTAGTGTAAAAACTGTCATTGGAGTTGTTGCATTAGACTTTCACGGTACTGTTACATTGTCTGTATGTACTTTGTCTTCAAAATGTGTGTGTGTCTGTTCTAGGAGAGCACAGAGGGCTGGGTCCGAGCATCTCAAAGGTTCGTAGTCTGAAGATGGACAGGAAAGTCTGGACAGAGGAGCTCATACAGGTACACACACACACACACACACACACATTTATACTGAGGTAGCAGTTTATTAGGAACGCTTGTAAGCCAGTCTAATACAATAGTCTTGCAGTTAATCTTTTTGAAGCTTACAATGTCAAGTTTCTTTTTATGTAAGATGTATTAAATGACTATACTGCGAACATCAAGTATTCATTGTGACATTAATTTTTTTTTTCAAGCCACTGGCATGAGACTCGGTTCAGGGTTTCGGTTCTCTTGCTCTCCCCTTATGGTTCTTTCCCTGTCACAGCCACAAAATGAAAAACAAAACAGACTCACAAACACATCACAGGCTCACACACATCCCACCCATTCAGACTACTCTCTCCTGGGCGATAGTGTGAACAGTGAGGCATGTGTTGCAGTCTGCATCTGCAGTGCTCCAGGGCCGCTGCGGCAAAGACAAAGCCTTTGTAAGTAGGGTGTCTGCCCTACCAGATGAGCTAGTGGGCGCCCTCTCCTACTTTTGTTTTAATGTGGACATACCTCTCTTAAATCCTACCTGTTGTGCAGGTGTTCATTGTGTTGGGCAACAAACGGGTGAACAGTTTCTGGGCAGCTAATGTCCCACCGAGCGAAGCTTTGACACCCTCGAGCTGCAGCGAAGAGAGACGGCGCTTCATCACCAACAAATACCGCCAGGGCAAGTACAGGAAGTACCATCCTCTATACGGAAACCAGAAGGAGCTCAACAGTGTGAGTTAAATTCATCTATTTGGTTGTTTTTCTTTGGTCTGTGTTACTCTTGACTTTGAATATGTACTCTGCATTTCTGTGGTTAGAATAAAAAAAAACGAGTGTGTCAGTTGACAGTTGAGAAAGAGAGGGGAGATTTAGAGACAACAGAGATGGTTGGTTTAGCAGTCCACTATGACTAAATTGTGACTCCATTCATTTATTCGCTGTCTGACACCCGTCACATCTGGATGTAGTAGTGACCAGTCCCTTTGCCTCGCTATATAGAGCCTCCTTTAAGATTTTTCCCGGCAGCAGTGTGCATATTTCTCATAGTTGTGACTGGATTTTGCACGGACATATACACACACACCATACTTTGTACATATACATGCCTCCTACTCAGACCATGACTAAGATTCCAAGAATAAAGAAGTGACCAGGCCGCTCTTGTACCGACCTGTTCGATAGTTTGATTGACGGACAGAGACAACAAAGCAGGCTCTTCCCGTAAAGAGAACAATCTCAAAAGAACATAAAAAGAAGTCCCTCTGTGTAAATACACTTTTTAGAGTCTAACATTGCACTAAAGGAGAGCATTTATTGAAGCAAGTATGTTGCCTCACATTTTTCCAGTCAGTGACAATAAAGTAGCCAGACTACCGTTAACTCTTAGACTGCTTGATGTTTTTCTCCTTTACCAGCTTGCTGAATCAGGCTACATGTGTTGCTTCACCCCAAAGTGGGGCATTCAAGGGACTGATTTGAACTCACTGCAGCCGAAGTGTAACACAGAATCCCTTATTAAGTCCAGCATTTACAGCACAGTCTGCCAGCTGCAGTAATCTGACATTCATAGTCAAACTAGATTAATTAGTAATTCAAGTGATGTTTTATTTGGACTAACAGCGTATAGGGTAGCTGAGAAAGCACATACTTTTGCCCTGCTAACACGATACAGTTGGTCAGTAAGAATCAGGACACTCGCGAACAGTTTCCAAAGACTTGAGTCGGGGGCTTTATATTGTGTCCTCGCCGTGCTCCACTGTGTGTGGTAAATGTCTTAGTGTGTCAGACCCCGCTGGGTCACTCATTAGCTGCTTAACCCACTTACTGTAAACAATGTGTGCTGCTCACAGACACACTGAGTGTGTGCGTGAATCACATTCAGCACCTGACTGACTTCTGTTTTTCTTCCCTCGAGCGTTCAGGCATGTCTGTGTGTGAGTGTGTGTGTGAGTCACTGTGTTTGGGATGTGCAGAAGGAGATGAAGGAATTTTTTTTATTGTTACACAAACACACACACACACACACACATGCACACACCAATCACTGCTTGATTTGGTTTGAAACTTGTTCAGCTGCCAGTCCTTCCTTCTTCATTCAGTTCTCCTCCATGATTGCTATCTCCTTTTCCTGTTTCTAATGTCTCTCTCAGGCTCTCCAGAGAACGAGATCTCTCTTGATTTTCTACATCTGTCTGTCTTTTTAAACACAGCCATTTAAACAGATGCTGCTCTACCTGTTCTTCTCTGTCCTGAATTAAATACTTGAAGTTCTTCAGCTCTGCGTGGCTCCTTTTTTAACCTGGGTGTGCCTTAGGAAATATTAGACTCTGCAATGTCTTTGTGTTAACTATGCAGTTATGATGAAATGGGCAATAAGGCAGTGAGTGTGTGTTTGTGTGTAAAGGAGAGAGAAACAGAGGTTTGTGAGTAGCAGAGTGTGTCTGGCTCACATTCAGGTTTGTTTATCTAGTCCTGGCTTTTTCCTTTCTTCTTTTGTTTTTCCTTTTTTTCTGAACGTGACATCATTACTCACTGCTTAAGCTGGAATGTGCTCTAACTCCGCCTCTGCCTCTCCTCCCCTCCTCATTGTTTGGCTGTGACTGCAGAAGAAAGTTGATCTCCTCACTCCTGGCTCTTTCTCTTACTTTTTAAGTTGCTGCTTTTCCTGTAGCAAAGTGTGAGTGTCAGTGACAGTTGACATTCAGACAGAGGAGGGATTGAAGGGAACTGGGAACTTCCAGGTGAGGTTGTGTGTGCTGGTGAGCTCTAGGAGAGGGTAGTGAAAGTATACTGTGTGTTTGCATATATATGTGTTTTTTCTGATTACCTCTGTGAAGAATGTGACTTTTAACAAGGTCAGTGTGATTGTACAAATGTATATGTCAATGGACTTTGAATTTCTGACAGTATGTGATCTCAATGCAATGGAACAAACACATATTTGCGGGGCATAGTTTCGTCCCGAGACTATAAGGGCTGCTGTATTGTATCTATGTCAGTGAGCACATTAGAGTTATTGTGTGTGTGATTTTCACTGCGAGTGGGCTGAGATACGTTAATGCATATTAATGTGTGTGTAGGCATGTTTCACTGCCTTTTTGCATTTTTGGTGTGTGTTGCTCTCTGTGTCTGAGCTTGTGTATGTGTGTGTGTGTGTGTGTCCATGTGTTCTCTGAGAGGAGATGATAGGCTCACCTCTGTCAATGGTCATCATTGTGTCTCACTCTATCTCTTCCTGCTTTGCGCCTCCTGTCTTTACTTCTCTCTGTCGTGCTAACTAGCTCTTAACTACTGATGTCTTCCTCAGACTTTCATACATTAACTGGGTTTCATATCCTCTTGGAAAAACATAGTGTTGATGTTTTTATGAAGGATTATTAAAATTACAGGGAGAAAATGCCAGTTTTCCGAGGGAAACTCAACTTGGTTTTCTTTTTTCTTACAGTCAACCATTAGCCTGTCGTCCTTCAAGGTGTATTTATACATCTTACCAATATATTATCCTTTTTCTGAGCCTTAGAGTGATGAAAAATGTTTTTTCTGTTTCCCTGTGTGGGTTTGAGAGCATGAAGAAAGAGCACTGGGTGGAGCATAAAAGATGTTTGACAGGGAAATGGTCAGTATGGCACTGAGTTATTTGACATAGAGGCAAGTGTTGGCAGTTTGAGAGTACATTTGTGTGTTTGCCAAGTCTAAGTTAGGAGCACTTAGCACAAATAAGGCTCCTATTATCATGCATATTTGCTGCACTTGATAAAACTCCAGTGTGTGGGATTTAGAGGGATATATTGGCAGAAATGGATTGTAATATAATAAGTATGTTTTCTTTCGTGTAAAATCACCTGAAAATAAGAATTGGTGTGCTTTCAGTAAATCAGAATGAGCTGTTTGTATTTACACTGGGAATGGGTCCTCGTCCACGTAGTCAGCCATGTTACACTGGCATGTTTCTACAGTAACCCGAAATGAGCAAGCCAAACACTGGCTCTAGGTAGGGTCATTAGCGTCTTTGCTTTTTTGTGTTTTTCCGTCAGCCACCGTAGTTAGCAGCCCTTCTGTTACGAGACGAACAGTGTTGGACAAACTCGTATTAATGTGAAACTACTTAATTCAGTGTTTTTAGCATGTTAAATCACCATATCCATTTGTTTGGAGAGGAAGAGATCTCTGTGGATAATTTGGCTCTGTAAAATTCAGAAAAAAGGAAGATCTAAGGTCTAGAGGCTGTCTGCGATGAGCTTAACAGTGTTGGAGAAACACTGATTTTTAATGTGAAACTGCTTGTTGCAAGTTTTTACTGGTTTCAACAACCTGGTCCATTTATTTTGAATAGGAAGAGACCTGTGGATAATTTGTCTCCCAGTAAAAATCTCCTGAACTGTGAACACTGACGCAGTCTTAACCGGGAGTTCACGTGTGGCACGTGTGATAAGTTTCAGCAGGTTGCAATCTGCAATCCTCACTGCTAGAAGCCACAAAATCCTTCACACAGCTAATTTTAAACACAGTTTCTAAAGACTATAAATTCCATTCACTGTTATGATCCCACACTAGATTACACATGCAGTTTTTGTTATGAGCATAAGTGAGTATGAATATGAATATCCTCTGACCTGGACAACCACAACCAGTGAGCGATCCCAGTCCTCTTGAGCTTGTGTTTGTTGTGTCTGTGTTGACTGCGTACTGGTGACAATCAGCATGTTATTGGTACTTATTATAGCAAACAGGCCGAGCTGAGAGGCAGTAGTAAAAACTCTTTATGGGCTTGTTTTTGTGCTTTTATGGTTTTGGAAAGTGGCTTCCACAGAAGAAAAGCTCCATTTCTCTCACCCTTTTCTTTCTGTCCATTCCCTGCTGTTGCTCATTCTTTTGTCTCATCTTTCGTCCCTTTTCCAGCCGAGTCCTCTCATGTCCTCATTCACACTACTGCATTTTAGGTCATAAATCCTTTTCAGTTGCACATGGAGATTGGATCTGCTTGCTTGTTTATTTCCCAATGCTTTTTTTCATCCTTCGTCTTTGTGTGTGACTGTTTTTCTTTTTTCCCCCACTGTACAGTATTCATTCTTCTCTTCCCCTTCTTCATCTGTCTGGCTTTTCACATTCACCTCCTTCTCTATTTCCCTTTCTCTCCATATACCGTCCCCGGTGAGGTAATGATGGAACATATGTGGATAACTGCTCTTTCTCATCTGGATTCAATATATGGACGTGCATACACACATATATAAATGTGTGTTTTTGTTTGGACGTTCAGTTAATGCTAAAATGGACAAAGCAGGGTCAGCTGCATGTGTGTGTCCGTACATAGGAGGTCTGGGCGTATTATGTTGAGTTTGCAAGTGATTAATGTGCCTCACTGAAATGCTTTCATCTTGCTTTCACAATATTTTTCTTTCTTCTGTGCCTCTCATCTCTTTCTTTTCCTCCACTTCCAATTCTGTCCCATATAACTGCTGAAGCCAGATGGAGGCCTGTGATTTCAGACACACCCAGATAATATCTCTCTCCCTCTCTCTGTCTCTCTCTCTCTGGGGAAATTGGGAAAGATTCTTGAATTCCCTTCTCTTCTCTCTTTCTTTGTGTGTGTGTGCGTGTGATTGCATTACTCTCCGTTTCATAGGCAGCAGATGTTGGAGGGCGTGAGGTCTTCAAACACCCATTTCCTCACTGTACTTTGTTCTGATTGGTGCACTTCTCTTGGTCAGAGGGTCGTCTATTGATACATTACAGGACGCTGACCTACATTCAACATGACTTTCACATGTATGTGCACATGGGGCAGATCAGACGGCTGGTGCTGTTCATTTTTACTGGAACACGCACACGGTTATCAGGCTTAGGAATTTGTCATCACAAAGTGTCCCACTGTACTTGTTTGCAGTAAGTTTCTGTTTCTGAGCTGTAGTGTGCATGTGGTCAAATTACAGTGTATCATGATATAGCTTGGCTTGTAGCACACTGGCTAATGTTAGCCTGCTGGGATTGATCTGAAGTATTGACTTTTGTGGCTTGTGGCATCAGTACAGCTAAACCAGCTGGTCAGATCAGCATGATGGTTAAAGCAACAGTTCACCCAAAAATCAAAAATACGTGTAATCAACGCGCTTGAGAAAGCGTGCATTTACTCATGGACGAGAAGCTTATGCTTGTGACAGCACGAGATGTGAACATTAATGGCGTCCTCTCGGCTGAGCTGTAATGTTAGCTAGATCTGCGAAACATCGGAAATCTGCTTTTCTTTAGTGGGGTGGATTGTGGAAGACATGCAAGGTGATATGGTTGGGGGATGTAGTTTGGTAGAAATGATAGTTTCCACATGAAGCTGCTCACAACAAGGTCTGTGGATTATCTTGAGTAACCGGGTCATGATTCCTGAAAAAACTCATTGCTTTAAAACAAAACTTTAATTTGGCGCTTGGAGTATCACAAGCTCATTGCCATCTAGCTCCATGACATTGGAGAGACATGGACATATCCACGGCTAATTCATTCATTCATTTTCCGTAACTACTATCCTGTTGGGGGTCATGAGGGGCTGGAGCCTATCCCAGCTGACACTGAGCTAGACGCAGGGTACAACCTGGACAGGTCGCCAAACTATCACAGGGCTGACACATAGAGACAGACAACCATTCACACTCACATTCACACCTACGGTCAATTTAGAGTCACCAATTAACCTGTATGTCTTTGGACTGTGGGAGGAAGCCGGAGCACCCAGAGAACATGCACACTCTGCAAAGAAGGGCTCCCGTACCCTGGGGTTTGAACTAGGAACCCTCTTGCTGTGAGGTGACAATGCTAACCATCGCCCTCAATGGCCAATATCTCCAACACTCTGCAGCTCACACCAGAACAATCCAGGCTGATAAATGGCACTACTGATAAGAAGATTCTGTTTTTTGTTTTAGGGTGATTTGTCCCTTTAAAGCAGATGAAAAAGAGGTCAACAAGTCCCAGTCCCAGTGATGCAAAGCAGGCTAAACCCATTTGTAGTGTATGGTCATACCAAATTTGAGGCTGTAAATGCCCAGTAAACAACACTACTTGAGTTCATTCTATGGTGAAAAAAGAGTTTGTTGGAAAATAAAGCAAAAGGCTGTAAGAGATTAGTGTAATAATCTGTAATAAGCAGGACAAATACATTACATAGTGTCTCCAGCAGAGGAAAGTGTGGAGCCAAATCTAAGCAGAAACAGACGACAGTCCAAAATGTCAATCAAACCCACCCCAGGGATCGGCACTCTGTCTACCACATGGAAACCATTGATTCAGTTTTCCAAGATGGTGCTGCAAACATACCGGCATTCTTGTATTTTTCCCACTGTTGTTTCATCTTGTTGGTATTCAGACTCCGATATAATCTTTTGAACTCTCTCACCTCGGCCGTTTCAGTGTTCCCCTTTACTCCAGTTGGACTTGTTTCCTCCCTTCAGCCCCGATCACAGATGTGACTCATTTATTGTATCTGCTCTTATTCCAAAGTTTTAAAAGGGAAGACTGCTTTGTTTCCTCTTTTCTCTTCCTTTCTGCTACACTGTAATGTGATCAGCTCGACTGTACTGAAACACAGAACAAGTATTCAGAGTCAGTTGAGGTAAACAGAAAGCATCTGTTACATGTACCTGCCAAGAAAAAGCAGATTTATTCAGCTGTGTTCATAAATACTGTCTCATGCCTGATGTTAGTTTGTGTTAAAGTGATTAAATTTATGATTTAAACAAAATAATTGGAAGAAGATGAAAAGACAGTGGTTAGTATGTTTTAATCACATCTTAACTCCCAACATTCGCAACTCTGGAAAACCAAAACTACCATTATACCTCCTAATAAAGTCTAAAGTCTAGCCCTTTTTGCACTGGACTGGTGTTGCCCAGGGTGCTTTGGTAATTTCTTACAAAAATGGAGGTTGTCTGCGATCTCAATCCTGTGCGAATCTGCCATGTCCATAAATTTGTCAAGAAAAAATTCCATGCCAAATTGCCTTCAATTTGTATGATAATATTACTCCTGTGCATATCAGCACATCAGTGATTTGGGCTTTCTGTCTCTTTATTCTCCATCTTTTCCCTTTGGCAGTCATGGAGGCTGCAACTTCGAAAGACAGCATTTTGGGTGCAGAGGGTTCATGAAAACTCGTTCGCAGAAAAAGCAAGCTCAAATAAATCAGAAGAGCGAAATGTAGAAGGATGATGAGAGATAACGTGAGAATGTGTGGCAAAATTTCTGTTTGTTTAACCTACATGTAAAAGAAAAAAGGAGGTTAACACTGTACAGCCAGTGGTGCTTTGTAGCGCTTCAGTGTTGTGTAGAGAGGAGTTACAAATGATTGTATGCACCATATCCAGGAGATAATGTCAGTAAATTTGAGCAAAATACAGACTTGGCCAATGTGCGGCATGAAACACAGACATGGGGGGATAATTTCTAAATCACATGAGGTCCCCAGGTAATACTAGTCTAGGTCTTTCATTCACCAAAAATAAGTTTTGCTGTGCTAGGAACATAAATTTACCTTGTGAATCCTTTTGGAGGACATCTTTCATTAGTGTCTGCTTGTGAATTTGATATAAGAAATATTTCAGGACGTTGGGGTTATTTCAGTACCTATCTTTAAACAGATGTTTGGTAATTTATTCATTTACTGTTTGTTCCTTGTCTTGATAATGTTAACATTACTCCAGGTCATTCTTTATGTCTGTCTTCAGTTTGGTTCTGCATTATACCTCCACTTTTAATAGGTCACCGGCATTTTTAGTAGACTTGCACCGATATATCGGCAGTGCTCGGAATCGGGACGGTTTTCATGTGATTGGCCATAACCTGCGACAGCCAGTCAGTCTAAAATATGCCGATTTAAAACGGCAGTCAAATTTCCGCCCCACCGCATGATTGACATCCATCAGTGCGCACACGCACATGTACAACTCATGGCTTGGGCGATGTGAGGAAGTGAAACATGGGCGGCTTCTCACCTTAATCATTCACACACACACATCAGAAGAGACAAAGTTGTTAATTGTCCAAGTTAAACTGAACTGCGGAGCTCTCACTGCTGCACTGTGCCGCTTGAAAGTGACGAGGCGTGTGTCCGCGTGACAAAACGGGCATCGCTTACTGGGGGGCGCGTCCTGAAGACCTGTATGAATTTTCAACAGGAGATATTTTTACTTTTGTCTATTCAAGAAATTACCCACAAATGCTATACACCAAGAATTCTTATTTTGTTTATCTATGTTTTTATTTATGTATGCCTTTTTTACTTATTTATTTTAATACTGTACCTGAAGTTAAATTTGAGCAAAAACGAAAATATTTCTTAACTTGTGTCACTGTTTTTGTTTTTTTGTTTGTTTGTTTGTTTGTTTTTTTGAGATGATTATGAAAAGCTGGTTGTATCTTGGTTAAAATGTTCTAATAAAGGAAGGATAGAAAATATTGCAATATCTTGTGTGCTGTAAAGTGGTTTGAAAAAAAATGAAATCGGCCATCCAAACACTCTGCAAATCGGAAATCGGTATCGGCCCAAAAAATTATAATCAGTGCAAGTCTAATTTTTAGACATAAAATGTATATTCCAATGTATTTGAAAATGGCACCTGTGTTATTTGAGACGTAACCGAGAGGAAGCTGCTGAAAACAATGGCAGATCATTGTAGCCTCTATAGAAAAATATATATATGTGGATGTGTTCCACTCCAGATGGCTGACTAGCTTTTTGTTCAGATGTCTTCAATGGTGTGTGAGACAGAAATGCAATTTGTCTCTGTCATTTGTGTGTGTGTATTGGGGTTTTTATTGTGCAATTTTAATCTGTTAATTGGTTTGTTTGTCTTTACTGTGTGTGTGTGTGTGTGTGTGTGTGTGTGTGTGTGTGTGTGTGTGTGTGTGTGTGTGTGTGTGTGTGTGTGTGTGTGTGTGTGTGTGTGTGTAGAGGCTCAACACTGCTTAAATAGAGGAGGGGTTCTGTCTGTGAGTGTGACAGAGTGCTGTGGAATTTCTCAATCAGATCCAAAAGCGCTTATTGGTTTTAACCGAAGACAGACTGGTGTGTGTGTGTGTGTGTGTGTGTGTGTGTGTGTGCATGACTGGTTGAGTTCCTCAGCTGTAACAACACTGCATCCCTCTCTTCTCAGTCATAACATCTTTCCTATTCTGCCTCCCCCTCCTTCCGCTTTCTTTGCATTTGGGTTTAAAATACTTGGACAACATTTCAGGGCAATAGTTTTATTTTCTTCTTGGTTGTCAGGTGCAGAAATCTGTATTTGTTTGACATCATCTGGCTTAAAACCAAATAATCTTCAAGTGACGATGATAATCCACTTTAAGTAATTAAAAAACGTTCTTTGTTCCAAGTGTTGGAAGATTTTCCCCTTTGGAATTTTGATGTTTGTTTTCTGCTTTCAAAAATGTATTGTTTTCTCTTTTTCCAAAAATGTATGTCAATTTTTTTATAAATGTTCCACCAAATCTGCGCGCACTTGTATGTAATGGGAATACTGGAAATATGACCATAGTTCCTTCGTTGAAACAGAGTGCAAATGTAACAGCAAATGTAAAACTTCAACTACAGCAATCAATGAAATATAATCTTAAGAATCACTGTGCAGCCCCACACAAGAGCAGCAAAAGTTTATCAGACCAGTCAGCTTCTCATCCGCTCTTAGGTCAGTGTTCACCTCACCAAGCAAAAGGTTCATGGGGACTTGCAGACTAATCACTATGAAATGGCTGCAGGTTGCTTTATCATTAAATGTGCATACAGTGGATTTAGAGTGGACTCAACAACTGGCACAAGACTCTGAACGCTTGAGAACACTGCTCACTCCATAACAATAACCTCCACAGGGCCTGTAAATCCCCAAATAATTACCTGAGGTTTTTATTGACAGTGCAGTTTATTTGTTTTCCAGTAATAAGAGAGAAGAAACTGCATTAGCTTCCACTTGGTAAAGGCTTAACAGTGCTGCTGTGTTGACAGACACTGGCCTGAGTAAAGCAATCAGACTGCTCATTACACTGTTGGTGGTTGTGGATCTGCAAAGGGCCTGCTGCAGCTCTTACCCTGCCTACACACACACACACACACACACACACACACACACACACACACACACACACACACACACACACACACACACACACACACACTGGTTGACCCTCAGTTGTTTCCTTTGAAACAAAGCTGACAGCGGTTCACATGACATGATTAAAGCTAGGTCAGCACACCACATTGCAAAAGTCACCAGTTCATTATCAGTTTAGTATCGTTCTTGCACTTCTTTTTAATCTCTGCCTTCCTCTGTCTCACTGTCACTGCCTCTTCCTTCTCCACCCTGCTTCTTTTGTCCTTGTAGCAACACTGGGGTTTAATCGTATTGAAATAGTGTGTCTTTATTTTATCTTACCAGGTTGTAGGTTAACTGTATTAGGCCAGTTTAGAAGTTGTGCTAATCTAACTTGTGCATGCTGTGATCGTATTTTACTTAGGTCTGATAGCAGCATTCTGTACACTGAAAGGCTCGAGGCCATTTCACAAACAACACGTCACAGTCTCCATCTGTTATTTTTGTACATGAGGATTTAATCGTGTTTCGATTTTCTCTTCCTCTCTCCTTCTCCCCAGGCTCTTTGTATAAATGTACAGTGCAGCGATGTGTTGGAGACGCTAAGCCTGATTTTCTGCGGTGCAGATGTAAATTGTTCAACTGGTATGGCAAGTTGGCCCTCTGTTTTGTCACTGGCCAACGCACACTCTCAACCCTTACAGGCTGAGTTACTCAGCCACAATCTCAACACAGGTACGGGAAGTCAAACTCAGGATGAAAATAGCTCAGCCCCAGCTTACATATTAAATTATGCTGTAAACCTGATACTGTCTATAATGTCTGGCTATGTGTGACAGTAATACATTCCTAAATGTTGAATAACCAAACACACTTTCCTGTCATACCCAGGAGTGTTTGGGATGTATAACACTTTCCACTTAACTTCACCAGATGCACTGCTCCTTATTTTACGTTTTGTTTCTTTGTTTTTTCTCCCGCAGAGCTACCACGGTCAGAGGTGGGCGGAGACATGGAGGCGATACATTACACCCCACCATCTTGCGTGTCTCACAACGGCTTCCTGTTCAAGACCGCATCCATGGCTCGAGCTATCACGGAGCGCAAAGCTAGAGAGGGTATTCACAGACACCGTGCAACACTAACACTTACTTACCCTCCACCCTGAAGGAATATACAACACTTATAAGGAGTACACTGTGTATTTGTGAAGCCATTCTCTAAACAAAGTCATGTAGAAGGTAAAAAAGTGGCTTCACTGTAAATCTTTATGTGTCCCTCCATGCAGAGTTCAGTCGTCGCTGGTGCACGCTGAATGATGGCACCTTCAGCTACTACGAGAGTGACAAGAACTCGAATCCTAATGGAGCTCTGAAGGCTCCAGAGATAGTCTGTCTGGCTGTGGATGCACCTGAGAGACATGGGTACGCAAACACACACACGACAAACTGATACATGTACCCTTCCATTTGCTTTCTGTATGAAATTACCATCACTAATTCAAACTGATAGTATACACATAAGCTAGAACTGAATCACTGTGTTGTTATTCAGAGTCAGCTGTACACGTGAAATATAACAATCGCCTGTCTGGACATATGAATTTATCTTTTTCCCTCTGTCTCCTTGTCTCCTAACCTCTCTTTAACCCTCAGGTACGACCACACCTTTGAACTCTACTCGGAGTCAGAGCGTCTCTATCTGTTCGGCACTGATGACCCAGACAGCCACAAGGAATGGGTCAAGTCTATTGCCAAGGTAACCACCGAACACATATTGGGGTCTAGAATCACAAATCCTTTTACCTTCTCCACAGATGGACCCTCACAGAACTGGCACAGTAATTGTTCATTTCTTGCAGTGAAGTCTGAGAGCTGTGATAAGTGGAAGGTGTTCAGTTCAAGCTCTGCTTACACTGGAAATGCTGTCTGCCTGGTGGTCAGGACAGAGCTAACTAATGCTGACCTGTTTCCTGTGCCACATATTTTCCTCAGAACAGCACTCCTCGCAGCTGATGTAATTGTCAGCTGCGTGATGATGTGAAGTGAACGGTTACTTTAACTTCTGCTCTGCTGAAGCTGATGGATGTAGTGAAGTGTGTGATCTCAAAAATCTTTTTATCTGTAAAACAACGTGGACGATTGACTGAATAAAGAAAAATTGCATTTATTGGCTGTTACTATGATAGATGGACAGCATATCCACGGCTCCTGCATGTCTAGCCACAAAGCAATGGCCCTACTATGAAGTATTGTGCAGGAGCTTTAACCTCTAACATTTCTTCAGACAATTTCATTAGAATTGGTTTTCACACAGGGGTAAAGACTGAAATAGTCAATCATCATCAAAAGAGAAGAGAAACAGTGATCAATGTGCATTTTAAAGCCACAATGTCCCTGTTTTATTTGAAGAGCTTTATCCCGGCCTCTGCGGAGCCCCTGCTGAGGTTGGCTTTTGAGCGGATCGGGCGGCTGAAGTGTAAAGACGGCTTGAACCTACAAACATCCAAGGTTGGCTGGTTTGCGCTGGTGGGCTCCACACTTCATGCCTACCTGGAGGACAGCCAGGGAGAAGAGATCCACCTCCGGAAGCTGAATGAACTCTGTGAGTTTTGCATGTAAACTCATCCTGTTTTAACCCAGTATTTCTACACAGTTGCAGATGAAGATTAGGTTACACAAATATCAGTAGTATTATACTATTTGTAGAACTGAAGTGGTGGCTGGATTGCTTCCTAACTAGGATTATTTCCAACTTGTGTGATCCAAATATTTCCAATAACTCCACAGCGTTGTCCAAAAGTCAAAATTTATTGAAGATAACAAATGTAATGATTTCCAAAATTCACAACTTGTTTTTATCTATTAAAAAATATTATGCTTTAATCCATATTTGTTGGCATTTAGCCTTTAAAACAAACAATCTCACTGCAGCCACACAAAGGGAGGCATGCACCTGTACTATAGGGGCGGTCAGCAGTCTAACAGCACCATACTATTAGTATTGTATTTTTAAATTTGACCATTGAGATGAAACATCTCCTGTACGAGAGGGACCATGCCAAGATGGCAGCCGTGCAAAAATCACAACATATTAAAACACCACATGTTAAACATGATACACAAAATTCACAATGCAGAACAGCTATTTTACTTTCTATTGAGGCTTCAAGAATTACAATCATCCCTCATACCCCAAAGCCATTACTACAATTAACGCTGCACTGAAATCACACAGCCAGTAATATTTAATATTTATACTTACATCATGTGCAATACCTTTATTCATTTATTTATTTTATGTGCAATCATTTTAACTTATTTTATGTTCATGGCATATGTTGGCACTGCTTGTGTGTGTGTGTGTGCGTGTGTGCATTCAGACTATGAATGAATGATATCCCCTCCTTGATTATTTACTTATTACTTTTATAATGAGTTCTGTTTTTTATTATGTGAATTCATTTTATTTATTCACAATGACAGTAAAAGGAATTGAATTGAATTAAAGACATTTTATCTCATAAAAAGTAAAACCAACTCATTTAATCTGATGAATCACTTACCGGTAATTCAAATTAGGATTTTATTTGAGGATTTTTTATTTAGAGGGATGGGATGATGTTGTAAAATACGACAATAGACATTTAAAGCTTCGTTTAAAAACCTCGATAAAAGCTTTGAATGTGAAAAAAGGGATAGTGCACCAAAAAATGAAAATTCAGCCATTATCTACTCATCTGCTCAGATGAAGTTTTAGAGTCCTCACATCCCTTTCGGAGATCCCAGGGGAGAGTGGGTAGCAGCACGACTGCACACCTAATGGCTGACAGTGCCCCAGATTCTTCTTCTTAAGGTTTCTTTCTAAAGGACTGTTCTGTCAATCATCACTCTGTAGTACAGTACATAAGCAGTAAAAGTGCAGATTGTGTGTGTATCTTTTAGGGTTGTATTAAAGGGATAATGCACCCAAAAATGAAAATTCAGCCATTATCTACTCACCCATATGCCGAGGGAGGTTCAGGTTAAGTCTTCACATCCCTTGCGGAGATCCAAGGGGAGAGGGGGTAGCAACACAACTCCACCTAATGCAGGCTTATGGTGCCCCAGATTCAAACGTCCAAAAACACATAATTGAAACCACAAAATGTCTCCATACTGCTCGTCCATAGTGATCCAAGTGTCCTGAAGCTCCAACACAAAAAGTTGTTTGGAAAAACGTCATTTGAACTCTGTTTTTAGCCTCATTGTAGCCTGTAGCTTGCGTGAGACGTGAACACACATGAAGGCGGTGCCCATGTCTCACGGTCTCACGCAGGCTAAAAACAGAGACAAATGACATTTTTCCAAACAACTTTTTTACGTTGGGGCTTCAGGACACTTGGATCACTACGGACGAGCAGTATGGAGATATTTTGTGGTTTCAGTTAGGTGTTTTTGGACGTTTGAATCTGGGGAACCATAAGCCTGCATTAGGTGGAGTTGTGTTGCTACCCCCTCTCCCCTTGGATCTCCGCAAGGGATGTGAAGACTTAACCTGAACCTCCCTCGGCATATGGGTGAGTAGATAATGGCTGAATTTTCATTTTTGGGTGCATTATCCCTTTAATACAACCCTAAAAGATACACACAAAATCTGCACTTTTACTGCTTATGTACTGTACTACAGAGTGATGATTGACAGAACAGTCCTTTAGAAAGAAACTTAAATAAACATATCAGTATAAAATTCAGTAGTTTTAAGCACATGCACATGTTGTGAAGTTCACTCTGTTTAAAAGCATTGCTATCTGGAATAATATGATCACGATGCTTTTGTGATTTACAGCGATTCAACAAGAGAATGAGGTGCTGGTCCTGGTGGAGAGAGGCAGGTGAGAGGGGAGATGGGTTGCAGATTGTTTGGTATAGTGGTGATGCTAAAGGGAAAAATTAATGTTGGCTTCTGTGTTTGACTTCTTACCTGTCCTACAGTGTCCAGACACTTTAAACAGTGTACAATCAATAGAATACCAGTAGTGATGTGTATCTTTCAAAATGTGATCTACATCTTCTCCCATCTCCCATGCCCTTTTCCCATCTCTTCTTCTCATGTTGAATCTTATCGTCCCTTCTCCCCTGTCTTTATCCAGAACTCTGTACATTGAGGGAGAGAGGAAGTTGGATTTTGTCGGCTGGTGCGGGGCCATCCAGGCAGCAGCGGGGAGTGGAGGAGACACACTGAGCCAGCAGCAGCTGACAGAGACAGACATACCTGTCATAGTGCACAGCTGCATCGGCTACATCACGCAGTGTGGTGAGAGACATCAACACTGATGGAGACATAAATGCATTTAAAGAGTCACGCATTTCTTCAGTCACACAGTGTGTCAACATACAAAGGCTCCTTATCTCTGCCACACATATATGCCTGCATTTACATCACAGGAGTCTTTATACTGGTACATAGTCTACTTTCTTTATTGCCGTTACTGTGTGCACACTTGGCACTTTCTGTGTGTGTGTGTGTGTCCTCATGTGACGATAATAGCAGGACTTCTGGCTCTGCAGAGACCCACAGGCCACAACACAACAAAACAACTCAGTTCCACTGTCATTTCTCCCACAGTGCTGCTTATCTTTCCCTCTGTTTTGGATTCTTTTCCTTACTTTCTCACTCTTCGTCCTTTGTCCTCCTCCCACCGGCACCAGCTGACCTGCGGTCTTTCACTCTGACTTGTTTTCTCTCTCCTTTCTGTCAACCCCTCTTCTCTCCATTTGATCTCTCTTTTCCTCCTTTCACTCCTACCGTTCCCTCCATTTGCTGTACGCACTTGTGTGTTTCCACATACTGTATGTGTAAGTGTGTGTGTGTGTTTGTGTGTGTGTGTGGGTGGGTGGGTGGGAGGCTTCATTTTGCTGATATCGCCTACTTTCCTGTCTGGGATGTTAATCCCTTCGGTCAGCTTTTTGGGAAACCAGGGCAGAACTGTCCTCGTTTTTGCTTTCATGTACTGGCAGTGGTCATCTACCATGACACAACATTAAGTGTAACCATCCTTTAAGTTGTGATCAGGTTTTTTTTTAACCTTTCATCTAAGTAAACTGAATTCCTCTGGGTGTTTGGAGCCATATGAGGACCTGTAGGCCCTTGACCTGGAATTTCTGGTCCTGGCGAGTGATTAAAGTGTGTCATAAAGGAACCACATTGTGATCAGGACTCAATTGAGAAATCTGGCACACTTGGTTGGAACAGGATTTTAATCCTGACTCAGTGCTACAGAAAAACAGGACCAGAAGCCCTCTAGTGGGCATAACATGCAATGAGTCATTTAAAAAGTGTGTCACATCCAGGACATGTTTTTTCTACTTTAACAAGAAATTGCACACAGTGGAGAAAATTGTAAGCATGTCGCCACAGTGATGTCACAGCAGATATATTTTGCTGATTTGCCATATTTTGACTGACTGATGATGGATTACACATTCTTTGGCGTTGTTGATTGGCAGCATGCTTGAAAGTTTTAGCCTTTGGAGAACAATGCAGAAGCAGCGTTTTGCTCATGAAACAGTTCATAAGAACACAATCATAGGACACAAAATCAAATAGCCACATATTCACTGATCCTCTTAACACCCCATCTCCAAAATAGTTTTGAGGTGCAATACATTGCACATTTTTTACACATTGGTATTTTTAATTCTGTTAATTCATTGTTAATTCTGTCATTTAAGTTGGCAATTCTGAATCTACACTTTTTCCTAGGCTTGACCTCTGAGGGAATATATCGTAAGAGTGGCGTGAACTCCCGTGTGGCAGCGCTTTTGGAGAGATTCCGCCGTGACGCTCGCAGTCTTCGCCTGAAGGAAGGAGAGCACCAGGTAGACGACGTCTCCAACACACTCAAACGCTTCTTCAGGGAGCTGGAAGAGGGACTGTTCACGTCGCAGGATGCCAGCACCTGGCTCAGCACCACTGGTAAGATTTACAGGACAGTTGTTGTGCCCTGCAGTACAGTCAAGCTGTGATTTAAGGATGGGTCAGTTCACTCAAATCACAAAAAACACATTTTTTCTGCTTACACCTTGGGGTATCCAGCTGTACACATGACGTACAAGAGTTTTATTTTTAATTTGTGAAGTTTACAGATACTGTGAGACTTCTGATGCCACTCCAGTACACTGGAGGTGAATAAAATCACCTGACCTTACAATTAACAGTTGTAACAGTTTAGGCACTATTTTATGTCACAGAAGTGGACTTATGCTGTATTGGTGTGGCAAGAGAAGCTTCAATAACTGATATCTCAAAACCTTTGAACGGACAGTTCACCCCAAAATCAAAGTTTTATTACTATTTTTCCCTTTACCTACAGTGCTATTTATCCACAGACCTTGTTGTGAGCAGTTTCATGTAGGAACTATTTTCTTTACAATGAACCACATCCGCTAAAAGTATCACCACGTACAAGGAAGCATGAATCTACTGCTAACTCCCCTAGCACCACAGAGCTAGATAACATTAGAGCTCTGCTGAGGAGGAGACATTTAATGCTTACATCTCGCACTGTGAAGTCATGAGCCTCTAATCCCCGACTAGATGCACGCTTCCTTCTGCAACACGATAAGGTCAATGGGTTTAGCTCTGTAGAAAGAAAATAGTTCCTACATGAAACTGCTCACAACAAGGTCTGTGGATTATCTTAACCTTAACCGGGTCATGAATTCTGGAAAGAGACATTGCTGTCGATTTTTTTCAAATATATTTTTTTGGCACTTTGAGCCCGACAATTGCTATCAAGTTCCATCATAGTGGATAGAAGACATCTCTACAGAGGATATCTCCAACACTCGGGAACTCACACCAAAACGTTCTAGACTGATAAATAGCACTACAGGTAAGATAAAAAACATATTTTAGGGTGAACTGTCAGTTCAAAGAAAGAAACAACTGTGGAAAAGTGTTTTCACATCAAGAGATTTAGGAGAAGTTTAGTCAAACTCTGGAATATTTACAGTACAAACTACACTGCCAGAGAGGCTACATACTCCATACAACTGTTTCACAAGCGTTTGTGTCAGAGTGCTACAGTAAATCTTTATCAGGAGCTTGTCACTTTTAACTCTGCTTTAAATCTCATGTTCCGTTTCTGTCTGTCCTTTTTCCTTCTTTCTCTCTTGTTTTATTTGTCTTCATTTTTATATCTCCATCCCCCTTTCACTGATACTTTCTTCCCCATCTCTCTCTTTACGTTTTGCTCTGACACTCTCATCTTGTGCTTTCCATCTTTCCCTCTTACACCTCCTGACATTCTCTGTGATCTCTTTATATTCGCTCTGCATTCATCATTTTCTCTTTTCCTAACCCTCTCCTTTTCGTTCACTCTAGCCATTCAGGATGAAAGCAAGAAAATCTCCCAGTACCAGCTGCTGTTTAACAGACTGCCTCGTGTCAACAAGGCTACACTACAAGCCCTTATCAACCATCTTTATTGGTGAGAAACACATACATTAAAATCCTCCTGTATCTCCATACACGTTTGTGTGCACGCGCCCATGTGTGTTTGTCCTGCATGTGTTTCAGCGTGCAGCGTTTTTCCGAGCTGAACCAGATGAACCTCCATAACCTGGCCATAGTGTTCGGTCCCACACTGTTCCAGGCCGATGGGAAGGACTTCACTGCTGGCCGCGCTATAGAGGACCTCATACAGCACTACACACTCATCTTTGAGGTCAGACTCACTGCTCACTGTTACAGGCGGATGACGGGAGGGCAGAACATTTTGTTCTGGAAGCTGATGCACTGATCTTAAGTGATGTCGTCTGAAAACACAAGGCAGGGTGCATAGCTCTAAAAGGTTGAGATGTCAAAGAACGTGGCATCTTACATTGGCTGCAAGATTAAGCTCCCAAAAAGCAGAACAGATTCCAGCACTGCTATTTTATTTTCATTTTTTTTTGTCGTGATAAGTTTATGTTCTTACTGTGCTTGTTGTTTTTACAGAAAATTTAATAGAGAACAAGATGGGAAAAGCAGAAGGAAGTTAGGGAGAGAGTCAGGAAATACGTAATGATAGGATTGCCTCTCCTAAGCTTACAATGAAATCCCTGCGGCTATTGTCAAAATGTAAAAACAACAGCCCGACAACAGAAAGCCTACGAGGAAGTAAATAAAGAGGTTTGAGCTGCCAGTGGGGGTTTCTGCTAGAGATCTTAAGATTGGCGTGATCCTGTAATTTAAGTATTAACTGTTTGTCAGTTGATAAATGATTTACTGTTGAGTGAGTGACTGAATGTAATCTCTTTGCAGGTGGATGAGCAGCAGCTCAAGAAGCAACTGGAAGAGATCACTGTTATCATCCAAGTGCGAGAGAAACTCAACACAAAGTTTCCTGTGAGTCACACAAAACACCCCTCGGTGTTGTTGCACACCTGCATGCACATGTACGCTGCAGTTGGACACCTATGCATGCTGTTATTTGTTTCCTTAAGTTGTTGTCTTTCTGTGTGACCTTTTCTGTGTGCGTTTGTGCGTGCTGGACACATCAGAGTACTGAACCTGGAGGACATTTCATCTGCACAGTGTACCTGGAGGAAAAGAAGGACACAGCAGAGCAACATGTCAAGGTGACACAGACTTCACCAAATGACACAATGTTACTTTACATTTCACATTTTTGATGCCCAGTAGTTTCTTGTGTGGCACAGGGAAATCAAGTGGCTACATTAGTATGATGCTACACTGTCGCCTTTTACTAAGAAGTGAGGAGAGTAAAACTCCAGAGTAACTGTGTAACTTCTTCCCTCAGATCCCTGGCTCTATGACAGCAGCAGAGCTGACTTGTGAGGTCCTGGACCGGCGTAACATCGCAGTTAAAGACAAAGAGTACTGGAACTGCTGGGAGGTCAGCGACAAGGAGGAAATGGGTGAGTAAGATGAGGAGACGGACAGAGAAAGCACAATAGCTGACAAAAACCTAACCTTTTTGTGCTTTTAATTTTGACGCACATGATGATTTTTTTATTCGAATTTTATTTGCAAACACATAAAAGAGCATAAAATACAGATAATGAAAAATAAGAAATGTGTCAGTAGAGGTCAAGAAGCCACAGGCTTCTAAAACAGACCTCCCATAAACGTAGGACAAAAATAAAATTACAAAAAAAGAGGAAAAAGGATATAAAAGAACAAAGCTAACACAATTAAGAAAAACACAACAAAGATAAATGACAGCAAGAGGATAACAAGCTCTTAATAACGTGAACTTTGGCGTTCCATACCGGTACACCATGGTGTCTATGGGAGTATAGGCCATGTTTTGTTGTGTAAAAAGGAGGATGGAGATGATCCACCTGTCACATAGGAATGCATTTGGGAATAAAATTTAAAGTAGTTGCTAAAGGATGATGGTAGAGAAGAAGGCAGGAACATATATTTATTTATAAACACAGTTGCAGTTGGAGAAAGAAGCAAATCTTACGAATTGCTTTTGCAGCTAATAAAGTGTGAGGGACTTTCTACAGATTTGGCACGAACGTCCAACTGGACTCAGGTATGAACTGATTAGAATCTGGGGAGTTCAAGGTCACTGTGACCTAACTAAACATGAATTCAGATGCTAATCATGATGACATTTCACACAAATGTCTAAAGGTCAAAGGTCAGCTTCACTGTGACATCATACTGCTCTGCAAAAACACTTTTCTGGACATCATTCAACATTGTAACTCAGAAACAGAAGGGAGACATTTGGTTAGATACTGAATTGGTGACACCAATCTTGGGTTCCCACATTGAATCTATAGATCCTCAGTGCTGCTGGGGGGAAGATGTGTGCGAAGCATCCATGTTTTTACAGACATAGATGTAAACTTTAAGTGCAATTTGATTGGTTTGCAGAGGGATACAACTGCAAGGTGGTGATTCTAGTTACAAATAAGATTAATATGTTGTTATTGTGAATTTATCTCCATAGATATGTCTTGAATACAGCTCTTTTGGTTAGGAAAGCAACAGTGGTCGCTTTGGAAATTTACGGTAAGATAAAAAAAGGCCCAGAGCGACCCAAAAACAATGACTCAGAGCTTGTGAAGGGCTCTCCGCTTAACCTGCAGCATGACCTACTGAAAGTGACACACAAATTCCAGAGGCGAGAAGATCATTCTCAGCAATGTGACTGTGTGTCGTGGTTTGTTTTGAGCCTGGTATGTGGGCCATCTGGTTCCCCACCGGGAAGCCTGTAGGTGGCTTATCGAATGCCAGTATCACTCAACTGATTTGGCAGATTTCCCATCACTGGCCGGAAAACCAACCTGCTGATTACAGGGGTATATTGGGGAATTATGCTGCGAAAAGGACTATTAGAAATAGTATGATTACAAGAAGACATGGGGGAAAATTTCTGTCAGTCACTTGTTCAGTACAGACATAACAAAAGACATGACAAAAGATAGTTTTGAGTTTGGTATGTAGGCGTGCAAGCAGAAACTGTTTATGAGGATGTAAAGTACCATCAGTGTGTGCCATATCTGTATTCCATTGTTTGCTAAAATAGAAACAAAAACATTTTTTCATGGCTACAAAAAACATCATGCGCTGTTTTTTTTTGCGTCAAGAGCTCAGCCTGTTTGTCTGAGAATGATCATGTAAACAAATGATTTGAGGACAGATTGGATTTTCTTATATCACCCTTTGTTTTACATCCCTCTGCTTCCCTCAGAACGTCCACTGCACTATCAGGAGCGAGTCTTACCCATCCTCCACTCCTTTGGCACAGACTCCCATCTGCTCATCAAGAAACACCTCGCCATGGAGGCGATGATTGTTTACCTGGGTAAACACACACTCACAAATCAACTGCTAACAAAATGTTTCCCTCTAAAACATTGTGCTGTTAGTCCTCTACATGTCCTCTATCTTTATGATCTCTCATTCTGCTCTGCAGCCAGTAAAGTGGATGTATCCAAACACGGGATGATGAAATTCAGAGAAGAGCGAAGCATCTTGGGGTTGGGACTTTCCTCTGGAAGTTTCCACGACCGATATTTCATCCTCAACTCCAGCTCTCTGAGAATGTACAAGGAAGTCAGAGTAAGACTGAGAGATTTACAGGAAACAAATTTCTCATTTCCTGTTGTCACATTGCTTCATAGGCTGTTTCTGTCTCTCTCCGTCTGTCAGAGTAACCGTCCGGAACGTGACTGGCAAGTGAAAAACCTAAAGGTCTACCTGGGCATTAAGAAGAAAGTCCGCCCTCCTACATGGTGAGAATATGCAGTGTGGCATTGATGTGACTTTGTATCCTCCTCACGTCTACTGACTAACAAACAACAGGTGGCTGCTCTGAATTGCGAGAGCTGTAAAAACAACCATTGTAGGAATGTTATATTTGCTGTAATGGAAAAGACGGGACTTTAGCCGCCGGCACCTGCCTGTCAAACAGAAAAACGGCCAGCTCCCTGTCACAGTGCTCACCAGTGGAAGTGGAAGTGGAAGTGAAAGGCAGCCCCAAATTCACTCTTATTTTAGAATAAGCTCACTATATTTGCGTCATGTGGTACTGTGTCTGCCATTTTCATAGCTTCCTATTGGATGTGTGCTGCTGCCACCTTGTCACTACCTTTTGTTATCAAGTCCAGACCTCACCTGCACACTGTTACTGGCTGGGTGCTACACAACACTGCCCAAAAGTTGCAGTCTATAAAGAAGAAAATACAGACAGAGGCCAGAGGCTCTGCAAACAAATAAACCGCCACACATTTCTAGTGAGTCGTATGTAAGAGGAATTATTTCTGTATGAGTCTATACAACATTGTTTTGTAGGAAAATTCTAGGCCCAGTTGTTCAAAGAGCGTAATCCAGAAAAGAATGATGTGGATTTGGAAATCCCATGTTTTGCTAACCAGGATCAGATGAGCCAACTTACTTTTGTGCCAGTCTTTGAAGGCAACATTTGATTGGATTATCCTAATCCAGATACTAACTTTTCAAGCGACCAAATCCAGATAAGCAACGCTCTAAATGGAACTACTAGCTATGTAAAGTACCACAGGTTGAAGCCAGTGTGGGCGTCAGAGACAGAAAACAGCATGGCAGGTGCTATTTTAAGAAGCTACTTTTGACTGTCATTGTATTTAATATAAAGTGATAAATGGAAGGTAAAATTTAAGAAATATCCTTGAAGAAATTCATTTAAATAAATGTCTGATAAGTTACTGTCCATCACCTGTCTATCACCAGCCTACGGCCCACTGATGAAAGCCTGGTCACATTACTTCTGAACAGCTTGGCCCTGTATAGTATACCTTCAAATCAAGCATGGGTTGCACATAAATGCTAGAAATAGTTCAAAGAACATTCATCAATAAAACAAATTCATCATCAGAATTAATCACAGACTGACAGATACATCTGTTACACCACTCACTTTTCAGCATAATCACTTAAAGGAATAATCAGCGACTTGACTTAAATAATTCATGTTCCAATTTTGGGTGTATTTGCCTCATCAGGAAAAGCTCATGGGGACCTGTAAACCAGTGACCACCAGGGGGCAGACTGAGCACAAGAATCACAGGCACTATGACATTCATAATTGTACTGATGTTGAACTAATTACATCTTTCTTTCTTTCCGTGTGTGTGTGTCCAGTTGGGGCCTGACAGTCGTGTATGAGAGTAAGAAACAAGAGAAGCCAGAGAGGCAGCAGTGGTGAGTGGATGTCCAGTTCTGTATGTATCACATGTCGACCCCATCTATACAATATGCAGCTGTCAGCCCGGAGCACTTACAGCTCAGACCAGTCCTGCTCATGCTGTCGGTTTCCACGAGCACACACGTTTTATTCCAAGCTTTAACTTTCATTTGTCTGTATTACACCCTTGTGTCACTCGGTATGGTGAATAGAACTGAAGAATATGAGTTTTTCCCTTTAAGAAATGTAATTCCTGCCGTACTTTTTGAAACATCATACTCTTCTACAACCCCGCTGCAGCTTTTGATCTCTCTGCAGCAGTACGCAGCCTTCAGTGCAAACTTATTCAGTCGCTCTGACACGTCTGCTGTCCTTATGTTTAGCAGGCACTTTCATTTTCCCCTTAGTGGCAGTATGATCACACTTGTGATGTGCATGTAAACACAAGCAGCATTAGAAAAAGCTTGCAGTTGTATCTCTAGGCAGAGAAAACAGGTCAGATCCCTGCGTGAGAGTGCTGAGAAGGAGGCATTATGAAAGGTCGGCTCCACCCAGGAGGGAAACACACATGAGCACACCTGTAACCATGCCTCTATTCTAATTTGTTCACATACATCCCTCTGTGTGTGCGCCTGCGACGAATACGCGTGTACACCCGTGTGCATGCTCTGTGTGTGTCCATGTGTTCGTGTTACAGTGGGCTCTACTCTGTCAGCAGCACTAGACATCAGCACTGTTGTAATGGGAGTGCTGTTCTCGTCACGCTGTAGGCAGTATCATCCCTTGGTTACGCTCCATTGCCGTGTCGCTCACAGCAAAAAACACACACCTGAAAGGAAGGGGAGCGAAAGGGGGAGGATTTGCAAGAAAGATAAAGAAGTCAGGGGGAGCGAGGGGAGAGAAGAGAGGCAAAGTGTCGCGCTGAAGAGGAGAAACTGTAAACTAAGTAAGAAATTTTGCATTTACTGCAGGTGAGCGAAAACTTAGCGAGGAGAGGAGGGAGGTTAGAGATACAGCAGAAAGTGGAATAATGGGAAAATTAATGGATGAGGAGGTGCCCATGTGGAATGTGGAATATCATTCAATCTCACTTAGCCACCTGCACTTAATGTCGCTTTAGTCTTTTCCATCCCCTCGAAACTCTCCAACACTTGTTAATTTTATCAGCATACTCTTGCAGGCGATGTACTTAAGCTACTTTTCAGAATATTATGTAAATTTCATTCAGTGTCTTTATGGATGGTGATAAATGAGCAGCATTTATTCTTCTGCAGGTGATAAATGTTTGAGATTACTGGCCCAGTTAATTGCATAGAAAGTAATACAGCACTGGAGGTATGCGTGAGAGTGACTGTCCTGTTTTGAATCCCAGCAAGCACTAATGAGCTCCGCTGGCCTTAATGATGCAAACTAGGGAGAGGGAGGAGCTCTGTGTGTGTGTGTGTGTGTGTGTGTGAGGTGTTTTAGCATGTGTGCTCAATCTCTTGACTGTAGCTAAATTTATGTCTTTGATGCGTACCATACTGTATCCCGTTCAGTGCTCAAGTCTGTGTCTGATTTGTTGTGTCTCAGTGGAGGACGCTTGAATAATTGTTGTAGTCTAAATCTGTGCTCATAACAATAATAATTGTATAAATAAAGCCTATTAATTCAGCAGCACAGCATGGATGATGACTCGGAGGGCTTTGTGACGGCAACCTGAGTGGCATAAAATATGTCCATGCACACACACACACACACACACACATTACTACAGATACACTTTTCACGGACACAGACATACACACACTCTCAGTGCTGAAGGTCCTAATCAGCATTTCTCTTTGGTGGGAGTTTAAATTAGGAATCACACTCAGTGTTTACGCTCACGGCGCTGCCAACAGGCGCCATAAGAGAGAATATGTCAATTTCAGTTAATATCTTTGACTGCCTCCTTCTCTTTCTTCTGGTTCTCTATCCGAACGTCCCTCAGTTGCTGAATGCCTTCTGACTTCCAGACCACATACTCACACACACACACACACACACACGCACACACACGCACACACACACACACCACCTCCTGATTTTTTATCACACTGTCTCCCTCACTTTATCACTCCTCTATTTGCAGGTATCTCTGCTGTGACACCCAGTCAGAAATGAGGGAGTGGTATGCTACTTTTCTCAGTATCCAGGTGCGATCTCTCTCTCTCGCTCACACACACACACACACACACACACACACACACACACACACACACACACAAAAACAACACGTTGATGGGCTTCAATATGCATAATTTACATACATTGTGTGACTCCGCTGTTTGCTATAATGAAGTAGTTTTGTATCATATTTGCTGAAACTATCACTATATTCTTAAAGACATACAGCAGACAGACAGTCTGAAAAAACATCATGTCCCTCCTCTTCTTACTGATCCTAATTGCATTTGGTAGAATCAGACCGCAGCGAGACAGCAACAACCAATCACAGCTGTCAATCATGTCGGTCACTGCTTTTGTACAGTCAAACTGTCAATCTAGGCAGCGCTGATCAAATATTAATCAAGATTCTGCTACTGCATTTTCTATATCTCACCACAAATGTTTCAGAAACATATTTTAGTGCACTGTTTAGCTGTAAAATGAGAGTTTGTTACGCAAGCATCGCCCACTAGCCGGACCAGCTTTCTCATTTTACAGCCAAACAGTCACTAAATATGTTTCTGAAAACATTTGAGGCAAGAAAAAGGCAAAGCAGTTACAGAATCTTGATTCATATTTGATCAGCGCTGCCTAGGTTGACAGTTTGACTGCAGTTCATCAACAGTGACTGACATTATTGACAGCTGTGATAGAGACTCCTTGGCTCTGATTGTTTTTTTTTGTTTACATGTAGTAAGACCATTTGAAGCTCGACACTGCGATAGAGTATGCAGAGGAATATGATTTTATTCATAGATTATGTGTCTCATTTATTGCTGTGAGAATACAGAGACAGTTTCAGCAAATATAAAAATTAAAGGTATAAAAGTTTCCAGCTGCAGCTTTAAGGCTTATAAAACACACACTGCACTATTGGATGCAGTACACTTAAACAGGACCATTTAAATGGCACGTAAGATGCTTTAAAATCTTTTCCTAAACCTCCTGTTTGTAATGAAGTCATGTAAATTCTCTCCTTGCTCCCTCTTTCCATCTCCACCTTCTTCTCGATAAAGTACGATGGCAACGTGTGGCCTCAGGACGGACTCCAGCAGACACGAGTGAGCCGTGCGCTGCCGGATACGCGTCATGGTAATGTGTCTCTGATACCGCTGCGTGGCAGTGAGAATGAGATGCGGAACAGCGTGGCCGCTTTCAGCCAAGACCCGCTTGCTGTGAGTGAACTTACCAATCACTGGGACTGATCTCAGTCAAAGCAGGACAGGAAGCTTTATCTAAAGCTCCTGGCCAATCAGGGACACTCATGCTGAACAGGTGGTCTAGACCCTTAACCCTGAACCTTTAGCGAAGAGGTGAACAAATTTGCACTGACTGTGTGCTAGTTGTGTAGCGTGTACTTTGGTGGACAGAAGTTTATTCAAAATTTTACCCAGTTAAATTTTTTAGGATATATGATTGGGTATGAAAAACTTTTTTTTTTTTTTTTAATTTACTCCACCAAAAGGAGGGCAGGAGTTGGGGGTTAACACCTGAGCAGAATCAGTCCTCTCTGTTCCATGATTCAACTGTGATTTAACCATCATGACAGGATCTGGGTTCTTAAACTGTGTGTTTTGACCAAAAATAGACTCCAGGCTGTGTGTTTTCACAAGCTGAGAGTCCAGGACAAGAAAATAAATCACTAGTTTGTGTCTGGGTCTAAAAATGTTTAAGAATCCAGATGACGTAAAGAGGAGTAGACCGCAGCATCTTCATATTGTAGGAGGTTTGGACCGAACCGACAGAGGGGAGAGTCACTCTGGTGAGGCTCTGCCAAAGCAGTGCTTCAAAATACCAAGGAGAGAACAGAAACAAGGAACAACACAACTCGTGCCTGCCCTGCAGGCAGGCTATGGCGAATATGTTATAACACTGTGTTTGACAGCGCTGCTGCCGTATCAGCTCCCATAGCTGTACACTTGGCAAGAGTTTGACAAACATCATCACTGCTGGTTTGTTGGACTACTTTTCAAGCGCACTGACATTAAACCAGTTCAACAGCATCAGTATCACCCTCTCCATCTGTCTGCTTATTTCCATAGAAAAACTGAGCGCAGCCATCCAACATAATTCACTGTGCACTCAGTTGTGGTATCGGTCCAAATGTCCACAGTCTGATGATGCAGTTGTCTTCTCCCGCAGTTTCTATAGCCATCACATGCCTCTCATTAGTTTGCTGCAGACTGCAGCAGCACATAAGAATTCAACTCAGACTGCCGTTGCTTCCATCGGCATGAACAGGATTCTAGGGTTGTTTTGCCTTCCAGATATTTTCTATTGATCCTCATCTTTTCAATGTATTGACTGGATAAAAAATTTTGTTGAGAGTGTGAGAGGAGGTGTGATTGCTTTGGTGATGGGACGGCAGCACAAGCTGGGTTTATGCAGGATGTTTTTGAATGTGGGGGTGGAGGAGAGAGATTCGCAGCATATTGATGTGTCCGATTTTCAACGTGCAGTGAAAGAGTAAATATGGAACACTGACCGTGTGTGTGTGTGTGTGTGTGTGTGTGTGTGTGTGTGTGTGTGTGTGTGTGTGTGTGTGTGTGTGTGTGTGTGTGTGTGTGTGTGTGTGTGTGAGGATGGTTGGATGCCCCTGATTATGCCTCTCAAGGTGAATCCAATGATGTTGCTGTGACTTTCTGAATGCTGATATCAGATTCAGCACATCTTCTTTCTCTCACACGCCAACAAGCGTTCTTCACACTTCTCTCGCAGTTTAGACATACCATCACCACCTGCCTGCCTCTTAATCTCTTCCTCCCGACATTCCCCTTCTGTCTTCAGTCCATCACTGTCTTCACCTCCCTCTATTCCCACACCTCCCAGTTCCCCCATCTGTCCCTCTCCCTCCCTGCCGTAACCCCTCTGTTGTTTATCTTTCAGCTCTTTAGAGATGTTCGATAATGGTCGCTGCAAGAAAGGTAAGACAATTAAAGGTGGATAATACACAACTTATTGAGGGGCTTTTTTTGTTTTTTGTTTTTTTCTTATATTTGTGTCCCCTAAAATGTCTGACCTTGACTGTACTGATTTGTATCTGTGCAAAAAGATTCAAACATTTCCTCGGCAAGCTAGATTAGGTATTTCACTAATACGAAAGCCAGTCGTCTAATTCAAGAAGCACCTATCGACGGGGAACAGACTTTGACACAGCATTTGCAAGGAAACCTGAAACCTCAAGCTCAGAGCGGACTCGTCAGTACAGAGAGTGGGGCTGGGTGATATGTCCTGAAAATTATATCAATGAGTCAAAAAGTTGTAGTGGTGACTATTTTTTATTTTTCAGAAAATATTTACACAACAAGATTCTTCAGTAATCATCAGCAATGTGGATGTATCGGCCAAGTGGATTTAGGCAAGCGTTAAAACAAAAAGAAAATGTGTTAATTGATACATTTACATCACTTTACTGTAATTCAGACTTTAGACAACATTTATGTCATATCATGATACTACAATATCCAAAATGTGAGACAATATACAGTACTGTATATACCATCTTAATATTGCCCAGCCCTAACAGAGAGCAGAGTTTGCTTCAGCATAGCTAAAGTTTTGACAGACTCTATCGTAGCAGATATTATTGTATGTTGTACAACAATTAGTGCTGGGTTAGCCACTGCCAGTTAGCTTACAAGCTAACCAAAAACACTAACAAATAAAAGATACTTACTGCACTTATCTTTCTGATTCATCTGCTAGTCACCGATTTTGGTGCACAGCAGACTCCTCATCTGACTCTGAATCTGACTGAAGCTCAAACATATATGGCAATCAGATTTTTCAGTGAGGGAGAAAGAGTCGATGTGCTTCCAGCCTCTTTTCAGATTGTTTTTAACTATTAAATGGGAAACCCATGGTAAAAAAAAAAATATTAGTATAAGGAGGGGGACTTCAAAGATGTCAGCTTGGGCACCTGACATTTTACAAATAAAATGACGAATGGATCAATCTAAAAAAATAATGACCATGTTAATCTGCGTTAAAAAAAACCCCCCACAATGATACAGCCCCAGTAGTATGTCCTAATACTGTATAGGCTACATATCATAAAGTTTGAATCAAAGATAAAGCATTTGGTTGATTTGTTGTTTTATCTGTCAGGCTGTGTATCTGCTCTCCTGACCGCCGCTTACTGAGTCCACATCTTATCAGCAGCCTCATATCTGGTTGCCATGGCTCCGAGACATTCGGAGTCTGGCTGAAAATTTGAAGACTGACCTCTCAGGGAAATATGCTGTGAAACTGGTTTTAAGAGTGTCTAGTTTTAGGGGTACCTTGTTAAGGTGTAAGCTACATGTTAGTTTGACCATGTGGTTTCAGTCTACTGTGATGATGAAAAGAACATCTACAGATATTTAGGAATTAAAAAGTCTGAATGGCTAAATCTATGAATTTCTGTTCTTTAAAGGGTGAATGGTCGACCTCAGATGATCTCTGAACATTCCAGTGGCATCATTATTCTGTGACTGTAAGGACCAGAATGACGGACACTCAAAGCCCAGACACTCATACTGTATGTGGATTACACTGCCATCTGCTCCTTTAAATATGAACTGGACCAAACGTACACGGACAAACAGGATCACATGTATAATATAACCAACACTGGCCTCCCTGCACAAATGAATCTTACTTGATGCACAGTTGAAGCAGCTGGGAGCTGTGGCATTCAAAAACAAAGGAGTGATAGTTTGATGGACTACAATCACTCGCCTCCAACTTGACGAGCGCCAAGATCAGTGGCATGTGACTCAATAACTGCATTGCATTATGGGACGGAAGCATGAAAGACATGCTGAGAGAAACCTTCATTTCCTTTAACATATTTCAGAAAAGACTTAGTGGTGTTACTCTAGGCACGAGCACAGAGTGCTTAGCATTTTTTTTAAAATAGAAGATTAAAGTTTATTGACTTGCAGTCGTAGCTGAATCTGATTTATGATTTTGTGATGCTTTCAGCTGTCTTGCTGTACTATTGCTCAGAGAACCGTCGGGATGATCCTGCCATTCAAAATTAAATAATTGCTATTGTAAGCAAAGCTGATGTCATAGGAGACGGTGACCTGATTCTGCCCAGCGTTTGGTCCACAGGGACCGAGACCGGGACTGAGAGGAAGAGCTGAGGGATGGCTTGTGATGGATCTGTGTCTGTTACGCCGCAGGACCTTTGCCTGTACTGAACTGTGCAAAACTGTGTGTCAATTTGTCTGCATT
The DNA here is from genome assembly GCA_035609425.1 of Epinephelus awoara. Taxonomy (NCBI): domain Eukaryota; kingdom Metazoa; phylum Chordata; class Actinopteri; order Perciformes; family Serranidae; genus Epinephelus; species Epinephelus awoara. Next base: position 29,508,251 of record CM069297.1, read on the forward strand.
TGTGCACCAGTGTGTGTACGGTATGTGTGGATATATGTACGTGTGTTTGGGGAGTGAAGGAACGAGAGCTGTGCCGAAAAAGAGAAGAGAAGCACTTGATTTACTCTTGTCCCTTACTAGAATCATATAAACTCAGTGCACCCTCACTGAGTCACATTACAAACCATATCAGTTTATACAAAACAAAGTCTTGTCTTGTCTGTCCCCCTTCTTGTCCTCACAGTCCTCACACTGCCTCCTCTCTGTAGATCCGTTTCTAAACCCTGTGATGCTTAGATGTACAGTACATACCTGGGCAGTTTTGTCATTAACCAGCAGTATTTATGAAGTTTTAGATTATGCATTAGTCACATTGTCTTTTTTGTTATGCACAACTATTGCAGCAGTATATTATTATAGTTTGTTGGTCAGCACAGGGCACAGAGGTGCTTCGATACATCTGTCAGCACAATTAGAAACTGTAAGTGCACTGTAATCTATCATCCTTTCCACTAGGGTCCACACTTGTATATATTTTGTCGAAAGGGGAGCCATGAAACATTCTGTATTAACTGTATTAACCTGTCAGCAGCTGCCTTACGAGCTCTTCACCACCTGTAGGTTTCCCCTGTTTTAAAGACTTCTTATTTATTTGGACAGCAGAGGACGCTAGATGCTGTGCTGTAGAGAGCTCCACCTCTGCTGGTGAGACACCATGACGTTCAGCTAAATGTTTGTTTTTAACACATTTAGGCACAGTTTGTGTGAAAAACGTGTATATGCAGTGTGTGTGTGTGTGTGTGTGTGTGTGTGTGTGTGTGTGTGTGTGTGTGTGTGTGTGTGTGTGTGTGTGTGTATGATGTGTGTGTGTGTGTTATTAGGTGCCCTCCAGCACAGACCTCAGCAGGAGTCGAGAGAAGATTCCACTCTGTGTAGTAACGTGATTACACTCTGTAGAAAGTATTTACCACCTCCATGTGCTAAATATTGTATTGGTTTCAACATTGAATCACAAAAGATGTTTTTTTTTTTTTTTTTTGGAAGATGGGTACAAATATTAACCACAAAATAATTGTTTGCATGCAAGTTTTCAGTCCTGTTGAATGATGTGTGATATGAAGCTTATGACAATCATAGCATTAACTATGATGGTCTAAACCCTCATCAGACAGTACAATCTTATGCCACTTTGTTTCACAGCCTCTGGCAAACATTTTTTAAGTCTGTGCCCTTTTTACACACTCAGCTGTTCTAGGCAGATTTCCAATTGTGTCACTGTCTTTCCTTTTTTTTTCATGGTAGAGCTCGCGGCGCTTTCAAGGGTAATTTAGACCTTTCTTTACTCTTCACACACTTAGCTGCAGCCACGGCGGGTGAATACTTAATCAGTTATTTCCTGTTTCATATCTTAAACTACTCTGGATACATTTATAGAGGTCAGTAGAGATATTTTTGTCAATCACTGTCCAAACCTCTGTAGCACAACAGTGATTCAATGTAGTAAAACAATAAAGTATGAAGTCCAACAGGGGGTGGTGAATACTTTTTATAAGCAGCGTATATTCTCTCTCTCTGCCTCTTTCCTTATTCTGTTACTCTGCGTTTTACTGATTTTGATTCCCTGAAACTCTAATAAACACATTCAGCTATTTGTGTGTGTGCATGTTGTGTTTCTGAATATAATTATAGTGCATAGTCATATTTTACTCTTTAAAAAAAAAAAAAAAAAGTGTTTTTCTAAAAGGTCGATGCCCTGCAGCTCTGCTTTGCCCTCATGGTAATCCACTTGTTTTTCTTCAGTGCTTTTATGAAATTAATGTACAAACACACACACAGTCAAACTCAAATCTGCCCTACAGGCTAACTGTGAGAACAAGCTGGGCTACAAACACACACACACACACAACACACTGCTCATAGGCTACACACATGAATATATAGGGGCAGAAAGTTTTGCGAGGCACTTGGGCTTCATGACAATGTCATGCTACAGCCATGAAATGGAAGCTCAGAGATGTGCTTCGAGGAAAAATGTCAAGAGTGTGTGTGTGGGAGGTACAGTGATCATAGGGAGAGCCCTGGGGAGGTCTCCTGTTTGTGTGTGAGTGTGAGTCACGGTGGTCCACCAGCTCTCTGTTCATTCTTCTAAGCAGAGCTGACACATCAGGGTCACTCTGTACCTCGAGACACACACCGGAGAGCCCCTCAAGGGACATACACACTGGAGACCTTCACTATACCATTCACACACACACACAGGAGCGCTACCAGGGGAAGAACACACAGGAGGATGCCTAAACACACACACCCAAAGAGCCTTTATTACATAGGTCATAGCAGCAGTTGCGTAAAGCAGAGGGATGACGACAGATTGGTGTGGTTCAGAGAGGGGCTGCGAATGGAAGACAGAGATAAAGTCCAAACTGAGGAAATGAGCCTCAGGGGCGGACTTGCAGGGTGGCAGGACACGCCAACTGCCAGGACCTGCCAGCCCACCTGCCAGCTCCCAAAAATAAAAATGTACATTTTCATTGAGCACAGTGTGCCACGACTCCCGAAACAGACAAACAATAGGAGGGACAATCGCAGATAGCAGCATCCCACAGAAATCTGGACATCCACCTGTGTGAGCCAATTTCCCTCATTTCCACTCGGAGCACACAGCGGCAACAAGAACAGCGTGAGTGAGTGACACTAAAATTGGCTTCCACTGCACGCTGCGCCGCATCGGCAGACGTACGTGGAGGCTCCTTTAATGTGAAGTTCAGCCGGATTCAGGTTGGTGATGAAAAGCATGTGTGGGCTAGAGTGCATCGTGACAGACTGAGGCCATTGTTTGCTCAAAGATACAGTGAACCTCAAGTACGTTCTCAAACTATGAGTCAACAAACAAACAAACTACTGCAGAACTATCAAAATTAAAGTGACTATCACAGGTCTGTATGCAGTGTAATACATTGTTAAGGTGTTTACATTCCACTCTCTCAATATTAATAACAACTATTTGTGTACGTTTCAGTGGTGGCAGGTATAACTATAACTATATACATTTACTCAAGTACTGTACCTACTTGAATAGAGTTTTTAGGTACTTAAACTATTTCCATTTAATGTTACTTTATACCTCCACTCTACTGCATCTCAGAGGATAAAATTGTACTTATTACTCCACATTTATTCAATAACTTCAATTACTTTGAAGATTCAAGTTAATACAAAATATAATCCAATAATAAATGATGATTTATTATTATAGATTAAACTACACAGCAGTAGTAGTTAAATGGCTAAAATCCGACCGATCACTGTGGCTCCCCCTGTGGACCAATGTTTTTTGTTTTTTGTGTTTGTTTTTTCAAATTTTTGGTATGACTAAGTCATGGTATGGTATGCTGTACTCAATGGGTATGGATTGGTATAAAGTAATTAAAATAAGCTCCTTTATCAGCTGCAACATTAATGAACAATGACGAAGTACAAACGCGTTAGTACCTTTACTTGAGTGACATCTTTGAATTATTTGTAACACAGTAAAAGAGCTGGATAGTTCTTTTACCTCTGATAACTTATGTTGCAAACTGGAAGGTACAACAGCAAATACAGCACCAACATATTTCATTTTAGTGACTTTTTTTTCCCCTTTATTCCATTTCCACTGTAGGTTACTGTAATATAGGGGGAAGTATGAGGGGTTTGGGCTCTAAAAATGAAATTGAGAAAATCTTCCTCCCATCACTCTCCTTCTTCTTTATGGTACACCATCCAAACGCCTAAATAAACTCCAGTACATCCAGAACTCTGCTGCCTGTCTACTCACCCATTCCTGATCCCTCAATCACATCACCCCTGGCTCCCTGTCCCACAACGCACACTCTCCCTAAACATATTCGAGAATGCACTGACCTCTCTTGACTCAAATCAGTCATCAAAACTCATCTTTTCAAAGTAGCTTTTAATATGTGTGTTTTATTGTATTCTGTTTTGTGATCATTTTCAACTAATGTAAAGTGTCTTTGAGTACCATGAAAAGCACTCTATAAATAGAATGTTTTATTATCATTATCTTTTTCTGACACAATGGAGCCTGTGGACTCTGAATTGTACTGATTTATCTCAGGAATGTTTGGAAATAGTTTGTGCAGTTCAACAAGTATTCATTTAAACTGCAAATTTATTCATTTTTTTTATGCCTCAGCGCTGGTAACAGCTTAGCCAGAGGCATTATGTTTTTGGGTTGTTTGTCACTATGTGATTTGTAAACAGAATATCGCAGAAACACCTTGCGGGATTTTCTTTAAATTTGGCACAAACGTCCACTTGGACTCAACAGTGTACTGATCAGAATTTGGTGGTCAAAGGTCACTGTGACCTCACAAAACATTTTGGGCCAAAACCCAAGAATTCAGACACTAATTATGACAAAATATCACAGAAATGTCTAACAGGATGAAGTGATGGCATTTTATATCCAAAAGGTCAAAGGTCAACCTCACTGTGGCATTATATTGTTCTGCAAAAACCCTTTTCTGGCCATAATTCAACGTCATATCTCAGGAACTGAAGGGGAAACTGTGCTGATTGTATAGACTGTCTCTGCTGTCAGGTTCAATACATGTGTGAAGCGTCCATGTTTTAGAATTTACAGCTTCTTTGCATCAACAAACCTATTTGAAGCATCGTCTGCAGCCACGGTCACGTATGGGCCTGGAGAGACGTGGATGTGAACTGTAAATGCAGCTTGACTGATTCGGGGAGGCATACAACCTGAGGGCAGTAATTCTAGTTTAATTTTTAAAACTGCAACTATAAGCAGCCTTTAAATGGAATAAGCTGGGAGAAATGTTTCTGTTGATAATAGTGTTTCTGTCTGACAAACAGATGCTGCATTTACTGGCCCTCGCCTATACAGTAACTCATGTCAGCTGAGTATTTGCATACCTGGTCAATTGCACTGATTTAAAGACATATTACATTTACTGTGTATTTCTTATTGTCTTGGTTTGGATCTCTTTTTCTTTTCTACTGTCTGGTGGTCTGAGCGAACAGCAGAAGATTTGATTGTCGACAACGCTCCTTAATCATTTGCTATTCTCCAGCATACTGTAGATTTTAACCTGCAAATTATATTTATCGGTCATACCTTGTGTCCTTCATTGCACCTTCTTACATCCACCTGCAGTGTTTAGCTGCATGAGGCATCGGTCCAGATTTGGATAATTACTTTGCCTCCTGCCAGAATCAGCTGCCACCCCACGGAAAACTTTCTAATCCTCCACTGATGAGCTTTAGACAAGTTCTGCAGATATAATCGATTAAACCTGTTTGTTCGGTTCTATTCATTTCATGTTTTCTCTCTCTTGAACCTTGACAAATTCATTTCAGCCTCAGAAATCTTACCCTTTGTTGTCAAGGAAACCCGCCAAGCAAGCAGCGATCACATCAAAGGTGTTGATCCTGGCAGTGTTTTGACTATAAAAGGCATTACGGTCAGAGGTCATATCGCATTTTATTTAATGTCATACCTCAGATAGGCAGGCTGTGCTCGTGGTATCAAGCTGCGTCAGGACGTTCACGCGTTTCCAAAGCAGCGTGTGCCTTTTCTTTCTAGTCTCTGTTAACATCAGTGCTGAAGCTCAGCAGCACACGTTGATTGAAGCAGCTGTCAGGCAGATTGAAAAGATGTGAAGAGACATGTACAGGTGAGAGGGGAAGCACATCAACCTTCTGCCGAGCCTTTTGTTCTTTGTCATGTACTGGATCCCCGAATAACTTGTCATCCTGATTAAGATAATGAGAGGTGAGAGATTAAAAAACTCAGAGCCGCTGTATCGTGTCCTCAGAACTTATTTTAGGGGCTCATGCAGAAAAAATGTGAACCTGTAGTTCAAACAAAGGTGAAATCTCCTCTGAAGGCACTGATGCTGCGAAATATGTTTAGTTAGGATGGCACAGTTCTCTTGTTTCCTAACAATACTGACAAAACATGTTAAAATCTTCTCTGTGACTATCAGAATGCTAAGTGCAGTTAGCATCTTTTTATTTGCTTATATTTTTTGTTATATTTGTTTGTTTTTAGTTTGTAAATAACAGTGGCTGACATGGCCTTAATGGTTGTGAAATAGTGGACGGAAGCTCCAGGGTCCACCTTTCATCCACAAACTGCACACTTTACCATGTCTGCTGTCAAAACTTTCACTATGGTAATGTAGCAGGGGGAAACTAGGACCCAGGCGAAATTTGGCCAATCAAGGTGAGAGCACCTGAGCTGTTTAGAGCCTCATGGAGCACAGGTGTGTGTGTGCCTCACCCTTCATCTGTGAACACTACTGTGCACATGCTTGCCTGGTAAGCCAAACAAACCCTATGTTTTAAATAGATTTCATTGTTAAGAGCCTGCTATGGCATTTTGACCCGCACTGACTGTTGGCTTTGCTATTAAAGTTCACCTGTAGCTATCTGATAGTGAACTTGGGTGTTACACTTGCAAACTTTGCTCTCTGTATTGATGAGTCTTCTCTGCGCTGGAGGTTTCAGGATTCTCTGCTGTGGCAAAGTCTGTTCCCCTGTCGATATGCATATTAGACAACAGCTAGCTTTTGCATCGGTGATGTAGCTAATCTAGTTTGTCAGCGTACTGTTCAAACAGATTTTAGACAGACAGACAGACAGACATCGCCTTCTTCAGCTGTGGGATTTAAAAACACCTTTAGTGACAAACTTTGTGCAGATACAAATAGGTTATGTCGAGGTCAGGCATTTAAGGGGACGTAAACACAGTGTGATGGGTAGTGCTTTCATGCTTTTTTAGTGCTTGTGAATGTAGCCCCAGGTCTGCCTCCTCCCCCAACCACACCCCTACTTAGTGCCTGATTATATAAGGGCCTTGGTGGCAGGGCTCATTCTTTTTGGCTCCTGTGCTCTTCCCTATTGTGGCTGGTTGTTAACAGCTTTGCTCTGATCCATTATCTGTGCACAGTGCATGTGGAAACCCTGTTGTCCTGCCTGTGAGTGATTTGTGTTTGTGCCCCATTCCTAATTTTAGGTTCTTGAAAAAGTACTTCCAGGGATGTAATTCCCAAGGTGGCATTGGCAGTTCTCTTCCTACTTTTTCCATTTATTGCCCCCTCGCCACAATAGGAAAACACATTTTTGTGTGGAGGGAACTCTGGAGCCACTTTCATTTCGTTGTCACTACTGCTGTCAGAGAATGTCTTAACAAGATGGTGGAGCAATAACAGCAGCTGGAGAGATGAGAGAGAAAGGAGCTCATCCCATGAGACGCATGAGACGTAGTGCGCAACATACTGATGAAGGAATTAGCCAAATTATGTTTACACAAGACCTTAATTAATAAATGCAGCAGATCATTACGGCAACTCCTTCAGGCCTGCAACTAGATGCAATATATTGATTTGAATTTAGCGTGTTTACCTACCAAATGTAGAGTATATTTAGACTCATATTTTATGTCTACAAAAAGAAATTGCAATGGCAAAATTGATATAGAGCATCAGATGAACTCTAGAAACACTGGAAACACTACAGCTCAAAATATCAAACACAAAAATTACAGTAGCATTGCAGAATCATGCAGGAACAGACACGAATGTGCATAAACTTTCTGCCTCCATGCATGCCCAGGACGCTTTCTACGACACCTATCCTCCTGGCATGCTGTAATGTCATCACAGCTTGAGGTTATTTTAAATATTTTTGCCGTTTTTGGATAGTTCATAGAGTTACAGATAACATGCAACAACATGTACCTGTGCATAACTGAATTGGGGACATTGCACAATGTACAATATATATTGCAAGACCCCCAACTTGGCCTTTTAATTAAATAATATTTAAAGTTAAATGCATTGCAAAAATCCAGATTTGGTGTGTAGTCGTCAAACAGAGAGACAAACACAATCAATTTGTAATTTCAGAAAATAACTGTTAATCTCTTTACAGTAACACAAGAGGACTGAAGAGTCCCTAAAGTGCTCAGAGGGATGGAAATGTGAACATCCAAAATTTCATAACAAAAGGCTCAACAGCAGCTACTAAATTAACTGTGAGACAAACAACAGACAGTAATAATAATCTCTGGTAATGTCAAGGTTTTTGAGCAGCAACGCCAAACAAACACTGTAAAACAAACATGACTGCCTGTCTGCTCTCTGACCTTACAGATGAAATGCAGAGTACATACAGTACAGCTTCTCTGAAGAACAAAAAATTTTAAAGGAGCATGAAAAAACCACACAGTTTATTGGGCCTGCAGTGATATATATTATGTAGCTGTTTTATTTCCTAGACACCAAAATAATGTTCTCCTCATCCCACTCTGCACCCTCAGTTGTTGCGCATGGCTCCTAGGTGTGTGTGTGAGTGTGTGTGTGTGTGGTTCTTGTTATCCCTGAAGCCCCTCCTGCAGGTTGCAAATGAAAATTGAGTTTGAGTGAACTTGTGTGATCCTAAGAGGGTTCGATGGTGTGCAGTGCCACGCGGAGCATCTCTCAGCTGGATGCAGTTCATCTGAACAGTTTCCTTTTATACATTTCATTAACACCCTGTCTTCAGTCACCTCCAGCTGACTGGAAAACACACACACACAGACATAGACACACAGACAATCGTGTTTCCCCTTTCTCTGCCTTTAACACACACAAAATGACTTCTGTGTCACACACACACATTTCCTGAGTCCTGCAGCACTTCTTTAGTTCTGCGAAAGCCGTTGTGCTCCGCTGCGTCTGATTACCGCCCTCCAGCCCCTCCCTTCAAGTTTATCACCAATTACTGGTCCTTTTCGAAGAGAAAAAAAAAGCTAAAAGGCCCCGCTCCTCGTCCCCATGGCAACTGCTCTCCTCCTCTCCTTTTCTGCACAATCAATCAGACGACGACGACTATCTAGCTGTCCTGCCCCAGCCCGGCTAAAGAGGAGAGGTGCAGGGACCAAATATCACATTTAGAGGTTCGGTGTGCAGGCTATTTTTCACCCGCAGTGTCCCCGCATGTCCTCCATCTTTTCCCTGTGCTTGCTTTCTTTCTGTTTGTTCCTTGGTCACCTCTAACTGACAAAACACATTTTACACAGCCACAAACAAACATGAAACAAAAACAAAAATCTTCACCATGATGCAGACAAAATATAGATATTTGTGTCTGTTATTGATACATGAATATTTAACAATAGCTCACTTATCCTTACCAGGCTACTCATGTGTTGACTGTTGCATCATGCATTATTAAATATGTAAAGAGAGGCTAGTTTGACATTCTAGAAAACAGTTTTATTTACTTTACTGCAGAGTTAGAGTGGAGGATGGGACCATTTGCATGACTGTACAGTAAATCTGAAGCTACAGCAGCAGGTTAGCTGAGCTTGGCAGCCTGGCAGTATGCAAAGTGTGAAAGTGCAGAGGACTTTCACCCAGGAGGGCGGGATTTTTGTCCCGTATGAAACCAAAAGTTAGCGTTGACTTCATGGAAGGAAAAGAGGCATGACATAACACAACAGCATCAGCCTTTAATGTGACATATAACATATGTGTTGGGAGAGCTTAATGAAAGAATTACAGTGGCATAAATTGACACTTAACGACATAACTCAGGAGGGGAGACATTTGGTCAGATACTGAACTGGTGACACTAATCCTGGGTGTCCATCTTGACACAGGGCTAGTTGTATAAATCTTCTGTGCTGCCAGGTTTAAAATGTGTGTGAATTGTCCATGTTTTAGAATTTATAGCTTCTTTGCATCAGCATCCATAATTGAAGCCCTGTCTGTTGTCATGGCTAAGTATGAGTCTGGAGAGACATGGATGTAAACTGTAAGCGCAACTTGACGGATTCGCGGAGGCATACACGGCAAGACAGTAATTCTAGTTTAGTCATTTATCATCCGTGTTATATGGTGCTGATCTTGTCCTCTGAGGGCAAGGAGCTCTCTGACCTCACTGTTTTCCCAATTTGTGGACATTTCCAGCCACTGTCCTTCCTCTGTGAGTTAGCTGCTAACTGCTTTTAGCTGCTTTTTCAATCTCCCGGCGCTGGGTCGCACATATAACATGTCGTCAAAGTGTCATACCCATCCCATCCTTGATCCCGTCTGCTGGCAGTCCCTTTTACACAGATGTTGAGTTGCCGCTGTTACTACCTTCACTGCTGGCTTTAGGGCGAGACAACTCTGTCCCCCACATTCTGTGATTGTACCTTTTTTTTTTTAAAGCTCATTAATTAATTAATCTATCTCTAAATCTGTATAAAAATACTGACAATTTGCTCTTATGTGTTTAAATAGTTGTGTGCAAGCTTCTTTCTTGATTGGAGTTGGTTGGCTCTGTCTTAATTTGACAGCTTCAGATAGAACCAGGTTGGCTAGCTGTTTCCCTCGGTTCCCAGTCTCTGTGCAAAGCCAAGCTAACCATCATGAACCATGAACTGCATCAATCATCTCATCTAACTCTCTGCAAGAAAGGAAAAAAAATGTATTGCCCCAAATTTCAGCCCATCCTGCATAGGCTTATTACTAATTACAAGCAGATCTGGATAAGTGATGGCTCACGGTATGAAATATAAATGTCTTTCTGTCTTCTTCCTCCATATGCTCGTCTCATACCCGCCTCTGTCCTCCCCTCTACCTGTTCTATTTGGATCTGTTTTTTCTCCTACTCCATTCTTCCTCCCTTCCTTGCAGGCTTTCTTTGACTTTATCTTCCATTTTGTCCATTTCTCAACAGCAGCAGACACAGAGAAATTGGAGAACATTTTGTGTCTGACACCCAGCTTATCTCACAGATACAATCACCATGGAGGGACTCAGGAGGAGGTGGTGTGAGGGGGGGGAAGAAGAAATTACAGAAAGAGGAAAGAGAAGTAGAGAATGGTAAGGTGTAGAGGTACATAAGGTATAGGAGGTGGTACAGGAGAGAGAGGAGGATGAAAATGATTGGAAAGAAAACATGTAGGTATGGAAAGATGAGACAAAGAGCAGCTCAAATAGGAAAGAGAAAAAGGTAAAGAAAAAGCAGTGAGGACGAAATAAATATGGTGAAATCAAAGCCTGAAAAGCAGGCTGCAGATCGAAGTAAAACCCGGACAATAAATTAAGATTTAGTCATTTCATATTTACCACTGTTATTTTTCAAGAAATGCTCAACCCTAACAATCAGGAAACCCCTTGAGCTGAAAATCAATGGAGGAGAAGAAGCAGAGGAAGAGGAAGGGAGTGGTGAGAAGGATAGAGGGAGGAAGAGGAGGAAGGGAGGGAGGGAGGGCCTGGGAGACAAGTGCTAATAGTAGATTAGTCACTCTAAAGATGCTGTGGGCTAGTGCACCACTAGTGTGTGTATGCATGTGTGTGTGCGCGCCTGGGAATTTATGGGAGACGGTGAAAAAGCCGACAGACTGAGGAATTTGCCCCTTAATCACTGTACAGTTTAATTAAACCTGATTGACTTGATGAGCACACATACTCACATACACACATACACACACACACACAGAGCGCTGCAGGGAGGGTGATGTCACTGTATTATATTGTAAAGGCAGCTGTAGCAGTAGTGGCGTCATCTGTATGCCAGCAAACACATTTCTCTTATGACTCAACGGCATAAATAAAACTTATCTCTTTAAACGTCTTGACAGCGAATCTTTTTTTTTTTCTTATCTGTGTTATCTCCCTCTTATTTTTCCTCTTTTTCTCCTCCCTCAGGCGCATGGATGACACAATACAGTGTTGTGTTTGCGTTTTTCACTGACGTCTTAATCCTGTTTTAGGCTCTCCCTATTCCAGGACAGCCACTGATCATTAGAGTTTTATTTAAAGGTCCAGTGTGTAGGGTTTAGGGGCAGGAATGGTATGGAATGAAGTATGGATAATATTTAATACAGAATATGAGTGTACAGATTACCAGATGATTTGTTCTGATTAAGATTTAACAGAAGTCTTTGGCACTTGGACACCAGAGGGAGATTATTTGTGACATCTGAGCGGCAGCAGGATAAATCCCACCATGGAGTCCAGACACTGGTGGTGGTGGCTGATGACTCTGAGGCTGATGAATCTGTCAAGACTAGGTAGAGGTGGAGGTGGAGGGTGTGCAGCAGAAAGAACCATATTCAAAAGTAGGAGCAGTAAGATGATAGGCTGACAGAGAAGGCGTGTCGCTGTGCTATTGGTTAATTGTGAATCAGCTGAAAACAGCCGATGACTCAGTTGACAGACTCAGACGTACCTTCTGCCTTTATACCACTTCTGAACTCCTGTGTCATAATCATATATATATATATATATATATATATAAATATAAATAAATAAATAAAGTATAGTTATTATCTGTTATCCTATGGACTCTGTTTTGTAGTTTCCTCTTTGTGTTCCTTGTTCCACTTTATTCATTCATGTTTATTCTGTTTCCTGTTTTATTTTGTAGATTCTCTCCTCATGTGTCATGTCTGGTTTTACTTCCTGTCTCTTTGTGCTTTCCTGCCTGTTTTCTGTCACACCTGTCTCATTAGTCCTTCCCTGTTTCAAGAGTCTTCCATTCACACCTGTTCTGTATTAGTCTTGTATGCTCCACCCCAGTGTGTTCACCACACCCTTGTGGTTGGCCAATATCCATTTCGCTCCTTTGGCCCATGTCCTCTTACTCCAGCTGTGTCTTGTTCTTGTAATTAGTTTTCTGTGTATACCCGTGTGTTTTCCTTTATTCCTTGTCAGTTCGTCCTGCGTTCATTCCTGTGCTAATCCTTGTGTTCTGGGTGTCATTCCCTTCTCCATTTCCTGCCTGGTGTCTTGTGTTCTCTTTGGATTCTTTTTAACCTGAGTTCATTGAATTATCCCAGTTCATTTTCAGTTTAGTTTTGGTTCTGTTTTCATTTGGACTTTCAGTGACCTGCTTGATTTGGATGTTTTTTTGATGATTTTTTTTTGTTTTTTATCAGCTGCATTAAAGCTCACTTTTTGTTGAACCTTAAACCTGCCTGCTGCTCCATACTAGGCTCCCTGAACTGATTTATGACATCCTGTCAGTGCATTGGTCTTGTGATCACAACCATCTCTATAACATGGGTTTTACACAAATTACTGGCTCATCATTAGGTGGGTTATATATAGTACGAATTGCAGTGCATTACTTTTCACAGGTGAACGTACAAACAAGGATGAGAAGAGCCAGAAGAATGCAAGCCACGCCATAGCCCTCTGCATCTTTCATGAAATGCATGTCCAAGCACACCTCTATGGATTTTTTTATTATATTACAGTGGTTGAGCCACAGTGTTGAAAAATAAGACATAAAGACAGACACTGCACAGACAAGGAAGGCCTTCATGCATCATATGTCTACAGTTACGATCAAACCTCTGAGCACAAAGCAGCATGGGCTCTATTCAGGGAACGTGAGAGAATATAGAGAGACTGTGCAGATGATGTCGCCACAGGGCCTTCTCCTGTGCGTGTGCATGTTTGTGTGTGTGTGTGTGTGTGTGTGTGTGTAGTCCTAGGTTATGCTCTCTGAGTTATGTAATCTGTTTGGAAAAAGGGCTAAACTCTGCACACATTAAAGGACGGGGGCTGCTATCAAAAACAATTTACAGGGGCTGAAAATAACACAGATTGTGTCCTTAAACATACAGGGACACACACACAGACAAGCTGCAGCAGTTCAACAGTCTGTTCCCAATACGATTCTCTAAACTTTTCTAATGTGCGCACAACTTCTGACTTTGTGGCGTAATCCTCTTTTCTCTCCTTATTACTCTTTTCTACAAAATCACCACCCTCATCCCCTCTCTCTCTTCCAACTTCATTATTCGTTTCACTGTGCGTGTCTCGGCCGTGTGTGTGCACATACGGCACAGTGCTGTACGTTGCTGTGTGACGCACCAGGCTGCCACTAAGCTGCAGAAACATATCCGCTCTTTTCTAACAAATGCCACCATCTGTGTGAGAGTCTGATGCCTGAGTGTCTGTGCTGTGTGCTTATGCATGTCACTTTGCACTTAAGGCATGATTCCTACTTGTACTTTATGATACAGACGATACATGGGATTAAGAGATGTGTAAAATACAGAGGAGACTGTATTGCTGTAATAGTCTTTTCGAGATATAGAGAATTTGAAGTTGACGTCGTGCTGTATCATAATTTCTGGACAGGGTTGCCATCTTGTGAGGCTCACACTCTGTTTACCCGGGCCTGCTACTGAGGTACATTTGGACAAACTTATGACGATAAAAAAATATATCCAGATGACTTGGCAACCCAAGGCTGGATTACACACCCCGATGGTTTACTTCTATTAACATTCCTGCACATTATAAACTATCATTTTTTTGGATTTAGTGCATATAGTTTTGTAAGATACCAGAGTACGAACCTCACAGATGGTACCCTGTCTCACAAGGCGTTCCCTTACAGTATCCTCATACAATGGTTTATGTACTTAACGTCAAGTTACATAGGTTAGGTTTGGGAAGAGAATCATAGTAATGACATACTTTAAAATAACTTAAAGTTCAGTTGATTTCACACGGTGTCCTTTGTGAAAGTCCTGTGTGGTTTGACCCATCCATCACCCCAGTCAGCTTCCTTAGGTTGACCTTTTCTCCTTATACTACTTCCTTCTTTGCGCATTTGTTCACAGCCTCAGTTCATGTAAATGTAAAGAAATCAAGATTTAGAGGTAGATCTGTGTTTTTGGGATCAGAAATGGGCTCTAAGAGCATGCACAAGTTTTCTTCTTGAGGACGTCTTAAATGTTTTCCATTTTTTTTTCTTGAATGATTTTCTTTTCATACATATTTGAAGATCCACTTTGTAGGATTTGGTGGCATCTAGTGGTGAGGTTGCAGAACTGAAACGTCTCACTTGTGCCAAGCATGCAGGGGAACTATGAACCCGGTCTCACTCTGAAGTCGTTGAAACGCAGCGCTTTGGGCAATGACTTGCGGCGTCAGACACTCATGAAAAAGCCGTCCTTCAACATCGGCATGATATGCTGCCGATCACCGTTATTGATTAATGCAGCTTAGAGGCTTCAGGCGGAAACCAACAAACACCAAACAAGCTGCGTACACGTCCCTTGAGATTATGAAGCCAAATCCTGTTTTTTTCCTAAACCTAACCATGTGCTTTTGATGAAAGCGAAAAGAGCTTGATTCACAGCGTTGTACCGATGTAGTGCATTTATTTTGAAAGAGACTGTATGGAAACTGTAAATTTCCTGTGAAAACGGAAGTGTATTTTGAAAGAAGACAATGCATCTAACAGGCAGAACTTGACACACTTGAGTCACAACTTGAGTCACATCCAACGCATCTTGCACGTCGCATCTGGATGTGGAATTTCCATGACCACATGTTGATATGTGACAATGTTGGAGTGAGAACGTGTTGAGAAGGGAGTCTGAGATCTACATCTAAGATTTTCATTACCAATGACTTCTTCTCTGTAATTGTGCATATGACAATAAAGAGCTTGAATATTTAAAAATCAAAACTGGTTGTGAAGTTAACCATTACAACACCTCCAGTCAGACACTGTGCAAAAAGTACTTTATTTTACATTGTGTATTGTTGTTTAAATTGAGCCTTTAATAGTGGTAATCTGTGATGTGTAAAGTGGTCTTAATTTGCTGGCAGAGATCGAATGCTTCTGTCTCCACATGTAAGGGAAATTACGTTGTTCAGTTTTAGCCACTGACTGAGGATAACATGCTGGAAAACCTAAATGGCTCTTACGTGTTCATTGTACCAAAGCAGACAGAGCCAAAGCTTAGTGAATGACTCTGTTTCATCAGACTCACACAGACTGCTCAGAACATGCAGGTGAAATAATGCTGGACTGTCAGCAGATGAGTTGGATCAGGTTTTTGGGGAGCTGCCCGACAGGCTCAGCGGGCCCAAAGTCGTATTAAGGGTTTAGCTGCAAACACCTCGAGGATTGTATCCAGAGTGACTTCATCTCTCATCTCCCAGCAAAGTTAATGACACGGAGCCTGTATGGACCCTGTTCAAAACCTCTATCATGGAGGCAGCTGCATCACTCTGTGGCCAGAGGTTGGTCGGCACTTGTCATGGTGGTAGCCAAAGAAGGTGCTGACTGAAGACCGAGAGTTTCCAAGCTCAGGTTGGCATAGACTCAGCAGAGAAGAACCAGCAGGTCACGGAGGCTGCAGCAGAGGTAGCTGCAGAGCAGAAACCATAGATTTATGCATCAGGTGAGGAAAAGGTCACAGAGGTGAGGGATGATTACCTCTGGACAGTTACATTCCAGTGAACATAAGTCATATGTTAACCATTTACCAAAATATATAAACCAAGATGTATGATGGATTATACACATGAAGGATTTAGGTTCACGTAAAAACAACTGATTACAAAATACATTTATTAGAAATCTGAAGGTGTTAAATATAAAAGCTCATAACAGAACAGAAATCCAATTAATCAATTAATTGTGTCAGGTTAAAGTGACGGATACAATCAGAGGTGTGGACTTGACTTACATGACTTGGACTTGAGTAACAAATTTGATGACTTTAGACTCCCCTTGAGAAAATCAAAAACTTGCAACCTGACTTGGACTTTAAAACCGATGACTTGAGACTTCACTTGAACTTGAGCCTTTTGACTTGAAAAATACTTCAGGTATGTTAAGGCTGCTGATGTCATATCAGACATCAAAGTACTCTTTTTACTGTTTTACACAACCCGGTCTCACTCCAAAGTTGTCGAAGCCCACTGGTTGGGCAGTGACTTGCGGCAACAGACACTGGCAAAATAAGCCGTCCTTTGATGTTGGCATGATACACCGTTATTTTTGTAAATTTAATATATTATTACTTTGTTGTAAGAATGGCATCACATTTGGTGAAGAGCATTATGACTTGTTTAGGACTTGAAACACAAAGTTTAGGACTTGGCACTTGCTTGTCTTGACTCAGGATTTAAGTGCAAAGACTTTAGAGTTATTTTGACTTGGAGAACAATGACTTGATCCCGCAAAAACTGACTGTGCAAAGTAACCTTTACCTATATTCCAGCTAAAGTGTGTCATTAACCTGTTACAGTTCAGGAGTGTGTGACACAACCAAACTTGATGCTCAGGTGTAGCTGGGATTGCCATAATAATGCATTAGGAAGGATGACAATGGTAAATGGTAAATGGACCTGCACTTGCACAGTATAACACCTTTCTAGTCATCTGACCACTCAAAGCACTTTTTTCACTGTTTTCACTACTCAGTTTTTAACACACTTACACACCGACGGAACAGCCATCAGGAGCAATTTGGGGTTCAGTATCTTGCTCAAGGATACATTGACATGTGGACTGGAGGAGCCGGGATCAATGCGCCAATCTTCCAGTTAGTGGACGACCAGCTCTACATCTGAGCCACAGATTGGCAACGAGATACATCAGTTCATTAAAGCAGTGAATGAAACGCAGGAGTGTTGCTGGGACTGAAAGAGTTAAACTGGAAACACATCAAAGTGTACCATCAGTTTCATGGGTGTCACGGCAACAGGGTGAATGTAACTGATATATTTATATAACTTTCTTGTTGACATGATTTGGAAATCCGATCATATCATTTTGGATTCATGGCAATTGTCAGAATTAAAAGCAAACATGCGTAGTCCCCCAAACACAGATGCTGCCAACATGTGTGTGTGTGTGTGAATGGAGTGTGTGTGCGTATCAGGCTCTCTTTTTGAAGTGTATTAGTGAAAAGATAAGCACAACTGTCTCATATGATTTCCTTTAATTCATGCTGCTAAGTCAGCCAGCAGCCATCTGGCTTCCCCCCTGACACACACATGCACAGACACACGCACACACATACACTCACAGTCTCTCTTAACACACATACACACACAACAAACTCAGTGGGAATGACAATCTGAGGGCATGCAGTCAGAGAGAGGATATTATGACAGGCCAGAGTGACCATAACTCCCGGTTGATGGAGCATTCAGACGGTTCATATTCTCTCTCTTACACACAAACACACACCACTGACAAAGTGAAAAGAAAAGACTGGTCTCCTTTTTTTCAAAGACCTGGAGAATAGAGTAATTTATCGAGCCCTTTTTTGTCTGTCTTCCAGGCATTTGTAAAACCATCCAAGGCCCTTGAATGACTCCCAGGGGCTGTAAGTCCACTAAACCTGCTCGGTCTATTGAGAACAATGAGAGAGGCACAATTAAATAAGCTCAAGAGCTAGCCTGTGTGTTCCTGGTGATAGCTGGCCTACCCCCTGCAGGGTTCAGAAGATTCCACTGGTAATATGTCAAAGCCCAGCACAATATGCGATGCCGTGCCACTGGCTGAGCCCAAAAAAAATGTTGAAGCTGTTCATGTGACAAGCGAAGAGAAGAAAAGGACGAACCCTTGTGCTGTGAAAACGATGCTGAACTGAGGCAGCGATTGGCTCAGCACATGACTAACTGTGGTCAGCTGGCTTTGTGCTGACATGAAACTCAAACACTGTATGTTTTGTTGAATGATGTTTGCAATTTCTCCACAACATCCCCCCAGAAAAGTTTCCATTTCAAACAAAGTACTGTCTGACATTGCATCATTTTATGTTGCCTGAGGTCTCCGGCTCCAACACAAACCAGTCAGTCAACAGTTTACATTTTAGGGACTCTTTAATCCAGAGTGAGCAATGATCCTGAACAGGTAGCTTCACTGTCTCACTAGTGAAAGAATCTCTGACCTCGCTGCTGTCACTTTCACTCATCCTCCCTTCCAAAGGTATTATATGCAGAGCTGGACTTAACACGTTTGGCACTCCAGGCTCTAAGTGAGCGACTTTGGCTCCCCTCCTCTTGGTAGCACCCTAGGCAGCCACCGATGATATGACAGTGACTATAGCCATATGGGTGATTAAAGAAACTGTGTAGCATAAACATGGGGTTTACTTTGACTTATTGAGAGTTGTTTGGAATAATTAAGCAAGGCTGAAAACAAGTCTTTGGTACACAAAGCAGCCACTCAGCAGCTACAATCTGTAGTCCCAGTGACCTGCTTTGAGCTTTAATTTAGCACAGTTTAGTTTTAGTCTGAGGCTTGATTTGCAGCGATGCTTTTTAAGCCCTTTCTGGTGCCCTGATAAGTTATGCATCAAACGCGGCCTGGCTGTTGAAATTATTAAAATATGCACACAGAAAACAGTTCACAGAAAGGAGTTGTATAATGTCGCGCCAAGCATCACTTTTCACAGTGTATTTTCTTTTCTGTATCTGCTGATATAATGTAATCAACTCGATGTTCTGCAGCATAGTTAGAGGGGCCAGAGTAATGTCAGCACAGTTAAAGATCACAGTGAAATATGCAAGAATAATGTGCATGCAGTACATCCAGTAAACATGCGCAGTTATTATGTCAGAGACTGCAAGCATGTACATGAATTTCCACAGGCAACCCATTCTCAATAACAGGCTGTTACATCTCTGTTCATTATGGAGGCTGATGAAATTAACTTTAACCATAACGTAATGTAGAACCAGTGCAGCCCAGCTATCTGGGCTATTCTACAAAGACATGTTCAAGTGGACTGACTGTGATTTTAGCTCGGAGCTGGCTGGCCCTGAACCGGAGCAAGGCAATCCAAATGTAGAAGATGAACACTTTGAGAAGGGGTTTAATTAGTTTTGGGAAAACTCAGCCCTGGGCTGAGGATAACACTGGGCTACAACTCACTGCGATAAAACCGCAGAAGATCAAGTGAAGATGGCAGCGCCCATAGGGTTTCCAGTTAATGCTGTGTTTGGATGGCTGCGAGAGGCGGCTTACGAGTGGTGGGAATGGCAGGATGGAAGAAAGGAGGAAGGAGGAAGAGAGGGGAAGGAAGTAAACTAGGAAGGAGAGGGATTTTGGGCTACAGGAAGGTATTAAAGCAAGCACAGTGGGGATGGAGGGAGGGAGGAGGCAGGGGAAGAGGGAGCGGGAGCACAGACAGAGAAAGGAGGGGATTAAGATAAGGAGGGATAGATAGAAGAAGTGAGAAATGTCTGAAAAGCATGTCAGCTCAACAGGAGCTCATTTTCTTTGCTAGCAGTCAATTTATTTCCAATAGCTCCCCTCACTGAAACATTAAAGGGACATTTTACCCCTAAATCACAAATACATATTTTACCTCGTACCTGTAGTGCTATTTAGTTTTGATTGTTTGGTGTGAGTTGCAGAGTGTTGGATATATCAGAAGAGACATCTGTCGTGCCTTGAATATAACTCTCTCGGTACTAAAAGCAGCAATAAAATACATTTGAAAACTCTACAGCAATGTCTCTCTGCAGAAATCATGACCCTGTTACTGAGGATATTCCACAGACCTTGTTGTGAGCAGTTTCATGTAGGAAGCATTTTCTTTCTAAAGAACTACACCCACCAACCATATCATCGCACAGAGGGAAGTGTGCATCCCTTCATGGACAAGAGTCTTGTGCTCGTGACAACACAAGATTAATAGCACACTCCTTGGCTGAGCTAGATCCCCAGGAAGTGTGCCAGGCTTTGAGGCCAATTTTCAAAGTGGCCAAACAGTGGAATAACTTCCTCTGAGTCCATCACAGGATCAGTGGATCTAGATCAGTGGGATTTTTCTCACAACCCCTGTGATATGATTCAATTTACTGTCAGAATTTGATCCATTCAGTCCTTTAACAAGTCTAGAAGAGCCACACAACTGAATCATTTTATCCCCATTCAAGTTAGTGAAATGCTAAGCCGTAGCTTAGCACGGTAGTAGCTGGCATGGCTGGTGGAAGTCTGTAGCAGAGTGTGGATACCCGACCCCAACGGGACCCCTCAGAACCCAATTGATCGATCCGGTTTTGGATAACAAATCAGAAATTTTGCTCAGGTTTGGTTCGGCCCACCTGACATGTTGCTGTGTTGTGCTATGGCCTATTCAAGTGCTGGACCTGGTTATTTATGTGACAACGCCTGAAGGCAGCACAGGCTCCGCTCCAATTGTGTGCGTGCAGCGTGTTTGACTGTGCGTAACAGCAGCGTTTTGAAGGTCATTTACACACTGTCCATGTGTGATCACAGTAAACAGACAAGCTGTAACCATGACAACAATAACTACGTCAGATAACAAAATGCAGTGGGCTCGGCTCGGGTTTGGACTTAAAAATCATAAAGTCATTTGGGGTTGGGCCAGGCTTGGTTATAACTGTCTCTGAATCAGGTTGCGTTCAGTCTGGAAAATGCGACCAGACCCGCTCTCTAGTCTCTGGTGCACCTGCTCTGCGGGTTTAATGACTCGGAAACAGTGCCGATCATCCAGGCTATTTCATACAAAGTTGAACGTCTTTGGTTTCATGCACCACTGAGCAACTTTTACAAGAATGAATGGAGTTCCACCTCAAACGCTGTATCCAGTTCTCTTTATACATCAATGGGCTGAGCACTAACATTAGCTTACTTTTTTTTGTGTGTGTATTTTTTTCTGAGTTGAGAGAGCAATAGAACAACAGACGCTTTCATTCCTTTCTTGAGAGCTCGATATAATGGAAGCAAACATGACCCGCTTGTTTAGTTTAATCCAGTTTTACTTTGTTTTGGGTTATGTTTCCAACTGATTCTGGATTCTGGAGTGTCTCAAACCCAAAACAAAGTAAAACTGGATTAAACTAAACAAGCGGGTCATGTTTGCTTCCATTATATCGAGCTCTCAAGAAAGGGATGAAAGCGTCTGTTGTTCTATTGCTCTCTTAACTCAGAAAAAATACTCAGAAAAACAGAAAAAAATTTCCCTGAAAAACAAAAAAAAAAAACCACGAAAAACAGAAATAAAATTACAACGAAAAATAGAAATAAAATTACCACGAAAAATAGAAAAATTACTCTGAAAAACAGAAAAAAATTACAGCAGTGTGTGCCGTTTACAGGTTGTTTCTGCTGCCCAGCAGAAATCAGTTCATTCAGAACTCCTCATAAATTGCTGCTGCTTGTTATTTGTTGCTTGTTACCAACCTGACACCATGTGGACACAACAAGTGAGAGTTAAAGTAAAAGAGCAGGTGCAGGGCTATGCTGTGCTGTTTGGACAAGGTAATGCAGCTTGCTTCGTAGGATGTTTTAGTGCCAAAATAGGCACTATCGCTGTCAAGGAGATCGTGAGGGAGATGTCTGTTTTTATTTGTTGAGAAAAGGAAGTGGACTGTGTCAAGCAAGGCAGAGTGATACAAGCAATAAACACACACACACAAAAAAAAATATCAACAGCTTTGCCAGCTTTGCTCAGTCCGACCCACAGTGTGTGATTTGATCTCGCTCCAACTGAGAGTGCAGATAAATCTTTCCATGTGAAGGACAGGTAAGGACAAGAGATACACAGGCTGCATTTCACCAACAGCTTTCAAGACTCTTTAATTACCCCGATCTTTTTTGCCCTTACACCCAAATATTTACAACCATATTGTCACTCCATATGTCTGCTGCAGGCATTATAGCTCGAAGTGATGTCGCAAGACACTTTCTGTGTATTGCATCCTGTTGGAAGATGGCATTATCACTGATATTATGGCTCAACAGAGAGCTATTTACCAATCAGGCCACGGGCCCAGAAAGAATCATAAATAATTAAGCTTCTGTTCAGTCGGCACTTTCAAATTCCAGGAAGTATTAACGATTGGTAGATGTAGCCGCCCATAAATGTCAGTAAACACTTCAGGTTGAGGGCAGAAGGTCTAATCAGGTTCTGATGTAATCAACTCAAGGAGCTGATAGGGGAGCAACACTCTGGGGAACTCAATCAAGTGAAGCGTGACACGATTTCTTTTCGCTGCACAGCTTTGTTGAGTCACACCAAAAGGATTTTAGTTTCACGGTCACTAAACTTTGATATTGATGTCAGGGGAGTTGTCTTGTCTTGCTCCTCTCTTATCTGATTCACAGACCTTGATTAGACCTTGCCGTGGGACACTCAAGACAAGCACCGAAGTCTGGTAGTGTGATATTGATCCCACTGAGCCATAAACTGAAGCACATCTCACACACTGTCTGGCTTTTTATTGCCAGATTAAAACATATTTCACTGCTTTGCACTTTCAACGCATCTGATTCGGGCTCAGGGGGGTTGAAACGTATCTAATTTTATTCTTATGTAACAAACAAATCAGTTTTTAATGAGGAGAAGTCTGTTTAGGGTTCACATTAATGGGTTGCTCTAGTTTCAATCACATAATATGAGCAAAGCTGTGGCTGGCTGCCTCGCTCATCAGTCTCATCATATTTACTGCAGCAGCTCCGCTCAGTGTGTTTGAGTAGAGACTGGAACAACAGGAACTTCAGCTCTCATAAAAATAAGCTTCACTGCACTTTATTGCAGAGCACTGGTCAGACACTGCTGTCACATTACAGCTGCTGCCTCTCGTTGTCCCTCTCTGTGCTGGAAAGCCTTTAATCGTTTTTATTTTTCTGTGAGTACTGACAGCATGTTGGTTTCTGAGTCTGCTGTCTCTCTCTCTCCACAGGGCACTGTGTGAAAGATCTACCAAATTTTAATCTCACAAGGATTTTGCAGTTTTTCACTGTGGTAAAGGTTAAATTTGCAGCCACAGCTCAATTTTAGGATGAGATTATACTAAAAAATGTTCATGTTAATGAAGAGTTATAACAGCCAATTAAAAGAAATGACAATGAAAACGACTATTTTTAGCTGAGCAAACAGCATGGCTGTGCAGCTGGCAATATTGGTGTGTTGGTTGGTCTAGACTGAAAATCTCAACAACTAGAAGGGTGGAGTGCCACAAGATTTTCTGCAGACATTCACAGTCAGTGGATGGATCCTAATAACTTTGATGATCCAGCTGACCCAGTGCTTGCTGATGCTCACATGTACGCAGTGCCCGCACTTGTACCATGACTTTTCGGCACTCTCCATATCAGGTTCTCTGAGGCGATTCATAGTTGCCCTAAATAAACTGCATTACCCAGGAGTAGGGTGACCACATATCCTAAAAAATTCAGGTCCAGTTCTGAATCCTTCCCTGTTTGTTCTGAAAATGAACTGTTATACTGATGGTTCATTTGAACCATTAACTTAACATATAATCACAGCTGCTGCAACAATGCTGACTAAGTATAGTCAGCACACTGTGCTCTTATCAACCCATCTGTGATTTATCTTCATAATATTAATAACACATTATCAGAGTTGAGGCCTGAAAAGTATGTCAGTCAGTTTAAACCCTTCCCATAACGACATGTAAATAAAGGGAGCACTTATTTTTTCCACTTTGAGCACTGAGCTAACATTTCCTCTAGCTCAGTGCTTCTCAGTCTATTTCAGGTCAAGGACCCCTAAATTGATATACATTAGGTCACAGATCCCCATTTGATAAGATGTCACTTCAGGGACCTCAGTCTAAATAGATTTTACTTGTTAGATACGATTCAGACCAGAATTCTAAATTCAACTACAGTTGAGGAGATAACCGTGGAGGAAGTGAGACCTATGACCAGAATAGCCACTCTTATTACACTCATTCACACTGAGCTCACTTCTAGAGTGAATAAAATATTTCCCTCCCAGAGCCCCTTTAGGGGCCCCTGATTGAGGACTACTACTCTAGCTCCATCATCAGGCCAAAATACTTTACTGTGTGACCAAAAAGGTCATCCCTATATTCCCTGGGTCCTATGTTCTCCGATTGGGGAACATAGGACCCTTTAAAAAAAAAAAGGGTCCTATGTTCCTCGCTTTCCCCAAAAGGAAATATGTTCCCCGCTTTGTATGGGACCGGGGAACATAGAACCCTTTTGAGAAAAAAGGGTTAGGGTTAGGGGTTAGGGGTTAGGACCCTTTTTTTAAAAAAGGGCCTATGTTCCCCGGGTCCTTTTGGGGAAAAGCAGGGAACATAGAAGCCTCATTATTAAAAAGGGTTCTATGTTCCCCGGTCCCATACAAAGCAGGGAACATAGGACCCGGGGAACATAGGTACGCTCCCACTAACAAGATGAACACATTGAACATCACACCTGCTTAACATCAGCAGGTTAGCATTTTTATTTCGAGCATGTTAGCATGCTTATGTTAGCACAAGTGCAGTCTCACTGAGCTGCTAGTGTGGCTGATGACTTTTAGTCTTGTTTATACATGCAAACAAAGTTTTTAGAGATCGTGTCTGTCCAATATGAAATAACTAGGGTTAAAATTTTTGATGGTTTCGTCTTAAAATTAAAACAGCAAAGCTGTTGCTTCCTGTCCTGCTGAGGCTTCCTGTTCTTTACAATATGGTTGGGGTCATATATCTCATCAGATCAGTTCAGACATTCAGACATTCAAACAGCTGATGCCGTTCATTTCTTAATGCCAGAGGAGTGTACTTTAAAAAAAAAAAAAAACACTGGTAAAAATACTTTTCTCCAGCTGGTGCTGAGTGTCCATTGCAGACATTTCTTTGACCCAAGTCCCAGCGGAGAATCTGTGAGTGCCCACAGTGACTGATCTGAATCCGGGGGCCTGCAGGCACACGAGTTCTGATGGACACACACACACACACACACACACACACACACACACACACACACACACACACACACACACATACAAATTGAGGCACAGCTGAGCATAGATCTATATGCCAACACACCAGATGTGATGTGTGCGCACACGCGCACACACACACACACACACACACACACACACACACACACACACACTCTCAAACTTGACATAGCAATAATAAGGTTCACAGTCTTCGTCTCGCTGTGGCAGCTCCCCTCTCCTGACTCTTTTCCTTCACACTCACTTATTCTTCCTCTCCCACCTCTCCCTGTCACACTCTCTCGTTCTCTGTCATTTCCTCCTCCATGTTTCTCCCTCTGTCTTGTCCTCACTTGTAATTGACAGCTACTGCTAGGTGACCTAAAGATGCCTGTATTAAAACTGCAGGGCTTCTCAGACACATTGCATTGTCCCCCTGTATATTTTAAATTAGTGTTTCATTAAATTAGGTGTCACATACCTCTGACTGGTGACTCCCTACGTGATAGAAGAAGAAGAAGAAACCATCATCTTGGGGTCCAAATTAGCCTCTTATACTACTTTTTGGAGATAAGTTTGAATGTGATGTTTGAGCATCATCTAAATCAACAACTGCAGGATGTATTTATGGGAACGGACAGAGATGCTACGATAAATCTACACAGGCACAACAAATCTGATTTTTGGACGCCTTCTGGTCTTTGTCTATTTCAGTGAGATAGTCTGGCTCAAATCAGATTTGTCTGTTTAGACAATGATTAGGAAATCATCCACATGCCACAAATTATAAATAAACACACTCTCTGTGGGGACTTGTCAATACCACAGAGGATATTTAGGTAATGTCTTTATTTTTTTCAGGTTTATATTTGTCACAGAGTGTTTGCCATTGCCAAAAGGGGGGTGGGGTTGGGACCTCTACAATTGGTCACAAAATGAATATGGTTTTAATCCTTGCTATTTGTGAATGACTGCATAGTTTTACCTCTATCAATTTACCCAATAACTGACAATAATACCCCTTAAATCTTCCATTAATAGCAGCACACTATAACAGCACATTCTTGAAACTGCAGCGATAAGTAATCCACCACAGTTACCAACCACCAGTTAGTTTCCATTGCCAACCCTCTATCTAGCATTTCCTCGGAGCTGGTTGCACCCTTGAGCCCACGAGACATCTGAACTTTCTGTAATAGCCTGTCAGAGATATTATTGTTGTTACAGATAAGTGACCTGCTGTACTGCACTGTCAACATTTGTTCAGTGTGTTGTTGACTGGAGAACTTTCACACGGCGTGCAGTCTGACACGTCAGCACAGGTAGCATTGATAACAATGGTGTTTATAACAAGAGTGCTAGTTCAAGGGTTTTGATGTTGTGCACATTGGCTCCCAGATGTACTTTACCGAGACACTTAATGGAACAGACGGATTACTGATGTTAGCAGTTATATTTGTGCTCTTGCAATGACACAAAGTAATGTGCCTACTTTGTTCTGATCAGGGGCAGAACAGTCAGGATTTACTTTTGCACAATTTGACTGAAGTTAAAGACATTTGTATATCATTTTAAAGCCAATCTTGGTTTCTTGTCTAGCAAAATACACTCACCGGCCACTTTATTAGGTACAACTTGCTAGTACTGGGTTGGACCCCCTTTGCCTAGAGAACGGCCTTAATCCTCTGTGTCATAGATTCAACAAGGAGCTGGAAACATTCCTCAGAGATGTTGGTCCATATTGACATGATAGCATCACACAGTTGCTGCAGATTTGTCAGCTGCACATCCATGAAGTGAATCTCCCATTCCACCACATCCCAAAGGTGCTCTATTGGACTGAGATCTGGTGACTGTGGAGGCCATTGGAGTACAGTGAACTCGTTGTCATGTTGGAGATGTTTTGAGCTTTGTGACATGGTGCGTTATCCTGCTGGAAGTAGCCATCAGAAGATGGGTACACTGTGGCCATAAAGGGATGGACACGGTCAGCAACAATACTCAGGTAGGCTGTGGTGTTTAAACCATGCTCAGTTGGTGCTAAGGAGCCCAAAGTGTGCCAAGAAAATATCCCGCACCACCCACACCATTACATTTGCGATATGAAGCAGTTGAACAGTGCTTAACAAAGTGGTGTAAAATAGCAGCAGTATTGAGTATTGTGCTAAAAGGAATTCACACAGGTGTTTGCAGTTATGGCTGATTGCTCAGGTTGGAGCCGGGTGGTAGAAATTTCCTGGGGACTCCAAACTCACTCACTAATAATAATGAGATGATGATGATGAACAGAAACAACAGATCAGTGTTAGTCGAGTGACAGAACTGTCAGTCAATCACAGTCTGCACACGCTCGCACAGCCTTGAGTGAGAGGTCTAATCAGGCAACGCTGATTGAGAACACCTGTGTACTGTGGGTGGACCATGGCTGCAGGCTGTAGTGCAGTGTCGTATTTTCAGATGCTCTAACATAAAATGCTATTTGTCTTCCTCACTGGGTGTCTAGAATGTAAAACACTTGACATCTGAAGCCACTGAGGATATTTAAAGGCCTTGGATGTCAACAAAGATTTAAAAGGCTCCTGTTTCACTAGTCATTGCTCTGGTAGTGGATCCCTGCTGCTTCCCTCTGTGTACAGGGAAAGCCTTATATGGCAGAAGATCCCTGTTGGACCTTGAGACCTTGTGTCCCGTGATAGACACTGTGGAGTCTGGTGCAACATGTGGTTTATAGTAAGACGTTGCCAGCAGGAGCAGATAAGATCTTTTTTGTTTGGGAAGGGAGAGGTAACGAGTTAGGTCCTGTCCTGCTGCAGATCTACAAAATATATGAAGCAAGAAGAAGAAGGAGAGGGAGAAGAAGAAGAAGAAGAAGTGTGCATGGTGGGAGTTGTGTGAAAATGCGCAGCTGAGGTGTGAAGACACACCGTGAAAGTTGAATTTTCACGACAACACGACTTTGATTTCCACGGACGAACTGGTGCTCATGGGAGAGCAGACATGACCCGACGGAAATTGCTGGTCAGCGCACGCGGAGGAGTGACGTGCTCAGCTCCGGTTTGACTGACGCGCGCGCGCGCGCGTGTGTGTGTTTGTTGATGTGTCCATGTGGCGTTGAGCGTTAAAGTACCGGCTGAGCTCTTTCTCTCCCCCCTGTCTCGCTCTCATTGCTCTGCCGTTATATCCTCTCGCTCACCACAGCTCGAGTATCAGTTACCGGGTCCCGACCAATCCCCGCGCGCTGTCAGAGCTCGAGAGGAGACAGCAGCAGCAGCGGAGAGCAGACCGAAGAGAGGCAGACACATACAGAGACTAGAGAAGGCGAGAGGAGCACACACCCAACCATCTATCTATCCATCCATCCATCGTCTGTCCTCCTTCACCCCCTCCCAGCACACATCCAGCTCCCTCCCTCCTCCTCCTTTCCTCCCCTCGCCCTCCAGGTCCTCCTGACTGCAGCTGTTTGGGTTAACCGGGGAGGCGCGAGGCAGGATGCGCGATGGGACAAGCGTGCGGACACGCGCTCCTCTGCCGTAGCCAGCCGCCGTCCTCCGAGATGTAAGTGTGTCTAATAAGTATGTATGTTGTGTATAGTGTGTGTTGTGTTTGTGGCGTGAAGCTTCTTGACAGTTTCACATGCAGCGCGCAAACTGAACGAGGCACATGGCGCCGAGCGTTGAGCCAAATACAGACTGGTGGTGAAGTAGTAGTGTGAGTGTGACCTGCTGGGTGTCATTACTCCCCCTGACAGCGGCAGTAAGGACCCCGGCTACAGTGTGCAGGTGGCTGTCAGCAAACCGGTGTGTAGCTCACCTCCATCATCACACTAATATCACTGAAATGTTCCCACAGTGTGTGTGGTCTGCTCTGCAGCTAGTTTACTGACCTTATCATGCGTTTGCATCTTTCAGGGTATCATAACAGCACACTCTTCCTCTAATATCCCTACTGGGAGAGTTAATTGGCTCTGCTAGCCCCCATTGTTGCATCTTTCATTGTTATGTTCAAGTTTTTTTAAAGGGCTAACTTTAAGGCAAACCACATTATCCTAGAATACAGTTTGGCCTGATTTGTTGTAGCTTCTTGTGTCACTTTTTAATATGGCATCCTTTATATTAAGAAGGCTATACGGTTAATAAATTATTTACCAACACCTTATTGATTACAAGCCATTAATGAGAAAAGCTCTTGGGTTACCAAGTTGTGGAAAATGATCTCCCCTTGGCTTTTCCACCAAATTAGTTCTTGAACCGGTACCATTCAGGATTCTTGGGACCTTGGTGCTATCTAGCGAACCTGCCCATGTTCCCACCAGTTTTGCGCAGAACCAAAGGAACCAAGTAATCAAGGATGTGTCATCAACAGACGGTATTCCACAATGCACAGTAAACAGTAGTTGCAAAATCGAACAACAAGTAAACAAACATTTACCAACTACTAATGAGATGACTACACATGCTTTGTCTGGATAATTTCTCACGTGACCTCTCCATCATTGCCTCCTCCTTCCTGGGGTGGCTGTGGCTCAGAGGTAGAACGGTTCGTCCACTAATCAGAGGATCAGCGGTTCTATCTTTGACTTCTCCAGTTGGCATGTTGAGGTATCCTTGAGCAAGATACTGTACTGAACCCCAAATTGCTTCCAATGGCTGTTCAATCAGTGTGAGTGTGTTAAAGACTGAGTAGCATGTGGTACCTTGTACGGTAGCCTCGACCATCAGTTTGAAAGTGACTTGTAGCGTAAAAAGTGCTTTGAGCGGTCAGATGACTAGAAAGATGCTATACAAGTGTAGGTCCATTTACCATCTTTTTTCCAACCGGTAGAATGTGACATGCCCGCTGTTGTCGTCACGGTTTTGCACTTCATGTCAAGGAAAACTACTTTTTGGTTTCAGGTGAGAACCAGCTTTTTGGGTTCTGAACCAATTATTTTTGGTCAAAAGGCCTTGAACGATTCAAAATCAGGTGCAAGAACTGGAATGGAACCGCTTCCATTTTGGTGGAAAAGGGGCGTTTAATGGGTCAGTCTTACCTTGTGAAATAGGTCTGCACAGAAACCAGCCAACTTATGCATTTATTGATTACCAATATAAGACTGCTTTATAACCCATTAAAAGGATGAACACCAGCCTTAGAGATGTTTCACAGCCTGGTAATCCATAATTAGCTCTTATGAATGGTTAACAACTATTCTATAATGCATTAGAAGGTAATTTATTAACCATTAATGAAGCTAAATTTATAAGCCCTTATTTCGAGTGCCCTATTAGAAGGTGGTGTCCTGTGTTTCACCAAACTTGGGGATTTTTAAGTTTACAGATAACTTGAGAATAAATGCCCTTTATGTGCAGTTTTCTCTGTTAACCCCCCAGAATGCATCATCACAAAGCTTAAAACCAGGCTGTTCTTCAGCGTTGTTTATTCTTGACCCTGGGGCTGTTTTCTTGTTCATGAAAAGTTGACATTTCGGAGATAAGTGCTTTTCACAGGATAGCAAATACATGCCATGGATCAAAGGAGGCTGACACAATCATTATTAATGTAATAAAGCAGCCCAGTGTTGCATCCTATCTTTGTGTAGCTTGTAGTGTGTGCTGAGAATGTCTCAGAGAGGTGTTCATTACTTTTCCCCAGTTTTGTTTTTAAGGTTTTCAAGAGGTCACATTAGATTTTCACATATCTATGTATTATAATATGTGTTTTCCTGTAAATATACACGCCAATACATACACAATAGTGTCAGCAATACAAAACCAGGGGAACCATTAACAAAAAGAAATACATTACTAAGGAGAAAAAGCCAATATAAACAGATACAAAGCAACAGCTAGGTCACCATTCGAATGGCAACACAACAAATAAGTAAGTAAATCAAACCACAACTACACAAGACACTTCAAAAGATGTCATGGATGTCTCTCAATCTGGGACAGCAGGGATTCCACTTCCCCAGGATAAGTTGATAAAAAAAGGACCTCATGTTTTATTAAATTTGTCAGAGGAACCCCTTACAGTATTAAGCATGGGCTGGCTAAGTGAGTCACAAAGGCGATGAAGTCTGCTTTGTATTCTAGGAGTGACAGAGTTGGGGGAGAGACTCCTATGGGGTTTTGATAGCAGTTGGTTGAGCTGGGGTTTTGGTGACTTGGAATGTGGTGTTAAAAATTCTGGACCAGTAACTGTGCAAAGAAAGGCACTACCAAAACAGCTGAGCATGGGTAGCAGGCGTCTGAGTTATATTATTTCACATGTGCCGATATTGACTGCCACTCGCACGATATAAGTCCTTGCGCTACTTTGACGACCGAGTGTT
Source organism: Epinephelus awoara (assembly GCA_035609425.1). Classification (NCBI taxonomy): domain Eukaryota; kingdom Metazoa; phylum Chordata; class Actinopteri; order Perciformes; family Serranidae; genus Epinephelus; species Epinephelus awoara. Next base: position 29,540,044 of record CM069297.1, read on the forward strand.
GTACAGGCAGCTCTGAGTGAGAAACAAAGCATATGGAGAGGCTAAGAATGGTCAGTGGCCAGTGCTGTCACAGGTAAATCTGTGCTTAAAGTTAAGTTCTGCTCGTACAAATCAACCTGACTTTCGACAGTATGGGGGCGGAAACCAAGGGAGGCAGAGATCCTCTTATGATTGATTACTTTCAGCATAATCACATCCACATGGACCTCCTTGTGCCTTGATTGTGTTTCACCCAAGAGAAAGGTTTCTCAACCAAGCAAAATACCTCCAATGTATAAAAAGAGATAGTTCCACTCTACCTGGTCAAAGGATTTCTCTGTATCCATTGAGATAATGGGTTCAGGTATGGTTGAGGTAGAGGGATTATACAGTTGAGGTTAGAGGTGGAAAAATGGCCTGTATCTTCGATAAAACCTGTTGGTTTGGGGAGATGATGGAAGGTAGAAAAGACTCCAGAGCCATAGCTTAAAGCCACAGATAGCAGACGCAGGGCCGTAGCTTGAGCAGGATAGGGGTTCTCTATCATATTTAAAGATAATGACACTGAGTCCTGGGCGAGTGTTACAGGTAATTAAGTGAGTTAAATGAATCATCAAATGCATCAGTTAGAAAAGGTGTTAATTTGTCAAATAATTGCTACTCAGCCCAGGGCATTCTCCGGATGGCATTGAGAAAGCTCCTTTTCTCTAGCCTGGTAAGACCATTCTGATGCTCTACACTGTTATATGTCTGTCTGTCTATATCTGTCTGGACTCGATGCCTCCCCAAACACTTTCGGTGAGCAGGAGTACTCCCTCAGGGGGACGTACATCTTCTTCATTACCAACAGAGCCAGTTGATTAATCAAGCCTTTGCCAAATCCAGTCTGAGGAACAGCAAAAGCGTCTTTTCCTCCGAGAAACTCAGCGGGTGCATACTCTTGTTCTTGTTTAATTGTTGTTATTGACTCTATGTCTACAATAACTTCTCTATTTGCTGTGTTTACTCTACTAACGTTAGAGTTAGTGCTTGTTGCTTCGGGAGCCACCATTACTGTTCTGTAAGCTGCGACCTACTTTTACATCATCGGCTACAATGCAGTCCCTGACTGGCAGCTTGAATTGTCAGCTACAGTGCGGATCCATGATTTGCCCACATTGGATTTGGATGTCTGGAAAGTGTTTGGGGCGGCTCAGAGTACAGATTGATACAGAGAACGACACAGGATGTTAAGCCCACATTATCAGGATGATCTTACTGGGCTAACTTCTCTCCCCTCCAGAGACGTGTGTATTAAATTCTACGGTGATTGTAAAGTCATTAGTTGTGGTGGTGTTGTTCAGTCTGTGTGTGTTTGTCATGATCCTCCTCTGCCGCATCTGTCTGGAGAAAAAAAGAACTTTTAAATGTCAGGGCCACACTTGGTGTTTGACTAAATGCTAGCTAATAAAGTAGAGCCCTCCTCATATTGAAATAGGGTTCTCCTGTTTGAAATGAAAGTTTGCCTTGTAAACACACAACGTCTGCTCTCAAATTAAGTGACGCATCTGCTGCTGCAGAAACGGGCAATGATGATCACAATGCATGGCTGATCAAACAGCGTACTATATATTCTGTAAGGTGAGAGCTTCCCTCAGGACATGTCTTGATGTCTGTACTCTTTGTTTTTTATGCTATAAGTTCCCCCTCTCTCATGGTTGAATAGCATCATTTGCAGTTCATAACACTGTGATGTCATTAAATGGTGATTGTACAAAGTCTTAGAGACAACTCCCTAATATCAAGTTTCAACCCCTCTTGGTCTGTTTGAAAAATCCTCATCTAATGTGCTCTTCCGTCATTATTGGTTTAAATCCAATAAGGGAAATCACTGGAGGATAATGGCTTTTATTCACCTCACCAGCGCTTGTCGAAAAAGGCTAAGCTTCTTACACTGGACATTTGTTGGCCAGTCTAGGAGAAAATAACCAGACTTGTGGCGGGATAATGAATCTGCCAGGTGGATGTCAACGATCTCTGACATACAATTAGTTTCAGTAGCTGCTCTCACCTGGTCCCCTCAAGCTGGGATCGCTTTAAATCGGAGACTTTGTATTTGTGATCGGTTAAGGTCATGAAGTTCATTACTGTCACAAAATACAGTAAAGCTGATATCATGCCTGCACCCGCTGCGATATGTTCTCCCTTGTGATTGAGCATTGTGATCAAATACAACCAAGCTACAGCAAAATCCAAAGCCTTTTGGGTTTCCATCATTGTGAGTCTTGGATCCCCGGATTGTAGCTTTGAGAGCCAGTTATTCATCAGAAATATTGACCAAGCTCTACAGTTTCAGGGATCACATCCATGTAGTCCCTCTAAGCTTAGACCCACATTCACCCACGGTGTATAATGTCCAGTGCTCCGTCTTTATGTTGCTGTATGTGTTCGTGTTGTTTTTAATAGCCTTTTGAGGAGCACACGCTCACATCCAGTGCACTTTATTTATCTGCTGTTATTATCTTTCATCATTTTAGCAGCCAACACGCATTTCCCTCATAATCTGTATTTGGGTGTGTGTATTTGTGCACCAGCAGCTGTGCATGTGAACGGTCTTTAGCCTGAAAAATATTGCAATTTACTGGATTCATGCCAGGAAGTCAGATCCCCCAGTCTCCTGCTGAACACACAAACACACACACAGAAATGCACAAAAGTACACAGCAGCAGCAGAGTTGTAACCTGATTCCTGATGACTGAGTGTGTGTGTGTGTGTGTGTGTCTGTGTGAGTGAGTGAGTGTGTGTGTGTGTGTGTGTGTGTGTGAGAAAGAGAGAGAAGGGATGCTGACGTTGCACTGTGTTATCATCAGTAATGGGCTCATCAATACTAAAATATTCAGAGAGAGAGAAGAGACAGAGAGGGAAGTGAAAGCAAAGAGAAAGCAGAGAGAAACCATCATGTGTTGTGTTTGCATCCTTTTGCATGCATTTGTGTATCTGCAGAGTGTGTGTGTTTCAGCTAAACATTCGGCTTAATTGCGTTCAATTCACTGATTTATCTGCATTTTACTCCTCTCTCTGATTCCTGAATTGAATGTTAAGTAAAAGCACAAGTTATGTACTCCAGTAGGAGATAATAAATACTATCAAATTTGCTTTTATAAACAAGATCACTTACTGTTTTACATTCCAATAAAAGCGTAGATTATAGGCCTGTAACTATAGACTGTATAAAAAAAGTCTTAGTTACAGTGGCGCGACCCATTTGTTTGAGGACTACTGTTTTGAGTTTGGCATTTTGTCTGTTGCCATGTTGTTTTTTTGGAGCCAGAGGTGACCATATTTGGGTGAGAGTCTGAAGCTGTGGAGGAATGAGGGGTGGATCTGACCCACTGATTGTGTCTACACCTCACAGGCAGTCACTCAAGTGGCCCAGCCCTCAAATATGCCTAACGTTGAGCCTTAATAAAATGTAAACACATGAGTTATAGCCTCCTGAGACCCGAACTTTTGGTATGCACTTTTAATTTCTCCTAGCTATTTGGGATCAGTACGACTTGATAGGTATAAAAAAAATTAAACATGGTCAATGATAATTAAGTCGGTCTTCAAACAAGATGATAATAAAGTTTCAGTGCCCTCAAACGAGATGATAATAAAGTCCCAATGTCTTCAAACAAGTACTTCCTAATTAAAAGCAGCTTAGCTTGTTACTGTTGCTAAAATTTGTTGCCGTATCATATTGCAAACATTATTAATCATCAATCAATCAATAAACAAGTTTCAACCATAAAATGTGATCAGGTTTTGGAACTTGTCCACTTTTGTGTTGGGATCGTTTGCAGACTGACTTGGCAGAGGTGGCTGCCATATTGTTTTTACACGGATTAATATGTTGTGCTCTTTCTACCATTAGACAGCACAAAGAAGTGTCCACAAATGAGGACAACAGGTCAAAGTTGAGTAGAATGAAGTATAAGGTCAAGTAAAGCCGAAATGTGATGAGTTGTCATGAAGGGGGGAATTAGCTATTGAGACTAAAACCATTTTTATACCAGTCTGTAATGATTATTTATGCTGTAAAGTTGGGCATTTTAACATGGGTGTCAATGGGGACTGACTCTCTGGAGCCATCTACAAGTGACCATTCAAGGAAATGCAGTTTTTGGCACTTCCGCATTGGCTTCAAATTTCAGCCGTGGGGGGTTACCATCTGGGTGTGATGATTCATGAATCTGGATCGATCTATGGACTCAGTGATCAACAACGAAAAAACCATCAGTATGTACCAGCATCTTTAAGATATGTCTTTACTTTTGAAATTCCCATGGCATGTCTGTGGTACCTTTTCCATCCAAGCACACTTCCTTCCTAAATATTCAAACAGTGTTAGCCCCCATCGCCAACAGCCAAGAAGAAGACAATGAGGAAATTAAGTGATATCTTCTCATATCGACCACACGCCCTTGAATTGAATCGAACTGATTGTGACAGACATTGTGAAATTAGGAAACTTGTGATTTACACCCTTGGTAGAAAGCACTTTAAGTTGAGGAGCTCTGCAGACCCACGGCAAAATCACTTCTCCTCTAATTGTAGTTCAAATTAAGCATGTAATTATTTTTGAACTGTTGAACCCAAAGAATCTTTGGTTGCATGCTCCCATTAATTTTAAGCATGAATATTATGCGGCAACTGGCAAAGCTTGGGTGTCATGAAGCTCTTCCAGCTGAATCATCCATACAAAAGATGAGCAGCTGTGTTAAAAAAAATCTGTCTCTCTAATAAAAAGTCAAAGGTGAAAGTGTGAGAGACGAGAGACGTTAACTGTTGGCTCCCAGGCGGTTTTGAGGTAACAAAAATTCAATCACCAAGCTTAGAATTCTGGCCGCAGCACCACCAATGGCACGTTTATAATAGAGATTACTGTAAGCTTTGTGGAGCTCTGATAATAGACTCAGCAGTTTTAATCAATAATTGTTGGGATTATTGGTTTGGGGCTTATGTGAATTCAGTCACTGGTTTGGTCCTGATTGCAAAGGGGAAACCTTCTGATTTCTGTGCTGAATTCTCAAGAATAAACTTTATTTGTCTGAAAAAAAGATGATAACCTCATACCATAACAGACACCTAGTATCATCAAGGAGACTCTCCTGGAAACCAGTCGCCTCGAGGTTATCATTAAGAGATAACCTCAAATGCAAATACAGAGTGGAGAACACTGCTTTCAGACCTTCCTAACCCTGCTCCACTTCATCTCCACTTCTTTTGAATCAACACACACTTGAAATTGTGCAGCTGAAAGTGTAGATAGTTGTAGAGGTCGCGTCCACCCTGCTCAAAGTGTCATCCTGAGTCTCGCGCACACATGCATACACCCATTTTCCATACCTGCTTGTCCAGTGCAGGGTTTCCGAGAGGCTAGATCCAATCTCAGCACATAATAGGTGAGCGGCAGAGTGCACCCTGAACAAGTGTTTGACACATATAGAGAATCACATTCACATAGAGTCTTCAGTACATCACATGTCTCTGGAGTGTGGAAGGACATGTTTATTTTATTTAATAGTTAATGTAAAGTGCTGTATCTTAGCTTCAAAAATTACATTTACCAGGCTGGTAGAAGAGTGTATTCAAGTGAAATCAAGAAGGAAATGCAAATAATGTCCACATGACTCAGAGTGGTATGGGGACTTAAGCTGCATTACGCACTAAATTGATTCAACTCAACACACTCGATAAATGCCATAACGTGGCTCATATTTTATTGTGTGTGTAAGCCAGAGGAGATGGATGCATTAATTTAGCTGTTTAACATTCATGTTAAACAGAGTGTAATCTATGTAATGAGATGTAATACAACTGTCTCCTTCACTAACAGAGTGGAAATCCATTTTATCATTAGCTGTAGCTAAACGTTGTCTGGCTCTCCTTGCTTTATCTTATAATCTACCAGAGATTTCCTGTAGCAAATGGAAATCATTGTGGTTGTCCAGCGCTTCTAGTGAATTTTATTTCAATTAATGCACCATATCAATAGCTATTTATTAAATTATCAGACATTAAATCTGAATCAAGATGCACAATTTGTCAGCCAGAAATCTGATAATTTGCATGAGGTTCTGATGCCATTGTAAGTATTTTATTGTGAGGCAGCTGCAGGTATATGATGTACATTAATACTGTGCAGTTGTAATATCAGAGAGCTAACTTTGAAAATTTCATGATCAAGGTAGGTCTAGATCATAGACTGTAAAGATACTGGATGTAGCTACCATGACATCACGCACTGGTTTGTGGACTCCTGTTTTGAAGCCTTGTGTTCTGGCTGGCTTTTTGGAGCCAGAAGTAACCACATTCTGGCGAGAGGCTGGTGCTGCTGAGGAGCGAGGGGCGGATCTGACTGAGAAGCCAAGGACACTATTGGTAGACAGCCTATCGCTCACAGCACCCCGCCCTTTATCATGCATAATGTTAAGTCTTTTAAATGTGAATAGGTAAGTTATAAAAAAAATTAATCCCCTGTTCAGTTGTCATGAAGAGGGAAATTTGCTTTAAAAAACGAAACCGTTTTTTGTACTAGGCTGTGAACATGTTTAATTATGTTTAAAGTCGGGACTTTTAACATGGCTGTCTATGGGGATTGACTGGTTTCTGGAGCCAGCTACAAGTAACTGTTCATGGAAATGCAGTTTTTGGCACCTCTGTGTTCCTTTTTCAGCCCCAGAGGGTTGCTGCTTGGTCTAGGTTAAGTTTGAGACGTCTGGACACACAGTAGATTTTAGGTGGCACCAAGCAGGATTACTCAGTTTGCCAGGTGAAAAAAAAATAGCATAAAACAACTTCTCTGAACATTTGCTCATAAACAGCAATAATCAAAACTTCTGACTAATTGTGGTCAAAGGGGGTTCAACTACAATACAGATACTTCCTTTTGTAGGCCAGACATGTTTGTAGTTTTACAAAGTTGTACACACAAAATGGCAAGAAAGTAATTTATCGAATGCTTGAATTACTATAAAAATGTGAATGTAGTTGAACTATTAGCAAGCTGTGGCAAAATGTAGTTAAATTACTAGTTTAATTACATGTAGTTCCATACTCCCCAGCCCCACACCTACATGAATCACACCTGTAGACCTGCCCAGCAGCTGTTACTGGGTAGTTCATTATATTTAATCCTGACATAAACAACCTTAGGCCATACATGTATTCAGGAGTACATTTGCCTCTAGATGAAATGAAATGACTCCAGACTTGACAATGAGTGGCTGTCAAACTGAAACTGTACTGGTCTTTTTTCCCCTCAAAAAATCCCCCAAAACTGTCATTTTATTTCACCTTATTTCTCTGCTTATTTACATGGAAAATCAGCAGGAGCGAGTGTGTGCTTTTGCTTTGTTTATCTAGACCCTGTGTAAGATTGTATGTCGTCCCTGCTGTTTCTATTGTGGGTTCTACACAAGAATAGAAAACCTGGCCAGCTGGTGACTTGCGGTGACTGTTTTTCTCACACCGTATTAGGAAGTGTTATTTTAAAGACAGAGGCTAGAATTACAGTTAGGCTCAGCTCAACGTTTCATATGTCGCAGGTTTAAGATTGAAGCTACAGCAGGGTTGGTGTTGAGTTGAGGTTAGAGGAAGGTTTGGATGAAGTACAGTGTATGACAGTTATGGTAAGAGAACGGCTCCAGGGAGTGAATTTAAGTCAATACAATATCATCACAAGTGTGTGTGTTTGTGTGTGTGTCTGTCTGTCTGTTTGTGTGTGCGTGAGCCTGGAGCTGGCTCAGGGAAATGAGCCTGACAGCTCCCATGGTTCCCAGCTTTGGCTCCAGCAGCTCCTGTCAGCCGTCTTATCTCTGTGGACTGTTGCCACAGACAGGTGTTTCTCTGTGTGTGTGTGTGTGTGTGTGTGTGTGTGTGTGTGTGTGTGTGTGCGCGTGTGCGCGTGTGCGTGCAGATGTGTGTATAAGAGGGTGTATGAGTGTACAAGTGTGTCAGTGTATAGAAGTTACAAGTGTGTACATGTGTGTGTTTGTATGAGCACATTTGTGCTGCTGTCAGTAATCCAATGGACCAATGGACACACAACTGTGTGTGACGGATTTTTTTAGGTGTTTTTATCAGCAGTTGCAACTGGTGTGTGTGTGTGTGTGTGTGTGTGTGTGTGTGTGTGTGTGTGTGTGTGTGTGTGTGTGTGTGTGTGTGTGTGTGTGTGTGTGTGTGTGTGTGTGTGTGTGTGTGTGTGTGTGTGTGAAGTCCCTCGAGACATTAACGTGGGAGGTGAGGCAGCTGTGTTTAGGACACAGAGCCTTGGTTTAATTAGAAAACAGTATCAAGTACCCCTGTGTTTGTGAAGAGACCTTATTGATAGGCAGCAGAGGTGTGGATTTATGTATGTGTGTGCGTGTGTGTGTGTGCGTGTGTGTGTCCTCTTTACTTATAGCCTGAAGAGTAAATAACCTTAAATAAACATGGCGTAATCTGCCGGAGATTTCATACAACAAACAAGGTTTGACATCTGGCTCAAGTACTTGCAGTCTTTGTGAAGATTGTGTTTAAGGTTCGTTGTTCAGGTGTGATACAACAATGCTTGAATGCATTTACCACTGAAGTTTGAAGGTCATTGCAATGTTATATATCAGCTACATCTATTTTAATTTGTGCAGGTGTAGCTTTACTCATTTGTTACCCCTGATCAACGTGGGGCCTCCTTGGATCAGACATGGCTCTGACCTGTCAAGGCATGAACACAGGACCTCTGGGGGTGTCCTGTACTGTCTGGCACTGTCAGGGTATTGATGGCTGATCTTCTGAGTCCTGTAGATTGTTAGGTGGGGTATCTGCACGCCCAACATATGCTCGAATAGATTAGGATCTTGGGACTCTGGGGGCCAGGTTGACACGTTGAGCTTTTTTTCATGTTCCGTGGGTCATTGTTCAGCAGTTTTTGAAGTATGGCATTCTGCATTAGATAGATAGATAGATAGATAGATAGATAGATAGATAGATAGATAAGGTTAATAATATTGATCATCTTGTCATCTTGTTGCATTGGATGGTGCAGTGTATGGAGACGCCATCTTCGGAACAGCTCATTGTGGGTTCATATCCTGGTTTGGGCAAACCTTCAGGCTTCAACTCCCCATGCTACACACAAGCCTTCTTCGGAATATAAACGAGAGTAATAACACTTCATAATCTGGGCCCAGACATCTCCCGGATCAGGTCTGTGTTAGCTGTTGAGGGACCAGTTGGGCTACTGGAACAAGACTTGCATGGAATAACAATCATCAAGCACTCAATGCAGCCTTGGAAAACAAGACTGGAGTCCCCATCAAGTGCAGCATATACCAAGGTGATTCAGATTCAGAGGCGATGCATAAATTACCCCCAAAATCAAATGATCAGAATTTGTAAGGTGCAGTTGGAGCCTAAATATTGAATGGAATTTAGGCATAGCATCTGCTCTCTTACACATGTTTTGTACTTACTAACATCATAGTAGTAAGGGTAAATCTGTGCCATACTGTTTGTGGAATCAAAATGACTATCTGAAGAAAAGAAGTGGGAGATTAAAATGACACAAGATGACTCACGTAAATAATTTATGAATCTCAAACTGACAGACACAAAAAAAAAACCTTTCACAAAGCTCAACATTTCTCAAGTTCACAGTGTACTACGGAGACGTTACTTCTCTCTCTTCTCTCTTCTTCATCCTGTGTTTCATTCCTGAAAAAATAAAACAGCATGGCATTTGTGTTGATTCATGGTAGATAAGTGGACTAAAATAGCGAAGTGGTCAGCGACTCCCATGGCTGAGTTTAGCCGAACTGATTTGATTTTGTTGTCGTTTGCGGTGTGTCATTACTTTTGCTCCTGTGGGAGGTTTTATTATCTTTTCTACTGTTTTTATTGCTGATATTCGTCATGTGTTGCTGTTGTAAATCCAAAATTGTCGTTTGTGGTGCTGCTGTTGGTTCTGCAGATGTTTTATGTTGCTTTTACAGCAGCTGCAGATGTTTTTTTCTGTTATGTTTCCTGCACTCACGTAGCTGAATCTTCCCTTGTTATTAGTGTCACTGTTCCTCTGTTATAGATTTAATTGTTTGTTGGCCAAAGTCATATTAATGTCATTACAGTAGTTATTATTGTGACTATTATTGTCGGCGTTGTCATGCTCGCTCTCTAGAGTAGCAGAATGTGTTCCTGTGCTGTGGTTCCTCTTGCCCCGACTGCAGGGCTTTTTCTTATTGATCGGCCCTATTGATTGACTCACACAGAGATAAAGCCACTGACAGGCTGTAAGTGTTGCATTTGGGACATTCGGGGGTTTTGTGATGCTTGTAGTGCTGAATGAAATGACTTGTTCTACAGCATATCTACACGCTGACTGTAGAGACACACACACCGCACATACGAAGCAGCCCCCTTCTCAGCTTCTCACGCACATGCATGCACACCACAGTAGACACACACATATTGTACCTCATGTACTGTAGTTGTTTTCGCAAAAGACTGATTGTATTCTGTCTGCAGGCTACTTTGCATCCAATATTTTGACACAGCAGGGTTTTTTTTGCCAGCTGGAAACATGGTGGTGATTGTTTTGATCACATGGGCAATAAACTATCGACTGCATCCATCTGTCATCACCATCTATATATGGCCCCTCTTGTTGAGCGTTGCATTGGTTTACTTGTTTGTAGTGTTGTTTTTGGCGGCCTGTTTTAATTTTAGTTTTAGTCTAGTCTTTGTGTCAAACTGTCATTTTAGTTTTTATTAGTTTTAGTCACGTTCATACTCTTTTTTTTGTCTAGTCAAGTTTCAGTCAACTAAAAGTCTGAGCATTTTAGTCAGAATAATCCATGACTATTTTCGTCTCGTTTTAGTCGACGAAAATTGTATTTCAGTCTCTTTATAGTAATGCAATTCTATTATACCCTGTCAATATAGTATAAGTACCCAGTACAGTATAACCAAACCAAAATTTTCTTTTCTAAATTAGCTCCTAGTTAGAGCTAAATATATATTTATTTATACAACAGTTAGTTCCGACCGAGTAATTTGATTGGACGAGAGGCATCCTGTGAGTGCTGATATAGAGTATAACATCACTGGGACTTATAACAGTAAAATTACTCCGCTCACAGGTGTTATAAATATAAATACAGCCGTTAATTAACCAACTGTCACACTCACTACATTGACACAAACTGACACTAGCTTAACACAAGAAGATGGATGTTTTCCCCAAAATTACATTTGAATTAAATTATGAGTGGTCGTCAGGAGAGGACGAGGAAAAGGAAAGCCAGGACTCTTCTGTGCAGACCTCCAGGTGTGTTTGTGTAACATCAGCCGACCCCAACAAACTGGAGAGGAGCAAAAATGAAGTGAACATGGTCAGGAATTATCAATGATCATCTGATGAGGTGCTGATGAGGATGAGGGAGAGTGGAAGCTGAATCCGGCTGTGCCAACATCCAGGTTTGCCAACGTTTCATCAGCCGAACTGGACGAAGTCGAACAGTTGCAGATCAATATAAATACAAAGTAGTTTATGAGTTCCTGTCGTGTGTGCTGCGTTGCCTGGCAACAGACTGGGGGAACTGTTTTTTTTTTTCGTGGAGCTACATAACATACTTAAATAGTTTATTTCATCACCTTTTGTTAACATTTCCTTACTCAACATTGCTGTTTAAGCTGTTGTTGAACTGTATAAAAACAATATCACATGAGAGCGAGTGATGTTGTACTGTATATCATCACGGCTGTAATCCGTCTGCACAGTGCGACGCACAGCCTAGGAAACAGAAATACTCCAAAATAATAGGCTAATAATAACGCAACTAAACATTATAACGTTATTTTGTCTCGTCTCGTTTTGGTCAACGAAAATGAGGAGACATTTCAGCAGAGATTTTATTTTGTAAACCACATTTAGTCTCGTTTTTATTCGTCAACATCAATGCATTATATATTTAATTATAGTTATCGTCACATGACCACCATTTACTTTGCGTCTCGTCTCGTTTTTGTCATGTGATAAAGGTTCATTGACAACAATATTTAGTCATACTTTTCATTGACGAAAGCAATACTACTTGTTTGGCTGACCTGAATGCTTCTAAGCTTTTAGGCCTTGTCTTTGTGCATAGCGATATTTTTTTAAATGGATATGTTTACCCCTGTTTTAAAAAATAATTCTTTCCACACAACCTTCGTTTTACAAAATATCTCTGTCAACTCTAGTTTACAAAATATCTGCATACGTATAGACAGGGTCTGATGCCATCATTGCCACTGTAATAAATGCCAATGTCAGTATTCGAATGCTTCAATTTTTGATTTGCTCTGCCACCACTAAAATGGTGGAGGGAACCGAAAGGAGGTGGCAAGTGTCAGACATGAAACAGGTCAGTGTTATCAGCGCAGTCATCGACCCCCGCTTCAAGCATTAAATTGGCAGCGCTACAAAGAACTGCGGAAGGCTATCGATGGCTGAGGGCTGACCCGCAGCATTTGAAGTGACTATTAACTATTACAGAAACATTGCTTGCAATAGTCCACCCTCCACCTTCCCTTGCTCTTTTCCTTTCTCTCTCTCTCTCTCTCTCTCTCTCTCTCTCTCTCTCTCTCTCTCTCTTTCACACTGCCGTGCTAAGTCCTACTACAGTCTCCAACCCCTCAACCCAAAACACTGTTGTGTCTTTTTGAAGCATTGAATGTTTGTCAGTAATTGCTTAGAGCTTAGAGGCACCTAAAATGGTGTTCGGGACAGCCTTACTCATATGACCGACTAATCCTCTATTCTCTTCATCATCTCATTTGTGTGTCACTGTCTCCATCTCTCCATTTATCCCTCTTTTTTTTTAATCTTTTTACTTCTCCTGTCCCGACTTTCCACCTCTCCACCCTTGAAGTCCCACCTGCCAGACAGAGACAGAGACAGAGAGACAGGTGTGACGAGAAACGAAGAGGCTGCTGAGATTACTTGACAGATGAAGGGCAGGTGTTTCATCTAAGGAGTGATCCTGGTTGCCTGGCAACTAATGGTGTCACAGGTTACCCTACATATAGGCGTATTATATTCCATCACTCCTAGATGTAGTGCTTTCCTCTTTTGATCTGTCAATATATTTATATTTGTACAGCAGTGCAAACGTGAATCTATACATTTTTTATGTGTTGTATGTATTTTAGATGTTAATGACTAAGCTTGTATGTATGTGTGTGTGTGTATGTGTATATGTGTGTGTGTGTGTGTGTGTGTGTGTGTGTGTGTGTGTGTGTGTGTGTGTGTGTGTGTGTGTGTGTGTGTCTTTAATGGCTTTGCAGATACATTTTTTAAAGATACAATGTGTAATCCAAATGTAGACAGAAGGTTAGAGTTAACCCCAAAATACTAAGCAGAATTAGAACTAACCAAAATATAAATTTATGCTCAAAGTGTTCAATGATGCTCTTGTTGTGCTTAATTTAAGTAATGTTTTTAGACACTGGGGCAAAAATATACAGATTTTGAATTGTGATAAGATGAGAAACACATGAAATGTTATTCCTCAATTTTATATGGTAGAAATACTGATGGGGCCTTTTTCCTTTACAGGATTTCACAATTAAAAATAATTCTGATGTATATGTTTTGAAGTTTATTGAGGTAAATGTCACCCTGATGAAGTCTGATGAAAATGAAATTTTGCAACTGTAATATACCCATTACAACAAGTTCTCACTTTCAACTCTTCAAATCCAGCAATTTGGTCAGTTGCCCTACACTAAAAACTTTGACACTGGGCTCTAGTTTCGCAGACTGGGCGCGGCGGAGGCGCAGCGCACCTGCGCTTCGCCGACTGGCTGTGGCCAGGCGGATTTTGTAAGTTTGGCACACCATGCGCCTGGCGCAGCTACTCCTCTTTCCCACCTCTGTCCCTCCTACCGGCGAAAGTTGGAAAGAGGGAGGAGAGAAGGCGTGGAGTGGGTTTTACACACATCACACCAATCACATGAGCCCCTCTCCTCGCCCTTAAATGCGCTGTGCGGCAGAAGAGAGCAGCAGCGTTAGACGGCCAAACTCCTCCCAGGAGGAAACTGATGTTTTGGTCCGGGAGGTTCAAGCTCGCAGTGTTGATGCAAAGGTAGCCTGGGAGGAGGTCACCACAATTGTAAATCAATGTTGCGTTTCTCTCGCGCGCACGCTCTCTCTTTCTCTCTCGCGGTCTCACTCTGTTTCTTTTCTTTTGACTTTTCTAAGACGACAGATGCTGAATATATACTCCCTATCTGATGCTGTGGCTGCTTGTGGTTGGCTGAGAGGGATGTCAACTCATTATTTTGCAGCTGTATTAATCAAATCAGGCTGGGTTTCCATTATGCTTGCCAAACGTGCCAAACTGTGCCAATCCCCTTTGATCTGACATCAGATGTGACGGGACAGTCGATATAGAGATACATTTATGTGCTGATTGCAGATAGTTGCATTGAATAGTGGTGTTTGTGAGTATTTATTGCATCGTTAATGTGCCTGACATTCTGGAAACCTGCCTGTGAGGTTTTGGTGACGTGTGCACACTGTCCGCCGGTCAGCCAAACTTTGGCTTACACCGGCTGCGCTCGGCCTGCGCTGACAGTAGATGTGGTTTCAGTTGGCGAGCTTTTAGCGCACCTTCGGCGAAGCCTTTTGGCACGAAACTGTCACTGCGCCAAGCTGGATCTGTCGACACCTCCCCCTGCTGCGCCGTCACACCCATCTCAGCGCACCTTGGTCTGCCAAACTACCAAACTGAGCGTGCCTTGGGTTGTGCTGCTCAAGACTAGCTCTGCGCGGGGTTCGCCACCCTGCGCTGCGCCGGGAAACTAGAGCCCTCTAGGTGCCCCTCTAGTAAGTTATGGAAGCTCAGTGACGGCATGTCAGTTTCCGTTCATGCCATGTGTTTTCAAAAGAAACTTCCCTCTTGATAGGAAATGTAGGTTTCGTCACCAAAACTACTTTAGATTTACACAACAAATCCACTCATGATCAAGAATGATCATGGTTTGGGCAAATACATGACTTAAAATAAGTTAACAAGAATTTCATGTCGTTTGTCATGTGATGTATGTGACACGTACAGTATGTCACTAGCCACAGATGTCACATGACGGTTTGTTATGTTGTTGGAAAAACTCAATGTTGAGTTTTAGTTTCACACAAGACATGGACAGCAGTCCCTGGGTGAAAGTCCTGTGTTTGTTTGACCTATCCATTGCCCTCCTTCCATCCTCCCTATGAGGACATTCTAGCCCTTTCTACTACATCATTGCTGTGGATGGGTTATATTGACGTTAGTTGAAACCCCAGTAGTCTATGTCTATGGGAATGAGAACAGGCTGACTTGTTCCTTCCTACTTTTACTGAAACCAAGTTAGTAAGTTGCCTCTGATGGGCAGGCTAGTACCTTGCATGGCAGGTCCGCCACCAATTATGAATGTGTGTGTGTGTGTGTGTGTGTGTGTGTGTGTGTGTGTGTGTGTGTGTGTGTGTGTGTGTGTGAATGGATGTATGAGAGGCAAATTGTAAAGCACTTTGGCTGGTGAAGTAGGTGCTATAGAAATGCAGTCCATCAGCCCTCTAGACTGGTAGTTGCCAGTCATGTCTCAGACTCCTGCTGGTTTTCATTCTCACCATTTAATACAGACGTATTTTCACTTGGGACACCAAGTGATTGCAGTTAACTACTGCTCGAATAGAAAATCAGCAGGACGATTGTGCTCCCCACTGCTTGCTATGCTGTCTGGACTGTATGGCAGGCACATCAGAGAGCAGAACCAGCACTGGCAAACACCAGTGTGCAGCCATTCCTGCATGTTTTCTAACGTAATGGCAAGTCTTAATGGCAAGTCCCTGACTGGATTGGGTCTGAAATAAACAACATGCCATCTTGATGCAGACAACAGAAGATTACAGTCACATCCTACGCTAGTTGTATTATAGAGAGTGCACCAAACTGATTATTTTCCCCATATTTGCCAGAGCCCATGGTGACTTCTTTAAATTGCTTGCTCTTTCAGACCACCAGCCCAAATCCCAATGACATTTGTATTACAGTGATATAAAGATAGAAGTAGCAAATTCTCACATTTCAGGATTTCCTACTTTGTTTGCATGTATTGTCAATGCTGTTCAAAACAGAATAGTTTACAACTGGGTTCAGTCTGACAACAAATAGTGCAGGTTCAATCATGGGCCAAAAGACACAAGAAAGAAAAGTCAACCAAAAGACAATAAACTAATAAAATTGTGAATGTAAAGGATAAAAGAGCTTAAAACAGAAGACACTCATCAAGTTGTTCAAATGAAAAAGAGTAAAAATAGACCATGAAAATCCTGTTGCACTAAAATAGCTTTGAGGAGAGGTTTAAAAGAGAAAACAGACAACAGAGCCTCAGGCAGAGAGATCAACAGCCTGACCACAAAAATGTGGTCACAAAAGTTCTCTGCTGGAAGATCACAGAGACAACATAACCAGACACACAGCCATGTAAGGCTTTAAATGTAGGCAGTGAGATCTTTAAATCTGTTCTGAACCTTACTGTCAATATGTGTAGTGAAGCTGGTGTGATGTCCGTTTGCAGCCTGGCAGCTGTGTTTTAAACAAATTGAAGATGGGAGATGGATTTTATCTTTTTGATTAGAGTGAGAATACAAGGAATTGCAGTAATCAAGACTGGGAGAAAGGTCAGAAAAAATTAATTACTTTCATTGTTTGATTGATGAAGGAGAGATGAGGGTCAAAAATCACCCCCATGATCATAGAAGCGTGCTTGATTCTGGAAGTGAGGCATCAAAGAATGAAATGTGCAGCACAGACCAGGATACAGTGTACTGCACTGCCTGTATTGTGTTTTCGAGGGATATAGAGCTGTGTGTGTTTGGCATAGCGATGTATTAGTCTGTTGTATACTTCAACAATATGCCCTAGAGGCAGCATGCAGATTAAAAGAGCATGAGGCCTAGTATTGATCCCTGTGGAGTACCACAAAAGGCATGCAAGAGAACGACTGTTTTTGCAAGCACTTACAAAATAACTTGTAGAGTAATGCATGATGCAAAAGATAAATCAAAGTAAACAGCACATAAAGACACACCACATTAATGGATATGAATTAGGGCTGTATCTGACAACATTTTTTGGTGGCATTAGATATAAAACAACAGCCAGAGAGTGTATTGTATGAAGTTGCTGTCAGCTGTAAATTCACCACCTCAAAGCAGAGGGCCGAAGATAAAATTATCTTGAAGTCTGACCGGGCAAAGCCTCTCTTACTCCAGGCTGTTTCCTCTGTGTCACTCAGGGTGCTTTCACACCTGCCCTGTTTGGTTCACTTCAATCAAACTCAAGTCTCTTTGCCCCCTAAGTGTGGTTCCTTTGGGCAGGTGTGAACACAGCAATCGTCCTCGGGTGTGCACCAACACAAACAGACCGAGACCTTGATGAAGATGTGGTCTCGGTCTAGTTACAAATGAACTCTGGTGCAGTTTGTAGTGAGAATGTGTGATTTGAACCAACTGCAGTCACATCTCCTCCTGTACTGCGTTTATATGCACATTCGAAAACAATGTCTTGATGCATTGGATGTGCATCCAATGCATCAAAACATTGTTTTCTAGTTGGAGCTGTGCCTCATTTTCAAACTGTATGGTTTGACTAAAATGAACAGTGATAGCAATATAGTCCACAATACGGTACGGAAAACAAACTGATTTGCAAATTCTTTTATCCCGTCTGCCATAAGGCTGCTAAATGCACATTTGCAGAATGAACTGTGATGTATTTTATCGTGAATTATTGTGAACTGTGAATTATTTTGCATCCCGCTCTGCTGTGCTGTCACTGGTTGTGGTTGTTGTTGTTGTTGTTGTTGCTGATGTGATGATGCTTGATTGTGGATGTTGGCTGTTTGTTGCATTGTGTCTTTGTTGTTAGACAGGTTAACTGTAGAAATGAATTGCCCTTTTGGGACTAATAAAGTATTCTGAATCTGAATCTGAACTTCCTGGATTTCTCCTGCATGGAAATTCTGACCAAACAAGAGCAACTTTCTTGCACAAGGCATTTTATCTGCTCCGCTTGTAAATGCTGCCGTGAGAACATGAACCAAAGCACTTACGCAACTTTGCAACAAAATTAGTCCCTGATTCGGACCAATGCAAGTGAACTCTAGGTCAAGTACCCTCAGACTCACCCTGGGCCTGGCGTCTGCAGCTGCCTCTACCAGAGAGCAGTGTGAAAGTGAAATACCAAATTGTCCCCAGAGACACACTGTATACTGCCTGAACAAAACAAAACAAACAAAAACCAACTGCTTTACTTGAAAAATCTCAGTCAGCTGAGATGTTTGACTGGTGATTTGAATCTTCCACTGTGAGGGTGCAGCCCCAATAAACATGATAAAAATGAGTAGGAATTTATTGTACGTGCAAAGTGTGCTGTAGGCAGCCACTGCTAATGCTGAGAAGAATAGTGTGTGAAAATGTATTTTTAGATGGAAAACAACATGGAGGTATGTTGAGAGGATAACTTGAGCTGAGGTGATGAGCTGCAGACAGACTGCCAGAGCTGGGATCATACACAGTCTGCACATGAGTGAGTCACACCATGGTGGGAGACCAAAGACATCAAGGCGTCCTCTCCTTGAAGAGAAAGCTGGTGGTTTTAAAAACACGGGATGGACATTATGTAAACTCTTAACCAGCTTTGTACACCACACTGTCACAAAGTGCTCTCGAGTTCAGTCATCTCGTCAACAAGGTCTGCTCACAGATGGACAGAAATGTTAAGTGCCTCCACCAGAGGCTTTTAAATTGCACAGCAGAGAAGTATAAATCAAGCCACATTCATTGAACTGTGGCAGAGGCTTGATGCATTTACTTTAAGTACAGGATTTGTAAGAATATAATCTTTTACCTCATATAGAGTTGTTTATGAGCAGCAGGAACTCAACACAAAATACTTCCTGTCAGAGTGACTGCATGCAGATGCCAAAAATAGATGGCAATCCTCTGCAGCGAGCAACAATGGGCCTGTGTAATATTCTGATTAATTATGAAGTATTTTGTATGGTGGCAGGTAACACCACAGTATGTGGTGATACATAAACAATGTGAATGTGAATGTTCTATTGATTTGAATAGGGGGTGACTGATTTTCTCAGTTGGTGATCCAGCCTGGGTTGAAAGCTAATAATAGCCAACACTGAAGTGTTTTCTGCTTTAGTTGTTACCGTCATCACAGCTCCTCAGATAACAAGTACATGGTGGACGTACACCCCAAGGCAGGGTGTGTTTGTGAGTGCAACAGCTGTAGTGTCTTGGAGTGAGTTAACACTTGAATATTTAGTGTCAAAGTGAGTTGGAGAGTGCCTTTGTTGTTTGACCTATTGTGTCACATTTTGGTGCACATGCATGTAACGCAGTGGTGAAGAGACCAAAAACTGCTCCCAGACAAATACAGAAAGGTTGTCCTTGACCCTCGCTTGTATTCCAGTAGGAACACACTCTGCCCTGGGCCACATTCTGCATGTGTGCTAAAGAAAAAAACACACACAGATACATGCAAGAGCACACACAGTCTCATACATTATCTAATTATTTGCAAGTCTTGCAGAGGTGCTGTGAAACAGCGTGGTGAGGCGGGGTGCGATTCATTTGCATTCAGACGGCATTTTCTCAGTTTGATTGGCTGTTAAAGCAGCTGCCCTGTGATATGCTAATTACATGCTAAGGAGCCACCCTACCGACAATTTCTGTCTCTGAAACTCGTATAACGTCTAAATGATAACACACAAAGACAGACACCAGTAAACACACACGCGTCGCGCACACACACAGATATACACAGATCCAAATGCTATTCTGCGGTTTGAATCTGAGGTTCTTAATTAGAGTTTATGCTCATTTTGCTGCCCTGCTGTCAAGACAAATAAGAGTCTTGGTGTGTGTGTTTTTTTCTCCGTACAAGTATTCATGTGTTTGGTGTGTGTTTGTGTGTGAAGCTGTCTAAATGACACATTCCTTTCATACATCTGTCAGTATGTCTCTCCATATTTTCTATATAATCAGTGACCCTGACTGGTCACCTTTCTCACCTGTCTCATCACGCTTGTAGTCTACTCACACACACACACACCCACACACACACACACACCCACACATACACATACACACATACATACGGATTCGTAATTGCCCAGAGGCACTTCTTCTTTCTGTCTCTCTCATTCTGTCTCCTGTTCCGCCCTCTGTTTTTTTTTCCTTTACTTTGTAAAAATTTCCTTTCAAGTCAACTCAAGCAAAAAATGAACAATTTTCACTGCCAGCAGGGCGTCTAGCAGGGATATATGTGCTGTTTGTACATGTGTGTGTTTATGCATGTCTGCACAAACATACTGTAAATGTACATCCAGGCGCACAGAGAGAATAGCCTCCATGCAGTTCATTTTGTTGTGTTGGGATGTTGCATGTATCCAGATGTGTGCTTCTGGCCACGTTCTAGTTTGTTCTCCTCCACATGGAGCCGACAGGTGTACGTGTGTGTCGTAGTTTTGCCGATTTCTTCATGTGCAGCTTCCTTCTCAACATCAAAGTCAATATTGAGAGAGTGTGTATCTTTCCTAGCTTTAACCTCTGTGCTCTCAGGAGAGTTTAAGTCTTTGATGGGCCCATTGCACCTTTTTAAAGTCTTTTTTGAGAAGCTTCCTCTTGGTGGAGTGGATTGATGTCTAAGTTGGGGCACACTTGCTTTCAACTCTTTTGTCTTTTATTTCCCGATCTCTCCCATAATCGGTGTTTTTTTTTCATCTCTCTTTGCATCTGCATCAGTCTGTTTACTCCTCGCCGTCTGCCTCTTTCATGCTCGTGTTTTGCCTTTGGATATGGACGAGAGGTTGTGTGTGTTGTACCGTCGCCTGTTTTCTCCGTAGTGAGATTGCATCGGGGCAGAGCTGGCAGGGTCCCTAACAAGGCAGTCTGGGAAGCTACTTTGATGTCACCAACAATTTGGTTGTCAGTAATGAGGAGGTGGATTTAGCTGTGATTGGTGCCGGCCTTCTTTGAATCACAGTTCCGCCTCATGTTTGTTGGTAGCGTTTGTTCTGTGTTGCCTACCGCCTAGTTAATCATAACACTTGCTTGATCTGACTGATAGACTGGCTGTCAGAAAGAGTCCGTTTTCTGGGCTGCAGTCAAAGTAAGAGACTGGAAGGCTACACAAGAAAGTTGCTTCAATAAAATCTCATACTGGTACCTCTGTTTTTCAAGAACAGCTGTGCTTAATGGAGCAAAGTGGAGAAGGGAGCACACTATGCTTAGCTCCAGTTGTTGACTTCTCACTCATACTCGTCAGTATGCAGACAGTTATATTATTGGGAGCACGATCAGACCGCATCGCTCATTGTGAGCAACACATCAGCATAATTTGTCGAATTCTTGGCCAGACATGGCGTCTGGCCTCTGAATCAAAATCAGCAAAAATTAGAGTTGACACATTTATCAAATGAAATTTACTGCAACAGCCAAACCGCTCGCTAGCAAATCAGACAATAAAATCACAGTAATTGCAACTGCAATGAAAATATTTGAAACTAAAGCTTCCAAAATAAGTTGTGGGTGTCTGCTGCAATACTGATGATGTTGCTTAATGGCACAAATGACTCTGAACTATGTCACTGTAGCTGTTTTGGAGACTTGAATGATTCCCTATAGCTGCTTGTGTTGTTATTCAGAGAGAAAGGGATAGTCAACAACTTTTTTAGAGGTGTATCTGTTTAATCAAGAGTAAAGAAGAATCTTAACTCTTCTTGTGTGTGTGTGTGTGTGTGTGTGTGTGTGTGTGTGTGTGTGTGTGTGTGTGTGTGTGTGTGTGTGTGTGTAGTGGAAAGTACGAGGGCAGTGGGAGCAGGTGGTATGTTAAGGTCTCTCATATTCATTATTTCTGTTGTTTTGAAGCATCAGTGCAGAACGTTAGAATTGAACATGTACTTCCCTCCTCCATCCCTCCTCTTTCTCCTGCTTTTTTCCTCTCTTCTTTCACCTCCTCTGTTTCTTTGTTCTTAATCTCAGTGCTTTTTTAACAGCATGTTACGCCTCTTCTTTTAGTCACAACTTCTGTAGATGAGATGATTTATTACTTTTGTGAATGTGGGGGATGAAAGTTATTACTTAACTGATTTTACTGTTCAAATTGAAAAATGCTTTGATTTACTATAAAAAGGAGCTAATCGGTTTTAATATTTGCCCAGATTCTCTGTTCCTGCGTCTAGTTGTTATTTTCTGCTGCCAGAAGACATACTGAGTTACAGTTCATGATGCAGTGGGTTTAAAACAGGGGTGTCCAAACTTGACATGCCAGAGCCAGGCTTGACAAGTCACAATGCTTTTGATTTAAGAGACTTCTTAATGTACTGGGTTGAAGCACTTAGTGCTCTACCCTTGAATCTGTGATTAGATGATTTTATCAGTATTAAATTTCACCCAGTAGATATTACTCCCAATGGGAACAGTGATGTTGCCTTTGGCTGAAGAATTGCTGTCACTTGAAGCGACAATAGTAAGTACATCACAGTAGTGATGCTCACTTATCTTGGACCTCAGTGTGTTTTGTGGTGGCAAAATCACTTGAACAATAAAGAGTCTTCACACGTCGGCTGTCTTTCTTGAGTTTTAATAAGCATTCATGAATGGAGTCTCACAAACAGTACAAACCGCATGAACAGTCAGTCAGAGTGAGAGCTGGCGAAATCACTCCAGCCCTCTAACTTTATAGTTTCCCAAAACACATGCCCACCCGTAGACACAACATATGCAAACAGAGAACCTGTCGTTCCAAGCTGTACCATCTCCTGACACAATAACAGGGTCATAACTCTGAAGGCCTCTCTGAAGGTTCACCTTCGGCCCTGCTTTCAGCCAGGCCTCCGCCATATATCTGATGTTATCAAGTGACCAGGCCTCTGCCATATATCTGGTGTTATAAAGTAAGCATGGAATAGGTTGAAAAGAAGGTCAGATGCCCCAGACGCTCATCACTTGTCAGGCACCCATAATTTTCCATCACATTCCTCCCTTTTAGCATTCTCATGCTAATCCACAATCATGGAAAATTCACATCAATCTTGCTACCCCA
This sequence comes from Epinephelus awoara, assembly GCA_035609425.1. Lineage (NCBI taxonomy): Eukaryota > Metazoa > Chordata > Actinopteri > Perciformes > Serranidae > Epinephelus > Epinephelus awoara. The sequence continues at coordinate 29,563,174 of CM069297.1, forward strand.
TGTCCTGTGAGTTCTACCTGCACCAGCCAAACGCTGGTACCCCCAGGCCCCCCTGAACATCAGAGAAGTAGAAAAACAGGCAAAGGTCACAGGTCATAAGCATGGACAAGCCAAACATCCCCCCTCCCTTTTGACGCGGGAGAAAGGTAAAAGACTTGACCATCTAACTGCACTATCTAATAAGGGAAAAAACCTCTATATGATGAGGGCAAAAATCCCTTATACTACATTCTAAACTGAAGCATAGCAAGCATAACATAATCATGCAAAATAAATGCGGGAACTTGACTGTCATGTACATGAATGAAAAAGAAAAGAAAAGAAAAGTGTGTATATATGCTGTGAACATTAAATGTGATGTAATGAACGTGAGCAATCAATGTGGAAAGTGATTTAAACTATGTGATTAATATATATGATTAATGTGTAATCAGTGTGACGTGGTTAAATGTGATTGAAACCACACTTCAGGAGAATCAATTTAATGACTGGTACATTTCAAAACCAAAACAGTTGTCTGCAAACCGGGAAAACTTAAAAAAAGTGACTCCTGTGAGTCATACGGAGGAATCCACAGATCCTGCATAGGATCCATCTGCACGTAGCGCCCTACAGCAGATGAGATCATGGATGTGATCAGAGATTTCACACAAGGTACAATGCAGCACAGAAAAAGGCACAACAGCAACAGAATAGGTATGACAGGGGCAAACAGACGCATTAATGTCGCTTTCCATCCGGTAAGAGAAAACCATGACCACAGGTCCGCACCTGTTCCAACTTCGTTGTCACGGCTTTTCTGCAAATGCAACAGGTCATTAAGATGAGCAACCACATGTGTCATGTTGTCAGTGATGTCGGGAATGTATGTGCAGCAATCAGTACCCACAATGTGACAAACACCCCCTTGGCTGGCCAGGATTAAATCCAGAGCCATCCTGTTCTGTAGAGCCACATTTCTGAGGCCCTGTAATGTTGGTGTGAGTGCGCTGAAACCTGTAGCCATGCTGTCTGTAAGATTCTCCAAGTCCATGGCTATAGCATCAATTTTGTGTGCATTGTTTACCGTTCCCCACCATGGTAGGAAACCCCCAAAACCAAGGGGGGCACCCTTACCACATCTCGTTTCGCTTTGTGCGGTGGGTAGTAGTGATCATAGTGTGTGTGAAAATGAGTCAGATCAGGAAGAATAGTCACTGCAGGCAGCAGCTTAGCCAAGTAGCACCTGCCACACCATCCAGGCTGAAGTGCCTGATAAACATGTCTGCCACACACCCAGACGTGTTGTCTGAGCGATCCGTATCCGTCACTGGATGGCATGTAGACGACAGGGTTGTCAATCCCTGATCGGTTAAGGCTAACTGTGTCTGTGAGGTTCAAAGTTGCAACGTATGGTGATGTACCTTTACAGTCCTTCATGCTATGAGTCCACATCACCCCACACGTTGCTTCAACTACCTACGTACAGGCAGATGTCCCCAGAAAGTGATCTTTTGACGTTGCACATTCTCTAAAGAAACAAACAGTTCCTTTCTGGCTTGTGGGGTTAGTGCTCATGACAGGTTGATATATCCCCTGCAGGAAAATCTTTGTCACATTCCAGAACCTTACAGTTGCTCCCTCATAGTTCACAGTGCTGACATTGATCTTCTCCAATGCAGCCGCAAGGTGTCGCACAGTTCTGTTGGGTGAATTGGGTGCGTGAACACCCTGAGTGAAAGCAATCATCGCCCCCAGAGTCTCTGAAACATTCAGGGAATAAGGTTTTAGCGGCAAAGAGTTACCTAGCTCGTGTGGAAGCTCCGCGCAGACATAACAGCTCCCATTTGTCAGCTTCCTCGCCATTGTCAGCATAGCTCGATACCACACGTTGTTTTCCAGCATGGATGTCATGTTGCCAATCTGCACAACGGATCTCTTCCCCACGTGATGAGGCGAGGCTGTGCAGTTGTCGTCTGAATCAGTGAGATTGTGTCTGTAGAGCTCGTCCAGAAGCAGGAGTGTCAGCCCCACTCCGATGGCGATGACGAGCAGGAAACCCACTCCCCCTCTTAGGCCGCACCCCAGGCGCCTAAGGGGATGCCACGGCCTTGGTGTCTCGATCATCGTCGCGATGTGCACACGGATCCGGAACCCGTCTGCAGTGACTGGCGTGTATCCACGTAGCCCTCTCTGCGACCTTCACCGCTGTCTCCGTCACCAGAAGCACCTGGAACGGACCATTCCACCTGCGAGCTTTCCAGTTCTTTCGCCTTAGATCTCTGACCACAATGTAGTCGCCTGGCTCGAGGTCGTGCAGCTTCCCTTCTGCTGGTTTGGGCAGGGCGGCTTTTACCTGTTGGTGGATTTCAGACAAAACAGAGGACAAGGTTGCACAATATCTTAACATTTCATCCTCGCAGTGGCCAGTGTCTGGCAACTGCCTTTTAACGGGCCCAATCCCAGTGTTGAGAGGTCTGCCAAACAAGATCTCGAATGGACTGAATCCATTCTTGTTTCTCCTCCAGCTTTTGTCCATGACAATTTAGTTTCCTCACACACTTTCACAAGTTTGTTTTTCAGAGTTGCATTTTCCCTTTCACATGCCCCTCCTGATGCTGGATGATATGCACAATGTTGCCTCAAATCAATGCCCATATACTCACCAACGGTCTTCAGAGCTGCACTCACAAAAGGTGTACCGTTATCTGAGCTGATTTTTGCCGGAATTCCCCACCTGGGAATTATCAGGGTCATCAAAGCTTTTGCGACTGCTGCTGCATCCTGTTTAGCTGTGGGAAAAGCTTCAACCCATTTGGAAAACATGCACACAATCACCAAAACAAACTTCTTCCCTTCACTTGGTGTGAGTTCAATGAAATCCATTTGCAAGTGATCAAAAGGTCTTTCTGGAGGTGGATGTGCAACCTGTGGTATTTTGATACCCCTCCCCACATTGTTTGTGGAACATATCACACATCTTTTGCAGAATTCTGCAGCATAGCTGGAAAACCCTCTTGTAAACCAGTACTTCCGTATCTCCGCCACCATCCCTCCCTTTGACACGTGATCCAAACCATGTGTCAATTTAGCGTAAAAGTGGAAGAGATATCGAGGGAGACAGGGCAGGCCATCAGGACCCGTCCACAGCTTATCAAGAACAGTACATCCTGCCTTCTTCCAAGCGGCCTTCTCCGCCGCAGATGCCCTTATCTGTAAGTCTGAGACCTCGGCCGTAGCCACAGCAGAGGGAGTAGGCACAGGAGTTAAGGAGACTGCTTGCAAGGAAGAAGATAAGGAAGACAATGGCAGCCTTGAAGCTGCTTTCGCAGCTGCATCTGCTCTCGCATTCCCCTGAGAAACAAGGTCTGTGTTGTTGGTATGAGCCTCACACTTACACACAGCAATCTGCCTAGGCAACAACACAGCATCCAAAAGAGCAGAAACCAACACATGATGAGCAATAGGTTTCCCTGTCGAGGTCAAGAAATCCCTGTTTTTCCAAATTTGCCCAAAATCATGTACCACTCCCCAAGCATATCTGCTGTCAGTGTAAATGTTAACGGATTTGCCCTTAGCCAATTTACATGCTTCTGTCAGAGCCACCAATTCAGCCGCTTGAGCTGAGTGTGAGGCTGACAGAGGACGTGCAAGCACTGTGTCATGCAGGGTTGTGACGGCAAAACCCGCCACAGTTTTGCCTGTGTTCGGGTCTCGTGAGGCCGAGCCATCAACAAAAAACTCAAAATCAGCGTTATCAATCGGTGTGTCATTCAAATCTGGTCTAGGAGAACAGACAGAAGTTATCACAGCTACACAATCATGAGGTTCTCCATCAACAGCCGTTGGGAGAAGAGTAGCAGGATTAATAACGGTGCATCTCTTTACCTTGATGTTAGGTAATTCCAATAAGACAGCATTGTACCGCAACCACCTTGCAGCAGAAAGATGCGAAGTCTTTTGCTCAAGAAGAATGAGAGACACTGCATGTGGAACCAACAAGGTCAAATCAGCGTAGCCCACAATGTCACGTGATGCAACAACTGCCCTCTCAGCAGCAGCCACTGCCCTCAGACAATGAGGCAGGCCTGCAGCAACACTGTCAAGTTTTGATGAAAAGTAAGCTACAGGCCGCTGTTTCCCCCCATGTTCTTGCAACAGCACAGAAGTCATGTACCCCCCTTTTTCGTCAACAGTCTGGGTAAATGGTCGTGTGCAGTCAGGCAGTCCAAGAGTCGGAGGTGTTTGCAGAGACAGTTTTAAATCAACAAAAGATTTCTCTGCGACAGGGGTCCAAATGACATGATCGGATGCTTTCAGGCCTTTCCCATGAGCAATTGCTGCTAATGGTGCCTCAATTTCAGCATAATTTGGAACCCACTGTCTGCAATAGCCTGTCATTCCCAAAAAAGACATGACTTGTTTTTTCGTCTGAGGTTTTGGGATCTTTTGAATGGCTTCAACGCGTTTGGGTGTGAGGGTTTTACCCTCAGGAGAAATCACATGACCCAAAAATGCGACTTCCTGTGAAACAAACTGTAGTTTTGACAGGCTGGCTTTGTGGCCTTGTTCAGCTAAATGAGTTAGCAAGGCAACAGTGTCTTTTACGCAGCCTTCTCTGGTTGCGCTCGCAACCAAAAGGTCATCAACATATTGCAACAAAGCACTTCCCTCTGGCAAGTCCAGGGTCTCCAAACTGTCACGCAAAGCCGCATTATAGATAGTTGGAGACTCGGAAAAGCCCTGGCAGAGCCTGGAAAACGTCCACATTTTTCCCTCAAAGCAAAATGCAAACCAGAATTGACTGTCCGGATGTACCGGGACACTGAAGAATGCATTTGACAGATCAACCACAGAAAACCATTTGCTATCAGCTGGAACCTGAGACAGAATTGTGTGTGGATTTGGAACTGTAGGCGCTCTGGCTTGTATTGCAGCATTTACAGCTTGCAAATCTTGCACAAATCTCCATTCAGCAGGTGCACCATCAGGACGTATTTTACGCACTGGAAATATGGGTGTCCTCACAGGAGAGTTTGGACACGGAACAATCACACCTGCCTTCACCAGAGCATCAAACACAGGTTTAATGCCTTCAACTGCTTCACGTTTGAGAGGATATTGATTACGACAGGGTCTGTAGTCTGATTTGGGTGTGATTATCACCGGTTCACAATTTTTATCAGGCCAACATCATGTTTACTTTGAGCCCAGAGCTGTGCAGGGACCTGCTGTAGCTCTGGAATGTCAGCAACGGACTGAACCATGCACAAGTCAGCTTCAGAAACAGTTTGGTCCGTAAAAGTAACAGAACGAAAAGCCTCAATTACACAATCAAGTTTCTTTCTGTACACTCCCATTGCATCATTAAAATCAACATGAGGATCAGCGGAAGACCTCCAACATGGAGAGGCGCTCAGCTCCCGCACCCACAGACCCAGGTCTGTGCCGTTGGGATTCACCAGTGAGATGTGTGGATCAGAGTTTTGTGCCAAAATCAACTCATGCAATCGATTAGGAAATTTCACAGAGGCTACACAATTGACGTCATTCCAATACAACCATTCTAGCTGCAACCTATCCTTTTCCTGCTCTGAGTCACAGAAAACATCCTCACTATCACAATCAGTGTGTGAGACAGAGGCCATGTGTGCTGTGCAGTGCAGGCATGTGACGTCAGCATGTGTGTGTGTCTCTGGGAGCTGCAGCAAAACAGATGGGGGCAGAGTCAACTTCCATTCACACATGAACTGTCCCTGAATGTGCTTGAAAAAAACACCGTTTTCCCTCAAACTATTCACTCTCTTCACCTGAACGCCTTCAGGTGTACAAATCAAAACAATACCCAACCTACACATGAGATCTCGTCCCATCAAATTGACTGGGCATCTGTCAGAATACAGGAATGAGTGTTTGAAAGATTTCTCTGTTTCAGAATCAAAGCAATTCAGCGGAGCAGTGTACTTTTCAACAATTGCTACCCCTGCAACCCCAATTGTTCTCTGATATCTCCCACTGAGCTTAGGTGTAACATTGGGAGGAAACTCACAACGTCTCACCAGTGATTCCACAGCTCCGGAATCCACCAAGAAAGAGAGTTCAACACCTTTAACTGTCAGTGTGTATCTGGGCATTTTTTATATGCCTCTGCCGAAAAATCAGCCAGCATACTACGATGCTCACTCTCTCTCTGTTTGGATTCAAGGTGCAGAATCGCATCAGAAACAAGCTCATACTCTGCGTCAGTCATGATGTGTGTGTTGTGTGTTTCTGTGTTTGTGTTAGTGTCAGTGCTCTCACGTGTCTGAAGTGTTGGTTGGTTTTCCAGGTCAGTGTCGTCACCAGATTCGGCCGTCCTCGTGCTCCCACCACATAGTCAGTCCGACTCACTTGCCCCATCCTTTTTCTTGTTCTTATCTCCTCTGCGACAGTTTCGGGCCCAATGTCCACTTTTGCCACAGTTGTAGCAACGATCTTTGTCTTTGTCTCTGCGCCCTCCCTTTGACTTTCTTTTCCGACTCTCCTTCAGTTCCTCCAGCTGAGCCAGCTGTAGTTTGGTAGAGAGGCGGTCTCTTTTCTCGAGTTTCTTTGCAGCCTCCTCCAACTGTTGACGCTGCTGCTCAGCCTTTTGACGCTGAATGCCCCTGCTGCAGAGGAGTCGCCCGCTGCAGAAGAGCCTCCAAATCTGGGTGCCAATGGTGTGGCGCTTCCCGTTCTCTCCCTGTCGCGTACGTACGGTGGGGGCCGTGCAGGTGGAGCCGAGTCGAGGTCCGAATCCAGTTTCACACACTGTCCCGGGAGACCTTTAGGGCCCTGCCTATGCTTGGCCTCCTTCATCCACTCATTAAATGCTGACCAATTTGCCTCGAACTTAACCTTACCTCCAAATCTTCAAGTTGTTTAACACTCAGGCTACCTCCCTCTGGAAAACAACACTCCTTAACCCACAGGTCCAACTGAGCCACGCTCTCCTCCCCATATGTGTTCCTCATGAACTTCACATTAGGAGCGCCATAATCAGGCTCAATTACCCTCCTTTCGGTTGTGCTCTGGCCAGACCCCATTGTAATCAAAATCTCAGGTTTTACAACACGGAATAAGCCAAATTCGCAAAATGAATTTCTTAATTTCTCTTACCTTTAAGTATGAACAACAAACAGATTTACCACTCCTGTCTGTTCCGCTCTGATAGCAAGTGTCTGGCTTTCCCCCTTCACTGCTTACCACCCTTTCCCTCTGTCCCTGACAGCTGAGAAATCAGGTGTCGTGTTAGGTTCTCAACCTACACTAACTTAGGTCCCTGACCTAAACTGAGCTCAGACTTTTCCTGCACTCAATTTCCCAGAAACGGTGCCTGGCACGTCTGCCAACCTATCACAACAGGTGGAAAAGACTTTCCCTGCGCAGTCCTCAAAAACTCACCAGAACAGACAGCGAGGTGTTGTCGGCCACCAGGTTCGTTGGACCCCAACGGTGAAAGGAATCCCAGCTTTCCAGACGTCAGGCCCTCCTCTCAACCTTCCTTTGTGGGGGAGTTCGAGGTGGTAAGAGCCCCAAGCTCTTGCTGTGCACAGTCTTCACACCTTCAGTCCAGAAAGTCCAGAATCCGCTCACAGATGAGGCCCACCCAGGGACGCCAAAATTGTGGTGGCAAAATCACTTGAACAATAAAGAGTCTTCACACGTCGGCTGTCTTTCTTGAGTTTTAATAAGCATTCATGAATGGAGTCTCACAAACAGTACAAACCGCATGAACAGTCAGTCAGAGTGAGAGCTGGCGAAATCACTCCAGCCCTCTAACTTTATAGTTTCCCAAAACACATGCCCACCCGTAGACACAACATATGCAAACAGAGAACCTGTCGTTCCAAGCTGTACCATCTCCTGACACAATAACAGGGTCATAACTCTGAAGGCCTCTCTGAAGGTTCACCTTCGGCCCTGCTTTCAGCCAGGCCTCCGCCATATATCTGATGTTATCAAGTGACCAGGCCTCTGCCATATATCTGGTGTTATAAAGTAAGCATGGAATAGGTTGAAAAGAAGGTCAGATGCCCCAGACGCTCATCACTTGTCAGGCACCCATAATTTTCCATCACAGTTTCATAAGAGAAAATGTTTGCTCACATACTATACATATGCAGAGCCAAATAAACTGAGCATCCCTTTGGCAAGGAGCCTCAGCTGGGGGAATCTGGGCTTTTCCAAATCCCAGTAGAGATCTGACAGTGGGAGCTGCAGGTGGCAACTTCACAGAATATCATCACATTGCATTTTAATAAGCTCCAGCTGTCTGTCCTTTTCTCCTCCTTTCAACAGAGAAGGGGTTTTAGATCAGGTTAGGGTTGGGTACCAAACTCAGTACTTTTAAGGGAACCAATCAAATTATTTTGGTACAACAAAGTTTCGATTCATGTCAAATCTATTGGTGCCAAATGTCGGTACCTGAGAGTGCATCTAGGTGAGAATGCATGGTTTGGACAAGAGGCAACGGTTCAACTTCAGACAGGAGGTGGAAGCGCCTCGAAGCTGCAAGGCTGACCATGGAGCTTTACTCCAACAGCCGCTCCGTTGGCCTCTCTGTTGGCTGCTCCATTGGCTGCACTGTCGGCTAATCTTTCGGCAGCTCCGTTGGTTTCCTAGAGAGCCAAAACTCCTACTGCAGTGCCAATCTGCTGTGATAGTTTGGCATCTTTTCTGTTCCTTTTTTTCTGTATTACAACCTAGTATCACTGCTGGTTGAGCAGACACACATACACGCACACACATACACACACAGGCAGACAGACAGACAGTGACAGCAGATTAGTTTGTAAGATCAGAGGAGCAGAATTGTGTTTTAGATCTGTATGACATCCCTGTTGAAAATTTAAATGTCTGTTGTACAGTTGGATACTGGGACTGAATTCCAGGTAGTGGAGCCGGCACTAGTATCAGTTCAAATATGAACAGTACCCAGCCCTAGATCAGGTGAACGTCCTTCTCAGTGACAAACAATCAGTAACATAATTCCCCATTTTCACTAAAATGTTGGTATTTGGGAAACTGGAACAAATTTTCTGAAGAGCTGGGAAGTGTGCCGCATTGCCATCATTGATTTACCTCCGAAAAAATCAAAGCTTCATAACAAATAATTTCATGTGTGTATACAGTTAGAACATAAGCCCATCCTTTCCTTGTAAGAACACTTTCAGACGCCTGTTGAGGTGGACTCAAAAAGTAAGGTTACTCGGTTCAACAAGGTTGGGGTCTTTTCCTTTCAAAAGACTATCAGGTTCAGATCTCAGTGAATAGAACTGCTCCGACACTGTCCCACGATAAAACCAGTGCACATCTCATTGACCTGATTCTCCAGGTCTCCAGGTCTCCAGGCACTCTTGATCTTGATCAGATTAATAGTTTTCACCACTGTACTAACGCTTGGTGGCTCTTGCGCAGAGTACTTCTTATGACTGATATTTCCATATGATGGTGACACCGAGTGCTTATAATAGGAACTGCATTTTAATACAGTCAGTAAGCCATAATTGAATTTTTGAAATAACTTACAAGCCACATCTATGAAGTTGTTGTGCTACACATGGTGCATGGGTCATAGTTTATAGACCCCAGGCTCAGAATATGCCTCTGGGACAGAGATAGCGAAACAGATGCTACAAATGTGCTTAATGAATTTAAAAAAACAATAAATGGTCAAACTATTGCGTGTTACTGATGCAAATTGTACTTTTAAAATTAGATTTCCACCCAGACTTTTGTATTATGGAAAGAATAATAATATAATAAAATGGATTACCTCTAATAATAACAAATGCAAAGTTTGGTTGAAAGCTTTTATTATGCATTAAGTCCTTTTGTTCACATTTCTCTGTCTCTCCTTCTTTCACGCGCATACACACACACACACACACACACACACACACACACACACACACACACACACACACACGCTAGAGCATATGAGAGAACTTCCTCATATGTTTTTTCCTGCTGGTCTGCCCGTTCTGATACATAATACATTACAACTGAGACCAAGTGGGCCTCCTCCCTCCCTCCCTCCCTCTCTCCTTCTCATCCCACTTTTTCCTCCTTCTCCCTCACCGACTTTCATTCCCAGCGATGATGTCGTTCTCTCATCCTCCCCCCTCAGCAACTGTCTCTCACCATCTTTCTCTCTCCATCTTGTTAGGAGCTACTGTATTGTTAGGTCCTAGCAGTAATTTATTCATGGAGGTACGCTGGCTGGCCTTTCCCAAAATGGGAGGGCGGATGGTGGACATCAGGGAGCTGACAAGAGAATGCGGGGAAAGATAGAGACAGAATGGAGAGGAATGTGATGGATGACAGGCACTTCAGATTTCATCTTCTTCAGGTCTGGGCCTGTGTGCAAAAAGGAGTCACAACTATTAATACATGTTTTTTGCCCAAATACTGAAAACAACAGTGTAATTGTTTTGAAAATTACATTATTGGTCAATTCTCAGCTGTCAGATAAAGAAATGTCAACAAATGTCTGAGAGATATGAGTTAAGGGATGATATATTCTGGCTTTGCTCCACTGTTACTAGATTATTAATTTTCTTTTGTTATCTCTCAGTGTCCTGTGCGCCTGTGTTTACTGTTTTGGCAGACATTTTTGTCTTAAACCTGACACTGACGGATGAATATCTTTCTGTCCCTTGAGGCAAGGGCTGGGTATCAGTACTCAACACCGTAAAAGTATTGACTGAAATAACCCAATAATAGTAGGTAGTATCGAAACTATGGTTGTACCCGGTTAAATCAGTCTTGTCTGTTTAATACAAGTACGATTTCTTGTTTTTTCCAGTGTGACAGCGACATTCATGTAATGTAGTAAACAAGCTAACAGCGCTAACCACTGATCGGAAATGTTCAACAACAGTTTTTGCTGACACTGTATCAAACAAAAGCAAGAGACTGTATCGTAGTATCCCAGAGCCTTACGGTAGTTAGTAGTTTCTCTTCCTTTGTGCTGCTGCATTACATCCACAGCTGTCTATGCCAAAGAGTAACATGAAAAGTCAAGAGCGCTCACTCTGCAGCAAAATCAGGGGACCAAAATGTCCCCAGAAGAGCACTGCACAGCACACTGACTGGCAAAAAGACTTGAAGCTTGACTTGAAGCAGTCTCAGTCGACTCAGGGGTCTCCAACTGATGATTCAGATCTCTGACTTTCAAGGGGCAGCCCTAATCGAAATGCCTCCAGTCAAACGATGCCTGCATTTGATCCTTTTTGCGCCAAGGGTCTAATCTAGGACTGTCTTGACTCCTCGCCGGATCAGCAGACTTTGTTACAGCCATATCCAGAGCTGCTATCCTCCTGGTCAATGATCAGTTTGTTATCTGCCCGGTAGGCACGAGCCATACAGCAGCAGCTAACTGATAGACAGCTCTCAAGACCATTTTACTCGTTGCCGTCATCGCTGCTGTCATATTCATATACAGTGTCATATAAGTTGATGAAAAAGGCCTACTCATCTGTCCCTGCAGATAACAAGATATAAATCCCGTGTACAGCCTTTTTTGTGACTGAACAAAAATGTACTAATATATCTCTATGTAACAGGCTGCAAACAGAAATTTGTGTAAATTAGGACAGGACTATAACTCAATGAATCGGGCATAACTTACATTAGAAACCTTCTATTGTTGCTTTTTGGTCAATTTTTTAGGCTATTGTGCAGCACAGCCTGTTAGGCTGCAGTAATAACATGCATTTTCAGTCCCTCTACAGCCTGTATTTATGCACATCTTTGTATCATGATGTTGAATTTGATCTAAAACCACAATGTCACATCCATATTGCAGTGAATTGCGGGTTATTAAATCAGTGAAGTTTGCTGAAGTCTGCACCCCAAACAGACTCCCTGGAAGTCTGCAGAAAGTCCACTTGAGGCCCCTTTTGGGCTGGATGAATTGTAGCTTTTGACAGCTCTGTACAGATGTTATTTTGAGTATCACCACATCCCAGTGACCACAAGTCTCTGTGATGCTAAATACTTCAAGAACTAAAGTATAGTTCTACATACAGTAGACTATATATAATTTATGGCCAAAAAATGTGAATAATTGTGTTGCAGGACATTTTAAGGTGTGCCCCTAAATTTTCTGCTTGTGCTCCTAAACTTTCCTGTTAGGGGCTACAGTGCTCCTACTAAAAAAGTCTGGAGCCCTGCACTAGAAAGCTGTTTTCATGTTCATCTACTGAAGGGGAAAGTTTCTCTGTGCTCACCATAAATCTGAGTTGAAAACATGCACCTAAATTCCAAAAATGATATGTCTTGTATTTTTTGAGTCTTGGTGAGTCTTCACCTTCTTTCACTCTTGTATCCACACCTGTATGATCTGCAGTTAACCTGCTAAAAGTCATTTTTCTGTTGTTTTAACAGTGTTGACTTGTTAAATAGTTGGCTGGAAAACAGAGTTTTACCATTTACAGTTAGCTGAAGTACTGTTGCAATGGCCATCAGCTCTTTATTATACCTTGTGCACTTATGGTCAAACTGTCCCCCGGAGGTCTTTTAGGTGTCTTGATACACAATTTTTAAGCGACATCTGGCAGCCAATCAGAAACCAGTATCTTCCGTGGTAATATTGTTTCTTAATGGTTGCAGTCATACAATAGATGTGATGTGTGAAAGGGGTGTTTGTGGTAGCTGATGGTGATGTTTGATGACCATTACACTATATTGTCCACTAACCACCAGTTTGCCCAGTGAGCTGCCAAATTGTTTCCTGTCAATGTGTGTATGTGTGCATGCGTGAGTGCGCGTGGGTGTGTGAGAGTGATGGCCGTGTTGATCTTGTGAAGCCAGCTGCGAGGTGTGTCTTCCATCAGCTTCCCAACAGGAAGGATACACAGACCCATTAGAGAAAAGAGGAGAGAAACCTAATTGACCGACAGCAGGACATCAAAGCCGACGCACACAGTGGTTTCCATCCTGAACCAGTCACCCGTCCATCCTGCACTGGTGCTGCAGAGGTGATCTGTGTAAACACAAATTTCTTGATATGGAGCGTTGGGGTAGTTCAGGCAGGCGTGGAGGCTTTATTCGCACATATTCCATAAATGTGACCCATCTTATCGTACAACTAGGCCGTCCATATACTCAGGTCAAAACTCATTCTTGACCTTGAAAAACAGCAGGTGACAAAGTCTCACCCTGCGATCCAGTAAATGTCCAGTGGGTAGGATTTAAGGGCATCTACTGGGTGAAATAATATTCATAGTTATGTTTTCATTAAGCAACCGCAACTAGGAAGTGTTTTTGTGTGCTTAGAATGAGCCCTTCATATCTACATACAAAGAGGGTCCTCCTCCATGGAGCATGCCATGTTTTTCTACAGTAGCCCAGGATGGACAAACCAAACACTGGCTCAAGATAAGGTGATTAGTGTTTGTGTTTTCATGTTACCTGAGGGCCACCATAGGTTGTCAGACAGGAGTATTCAGCTTGTTGCAGTCTGTATCCACACTACTAGATGACTGAATCCTACACACTGGTCCTTAGCTTTTCTGGAGCTTTTGATCACATCACATGACCTTCATCAGCAGATGGTGCCATTTTTCCACTTAGTATTTGACAGAAAGTTAATTGTCAGCTATTTTGGCAATCGATTAATTGTTTCAGTAATTTTTTTTTTTAGCAAGAGTGCAAAACATATTGATAGTTTAAACTTCTTTAATGTAAATGTGTGTTGCTTTTTCTTGTCCTACATCACAATGTTAGTGAACCTGGGTGCGGTTGGCTCACAGTGGGAAATGCAAATGGACTATGCAGCAAACCAAAGAGAGAAAGTGACGTAGAGCGCAGTGCATTTTTGCTTCCTGGTCAGTGGTCGTTTCAGGCAATACCGCCCCCAAACGAGCAGCTGTTGTAACTGGGTGACGTTGTCCAGGCAGTTTGGTCCGCTTTAAAAAGTGCAGTGTGGACGTGAACCGAACCAAATGAAGGTGTGGAATTTTTTGGCATTCCCCGCCCAATCGAACTGAATTCCCTGGACTATCCTGGTGTGAATGTGCCCTTAGATTTAGTTGATAGTTTTCTTTAGGTTTAACTGTACAAGTGAATCTTTTGTGCACAGGAAAAATGTAAATTTTAACATCTATATATTTTTGGCAATCGGGCTGAACTCAAGATGAGATTGTTTGTCAGTTGCTTAGATTTTTAGCAGAGCATCACATGAGCAGACACACACTGTCAAAATTAAAATGCATACATGCATGCACATGATGCTAAAATGAGTGGTTTAGTTTACAGTATTTTACCATGATAATCCTCTCAGTGTTAATACTGCTTTGCAGGGAGACCTGGGTATATCCAGTTAACAGACTCAAATGAGACATGTAACTGGCTCACCAGATGTTTGAATATTCCATGGACTTAAAGCTTCTAAAACATTGCCTGATAGAGTTGTCAAATGTATCAATACAAGATTTTCTTTTAGGGATTTTGCTTTTATTACAGAACAGCTTCAGAGTGACAGGAAAGGGAATGGGGATGACATGCAGCAAAGATACTAGAGGTCGCCCCAGGTGTATTGACACTTAGATCCTTTTTAGATACCATGTGTTTAAAATGATACGATCTCTGTTAATTAAGATCTACAATCAGATTTTCATCCCAAGGCTGCACAGATGAAACAACAGGGAAGAAAATGTTCCCGCTCCCAACCTGTGGCTGTTAGGGCACTCTCCCCAGCGACGAACTCACCACATGACTAGAGGAGTGCGCTCAGTAACTTGGGCTGTACCAGCACTGTGCGCAGGTTATTTATATTAAAAAACAGAGACAAACTTTTTTTACAATGTACCTAGGACTTCTTTTTCCTTCTGCCAATGGAGTATCAAGTATCTTTTTTGTGACGTCCCTACTGCCTGATTGCTGAGAATGTTTTAAAAAGCAGAATTGTAAATATTGTATAAAAAATGCAGTAATCAATTAATTTTAATTCATCCCCGATGTTAGGATTTTGTAGAGTTCCGGATGTCATGACTGATTTATGACGCCCCCTCTCTCTGTATCTCCCTCCTCTCTTGTTACTCCCTCCCTCC
This sequence comes from Epinephelus awoara, assembly GCA_035609425.1. Taxonomy (NCBI): domain Eukaryota; kingdom Metazoa; phylum Chordata; class Actinopteri; order Perciformes; family Serranidae; genus Epinephelus; species Epinephelus awoara. The sequence goes on from CM069297.1 coordinate 29,578,230, forward strand.
GTCCATGGCAGCTATTAATAATGAATGACTCTGACTGTGTAAAATGCCAGTCCCTTGCATATCAGTGAACTGTCCCTTTTAGAAAGCTAATGTTGACAAATGACTGGGAGCATAAGGCATTTGAGCACACTATTAACCTCTGAAATGTCATTGTGTTTGTGCAGAAAGAGATGTTGTGTTGGTCTTTGTGTGTGTGTGTGTGTGTGTGTGTGTGTGTGTGTGTGTGTGTGTGTGTGTACCTGTCTATGAAATGTTATTAGGGGCTTTGTCAACTGCTATGAACCTTTATTGACCTTCATTATATTACGGTCTTGTCATTCCAGTCGTATTTTCTTCAAATGCCTTCACATATCACAGCAATAATGTCAGATACTGTAGTTGCTGCGCGTACGCTAATGCAAAAAGTCATGTGCAGACAGTTTGTCACACACATTCACACACACACACACACACACACACACACACACACACACACACACACACACACACACACACACACACCACCAACACAGTACACATTCTCACAAACAGTGTGCTGCTGTACAGTGATTCTAGTTGGAAGATAAGAGGAGAAAGCTGCTGCACTCTGTCGAAGGATGAAGGGTCTAATTGGCTGCTTAACTAGAGATTTTATTACACACACACACAAACACACACATGCGGCACCCTCAGGCTGCCTTTGTCTTTTGTCATTGTTAATGAATTGTACAGTGTTAAAGAGATAAAGCTAAACCGGACTCATTAAATCGAGAGCCAGGAGTGAATGAGTGAAGAAGAGACGGAGAGGAAATAGTGAATGAGTGAGGAAAAAGTGAAAGAGAAAATGAATGTGTGAAGAATAGACATAGAAAGAATGACTTAGGAAAGAGACAGACAGAATGAATGAGTGAGGAAAGTAACAGACAGAAGAATGAATGAGTGAAGAAAGAGAGAGAAAAGTGAGTGAGGAAAGTGACAGACAGAGAATGAATGAGTGAAGAAAGACGGAGAGAAATAATGAGTGAGGAAAGAGACAGACAAAATGAATGAGTGAGGAAAGTGACAGACAGAATGCATGAGTGAGGAAAGAAACAGACAGAATTAAGGGATGAGGAAAAACAGACAAACAGAATGAATGAGTGAGGAAAGACGGCAAGAGAGAATGAATGAGTGAGTAACAAGGAAGGGGAGAGAGAGAATGAATGAATAAGTGAGACAAAAGATTATGCACAAGTGAGGAAAGAGACAGGATGAACGAGTGAGAAAAGACAGATAATGACTGAGGAAAGAAAGAGATTGAATGAATGAGTGAGGAAACAGACAGAATGAATGAATGAGTGAGGAAACAGAAAGAGAATGAATGAGTGAGGAAAGACAAAGAGAATGAGTGAGTGAGGAAAAGAGAAAATTAATAAGGAAATACAGAGAGGCAATGAATGATTGAAGAAAATAGAGAGCGAATGAATGAATAAGGAAGGAAAGAAAGAATGAGTGAGTGAGGAAAGAGACAGAGAATGAATGAGTGAAGAAAGACAAAGAGAGAAAGAATGAGTGAGGAAAGAGACAGACAGAAATAATAAGTGAGGAAAGTGACAGACAGAGAATGAATGAGTGAAGGAAGGCAGAGAGAGAAAGAATGAGTGAAGAAAGTGACAGACACAGAATGAATGTGTGAAGAAAGACAGAGAGAGAATGAGTGAGGAAAGAGACAGACAAAATGAATGAGTGAGGAAAGTGACAGAATGCATGAGTGAGGAAAGAAACAGACAGAATTAAGAGATGAGGAAAAAGAGACAAACAGAATGAATGAGTGAGGAGAGACAGAGAGAGAGAATGAATGAGTGAGTGAGTAACAAGGAAGGGGAGAGAGAGAATGAATGAATAAGTGAGACAAAAGATTATGCACGTGAGGAAAGAGACAGGATGAACGAGTGAGAAAAGACAGAGAATGACTGAGGAAAGAAAGAGATTGAATGAATGAGTGAGGAAACAGACAGAATGAATGAATGAGTGAGGAAACACAGAAAGAGAATGAGTGAGAAAAGACAAAGAGAATGAGTGAGTGAGGAAAAGAGAGAAAATGAATAAGGAAATACAGAAAGGCAATGAATGATTGAAGAAAATAGAGCGAATGAATGAGTGAGAAAGGAAAGAAAGAATGAGTGAGTGAGGAAAAAGACAAAGAGTAGGTCTACAGGTTGCTGAGCCTCTTAATTACCCTGCCATGGAGAATCTTGTTAGCACTGTAAGGGGTACCGGATTAAATGTCAGCATATCCGTGTGTATAATCAGCACGTGTGTGTGTGTGAATATAGGTGCGTGCATGGCTTCATGCATATTTATGTGTATGAGTTTGTGTGTGTGTGTGTGTATGTGTGTGTGTGTGTGTGTGTGTGTGTGTGTGTGTGTGTGTATATATGTGTGTGTGTAGAAAAGCTTTTGTATGACAGGGTGTGTGAATGTGTGTGTTTATGGATGCGCTCTGTCAATTCTGCTAGCCCTCATCTCACACTTCTCTGTCCTCCTGTGTCTTTGGGAGTCCTCCTCACTGCTCCATTTACTTTACTACGCTGTGTGTGTGTGTGTGTGTGTGTGTGTGTGTGTTAAATCACTGTGTGGGTGTTATCTGCCTTGTTTTATCATTCTACAGTTGCTTATTAAACTTGCCTGTGGCCTCCCCCTTCTTTCCCTTCCTCCCTTGATGGTCTCTTTCTCCATCTCTCCTGTATCGTCTCTTCCTCTTCACCTCCTGTTCATTCTGTCTCTTCACCTCTCTTTGTTTCTCATTTCTTTATATGATTTTCTCTCTCTTGTCTCACTTTTATCATCTGGTCTTATTCCTCCCCGGGTTCATCCTCGGATTTTCTGCCCTCTCCTGTCTGCCTCTTACTGTCTGGCTTTTGCTGTCTCATTAGGAACGATTACGTAATTTCTCTCCATTAAACTGGAGGTCATTATGCTTTTACAAAAGAAGTCATCAGTGTTAATCAGAAAAATGCACAATACAGCTTATTCTAACCGACCAGATTCAAATCAGTTTGGTTTTTATATGAAGCAAAAAATATAATAATAATAATAATAATAATAATAATAATAATAATGTGACTCAAACAGAATGTCACACAGGTCAAAAGGTTGAAAACAAACAAATGTCACATCATAACGTAAGGAAGTAAAAGCTGTATCCGAAGTCTCAGGATGTGAGACTTCCATTTTCAACGACTTATCCGAAGCCAGGTCAAGGTGCCAGCAGGCTGAGCAAAGTATTCCAGACGTCCCTCTCCCCAGCAACGCTTTCCAGCTCCTCCTGGGGCCCCTGAGGCGTCCCCAGGCCAGACGAGATACGTAATCCCTCCAGTGTGTTCTGGGTCTGCGCCGGGGCCTCCTACCTAGTGGACATGCCCTTAACACCTCTAATGGGAGGTGCCCAGGAGGCATCCTGATCAGATGCCGGAACCACCTCAACAAACCCCTTACGATGTGAGGGAGCAACGACTCTACTCTGCCGGGGGGCGACACGGTAGTGTGGTAGTTAGCACTGTCGCCTCACAGCAAGAGGGTTCCTGGTTCAAACCCGGGCATGGGAGCCCTTCTGTGCGGAGTTTGCATGTTCTCCCCGTGTCAGCGTGGGTTTTCTCCGGGTACTCCGGCTTCCTCCCACAGTCCAAAGACATGCAGGTTGGAGATAGGCCAATTGGTGACTCTAAATTGTCAGTAGGTGTGAATGTGAGTGTGAATGGTTGTCTGTCTCTATGTGTCAGCCCTGCGATAGTCTGGCGACCTGTCCAGGGTGTACCCCGCCTCTCCCCCAGTGTCAGCTGGGATAGGCTCCAGCCCCCCTGCGACCGTCAAGAGGATAAGCGGTCAGAAAATGGATGGATGTATGGATGGAGTCTGCCGGTGCCCAGGCTGGCGTTGCACACTGCCGCCAAGGCAATGTCATGATTTTGGTCCTGGGAGATGACTATGGACCTCGACCCCCAACAAGCTAATGACACAGAGGCGGAGGTAGACCCCCATTTGAGAGACAATGCACCTCACTTCATTCTAATCCTAAAAAATCAGCAAACTTTCTGTTACAAAGAATGGTCAGTTCAACGTCTGCCTGAGCAGCACGAGCTAACACGACAGCTGCAGCTCACATCTGACACCGAGCCGTTAAACAGTACCAACAAACTCACACTGACACTGAAACAGCTCGACTCTGTCGTCAAGGCTGTTAGGTGATGTTAGGCATGTGATGGTGAACAGTTAGCCCTGTCACCCTGTGTGTGTGTGCATGTGTGAGGCAGGTGGACTGACAACATCCCTGGTGTGGAGCTCACACTCTCACAACAGTAGTGTCATAATGATGAGGCGTTGAGCAAACACTTCACATATGCAGCTCTTCAATGAACTAAGATTTTACCCATTTTAAATGGTTTAAAAAAAGTCATGTTCAGCCCCGCCCTTCCCTTTTCAGTTAACAGTTAATGTTCAGTTAACTAGAATTGTTGGAAATGTCTAAATGAGCTACAAACAACATAGCATGAGCCTTGCTAATTAAATTACAAGTAACGCTTCTGTAGCTTTTAATAGGTTAGTAATTGAGCTTTTTCCTGTTTTAAAGTAAGCACAGAAAATAACAAAGAACACTCAGTGGAACCTTGTGATGAGTGACTGTGAATAAACATATTTTCCTACATTAGTTTGGACTTCACAGCATCATTAATGTGACTGTACAGTATAGAGATGGGCTAAACTTAAATTTCACCACTGCACTGCTGTTTGAAGTCTCATAGGGTTAAATTACACTGAAATAAATCACTGTGTCTTTGTTGGAGATTATCTAAATTAACCACTGCAGTTTTATTTTGATGAAGGTGTGTAAGTTGTGACTTCATCAAGACTTGAATCTAACAGTACTGAACCTCTTAAATCTTGTTCTTGAAGCAGCATATTACCAGCAGGTTATACATCACCCTATGGAGTGGCATAGGAACAACGTCAGCCATTTTTTTTCCTTCTCAGGATATCAGTCAGGGGGAAATAGGGCTGTGTATGGGTATGGAATTGCTTGTACTGGCGTCAGTGCAATAACTGAATTTTGCTACCAAAATAGTCATTTTTTTCACTACTCTAAGGATTATAACCTTTTTTTTTTTTTTTTTTTTGAAATTTAACAAAGCAAGCAAAAGTTCAATATGAAAACCGATATAGACGAATGTAATATATAAATGGAGGAGTTAGCCTATACCAGCCTCGGACCAGATATCATTCTCTGGTCTAGAGGTACCAAACAGGTGGTGCTAATAGAGCTGACAGTACCCTGGGAAGAGAGGATGGAGGAGGCACATGAGCGTAAGCTTAAGAAATATCAAGCCCTTATCCTTGAAAGCCAGCAAAAAGGATGGAAGGCCTGGAATCTGCCCGTGGAGGCTGGCTGTAGAGGAATCGCTGGACAGTCGCTCTGGAGAACCCTTGGTCTACTGGGGATTGAAGGGATGGCTAGGAAGCGACTAGTAGGCAACGTCATCAAGCAAGCTTTAACAGCATCCTGTTGGATCTGGATACAGCGGGAGGTGCGGTGGCAGAGCCAACCAGCTGAAGATTAACGAGTTGGGTGGTGGTCAGCTGGGGCAGATCCAGGACGCTGGATCTGCTGTTGAGCCCTTCCAAGGTGTTGTGGGCTTAAATCAGTGAAACACCAATGAAGAGGTGTGCCCACCTGAAGACCCACTATAGCCACCCAACTCTTGCCCAGCTGAGTTATGGGGCCAAGTCCTCCAGTTGGTGCCTTGTAAGGAAAAATAAGAGGAGAGAGCGATGCTGTTGGTCCACAGATGGTGCAGGGCGGAGTACCTGTGAACATGATTTAGGACATGATTTATACTGGATGCTGTGGACACATTTTGATTAGCACTAAAACAGTACTGGAATTTGATTTGCAGCCCTATTGCAGGTGTAAACCCTCTTACCTCAACATTTCTAAAACCTAAAGAAACATTATTTGTATCTTGAACATCATAGTTTTATAAGCTTTGCTAGTGAGGGTCTCTTTAAGTTTTGTCAGCTGCTACTGTGCAATATAGTGTTGCTGAGTTCTTGCTTTGTCTGCATGCACTGCAGAGAGTAATAACACCCTCTATGCTTTTCTGTGTATCATTAAATATTACATGTCCTCCTTTCATCGCTCTCACTTTTTCCTGTGCACTGGATTTGTGTCCTGAGCAGCTTGAACAGCACATTCACTGGTGTAAATGTTAGCTTGGGACATCAGAGGATATGGCTTTATCCTTTGTTTGCGTTAGTGTGTGAGACAGACAGAGATGTATCCTGCCAGACACAGGTTCAGGTTTTAAACCCAGTTTTGTGTGCTTGTGTTGGTGTGTTTATCCCCGTGAGTGTGATATATCATATGTGTGTAAATTTATGCATGTGTGTATGCACACAGGCGTTGCTGCCTTATCTCAAGCGTCACACAGGAACTGAACCAACAGACGACCGGAAGCCTTATCGCTCCAAACACCACCACACTGTTTACTCAGACAAGGCTCATACACACACACGCACACCCCCACACACACGCACCTTTACCCTCCTTCCTGGCATATTCATTCTGTGTAATGAGTGGAAGCATGGCGTTTACTGTACGATATGTATATGTGTGTTTGAGTGTGTGTGTATGCATTTATATGCCTGTATTGTCGACAAAGGGAGAACAGGCTGAGTAATAATGGTAGAGTATCCTGTATGCAGGCAGTTCATGCATCTAATTGGTTTAAGGTCAGATTCAGAGCGTGAAGACATAATTGCAGCTTTGAGCAAGATTACATGGGAGGTGTGTATACGTTAACATACATGGTGGGCACATGGTGTAAAATATGTGGTGGGCCTAATTTCTGTTGATATAATTACAGTAAAGATGGTGATATAGAGCAGAGAAGATGGACTATGTGTAGATAACATTTCCTTCATCAGAAGTTAAGCAGCAGGATGACCTTGGTTCAAATCTGCAGCTTTAACAAACGTTCATTACATTCAGATGAATGTTCAAGAGTCAAATCATTAGGCAAAAAACCCCTCAGAGCATTCTTTAATGCGTTTCAGCCATCCAGCTGCTGCACAATCTGGAAAATGACAAATTTTCAACCACCCCAAAAATGTATTAATGCATTGTTTTGATTTACAAGGCCTTCATAAGGTAAATATATACATGTACGGACAAAATATGGTGAATTTCAATGTGCAGACAACCCTTCCTTTGTATGCTGTTTTGAAGTGCACACTATCCACCATCAACATATTGATCCATGGATGTGAAAGCTGTTGCCTGTGGGGGGAACATACTGTACTGTATGACGGGGAGACTGTTTCCACTGCTGTGCATGTGGCCTGTTTAACTGTAGGACTGAAGTGGTTCGACCTGTGATGCACACATTAGCTTTTCACTCTCACTGACCCAGAATACCTCCAGTTAATGTAGCTCACATACAACTTGCAAGGCTATAACACTATTACTGGTACCAATGTTAGATTCAGTATGGGTGTAGACAGATTGTAGTAATGTCTGGGTCATATATTTGTGTGGTAACACTTTGTCTTCTTGTACTTGCTTTTCTTTGAGACAGATTGCTCAGTAAATATGTGTTGTGTTTAATTATGGTTAGGATTGGGAAGCCCAGCTGGCTCCAGAGATCAATATGATGTCAAAAAGATATTGGATTCTTACATTAGACAGATGTAAAATTATGGTTGGTCTGAAGATTGGGTTGACGATATTTCAGTTGTCTAAAGACGTTAGAATTTAATGTTGTGTGGACGTTAAGATTCAGATGTTTTACAGGCTTCGGGTAAAAATACCATTATTCAACTTCAAGATGACGTTGGTGTTAGAGGTTTGGATAACAACAGCACAACAAAACTTGAAACCAAACAAAACGTCAACCTCATCTGTTGTCAGTATTTTATATCAAACTAATGTTGGCACCAAGCAAATATTTGTATGTGGGGCCCATGTGGGTTGTAAAGGGGCTGAAAAATTGGCAATATATGGGATTGTTCATGGGTTACATATTGGCTCCATGCTAATTGCCCACATCTGTGGGTTTACCCAGGTGGGCCCCAGATAAGATACCCACTTTGGTAAAGCCATTGATGTGGGCATTTGGCATTGGGGCCAATATGGAACCCATGGATAGTGCCCATTTTAATACCTCTTTACTACCCCCATGGACCCCACATACAAATGCTGGCTGGACATTAGATGGTAGACTTTGAATTTTGATCACCTGACATCGCAACCTTAATTCTACCTAATATCAAAATGGCCACCAACTGACAACATTAATGGCCAACTTGGAATATATTATCGATATTGTGATATGAGACTAGATATTGTGTAGGATTTTGAATATCATAATATCATAAATGTTGTCTTTCCCTGGGTTTGAAGGCTGCATTTCAGTAAAGTGATTTAACTTAATGAATTACCAGACTGTTGTCTGTCTACGATATCATCACAATATCGATATCAAGGTATCTGGTGAAAAATAGTGTACTTGATTTTCTCCATATCGCCCAGCTCTAATTATAGTTATTCACTGAGTTAGCTGACAGAGTGCACATATATAGTATTAGGATTATGTTTGTAGACTTCCTGCAATATAGAAAAGAATAGCCAAACTGCTATTCAGTATAGTGCACTACCATCTGATGATTGTAAGACCTGACCAGATGTGTCATTAGCAAAACAACATTGCTTGTGTGATCTTTTGTACCACTTTGACGTTGATACTACGACTCCACATGACTGATGACCGTCAGATTTGTTTGATGTACAGCTGAATGTACAGTAGATGTGCCACAGCTGGTGCAGATAGTTGAAACGCTGCCAGTCATCAAAGAGATATCTACACTGCGGTTTCCCATTTCGTAACTCGCTGGTATAGATGAGCAGGCAGGAACCCACAGGGACTGGCCCCGGTTATTCATCCTACAGTGTTGAGAGATAAATGTACCAGTGTTTAGCTGCAGTCCCAAAGGTGAGTCCACAGAAGTTAATTAAGTTAATTATGCAGGTGTAGAATTGGAGGGTGATGACAGTCGGCTGCGTCTGAAATCACTCCCTCGTTCACACAGTCCCTACTGCTGATAGAACAGACACTCAGTAGTTTGCTCTACAGCGAGCAGTAAAACTTTGAAATGTCGCACATTGCAGCTTGGGATCGTTAGCAGCAAGTCTTGTACATGGATTTCCCTTTTTTCAATTTGTTGCTGAATTTGTAGGGCGCAATTTAGTGTCTAAATTCCACAAGCAGAATTCAGGCACTCAGGTAAAATGGTGCAAAGGAAATAGTGCCCTATATGGCAGTAGCTCAGCTCATAGAGACTTGGCTTTGGAACCGAAGGTCAAGTCCCTGTACAGACCAAGTATGGAGCGTGGACTGGTAGCTGGAGAGGTGCCAGTTCGCCTCTTGGGCATTGCCGAGGTACGCTTGAGCAAGGCACTGAACCCCCAATTATTTGAGGCAGTCCAAGGCAGCCCCCTCGCTCTGGCATCTCTTCATTTAATGCATATATAGGTCCTGTTTTGTTGCACGTCAGAATCAACTTACACTTTTTTCATTTTTCGTAGGACTTGAATTTGGTAACATCATGACCTATCAAAGATTAAATTACTTCAAAATAAGTCCGCTGTTCAGTTTACATGTCGGATTACAAGCACTGGTTATTTCTTTAAACTCTAAAACCCACCTATGTCTGTGACTTCCTGGGAAGCAGCCTTTTGTGACAGTGCTAATGATGCTAGGAGGTCAGGGTGGACGTTTGCTGTATGCAAAGTATGTGACTTCGACAACTTCGAGACAACATAACAAAGATGGTGATCTTTCCGTAATGACCATGACCTTTCCCTAGCTTTAACCAAATGGCTTTAGCTGCCTCAACTTTCCATGAAGGTGGCCGAAATATTCATGTGAGTCATTTGGGGAGCAGTCGCATGGGTTTTGAAGGCACCGACAGGCGAGCTGCTGTATAATTTGGGTGTGAGGACTTGTGTATTGTGCTCTTTTATACACACATTTGTCCATGCAAAGCAAAGAGCTGGATTTGGGCCCCATTTAACCACACCTCTCGATCATTCACAGGAAGACGTGTTTTATTTTGGCATTAAGCCCAACAATAGGTCATTGTGAATGTGCTGCTCTATCAATGAAAATGGTAATTCATCCTTATTAGGAAGTCTGTGTATAGTCAAGGTTAGACACGGAATTTAAAGACACAGGGTCGCGTTAATCCAGCCATGATTTGTGTTTGGACTTCTACCTTCATTTATCTGTGGTGAAGTCAGGGTGTGTACAGGAGCGTGTCAAAGCTGCCACTTAATGTTTGCAGATGAGCTTTCACTTTATTCCACTGTTTGCATTTATGTAAGTCGCTTGGGATAAGAATGGCAGCTTAATAATGAAACAGTGAATGTACATACGAGAGTGAGGTGGGTGAGGGGATTAAGGGAGGGACGTGAGAGGAAAGGGGGAGTGGGGGGAGGAAGGGAAAGGATAAACTGAGAGGGAGAGAAAAGTATGGCTTCAACAGGGAGTTTAGGAGAATCCTTTATCAGCGTGTTCACACACACTCATACATACACAAATATACAGATACACTCACATTTACATGAAAATTTACATACACAGCCCTCACACACTCTCGTTTCCAAAACTATTTCAACTCATTTGCATCCACAGCTGAGTTTAGAGCAGAGTGACAACTCAATCATTTCTTCCTGACACCCTCTTTCTGTATCTCCCTCTTTCTCTCCTCTGTGTGAGTTAATTGAAAACGCCCTCTGTGCTTGGAGGTGTCAAAAGTGGGCGCTGTCATTCACTTTCCATATTTACCCTAAAAATATTGCCGACATTTTTCTGTTGGCAACACAGAGATAAATTAAGGAGGGAGGAGGGAGTAGTGTCAGCTTTTTGTTGGTGATAAAAAAAGTTAAACCAACTTTAATGATCTGGGGTTACCTGAGGAAACGAATGCTTTTCTGTGTTGCCCACGTCACATAAACTTTAACAGGCGAAAGTCTGGCATGGACTCTTTGATTGATATGAACATTTCCTCTGGACTCCAATTATAAGATGGCTTTCACTAACAAAGACCACACCAATTAAGTTTAAGATTTATAATAGTTTATTGCACATGATGAATTAAAGGTCTGCAGGGAAGGATGAGGGGATGAAGATCAAGTGATGAAGGGATGAAGGTTGAGGGATAAATGGATTAGGGTTAAGGGATGAAAGGTGAGGGATGGATGAAGGTAGAGGAATGAAGAGATGAGGGGATGAAAGGTGAGGATATATGGATGAGGGTCAATGGATGAGGGGTGAGGGATGGATGGATGAAGTATAAGGTTGAAGCAATGAGGGGATGAAGGGTGAGTATAAATGGATTAACGTAGAGGGATGACGTGCTGAAGGGTAAGGAATGGATGGATGAAGGTAGAGGGATTAAGGGATGGTGGGATGTGGGATGAGGGGATGGGGGATAAAGGATGGGGGGTTAGGGGATGAAGAGTGAGAATAAATGGATGAAAGTGAGGGGTAAGGGGATGATGGGTGAGGGATGGATGATGAAGTGGAGGTATGCAGGAATGAGGTGATAAAAGTAGAGGGATAAAGGGATGGTGGGATGTGGGATGAAGGGAGAGAGATAAATGGTTGAGGTTGAGGATGGAGGGATGAGAGAATGAAAGGTTAGGGACGAATAGATAAAGGTAGAGGGATGAAGGGGTGGTTGGATGTGGGATGAATGGATGAAGGGTGAGGGATGGATGGAGGAAGTAGAGGGATGAGGGGGTGAAGGGTGAGGGATGGATGAAAGTAGAGGGATGAAGGGATGGTGGGATGTGGAATGAGGGGATGAACAATGAGGAATAAATGGATGAGGGTTGAAGGATGAAGGGATAAGGGGAAAGATCTGTTTCATGGATGGATGGATAGACGAGTGCACTAATGGATGTTGGGACCGTGGGTGGAAAGCTGGAGAGTTGAGGTAAGACAGGAAAAAACACTTCTGGGCAGAAATGCGATGTGTACAAGGTGTAGTCTTTGTTCCAGAATATAGTCATGTAATGGTCCCATGTAAAGTCTAGCTGACAAGTTGTGTGGACCTCACACAGGTAACAACATCACCATTTCACTCTCTTTGGAGTTCTCTCAAATACTCTCACTGTCTTTTGGGATTTAAACCATAATTAATGAGTAGAAGGTTTGCTTTACAATAAATGTTATCAACCATGTTTCAGGTTCCTTTAGAGAAAATTGAAACACGAGGCTCACACAGCATTTAGCAGAAACTGTCTGTGTGCAAAGGAGGTAACAAGAAAAGTAAATAAGGATGCCCAAAACAATAAATAAGGATGTCAGAAACAAGCAACCTTTGCCAAGGCTGTAATTGTTTTGAACCTGCAAGATGTGAGTGAGCAGCAGGCCTTCCTTTCTTGTTCTCTGCAAAGTCGCACAGTCTCAGATTTGACAGTCGAATCAGTTGTATGCAAATCAAACTGAGAGCAGAGCGAAATCCATTGGATTTGACATGCTTCAGAGTGTCATCCTGTTGACTCTGCCTTCTGTCAGGCTACTTCCCAGTGTCATACAACAGCTGCGGGTGTTACACTGATCCCAACGCATGTGTCAAACCAATGTTCAAAAAGTGGCTACATTGACTTCTATCGTAAAGATGTCTGAGGGGATCACAAAACTAAATACACGGACCTCGATGTATCGTAAACCTGCGAGGACATGTGTAACTCTCATTTTTGTCTATCATTTGAGAATTTCCTTTGTGCCTCCTTTTGCGCCACGCTTCCTCTCATGTTTCCTCTAGAGTCATTCCTCTCTGTAGTCTCGTCTGTCTCTCTACCTGTCATTCCTCCTGTGGGAGAGCAGAGGCTCACACACATCACGTGTCTCCCGTCCCAAATCAGAGATAAGACAGACTTACCTCTGAGCAGCAGACTGGAACAGTTTCAGCACAGTCACAGCTTTACTGTATGTGTGTAGTGTGCATAGTCATGAACATGCTGAACATGTAAATGTCCTTATGAAAGTGGAGTCGACTTGTTCACAGTCACTGTGACAGGATTCAGTGGCCCAGCTCAGTTTTTTCAGCATGAAGTCTTAAATATAAGATAGATGTACAAAATGCTGCTGCAGTCTTTCTTTATTAATGTTACTGGATTATTTAAAACACATTGTTTCATTTATTGTTTTTCAGTATTTCAGATACTGCAGGAGCATATTTCCAATTCACTGATTTATTTCAGACTCATTTTCACGATTTTCTACCAAAAAGTGATGTCCCAGGCAGAATGGTAACACCATTCTCCTCTCACATACTTGCACGCAGTTACAAATGTATCATCTCAAGCAATGTCACACGAAAATGGTCAGGGTGTTGCATCACAGCGTATTGCATGTTCTTGTATCACACTGTGTTGTATTGCATTTTGGCAGGGCTGACTTTAAAATGTATCACTGTGAAAGCAAATTTTCAACAGGGTGCCCCCCAAAAAATCTGTTTTGCTCTGAAAACGTCCTTTGCATTTACCGACCTGTCCTTCCCAGATTGTTTCTCTCCGCATCGCCTTTGATTTCACTCCTCGAAGCCGTCTTTTGGTCTGCCTCGGTGTCACATGCGTTCCCCGTTTCTACTCGTATTGTCTCAGGCTTGAAAGTACTTGTCGTAGATGGAGGGAAGGAAAAGAGAGCGTAACAAGGGACAGGTGCTAAGTGGGAAAGTTGGGACCGCGTAGAGTTGTGACAGGAATGCAGAGACGCAGAGTAATGAAGGGATGGGATTGAAGAAAAAGGGGGAGAGGAAAATCGAGGGGATGCAAGAGAAGAGGAAGAGGAAGACAAGTGAAAGGAAGGATAAGGATGAGAATGAAATGATGAGATGAAATGAGAATAAGGATGAGGAGCGAATGAGGTTTGCTTTTTCCGGGAGGAAAAGAGGAGGTTGTTATGGCCACGTTACCATGGTGACAGCAGGTTTCTAGCACTGCTTTTCTGACTGCCTTGATCACTGACTGATAAAGATGATTGTGTGTGTGTGTGTGTGTGCGTGTGCGTGCATGCAGTATATGCCTTTGGGCTGATAATGGCATATGATGACCAATGTGGTCGGAACTGGCATGTGAGCATATATTAACCTTTGTAGTTGTGCGTATTTGTGCATTTATGTGTGACTACGTGCACTCTATTCAGCTGCGTGTGTGTGTGTGTGTGTGTCAGTGTGTAATTGAGCAGGTGTCTCTCTGGAAACAGGTGTTGGGACTGAACCGAGAAGAAGTACTAAAGAGGGTCACAAAAGGCAGAAACAAATTATTTTCTGGCAATCCCGTCAAAGGGTGAAAAGACATATGGAAACCGTGTTAACAACAGAAAATATAATCGGCTCGAGTTACATCTTTAAGGGCGACGAGGAGGGAAAGAGAGAGGGAGAGAGGTGCAGAGGGGAGAGAGAGGGGAGAGATGACAGGTGAGGAAAATTGGAGAGAAAATGATTTCTGATTTCCTCAGCAGCGGTGAGTAGATTGAGCAGGCAGCACAGCCGCCTAGATAAACTGCTATAGGCACACACAAACACCGGGATGCACACACACACACTTACCCACTGTCACTATTACACTTTGTCAGTACTTTAACGCTGAGTGCTTCGAGCAGGGCCTGGCTGCGGTAATCATGAGATAAAGTGTTTTAATCATGGAACAGAATCACGTCCCTTATCCTTTAATCTCTGTGATGTGTGGGACTCTCAAAATGTAATCTGGTACAGACTACTAAATACCATCTGAACTGTAATCTAGCAAAACACTCAAACTGGGGAGGGACAATATTGTGAAATATACCATGAGACAATATAGATTAAAAGCATTTTTTTCTATTCCTTTTATATCTGCAGTTGTGTTAGACCAGTGTTCCCAAAACTGATAAGTACATTTGACTGTTCACCAGATGGAGAACATTTGGGGAGAGGATTACCCAAAGACTGATTTTTTTGGGTCTGTTTTCTATATCTAGTAATCAAAGGGAGGTTTGTTTCAATATTGGAGGGGACACTTATGAAATGGGGGTTTTAGGGATCCTCTGTGAGAACATTTTGTACATCCAACACGTAATTTCCTGCATTCTGGTGATTTGTTAGGCACCATTTTGGGCTTTTTCTGCAACAATTTATGGTTTAATGTCTTTAATCTTGTCAGAGTAAAACTCAAGAGGGATAAATGCACTCGTTCTAAATACTGAGGGGGACAGTCGCCTGCATGGTTATGATATTAATGTAATTATTAAATTGTATATTTTGGGTGGGGCAACACAATACAATACAAAAAGTGTGTTGGCCTATCATCCATGGGACAGATGTAAAGCTCTGGGTAGCCCTGCACCAACATGATTAACTTTTCTGTGTTCATCAGACTAAATATTTACAGATGAAGGGAAAGATATCTGTCGGCTGTGATTGGTTTGTAACGTGACTCCTGTCTGACTGCTGAGCGTGGCCTCTTCCTGTGTCTGTCCTTTCAAATTAAATTCCCACATGGTCCAGTCACATAGGTTTTGATTTATTTTGACAAGGTGCAGCTCCTAATAGAGTTTCTGTGACTAAGTGACCGATGCAATCTTGCCGAATAATGACCTCTCTGGAAGACTAACATTTTATCGACTATCAGGGAGCAGTCCTGCAAGATAAACATTTCATAGTGATAAAATTTGAGAAATGACTTAAAGTGCAATAAAAAAACATATCCACCACTAACTCAAACCCAGCAGCTCACACTGCTGCAGAGAGAGACACATGTAGACACATGCATTACATACAGTATGCCCTTTTTCTCAGCACATCGTGCCACTGAGGATTCCCTGCTGGAGTGAGTTCCTGCTGAGAGACTATAGATCCTTTGTAACACACACATTAAAGCACATATAGGCATAAATGCATGCACTCGTTCAAACACATACATCTTAGAGTGCTTATGTCACAGTCGATCTGATTCAGCTGAGAGATGATAACGAAGAGACTACATGAAAAGAGAGAAGAAGAGAGTGGAAAGAAGGAATGAAAGTCAGCGCATGCATTCACAGCCTGAGTGCCAGTGTACTGCACTGTACTGTAATTCTGGCCTACTTGGCACTGGAGCCTCTCAATGGATTAGACTTCCCTCTTTCTTGTCTTGTTTTTCTTTTTCCGTTCTTTGTCTTATTTATCCTGTTTTTTGGGGACAGACATGATGTTTGATTCTTACCCACTTTAAGCACAGCCCTTCCCTTTGAAATGGAAACAATAAGCTCATTGGTATTCTTATAGAGATGTGTAAGTGTGTGTGTGTGTGTGTGTGTGTGTGTGTGTGTAGCAGAGAAAGAGAGAGCACTTATATGACTTTGAAGTTTGTGTTTTGGAGGCGGACCGATGTTGTAATTGATGCGGGGGCATTCAGATGAAGTCAGCACGGAAGTTGCTCTTCATTTCCTCTCCCCAGCAGCTACTGTACGATTACTGCACCCCTGAGAGAGATTGCCAAGAAAATTCAAAAATTGGTTTCCAATTTGGTCGTCAGTCTTCATGAAACAAAGAGGGCGGTGCGGCTGTACCTGCACATGGGAATGAGAGCACTAACGCACAGTGTGTTCAGGTGCAGTGGGAATATTCTTGAACCGCTCAAGGTGACAGATTGCTGCTTCATATGCTTTTGAGTAAATGCAAAGTGCACACTTTGTCGTCATTTCTTGCAATACGAGATAAAAAGGAGAGATAAAAAGTAAAACTCAAGAAGGATAAAAATAAATTCCAGTCACGTGCTGAATTTAAATGCAGCTCAGACACCTCCAGCATGTTTTAAAGTCAGATGTGCAGCTGATTGGATTTGCAGAAGGAGGTCCAGTCACTCTGCTTGCTGGGTGTAGTTTAGGTATTTGTACACTGGGGGGCACTCTGACAGCAGCACTGATTTGTTTGGCATTGCAAACCTGCAGTCAGAACAGAAAAAAAATGGAATTGAAGCAAGGAAAAGAGGATATCAGTAGAGAGGAATTTAAGGAGAAAAATAATTGAAGGAAGAAAGAAAGGAAGGAAGGTAAGGAAGAGGGAAAGTGATAAAATGTGAGGGAAGAGGAAAGAAGAGGCCAAAGCAATGTCAAACGTGTGTGACTGAGGTTTGTTTACTTAGGCGTGGATGTGGACATATATTTGGGGGCGTGTGTGTGCATCTGTCATGCATGTCCGGACAGGTTGAGGCAGAGTGTGTGTGTGTGTGTGTGTTTTGGCACGCCCATATTTGCCATTGTGTATTCACACTTAGATAGTGTGTCTTTTGTGTTGACCTGTTGACTGTCTGTCTGTGTCACAGCTTCAAGGACTCGCTCCATTTCTGTCAAACTAGTGGACTGTTCATCTTTCCTCTGACTGCACACATTTTTCTGTCATTACTCTCTGTGTCCATTCGGTCTCGCCCAAATGTGGAGATTTCAACTGTGCAGCCAGACCACCCATCTGGGCCAGAACAAATAGTTATATAACAGCGGAGGATTAAAATGATCACAACTCTGATTAATAATTCGGAGCTGCAAATGACAGCTATTTTCATTATGAATGAATCTGCCAAGTATCTAGCTCATTATTACTTGAATTGTTTGGTAAAGAAAATCAGAAAATAATGAAAAGCATTTATAACAGCTTCCCAGAACACAATATGATGCCATCATACTGCTCAGTATGTTTGTCCAATAGTAAAAAAGAAAATCAAAAAGATTCAGTTTACTGTTGTAGAAGACTTTAGAAAACAAGAGGATATTCACTAAAAGCTTGAAAAGCTAAAGTTTGAAAAATGTATCATTATTATTATTTTAATTAATTCAATTTTAATTAAATTTAATTAAATTTATTTTTTATTTATTTTATCTTATTAAAGTTTATTTTATTACATTTTATTTGATTTGATCACATTTTATATTATTTAATTTTATTTCAATTTAAACTAACTGATTAATCTACTGTCCAGGTCTGAATTCAATATTTTTTCTGGCGATAATTGCAAAAAGTCCACATGTAGCTTGCATGTTGTTACGCTGTATTGCTGCAAGATTCTTGTTTCAGAGACAATAGATTAGAAATCTTTTCATGAAACCTTGGGGCTCTGGTAAACTGTGATGGTGTTTGTCTTGCAGTTGACATTTTATCAATTAAATTAAATTACATTGGGTGTGCCCACTAGCTCACCTGGTGGAGCATGCACCCCATGTGCAGGGGCTGTGTCCCTGCCACAGCGGCAGCAGGTGCGTTCCTAGCCTGCTGCCCTTTGTTGCATGTTATTCCCAATCTCTCTTCCCCTTTCACGCTGGATCTGTCCTCCCAAAAATTAATTTAAAAAATAACCAGTTGAGTGAAAAGTTGTGAAAATGACGGCTCTTTCAACAAAATATCAGTGCAAGCAACATGGAGAAGATATTAACATATACAATTCCATGGAAACTGAGTAAATCCTATGAGCTGTGAAAGAAGTGATATGATCAAAAGCTCCACAACATATACCAACACAGCTTACGTCTAGCACTGTCTACATCCACCACTACTTGACAAAGATCTCCTGTTTTATCTCTAGGTATCATGAACTTTTTATGGTTGGATTACACAGTCTAACAACATCCTTGTGTCTGTCATCTTTTCCCTCTCTGCCTCTGTGCTGTAAAACACCTTGCATCATTATTTTGCATCCAAAGAGAGTCTGGTATTTCTGCAATCTTACACATACATCGATCCGTTTTCTGAACAAGGAGAATAACTCTCTCTTCAAGCTACAAAACAGACTTCTGCAAAAAGTCTAAAACTGACTTTAACGCTACTGAAGGATGTTTGTTTGGGAGTTTATTCCAGATAAACTGTGCGGTAGTTTATGTGTCTGTAACTGTGTGATATCTCACCTCTGAAAATATGGGTATTCTGTTTTATTACTCCATTTAGTGCTTGAGGTTCTGATCCCACATTTGTACCGGAGGACTAAGGTTGCTCTCTGAGAGGATAAAGCTTGTGCAAGTGTGTGTGTGTGCGTGTTTGTGTGTGTTTGTGTGTGTGTGTGTGCGTGCGCGTGTGTGTGAGCATGCCAGGGTCAGTGCATTCACTGCTTCATTATAGAGAGGAAATTGTAGGTATAAATTGTTCTGTGATTTTTGCACCTCAGGAAGATGGGGTGCCATAGCAACAAATCGGAGTCAGCGTGGTTATTTCACGCTCACATACACACACACACACACACACACACTGCGATCGTCATTACCACTTGTAGCATCTATTCAGCCTGCTCAACACTGACTCTCAGCAGTGCTGCCTCTGATTGGACAAACTGAGGAACCAATTAGATTAGAGAAATGAAGAGATAAAGAGAGCACGGAGGTAATAATATAGCCAGACATTCTCCATCTTATCTGGTTACTACTGGCGCGCCACATGCAAACACATACAAATGTTGCCACAAAAATATCAAACAAATATTAAATTTGCCTTCCCAGACGCACACACACTCACATACACACACAGAGCGCACAGCACAAGGTTGCACCATAGAACTCATTGTATTTCTATTGGCTGCACTGTTGGACTCTGTCGCCCACACCTCATTAGTTGTTGGGTAGTTTTGTGCAAAGAAAGTAAAATAAAGAAAAGAAAATGGAGAGAGTGAGTGAAGAGCGGGAGAGTTAAAGAGAAAGTTTTGTTGGTTTGCTGCAGTGTTCCTTCGTCACCCTCCTTTATTTCACTGCCCCTGCATGACTTCTCTCCATCTATTATTCTTTGGTGTCTTTTTACAGCTGCTGTTGCTGCTGCAGTGTTTCTCTCCGTTGCCATTTTTTCCTCCTGTTCCCTGTTGGCTGCTCTGTCTTTGTTTTCCATCTCTCCATCTTTTAACCTTGCTCCAACTTCTTTCTTTCTACCTTTCTCACTGCTGGAGATTTTCCGCAGCACTCACTCACATGTCATTTGACCTGTGTGTGTGTTTGTGTGTGTGTGTGCTTTTACTCTTTGTAGTGTGCATCTAACCGTGTGTCAGCTGTGTGACACCTTTTAGCTTTTTAGCTGACGCTGACATTACTGGAGGCTGCACTGACGATGATTGACAGGGTCAGGTTCCGCCCCCACGCCTTTAGCTTCCCATTAGCAGGTTTGCCGCCTTCCTTCCATCTTTCCGTCTCCTCCTTCGTCTCGCTATCTCCTTTTCACTTCCCTGTCCTCTGGATTTGAATCATCAGCTCCTCAAACTGCCCACTGTTTTCCCACTCACCTTTGACATGAACGGCAATAACCTAACACCGAAGGAAGGAAATGTGTGTGTGAGTCCGAGTGCCTGAACATTGTTGAGAAGCACATCAGGAAGGAAGCAGCTAACTATGACAGGAGAGGCGCTCTCCTTTACACACACAAACACGGACACGAAGACATATTTAATACCTTTATTTACGTTCACATTGGAATGCACATGCTGGAGGACACAAACGCTGTCTGTGCAGGTGGGAGCAGCTTATCCAAATAACTGCAGACAGATCAGTACCTGGCAGGCACATTTACTTAAACACCCCTAACCTCTGCAGCGCCACTTTACAGTGTGTGTTCTTAGTGAAGTGTTGTAAAGTTAAAACTTTATAGCCTCATTAGAGCTAGTAAATCAATTACTAATGCTTTATAGTCTAGCTTTAAGCCATTAGTATGAACACGATTTGGGTTGCCACGTTGTGAAAAATCCTTTTGACTGGTGTGTCTTCTCCTCCAGACACTTCGTCTTGAGCTCTTTAGTTCATCAGGTGAACGTGTGGATCAATTGACCACTAAGCTGCAGGGCCAAATTCCATTTATTACCAACTTTCTAACTCTAATAACTGCAGACACAGTGGGTTGCCATAAAAACCCTTTATTAATGACTTACTAACATTTATAGCTGCAGACGTGATTGCTCAGTAGAAAGTAAGAAACCCTTGTCGTAATGCAGTTGGCAGTAGGTCTAACTTACATTCATCAAGATCTGTTGGATGGCTCTTACTGAAAAGTGCTGGCTAAAAAATGCAACTGTGATACTGGAGCAGAACCAACGAAGGGGATCTTTCACAAAACTGGCAACCCAAATGCACTCATATTAATGGCTTTTAACAGATCTGTAAAGGATTATGTTTGTTAATAATTATTATTTGAGTTATTGAGTTCAGTAGTTAAACCTTTTATAACGATGCCCTGTAAGGAAGTGGTACCACACACATAAACACACACAGACTGCACTCATAACCAACTAATGAGACAGAATAAAAAAAGAAAAAGATGCAGACAGCTTTTATAACATTAGTGAGGAACACCTTAGAGCAACCTCCAAACCAGACATTTGCCAGCTGTTCTCTCATTTCATCAGGTGTTCTGACTGTGAGGTTGTTGCACAGTGTGAATGCAGATGGCGCAACCCAGGAATGTTCCTGGACTCTGACAAAGTAAAAGCATGTGTCCCCAACCAACATGTTATCAATTCTATCTTGTCTGTCTATACAGTATGAAGACACACATAACATCGACAGGGAAGCAGTTTCAGATTTCCTGCATTTTCAGGCTGATTTTGTGGATTTGGAGCTAAATGTTGTGTCTGGGGCATGTTGTGTGTTAATGATACTCGTTACCTGGAGAGGTTGGAAAAAGATATACGTTTCTTCCCTGTTCCAAAACCAAAATCAGACCCTGAAAAGTGTAGGGTTAGCTAGCTAGCTACTGAAGATATAGCCTACTGAATCGCAGTGTGTGCAGATGAACATTATTTGACTTCCCCTGGAGATCCCTGGTCGTCTGACAGCAGAGGTCCAGGTGCTGGCAGCAGCATGGGGCAAAGTTTCCCTTTATATTCATTGTCTTGTGTGTTGATCAGCAGTGATGTGGTGGTTCACTTTTACACTGTGATCTGTAGCCTATAGTTCGGCTTTAGCTTCTAACTATCTTTGTCTTTTTAATCTGCTGAGTCAGTTTGACATCCTGGATATATCCTTCAAACACAGACTGCAGACCCCTCTGTCTGCTTCTCTCTGCAATCACTCTTTCATTTTTCCAAATATATGATGATATTTCTTCAGGAATGTAGTTAGTTACAGTGTGGGCTCCATGCTTACTCTGACAGCTTGTCAGACCATCACAAAGGGGCGGGGCTTAGTGAAAGGTCAATTTGCATTGGTTTCGCAGGACCTAAAGATGAACTAAACCTTCAAACCACTTTCCCAGCTAAAAACCAATGTGCACATGTTTTTATTAGTATCGTTGATGGGTTCAGGTCCAAATTTTGACATTTTAGGCCAAAGTATTTGAATTTTACGCATTGTGTTATAAATATGCAAAGTGGCTGCCCTCTACTGGCTGAAACCTGGCCATTGCAATTGAAATTTGCAATTGGCTGAACTGGTGGCAGCTTTCGTCTACCAACCGACTCCCCTCCGCTCCTCCGGGACACAAAGAGGTGACTGGGCATGTCTTAGCCACCCCTCACAATCCACACTGATATTTTTGAAATGTTCCAGGGGCATTTTTTGAATTGCCAGGGATTAAGCGCTTCAGTCAAAATCTGGGGTTTAGTTACTCTTTAAAGGGCGAGTTCACCCTCGAATCAAAAACATGTATATTCGCACTTATCTGTAATGCTTTTAATCAGTCTTGTTTTGGTGTGAGTTTCCAAGTTTTGGAGGTATCAGCATAGAGATGTCTGCCTTCTCTTGAATATAATGGAACTACATGGCACTCAGGTTATGGTGCACAAATCACCAAGAGAAAAATTACATTTTCTTTCTACTGAACAACGCCCACTAACGGTATTATGGCGCAGAAGAAAGCGTACATCTCCTGCTAGCTCAGGCATGACAACATAGGAAAGTTTTTCCCACTGCTGTTAGTTTAGACCAGTGCAGAGTTGTTGTTGTTGCTGTAAATCCACTCCTAGCCTCGCTGCATTAGCAGTGAGTGACAGTGACCCTCACATGGATCAAAGGATCAGTTATGATGTCCTTGAAACAATTATAGTTTCAGAGTCAGCCCAGTCCAGGGTCACTCAAGTCATGAAAGGCTGATCAAAGAACAGAGCCAACAGAGCATGTGTCCGTTTTGCTGCTGGAAGCCCAGAAAAACAGGCTCGTCCTCCTCCTGCCAGGTTTTGTGTCCAAAACCAGATAATCTCTCCCCAAGCTCCCGTTAGTTTTTTCATCATTACTCCACATGCTCAACAAATTGACAAGTAACATCACAGATTCACTCCACATTTTGTATGCTGAACCTTCCCTTTAAGTGTTTAAGCTTTAATTTTTTTGTTTGTTTGTTTTTCCCCACTTAGCTCAGTCAGAACTTTAAATGTACCTCAGAGAAATAAAAGATGGATTTCAGATAGGCTAAGTGCTGGATGGCCTCCAATTTCATCAGCCGTGAGCCATCAATCAGGTTCAGCTAAGATGCAAATCCAGAAATTATACAACTAAGTAGCTGTTTCTATCCATCTGCTAGATGATGTACATGTAAAGCACACAAATGCAGATGTCCTACACACACACACACACACACACACACACACACACACACACACTAGGGCTGTGCTGCCTATTGGCAACAATCCAACAATACGATACATAACACGATAAGGGATTATAATTCATATTGAGATACCGATGCTCACTCATACCTAATGACAGCATAGGTAGATTTGCACTGACTTCCAAAAGGACTCATGTTACTGTTCTAACAGCTGCAGTTTTAAACCTGTTTGTAGCATCATGAAGCAGTCGCACTCCAACAAACATCATGGTTTGGCAAGTACCTCTGTCACTAACACAATATGACTTATGTCATGTGATATACCTCACATACGCCACACCACCCACGTTACGCTGGACATACTAGCATACTAGGGTACGTTGTTATTAAAAGAGGTCAACATTAACTTTGGGATCCAAACACAGATCTCCCGGGTGAAAGTCCTTTGTTTGTGTAAACCATAAACCAGCCTCCCACCCAACCTATAGGGGCGTCACCGACATTTGTACAACATTACACTGACTGTTTCTGACTGCAACGCAGTACGTAGCAGATACGCTCTCATTCTAATGAATAGCTTCATTTCCACACGCTTCGTTGGAGATATGCGCCAGGTCTATTTTTCAGCAACTGCGCGTTCATTGCACGTCAAGCCACGAAGCTCAGATCGCACCAAACAGGAAACAGAATGCACACAGCATCTGGTAAATTTCAAAATACAACACAATGCACAGGCTACAGATTGTAAACTCTCATTTTTTTTTAAAAATCACGTCACATCCTGTCGCACAAGTTGTCAGTCAGTGCGAGGGTCCGAGGAAGAAATGTAGAAATTGGGGGTTACAGCAAGAGGGTTTGGGGGGGTTCGAACCCTGGGGTGGGGGGGCCCTCTGTGCAGAGTCTGCATGTTCTCCCCATGTCAGCGTGGTTTTTTTCCAGATACACCAGATTCCTCCCAGAGTCCAAAGACATGCAGGTTAATTGGTGACTCTAAACTAGCCGTAGGTGTGAATGTGAGCGTGAATGTCTCTATGTGTCAGCCCTGCGATAGTCTAGCGATCTGTCAAGGGTGTACCCCGCCTTCGCCCAATGTCAGCTGGGACAGGCTCCAGCCCCCTGGGCGACCTCTGACAAGATAAGTGGTTACCGAAAAGGAAATGAATGAACATCACTTCCTCTTCTGCTCCTGTAATAATTACTAACGGTAGTAGAAGGTGCCTCCGTACAACTTAAGTATGGGTTGTAATAAGCTGCTTGCACAGCCGACTTATGTGCTTACTTTTTTGGTTAGAGTGGGCTGTGCACTACTGTGAGCAAGGTCATATATTGCTATATTTTAAATTTAAATTTGAGAAAATCTGTCAATGCTAGCAGTCCACCCTTTGTAATTCTGCCTGTTTCATATGCTGAATTCTTTGTGTTTACATGTCAACACTAGGGATATGTTGTAACATTGGAGTGGAAGAGTCAAAGGCTGCAGATAGATTAATACACTGGAAGATCTAGCGTTGGGGGGTTTAAATCCAACACAAAATTAACCACTATTTTCCTTTTTGCATGTATACTATTCATTAAAAATCAATTTGGTGTTTTTGAGAACATTCGGTAACAACCATGAACAGATACATGGCAGCAAGGTGGTGGTATTGTATTGCTGAGCAGGTGGGATTTATAAACAGCATTGGACTGTATAGAGATTTCTATAGAGCAGTAGGGTCTCCTCTCCTCTTCATTTTTCCTCTCATTTGCCTCTACTCACTTCTCAGTGCTGCTGAGATGGACTATAGTTAGGAGACAGTACGTGTTGGTATGGAAACTGGCTTATAAACTGTTCAGGTTGCCAACGTCCTAACTCACATAGCAACCACACAAGCAGCCTCTCAAAATGTTGACGTGAGGCAGCTTTGTGATTTCTGATGAATAGAAGTCAGACAGGTTTATTATTTTGCGGGGCATTCTGCCTGTGGTGACGCAATGGACAGAAGCTGTAGCAGAGGAGTACAAGAGGCCATGGCTTTTTAGATAAAGTGCTGGGTTTTTTGATTTGAATGAAGCGGCGCCCACACGCCTACCTTGAAATTTACTGCTGTGTGAATGAAGCACATTCTGCAGTGCTTGAAAAGTTATGAGTCATCTTAAGACCTTTGCTTACAAAACACTTATGCTTTTCAGCTCATTTGATCAACTGATGAATTTTGAAACACAAAATGAATACCTGCCACTTACGGTAATAAAAGCCTTCGAATGGGTCTCGAAGTTGGAGCACATTTACAGCAGTGGGAATGCTGCAGTGTCCTTCACACAATTAAGACTTAAAAAGTATGTTTTTGCGCATGAAGACAAATGTTCAAAGCAATAAATTTTGTTCATGTAACCTGTGATGTGACTCACACATGCTGTAAATATGGTTTGAAGTCAAGGTGAAATACGTGATGTTTGGGTTATTAAGAGGGCTTTTATCTTGCCTGATTCAGTATTTTTCCACATCCTGTTGGCTGTGTTATTGATGCTTGTTGCATCCACATTCATTGTTTCAGAGTGCTGTGCCTCACAGAGCCGAGTCAGTTTAACAAATGCATTGCACTGTTGAAATAGGTTATCAATACAAACAGTGCAGCTCGCTGTTAAGTGTATGATTGCGTATGTCTGCGTGACTTTCCAAAGCAGGGTGTGTCATTGTCGCTTTCCTGCTGTTGTTTTACTGCTCGTGTTGTTTAAGGAAATTAAGTATGAGCAACAATAAGGTTAAGTAATACTCACACACACTCAGACGCACTCTTTTCTCTAAACTCTTAGTCATACACCATGTGGTGAACACTCTCGTTCGAGGCACTTTACAGTTCTGTGAGTGCATAGATTTTCAGCTTTGATGGCCCCAGCGGGAATCACACCAGTCACCTTGGGTTTTCTCTGTTCCACGCCTACCTATAGACTCACAATACATACTTATGGACTGTGAATGCACTCTGTGTTCAGTATGAAGTGTGAACAATGGTGTCACAGGATCAACGGATAGACACAAAACATTGTGATAATAATAACTGGGCTGCAATTTAAGATGATTTTTCTTTTTTCTTTTTTTCAATTTATTTTTTACTCTCTTTATTGTCCCAAAAAAATGACAAAGTATTTGCACAATTTACCAAAGACAATTATTTACTTTTTATTTAGTATAATATAAAACTGAGAGGTATTGGAGCAGCTGGAACTAGTGAATCTTTGACATTTTTTCTCAATGAATGATTAAAATGACAATCAGTTAGCTTCATAGTTGAGATAAAGGTTCAGCCAGTTGACCAATTGATTCATCAACTAATCATTTCAGTGCAATATGCAAAGGTAGCTAAGGTGGAACTACCAACTAGGGATGTGCATGATTAGGCGACCAGTCGATTAAATGTTGCAACCTCCAGAAATACTAGTCGGTTAAACTTATAAGGATTCCCAGAGGAAACCGGGAGGAGCATGCGAGACTAACCAACGGCTCTGATCAGCAGCTCTCCCTTTCTCTGTCTCTCTTTCTCACAAACACACACTCACAAAACACAATCTGGTGTACGACTCGTGTGCGTGTGACCAGTACTGACTTTGAAAGTATGGGCTTCACACACTTACCCCGACGAGATGTCTTCTCGCTAGGCTTAACGAGAGAGGTGCTTTGGCTTGTTGGCCGCAGGGAAGATCCTAAGAAGCCTGGACGTACAGTGTGTGTGTGTGTATGTGTGTTTGTGCGCACACTCATGCTTTAGATAGTCACTGTGTGTGTGTTTTTGAATAGAGATACTCGGGATGTTAAACACACAGTAAAGAAATGTGAGTTGTCATGTTTTGTGGGATAATGTGCACTGTTCATAATGCACGGTGCAAGGTGCCACACACAACCGGCATTTAAAATATGATTTGGTTATTGAAAATGTGATTAAGGATTTCAAATGCTCTTGTAAAACATAGAATTGTGCTCAACTCTGTTTTCTTCCTTTTAGAATCGTCAACTAGTCTACGTTTAAACCTCCATTTAAATGCCAGGGAAATTAGTCGTTAGGAAGATCCTGGCTATTAACACTGGTTCAGATTAATGTGCAGTTTTAGTTGGATGAATTAGGATCCACTGCAGAGCCAAATTTCCAGCGAAGCATCTTCTACTCATCTCTGATCCACCCTAACAATCCACGCCTTATGCTCCCACTGCAAACACAACCATTTACAGCCTCTCTCTTATCATTTCCTGCTCCTGGCACCACAGACGCATTTCCCCAAATGCACATTTCTCATCATGCTGAGCATCTCAAGATCTGCTATTGTTCCACAGAAGAGGATGTCAATGCATTTGCAGATGCCTTTCAAGCTCGGATGGAGTGAAAGAGACTCTCTTGAAAACATATTGCGCCATGGAGGATTGCGTTTAGAGGATGCTGTTTAGCATGAGGAAAATAGATAATGTTATTTAATTTTATCTGTAGAGTGGCAGTAACCTGTCACCAGAAAGGCTAATAATCAGGCATTAATCAGTGAGTGTGATTGCATGAGTACAATGAAGAAATAAGTGCTTTACCTGCATTAAAACCTTAAAAGTGATCATTTTAAACAATATATTCAAATAAGAAGTATAATGTAAGAAAACAAACAAATGATTTATTTCTTTGCAGCGTTTTTAATTCGAATGTTTTTATTATCTCTGTTTGTCACCGGTGCAGTCAGATCAGCGGGGAGAAAACTGGATGTGTGGGGGATGAGAGAGCTTCCTTTCAATTGACACCAAAGTGTGTGTGCGTGTGTGTGTGTGCATGCTTGTGTGTGTCTGTGTGCATGAGGATGCCGTTAATATAGCTCCACCATTATGTAGATTAGCCCTATTCCCCTGAGTGCACCTTCACCATTTAGACCTTTCAATCACTCCGCTGCTTTATGGGAGTCAGGGCACACACCCACACACACACGCACACACACACACGCACACACACACACACACACACACGCACACACACACGCACACACTAGATTTACGTACATATGCGCTTTCAATCACAGTTTTTTATGGGCATCAAATACACACACCAAACTGCATCATAGCCAACAACACATACATTCTGACATGCATATTGTCCATAAACACACACAACAGACCAAGGTTACAGGCTGTATCCTCATCAGATTCCAGGTCCTTGGCTCGCTAATTATGTTCCTCTGCAGCGTAGTTATTCATGCTGTCTCACAGTATCTGTCTTTATGTGTGCGTGTGTGTGTGAGTGTGAAAGAGCAGCTGACCGAGTAAGTGATCACACGGTGGGTTTGTGTGTTGATTGCATTTGAGCAGCAACAACAGTCCCTGTTTTAATCACAAACTCGGGATCAATACTCCAGTCAGCTGCATTACGCAGCAGTGATGTTCTGAAGTGTGTGTGTGTGTGTGTGTGTGTGTGTGTGTAATCTAGATCACAGAGTCCACAACAGATGAAGAGAGACAGTCTTTCAGGAGAATTCGCTTTGAACTAACCTATTTTCTAGCTGCTTCTGTGTCTTCCTGAGTACATGTGAGGGCCTGCCCTCCTACCTGTGATTGTGTGTGTGTGTGTGTGTGTGTGTGTGTGTTCATGTGGGCTCCACAGAATTGATAATATGAGACTGTGTGCAGTGCTGATTATCTTTCTGTGTATCTTGCTGCTATTACCCAACACTGGTCAATACAGTCTGAGCTTCTACTGTACTAGAATAACCTTTCACCATGTTTACAAAACAGGCAGCCTCGGGGTGTGCTGGCACATTACAGCATTTAAAGGGGAACACCTAAATTACTAACTCCAGTTATTTCCATGGCTTAATAAAGTTCAGTTAATATTTGTGAACATGAGCCACTCTCTCTCAAAGCCAGACACCAGAGAAGTACAGCCCTGTCTACACATACACGAATATTTTTGAAAACAGATATTTTCCTCTGTGTGTTGGCCTGTGGCTGCACACAAAAGGAGTTTTAGTTAATTTTTAAATGCCTTTAAAGGCAGATTGTTAAAAACTCCAGTTACTTTGTATCCATGTGGATGTGTAAAATGGAGCAATGGGGAAACAGTCAGTACGTTTACATGGACAGTTTCATTCCACTTTCATTCGAAATGACAGGCCATTCTGATTAAAATGTAAACGGTCATTCCGATTGAAAATTAAATCCGAGGTGGTTTATTCCATTTGTCATTCTGAATGAAAGAATTTTGTGTTCATGTAAACCCTCATTGCTCTTTAAGTTCATTCCGGTCTTTCTGCGCATGCTCGTTTCCTTGCCCTTCTGGCGCGATGACGGACTCATTGTACTCAAAGGTTTCCATAAGCCAAAGCACGGTCTTCTGTCTCCCTTCTACCTCCTTTCACCTCCTCAACAGACGAAGCATTAGCAGAACAAGGTTGTTGTCGTACTGCTGTTTCAAGAATATAAGCAAAACAAGCCCGATAAAGGCACTAAGAATGGCGGCGTCAAGCATCTTGTTATCCGTAGCAAGGACTACAGTGTTTTCTTCCAGTAAACGTAAACACGTAACATCCGCCCCAACATCATCCAATCAGAAACCTTCCCTGCCCCAAACCTTGCGCAGACCTTAATAAAGGCAATTAAACTGATCTCCCGTGTAAACCCTCATTCAGAATGAATATTTCCCATGTAAACTACCTGGAAAAACTTTAATTCCGAATGATTTCATTCAGATTTATTTCATTCCGAATGAAAAGTCGTCATGTAACCGTAGCCACTGTCTGATTCACACATGCCTGCCCTTTGTGTAATGAGCATGAGCCTGAAACAGCAACTACTAAATTTTGCCAGCACTGCTTGGTCTAATGACTTGCCTACTTTACACTTAAACTCACTATAGCTGCACCACTTCATGGATGAATGAAGCTGAATGTTCTGCTGCTAAAGTCTGCCAGAATCAACAGATCAGGCCTGGTCAAAGCAACGGATGATTTCTCAAATTTGAGAGTAGGATTGTTGTCAATAAGGAGTGGAAGGTAAACTTTGGCATACATGTTTCTTTGAGTGAGCTTTATCCTCATATCAAAGGGTAATCCACAGTGACGAGATCTCCACTGGGTGTTTTGGAAAAGATGTTAGCCTGTATACACTTTACTACCTTTGTGAGGGGAGGTTGGTGACAGCTAATGTTGGCAAGCGTTTGGAGTCATTTTTGCATTGAAGTGTGTACAGATATATTTTGTAAAATGAGGCCGTGTGGACAGATATTTTTTAAAATGGACGAGGATCATTTTGAAAAAGTATCTGTATAACTGGTGGCACGGTGGTGCAGTGGTTAGCATTGTCGCCTCACTGCAAGGGTCCGAACCTGGGGTAGGGTTTGCATGTTCTCCCTGTGTCAGCGTTGTGTTTTTTTCTGGTACTTGGGCTTCCTCCCACAGTCCAAAGACATGCAGGTTAATTGGTGACTTTAAATTAGCCATAGGCGTGAATGGTTGTCTGTATGTGTCAGCCCTGTGATAGTCTGGCAAACTGTCCAGGGTGTACCCTGCCTCTTGCCCAGTGTCAGTTGGGATAGGCTCCAGCCCCCAATGACCCCCAATAGGATAAGTGGAAATGGAAAACAAATAAATGAATGAATTTGTATGTGTAGCCAGGGCCTAACTCTCAAACTTGTGATGTCATAGTATAAAGTCTGGAGCTGCTCTATTGACAAATGAATTGGAGACTGAATACTCAGAACATTCCCCAGGGCGCTCTCAGTGTCACCTGTAACATCTTTCCCAATTCACTGTTTGTGGAGCAGCTCCAGACCTTATACTTTATGGCATCATAAATTTGAATTTAGTATTCTAGTTTTAGGATTTGGGAGTGTTGTTCATGTGTACTAATACCTTTGCACTGTCTTAGACCATATGGATAACATTGAAAATAGGCGTAGTTCCCCTTTAACAGCAGAGCACACTCACCTCAACATGACTCCACCAAGCAAGGATCAACCTTTTTAGATATTACATTGAAACTTCTCCATCTAAAGAACGCGTCTCAACCCGAGGCTGGATACGTTTACTTCATTAAAAAAAGACAGCCTGTCTGTTTTATCTTCACAGCACTTTACTGCAAAAAAAAAGTTTTTAAATATCGGACAGAATATTTGTGAACAATTCAAATTTTAAAAACTGAAAATGAAACACTTCCTGTTTTTAAGCTTCACACTCGTATTTTACAATAATTATTCTTTACGTCATCTTTAAATAAGGCACACTGTGATTCTATAATGCATTCAGTGGATACAGATCCGAAACACACCGGACAGCAGATAACACTTCATCCTGTATCATCAGTATATAAACATGTAATTAATGCCCCCTGTGAAATCAACCTCTCTTCACCTCAACCTCCTCAAACATTGATGTCGTTTAATTAATCAATATTTCATTAAATAAAAGCATGTTACAGCTTCAGTTAATCATTGGCTCAAGGTATGTGAGATTATAGTTCAAAAATGCTCAATAACGACACTGATCAAATCTGATTTTGTTCGAGTGGTTAAAGCCTTTGAATATTCATCATTTATTTCAGGCAATTTCAGCCTCCAGTACACACGCCACAACAGTACTTAGTTTTGATTGTTTTCCCAAACAATTAACTATCTTCTCCCAGTCAGGCCAATTTCCAGCATTTGAACCGAAGCAGCTTACTTCACATGATTTAGAGAAGCTGCTTTTGTCAGCTGGTTTTAATCCAGCACTGTGACTGCTTGCCTGTGATAGCTTCACATGTGTTCAGTCAATACCCGTTTAAGTGATCGACATTCAAAAAATGCCGTTCAAACAACGGAGATGTGACAAATATCATGCTCAACAATATTCTTACCTTGAGACAAAATGTATTTTAAAAGATCCTCAAAATTAATACCAGTCAGAAACCCACATCATAAAAGTCACCAGCAGTGTTGACTTGATCCAGTTGCAACGAATACATTTTTCATGTGATATGACATGACATTGTGCGTGAGTGTGCATAGCTGCTGGCATGCTTGTTTTTAGTATATGGCTCTGAGGTTTGTTGTCAGATTGATGAACTACATTAGACAGTCCTACTCAACCTGCTGTACAGCTTCATGCTAAATGTCCCGTCACTACCAATGTCACCTCGGAGCTGTCAGCGGCACATGGGACGCCTCCTGCAGCAGATTGGGGCTGTTGTGATGAATCTGTGGGGTGATTGAATGTATAGAGGTGTGGCGGTGGAGGAGATAAATCTTTCACATGTTTGATGCATTTTAAAAATACTGTACATGTGACTGTTATTTCTGTCAGGCTGGAAGAAGGGAGACATTAGGGTTGATTCAGTCTTTCATTTTCTGGATATGTTTTTTTAGAAATGATTATATATAGTATGATGTTTTAGACCAAACACTGCAGATTGATATTATCTGTTACTTTGAATAACTTTGTGGTAGAGGTCTTCACAGGTTTACCCAGACCCTAGGAACCAACCCAAGATCCGTACGTGTTCAGGGCCACGTTTTATTGTCACCATTTGGTTAGGGTCAGGTTCAATTCTATTACTGCGGTTCCCAGGCCTGTTCAGTGGGATGATTAGGCTGACTAGGATCAGATTGCGAGAGCAAAAGTGAGGTGAAAGTGGAGGAAAGGTGGATGAGGAGCTGAGAACATTAAGGCATATCGGCGGCAATAGCATCACAAGAACAACAAAATAAATGACATTGAAAATTTAAAACAGTAAAATTAAATAAATATAGACATCTGAAACATTATTAAACATCATACACAGTAACTGGGCTAAGAACAGCTTTTTGTATCTGACATGATGAACGTTTTTAGCAGTAGAGCGACATTTTTAGTAGCAATTTTAACCAGCCTTTGGGTTTGTAGAGTCTAAGTCCGAGTGAGTCTCACCTCACAATATACGTAAAGGTCTGTTTATTAGCCGTTCTTGTGCTCTCGATCATACAGTACCATTGTGTATGACTCAAATGTTTTGAGCAAATACCGTATGGAAGAACAGATCTTATAGTGCTCAGGAAAAGAAATTCCTGACCAATGGGTAAACTCAGCTCAACAAGTAAATCAGCTCAGTCGCCAGAAGAAAATGTTGACATTGTACGTTTCTGCAAATTACATGTTGCATTTGCATGTTTCTTATGTATCATATCAACGTTTCTAAAGGGAATTAATATGTAGGCTGACTTTGTAATTGAACGACTCGTTCATATGAGCACTTTCTGATCTGTGTTACCTCTGTCTTTTGGTGAAGGTCTCAAGATACTACGGTTGATTGTTGGTAGGATGTGATGTTGTGGATGCCAAGTCAGATACATTGTGATCATCCGACCCTCTCTCTTAGCAGTTTTGCACAAGAATAAGGGACACCTGTCATTATGTTTTGTCATAATTTGCATGTCCATAGAAGGTGGGCAATTTTAAATATTTGAATCAATAGTCAGTGATGTCTTTATAATATCTGTAAATCCAAAAGCAATGAGCCTCATTATGAATATTCCTAATATTTGCAGGTTTATAATTCCTCTGGTCAAAGAGAGTCAACCCTTTAATTTACCTGTACTACAGCATTTCTTTTTGTGTGTGTGTGTGTGTGTGGGTGTGTGTGTGTATCCTGCCTGTGCACATTCTTACAGTAGGACAGTGAAACACGGGGCGGGCTGAGGGAGGCAGTAAGACCCAGAGGAGGAGCAGAGAGAAAGAGAGACAGAGAGAGAGAGAGAGAGAAAGAGAGAGAGAGAGAGAGGTGGGAGGAGAGAGGAGGAGGAGGGACTGTGTTCACTCTATGCGTTGCAGCTCGTGGTGTTAGCGCCCCAGTGTGTGTCTCAGCCTGCCGGCGCGAGTGTGTGCATCGGTGCGTCGCTGTGTGTGTGAATGTGTGTGTGACTCCAGCGCTCTATCTGCGTACGACAGGTGGAGATGACATGACTGCGCTCGAGAGGAAGAAAGGAAAGGACCTGTAAGGACTTCACACACTCACACACATGTAAACACACTGACCTTTTCCCCTAAATTCCCTCACACACACCTTTATATTCCTGCACTCTTCACGTCAGGGGAAAGATAAGTTGAGTGTATGTGTGTGTGTGTGTGTGTGTGTGTGAAAGTACTCTTTTTCCAGCAGCTTATCACTCAGACTTTAACAGCTGACTCCATGTGTACACAGCGGACAACTTAAACACACATACACACACACACACACACACACACACGCACACACACACACACACAGGGTCCTGACAGTTGTTTTTGATGCCTGCAGACGCGGTCAGCAAGTGTTTCTGCGTCCTGAGGAGAGTTCAGCTCCAGCGCTGACTACCAGACAGTCCACCACGTTGTCCGAACAACTTCAGGTAGGATTTACTCTTCTCTTCTCTTCTCTTCTCTTCTCTTCTCTTCTCTTCTCTTCTCTTCTCCTCTCTCCACACAGCCTGAAAAACAGGATGCTATATGTTTCATGCCCTCTGCCCTCTTCTCTCTTCCTTCTTCCTTTTTAAAAATGATTGTCCAGCCTGAAACAACAACAGGTACACTTTGATTCAGTCCCATAAATTTAGGGAACTGCCCTGGTTTTTCCTTCATGCAATCAGTCTCAAAATCCCCTTTGAGTAGGACTTTTTCTTTTACAAGCTTCCTATATTGTTATATTAGTCCCTTGATCTCCCTTTTTTGTTTATCTCTTGCAAACACACACACACACACACACACACACATTTCTGTCTTCCTCTATGCTTCTTGTTAGTCCCTCACGGTTCTTGTCTTTTGGGAAAGAGTAACTTTTGTCCGGCGGAGGTAAGTTTTAGCTCCTGTTGCTGCAGCGTTCTGTATTTCCCTGTTGATTGAGTCATTGAGAGACTTATTACTTGCCTGGAGCTTCTGTGTGTGTGTGTGTGTGTGTGTGTGTGTGTGTGTGTGTGCGTGTGTGTGTGTGTGTGTGAGATAAAAGACGGAAAGATAAAACATAAAACAGCAATAAACATGAAAGGGAGGAAATTAAAGTGACATTGTTGTTTGAATGGCGGATGAGTGCTTTTTGCACAACGGTCTCTGTTTGTGTGTGTGTGTGTGTGTGTGTGTGTGTATGTGTTTTAGGCTGCTATGTTTCTCAGTTGAGTTGATGCAATTTTGTTCTTGCAATCCCTGCAGTACTGAGCCTCATTTCGTTCCGTCTCTTTTTTTTTTCTCTCCACCTCGTTTTGGTCTGTCTCGCTCCTTCTTTTGTGTTGTGTGATTTGTGACAGGCAGATACCTACAGCTTAAAATTGCTGCTTTCTCGTATCCTCACGTGCCATCAAGCAGGGTTAGTTTGTGTGCATGTCTGTGTACACAGTGTGAGCACGAGAGCGTGTGTGTGTGTGTGTGTGCATTTGTTTTATATTGCAAAGGGATTTAATGTTGTTGGCAGCAAAATGGCAAAAAAAAAAAAAAAAAATCTTTGATTGGCTGCCAGTGTCGACATGTTCTGCTCAGATCCAATTACCTAGACTGATACACACTCACAGAGACGCAGGCACATGCGCACGCACATTGATGACACACAACCCCACATGCACAAATTCAGATATTCATTCAAGAAAGGGATAAACAAACATGTAAGCAATGTCCTCAAAGGAGACAAACTCACAAATTATATGTAGTGTGTTGCAGGCAAAGATCAATCACATTCATGAACACAATTTAACTTATTTAATCTTTATGTATAATTGCTAGTGCGTGTGTGTTTGTGTATCTGTGGTTACAGTGCTAATGCACTACTGAGTCAGCCCTACGCACACGCATTTCTGCAGTCAGTCAACGTTGCAGAAAGTCTTGTCCAACTACATTCCTCTGCCTGTGTATGTTTGTAAATAGTTTGTTGCTGTAGTGTCACTGATACTATTAAACTGTCAGTGTGTGCAGCGCCACCTGCAGGAGCTGCTTGAATGAATCACACTTAAATGTGCATAACTTATTTTTTTTATTTTTGATCACAGAAGTTTTACAGTCGTGTCGCTTGAGTTCCACGAAAAGATTTTTGGTGATGTCATGACTCTCATCCTCTGATTTGACGGATTATGACGAAGATAGCTGCGAGCGCGAGCGTCTGAGTGTCCACAAATGCTTAGCTGTATCTCTGTGTGTTGTCATGAATCATATGTTTGCACAGTATGTAGGAGTGAAAGTGCTGCATGTATTCATGTGTGTGTGTGTGTGTGTGTGTGTGTGTGTGTGTGTGTGTGTGTTCATGGGTTTGTGCATGTGAGCCAATGAGGCGGTAAAAGCAGCAGGTTAATCTCTCTTCAGTCTCCAGCAGAACAGATGTGAGGATTAATCCGCCAGGGCATCGGGGTTGGTGCTTACGTGCTCGTGTGTCTGTGTGAGAGAGAGACTCTCTAGTTCCACTAAAATTCAACAAAATACGTGTTTGCGTGTATCCTGTGTATATATTATATATATATATAAGCTCTGCTGCTCTGGGTGTCTGCATGTCAGTGCAAATGTTTTCTTAGTTTCTTATTAACACATACTCGTTTCAATCCAAGCCTTCAATAATATGCTGTTGTGCTGTTTGTGTGAGGCTCAACAAGTGTGCACAAAAAAACAGAAGCAACACGTGGAGACAGGTTGGATTGATCCCCCGCTCTTTGATGATTATCTGCATCGCCCGTCCTCATCACCTCATCATTTAGCTGCTCAGC
This sequence comes from Epinephelus awoara, assembly GCA_035609425.1. Taxonomy (NCBI): domain Eukaryota; kingdom Metazoa; phylum Chordata; class Actinopteri; order Perciformes; family Serranidae; genus Epinephelus; species Epinephelus awoara. Next base: position 29,615,432 of record CM069297.1, read on the forward strand.
TGTCTCTCGTTCAGCAAAGATGGTGTGTTAAAAGCGATGAAAAATTCTCAGCAGAAGATTGATGTGGAAAAAGGCTATTTAAACTTAACAAACATAATTATTTCTGTTTGTGTCTGGGTGTGAGTGAGTTTGTTCAGGAACTCAATGCAGTAGCACTGCGGACAGATTGACCTGAATGACATGAAAGTGTTTTCTGTTGAGTGGAGCAGGTCCAGCCCACTAAACTTTGCGCTCTATTTTATAATAATTTTAAGTTTTGGGACAAAAACACATTCTTACTCCCAGCATCAAAAAATTGTGCTGCATGATGTCTCATACGACCACTAAAGGGTGCCTTGGCTCGGCAGTATCTGATGCAGAGGGCCACTGATCAAGCATCAGTATCTGACGAGTTTGGAGTCAGACTAGTTTTAGTTACTTTTTCTCATTATCACAGGACCAACTTGCACAATAAAGACATTGTGAATGACTGTGATATTACACTTTGACTATAGTAACAATGTAGTAAATTACATTCTGTCTTTGGGAGCTATTTTGACTGATATGCGCCATGGTGTCAACTCTCTGGCCAATCAGACAGAGCCCAAAGGTCAGAATCTGCATGCATGTGTCTGACGTTCACGCCTCATTTCCACATAGCTCTGTCTCTGCATGAGAGTCAACTTCGACTATGTTTTGCAGCAGATTTCAGACAGAGCGTAAGCACTGTGCCAAAGGAAATTAGCATAAAAACAAATTAGCACACAGATTGTTGAATGTACTACAGCTCTATTTACACATTTGTTCTAAGTGAAAAGTTCAACAGCATGTTTAGCTAGCTAACGTTGGTAGCATCCTGTGTAACATATAGAGTGCCTTTGTTAATGATCTTCTCACAAAATCTTTCAGAAAAATGGCAGCGCCAACCTCCTCACTTATTTGTCACAATGAATAATTGGTCCTGTTTTTATCTCTGTACTGCTCCATGTGCTTATTCCACAAGACTGGGCACCAAAAACACTTAAAAATTAATTTTTCTGCCACTTTCGCAGTGGCATTTTTATCCATCTGTAAAGAGATGCATTTGCGTTGAACAGTGGGGGCATACTCTGTACGCTGCTTGTGTCCGCCTGCCTGCATCTTCACCCTGATCTGATTTGATATTGTGATGCGAGAGCACTGTTTCACTTGTTGATCTGTATACAGTCACAAAACTTAAGGCAATAATTTTATGTCTTGCTCTCACAGCAACTCTTTATCTTGAGCTTGTATACACACTGTGCATTTTTACCTTTTATCTTTTTGATGTAATCTGATATGGAGTGTGTGAGCAGCTGGGTTCATAGTCTTGCTCAAGGGCAAGACAACAAGACATGCAGCTGAGCTGCTGATGTGACTACTGACAGAGACATCCATCGTTCTTATATTTTAGTGCTGTACCCAACCCAGAATTATGTCAGTCAAATCAGGCTCGGCCGTTAAATATGAATATTTGACAACTTGTTTTCTTTTTTCCATATTAAGTTTTAATATTTGAAACGGGCTTAGTGGGATGTTCAGCGACATTCATGTAATATAGTAAACAAGCTAACAGCGCTAACGACAGATTGGAAATGAGCAACATTTTTTGGCGACACTAGATATCAAACAAAAGCCAGAGAATGTGTCGTATTAAGTATCTGTGAGCTGCAAATTCACCACTTCTAAGCAGACGAGAGAAGTTATCTATTGTTATCTCGAAGCCTCGGTGGAATGTTTCTCCTCCTCTGTGCCGCTGAATCACATCAACAGCAGTCTGTACCAGCAAAATCTGGGAACCAAAACATCCCTAAAAGTACACCGCACAGCACACTGACTAGAAAAAGAAAGGACGGATGCTCGACTTGAATCAATCTCAGTCGACTGAAGAGTCTCTGACTGATGATTCGAATCTCCTAAATTTAGTAAATTTAGTAATTAAGAGTAATTGTAAATAGAAATAATAATCCCTCAAAATCTGCATCTACAACAGTGGATCCCACACTCTTAATTTTCAGTTAGACATGAGGAACACAAAGATTCTCCCCATCTGACTTGGTCATTTCAGCCCTAAGTGAAACCTCTATTTCTTCTTGTCGACTCTCCTTTCATCCTTAATGTGAGCACCAGCAACCTGATGTGCAGCAATAAGCAGTAAACACAGGCGCGTAAAATTCAGCACATTTAGTCAAACACACAGCAGTGGAGCACTCAGTGCTTAAGACTGAAGAAATTGTCTCCAATGGCACCACGGGACAAGTGACCTATGTAGGTAGTATACTGCTGTGCCATGTGTGAAGTGGTGGAGGAGGCACTAGAGGGAAAATGGATTGTAACTCATTTCACAGTGACAGATAACCATTGTATTGCATGACCCACAAAACCTGCAGAAGCAGAGGATCCAGACACTCAAGTAACAATATGTACTACAGCTTGTGCTTTTCATATAGATGACAACACAGCACAGCGTGGCACATCCCGAGCATGCTCCAACTAACACTTCAGACATCCTTTAAACCACATTTGAACAAACACATTTGAATCATATGTAAATCTATAAATACAGAGTGTCTAAATAGAAGGCAAAGATCAGCAGCTCTGGTGAGGAGAGCAACAGGGAAAAGATAAGGATATGATGCTTTGCATGAAAGCAACATCATTCACATGCAACTGGAGTGTAGAGTGGACAGTATTACCACATAGTATTGCGGCCACGTAGAGCTCCAAATACTGTCAGCTGTGCAGTTTCTATCCATCAAGTGTGCGCTCCTCTTCTCGGATTTATTGCATTGATCACCAGTGGTTTGAATTAAACTACTGGGAGCAGGATCCATAATGTTCTGCTATTCCCAACACCGGTCTCGAGTACAAATGTCGAGGGACCCAATGAGAACAGGTAAGGCGTGACATGCATGAGTAGGAGCTGCAGCGGCAGAGAATGTGCAGTGAGTTGTCAACTTGAATTGATGGCCCAGTTGGTAATAGCAGAAGGAAAGCTTGGTTGGTGCATCAGCTGATTCAGAGCACAGTGCAAGTTGATCGGTGTGTGTGTGTGAACTCAGGTTTTTTTTATGCACTGTTTGAAGGTATACCTACAAAAAGTAATGCACCAAAATGTATCTATAGCCTATCTCATGTGAAAGTAATTTGTGTGTTACCCACATTTAGGAAGGCTGCTATCATGTAATAAATGCACAGATAGGTGTAAAGAAGGTAAAAAAAAGTAGTCCCTGTAAAGAGCTAGGTGGGGGTGGTGCTTTGGATTTTTTTAAGCTGTGTTTTTCCTAAATCTAATCAATATATTTCTTTCTGTACGTTTCTCTCCTGGGTGCTTTCAGACCTAGAGTTGTCTTGCTTTGGTCCAAATCAAGGACTAATGTTGTTACAAAGTTGCATAATAACCTAGAGTTGATTCATGTTCTCACGGCAGCATTTACAACTTGACCAGATAAAATGCCTTGTGAGAGAAAGCTGCTCTTGATTAGTCAGAATTTCCATGACAAAAATCCAGGAAGTTAACCAAACGTTGAAGAAGAGTACACTTGCAATATAAATGTGACACACATTCGGATTAAGGTCGGAACAAGTTCTCACCACAAACAAATCACACCAGAGTTTGTTTGTAACCAGACTGAGACCACCTCTTCTAGAAAGTCTCGGTCTGCTTGTGCATACCTGAGTGCGATTGCTGTGCAAACCGTCTTCTATGCGGCAAAAACACTGACCAGTGTTGAATACCAGGGTCAGACAGAAGGAAAAGACAAGATGGGCATCCAACAGTAAACACCATGCATCAGTAATAATCTGTTAAATAAAATACCTGTCAGCCCTCTGTATGTAAGTTTTCCGGGCTCTGTTTGGTTGGATCTACTTTTAACAGATGGGTTAATACAGCAGTTTAGCTTCATGTGCCACTGTAAAACATAATCATGTTGTTAGTCTTCTAATGTCTCCATATAAATGTCAGTTTTAAGTTTACAACATCAGTCAGGTTATTTGTGGTTGGATCAAAACATTACTCTGTCAAACCCATGAGAGTTTACCCACTGCAGGCCTGGTTAGGATGCAGTGAGTTGTGATTTTACTACTGTAGTTTATGACATGAGGGAACATAATCAACTTTTGACTCTGGATATCTTTAGGGAAACATTGAGGGAAACATTTCCAGCCTGCTTCTGGTTTTCTAATATTTGGTGCTGGTTGTTTTGAGCCTTTCTAATAATAAAAAACTGTTGCTGTGTGCCTGCTTCAAAACTTTGTGGCACATTGGGCTAAAATATAGTTATTTTGTTTTCTTCCTCCCTTTACTGCTGCGATAGCTTTTCTCCTGTTTCAGGGCTCTTCCTGGCTGAATGATGTAAATCCAAACACAGGGGAGAGAGTGTTTTACATTTCGGGGGCACAGCAGTGTGGAATTATGTGCTATAGGGTTCAAAGTGATGAGAAGACATTTGCTCAAGTAGAGACCACTGGGCTTTGCCTGCCACGGCACTTTGAATCATGTATTCTGATAAATGACCACCGACACAAGGGCACCTTCACTCTCAAACAACCCTCTGAGAGTGCTGTATATATACGTGTGTGTAGGTGCGTGTGTCAGGGTTTGTGTTTTTGTCTTTGATAAATGGACCGCATTATTCAGTGCTGCTGAATTTTATCTCATGTGGATCCCTGCAGCATTGAGCAAGCTCTTTCTCTCTCTTCTTGGTGTGTGTGTGTGTGTGTGTGTGTGCGTGCGTGCATGTGTGTGCACAGTCCACTGCCCTTCTGCACCTACCAGCAGGTAAATATACAATACGGTTGTATATTTGCTGGTGTACAAACCCCCTGCTGACTTGCTAAACTCAAAGGACTGTGAGTAGGCACTTGAGCGCTCTCCATTCATTCAGACAGCTAGCTAATAATCATGACACATTCATTGTCTTTTGGCTCAGTTAATATGATTTAAAAACAAGGCAAGAGCAGGCACAGTAGATACAGAGAGAGAGAGAAAGAGAGCACACAGTGTTGCAGTGGGTGATTTTTGTTAATCAGGGTCCAGGATTGTGTTTAAGAATGGTTGCGGCACCTAAGAGCGCTAATTAAATGCAGTCGATTTACTACCATTTACCAATAGAATTAATCTCTTTGGTTTGACTGTCTTTTCTTAAACATCACAGATGTTATAGTATTAAAACATGTCTACTATTTTTATCCAAATTGGAATCCCTGTCATTGCAGTCCTTGTCAATGTTTACTCCACTTCTGGCCATGTGACAGCTCGAACTGTGTTTGTTTGATCACATGAACAAGCCAGAGGTTGTGCGTTCTTTACATTCAACAGCTAGCTCGGCCTCTGTGGTGGTAAATGATCATTTTGCCCCTGTACCAGTCACAAAAAGAGATATCAGCTCTAAGCTAGTTCCTAGTTTTTTGACATTTATGATTAACCAGCACTCAAACCAGAGAGTAAAATCTGTCTTCGCTGAGGGCCCTGACACACCAGGCCAACGGTCAAACGTAAGCCAGTGTCAGACTGTCAGCGATGTACGACGCAATGTGCCCCACACTGTTGGCACTAGCTGGCCCTTGACGGCATCTTTTCAGCCGATTGAGCACACTGAATTGCGCCTGTCACTCTGATTGGCTGTTGAGCTTAAGCTAATCAGTGCACAAGAAGAGAAATAGAGGTTTTGAGAAGAGAAATGTGCTGCTTGGCCCTTGGCTGTGGTCTTTATGTATGTTCAGGTGCAAGTGCGACGTAAGGTGATGCAACAGTCGGCCTTTGTCGCCACTATTTCTTTGATGTCAGTTTAGTATGTGTGGGCCTTAAAACATTCTGTGCAGAGATGACATAGCATGACACACTTATTCTGTCATGTCAGTGAGCAGCTCATGCTTCCATGAGCCTAACCTTTTTATTTTTACAGATCATTTTATTCATTGCAATCACAATCAAGAAGGAAAGCATGTAATCCAGACTCCAGTTGTCGCTACATGACGTGACTTGCCACTTCTTGAAACTCTCCAGCTTTTTAAAGAACTGTTATAACTTGGCAATGCAGAAAACATGATCATGCAACTGCATACCATAAGTCTGAAGTACAGTCGCTCAAGGGAAATTGGACAACTTTTCCAGAACAGTTGTTTTGTACAAACAAAAACAAAAAGTGCAAAAACAGAAGTCCCAAAAGTGTTGTTAAGGTGTGGGAAGTTTCACGGGCCTGTCCAAGTGAAGAAGAAAATCAGTATTCTTCTACTGCACTGCCTATTTTACAATAAATGATGTCTCAAGCTATGAGAGGGAAGTGAAATTGTCAGGTGGCTTTGTCAGGCTAGAGGGCACATTCCCCGCTCCGAGCTAAACAGAAAAAAGAATCACTAATGAGTCATCATTCACCTCATGTAGGCAGAAAGACTACGGAGAAGTTCTTCTTCTGCAACTATTTCTTAAAGTGATACTCCACCCAAAATCTATTCCCTGAATATCAAACCTGCCTTTGTAGGCATGAAAAGTTTCCTTCTTTACTGAAGGAGAACAGCTGTGGTCAGCTTGTAATCGGGCAGTAAATGCCCCACATGGTCAAACATCTAAATATCAACAGAATGTGTAGACGCAAGTTTTGTCAGGCCTTTGCTTCTCCAGTCACTGTTTCCTTTGTGAGAGACACTCACAAAGGAAACAGTCAGAGAGTGAAGAGAAAAAAATGCTGCTGATAAAAGGGCTGTTGCTGTGAAGGAATTTCCCCTCCAGTGATCAAGGGTGGCACAAGATCCAATTATTTTTGTTTGTTTGTTTTGCAAATTACATAAGTTATCCTGATTTTAGTGATTTGTATGAAAGCTACATTTTTATGCTGTTGTTTCAATCAGGAGAGACTCGTCCCGAGAGAAAAGAATATTTATTTACATGTTCATGTAAGTATGAGAAATGTCAAAAGTCTTTGGTGATTAGACCTCATCATGATGTCACACATTCCAGGGGGCTGGTAAAGACATAGTAGATTATGGAGTCTAGACGCTGGTGGTGGTAATAGTGATGACGAGCTGAGGATCTGCATGTGAAGAGGAGTGGGCTTTAGGTGAGCTCGCCCTGGGCTCTGGATAAGGTGACTGGAGGTGAATGGGGTGAAGGAGGGCGTGATGATTCTACCTAAAATGACAGCTGACAGGAGCAGAGAGGAGAACAGATTTAAAGTTTGGCAGCAGCAACATGAATGACTGAAGGAGATAATGATAAGGTTTGACTGGCACATCCATAGTCAGCCCATTGGTGGAAGCGGTGGGAGTAGGATAGAGAGAGTATTGTGAAAAAATTACTGAACACAAAAGCACAATGAGATGCAATAAGGGGTGTTTCTTCAGCTGAGACGCTTTGGTTGTTTCTGGTTGCTATGATACAGTATATTCACAGAGGTAAATATTTTGGCACAAGGTAAAGTACCTGCTTGCTTTTAGCCTTGCTCTGAAAGCTGAAGCTTATAGGAAGAGAGGTCCTGCTGGTCTATGCCATGGATTTATGGAGCAAACTGGATACAGCGCTGGAGGCAGGTCCCTGTTTATTCCTGAAAAAGTGGCGCATGAAGCCACAGAAGCTCAAGTTCTATGGTATAAAATTACTCTGATCCTCTGTAACTGTGGGGCCCATTGAGCAAGTACTAGAGACTTATGGCAGTCAAGCGGCTACTTGTAGTTTAGCCCTAATGCTAAGTCTAATGGGGTCATTTCAGGGTTGTGATGCTCAAAGAAATGCACTCAGTGACATCACTTGACAGACCTGGGAGTTGTATTTCCACGTTTGGCCATTATGTAACTTTGGCTTCAAAGTCCGACGCTGTTCTTTGGGGGTTTTTGTGTGCGGAGTCAGTATTAATTTCTCCTCTATTGTTGTTGTTCAACAATGTTACAGTTGGTCTTTGTGGTATTTGACCTTCCTCCACAATGCACGTCTGTGTAAAAGTGACAGTGACAAGTTGCTGCAGTGTTTTACAAAAGTTGAACATGTTTCAGCTCTTGGCTATCAATAAAAAAACGGCAGATGAACTTGCTCAATGCAGAATAAGAGCTCAGTGCCTCATCACGCTGGCATTTGTAGTGTGGATATGCAGTGCTCCCTTGAAAACAAGAAAAAACATAGCGGTAGTGGCAGTGTGTTTCCATTCCCTGCAGGTGGCTTGTCAATAGCATGATATTGCAATTTTCCAAACAGTGATAATGAACCCTATAATTAGATTAACCTACAGGGAGTAGCCAGTTGAGATTACATAGCCTCCAACAAAGTACATAACATTTTTATGTTTGCTCAGATACATGTGAAATTAAATGTTGTGCACTAGTTAGCACATAGTTTTTAGTTTTAAGCCACAGGGCTTCAGTACATACATAAACATACAGTTAATCTCTCCTTCTCTGTGTCTGTCCCCTCCTTCTCTGCCTATGATACAGAAAACAACCTTTTTTTTCTCCTCCTCTCTCAAAAAAAGTTGGAACATTTCTTCTCTGTTTCCAAGCCAATGTATAAAATCTATCTAAAACTTAAGGTGGGTGGCCTGCCCACGCTCCTGTTACAAAAAGAGTAGATGGTTTTCTCTTCATCTGGCATTGCTGCAGTAGCTTACCGCCAGCGAGGCCAAGTTAGATAAGGACGTGAGTGCAGAGGCAGGAGAGAGAGGGAGCATGAGTAATAGACAGTTTCTCAACTGCAAGAACAGCGACTTAAGGGGAGGATAGATAGATAGATAGATAGATAGATAGATAGATAGATAGATAGATAGATAGATAGATAGATAGATAGATAGATAGATAGAATACAATAGTGAAACAAATTCAGGGATGAAAGATGAATGCACTTCTAAGTAACCTTGTTGAAAAGGATGCACTTTTCTATTCACTCCTCATTTCCCTCTTAATATCTCACAGTGTTTTTGGGGGGTTGTTTGTGTGTTTTAGTGCTATTCTCTTTCTGTCCCATTCAATTTGCCGTCCTTCCATTGTGGTAATAGAGCATTACTGAATGGAGACTTGAATAGAGGGGAGAATAAAAGGCAGAGAAGAAAGAAAAGAGCCGAGGAAGTGGGTGAAAGAACAGCGAGGGAAGAGGTGTCAGTATGTAATTTCCCCGAGGGATTGAACTAAAAGAGAGGGGCGTGTCCCTTTCTCTCTCACTCTCACACTCGGTTTGTGTCTGCATGTGCAAGCGCGTGTGCTCGCATGTGTGTGTGGCTAGGTTCACCTACACGGTGTGCTCTTGCACTGTGCCACTCTGCAGTATTGACCTTCATGTATCTCTGACATGCTCCAGTTTTCCCATTGGACAGAAATTTCAATAACCAGCCACTCATACCAGAATTGTGTGTGTGTGTGTCTTTTTGTGTGTGTGTGTGTGGGTGTGGGTGTGTGAGTGCATGCATGTGTGTGGCAGGCGCATGCATCTTTTGCACGTAGGTGTGTTTTTATCACCCTATATTCGCCTTTTTAGATATTGGTTGACCGACTTCCTTATTGATCTAATTCGCACCGATGATGGAGATCGATCTCTCTCCATTTTCAAATGTGCACGCACTTCCACGCACATACACCACAACGCACACACACCTACACGTTCATGCACTCAAACTTACGCTTACAATTTTCCATAGGCACAGAGGCCAGCATCCCCCCGGCTTATGTACCTTTTACTCTAAAAGCTCAGCTGTGTCAAGAGGGATGCATCCAGACATGTGAGTGGCTTTTAGATATCCCTATGGAGAAACTGAAGTTAACTGAAAGGGAAATATGAGCTTCTATATCTCTATGGACAGTCAATGTAAAAATGATCTCTATTTGGCACGGCAAACTGTCCAAACACTGATGAGTAGATTCTTCATCCAGCACAACAATGTATGTGGGTATATTTGAATATATTTTGCCCTATTAGCTCACAATTAACCATAAATACTTAGTGCAGATCTCTTCATTAATATTTATGTGCATATAAATGTTGTGTGCTTTTGGGGGAAAGTCATGTAGCTTCAGTGTCTCAGTTCAACTTTGTCCAGGAACCTCAGCCATATTTTATACTCCCTTCTCTACACTGTGCTATCTAATGAAGCCAAAACGCCCCAAAAATATGATCAAATGGAGCCTGTACTAAGTGGTTACTTTATCCGCAGCACCACTAGCATCCTCAATTTCTGAGTAGTCTCGTTGGGGAAAATTTCCCTGAGATAGGATAGAACAGAGAGTCCTCATCCTTGAACCTTTTTCTCTATTAAAAGATGAAATTCCTCCATGAAAGCAGAATGTAAATCCCACATTGGAGTAGCTTGTTTATCAGTCACATTCTCATTCTTTCTTGTGTCAGGCTGTTGAAGCAGTGAGGATTATTTTCTCTGGCAGTTTGTCTGCTTGAGTTCGTTGTCATAACATCCAGTGACAGTGCTTGTTTTTGTTCTCAGTCTTTATTGACAAAAGTGAATTAAAGTGGTCTAACCAAGGGGTTATGTCAGGGTCGGAAAGTGGAGCCAATGCTCAAGTACCTTACACCTGCAGTATATCCAGCAGAGGGCGACTCCAAAAGTCAAAACATTCTCACTCTGATCTCGTCACATACAGTATTGATGTTTTGGTCGTGGACTTTACGACGTGCAGGGTACCCTGGGTGCGTTGGTCGTTGACGTTCTGGGACACTATGTCAAGTTCTCCTCTTTCAAGATACACCTTCATTTTCACTGGAAATTTTGTCAACAACAAACACACATGGTTGGGTTCAGGCAACGAAAGGAAGGGATTATGTTTAGGAAAAAAGAACAGGGTTTGGCTTTAGAATCTTACGGTCTCTCGTGTGAAAGTCTGTGTTTGTTGGACCCAACCACCACCCCACTCAGATTATCGCTGCCTTAACTTTCGTTCTTGTCCCGCTGCATTTCCCCCTGATGCTGCCGGGCGGCGTTAAACTATAAAGGCAACCTGCTCTTTATTATGCTGACTTCAGAGTGAGACCGTGCTCCATAAGTTGCCAAAAGAAGTCTAATTGTATAGAAGCCTATCAGGGAAATGACCGTACCTCTCACTTGATTTATTGCCTCAGAAAGATTGCTATAGTGAGTTTATGGTCTCAATTGCTAATTTCAAGTCTTCTTCAATACAACATAATGTTCATCTCATCAATTATGGTCCCATTGAGAGTAAAATAGGTGATAAAGCAGGCTTTAGGGTGTGACTGCCTTATGATTGACAAGTCACAACCTCAATGGTATCATCGGGCCTTTAGTCAGAGCCACCCTTTGCTCCTCTACAGCTCCAGCCTCTCGTCCAAATACGGTTATTTCTGGCTAAAAAAAAACCAAGATGGCAAATGCCAAAATGCAAAACTTGAGGCTTCAAAGCAGCAGTCCACAAACAAATATGGGATGTAGAGCTGGGTACGTCCACTTCCTTTGTAAAATCTATAGGGCTAACTAAACAATTTTAAAAACCCTATAAAAGCCACTATAAGCGGACTTAAAGAATGTTGACAATCTAGCAACAATAAGGCTACAAATAACTCATAACCTGTAAATGTCTAGGACTTGAATGCACCCCTGCTTTTTTGTAATTTCCACCCCCAGAAAACAACACTATAGTTCGACCAATCAGACTTTCAAGAAATACACTAGGTGGAAACTTACTTCACCCTGTCATGTTCTACAACTCTTTGCAGATGATGCATCACTGTCTAATGCACTCATTTTGCTTAAGGATGATTTGTTTGATAAGATGCATGGGGATATTGTTCACAGTCATCAGGCCAGATTTAAGGCAGAAAAAGGAGGCATTCTCCGGTGCTAAAGTTCAGCATACACTCTGATATTTCATTAGAGTTTGAATGGGAGGTATAGCACTCAGCCACAGAGTGCATCGAGGCATCACCAGCGGCATTTGAGCTGCAGCACCAGAATCATTACGTGGTGTTTTGATAAGAAAGTCAGTGCCTTAGGGTGAAGCTGATGTTACTTGCAGTGTTGGTGCAGAGGTTATGACAGTTATGATGGTTGAATCAGTGATGACACAAAGATGCGTATGGCTGAAAATGTTTGTGAAAGTGAAACACAGAGTTTCTCTGATAAATATTTTGTGAAGCCACATGCATCTGCAGGCTGAGGTCAGCTCCCCTTTGCTGCTCTGACTCAGAAGCAAACAGATTCACAAATAATTTAGAGTTTCACATTTTGACGGGTATAGCTTTAACTCTCATTGATCAATTAAACTGAAAGAAAGTTTGAACATTGATTCTGAGAGGAAATGTGTGAATTGGTCAATGACGTTTACCTGCAGTAAAGGAAATTTGATGTCAGCCGTTGAGTGTATTATGCGTATACCTTTGCTTTGTATCCACTTAATTGAAGTTGCAGCTGTGTTTTTGCAAGGTTTTGCGTTATTTCATCTTTTGTTTGGGTTTGTTTTCGAAAATCAATCTTAAATTGCTGTTCTGCTAGCATTATAAAAGAAAGAGAATTGATTTTCTGAAACTCGCAGAAACCCTGAACAGTATTTGTCTGGGAAAAAAAAGAAAATCTAAAAGTTTTTACTTTGATAAAAGACCTTAAAGCGTGTCGCACAATTTTGTTAAACGTGCAATTAAGGTAACTTTTTTTGCAAGAACTGGGAATAGACTGAATAAATTTGAAGAATATAAATTTTGGAAATTGTTATTACAATTACAAGCACGTCTACCAGAGCAATCAGCACTTTGATATGAGAGCTTTCAAAGCAACAACTAACAGAGCTGCGAGGAGCCAAGTCATCTGTGCACAGGCTGCAGGTGTATCAGTCAGATCAGCTAAGAAATAATTTCATAAGTCAAGGAAATCCAAGCAGCATGAGAAATAGACATCACGAGCAGAAACTAACTGTGACTGATGAATGCAAAAATGATTTTTTAACTTCAAAAAGAGAGTTTATGTTATTTTGTCTAGCCTCTGTCGACCCTCAGCTGGCCCTGACTTTGACATGAACGCATTTGATCTCGACCGACACTGAAGTTTTTCATGCCTCTACTGTCTGCTCGTCTATGATGCAACTTGGCAGCTCGTCGACAAAAAACAAAAACAAAAAAAAAGTTAACTAGTAGCATCTTCCTATTAAAGTGTCATATTTGATTCTCTCCGTCACGGCTTTTCTCTTTTTCCTCTCACTGTCTTTGTCTCCCACGCTGTCTATTCTTCATCTCTGGGTTTTTTTTTTCCTGCCATCCTTTAGCGTGCAGACATATCACACACATTTCCTCAACAACTAGCTTATACCCTTGAACTTCTCATAAGTGTGATCCCTCCTTTGAAGAGTCTTGCCATATAGTGTTTCAGGGGCTAGACTGCAATCCCCGTCGGAGCATGTAACTTCTGAACCACTCGACAAGCGTGCCGAACAATGTGTGTGTCTAATGTGTCATTCTGCGCTGCCTGAGTGCTGCCAAAATGTCAGAGTGATGTTGTCGCTCTGTCCGTCTCTCCACTTTGCGTCCTTTCTCTTACATTAGGCTACTTGTTTATCAGGCTTGGACCCTCCAGGTCTTTACTCTTGGTGTTGACTGGCTCAAAAACATTACTAACTGTATTCACACTCGATGAGTCATAAAACATGGAGTTTCAGCATTTTTTTTTTCATTGAAATTCCAATAAAACAGGAGCCAGATTTGACAGAATGCATTGTGTTGACACAATGTAAAAATAATCACAGGTGTTGCTGTGGGGGAGACTAAATGGCATAAAACCCAGCTAATGTGTTCCAGCCTCAGTTAATCCTGTTTGACCCTGTAGAGGAAAACAGAAGAAGGATTTTTGTCTTCTTTCCACTCGTGCCACTTTACATCCACAGTTCATCTAAATGCTTCCTGAGGGCTGTGATTTAAATTGAAAAATAAATTACAGAATTGAATCTAGTAAGAGGGCCGATGGGCTGCTAACAAAGGAACGAACTCAATATACCTTATATCCAGACCTGAAACCTATTAAAGAGAGATTAAAAACTAAAGAAATGGACGAAAAGGAAGAAAGCGTCATGCAAAAGCATCATCATCTTCATCCTGTATTCATTGTCAAAATGGACAGATGCCTACACTAGCTTTGCCACAACTCCCTTGCTGCTTTTGGTGGGATTAACCAGTGTTTCAATGATGCACATTTTATGATGGACATAATATTATCTCAATGAAATATAGTTATGCTTACATGGCATGATTGTTAGTGACTGTTCTGCAAGTACTTGCACGTTGCTCTTTTTTATAGCTGCACCACAGGTGGCCAGTATAAAGGTCACACAGTAAGCCAAGAGTTAATGTCAGTATAGTATATCTGACAATTTTCTACAAACCTGCGACCCAGAGTGTGTAATTTTCAACATCGTCGAGGTAAATCTGTGTTGTCTGTAGTAAGACATGTAAAGTCACTGACTGTATTTTCACTCTGTCAGAACTATGGAAAACAAAACAACAAAAAAAGATTATATCCTCTTTACATCTAATTAGCAATAAATTACTTGGCATTATGTTTAATGTTAAAGTTGGCACCAGATAAAGGGCATATGCTCAACCACTGCCAAATACCAACACTACAGGAGAGATGATACTAAATCATCTGCCGACAAAACATAATTAAATATGACGATCACACAACCTGTTCTAATCATTTTGCTGCCTGGACGAGTCACCCATAAATCAGTGTGGGGGCAACAGCTGATACTTTGGGAGATCTGGTGTAGCAAGCGGATATCCAAGCCAAGACTTCCTCTTCCATGCAACGATCATTTCAGCTAATCTCTATAAACAGATATCTGCAAATTAATGCAGATATATTTTTTAGAAAGCTGCAATACCACACCTTGACACCCACACATATGACCTATTTGTTCTGCTAACCAATCTGAAACCACAAATCTGGAATTAACGATGCGCTTTTTAAACGTTTCGGTTAGATAACATGTATAAAGGGATGATTTTGGGGCATTTCATACATGTGAATCTAAGATAATGTATTTTAAACAAAGCCAATTGAGAAAACACAATGCAAATGAATATGTGTTGCTTATTTTCATAATATTGAACAGCACATATCCACAGTTAATGTGTCTGTTGGACATGCATGCAAATCCATATTAATAATATGATATTGATCATATTGGAGCTGGTGCAGCTGACAGAGCTGACACACAAAGTCAAAATTATCCTCATTTTATTTTAATATATTTATCATCCAACCTGTGATCAGACCGCCAGCATACCTGACTCGATGCAGGACTCTGCACTCAACCCATAATCAAGTCAAAAGACTTCAAGTCAAGTAAACGCAATCGATGAAACAAATAAAACTTCAGTAGGACAACTTGTGTTTTTGATGTTTATTTCAACAGCAGAACAGTGTTAGAGTTTGGTATCGCTCCCTGCAGATATGTGTACATGAGATATTGGGGAGAGATGCCTAAATATTACCTCCCTAAGCCGGAGTCTGCAGGTGGATGCTGGGGTGGAGGTGGGGCTGAAAGAGCAAGCTGCAGTGCTGATGCACGGCAACAGAGGCATTGGCAAGGCAAAGGGAGAGCAGGGACAGCTCATGACAAAAGATTACTTGATTCCCCTAAATTCCTGTATGATGTTTTAGAGTGTAGAAGTTTAGGTTCAGGGTTTTAGGTTTAGGTTTAGATTTCTGTGTTAAGGTGTCTGTGTTTTCGACATTCATATTTAAAATGCTGAGCAGAGATGTGATCAGTTTTACAAGTCTCACAGTCATTGAGCTTTCTTTTTTTTACGGCTTCAGACACGTCATTGTGATGCTTTTACTGGCATCAAGAATAAACTGCATTTCACACAATCTCCTAAGTTAAAATGAAGCGTCTGCCATCAGTATTGGATGGGAAAGTAGTTTTACTGGTTTTCAGCATTCTGACCTGTTTTCCAAATCCATTAAAAGTTATTTTGCATCCTCCTGGCGAGAGAATCAGCCCTCATGGAGCTGTCATTTCTCCTACTGAAGCAAAGCAGGAGGCTGAATACAAATGTATTGAAGACTTTTTGTCGAATAAATGTCAATATGTGGAATCTTGCCCCACAAAGCCAATTTGAATTAATATCACAGTATTTGCCGAGCCCGTTGAAGATTGAGTTTAAAGTTCATGTAATGTCTGCTGTGACTGTGGGGGCAAAAAACACAGATAAGACATTAGATGAAAACTCAATTTAGATCATGTCAGCAGGTAAAAAAAAATGAGAACACACTAGGCACACTGAGAGAGGAAACAATGGAGCCTTTGAATCTCAACTGTGTTGTATCATCCTCCTCCACTGACTTTATGATGCATAAAGCTCAATACTGTGTCTTTCCTGCTGGGCACAAGTCATCTTTTCAGTGTGACTACCTGAGGTTAGTCATCAATTTGTATGTGTATTACCTTGCGTCAAATTTACGTAGGTTGTATAAAATCTGATTTTTGTCATCAAATGTTCCACAATAGTTTCCGCAACACCTACACGCATCAAAATGTCTTGCAGTTTCATAATTAAATCCAATAATCTTTGTGCTTTCAGTGTTGAAATGATGCCACATTAAATCAACAGCACTTCAGTAAAATGGTGCATGTATTGCTCTGGCTTTGCTCCCATGTATTTTGTCCTTTTTCTTTCTTGTTGATGCATAATAAACTCAGGATTTGAACACATTGCAAACACTATTACACATTAAAATCGTACTGAAAATGGTTACTTCTACTCTTGTTATTGTTTATTTGACATCACGCAGTGACAATAAAAGCTGTTAAAGCTTATTGTGTAATGAGCCAACAGGAGGTCCGCTTACATCACTGCTGTTTTTTAATAAAGATATATCAGTAGATAATCCTTTTGCTACTCCATTTTTGTAAACTGACCCGAGTTTATAGAAGCTTTCACAATATTTGCTGTTCTCTGCGCCCACCATTGTTTTTGCTGCTGCTGTGTCTTACTTTGATCTTTTCTGTACGTTATTTTTGGTGTTGCCAGTTATGCAAACAATAAAACAAGCCTTGCAGAGGAATGTACAGAATACAAGTTATTTATTTAAATTAACTAAAAGGCCTCGTGACAAAATGAGACGTACAGTAATTAGACAACACTCGTGGTTTTATTAAACCACAAACATCAAATGGTTGTACAGAGCATATACATCAATCTACCTCATGTTAAAATAAATGTCACGCTCTCATACTGTTTAATACTGTTCTGTCAGTGTGTGATGTTTAATGAATTCCAGGGATTTGTCTGATGAATTGCTGTAATTAACTTTTCCTGGCATAACCACTTTCCTTCATTTCCCTAAATGCCTTTCAGCCACTCGCTCGTACCTCTGAGTTTTTTCTCCACGTGCAGACAGAGAGCACAGTGATCATAAAATTGTGATAATAACAGCAATACAGAATGCCAGCTGAATGAATAAGTGGCGCACCCCTTACTCAGCAAACTGAAACGTGTCTTGCAGCTGTTTTGGAGAAATTGAAATCCTTCTCTGCAACAGTGTCTGAACATTTTTTTTCTTCATGCCTGATAGACAGAAGAACCTGAAATACATGAAAAATACTTTTCTGCTGTTGTTTGACTTTTTCTTTTATGTCTCGTTTCACAAACCAACCATGTCTCCTAGAAACTGCAGTAATGTACTAATTTGTTTTCCCAATTACATTTTTGTAGTAAAACTAAATTTCTGTTATTTTCCCTGGCAACATATTCTCTGGTGTAGGAACTGCTGCAAATATGCACCATGCAAAAACTCATAACAAGGTGACTGATTGGGGTGGATTGTAGGCAAAGAGAGTGCAGGACTCAATAGGATTCTATTGATTAAATATCAAAAGAGTAAACATTAGGGCTGAGTCCTGAACGTGGAAATATTTGAATAATTGGCCAGAGATCACTCAGTTAACTGAGAGTCTTCAAGTCAAGTAGTCATTTTTGTTTTTCGTTCTCTTGTCAGTCAGTGTTTAGTGTACTTGTGGGGAAATTTCAGTCCCCAGATTAAGCTGCAGAGCAAGCGTTCCTCGCTTTCACGCTGCTTTCTGACACAGTAGACTGTAGACACAGACCCAGGGTGGGTCTGAGTGAGATGAAGGCAGCTGCTCAGATGGAAGATAGGCTTTGCCCAGTCAGGCTCTGAGATGAAGTTAATTTATGTCTTCTGCTTAGATGTGGTGAATTTACAGCTCATAGCAACCTAATGTGATACAATCTCTGGCTTCTGTTTGATATCTCGTGTCAGCAAAAAATGGTGTACATTTCTAATCTGGCGTTAGCATATGTAGCATGCATTAGCTCGTATGTAGGGCTAACTTGTCTTGTTTTGTAGATTACGTGAATTTCACATGTCACTGTCACCCTGAACATCCCACTGAACTGCCATTCAGACACTCGAAAAGTTGAATATTTTTATTCAGCAACGAAATCCAATTAGACTGACATAATTTTGAGTTGGTACAACTCCAGTAAACATGTCCTGTCTTATGCTTCAAGTCATTTTTTTAATTAACCAAGGCAATTTGGGGGGTGGGGGGGTGGGGTTCGGGCTGTTTTACTTTTAATGACAGGACAGATTTGAAGCATGGAGGGTGGAGAGAGAGGGGGAATGACATGCAGCAGGGGGCTGTGGCTGCTGTGGCAAGGACACTGCCTTTGTTCCTGGAGTGTCTGCCCTACCTACGGAGCTACTGGGTTTTTTTTAAATCAACATTATAGACAAATATGTCAATTAAAGCATTTCCTCATTATTGGTGACATTGTGTGGCTTTGAAATTGTTTCCGCTTTAGCAAATAATGTAGACACAGATTCCAATAGTCAGGTTGTTTTTAAAAAGTCATATTTTATCATATTTCTCGCACAATGATTTCTGCTGTGAATGCAGTTTTGCAAGAGCATGTTTTGGCACGACACAGGAAGTTGTGTGTGTGTGTGTGTGTGTGTGTCTGTGTGTCTGAGTGTGTGTCTGTGTGTCTGAGTGTGTGTCTGTGTGTTGTGTGTCCTCTCTTCATGGTTGAAGAAGCAACATTTCTTTGGTGTAAATGGAAGATGAGCTGGGTTTTCAATTTGAGCTACAACACTTGCCATGTGTGCTTCCACTTAGATCCCGGGCTGGTTGGCTCCTGAGTGTCACACAGGGTATAACACTGAACTGTTTAGTAAGGTTGATTAATTTCAGAGCCGTTAACCAAAGGTCAACGAACCTTTACCCTGATCTCTGATGTGTGATCTGTGCCGTTTGTTTTCTTTCCCCATTATTTCCTGTCTCTGTGGTTCCTCTTTCACTTCCTCCTTGTCAGTCTGTTTCTGTCCATCTATTTTGTCCATCTGGTGCTCCGCATCCATCTGTGTCTCTGTGTCCTTTTCCCAGCATGCACTAACAGTATGCATCACTCGTCTGTCAAGCCTTTACAGTCAATTATCTGCCTCCTCCAAAGAGCTAATCTTAATGTTTGCCCTGGCATTGATTAGCCAATAGCAGGCAGGTGGCCATTGATTAAACCACCAATTGTATTGCTCCCTTGAGAAGCGGGCTTAAGGACAGTTGCAAGTCACGTAAAATGCACACGGATACAGGAAGAGAGACAAAGGCAGACAGATGGGCTGGCAGCTACGTGCATAGATCACAATAAAAAAGGAAGGCACACACAAAGCAAACAGAAATATCCCATAATATAATAATCATGATCATGTTATGTCATTTTATCATTAAATTTCGTTACAGTTCCTTATTACTATGCCGACAAAATCACATTTATGCCTCGGATCAAATGCAGTTAAACTTGCTGGCACCTGAGCATGGCAAGCAGACGCACACATACATGCAAACTAGCAGAGAGACTTGGAGTCACACACACACACACACACACACACATACACACAAGACAGAGGGTAACATGCTAAACAGCAGGCCTGTTCGATTAAATCAAATGAGAATGAGATGATATGTTATCTATTCTAACCACACTCTGTGGCTCAGAAATCTTTTATCAAGACAATGCGCCGAACGCCCAGTGCACTTCCAGTGTGTGTGTGTGTGTGTGTGTGTGTGTGTGACAGTTATTAAATGGGCTTTGTCTTGTTCTGCTCCTCAGGAAATGAACCTGACATTACTCATCTATCAGGACCACTATCCCTCCCCTCATCTTGTCTTTACCTCCTTTCTCTCTCTCCGTCACTTCAGTTTCTGCACTTTTTCCTCTCTCCTCTCTGTGACTTGCTTTCTTTTCTGCTTTTTCATATTTTTCTCTCCTGTCGTCTCTCTCCTGTCCAGTCGATCTCAATCCTTTGCCTGATATGTCTCATTCAGCCTCTTTTTTTCTTTCTGTATTCATCTTCATCTTCCACTCAGCTTTCTCTGCATGTGTTTCATTCTTTTCTTATTTCCCCTCACTGTCTTTTTTCTGTTTCCTCCCTTCAACCCCATTCTGCTAAATTACAATACTTTCTGCATGGCATTTCCACCTTTCTCTTCCTTCCATCTGTGTTATTTCCTATTCTCTCTCTGCGGCTGTGTCTCTCCTTTTCTTTCAATCTCTAAATCTGCTCCTTTCCATCATCTTGCTCCGTTCTTCTCTTCTTACTTATCTTTTAAATCACCCCAGCACAGCCATTCATCTTGGGTGCATTCAAGTGCATTAAACCTTGTGATAAAATGATTGCACCGTCAGTTTTTTTATCCCCTGTATTTATTTATTTTTTCAGCATCTGTACGTAGCTGCTTGAACATGTTCCACATTGTTCAAGTTTCACATTGATGCATAGTCTGAAAGCTGCTTTAGTGACTGTTTCAGCTGTAGGCTCAGACCTTAATGATGTCATCCGCATTATGGCACCCCACAACGACTATTGTGCTCTGCTTCCTTCCACGTCCAGTTTCTGTTTTCATTGAAAGACATCAAGCAGCCAATGACAAAAGCTTTAGCAGCACGGAAGACAGGTGCAAAATGTTTTTAAAACCCAAGCTATTTTCACATGTCAATGTCACTGCAAGACTCGCCTGGAGCCAGCACACGCAGCTTTGTTTGCTTCGTGCAGTTTGATGGTCGATTTTAATCATAATGGCGCAACAGCTGTTTTATCAACTGTTGTCAGGGGTGGAAATGGGCTGGAACGCTCCACAGCGCCGCTGGGGGAATGGAAGTTGTGATGGAACACTGTTCCAGCTGAGCTTTTGAATACCTAGGGACGGGTTTTATTGGAGACAACTGTCTGTGTTGATATTTACACAGTTTGCAAAGTGTGCTCATGAAACAAGGTGTGATTGCTGATTCCAGGACTCTGTAAGGTAGCAGTCAGTATGCATGTGTGTTGTAGTGTCAGGCAGGAAGCTGTCAAACTGATAAACCCATTGCTTGGAATCAGTGTCAGACTTTATTTACCGAGTACATGTGTACAAGGAATTTGTTTTGGTGCAGGTGTCAGATCAGCAAAGGAGGAGGAAAAGATTTGATAGGTGAATAAGAGACATAACTATTATGTACCTATAGCGTACAGAGACACTGGTAATGTCACCAGATAAGTCCAGTGCAGTCAGTCATTTAGATAAATACACTGTGCAAATATTCATAGTTTGCATCTGTATTTAAATATGATATGCATAATATGCAAAGTGTAAGGAATGGAGGAGATCTGGGAACTGTGATGGGTGACACAGACCGGATATAAAATCTCTTTTTGCCTTTGCGCACATTTAACAATTCACAAATAAAGACTTGGAGGCTGACTTCTTTGTAGTCAGCTTATGAACCCTAATATCACAGTTAGGTGTTAAGCACTATTTTTAATTATGATACAGTATTTTATAGATTCTTTGGTCGATGATACAATATTTGCTGATATTACAAAGTCTGCCATGATAGGATTTCAATATAATTCAGGGGCCTGCGATCCATCGGTTACAGAATAAGCTGCCAACCCTTCCTTTTTTTGCTTTTTGCCAAAAATATATATACAACACATAAATAACTAAACAAGTAAATAAGTAGGACTGGTTAAATATAATTAAGTTTATTATAAATTGACTCTACTAACACACATAAAACAGCACATAGGATAAGTTGGCCTTTAAGATATATTTTCATTTTAACTCAGATGATGATCTTTTCCCTTAAACTTCAGGACTATCTGGCTTAAAGTTCTGAAGGCAAACTTCTCCTAATGCCTATCATGCCTGATAGACAGAAAAACCTGTAATACAGGAAAAATATTTTTCTGCTGTTGTTTGACATTCAACTGTGTCATGTCACATTTTTAAAAAAAAATTCAGCCCATTTGGTTACTCTGATGAGAGAAATACA
Organism: Epinephelus awoara; assembly: GCA_035609425.1. Lineage (NCBI taxonomy): Eukaryota > Metazoa > Chordata > Actinopteri > Perciformes > Serranidae > Epinephelus > Epinephelus awoara. Next base: position 29,637,696 of record CM069297.1, read on the forward strand.
GAACTCCATCCAAATAGCAGAGTTTGCCAAAAATTCAAAGCTTTTACAAACCAGAAACTGCTGTCTCCTAGAAACTGCAGTAATGTACTAATTTGTTTCCCCAATTTCTTTTTGTAGTAAAACTGAATTGCTGAATTTATTATGTTTCCTAGCAGCAAATTCTCTGGTGTAGGAACTGCCATGTAGATGCACCATGTGACAAGTCATAACAAGCACAAGTGGACAAGCACAGGACTTTGATTCTTTTGATGAAATATCAATAGAGTAAATATTAAGACTGAGCCCTGAATGTCAAAATTTGAATAATTAGGAAGAGATCACTCAGTCAACTGAGGTTCTTCAAGTGGAGTGGTTGTTTTTGTTCTTCTCAGTGTTTAGTGTACCTCTGGGGAAATTTCAGTCCCCACATTTAGCTGCTGAGGGAGCGCTCCTCACTTTCACGCTGCTTTCTGACACAGGCAGCTGTAGACCCAGGCCCAGGGTGAGTCTGAGTGAGACGGAGGCAGCTGCCCGGAGTAAGAGAGGCTTTGCCCGGTCAGGCTCTGAGATAATGTTATCATCTGTCTTCTGCTTCGAGGTGGTGAAATTACAGCTCACAGCAACTTAACCCAATACAGGCCTTTTGTTTGATAACTAGTGTTGGCAAAAAACGTTTTGTACATTGTTGCTCTTTCTTTAGCGTAGTTAGCACGCATTAGCTTGTAGGGCTAACTTGGCTTGCTTACTACATTATGTGAATGTCACTGTCATCCTGAAAGTCTTGTCAACAAGATTCAAAGACAAAACAAATGTTTTTTGCCAGTTACCCATTATAAGCTTAAGCACTTTTACACTGCATAAATTAGCTGTCTTTTCCTCTACTCATAGCTCAATAAACTGCATGTATTATTTATACTATTTGTTACTCACTCTTGTTTGAAATCGCTGCATCTCCAGATAGAATGGTGCAAGTGAATTTTCAGCCTGAATGCACCTTTTTTCAGCCTAACATTGTTGAAACAGCAGCAGCTAATGTTGCTGTAATGAGAAGTTAGCGGAGTGAGATGCCCAATCTGGCAGGTACATGTAGTTTCATGAGTATTTTATCTCATAACGTAATTGTTTACATACGACGTGCAAAATCTGAAACATTTCCGCACTGCTGATTTATTCCCAAACGAAGTATGTTATCCTCATCATCTTTTTCTTGGCTGCCATTATTTTGATGGTGACACAGAATTCCAAAATAAAGGCGTATCCTAACGATGATGATGGATCAATGTTTTCAGGTTGCATCAATGGCATTGGATCACTGATCACTGAACCGATATATTGTTCCAGATTAATGGATCATTACACCCTTAATATTGATACCAGTGTGTATGTTGGTAACTAGAAATAGCTGTACAGAAACTGTAAAACAGTGGTCATATTTTAAAGTGTGAAATGTCCCTCTTATTATGCATGTATATATGTCAGAAATCCAGCATTAATTGGGCTTCAAAACAAGCAAACACTCAGTGCAGAAGCAGGATATGTCGGCTAATGTTATTTACCAGGTGGTAAATGAGCTCTCTAATGCCCTATCATGAAATATCAAATGCTACATAAAGAACAGAGACAACGTGTTTAAAAGTCACACCTGGTGAATCTTCCTGTCAGAGAACAGGATTTATCAGCACGGAGGAGAGGAGAGGAGAATATGTTTTTGAGTCTGAATGCACAGCGCCGTGTCATCGAGTATGTCTCTAATAAAATCAAGAGGAACAAGCAGCAGCTCTTGACAGATTTCATTTATCTGAGTAGCTCTCATGGTAAAAGGGTTTGAGACGCCCGAAGTGAAGTAAACTCAGGCTTATTAGAAAATGTACAGTCAAGCATTTAGCATATTTTCACTTTAAATTCAAAAAATGTATTTTAATTATGCAGTAAGGGCACTATACTAGAGCATGTACTTACTGACCACACACAGAAACATCATTTGTAATTACATTAGAGTACGTTTCTATGTCAGGATGCACAAAAAATTTGATTATGAGAAACTTACTTGTAAATTTCAGCCATTTCCACCACTGCTAACCAATCCAAATATTCAAAGAGTGAGTAAAACTAAAGTTCCACACATTAGTCCCAAGGTCAAGAATGAACCTCCACACTCATCAGATCAGTATTACATCAGCACATTATTTTCCTCATAAGTCAAACATTCATTACTATGCTCTACTCATAGCAGGACGATTTTAGAGTGAGTAATGATACAATTATGTAAAAAAGTTGGAGCCAAATCTCCCTCAGTTCAGACAGGCAATGGCATAATAAATGGAGACTGCGGATTCAGTCTTGAATGTGAAATCACTCCATAAATTCAAAGGTTTAATTCTGCAACCAGTTTATTTTACAGCTTAGTGTGGTACGTATTGTGAAGAACCTATGCACTATATATTACATAATATATTTTATGCCAAATTATGCCAATAATTTAATTAATTAATTATTGCACGCCTTCAAATTATCCCATTGAAAACCCAATTATGTTCCAAACACAAAAAACACAGTTGTAATGATGGATTTCTGCCCATAAAGAAGAGTAAGTACACAACATTATTAACCCGCGGTCAGTTTTTGGTCACACTCAGATCCACTGTCTATACTAATGGTTCTTTTTGAAAAAATCTTGAGTAAAAGCTATAAATCTTACATATGATTATTCGACATTTATCAGTAATATAATATCATGTTTACAAATGATGTACTTTAACAATGTGATAAATGGACTGAAACGTGCCTTGCTCTTTCTCCTTACCTCATGGTCAGCCATATTTGTTTAAAAAGGGGGCGTGGCTCTACTGCAGTCCACTTTAGATGATGTAGAATGCTGTGATTGGTTTATAGATGTCCCGTGAAATAAGTCTGTACATTTGCGGTGGACTCAGATGACAGTAATCATAGATCTAGACATCTAGATATCCCAGAAACGTTATGTCCATCAGTCATATCAGGCAATCAGTAACATTAACTGTAAAATAAGAAGCGGAAGTATGTTTGTATACAATTCCTTAACTATCTTATTGGCATAGTTCTAGTTTTCAACTGGCTAATATACTACAACAGCATAATTGAATTACTGAAATTAGACGAAGGCTTTGGTGCACCACCCCAAGATGTTCAGTGGCCACACCTATGAAATATTTCTTGGGGCGCCACTGTTTTACAGTCACATTGTATCAAATGACAATGAGAAAAGTGATCATGAAAGAGGTCACTTGTAGATGAACAGATTTGACACTTGAATCTACAACTTCTCTCGGCTTCACAGAGTTTTATAGAGTTTCACCTTATTGTTCATCTGTCTGGTCCACACCTTTGCTACTTTGGTTCACTCTCACAGCTCTTATAGCTCTAAAGACCCACTACCTGCTCACCGCCAAGCGGCACAAAGTCACAGTTAGTGACCAGGCTACTTGGTGAACATAGTGGAGCATTCAGCCACTAAAGGCCCATTTATGCTCAACGTTAAATATGGATCCGGATATGCACAGAGCCTTCTGCCCGTGCTCTGCGTTCATTTCGTCCGTATTTCTGCACATTTCCATAAAGCTTATGGATACGGGCCAAATGGAGCAGTACCACTGGAAACCGTGGGGGCAGTGTTGCTGTCACTACCCGATACATGGCTCTAGCGAGACACGAAGAAGAAATAAAAATGGTGAAGCTTGCTGGCTGATTACTGTAGCGAGAAAGCGCAGGGTGACAGCTAGTCGCTCTACGCACTTGTCATGCTGGATGTAAGGGGCCACCCGGCGAAGCAAGTTATCGAATGCCCCGGCAGACATCCTAAAGTACTGGAAATGATGCTCGTCGTCAATTTGTCTCATCGGCAGTACTATAGAAAAGAATTCTCATCCTCCAGTCGCGATGTAGTTAACGGCCTCACCGACCAGCGCCTCCTACAATGCTGCCTCTGTTTTTATCTTTTATGCAAGAGGTACATTATCAATATCTTCTCCACAGTCGCCATGTTTGTTTTTGAGTTTGTTGTTGTCATAAACTTTTGACGCTGGGCTGCCCCCCTGGTGTATATATTGGTTAACATCCATGCCAATGTAAAGGACACATGGAAGTATCTGGGCAGTGACAGTAACATCGTTTGAAACAGACGTACAGTATACATTTTCATACGTAAAGGGAGCATAAATGGGCCTTAAAGATACAGATATTTCCCAGAGGAGCTGGTAGAGACCAAGAACAGGGCTGAAGGAGAGTAAATACTTATCTTACATTCATCAGGTGGTCAGAAACATGTCTCCAAATGAATGATAATGTTGCTCCATAGCTGCTGGAGGTGTAGCTAAGCAACTGTTTTATAACAACGTTTAGCATATCAAAAAATCAGTTATTGCAGGTTTAAAAATAAAATTAAAAATAATTGATTTTACTTCAGGTGTTAATTGGCTCTTTTTTAAATACACCTTCTTATTATTGTTGTTCATTTCAATGGGTTAGTGTGTGTGTGTGTGTGTGTGTGTGTGTGTGTGTGAGACAGTGTTTTACGTTATAGTTAGAGGCCCCATAGGACCCCTGCGGGCCTATACCAATTTAAAGCATACACACACAGAGGTGGTCCCCTCTAACGACCACAACCACCATGCAGTCTCTTCATTAGCCTTTAGCCCCCTTCAGCCATATCATAGAAATCATTAAAATTGCTCTGCCATTTAACAGACACACACAGTTGCATGCACATGGACAAAAACACACCATCCCTACTGTATGTCATAACCATTAACACCCCGGACACGAACAAACATCTGGGCAAAATAGGGAGAAAGGATCGAAGCAAGATATGGAAAGAGTGGGTGGGAGAGTCAGAGGGACTGAAGCTGAGAGAAATTGAAATAAATTTGAAGACTGCTGCAGAGACACAAATAAAACAGACACGTAGATGATGAGACCGACGGATGGGGTGAGCGAGGAGATTGAATAAAGCGCATTGTGCTGTTCCTATCCATCTATCCATCAGGTTGTTGCTCTACCCTCAATGCTGTTTATCACCGTGGCAACTGTCACTTAGACGTGTTGATGTGGGGGTGTTGGGAAGTGAAGATGTCTTACTAAAGGCAGGAAGCAGAAATTGTAGGTCCGCAGCTGAATTGCAACCAGAATAATGGACCACCGTGTTTGATAATTGTCCGCGGCGGACTGAATATTTTCGTTCCTCTGGCACCCTCTCATCAGTGTGTGTGGAGATTATTCAGCTGCAGGCTTTGGCTGAAAGGGTTTTTTTTACCCTTGAATTTTTTAAAAGTAGGCCTGCATTATTATTTTTTTTAAAAAGTTTTGCTTTTTATCATGATGAATGGAGACATAAACACACAGAGAGAAAGACGAAGGCAATGAGGTGTGTGTGTGTGTGTGTGTGTGTGTGTGTGTGTGTGTGTGTGTGTGTGTGTGTGTTTGTGTGTGTGTGTGTGTGTGTGTGTGTGTGTGTGTGTGTGTGTTTGGAGGTAGGAGTGACTCGCAGTGTGTTTGTCAAGCTGAGTGCATTATTTCAGAGTAACAGAAACAATGACAGATAATTCAGCCGGGTTGAAAAATGTTGTTCAATAATGAAAGTGTACAGTAGCCCTCTGATGCTCTGCTGTACATATTACAGAGCCTGTTTGCTTGATCCTCAGCCCGAGGCAATTTCTCTAAACATGAGTCCTCATCTCTCTCTCTCTCTCTCTCTCTCTTTCTATCTTTCCATCTATCCAGCTATCAGTGCCGCCTTTTGTGCTTGTGTGTGTGTGTTCTTTATGCGTGTGTGCCTGTGTGTGTGCATGATGAACGTGCGGTCTGTGTGGGTGTACATGTGGAGGTTTCTGCCATTCTCCCTTTTGCTCTTTATGAGTTAGCTAGCAAACTTTTTTTTTTCATCATAAGATTATTTTCAGTGGCTCGTGTCAAAGGTCAGATACTCGCCCACTCCCTGACACACACACACACACACACACACACACACACACACACACACACACACACACACACACACACACACACACACACACACACTGTATGCAGCCTCTGATAGTGCTCCTATATGCTGAGGGGACAGTCGTTAGGAAAACGGACTGATTGGGTTGTCTTGTGTGTAGGTGTGGGTCTGTTTTCTGCTCCAACTTTTCTAGAAGTTTCTTCATCCTCAGTAAGTCAGCAAGGCCATCATTTTCACTGTGTGTGTGTGTGTGTGTGTGTGTGTGTGTGTGTGTGTGTGTGTTTGAGAGGAGGAGAGTATGAAAGAACATGGTGGCGCAAAGGTTAGTACATGCTGCACTATGCACATGCACAAGTTGATCTTTTCATGACCTTAAAATGCACTCTTCCCCTTTTGTTTGATTTATGTGACTGGCAGAGGTTATAGCTGGGGCACAAGGGGCACAAAACGATGAGCATTTACAGCAGTGCAGTGTGAGGTGGTCATATTTTGGTGAAATTTGCATCTTTGAATGAACACCCAAGGACCATGTCTATTTAAAGCGCAGGGCCAGCTGCGCACAAATGAAACATGTGAATGTGGACAGGCCCCCTCCTCAACAAGCAAAATAATGGAGCCTAATTTATCTTTACTTCTATTGTACTATTTTTTTTTACTACAGAATCAGTAATTATACCACTTTGCTTGACCCCTCTGCAGCACAAATGTGAATAAATAACAGATTTAATTTTGATTCACCATTGTCCGTGCGCACGTGACCTCGTGATTTGCACTTGTGATTTGTAGTTGTGATTGGGCTGTGAAGAGGCTGCATTGTTTGGATGAAAGAGAAAAATATAACAGGATGTAAAAAGAAATGTGTGAATAAACAGTAAGTGTGTTTCCGCGGCTGTGTCTTTGTGTTTGTGCATAATTTTGACTGTGTGCATTCCAGCAGTGTCTCCCACTGTGCTCTCCACCTTGTGTGTGTTTTTTTTATCAGGTTTATCACCATAGTTAGATAGATAGATAGATAGATAGATAGATAGATAGATAGATAGATAGACTGAGTATACACTATCAATATTCACTCATTTTCCATGACTGAAATATATCTATTGAGAGCTAAAACCCAAATGTGATGTTTAAATTTCTGATTAGTATACATTAAACAAACCTGCAAATTTCTTGGACATTGTAGTTCTAAGTGTGTGTGTTAATGTGTGTGTGTCTTCACAGTCTTTGACACTCTTTGAGCCCCACAGCTGGTCCGATGGTAAAAGCTGTCCTCCCCTCTGAGAGGCAGAGTGGAAATAAAAGCCTTCCCCTCGCTGACTCTCTCACCCTTTCCTTTCACCAGTAAATTAACATCAACACAGGTGAGATGAAGCAAGCAAGAAAGAAAGTGTCAAGAGTGACGGTAAAAGGAGTTGATGGAAGTGACAGTTACTTTGTAGATACTCTGTATGAGCCTCCAGGTGGGAAACAGGAGATGTGGTCAGCCCTTATTGTTTGGAGCAGACCAGAAGAGGGGGAAAAAAGAAAGAGAAATGGCCTCAGATCGCAGGCTACACTCAGGATGCTGCCACCTGAGCTCAGCCGCAACATACAATAGAAACATTTCCATCTCCATTGATTCAATTCTTGATTTGATTCAATCAAGTATTCCTTCATGCTGAGGGAAACATTGCTCTCAGTCTGATTACCACTACAGTTTGCTATTGTGGCTGATTTAGAAAATTGGACTGAAAACAACCTCAGTTTCCTCAAAGCATTGAGGCTTACTTGTCCATAGTTTGGAAACCAAGGGAACATACTGAGTGTACACATGGACAACGGAGCGGAGGAATCCATTAAAACCAACTTGAATTCAAGCTGATCGCAGCTGCAGTTGCCCTTGAAGGAGCAAACTATATATAGCGTTTTTATCTAAAGTGCTTTACAATTTGCCTCTCATTCACCCATTCTCACTCACACAGCAAGCGACTGCACTAAAACATGTGGGGTTGGGGACTGAGCCGCCAACCTGTCCAACCCAGTGACCTACTGTGTGTGTGCCACAGCTGCCCAAACTGTATACTAGCAAATGACAAAGCAATCTCTTAGTTTCTTCGTTGGACACACTGCACAAATCATTTACATGAATTCTGTGGCTCTACAGGCCAATGTGGAACATACTCAAATGATTTACAATCACATTTAGCTCCCCTGATCCAATACCAATACTTGCTTTGGACTGCAACGGCCCTAACGCACTGAAAGGGATCATTCATGTGCCTCATTAGATGCATGTCAGTTGAAGCCCTTCTGGCGCACTGCAGCATCAGACATAAAATTCAAACGGCAGTATTTTAGAAAAAGGACATACTTCTACTTAAGCATAAGTTTGTATGCCTTACAGATACCCGACATTAATTTTCCATCCGTTTCTATTTGGGTAGCCTATAACATGACATTATATAACATAACACGAAGCAGGAGGGAAACTGTTAGGTGTGTGCTGCATTTGGGAACGACTCTCCTCAGGAAACACCCAGCAGGGAGCATTTGAGAGTGCTTTGCGTCTGGTTGCTACGATACGGAATATCCACGGGAGTAAACATGTTGGCACAACGTAGATTACTTGCTTCGGATGAGGGGAAAGGTGAGGCATGCAGGAAGAGAGGATGAACCTGCCAGTCTGTGTGGGTTCATAAGAGGAAATGAAATATACATACACTGTAGTATAGAATAGAATAGACTAGAAAGAACTTTATTCATCCCTAATACAGGGAAAACACTGTAGACTGGTTGATGGTGTGACCTTTTCCTTCTGAAATCCACCACCATCTCCTTGGCTTTGGCTGTGTTCAGGTGGAGACAGCATTTATTGCACCAGTCCCTGAAGGCATCCACAAGGTCCCTGTACTCCCGCTTCTGATTGCTCCTGATACAAGCCACAATACCTGTGCTGTCAGAGTATTTTTGTACAGTATGTGGCAGGACTCTGAGTTGTACTTAAAGTCCGCTGTGTATGAACAGATTTCTCCTCCATTGTTGTTGTTCATGTGCGATGTGATGGTTTGTCTATGTGGTACATGTCCCTCCTCCACTGTGACTAAATGCCTGAAGTGAAAGTGATGAACGCAGCATTTTTACCCAAAGTTGAGCATTTTTTAACTCTCTCAGGAAAAAAGAGAACAACAACAGCACTCGGCACCGAATTCATGCCCATTGCCTTGTTGCACTGCTGGCATTTGTAGAGCAGCGTAAATATGTGGCGCTCCCTTCGCAAAGCATTAAAAATAGTTTAAAAAATGCTTTGCTGGACAAGGCTCCTAAAGAAACTGGGGACCAGCCATCGTATTTCATCTTTTATTTTTTCCTCCACGTGGGTGACAGTCTCATAAAGCGCAGCATATTGTATTAATCAAAAGCTGTTGTTAGGTTTGTGTAGCAACGTAAGTCTAGACGCTGGTGGTGGTAGAGGTGGTGAAGATGAGATGAGAGGAAGATGGAGAAGTGCTGATGATCTGGATGAGTAGAGGAATGAGCCTTTGTTGAGCTCGTCCTGGACCCTGGATATGATGGCTGGAGGTGAGCGTGGTGGAGGAGGGCGTGACAGTTCTGCCTAATATGACAGCTGACAGCAGCAGAGGAGAGAGCAGGTTTAAAGTTTTGCCGTGGCATCCTGATTGGCTTTTAAGGATCGTGGCAAAGTTTGATTTAATAACTAGAAGAGCAGACACCCATAGTCAGGTGATTAGAGGAAGCAGTGGGAGTGGGAGGGAAAGAATTGTGAGTGGATGAGCACAAAGAAAGTCTTCCTGGTTGAACTTATGCTGAGCTTCATTTGTATAATTGTTCATGAAGTTTTGAGCTAAGCTAACAGAGCCAAAATTTTTGTGCACTCTCGCTGTACGTTCACCTCTCCTCTCATCGCCTTTCTGACATTGGTCACTAGGTCTTCATTTGATGCACCAAAATTAAAACAAGCATTAAAACAAGCATTTTGAGCCATTGGAAACAATATGTGTACTTAAAAATGTACACATTAGATGCTCTCAGTCACTTGGGCCTTTAAACCAAAGGTAAACAGGCTGTTCATTTTGGCCAAAATATTAGAAACAACGAAATCATGCATTTTCAACAGTTAAAGTACCAACACATACTAATCAGCAATGCCTGTGTCTCGTTTTAAAGGGCCCAGGGCTATTCTTGAAGAGTTAAGTGTCTTTAACCTGCAATCTGACTTTGTCTACACACTAAGGCAACTATTTGTCACGTGGTGAGGCGCACTGAGTTTGTTTGTTATAGTAAATCTGTTTCTGCTTTGTGTCTGAGCTCCAGTTGCAGCAGAGCCGTCAAGGGACCCTTCCTGAAAATTGGATTCAGACAATTTCCTCAAACTGTCATCACGGCAGCTCTATCATATTGGTGGAAGTGAAGGACCGTGTGATGGCTCTGGGCATAATGTGTATATAAAACGTTGACCCTGCGAGAAAAAGCTTCATTTAATTTAATCTCCAAAGAGGCCTCTGCTCGTGATTCTGTTTTTCTCTTGACAAGAAGTCATAGATTGCTTTTTACGTGTACAATTTTATTATGCCCGTTTGAATCCCTGCCAGCAGAGATGCTGAATGGACTGGCAGCTAGGTTAAGTAAAAGCAAAGCACCATGGTATCTTCTAAAGGGCACTCTCTGGGGTGTGCAGAGTATAGAAACACACCAATATATAGCACTTCATGCACTCATGTCACAGTGTCCCATTTTAACTTCATATTTTTAGAAATATTGAAAGCCTGGTCAGAATTTAAATCTATGCGTTATTACATAAGGAGGTTATGTTTTCAGTTTGGTTTGTTTGTCTGCTTGTTTGGATTACAAAAAAAATACTTACCCGATTTTCATGAAACTTGGTGGAAAGGTGTAGCATGATCAAAGGAACAACCCACTTTAAGATTAAGCATTTGACATTGACAGCGGCTTGTGCTTTCAAAGTGCACTCCTAGTTAGACACATATTACTCCACAGAACAACATCAACATTGTGCAGCAACATTAAAATGTTGATCCGACTCCAGGAGTTTTAAAATCCTAACCAATTATAATCAGATTGTATCATGGACATAAGTAGAAACTTCAGAGATGGTCTTTTGTCTGATCTCAAACATGCGCACATACATGGTTATTATAAAAACTATCATACCAGAAGGAGCAAACCTGATCTCAACGCAAAGTCATCAAAAACCGGCACTTAGTCTGTGACCTCAGCATGATACGTGGCTGGTCACTGTTATTGTTTAATGGCACCCGGTAGTGTCGCTGGAAGTGCAGCGGGACAGCAATTAAAGTTAAAGTGGCGAAAGTCCGAGGTGGGCGGGAGGCCAGTGTTCGCTTCCTGTGTGATTGGAGGTTTAAGTCTGTAAACCCCTGACATTACCTGATAATTTTGTCAGAACATCTATACCGACGAAAGTCTCCCCCGATTTTCAGGACAGGTGAACTGGGGATAAATTGGCCCAAACTCCTGTTGTCTTTAGTGCACAATTATCAATACTGTGTAGAGTAAAACCAAAGTAAAACAATGGTTTGTTGGAGGCATTTACTGTACACAAAATTACATAAACTGGTCCTCATTACAATTATTGTGAGACTATGTCAGTTTTGAAAGAAGAAAATAATGCAGTCTACTGCAAATTTGACAGCTGGACTTTTTGTGCTCGATATTTCCATTTGCTCCAAACAACCAATGCGTTGTCTGTACAGACATTGGCTGCAGCTAGCCAGCTGCGTATGCACCAACTTTGTTTGAGTAGTAGGCTCAGCCTTGCATTAGATTGAGCCACTTACAGTACCTTTGCATCTATTCACGGCCACCGGAGAGTTTTCAATGACTGTATGTGAAATTGCAATCTGATATTAGCTGTACGTTCTGTCTGAATCCACTCGAAATCCTGTGAATGGAGTCCAGATCTTTGCAGGTAGACATGCATGTACTCCCTGCAGTCACAGTAACAAATGCCAAAGGAATTGCATTAACATTTTTATTAGATTTCACAAGGCCGAGCAGGCAACAGGATAAACATAAAATGTCCTCGATCAAAAGTACCTCTGTGTGTACTAAACAGGCAGTGACCTCCGATCATTTTTTTAATAAAGTGTAATCTGTGGCCGCAGAAGTTTTTGCATTTTCCCTCCCTGCAGGGTGTTGGGGGTGAGCGGAGTTAAAATAAGGCAAGAGAGAAGTCTATTTGCTGCTCTGTCACTCTGATCCCAGTCTGCTTTGTGCGTCATTCACTCCTCAGGAGACCACCTCGATTTTTCTCCTTTGTCTCTCCCTCTCTCACTACGCACCTTCAAGTCAAATCAATTTAAAGGCACTCTGTTGATGATGGCATTTATCCACAGCATCAAAGCACAATGAAAAACTTTCGCTCTCTCACCTAATACACTTCCTTTGCTTTTATCAATTCCCGTCTTTCCCTTCCCTCTGTCCTCCTGTCTCTCCCTCTGCACCTTTCCTCACTCATTTTCTCTTTTAACTACTCTCACCTCTCTGGTGTCTGTCTGTTGTCTCTCGAAGATGCTCAAGAGAGCAAACCACTTTTGGAATACATTATTTTGCAACCAATTGCATCTTAAAAGAGAGTATGCAGTGGAAATGGAAAGTTTAAGGAAGGGGTTAGAAGCTGAATGACACAAACAAAAAAAAATTTATTTGGGATTTTTCTTTCTTATATTTTAAAATATATCTCTGACTTTTTTGTGTTCAAATAACTGCATTTTCTCCTATTGATCATCAGATATCCTTGTGTATCAAAAACTATCTCGGCAGTGGCTTAAATACAGCTAAAAGACTTGAACATTCCCACAAGGTGCACAGGTGTTATGCTTGACCTTTGACCTCGCCCAGAAACACAGGAATGCCACAAAGGGTATTAATAAAGTATTACATGACAGGACATTACTTGGCATTTGCTCAGAACAGAGTGTGAACCTTGCAGTCTCTCTGCTCTGACAGAACAAAAGCGTGGTTTCAGACACTGACCTGGGCTTTCATTTTTCACCACATATTTTCTTTTAACCAAGAAATTCCTGCAGATTAAAATATATGATACAGAAATCTTGTCTCACTGCCTGTGTATAGGGATGAGCCTGTAGGTGACAGGAGAAGAAGTTTAGTCAGTTTGACTTTGTAAATGAAAATAACTCATTCATTCTGTCTCTGCGGGCTTAATAACTACTGTGAGACCAGGAGCTTGTATCTATCAAGCATCCTATTAATCTTAAATTGCCAAAAAGTATGCATGTCTCTTTCGGGACTTAAAGGATTTGAAGAGCTGTGATGAACCATCACTTTCACTTAATATTATTTATATATATATATATATATATATATATATATATATATATATATGTATATATATTATTAATTAAGATGTGGAAATATGAAAAATAACTGTAAGTTTCCTCAAAGATATGAAAGGATGCAAACATTGTGTGGCAGAATTTGTCAGCATAATTGCTAAATCTACATAACTGTGCCCGTAGAGATCGAATGACCAAGTAGCAATATGATCAGAGCAGTGGGCATTTTTACTTGTACCGTTGTCATTGCACCCATTGTAAAGGGCTATCCTTATATAAACTTCCATATAAACAAACCAACTTGCGGCAAGTCCTGAACTAACTGAAGTGAGGTGTTGCAATAACATAACCAAAGTGACGTACTCCGTTTTCAAAAAAGCAGTCCGTTACTTTTAACAATATCGCCGTGACCGTTATTCCCCATGTTTCTCTTGTTGCCATTATACATGTTTGTTGAAACACGATGTAATGTTACTGTAGCTGCCTCCAAAGAGCAAATGTGAGAGAGGGGCAGAGACCACAGGGATAAACAGTGTGTCGATCAGCATATTTATTACATCAGACTCTGAAAATTAGGAGTTTATTTCGACCAAACCAGAGTTGGCGATTGTTCCAACAGTGGACATAACTAATTGGATGAAAAACAAGACTAATTAAGATGGTTTTCACGAGTTTTATTTTGTTTCTGTTGAGTTTCAAGGAAGTGTGTTTCACATGAATTAACGAGGCAGTTAAGCCGATTTTAGTCGTAGTTTGGTGAAAGAGAGAAACTTGGATGGTTGTCTGGTTGTATTTTTCTGTTAAACAAAGAATTAAGTGCAGTCTTGTGTGTGATTTATCCTGGCTTTATATGAGCAGAGGAAATCTCAGCTGGTCGCTAGGCTAATTTATACAGTGTAAAATGCCATAGGCTCCTGCTAATAACGTTAACATGTTATATTTGTTTGGAAAACATGTTTAGTATAAGACAGTTGTTTTGTCAGTGACGCTTGTGAGTTGAAATGGAGCCAAATTACTTTGTTAAATGTTGCTGCTGTCCCTGGTTTTATGAGTAGAGGAAAAGTCCGATAGCTGCTAGGCTAATTTATACAATGTAAAATGCCATAGGCTTGTGCTAAAAACATTAGCGTGTTGTATTTGTGGGGAAAATGTGCCCAGCAAAAGGCAAATGCTTTGTCTGTGAATCCTGCAAGTTATAGTGAAGCTGATTTGTGTACTTGTGTTTGATACTGTCTCTATTAAGCCATGTTTAATGTGTGTTTAATGTGTGATTTGAAGCAACTAAACTTCACAGCACTTCACAGAAACCACGCTGCTGTCTAGTGTTTTGGAGGTGTAACTGCAGAGTGACACAGACACAAGTATAAATGCTCACAACGGCGTAGGCCATGTGCATAGGCTACAGTGAAGGCTCTGCATAGAGCTGACACACAAATATAAATACTGCTTAAAAATAGGCCAAAAAGAATTCTCTAAATTATCAGTGTGACACACTTCACAGCCCCGCTGATGTGTGTCACCATACCAACTAACAACAATTACCATGTTATTTTGTACTAGTCAAATGATGTTCTTTCCATTCATTTCATTCCTATGCTGTGCCCGTTCAGCAGATAAATACTCATTGATAACCTGGTCATAAAATGCAGAAAGCAACAAAGTAAAGAGAAGGCAGCACTCGTGTGAAGTTTATCACATTTGCTTCGTCCAGTTCACTTAAAAACGTGTAAGGTGACACTCTTTTTGTCCCTTTCAAAGGTGTAAGTGTAAACATTGTCCAAGGTCTGGGAGTGAGTGCGTACTTGTTTATAGTATAAAGGAGCATTTGATCATGCTTTGAGGCTTGTAGCTGTTGAAAAGCAGTTTGGAGGACACCACCAGCACGACTTACAGGAAGGACAACTCAGTAGTGTTACATTGTCTGCATAAAGCTGCATGTCCTTCTCGATGTTAGTTCTAAAAACTGAAAATAAAACACAAGGGGAAGTTCAATCTTTTTCAATCAAACTGGTGTTGATGAAGCGTCATTTGTCACTCATATATTTATCACGTATAAACAAACTATCTGTGAGGTAGCTGCTAAACCAGTTCTTCCTAACAACAACTCATTGTCAGAATCAAATACAAAATGTAAATCAATGTATGCAAATCAATGGATGCTCTCTGCAAACAGCAGTGATAATATCAGTCGATAGCAGCATCGCTGCATCAGGGCTGCTGTGACCTGGGCTTTGTGCTAAATTAGAAAATTGATTTTCAATCAGCTTCAATTAGGAGATAATCTTATATTTTAGAATCCTGTCAAGGACTGGGAGTGTGAGAATAAGACTCCGTGATAATAAGAGGAGCCTATAGCCAGCTTTTCTCTGTTTGGAAAATAAATTGGTTTGAAGACTTTAGAATATGAGCAATAGGCTCAGCAATATAATCAGCTGCAACCTTTAAAAGATTGGGTTCCAAGCTGTCAGGCCTAGGTGACTTTCTTGGATCAATAGCTTTTAAAGCCTTCCAGATCTGTAATCTAGAAATAGCACTGACAAGAAGAGTCCCTCAGCGAGCCAGCGCTGAACACAGATATGACAGAAGTTTAGCAATTAGACCCCGAAGCAGACGTGATAAATCTCATTAACGTGTCCAACAATGTGTTTGTGGTCTTAGCATTAATTGAACTGACGAAGTCTGAAAGAGTACTGGAGAATGGCGGACATTTTATCTGCCTCTAAAATTTAGTGGGATTGGTCACATTTTTCTCCTCTTACAGCAAACATCACTGGTAGTTTGTAGACCAGGGGCGCTGTAGTGGGGGAAGAAGTGGAATTAATTTGGCTTCTTTTATTCTTAAGTAATTAGTGCCATAACTAAATTAAAATTGGCTGAATAAATTGACTGAAAAATAGCTGCAGCTCTCTGAGGCCCCGTCACCCCTTACAAAAGGCGCAGAATAGTTAATTCTGCCCCTGTGCTAGGATTCATCTCTTGACGCACCTTGAGCTGCATGAGTGACCTCTTATGCTGCTGCTGCACCAACGTCAACTGTTATGTCTCTCCTTAATTAAAGGAAAGTCAAGGATCCAAAAGAGAAAAGATAGAAAGAAAAAGGAAATCTTAAAAATGTATTTCTCAAAAAAAGAGTCTTGAAGAAAAAGTGTATGTCTGTGTCATAGTCAAGGTCAATGTGGTGTATTATTAGCAGGGTAATAGTGGCTAACACTGTTTAACAATGGTTTAAACCAGGGACACTCAACTTGCTTTGTTCCAGGGCCACTCTTGCAAAATGACAGGAGGTCAAGGGCCAGTCAGCAGCCCTGCACATGTACGCCGGGGCCTTTCTAGGATTTGAGGACATTTGGAGCTTAGCCCAGACATCTGTCAGGTGGATCTGGGGCGTCCTCCCCTGGCACTTTTTTTGATAAACAAGCTCTGAGTTTTTTGTGCACTCTGGCACCTTAAGCTGCTTTCATACTGCCGTGAGATAACTTGTAACAACCAGTCATTCTGAGTAGGGGAGGGCAGCAGAGGGGAAGTGGCTTCAAACATGGCAGTAGGAAGCATTTGCAGCTCGTGTGAACTCGCACAGACTTTGCTCTTGAGTTGACCGCGGTAAACTTCTGGCGCTTAAGCCGTCTGGCTTTGGGCGATCAAGTAGACTGAGGCAGGCATAATGGAAGCAGAAAGACAAGATTGAAGAGCTGACAAAGTAACACAGCAACTTATAAGGACAACCTGAAGAAAAAATGGGCCTGCAATAACATTTCCACCAAATTCTACATGACTGTTAAACTATCCAAATATGTAGGAATGTCTTGCTATAGTATGCTGTTATTTACATGGCGACAGTCTAGCTTACACTTCGCTAGAGATGTTCTAAAAGCACCTGCCCGTCATTACAACCCTAGCGACAGCAGCTGCTTTAAGGAACGCCTTGCTTTTTTGTGGAACGCTCTTGCGGGTAGGCAGGGTGGTTGCTGTGTGGCGGTGTTGCCAGCCACTGCCAGCATTTTTGATCATATTCACTAATCTTTCAAGACCCACAGATTAATTGGCTCTATGAATATGTAAACAGTATATACATTAAACCAAAGACGATGTCATTTTATTCTTATTCCATCACTTTTTAAATCATCATTTGAGTACAAAATCAGTTTCGCATTGACATGACTGTCATTTTGAATTGTATAAATAATAAAATAAAATGAAATAAAATAAAAAATAATAATAATAAGAATGATAACGAAAGTAATATTTTCTTTGTGGTATAGAGGAACACGTTGTCACGTTTAGTTGTGGGCCATAATTTGAGTATCATTGTTTTAAACTAATATGGGTATTTTGTTGTAATTCGAGGTAGCCATATTTTTGCATAACAAATTGATCATCATCATAGCAACACAGGGACTGCTAATGCATTGGGTCTGGGATTTGGTGCTGCGCCCTGCAAAGACCACAAGCTGAAAGCACCAGAGCAAAGAGAGGTCAAACTTTACTGTACCAGACATTACACATATTCTTTGTATGAGATTCACTGTGACATGAAAATGGTTGGCTACTTTGTTTTATGGAGTACAAATACAGACTGTTGAACGGTTCATTTCTTTTCACTGGGGTGCAGAATTTTTCAGCATGTTGGGAGTCACCCAGCCATCAGCTGTAGCCGCTTCTGTATCTTCAAGTGTAACTCTAAAGGAGCATATGTGACTCAGTGTGATCACTCGCTCTTTGTCAGCGGTAGATTCAACTTTGTTTGTCACAGCCTTTAAAACAGGGCAGTCAGCACTGGAGTTAATGGATCAAGCTTTGGTCCAAAATGTGATATTTTCACCCAATTAAATTAGATTAATAGTCTATGAACCAAGAATCGTCCGCCCTGATAATATTAAATGTAGCAGTAAATGTATTCCCATGCTCGACATCAAGTCAACTCAGCATCCGAAATCACTACTGCTCCCCGTCTGCTTTGCCCTCCGTCACTCAGCTTCCAGTAATGGTAAACATGTATGGATATGTCATTTGACCATTTAGTTTAATCATGCAGGCCTTCACACGCAGATACATACACTATACATACATTAGATTAGTGAAAGGCTCGTCTTTGTTATCTACTGTATGTTCCTCTTCATGCAACGTCTGTGTGTGTGTGTGTGTGTGTGTGTGTGTGTGTGTGTGTGTCTGTGTGTGTGTGTTCTTCACCAGCCCTTGCTGTGGGGGTGTCTGTTATTATTAGCACCTCTGTCGCCATGGAAACTATTTCAGTTACACTAATTGGCTTCATAACAAGAAGAGTGGGTACGTGTTGAACTGGCTGAGAGATGGAGAAAAAATTGAGGGAGAAATGAGAGGGAGAGTGAAAAAGGACAGAGTAAAAGTTAGAGGGCATGAGGAGAGTTTTCCGGGGTGAAAAGTGGAGATGCAGATATGTTAACGGCGTGGAAGAGACGGCTGGAGAACAAGACAAGGATAGCGGCAGAAAATAAATGCTCTTTTTCTTCCCAGATTTTTAGAAAATAGCACACATATTCCCACGAGGTCCTGCACTCAGGCATCTGTTCTGCAACTGTTCTGTAGGATATGTGTGTGTGTGTGTGTCTTTATTGTCTGATGCCATGGAAGAGAGTGAAGGCAGGCTATTGTAGTGGTTCTCTACACGTGTGATTTAACGCAGGCTGTTGCGATCGGAAGATCACTCATTTAGATGTGCTGGAGTCTGCAGAATCACGGGAGATGCGATGGCTCCTTTTCCTTCATTCAACAGGAGCCATTTTCCTCTATTATTTCCTGTATCAGAAACAGCTTGCACAGTTTTTAAAATTGCCCAGGCAGCATCGCCCATGTTAACAAAAGAGCCTGCGTTTTGTCAATTTCTCAGCTGTGTTGTTGTAGTTTGTTGTTTTACCGTGTCTGAGTTGTTTTCTTTCAGCAGCCTTTCATTAAACCAAAGAATATTTCTTTGACTAAATGAAAGACGCTGCAGGGTGATGTCAGTAAATATAGGATGTGGACAAAAACTTTATACCAATCACTGCAGTCCTCACTGACACAACACAAGCACCCGACATGAGTGTCCGCTAAGAAATCACACGTCACTTTGCAGATTTAGTCACTGCGTGTTTCAGGGCGTCTCTGTCAGCCTGAAGGGGGGGCCGCTGCAATCATTTCAAGCTGGGGTTGACAAAAACAACAAAATGCAAGTAATTAAATGTGGCATGCGTTGCAAAATGCATAGACAGAAGTAAACGGGCTGTAGTTTAACTCAAAGCGACACTAGCATTCTCTTTTAACACTGGCTGGCTGTGAGCTTGGCAGTGAGAATCCGGCAGGCTGGTCCATGCATATTGGAGGCACACAGATGGCCTCGGCGCTGAATATGGATGAGGGATCTGACACCACAACTCAGACAGACAGCGTGGAAAAGATAGAGAAAGAGGGAAGGAGGAGGGGAGGGGGGTAAAGAAAGAAAGGAGGGAGACAGGAGGGCAGATCAATAAAGTGAAACCTCAGGTGGCAATTATATATCAGTAAATACATCAGTTTTTAATAACCTCACTCCATTTTCTCTTATCCCTTTCTTTCCCTTCCCAGCCTCCTCAATCCACAGTCTATCCCTCTGGCTATGGCGATATGAATTATGAGGCCCAAATGAAGTGTGTATTTGTGTGTGTTTGTGCAGCATACTGTGGTTGTGTTTGTCTATGAGTGGGCTGAGGGCCAAGAGCGCGCGAGAAGCGCAGCGCAACAGTAGCTGCCACAGCATCTGTCGGGGCCGAGGGTGTGAAGGTATTCCCTAGCGGTACACAGAGGTTATAAAAAGACACACACACTAACACATTTTTCATAAGTGGACACATATACAAACACATGTGTGCACACTTACAGACACACACACAGATGCAGGGAGCCCAGAACATGCAGAAACAAATATATATTCACTACACTCTGTTGAAACATAAATAAAACATCAATGCTCTTGCCTGGAGCGCTGCAGGGTGTATTGATGTGTTTTTACATTTTCCACTGGTATATACATCTGTATGTGTGTGTGTGTGTGTGCGCGTTTGGCAAAGCTAACAAGGTCTTTAGTCGAGGCGGTCTTTGCCTATCTGGCGAGGGTGGTCCAGCAGTTCTACCATGTTGCCACATTTAGTCAATCTCTGTCAGTGGGAGGAAGGGAGTGAGGAAGAGGAGAGGAAGGGACAGGTGGCAGCAGGTGTGAGGAAAGAGGGATGAAGAAAAGAGGATGGGAGGATGTAAGGATTAAAGGAAGAGAGGCAGTGACCAAAGCAATGCAGTGAATATTGTCCAGTGTTTCTTTTTAATTTGAGTACTTTTTGTACTTTATAAAAATTATAGGAAGTAATCTTTTACAAGAGGATTATAACAGGATATATATCAGACACATTCTCTTAACGATCAAACAAATGAGTCGAATCCAGGTAAGACCCATTATCCTTTATTGGTTTCATTTGGTAAATGTATATGAATCTATACAAATGTGCAGATAAAGTGAAGCAGATAAGGTAAAAAATGATTTTATGCTTGAAGATAATTAAGATGTGGGATGTGAACAGGGAACTGAAACTCCCTAAAGTATTATTTTATATTCATTGTATGGTGTTTATGAATTTATGAATAGAAATGTCATTACACTGTAAAGAAACATCAGGTGCTTTTGTACTTTTTATTCCGAGCAGATGACATATAAGCATGCAAGACTGATTTAACTCACCTCAGGCAGCCACTGGTTTCACTTCATGCTGGCAGAGTATGAAAATCAACTTGCAGAGGAACTTGCCTCAGATAGGTGATCCATCACAGTGAACATTTAATCAGCTTTATTTTTTCCCAGTTACTTTAGCCTCATTACGAGCACGCAGTCATGGCGAGGAGAATTTTAAAGCTGTCTCTCTCTTCACTGTGACTGTGACATCTATATTAAAGTTCTGTTTTAATATAATAAATGAGCAGATTTTACAGTTTTCTTCGCACAGCGTCTGTGTTTGCTTATTGTATGTCGATCCGATTTGATTAACCAGCAACATCTGCATGGATCACACAGATACTGCAGCCGAAAGTGTCAGTGTTATATGCACAAATATATATTACATAACACGTATTATATGAAATACAGTCTGCTTTCTGTCAGTTTACCATATGTTCCTACAAGTGTGAACAATGGGATCAATAGCTACATACTGTAATTTTAGGTAACAGCTCAATAAAAGAAATATATTTACTTGCCTATATCTGGCAAATAAGCAAGTAAATAACATTGGAGCGGACTCCTGAAGGCAACTCTTTTTTACACCTAAACTGTAGAACAGGTCAATTTTCAAAACAACATATATTAGCATCCTACAAGCCTTTGCAAGCTGAGTCCTTCTTTTTTCGTCAGAAATTGTTGTATGCCTATAAATAATTATGACTTTACATTGTGTCAATCACGTTTGCACGCTGAGTCCGAAACTTTCGTCCGTCAGTAAAGTTTTTAAGTTAAAGAGGTTTGATTTTCTGCGTTTTTCGCATCCGTCAGACTTTTCGAGATTTTTGTCCAAGAATCAGTGAAGAAAATGTGGCGGCGGGACACAGCCATGACAAGACAGAGCAACGGGGTGCACAGAATCATTTCATAACTCGGATAGCTACTTTCAACAGGTCAGATAGTAATATTCAGGTGGATGATGATGATGAGGAGGAGGATATGGACCGGATACAGAATGTGGAGACAGAGAGGGAGGACAGCTCCGCCCCCTTCATGTATCTGTGGTGCCAAATGCAAGACAGGGAGGGACTGATGATGGCCAGATCGATAACTCCAGTGGAGACAGGCAAAGGATTTTTTCACAACCAGTAGAACACATTGGAATCAGTGTACAAGGTTTCTGTGCATAACGACTTTTTGGGGGATAACGGATTTAAAAAAACACATCAGAAAAAAACAAAGCTAAGTGGTCAGGTTTAGAAAAAAACTTTTGGTTTGGCTTTAAGTAACTTTGTTACTAACTTAACGTCACATATGTCTCCATCAGGCGTTACACATCATACACTTCACGAGTGTAAAATGCTATACATTCTAGCATAGCCTACTATGCTACGTATTTATTAAAGAAGTCAATGTTAACAAACTTCCTGGGTGAAAATCCTGTGCTTTTTTGACCCTTTCAACACCTCCCCTGTCCACCCTATAGGGACCTCTTCCAGCTTTGCACAACATTACACAGTATTAATTGTTTTTTATACTACGTCACCTCACTTCCTCTTCTGCTCCTGTCATAATAGCTATGGCCACTAGAGGGATTAACAATAAACGTAAGTACAGGTCATAATATTTTGCTTGCTCAGTCGACCCATGTAGCCGTTTTTTTCGGTGAGAGTGGCCCAAACAAATTTCCACTACTTTTCATATTAAAGCATTCATTGATTGTCCATTAAACAACTAAAACCAGTGCAAATCCTCTACATTCATCTTTAAAATGTTACGAACCATGTATCACGCTTGGTGGTAATGTAATATGTGGTGCATGTAACCAGAGGAATAGATATGATTTGCTCCTTTCAGCCTGCAACTAAAATGAAGAGTAATTATGCAGTAAATGACCACAAACCCTTCATTGTCAAATATCAGACATCTTCAATGTCCCTACACCTCCATAGGCCACCGTGAAAGATGTTTCTGATTAGACTTTCTATTAAGACACTGCAGGCGTGTGCAGACTGTGCTTGACTGAAGTCTGTGAATGTTGAAATCCATCGTAGAAATCACAACTTAAACACTTCCAAGAAGAAACAAGCCGTCTACATCACCTTTCAAGCCCTCAGGGGATTGAGTGTTTTGTACTCCAAAGCAAAACTGTGTCGCTTCAAGTTACATTTGCCAAACATATTGCAGTCTTAATATTTACTTTGATAGCTAGTTTCAAATCTCTGCAAGTTGATAGTGCTGAGAAAAAAGAAAACCAATTGCTGTCTGGAAGGTAAAAACAGTCAAAAAATGTTATGGTGTGCTTGGCAGCAAGAGAGTTTTGGTGATCTGTGGTTAATGGACCAAAACATGCAAAAGCCATCGTAATGATTCTTTAAAGTTCTAGTTTACTTCAGGACTCTAAAACCAGTTTTGCTCTTTCACTGTCTTCCCTCTTTCTCTCTCTTTGTACCTTTTTCTGTCTTCTACAAACCAAGGGAACCATAAAATGGCCCTCCTCGGGGAGCAGCTTGTAATGTCTGTCTGTAAGATTGAAACAGGCAAAGTTTCACCTCCGGCTCGGCTCCCCAGTGACTGCTCATATCAGAGCGACTGGGCCTCGATTACTTTTTTTCTGTATCTCCTGTCTCCATCACCAGTAAGGAGATGAATCGCTCAGTGATATCTGTCTCTGTCTGGGTTCGGGGGACGATAACTTGAGTCCCTTTTGGGTCCACTCACTCCTAACCTGACAGATAAGACGTGTCGCTTTTGTGTTTGTGTGTTGGTGTCTGGACGAGGAGGTGGGGGAGGTGGTGGTGGTGGGGGGGGGCTCCCTGCAACAGGCACAACTGGTGGCTCAGTAAACTAATTTGATGATCTAAGTATCAGTGTCTTTCTGTTTGTGCACTCTTTGTTCGGCGCTCTCAAAGACAATCTCTGGGCTTTTGTTCCATCAGTCACCACTGTCTCTGAAATGATTTTCTCCTCCTTTACTGCGCCAGTTAGTTTTTGCTCCTTTTGTTTGACATTTTCATTTTGCTTGCTTGTTTTTTGTTTTTTTTCTCACAATTGTTTTGTTTGAAGTCACATTGCGATTCATTAACATTTTGTCTCTGAGATTAAAGATGTTGTTTTTCTTTTGACACTTCTATGAGCCAAGATCAGTTATTTAAAATCCTCCCAACAAATCCTCATTCATATTTTTAAGCATTACTGGAAAAACCTTTACTTGTCCAATTTTTGCAGCCCAGTATCCTCAGGGATTACGTCTATGTTTGAAGACTCTGCATCTCTAAACGTAACCACCACCTTTGCCTGAGCTTAACCAAGTGCTTTAATCGCCTAACCCTAACAAAGCAACCACAGTGTTTCCCTAACCATACCATAGTTGCCATGCAGAGATTAGAAAGCTGTTGAAAGTGAAGAAAGTTATGTTTTTAATAATAGTGGAACTGGACATAAATCCATGGTTTTGCAGAATCATCTAATATTAAAATTCTGGTCTGGCATTGGGGATGGATTTTTCCTGCCAAACAAATGAACATCATGTGTTCAGCTTGCAAATAAAGCATAGTTGTACAAACACTTTGAATTAATAATGAGATTACAGTATATACACAACAGGGCTCTGTATATTCAAACAGACAACACACACATTGAAGTGCATGTAAGTGGATTTCCCTGCAGGAATAAAAGTACACCTCAGAGGTAATGACAGGAATTACAGAGAATCAAAGCACCGACTGAGACGAGATGGGAAAGGACAGAGCAAGGAGAGGATGAGGGGAGACAAATGGAGTGGAGGGGACGGCGGGGTGCAGGGCGAAGGTGCAGGAGAATAGATGGGGAAGTGAAAAGGAAGAGCAGAGTGATGTAAATTGGCACACACCTCGCCTTTTCTGCACCGTCAGCAGAATGATGGAGACGAGACAAAGGTGCAAAGACAGACTGTGGCTTATATGTGTGAAAAGAAGCAAGAGATGCAACAATAAAAAAAGGAAGAAGGTAAAAGTGGGGGAGATAAGAGAGAGGTGTCACATCTTGAAACTTCGTAGAAAGGAGACGAGGATGAGAAACGCTGCTGACGCCTCAGCATTTGTATACTGGATAAAATATTGAACATTAGACAGCTACATCCAAAGCTGTGACGCTTGTTGCTCAGATGAAGTGGTGATGTGGGAGGTGAGCGGAAAAAGAGACATGAAGGGGGTCGCGGTTACACAACTGTGTTATGCCTACTTTTGTAATTTCGCTGTGGTTTGACTGGCACAAGCTCTACGAGAGCGCCGACGTGCCATCGATACACCCACTGTTAATGTTTCTCTGTTTTTCATGAGGACCACGTACCTGCAAACCGAAAGGCGCCGCAGACACACAAACGGCTATTGGAGTTACTGATAAGAAAAGAACAACACCAAACAAAAACATTGGATTTAGCAAGTTCATTCCACTTTGTTCATTACATATTTTCAGCTGCAGACACTCAATCACTTTTGTCTCTGCCTGGAGCATTAGCCGGGCTTTGATTTACCAAAGAAAGAAAGAAAGAAAAGAGAGTGACATGGAATGCACCTTAGCCGAATGATCCGTCTGAACTCAAAGATGCATTAGCTCAGGGCTGTTTAAACAATCAAATGAACACCCCGAGAGAACGTAATTATACTCACGCCTGTCTTCCCTTCTTCTTCTGTCTCTCCTTCTCTTCCTCTCCCTCGCTCTCTGTCTCTTTCAAAGCTTTAATTATTTATGATTTAATCACAGGGAGCGCTAACAGTCGCCGCAGCTGCCGCCTGTCACACACATGCACACACACACCAATACATGCACAAGTGAGAACATGACTAATGACGCTGTGTCATTTTGTTTTAAATTGTTCCTGTTTTCCAGTGGCGAAAGCTTCATAATGCAAACTCAAAAAAATAAATGATAATAGAAAGGTGGCAGGGATGGTGCTGTACCATCTCAGCTTGACACACACATTTAATCTCTTCTCATAGTAATATCACACCTTGTGTACAAACCTCCCTGTGAACACGCTGTCAAATTCAGGCTGAAAGCTTTGTAATAGATCTCCTCTAATCAAAATAAAAATCACCCACTCAGTACCCAGACAATTAAGAGTAATTCTTAAGGGATTAAAACTGCCCAAATCTAATATCTTAACTTTCCAATTATCTGTCCGACGTGCGTAACCAGGAGACGGTCTCTCTCAGGCTGCAAAGAAAGCAGGAAGTTGGCGAAACTAAATCATTTAATGCACAATTTATGCACTGGGGGCCAAAGTGAGAGTAGAAATTGAAATTGCCTTTCAGGCAATCACTGTTCTGTGACACTGAGTGTATAACTTCCTTTTCAACCCGGTCTCTTGCAAACCAGTTTATATGTAGGACACACTATTACTGCATGTCTGACTTTTTCCTCACAGGACACAGCTGAATTACTTCAAAACAGAAAACATTAAATATTGCAAGCAGTGTTTTGGAAATTATTCATTGCTGACTTTGTTACTTGGTATTCAGTGAAGGTAGCAGGGGAGGAGGAGGAAGGGTAAAGAAGAGAGGTTATGTCGTCCCCTCAGGGGTTAGATCGGCTGTTTAATTCAAGTCAAAGACAGATGAGGAGAAAAGGTCGGGGTTACGTACAGAGGACAGAAAAGGAAAAAAGATGAGAGATGGAGGAGGAGTTGTGTTGGATTGTTATTGTTTGGATGCCATGTTGTTGTCACGTGTCCATCTCTCTCTGTGTCTGATTCATTTGATTAGGAGGATGGACATAAATGACAGGGCTGTCTTTGAAGCCACCCAGTGGTGTGCTGGGACACATTTTAAAGACTAATGTTACACTAAAACAATAAAAAACATCAGCTCGTGAAAGATAATGTGGCCATAGTAAAGACATTATAGCATGTGTCTGTGCGTTCACTGAGAGATAATTTGGAATCTGCAGCTAGATGAGGTTTACACAAGACGCCGGACAAAACACTAAACCTTTCAAATTTAATTTTCAGTCGGCCATTGGGAATTCTGTCTGAATGACAAACAAGAAAATGACCTTTCCTATAAAGACATCACCAATGCTGCCTGCTCCCAAGTACACACATAGATACACACACATGCACAGACACACTGATTGAAACGTACGATGCAAAAAATAGAGACGTTTCGAGGAAGTCAGAAGATGATTTCTGACATCTATCAGTCGTCTTCTTTGTCTGAGAGGACAAATCTCTACATCTACGTGTAGCCCTATCTGTGCAACATGCACGTGTGTGTGTGTGTATGTGTGTGTGAGAGAGAGAGTGAGTATATTTAGACATGTCGACATGCCTCCACAGGCAATTCTCTTCTGCGTTACCATGGAAATGACAGAGCCAAATTGTCAGTTTGCACTAGAAAAGAGGGGTAAGTGATGCAGAGCCTTAGTGTCTTTGTGTGTGTGTGTGTGTGTGTGTGTGTGTGTGTGGGTGCAGTGTGTATTAACTTCATTTATACATTTTGGTGTGCGTAGATGAGTCGCTCACAGAGGCTCCAGTGGGATGATGTGTGTTTGTTTTGGTTATTGAGGCTGATAAAACAATATTAGTGGCACGGCGCCCTCGCCCTCAGCCACTAAATGTCTCCATGCGTGTTTGACCAGGAAATTAAATCTTTCATGCTTTTCAGACGACGCTGAGCCATTTGATCTCCCCCATTGTCTCTGCCAGCATTATTGACCCTTTTCCACCTGCCAATCTTTCCCACCTCTCCGTCTTCCTCTACAATCTTTTCCTCTATTTCACTTTTCAGTTTTATTGTTATCTCCCTGCGTTTCACTCCGCCTTTTAGTGCATCTGTCCGCCCCTCACTGGGTGATCATGGTGAGATGCAGCTGTTTTGAGAGGAAGCAAAAAAAGACAGATGATTAGATTTCTCCCTGGTTCATTTAACTGCTTTTGGGGGGCCGTGTATTCCCAAAAAGCTGTTAAATGAACCCAACATGTTGAGGAGAGAAAGTTTAGATTCCCAAACTTCTAAAAACGACTGTGCAGTTGTCAATTTAAAGAGCTTAAATAAATTAGTATAAGTGAAAAAACATCTCTGGAAACCGTAATTTTTTGTTACTTTGATGATGAAATTTGATGAGATTCCATTTTAATCTGAGGCAGAGGTTAAATGATCCAACATTTTTCTTTTGAGCCATGCTAGCAGCTGCACTCTGTGTATAGCAATGCCAGTCATGTGTCGGTCCACCACTTTGGTCCCCGCTGAAATATCTCAACACCTGTTGGATAGATTGACATGAAATGTGGTATCCATGGCATCCAAAGTGCATGCCAGCACACAGGATGTTCTCATGCACTATTTGTACGTTTACCTACAAAAAGTAATGCACCACAATTCGTATGTGACACATATAATCATGAACCAGTAATTTGCATAGAACCCAGGTAATCATGAAGGCTGCAATCACATGACCACTGTGCTGACCAGTGTTGGGCTCGTTACTCTAAGAATGTAGTGTATTACTCATTATTCTTTACTCTTTTCAAAAATATTACTTTTCTTATTACTCCCTGCCAACAGTACTTTGTTACACTACTCGTTCTATTGCTTTTCCGCTACACCCGAGAAAATTAGTAATCGCAAATCTCCCCAAAATTCAGATATGTGCCTCTGTGTGATTGTCAGGGTAATAGCATGTAAGTGTAGCTAAGGCTAGATTCCTGCCTGTGACCAGTATTTTCCCAAGGCTCTGCCGGAAAGATGGAGGGTCAGTCATTGAGCAACATCTTATCCACAACATATCCAGCCACAAGCTTCATCACATCTTTGTAGCTGCAGCTGCCCACGAGTAAAATACAGTTTTGGTTGTTTAGCCAGTATAGGGCTACAGCCAAACCTTGCAGCTGAGGAGGGCTCACCTTTGGTGGGGTGTATTTCTTGGTGCTTCACGTTGCTGTACTGTCAGTCATAGTAGGTGTTTCAGAGCGGAGGTTTAAGGACGTGTTCTCACAGTGGAAAGAGTTTTAGTCCGACCTCCTGCAGCAACAGCGTTCTTATCATCATTACTCCCAACAAAATCAAAGTAATGGGAATATTTCCAGCTGCTAAAGTAAGCGTTTCCAACTAGATTGCTGCTTTGTGGCGTGCCTGCACAGCACTCATTACAAAAATGAGTCTGCTGATGTGATTGTCGTATTTTAAGTCAGTAGTGATGTGATAACAAAAGTAATGTTGTAATGAGTTGTTTGGTTTTGGAGTAACTGTGATATTATTACTGAAATTTTATTAGTAATTACTAATAACTTGTTACTAGAAAAAGTAATATTATTATTACTGTAATGCATTTACAGTTACGCAATACTGCCCAACACGGGTGACGGGAATAAAGAAGTTGTATAAAGACTGAAAGCTAGCAGGTTGGGGTGGTGGATGTGTCACAAAACACAGGACTTTCAAAGTGAACTTTGAGTTACATTAAGGCATATATTCCCCAAGTTTCTCTTACTCACCTCACCTCTTTTCCTTCACCTCACATCACCAGTGTCTTGGTGTTGCACTTGAACACACCGCAACTAGCATGTATGTTCTGTGCCTGCGTGAGAGGAAATATGCCCCCATAGCAGCAGGTGGTAGTCGTCTATTTTCATCATTCAAAAAGGGAAACCAGAAGATCGACAGGACTGATTCAAGATGCTAGTTAGCCAGTTAGCACGTAAACAACACAACCTGATGTGTTGTGTGCTAGTGAACAATAACACAAACAGTAATGAACCATTTCTGCTAAAATGTTTAATGGCTAACCTAATATAACAAGTTTGTTTTGATCTTACACCCTCCTGACACTCTTTAGTCATCAGTTTGCTTTCCTCAACTCTGTTTCTCTTCTTGTGCGCTGAGCTGAACTACCAATCAGAATGAATTCATCCATTCTGACACTGATTTAACATGCTGAATCGGCCAAAAAAGAGCCGGCAAGTGCAGACAAGCGCCAATGGTGCGGGACTGCCTTCAAAAACTAAGGCATCAGATGTTCACTGATGGTGCGACAGTGACCGATGGCCCACAGACTGCGTGGTGTCTCAGGACTCTTGGTCTTGTCAAGATGTAAAAACTATACAACAATCATTCTGCGGTTTCCCAAGTAAATTCAGGACTGCAGTAGTAAAGAATGAAAGGCTCCCTGAACCATTTATACTTATGGAAACCAACCAGACATCGATGTGTGACTTGTGTGTCAGTGCTTCAGGCTCCATCACAGATTTGACTCCAGCCTCATTCTGACTTCTTATTCACAAACAATTTTAAAATGAAATTAGTGGGTAAAGTTATTGGCATAACTGCAGGCAAGGTAAAACCTCTGTGTGACTAGAAAGCTGCTCGACAAATGTGGGCATCGGTTTTTGAGGGAAATTACAATGTAATTATTTTGTCAGATTCTTAATAGTCTTCTAACCTCGGGGTACATTGTTCACTGTTCCGTAATGATACATGCTGACACTGATCAAAGTGAAAGTAAAACTGCAGCCCACAGTAAATTGTGGGGACGAGATCAGCACAATCCTCTTCAAACAAAGGGCATGTAGGCGTGAAAATACGCCAGCAGTAGACACAAACTCCACCCCACCACAAGGAGAGAACGAGTGGTTAAACTGGGATAAGCCAATCTGCTAGAACAAGAGGAAAACATCTCTCTCCGTCTCTCTCTCTCTCTCTCTGTCTGATTGTATTGTGAGTCTTTGTATTGCTACACATGCTTTTACCTGAGGACACTGAATAGAGATAGTGAAAAAGATATTGTAAGAGTGAGGGAGAGGAAGGTCAGGACTGAATGAACTGTGTACTTTGTTTGAAGGAGGCCTCGGGGAGTGTGAAAGGGTTCTGTCTTTGTGTTTGTCTGTGTGTGTGTGTGTGTGTGTGTGAGAGAGAGAGAGAGAGAGAGATGGAGAGTTTTTGGAGAAAGGCAAAGATGTGTCATTGCCACAGGGAATGTAGAAGAAAAACAAGCTGAGTGTCCAGGGCTGATCTGACAAAATCATTTGAATTAGCAGTCCGTGCTGGTGCACTGCTAGTGTTTTTTTTTTCCTCCAGAAACAGTGTGTGTGCAAACTGAGACAGGAGCTATTATTCTCTTCATCTCATCCTCTCATCGTTTTTCATTTCATTTCACTTCATCTGTGTGTTTTTCTGTGTCTATCAGCGTGAGTGGCAGTGAGTGGGCGCACAAGAGCGCGAAAGAGGCATGAAGGAGGGGAGGAGCAGGGAGAGGAGAGGAGAGCGTCAGGGGTGTTGGTGGTTTGCTGAGAGATATTCATGGACAATGCACAAGATCCACTGTAAAAAATACTGTAGTTTGGATAGAGTACCTGCACACACACACACACACACACACACACACACACACACACACACACACACACACTCTTATACATACAGATGAGATTCATTTGATTGTCAGACAAGGAGATGAGGGAGGAATGTGACATTTTGGTATGGTCAGTAGCAGAGGATGTTCTCCTTCTGGTTATCCAACAATAACAAAGCAGCCAGTTCTCACATTTTTACAAATAACACTTCACGCCAAACGCATAAAGCAGAGGAAACATGTTGAGAGTACATCCTCTACTCACTCACTGTTACTTAGACTTTCACTTTCTTGAAATGTCGCATAATAACTCTCGCGTGTTATAACTTGAGGTATGATTTTGTCAGTTTGGCATAAAAACCTGATTAATGTTCTAACTTTAAAGCTCTTGAACACTCGGTTTCAAACCTTAGCTATGTCTCTGTAACTTTGAAGTCCACCTCCAGACACAAAGATGGAAAAATACATGTACTAATATTTTGTTTGGCATTTTTAATTCTCATGAAAAGGGGCCAGAAGCAGATCTACTCTTTCTCCCTCATTGAGAAATTCTGGATGTGGCCTTCACCTTGCCCATCACTATTGCATACACTAGTTCTCTTTCTTAGCATTCGTTTCATGTCTTACTATGGGAATACCTCCTGCGTGACCCCATCAGCAATGGTCGGGGCGGGGCTCATAATATACAAAGGAAAGAAAAAACTCAAGAACAAGAAAGTAAGAATAACATTAACTGCTAGCAATTATGAACAACTGGCCTGATCTAGCTTAAAGCTAAACATTATCCATGGTGACAAAGATGAAAACATTTTTTAAAATGTAAAAGTAGCTATTGGATAGACTCTGCATATTGACTGATAGCTAAGCCTAATGAACAGGGAAAAGAGACGAGGGATAACAGGGAAAAGTGCTGATAAAGAGTATTTGTCTCTCCGCAAAACTGCCTGGATCATAATTATTTTAACCTTAGTAGTCTCTAATCCACATAGCATGATGCCTGAACATAGACTTTCACATTAGAATGTCTGTCTTGTCTTTACTGAGGCTTGAACGCACAATCTTCAACACCAAGAACCATCCTCTATCTCACTGAGCTAACTGGCAAACAGAAATGCCACATGTAGCTTCACAAATTGACTAAGCCAGTAACCTGTGTGCAAGACAGCAGCTGTTAGTGTGTAAAGGCAGATTTCAAACGGCTGTCAAAAATTCAGTTATTAAGGCAAAAATCCGAAAATACACAGATTGCATCTGGACAGCATGGAGATGTTGGTAATTTGTTTTTAACAATGATTTATTGGCTCCGTAAGTGAAAACCTGATGTTTAAAAATGCCATTTTTGCATTGACTCCAATTGTTGGCATGAGAGCGAAATTCAAAATGCTGTAAAAAAAAAAAAAAAAAAAAAAAATCAGTTTTTGTGATAAAATTCTGATATTTTCCAAACATCATCTACCATGATGAAATCTGAATGAAAATTTTGTCATTTCTCAAATATCAGGAGGAAACTGATGTTTTGGTGACACTGCGAGGTCTAAGCTCACAGTGTCACCATAACATCAGTTTCTTCCTGGGAGAAGTTTGGCCGTCTGCTGCTCTCTTCTGCCATGGCGAATTGAGTAAACTCTCATTACGCCTTTGCATGGCACATTGAAGGCCGAGGAGAGGGGCTCATTTGATTGGTGTGATGTGAATCAGCTGTGTAAAACCCACTCCACGCCTTCTCTCCTCCCTCTTTCCGACAGTTTTAAGTTGTATCTTGTCTTCCTGTTTACCGCCTGAGAGTGTTGTCTTCACATTCTGCTGTTGAGGGCTACGGCTGTGTGTCTGAGCTGCTGATATTTTAACTCACTCCCCTGTGCACTGTTGTGCTGCACATTGTAGCCTACTGGCGTATTTCAAGGCAACTCAAACTGATGTTATGCTGTTAGCACTCGCTGGAAGAGCGTCAGCTAAACGGTGTGATAATACCGAGCTAAAATATCTGTAAAAATTCACTTTTTTCCCCTCAACAAAATAATGAAAGCAGTAGAGAGCAAAGAGGGAAGGGGGGGGGGGGGGGGGGGGGGGGGGCGTTGTGGTAGAGAAATAGCACATGTTACAGTTAGTCATCTCTCAGTAACCGTAGAAACAGCCAATAGGGATGTAAAATTGCCATCACCTTGGGAACAGAATGGATTGGAGAGAGCGAGATGGGAGAAATGTATGGACTGGGTAGTGGAATGATGGATGCTATTATGACAGTTTATACTTATCATAATACGGTGTTAGGTGTGTGTGTGTGTGTGTGTGTGTGTGTGTGTGTGTGTGTGTGTGTGTGTGTGTGTGTGTGTGTGAGAATGCCAGTCAAAGAAAGAGAAATCAAGGCGTAAGGAGAAATTCAATCACCACGCTCTTTTCTTCCTTTCAGTGGAGCGTTCTGATGGATACAGTTATTATGTAAATGATTGTTCCTGTGTTTGCTCTGCAGATCCTAATTTTACCTTCTGCGGTGCTGCCACCTTCGCACAGAGATCTGAACGCGAGTGGGGGTTATGTGGGTGTAAAAGATTAGTAGCGGCTTCTCTGCGAGTGGAGTGAACTACACTGACCCCTGAATCACAGTAACCCTCAGATCAGAGCTGCGAGCGTCATGCTAAGCTCTGTTCTAACTGCAGGTTTAAACCACTCATGGAGATTTTCCCCACAAATTCAACCCCTGGAATCTGGTGGAAATATTTTGATCCTGTCATTCCACTAATCCCTTGAATTCTGTCTGAAATTCACCCGATAACTTGTACGGAGTTTGGAGAAATGTCCCAAAACAGCCCACAGAGCAGATTTAGGAAGACCCCCTCCTGTTTCAATACAAAGGCGGCTCCATAATTCTAGAGTCCCTCGTCTCAAACTGAGTCTGACTCATCACATCATACAGCTTTTCTACAGAAACAGCAAAAAAACAGAAGCACAACATCTTCACACAGCTGGTGAAAAACAAAAGCTCTACCTGCTTTTCCACCTGAACAAAAAAAACCCAACATATTCACATCTCTAACAGAGCGTTCAGACCTGCATTGACAATGCAAAGAGGTGCTTTGATGGGGGCGTATTTACTTCTCTGGAGAGTTATCAAGTTGGCAATTATTTTATCTTTTGTCATGATGATTGCCAGGTAAACAGCAGAAATGTGCTATTCAGGTGAAAAAGTTATCTACCAAGTAGGTGATGCTTTATTTACATATTTTCAGTATTACTCTAAATGTTTTCACTATAATTGTTGTATTGTTTGTGTGTGTTACATTGATGTTGTGGGGGATGGAGGGGGCATGGCCTCTTCAGTGCCCCCCCAATGAAAAACATGAAAGTAGCGGACTTTTATTTCAACAAAGTGCTACAAAGTGACTCACAGTGCCTCCAATAAAGTATTTCAATCAGGAGAGAGAGAAGAATGAAATAAAGATAATATTTAATACAGAATATGAGTGTACAGATTAACAGAAGATTTGTGCTGATAAAGATTTAGGTATTTTGTAATCAAGGAACATCTGAGCGGCAGCAGGATAAATCCCCCCATGGAGTCTAGACACTGTTGGTAGTGGTGGTGGCTGCTGACTCTGAGGCTGATGAGTGCTGAGGCAGATGAGGCTGATGAATCAGTAAAGACTAGGTGGTGATAGGGAGGTGGAGGGCGCGCACGACTGCAGCAAGAAAGAACCACAACAAAGGGAAAGAACCATATTGAAAATGAGGAGCAGTAAGATGATAGGCTGACAGAGAAGGTGTGTCGCTGTGCTGAAGGTTGATTGCGAATCAGCTGATGGCTCAATTGACCTACCCAGACAATGACACCTAGAGATAGTGAATGAGCATACGTGCAAGGAGTGAATGGCAGGGTGAGAAAGAAACTTAAAGGCTTAGCATGAAAAGTATTGTGTTACTTGCCATTGCGGGCACCATTGCTGTTGCAGTCTTCAATGAAACAGGATGAAGAAGAAAAAGCAACTATGCAACTGCATCCTGAAATACCATGACATTTCCACTATAACTGATGCAAAAAAGTGTTACCCCCAATTTCCACTAGATGCGTGTTGGTTGCGTCTGCGCTCCGGCACGGCAGCGGAGCCGATTAGATTCAATTCTAGTCAATGTGTGTGTGTTTCCACCGGCTCCGGCACTCCGCAGCCCTCCGCAACAGATACGCAGGACTTCTATTTTTGCCGGACGCCGGAGCACAACGCAGCAATTCAACACAGAGCAGATCGTGCGGGGCAGGAAGTTGTGCACAGAAACAAAATAAAACATCCGGTTAATTTTCAAAATAAAATACACAGTGTTCACGGCGGATCATATTTCCCTGCACTACACCTTGAAAACTACATAACGGGCAGAGGCAGGCCTGAAGTCAACAGGTCAGAGGTTTTCAGACGTCATTTCACCCCGTTGACACCATGGACGAGGAGATATTCATCATGGCAGTGCACCGAGATGTCTTCCGGTGGAGCTGCACCGCTCCGTACAGCAAACGCAGCTGGTGGGTATTGACGGACAGCGGAGCACGCAGTGGATAACCAGCGCTACCGTTCCGCTACGGACACGCATCCAGTGGAAATCCGGCATTAGGCTGCTATGCTGATCCCGGCTCAGGAAGCCGCATCAGCTAAGGCTAGCAAGCCCATAACTTAGTGCCTCTACGTGTTGCATTAAACGTGAGAAATGTGTCTGGGTTAGTGTGAGTTTTCACTTTTGGGGGGAGTGTATGGTCAACTCACTGCCAGACCACCGCTCTCGCTCCTCTCAACCAGCTCGTTGGACCAGTCGGCTGGCCAGCGCACTCTTCTTCATGGTGATTCAGAGTGAATATGTATTTACATGGATAATTCGTGGTGGCGTGTCAAACGCTTTTTTAGTCTCTTTTGTCTCAGAATGTCTTGCCTCTGTCGTCTCCCTCTCAGCTCACAGGCCTATCCACCTCTCCCTCCAGGTGCGACTATTAGCAGCTAATGGGTCATTACCACCAACTTCCAAGTGTGAAGTCAGTCCTGACCCTGCCTCCCACCACCTGCCTAAACCACACCCACAAGACATTCATTAAACTACCAATAAATCTATCAAAACAAAAGTCACAAATTGAGCATTTCTTGACCCCCTGCTAATGTGACCCCTCATATGCTGACAAGAAACCTATGGCCTTGGTGTGTTCCATTTTCTTTATTGTATTGCTATCACCGTTTGTTATCTAACTCCTTTTGTTACCACATTTGTATGCAAGTAAAACCCATTTGAACTGAACTATTCAGTATTGTGTCATTACCATAGATGCACTTGATTCCCTTGAACATGCTCGCCAAACTTTCCCACTGAAGGTCACACATATGAAACTATTTCTCTCTTTTCTACGCAGAGAGAGAGAGTGCTTGTTAATTTTGAGATAAGACCGAAGCCGGAGCTTGTCTTTGCTTTCATCTGAAAGCCTGATTACGTGCACATCCTCCCACTGAAAGCTCAACCTTAAACCTTATGGAAGCAGTTATATCCAACAATAATCTCTAATAGTTTATATCAGAAAACACAAAATACATGTGTTTATGTAAAACTCTGAAGGGAAGAATTTCTTTTTTACATTGCAGCTTGGTAAGAACCTTGAAAACTGTTAAGAGGTTTTTAAACTCAATAATAAATACTAAATACTGTGAAAGAGTTTGCTCTCCTCATCGAACCTTA
This sequence comes from Epinephelus awoara, assembly GCA_035609425.1. NCBI lineage: Eukaryota > Metazoa > Chordata > Actinopteri > Perciformes > Serranidae > Epinephelus > Epinephelus awoara. The sequence goes on from CM069297.1 coordinate 29,674,696, forward strand.
AAGTCAGCTGAGAAACATTTGGAAAAGGAGTAGCGAGAACACAGCCCACAAGCGTGTACTGTAGCCCTCTCAGTGCTTCACAGGTTAACGGCAACAGATGGGGAGAAAAGTGTACAGCATGATGCAGAAACACAAGAAAAATATGTATGCCCTGGTGTAAAAATGCACTGCCAAAACAGGGGCAGGGTGAATTTTAAAACAATACTAGTATTTATATGTGTGTACGAGTGTGCTCGAGAGTCTGTTAAGCACATAAAATACCTGTTTGGATATTTTTGAACATGAATTTTGTTTTTCTTTCTGAAATATTCTTGTATCGTTTTCACAAATGAGAACAGCAGACCCCATCTTTCATTCCTCCTCTCTCATCCCTCCATCTTCTTTTCCCTTTTCCTTCATCTCTCTCGGGTCGGGTCAGGTTAGATTCCAAGTAAGCTCCAAAATAATCATCATAATTTAGATGGGGAGCTTAGAGTCGAGGCCTGACAGAAATTCTATCTGAGAGCGGTCTGAATTATTATGTGCACTGAAGGTGGGTTTATTTTATCTTGCATCACTTTGATGTTATATGAAAATACCCCGTTTTTTCATGCATTCATTTAATTTCATTATTTATTTTTCCAATACTTCTATGTGCACGTCCAACACAAACTGATACAAATAATAAGCACTGACCTAAAGTAATGCACATTCCATGAAAGAAGAGAAGCAGGTGTATTCAATCTCTTTTTGTTTTGAGCGACCACAAATATCTGTCTTAGGTTACAGAGGAAATAAACGTAAAACTCTGTAACAGCAGCCACACAGAAGATGGAAAATTAGTTAAGTACATGTTGACTTATGTGGCAAATGCCAGCAGAATTAGGTAACACAATGCCAGAGAACGCAGCATAAATGTTAAATATGTATTTGGCATTTCACTAATGTGAGGTGAAGGGAGGGGCATCAAATGTGCTTTAACACAGTGGCTGCAAAGAAACACAGACTGATGCACACGCATGCTAACACACACACACATGTAACATCAAAGGACACAGAGTGACTGGTAAGTGACAGTTTGATCAGAAAGTTTTATGTCTCTTCCTCTGACTGATCCGACAGGAAACAGACACACAGCCTCTGTATCCTGGCAACAGCCCTCTTTCAGTGGCACTGAGCGATGGACAGGATGCACGGGTCTGTGTGTGTGTGTGTATCTGTCTGCATGCGTGTGTGTGAATAATGGATGGATATACTTGTGTCTTCTGTCAGTTTAACCTCCTAAAATCTGTCAGATCCCAGCAGTAGGTCCAACTTCATGAACTCATGCTGCGTTGCCAAACGTTCAAAGCCACAGAACTTTATTTTCGATTTCCATAAAGTTTTTACACTGAATTTTGGGAAAGTCTGTGTCAAATAACAACGAAGGGATTTGAAATATGTACTTTTATTTAAATGGGCCTTTTTCACAAAAGACATTTTAACATGTTGCAGTAGGAAATGTGGAGACAATAAAATGAATGATGGCTGAAATTCGTTTTGCTGCTTCAAGGTCTTGCTACTATGCATGCTTGCTTACTGTCACACTCTCTGAATCCAAATGTTGACCCTCTGGACTTGCAGACTGGGCCCATGTGGACTTCGGGCATATTTACTGTGACACTCTCACCATCATCATGTCCAGTTTGCGAAGCTGCAGGACTGCGCAAGCGCCTGGCACTTTGTTGTTTCAACATAATGCAAGTAAAGTCTCATCTAGGGCTGTGTATTGGCAAGAATCTGGTGATATGATATGTATCGCGATACAGGGGATAGGAGTCTGTGGGCAAATCTAATCTTCTCAATACAGTTTCACATAATATTGCGATTCTTAAGTGTATAAATATTTTCGTACACACCGAGTCTCATCATACTTTTATGTTTTATGTGTTTAATCCACAAGTTTTTCTGGTGTCAGCAAATTTAAATGATGAATTTTGATGAGTTGTGAACATTTCGGAAACAAAGTTGCCTGTAAAGTCAGCAGGTCTGCAAGTGTCGTGTACAGAGACACTTCAATAGATAGAAGCTATTGTTAATGTTTATCCCACTGTGTCACAGTGTCTGTTTTCAAAATGGCCTATGGTGCAGACAAATAAAACATTGTGTGTTGGGTTTGAATGGTTCACTCAGTGTAAACATCATATTTATGTACAGTGATACTGTCGTAGTGCGTGGGAAGTTTGAAAAATGTAAATAAATTCGAAGAGGAAGTCAAGAGTTAAACATTCTACCATTTCTCTCATTTCTCTCATTCTCTCTTCTCAAACATTTTATGTAGGGACTTTGAGTCTCACACCAATTTGACTTCACCAAACAATTACAGAAATTCATCCACTCAGGCCATTTTTCAGCATCAGCAGTTTGAATTCAGAGAGCTGCTGCTGTTGGCCAAAAAGGGCCTAGCGCTGTGACTGTTCTGCTCTGTTTGATTCAGTCTTTAAATTTATTCAGTTTAACTGGTTCACTGACTTTTCAACTAACCCACATTTACATGAGGAACATTATTCTGGTCCTGTGCCAGGCTTGATTTGAAAACATGAAAATTGAATGACACGGAGTCTTTAATGGTGTGATTATTACAAGGGGAAGGGACAATGTTGTGACAAACTGCGTTCTGGTAAGGGAATGAAAAATCGGATTCCCATGAGAGATATAAATGTGATCCTGCAGCATCAGATCTCAACACAATCTGCAGGGGTTAAAATGCATGTTAAAGGCAGGTGTAAAGTCTTTTTGTATGTTTGCTTGCATAGGAACTTGTAAACATATATCTGTATGTAAGTGTGTTAGAATATATTCGAGAGAAAATCTGAGTTTGGTTCGCCGTATGTAAGAGATGTCATCTTGTGTGGGTGTAAGAAAGCATACCTGCGCACGTTTGTGTGCGTGTGTGTGTGTGTGTGTGCGTGTGTGTGTGTGTGTATGCGTGCATGTGTGCAAAGTGTGTGTGTGTGTGTGTGTGTGTGTGTGTGTGTGTGTGTGTGTGTGTGTGTGAGTGTCTTAATCCTGCCCGTCAAAATGATTTTACAGCCCTCGCTCATCTCCTCCACTCTTTCCAAACAGAGGAAGAGAAGATTAGTCACACCTCCTCCACTCTTGCTCTCAGTCTCTCCCTTTATCCTCTCTTCCACAAGTGTGTATCTGCGTGTGTGTGTGTGTGTGTGTGCGTGTATGTGTGTGTGCGTGTGTGTGTGAGAGCTCACGCATGCGGATGTGTTTGTGTTTGTGTGTGGGCTCAGCGGTTTACGTAAAGCTCCATAGAAAAGGCAAGAGTCAAGCAGAGAGTCCTTGGCAGCAGAATGCAATTGCTGCTCAATGGACCATTTTCTGCAGAGCTGACCCTGCCATATTGAGTTTTCTGTAGAGGAGTACATGCACATACACGCACACACACACACACGCACACACACACACGCACGAATGCACACGTGCGCACACAGATACAACAGACTTTAGATGATGAGGCTGCAGTGAGACCAAAAAAAAAGCACGCACAAAAACGTTTAGACACACACACACAGGATGAATTGCGCAAATACTGAGGTGTATGTGTGAGTGCACATTACACATTTAAAAACGCACACAGACACAAAGTACACGGCAATAGACTCACACACACAGATACGCAAATGACACAAAGCTGTGGTTTTTCAGAATCGCGTGCCCACGGTTTGGCTTGATAATGATATTTACCACCTAATCACATAGTCACATGCAGAGCGCAATTACTTACACAGCTGTTTATAAACACTGTTTACGCGTCTGAGTGTGTGTGTGTGTTTATACAGTGTGTGCAGGCGTGTCATGGGTGCCTTGAGGTCAAAGGGAAGTGGGTGGCGTTCCCTCCAGTGTGGAAGTGTGTGTGATGACACGATGACCTCTTCATCAGTATCGCTCTGCCACCTTTGACCTTTAGCCAAAACATGGCTTCTTTCTTTGGGAGGGGTGGGGGCACCATAATTTGCACTCTGTCATGTTGCTTATGTAATGATTTTTTAACCTGACCTGAGAGTGTCAGAGTACGTTTTAAAGAACACACTAGCACCAGTAGTAGGCGTCGTGCTGCAGTGCGTCAACGGAAGTTATTACTACTTTTACTAAAGTTGAAGATCTAAGTTCATCTTCCACTTGCGCATTAGCTTAAAATCATATGTTTACAACTACTACTAAAACTTGATTTCTGACCTGAAGAGCCAATCTCCAGAGCTACAGCTGCGGCAACATCCTTTTTGTCATTATCTTTAAAATGACGATGGTTGTGGGTTGTATAGCTCAGGATATTTATCGAGTCTAAGAGACAGCACTGGCGAAAGAGGTGAGGAGAGAAGTTGAGCAGCCATGCACCACGAGAGCAGCGAAGAAGAGCTGCTATGGGAGCTGGGATATATAAACAGGAAGCAAGTGGAAAAGAAAATGTGTTTTTCATGGGCAGTGAGGCTGGAAATAGGACAGTAGCGTTGGCGCGCGCCAAGCGGCCTCCGATTTGGGGTTGTAAATAGTAGGGGTGGCAGTGTGTTTTGGCCTTTGCTTAACTCATTTTGTGTGCCTAAATGTTTTTCTCCCCCAGTCAAATCCATTAAATTACAAATGTTTTCTCTTACGGAGAATATTTTAAGAAAGATTTCAATTAAGATTTGTGCCTAAATATCCATCAGTTACAAGCAAGCGTCCCAAAAATCATGTCCAATGTCCAATTTATATCGATAAAACCCCCACAAGGGACTGAGATTCAAAGCTTACATCATACCAATGTCATACTAGATCATGATGTCCAAAAACTGATGCAAATTATTAACAATTCTTTAATAACGATAGTTTGTCTCTTTCTCTTTCTCTCTCTTGATATGTCTCTCCCCCTCTTGGTGATGCTCTTGGATGTTCCTTGGATGTTAAGGTAAGAGACTAACGCAGACACCCACTCACAGCACTGACGGGCATTTATGTAATAGATAGATAGATAGATAGATAGATAGATATTGGATAAGGAAGCAAAAGATTGAGGATAAACAGGAAGATTGATCGAGCGACGGGGAGGATGGATCAGTAACAAGGCTGATAAACAGGATTGACGTATGGCAGTATGACTAACAAAGGGGGACAGATCAACAGACGGGCAGATTAATAGATCTCAGTTTAATAGATTATCGCACAGACAGAAATAGACAGATGAACGGAGAAATAGAGAGACTCAGGAAAAAAAGAGGTGGACAGAAGGAAAAATCATATCTGCAAGTCTGCTAACAGACATTTTGGCTGTGATGGCTTTCCTCTGTTGCCATGGCAGCACTGTCACATACCAGCTGGACTGGAGGAGAGAAGCCCTGAAACACACACACACGCACGCTCACACGCATGTGCATTATTATGTCTCTGTGCTCTTCAACCGAATGACTTATCTTACTTAATAACATAAATTATAAACACCCTGTGGAGAGGACAATTATGTAAATCAAGTGATTATTTCCTGTGTTGTTGTGTTTTACACTCTACTGTGAGAGCAAGTAGCCTACGTTGTTGATTATAAAAGATTCCTGCAATACGACTTACATTAAATTCACTGTCAGTGGGAGGAAGCTCTTTAATAACACCTAGTGGTCCCCTTTATGATGGTCCCTTTGTCATGGTCCAACAAGTTGTCCTAGTAAGCATGGAGCCCACACTGTCACTCACTGCACTCCCTGAAGAAATGATTTCATGTTTTTGGAAAAAATGAAAGAGTGATTGCAGAGAGAAGCAGACAGAGGGGTCTACAGTCTGTGTTTGAAGGATATATCCAGGATGTCAAACTGACTCAGCAGCAACAACAGGTTAAAAAGACAAAGATAGTTAGAAGCTAAAGCCGAACTATAGGCTACAGATCACAGTGTAAAAGTGAACCACCACATCACTGTTGATCAACACACAAGACAATGAATATAAAGGGAAACTTCGCCCATATTGAGCCAGCTGTGTGGCATCACAGTGTGTGCAGATGAACAGTGTTTGGCTTCGTCCCTGTGCCGCTGCCCCACCTGGGATGGGCAGGGGTGTCCAGGAGAAGTCAAACAATGTTCATCTGCGCACACTCTGATGACACACAGCTGGTTGAGTTTCCCTGCTTCCCTTCACTGGTTCCTGTACAGCAGGGTCGGTCTTTGTTTCACTCTTATATTCATTAAAAAGCAAAAGCAGCATGTGTATACATTCAGTAGGCTATATCTTCAGTAGCTAGCTAACCCTACACTTTGCAGGGTTTGATTTTGGTTTTGGAACAGGGAAGAAACCTCTCCAGGTAACGAGTATCATTAATACACGATGTGCCCCAGGCAAAACATTTAGCTCCGAATCCACAAGACGATTGCATTAGAGTCAATGGAGCACAGCTGTGTTGTTGTCAGACCCTGGTCTGAGCCGGCCTTGTGCTACATTGATATTAGGGCAGGACTTAGCAAAGGGTCAATTTTGCTCAGAAGATAATGCTTCACTCCTGTGAGGTAATTGATACAGTGCTGCAGACTGGGATATCATCACACTAAACAATAAACATTAGCGTACATGGCTAATGTTAGCTACATAGTACAAAACTTATCTCTTCAAGATTGAAATCTGACTAAAATATTAAAAGTGTTCTAGTACTACTACAGATTATGCAGAGTTCAAAATGCCACTTAAAGTTAAAAATTGCATTCAAATCTGGCATAGAGACAGTTTGGGGTCGTTGTAGCTCACTAAATGGAAAATGGGTACATTATTTGATGGTTGTTAGTTTCTGTCATTTTAACACAGTAACAGCTGCTCCATGCTCTCTTCAAGACATCCTTTTCTCTCAACAATATGTTGGTGTCACAGGGTTAACAAGGTTCACATCTATCTGACGTTAACAGAATTATTTCTCTCTTCCACTTGATGTGAGTGTAAGAGTTCAGATCAAGACAGAGAATTTCAAACTGCAGGTCATCACACCTCTACGTGTGCAGGTCCCGCTCTCACTGCCTGCAGCCATTACTCTTTCACTAATTAATCTTTCAGTTGTCACCCATCTCTGTCTGTTTTTCGCTCCCCCTCTCTCTTCCCTTTGCTTTATGACCCAATTTACAACTGGAAATCAGCTAGAATAAGTTAGGCATATAGGTGTACATGACCGAGAGCACATAGCAGCCTGCACACTATCAGATCAACTAAGCCCCATGTGATCAGATCACAGACAGGTGTAAATGAAACCTGTTCAATTGGGCCCCATTCTTAACTACAAAAATGCACTCAGTAGAGTGAAGCTCTCTGCCAGGCGCCCAAGCAGTTGCCCGGGCTAATCCCAGCTGCTCCAGACAACTGCTGTAATTCCAGATGTGGAGCGACATGTTTCAGAAGCAACGCTCCTGGCTCCCTTATAGTCAAGATGGTGGTGAAGATGACAAAAATTCACTTATTCATCTTGTATTGTGCTGTAGTACTGTAGTGGATTGTAATATTTTGTATGGGATAAATCTGCAAATGCACCGGCTCAAAATGAGACCAAATTTTTCAAAGGATGTGAGTCACAATGATGGCCAAAATGTGACCTGCAACATTCTGGGGAAGGCTTGTTGTCTTTAGCCAAGCCAGTTTTAGGATAACTTGTGGCCAGTTATTAGGAGTGAGGAGTCAGCAATCAATCACGGTATAACACAGTCAATAAAACAGGTTTTTCAACAACTGAGAATCATCGCAACTACGAGAGTGTCTTGAGCATGCAGTCATAAATATGCACACAAAATACAGTATGAGGCTGACTGGTCCAGTAGTTTGTGAGATTAGCTGTGAACAGAACAGATCAACAAACATGATCCCCTCCAGGCTTATATCTAGCTGAGAAGGAAAACAGCTGACAAGAAAGATCACTTAACTCTTAATTCTCCTTCTTGCTATCTCAAGCAACTCCGGCAAAGAGCTACAGACAACCTCTTTTCTGCAAAACAAAAGTCAGCCAGCTGTTCCTTACTAATATGGAATTTGGGATAACAATGCAGGCAGAATGAAGGTACCAAGGACACTTAACAGAGCACTCCACTGGTTTAGCATCATCCTTCTACAACATTGTCACAACGAACAGAGATGTCATATATTTAATTCCACACTTTCTTCTTCTCTGTCAAAACTTGCCACCCACCTTGCTCACAATGCAACTTGCCTTCTGACAGCTCGGTTGAAGATTCGGCGGTGTTATGCTAGTAGCGGCTAATGTAGCCTGGAGCTGCTAGCCTCAAACAGAGATAAGGAGTGGGCTTGGTTATGTGGGTCCAGACCTTTGAATTCCACGGAGTTGACTAATTCGTGTGGCATCATGACGAAGCGGTGTGCCAGGACGAATGAAGAGTAAAAACAACAATGGCGACCACTTTGGACAAGATATTCACTGGTATTTAGGCGGTTCTTATCTGACATATCTTCTCAATATTACCCGACATCGCAGTTTGTTTTTCTTCACTTGGCTCCACTCTTAAGACTCCAGCACAACTAGCATGTTGGCATGGCTACACATCAGTGTGGACTTAGATTACGTTAGACTCAAGGTAATACATTGGTCTCTAGAAATTGGTAAGGTCAAATCAAATCACCCTCCCCCATGGAAATCAGTTAAGGCTCATTTATGCTCAGTGACATGGACAAAGACTTCTGTCCATACGTTTTACGAAAGCTTACAGGCACGGACCAAACAGAGAATTATCACCGGATTTCGTGGGGGCAGTGTGGCATATTTCAAGAGACACAACCGCATGACACAACAAAGACATTTAAAAAATGGCAGACTGGAATGAATTGGTAATATGGTAAAAAAGAAAATAAAATCCATCCACATGTCGCAATGTATTTAATGGCCTCACAGATCACCGCTACTTCCTTCACCGTCGCCGAATTTGTTGTTGTCAGGAACTTTCAACTCTGCCCTTTAGTGGATGCATCTATATCAATGTGAAAGAATGGAGGTGATGGTTGCAAGGCTGAATTGAATGGATCTATTTTCTTTGTAAGATTTTGACTTTTCATTATATACAATAATCACTTTCCATCATAACAAGACAAGAAAACAACAACAAAGAATAGAAAACAATAAAAAAAACCTACAAGCTCAGCATCTGTGTCTCTCTCTGAACAGATCAATTTTTTTGTACATAAAGGGAATATAAATGAGCGCTTAGAGCGGAGGCAATGTCAGACAAAAACGGTGTGTAACGAGTTGAAGCTTCTGTTTTTTATATCCCGTTATTACAGATGTTTGCTAGACTCACTTTTCTTACTCTACACCTCCAATTTTTTCCCGTCAGCCCCACCAAGCTGCCTAAAGTTACATCACTTTTCTGCAACTTCCTGTGGAGCCAAGGCTTTATACATCCTTTTTTTCTTACACACACAGTCCTTAAACTGTGACACCAGGTGTAAAGCAAAGGCTCATTATGAGACGTCATTACCCAGGTAACATATCCAGCAACAGATGTAAATACCAGACAGGTGTGTAAGGTCTATATCTCACTTCTACTGTCTTTCTTTCTTTCTTTCGTCACCTCATCCTGTTCTCACTAACCTTTTCCACCTCAATTCGATCCACCTGAAGCTGCCATATATTCTAATCCCATATTTCCGTTAGCCCCTCTGCCTTCCTCATCTGTCTTTTTAACTTGCGTCGACACACTCCTCCTCACACACCCAATCATTCCTTTTTCTATTCTTTTTCACTCCCGTTGTCTACCATCTATCAATCACTTCATCTCCATCTCTTTTCACACTGTCTGTTCTTTCATGCCTCCTCATCTCTCCACCTGCTTCTCTTTTGTCTTTTCCTTTCCTGCCTCCCCTCTTGTTCTGTCCCTTCCCTTTTCCTTTTCAATCTCTCTGCTCTCACTGCTCTCTGCTACACTATTGACTTCAATCAGTCTTATTGGTGAATTGATTACAGTTAAGGTTAGGATCCAGATAGGGTTAGGACTGTAGTGCCACACTGTCCCACCTTGCCTTGCTTGAATGTGCGTAGCTTGTGTTATCTGCATTGCGGCGTGGTTTTTCCTTGAGACTCAAAACACTGATTTAACAAATTGCTTTTCTCCGCTTTTTTCCTGTTTTGTTGTTAAAATTGTGCATGTGTGTGTGTGTGTGTGTGAGAGAGAGAGAGAGAGAGAGAGAGAGAGAGAGAGAGAGTACATAATAGCACAGTAGATTCACACCAACACACATAATACACACCTTCAACACCAATGTGAAATCTGCTGTGCAGTCGCTTTTCAAACACATTAACCTCACTGTGACCGCAGGCGATATATGCCGTTTAAACACAAGGGTAACACACATTCTCACACTAAACTGGTATTAACACAGGTAAGTAACACGGCTGCGATAAAAGGTTTCAAATGATTGACCTTGAGTATGTGATAGTATGTGCTTATGAGAGAGACTTAACGACCTGACTATAATCTCAGCAGAAAGAAAACACACACACACATACAGGCTATATACATATCTGTGATATAGGTATGCCCATAAATAAATTGTAATTGCTAAAGCAGCTTTGAAAAATAGATATTTGTTTTCTAGCAGCAGAATTTGTGTCTGAAAATTCAGTTTCAGCAGCCTAATAGTTCGGACAAACTTGCATCTTTCCAGCATTTACTAGGTCAAATGTGTTTGGAAATGTATGCATCACATGTGTGCAGGTGTTTCATGTTGTAAAATGTCCGTTTGTGCAGATGTGTGCAGCACACTGTTCAGCTCTGACGGGCACATGAATTTTGTATGCAGCCTCTGAATTAAACTGGTATTTAACACAATATCACTGCTCCACACACACACACACACACACACACACACACACACACACACACACACACACACACATGTACACACACAGGAGTTGTATGTAGTTATTTTGAAATTCAAAGTAGACTTCTGCAAGTCCCTGATAAGGCAGCCTTGGGCAAGATATAATATATTAATATTAGTTTTTACTATATTCACTGGGTTTGCTTCAGTGTGTGTGTGTGTGTGTGTGTGTGTGTTTGTGCGTGTGTGTGTGTGTGTGTGTGTGTGTGAGTGAAGTAGTAGCTGCCATCCATCACTAAACTCCCTATCAATCACTTCTTGTCCAATCAGCTAAGTGGACCTCACTAGGGGCTTTTGTGCCTGAATGTGTGTGTGTCAGTGTTTGAAATGCAAGCAGACGATGTGTTAGACTGCTTCATTTAATTCATTTCCATCTCAGTATATTCAGCTTTTTCCGTTTAGTCAGCAGATCACAATTAAATGTCAGATTTACAGTTTGTCAAGCTTTCTACTCAAATTGAACCAAACGTGTGTCAGACTTAACTTGTATATCATCCTTTCAGTTTATAGGGGACCTATTGTGCTTTTCATTATTTTCTGTCATATATAATTTCACATTGTTGGATGTTCATATTGAATGTGACTAGAAGTAAATGTATGTAAAGTAATCCCATTGAGCAGGAACCTCAGGCTTCCTCCAAGCACGCTACTGCATGTGTTTACATTACGTACACTGCTTCTGTGTGGAGTTTGCATGTTCTTTCCATGTCAGCATGGGTTTTATGTTGGTACAGTCCAAAGACATGCAGGTTAATTGGTGACTCTGAATTGCCCCTAGGTGTGAATGTGAGTGAATGGTTGTCTGTTTCTATGTTGGCTCTGTGATAGTCTGGTGACTGGTCTGGGGTGTACCCTGCATCTCACCCAATGACAGCAAGGATAGGCTCCAGCACACCTGCCATCCTTTACCAGGATAAGCGGTTACGGTAAATGAATAAATGAATAAAGCTTGAGGGAAGTTCCTTGAATTTGGCACAAATGTTGAAGATGAGCTGTCTAAAAGGATAAATTATCAAAGCAAATAATAAAGCAAGTAATGAAGTGGTTTTTTTTTGAACACTAAAGAATGTAAACATGTTTTAGTTGAAACCCAAAATACAAGTATGAAGCTGAAAATCAGCGTAATAGGTCGTTCAGCTACGGTAGGTTACTCCTCAAGCTGGTAGTAATACGACATCTGCAGTGTCTTCACGCAAACTGCTCTTCACCATGCTGCTTTGTTGTCACACCATTTATAATCTGACTTCTGTTTGTGTTTTTTTCTGTGTGTGTGTGTGTGTGTGTGTGTGTGTGTGTGTGTGTGTGTGTGTGTGTGTGTGTGTGTGTGTGTGTGCATGAGTGAGCGAGTGTTTTATCAGTAATTTATGTTCTGCCACAGCAGGCTTCCTGTCCGGTCTGCGCTGTCTGTGTGTCTGTGGCAGGAATCCTTTAGTCAGAATTATGGCCTCAGGCAGCAGCAACACATTGTCCTGCTGTGTGTGTGTGTGTGTGTGTGTGTGTGTGTGTGTGTGTGTGTGTGTGTGTGTTTTACTGTGTGTTTGTGTGACCTCTGGGGCGAGTATTGATTGAGTGTCTGGTGCCCTGTTGTCAGCACACAGTTAGCCTCATTAGAAATAGGTCTTGCTGTCCCCTCTCCTTCCTCCTCACATATCTTCATCACATCTTCTTCCTCAACCACCTTCACCTCCCCTGACCCGGTTCTCCTCCTCTCTCCTCTTCGCCTTCACCATTTCATGAAAGATGAGGGTTGTAGGAGATTGGCAACGTTGTTGTCAGTGGTAATGGGAGTTGGCACGACACTGAATGTGGAAAACATAATGGGCTGTGAAGGACAAAGGTTTAATGAAACAAAATACTGTTGTAATTATTGGCAGCAGCTCATCTTTTCACCTCAAACAGCAGCTGGTGAATAATGAATTTAACATTGTCGTCTCACCGGCCTGTCTAGGATTTCCACAAAAAATATCATAATTACTTGAAGGATGAGTATGTCTTCCTGTCCCTCTTTGCAATTTGAATTACACGTTTAAAAAAGCGCCATTTATGTAGCATTTTTCAAGACAAGAATGCCCTTATGAAATATATATATTAAAAAAATTATTGTAAAATTATAAAAATACATGTCAAGGAAAGCCTTTCTAGGTTTAGAGGCGACAGTCATGAAGGTATAGTCATTTTTGGCGGCCATATTAAGGCTGAACTCTACCCATAAGGTCCTGTGAGGACTCAATAACCCGGTAGATGTTATCTAAGAGCCTCACCATGTCACTCTGTGTGAAATGAAAAAGATTTTTAGATCAAATCTGTATTTCAGTGGGAGCTGATGAAAAGAGGCCAGTCTCGGGTAGATGTGGGACCTGCGAGAGTGTTTGTCAAAAGCCTGGCTGCAGCATCCTGCAGCAGCTGCAGCCAGGTCATTGTTGACTGACTGAGGCAGGAGAACAAGCCAATACCACAGACCTGACATGATGAGATAAAAGCATGAACGGAAAAAAAGGGACAAAAACCTGGACAGGTTGCCAGTGTGTTGCGGGTTGAAAACACAGACAGACGAACAAATTCTCACCTGCTGTCAGTTTCCAGTTCACCTGGTCTGCTAGTCTTTCACCGTGGCAGGAAACCAAAAACCACACAAATAGAGTGCTAACAGGAGGTGGGGAGGGGTATTGTTAGAGACAAGAAAAATGGAAGGAAATATATTGTTTCGATTGTGAAACTGTCTGATTTTTATTTATCCTTCAGTAAAAAAAAAGTAATTAAAAAACAAAATGCTAACCATTGAGCCACTGTGCTGCTGACTTCATAATTACTTGCTTGAAATAATCAGACTCGCTCAGATGAGTGTGAACTATTTACTGTGGAAACAATACTGAGTAACAAAAAAAAACCATTCAATAACCCCACCCCCTACAAATTGAGCAGTATAAGTCTTAATTTCTTTGATTCATCTGTCTTCTCAGATGTCACAGACATTGTTTAATTATCCAAAGGCAACAAATTAGCTCACTCCAATTAATAGACCCATCTTGCCAGCTTGTAATTACTGTTTCTGGGCTTGTTCCATATTATGTTCATGCTATCAGGGTTATAATTATTGTCCTGAATCACACTCTTTGCCAACTGAAACATAACACCGTGCATTTCATCTAACTGAGTGTGGACGTCAATTGTTTGAATGCCAGGAGTGCTGCTGTATAATGAGACGCTGTGGGTCGGTGCGTTTATGGATTTACTTTCTTTTTCAACATTTTGTCTGTTTGTGTGAGGACTGCAAAAGGAATACAATTCATACAGCGTGATATCATCCCTACTCATCATATTTTGCCATCTTGTGCGTTGTACCTTGACCTTGTACCTTGTTTGTTGGTGTCAAACACAGCTCTCCTGGGTCAAAGTCTAGTGTCTGTTGGACCCATCCATCTCTACTCCTGCCCACCCTGAGCAGACTTTCATGCTCTTTAAAATGCATCTGTTGCTCCAAGTGTCTGATAATGACACAGATGGGTTTATATTGGAGTTGGTAGAAAGCCTGGCTTGTCTTGCACAGAAGCCAAACGGCCTGAGTGGCATTATTTGAGAGTGAAACCAGGCTCATTTGTAGGGTGGGATGTTGTATGAGATATGCTGTTATAGCCTTGGCTCAAAGAAAGCAGCATAGGAGTCAAACAACAACTGTAATTTGCACAAACATGTTTGTAAGCAAAGAAAAAGTCAACAAAGAAAGTGGTGGCTGATAACAATGCCACTGATGCCGGCTGTTATGTGTGACAGAGCGTTTGAGAGGGTTTTTAAAGGCCAGCCAACAGGTTACCTGCAAAACACAGCACACAGAGAAGCTTCAGACATAACATATGCACATAAAACGATTCCTTAAAAAGAGTGCATGAACAAAAATAAAATAAATAATTATACTTTTCTAGAAAGATTGTAACATGAGAAATAGATACATTCACAATCCAGTTTTACATTGCAAGAACCCAACATGACTTGATTTGTCCGACCAGTAAACCAAAACTTATAAAATGTGAAAACATTGTGACAATGTGAAGACGTTATGTTTGCAGTGATGAACCCAAAGGTGATTATCACCTGAATCTGCAGCTCCCTTTGGGCTTTACAGAGCTGCGTTGAGAGTTTCAGATCACAGATTAACTGTCCGACTCACAACTTTACTGTTCTGATTCACTCTCACTGCTCTCATATTGTCGCATTTGGCCTCGGCAGGCAGCTGTTTCAGTGACAAAACTAAAATCAAAATCAGGAGTTGGTAGAAACCAAAAACAGAGCTGAAAGAAGGGTGAATATTAACAGCTGGTCAGAAACACAACTCCAAATGAATGACAACGTTAACTGCTGGATGTAAAAATAATCACCTGTTTGTCATATTGTCAGTTCTTGCAGGTTTAAAGATTTTCAATTTATAATGATATAAAACAAATAAAAGCAGGAAATTCTTCCATCAATGAAACTTGAATCAGAAAATGTTTGACATTTCTACTTTAAAAAAGTATTGAAGATGTATTGACTATTAAATTGAAATGAATTGAATATACTTTATTTTGAAAACTAAAATAATACTAATAAAAATGCTATGTATATGTAAAAACAAATAAAAGTAACCAATAAATAACTATGAACATATACGACAGAATTTCAGTAAGCGATAAGCTGAAAAGTAGTAAAAAAAAAAAGCTGGTCTAGTCCGACCCCTGTTCTCTTATAATCCATTAATACGCAATCAATCTAATTAACCAACTCTCCGCCCCAGAGTCCAGCCCCACAATTAAACCACTCTGTTCATGCTCTTAATGAAAAAAATCACAACCTAACCCAGTCAAGACTGTGAAAAGAAAACCAATAACAACAATATCGCCATTAGCATGCTTCACATTTTTCTTCCTCATCACTGTGCCTTTCAAAAATCAAGTTTTTGTACATATTTTATAAACTTATAAACTGTCTGATATTTGTACTTTGTTCAGTTTCGTCCTCATTTTTACAAAATCACCCCACAAATAGATATTCTGTTTGTTGCTTTGAATATTATTTGCACTGTGTAAATTCCACCAGATCAATGAATTAACTGTTGAAGTTCTAGTGAATACTGCCTCTCATCCAGTGCCTGCAGCTTTGAGCACGACAAACAGTTTAAAAACCGAATGTGAAAGTCTGCACCCTTTCCTGAAGAACTGATCACAATATGTTTTTATCCTTTAAAAAATGAGGTGTTGTAGTTTTTAACCTGAGTGAAGTGTGACTTCATCCCCTGATAAGACGTGTCAACGCCTCAGTTTACTTGTTACCCATTCTCACTCCTCTAACATGTTCACACCTGAAACCATCCAGCGCTCAGTTATCAGTTTCAGTCTCCGTCCTACACTTTGATCCTACACCACACACACACACACACACACACACACACACACACACACACACACACACACACACACACACACACACACACACATGCAGGAGCATAGCAAAGATTTATGACTTCTACGAACAGGAAAGACGCCCTCGACCCCCCTCCCCAACCCTTCCTGTAAACACTTCCCATCAAAAACTCAAACACACCTTTACCCTCATCAGTTACTGGACAGTCATATTAGAGGATTTTGGTTTTAATATTCATGATGTGTCCACAATCATGGTTTGCACAGGTCAGATTTCACCAAATGTCACTGCTGCTTATTCCAGTTGTTCTCAAATACCATTACAGATTTTCACATTTTTCAAAAGTAATGTTTTTGGAGACTAACCCTGTTTGAAAACTAGAACAGTGTGAAATGAATTTATAAAATATGTATGAATACACACTGGAGGATCACAGAAGGCGTTTCATATCAGGGGCTTAAGGTACCCACCCTGCACACAGCTCAGAGCTGTGTTACTCCTTCCGCCACAGACTCAGATACACACACACTGCTCAAGGTGACCTTAGATTTTTTTAAAGGCGAAAGACACAGAGGAGGAAAGGAGGTCATGGGAAAGGAGGAGAGTGAGTAAAGGGACACGAGGTGACCCAGTAAAGGAAAAGATGGAGAGGGAGAGGCGGGTGAGGGAGGGAGACGGGGAAAGTAGAGGTGAGCGAAATGTCAAGGAGACTTAGAGGTAACGTCAGGAGACTGAGGCATTGTATTGCTCTACGTAAGTGTGTGTGTGTGTGTGTGTGTGTGTGTGTGTGTGTGTGTGTGTGTGTGTGTGTTCCTGAACAGATAAACAGGGAAGCTCCCAGCGGGGAGTCCATCCTGGAATTTTTAACAGGAAATTTATTCTACTCCTAAACAATGGCATAATGCACGCACACACACATACACATACAAAAACACAGTGCGCACACACACACACACACCCACACACACACACACACACACACACACACACACACACACACACACACGCTATCTAATTACCAGTGCAATACAGTGCAACAAAACATTTGAATCAAACCAAATCACTCACCTTGGACAGGATGTGCTTGCTTACGTGTGTGTGTGTGTGTGTGTGTGTGTGTGTGTGTGTGTGTGTGTGTGTGTGTGTGTGTGTGTGTGTGTGTGTGTGTTCCTTGTGAGTAATATTTCATGTTTTTGCTGGTTATTCAGTCATTAAAACCGTATTTGTGAGCGTGCACCTGTGCATATTTCCAATGCGTGTGTGTTCTAATCACACCGCGTTTATAATTCAATTTGATAAATTTTCATTTTTAATTTGCCGCATTCATGTGCAATAGCTGCCCCAGGTGTACACTTTGAAGTGGGATCTCAGATACACGAGCACACGCACAGCCTTTCACACAATGACGTGTTTAACAGGAGGCTGGAGTGTGGTGAAAGGCTCCGCCGTTAAAATAACAAGTGTGTTTGTGTGGACGCGTGTGACTGCAGGAAATACACTTCTGTCTTTCCAGGGTTTCTGCATGTGTGTAGATATTCCTGTTGTTCTGTTTCTCATTCAAAGAAGACACATTAAGAGTTTTCAGTGTTGACATGGACACATTTGCAGTTGCGTCACAAACCTTCTGGCAACCGATGTGGAGAGCTGCAGGAGATCTGGCTGCCAGCAAATGGTGTAAAATCAAGAAAATAGACAGGCTTACATAACACAGTTGACAGTAGGGAAGTTAAGTAAGATTATTTTGTTTTTGTGACTGATGGTCTCAGCGTGACTTTCTTTTTTTTTTTTTTTAATCTTTTTTAACATTTAAAATTGGTTAAATCTTATGTCATGGTAGAGCTATGTACAGTGTGTTGCTTCACTCAGCACCTTAACCCCCCTCCATTTATTCAATTCAGTTGAATTGTATTTATATAGCCCAGTATCACAAATCCTAATTTGCCTCAGACTGCTTTACAACATGCGACATCCTCAACCCTTGGACAATGACAGCCGAGAAGTTAAAAACAATTGAAGAAACGTCAGGAAGAGCAACTTAGGAGGGATCCTTCTCTGAGGAAATACAGTGAGTGCTGGACGGAGCAGTGAGCGACAACAACCCCTCCCACATGGAAATGTTAAGGTCTAGGTACAGTGTCTGAGGGGTTACTTTTGGTTCCAAAGGTACCACACTGAAAGTGTTTTGTGAAAACAGGACTTTAAATGACATCTCTGTGTATCAGCACAACGGTTTGCTGATCCTTTCCACCAGTGAAGAGGATTAGTATCCATGGAGGGGGGGTTGTCTCTCTTAAAGGCCTCTGCCTCTGGGTCATTAGCTTGTTAAGAGGTGCTGTTGTCATTTCCCAAACGTGACATCATGGCATTGCCCTGGTGGCGTCGCACGACTCCAGCTTTTGCAGCAGCACACTCCACTGTCTCATTATCTCCCCCTGTAGGGCCAGTAAAATATATCTAATATTTCTTTTTTTTAACTGTTTAAGTGATAGTATTAATCGGTCAAAATACTTAATGTCTGCTGACAGTTAATTATTAACATCCCAAGCTGACACTGTTAATCACTCTATAGTTAATAAAACATAATTAAGTAGAAGCCTGATATGGTAGATTTGTCTCCATATTTGTCCCTGGCGCAGAGAAGAGTCATGTCCCTGGTCTCAGTTATTATCTAGCTGGTGGGTTAATGTGAACATACTAATATCAGCCTCTACTGAGTACGCTGGCTGCCTTTCAGACGCACTGATAGCAACAGTGATGGCTTTGTGACTGGAAATCTGTGCTCAGGCCTGTTATTTCTAAGCTTTTTTTACATCTAATCATTCCACTTTAAAGTTAAAGCAGGGTTTAGAAGAGTTTCTCTTACTTGTTGCCAACTGAGTCCCATGGGTGGCTTCTAGTGGCTTTAAAGCCCGGCGTGTCCCCGTGAGTGATGTGACTAACATAGATTCAGACTGCAACAACTCAGACTTGCAAATTTTCTGGCCCTGAAACTATTTTCAAACATGATTGATTCAACCAGTTGCTGTACAGATCTATCTTGTGCGAGCTGGAGGAAACACAAAAGCACAGACAACAACAGCAAGAAGTCGGGAGGCTGAAGTTGTGCAGCACCAAATATAAAGCAGAAATGATGCAAATTTGTTTTTGGAACTTCAGCAACATCTGTAACACTTTGCTTTACTTGTTCCATAGGTTCCTATAGTTTACTAGAAGGAAACAGATATGTAACTGCTTGGGGAAAATTTTGATAATTTGATTTCAATTAGGCAAAATGTTGGAATAGTGTAACATAGAGTCTGTTGTTCAGGGCACAGCAGGTCAACCGAACATGCCAACATGTTAAATCTGCAGGTATTTAATCAGTAAACAGGGCCGCTAAATTACCTCTTGATAATTGAAATTTTAGTTTGAGTTTGTTTGGGTTTTTTTTTTTTTATTAAAATGTGTCTGAAGATAGACATTAACATAAATCCAACATATTACAAATACAGCATATTTATTCCAAAGAAAAACTGGCCTAGTCGTAACATTCATTTAAAAAATTTAATTCACAGCACACAACATTAATGATGCCAACTGTAACCCATAAATTCTTGCACAATCATGTGAGCCAGCTAATGCTAAATCATTGTGCGACACCTCTTCCTCACGTATTTGCCAATGGGCTGAATTATTATGTCAAGCATGCTGTTATTCTTGTGAGCCACAATGGATTGGTTTATAACTTTTCAAGCAAGAGACTGACACGCCACAGGAACCATCGGCGAAAGTGCAGAGGGTGAGGCTAACACACCTAGCCATGCTACAACTGCTGCTGATTTACACCTACAGGCAAGCACCAACAAAAAAACAGAAACAAAATATTTAGAGAATTATCTCTTATCCTGGAGCCTCCTTAAGGAATCTGATCCTGTTTGATTCAGCAGTGGGAACCGTTTGATTGGGAGTAATTTTCTGAGTGTACATAAAAACAGTTCAGCCAATTCGCAACCAGTAGCGGCTAAAGTAAAGGGCTAGTCACTACAGCCTCTATCAGCAGGACCACATCATTCATGCCTTCCAACACTTACAAATCACTGTTAGTAAATTGATATGATTTATGATGTAGACACTGTAGTTTCTGCATCACCAAATATCACCAGTTGTCTGAAGTTTGGTGGAAATGTTATCAGGCCCAGCTTTTCTTCTGGCTGTCCTTATAAGTTGTTAACACTGTAATTCGGAGTCAGCTACTCCAACTTGCCTCCTCTCCTCTATTGTGATACCCTCTATTTGATTGGCACCTGCGACAGCTGATGTTGTAATTGTTCTCAGGAGAGGAGTCGCAAATTGAATAATGAATCATTTACACGGCTTTAAATGCAACAGTTCTTCCAAGGAAATCCATCTGGAAAATGACTTAACTGCTCAAAAAGTCAATACAGCTAATTAACTCTAATATTTCTCTTTAAACTTTTTTTATTCATGTTTTTATTTCCATCTCTGTTTTTTGTTGACATCTTTACAAAGTGATGTCTGTGTAACTGCCCACCAGTGGAGCCAGAGTTAAGAGGCCAGACACATTACGAACCACAGAGTTATGTGTGTGACATTATCAAGTGCTGAATTGTGAGTTACATGGCAACAGTGATATCTGTATCCATGGCGATTTGGTTGTCTAGTATGCAAGCAGTTTCCTAGGCAGCAACACGTGTTGCTTTGTCTGAGCTTTTGGTAAAAATCCTGCTGGCAGAAGGTGAATTTATCTTTTAATAATGCCATTGTTTACATGATAGATGCATAGATAGATAGATAGATAGATAGATAGATAGATAGATAGATAGATAGATAGATAGATAGATAGATAGATAGATAGAGCAAGGGGGGAAAAGTATGAGCTAGAAGAGAGAATGAAATGGAGTTTGAGCTTGGAAAACGAACCTACTGGAGAATAGAAAAAAAGAGTGAATAGAGAGCGAAATGGAGCCAAGAGAATGGTGAGAGCATGTGGGTGTCTGTTCCTGAACAGAAGAGTCAGATTAAAATAGAACAACAGCCATATGACGACAGTATGAATGTCAAACACCTGAAGCCGAGAGAGACAGCCAGAGAGAAAGAGGGAGAGAGAAAGAGGGGCATAATAGGATGTGAGGGATACACAGAGAAACAGACAGGTGACAAAGTGACAAAGGGAAACGGGGTGGAGATTGTGAATAGTGAGACTATGCAAAGCATTAACAGAGAGCAGAGCGACACAGAAGGAGTGATGAATCAGATACAGATGAGCGCAGGGCTGAGGGAAGAAAAGGTGAGGATGAAGAATGGAGACCATTATTGTGGCCTCCCTGCCAGAGTTTGTGTGAAGGAGTGTTTTTCTCCTGTGCTCTCTCATCACTCTTCCTTTTTCCTGCCCAGAGCTTTGAATAGCTCCTCACAGCAGTGCTGCGAGAATGAGAGAAGTATTGTCTCCAACAAGGGTGCTATCACACGTATGACACACCGGTTGCATTTTCATAAGGTGGTTTTGAGTGGCCATGATATTTAGAGCAGCCCTGATCGGCACTAGTTGACATTTGAGAGGAGGCCAGTGCTTAGGTGAGGACTGATTACAATCAGAGCCATTTAAATTAGACAAGGTGCTTAACATTGTACTGCATCCCTACTCAGTCTGTATCAGGAACATGGACGAGACTCGGATATGATCATGTAATATATTATCAAAACTGTAATTCAAAACACGCAAGAGACATACAGTGTGAATAACACTTTACAAGGATATCAAAACGTCACTCACAGTCATTGTTGGAGCTGTAGACGTTTATTTTCAGTATCAATAAAGACCACAGAAGTTTTAAAGTTCACAACTGAGGCTACTACCGTAATTTGTGTTGTAGTTTCTTAAGCGTGTGTTAACCACAGACCTTATCTCAGGCATGTAACCAAAAACCCATTGAGATTGAGACGAGGGAACCGTGAGTTGTGAAATACTGACTCCTGTCCAAGTTTTAGGACTCATTCCTGGAACACTCTATTGTACTTCTTCCTTGCATCCCTCAGAGCATTAGGGGAATTAAAGAATAGACCGAATCACTGAGACGTCACACTAACAACAACAATGACTTGCAATTGTTGTCGCTTGCGCACCTGGCAATTGATTACAATTGCGGAGACGTGAAATCAGCAAACTTGTTTATTTCGGTTGTCATTTTCAGGTGGAACTGTGACATTTAAAGATATATATAGTTAAACACGGTGGTCTGACCTACCTGACATTTCTTTTGTGCTTATTTTATGTAGTTGCAATGTTCTACTGTGGACAGGGCTGCAGCAAAATGTATTATAGCCAACTAAAAATATCAATATCAGTGTCAGTGAACGCTATATTTGAATGTTTGCTCCACTTTACCTTACACTCTAACTGATAGAGGCGGTGGTAAGTCAGCAACTCAGTGATCTGCCAAGTAAAATGGCTGCTTTTGTCAATGGAGTCTGGTGGCTTTGGTATAACAGGCTCAATTTTCACTCAGAAAAGGCAAAGTAAAGTGGGGATAATATTCTAAATATAGTGTACACTTAAACTGACATTGATTCTTTTTGTTTGTTTGTTTGTTTGTTTGTTTTGGTAGGCCTTTTTTCAAGTGGCAAAAAACTAACCAGTTGAGGCAGCATGTGCTCAGTGCCGTTTGATTTTATGTACATGACGTTGCACCATCAGTGCATTTTTTTTTACTAAAGTGTCATAATGTCTCATTGATTAACATGTATATTTTTGAAACGCAGACAGTCTCTTCTGCCCATTCATAATGTGAACAGATGTGGACACAGTTATTAATTAATATTCAACAAGAATGACACGCCTTGTTACTGTATGTTTACCTTCATAACATGGCTGCACGACATCGGAAAAAACTGACATTGCGATGTTTTCATTTGCAAGGTATACAGTGATATGAAAAAATACACAGAATTCGTTGAATACATCTAATAGGAAAAAACTGTAGACAAGTGCATCTGCATGGAAAATAAAAATACTAATAACAAACCTGAAAAATGACTTTGTACTAGAATTTCTGCGAGGTAGGAGGAGGAAATGAATACACTGGCTGACTCACCATGGTGCCATTGTATTCATTCAATACTCTTCTATTAATCCAGGATAAAATCAATGATCTAACATGTCATGTTAACAATGCATGTTGCTTACAGTAAAATAAGAGGGCTCCCTTATGTTGTGCCCATCCTCTTCCTCGCGCATTTACAGGTGGTGGTTTACTAACAGGACATGCTTTGGTTGTTTATCTTCTCTCTGTAGATTAGTGTTAATGTCACCTTTCCAGCCTTGCAGCTCCAAACCATAGTCAGTAAGCCTGTGGTTTCTTTAGGCTAGCTCAGTTAGCTTTAGCCTGGCTCATAGCTGGTAACTAGCTTTTACAGTCCTGTAATTCTGTGATGAAGAATGGTTGCATTACATAGATGCTTTATTGCTTCTGCTGATGTTCTTCAGCTGTTTTTTTTTTGTTTGTTTTTATACTCAAACCTGAGCTTATCTAGACACTTTTTGTTTGTTTTTTGCCTTTATGGTCTAAGCATGAAAGGGGGGGATGACATGCGGCAAAGGGCCACAGGTTGAAACTGAATCCGCGGCCGCTGCGGCAAGGACAATGCTTTTGTATATGACACACCTGCTCTACCCACTAAGCTACTGGGCACCCCATTATCTAGATATTTTCTGTTGACGACTGTAGCTTTGATTATGGTATTCTTCGTCGATACTGTCATATATCATGCAGCTTTACTTCATATTTTTTACTTTCATGTTTACTTGCAAGCAATCTTCTTCTTCCTTGGCTGTGTTAGTGCATTTCTACAATTCTTTGCACATCTCCACCGCCAACAGTTGATCAGTGAATTAACGTGAAACCATCGGCAGGACTGTGTATCATGTCTACCGTGTGCATGAGTATTCTAGTGCACAAACACATCATACTAACATGACAGGGATTGACTCCTAAAAGCATTCCTCTGTTGCGCTCAAGAGTTCAAAAACAGACTTTGAATTGAAAAGCACTGACAAAGACAAAGCAAGGCAAATGTGTTTGCAACACCCTTCAACAAGACAATTTAAAGTTCTTCACATAAGACATTAATGCATCGAGGCAACATTTCAAAGAAACATTAGATGGTTTGAAAGACAAACATCAATAGGATTTAAAGGATTAAAACAAAGTAACATCGGAGACTAAAGATCAATCTAAATGCAGAGGTGTCAAAAGGCAAAGGACTAATACTGTGGTTAACCAGCATACATACGTTCTTTTGTGCGCATTACATGTGCATATCTTGCAGGTAAGGCTTATCAGCACCACAGCAAACCTGCATACAAAAGAGCAATCAACCCAATACATTTGTAATTTTACAAAAACACCAATAGGAGAAAGGAGCTATCAGGATTCACATGAATGAACTCCCCTACATCAGATTAAAAATCTGCTCTGCTCACTTTTTTAAATTCTTTCTGCTTTTTCTTCTTTAATTAAAATGTAATATTGATGAGACCAGATGAGAGCAGCTGTCTGCTGTTGTCTCAGGAGATGCCAAAACAGCCGTAGACCGACTGAGAGAAGAATTGGCAGAGCTTCATTACCGCCAGAATATCTTCTGTCAAGTTTTATAGCATCAAATCAATATAGTTTGATTGGATATAGATGAGCTCGTACGAAATTTGGCCACAGGCTTTAATTGAGGCATGAAGTCTTAATGACGCTACCAAAAAATGTGATTTGAATGATTGATTTTTATTGTAGATCTGTGATACATTCGAGCACAGTAACCACAGAGCACAGATTGGACTGATTGAAAAGACAGTGACAGTAGAGGCTCCTCACTGTTGTATCTCGGCTTCTTGGCCTCTCTCCAAACATTCTTGTGAACGCTTGTCTCTCTCGTCTGAGCGATGTGTGAATTTCATCAGTGAGCACTTCTCTGTCTTTAAGGGACTGAGTTCCCCTGGTGTACTCTGTCAATTCCTGCCTTTCTACTTGTTCTTTCAGATCTGAACCTCTGTTTCTCACTCCTCCTGTCCATCATCACCTTCCCTCAAGTCATGCTGAGGAAATATTTATGAATTATGGTCCGTTGGCTGGTCTCAGTTTAATAGATTTCACTCAAAACTCCAGAAAAATCTCTCTTTCTTACACACAAACACACACACACACACACACACACTTAGGTTGGTTAATTAAGCAGCAAGACCGTGATGCACCTGTTTCTCCTGTTCTTCACACAGTCAAAGGTCAGCCTTATCAGCGCCATAGCAGCATCACTTTATCGTTTTACGCCTCCAGTCCTTTATCTTCTTTGTGTGCATGTGTGAAAGCGAGACAGGGAGAAAAGGATGTATTGTCTTCCCTCCCATTTTCACTGTGAGCCTCCATTGACTTTGTCCTCTCGGATTTTTGCACACTTTGATTCTTATTTCTGGAAATATCTTTGGGGTGTTGAACGTGTGTGCTCATGTGTAAGCATGTGTGTGTGTGTGCATGGCAGGGCCCGTCATCATGGCTTGGCTGTATTCTACAGTGCATGTGTCTCCAGTATGTTAGTGATGCTACTGGAGACCCAGCTCTGTTGGAATAACAACCAGGACCCAATGCAGCACTACCAGCCTCCCTCTGGCCATGCCATGTGTGTGTGTGTGTGTGTGTGTGTGTGTGTGTGTGTGTGTGTGTGTGTGTGTGTGTGTGTGTGTGTGTGTGTGTGTGTGTGTGTGTGCCCTCGCCTCAGTCTGCCTCTCTCTAAAACATTCAGACACAGTGATTTAGTCTTTGTATTTTTCCTTTTTTTACTCTTCTCTCTTCAGCAACTAGACAAACTGGCAAAAATCAATCCGCATCACTCAGCGCAGATGTTAAAGAGCGAACAGTCGTCCCTCGCGTACTTAAACGTCCATGGTTAAACACAGAGCAGGTGAAGGAGTGAGCAAGCTATGGATTTGCTGAAATACACCAAGGGGCTTGTCAGAGCATGTAAATAGTTGGTTTTACATAAAGATCTATAGGCATGAAGGAGGATGACTTTAATTATGTGCAAGTGGGATGCCATTACCCTTCATCCTCTGCTGTTACATCAAGGTCGAACAGTGAACTCTCTTGAAATGCAGATTGGCTTGATTCAGTCAGACCGCTCCGTGAACAATGCAGCAGATAAGAAATACGGGCGCTACCTTAAAGGCTCCAATTAGCTCCTTAAACTAATCCTCGCAATCAAGTCTTTAGCTAAGCTAGGTCTTCACCTAATGTGGCCAGTTTAGATTATTAGTATTCAGCTAACTGGCTAATCTAAGATCTGATTCCCAAGTGAATGTGCTACCTTCATTACACCCATGAGTGTACTCAAGTGCAAAGCAATATGAAGGTGTTTCCCACTGTGAATATTTTGTAAAATGGTTGCTGCAGTGAAAACAAAACCCTCACTAGAGGTTTTTATGTGTGAATGTTTGTTTCACCTCAATTTGAGTCTGACTCGTTTACAGAAACGTGGATAACACCCATGTGAAGTTAGGTACTCCAAAAGAAATCTGTGGCATCTATACACCTCATCCCACTTATTGAGGGCCACTGACTATCTGCGCATGTTACCTTGGTTACATGGTATCAGCAATAGCGGAAGTGAAAGTAGGTTAGCGTTGTCGCCTCGCAGCAAGATGGCTGCAAGATGCCCCACCCTGGTTCGAACCCAGGGTGGGGCAGCCCCTCTGTGCAGAGTTTGCATGTTCTTCCCGTGTCTCTCTGGGTCCTCCAGCTTCCTCCTACAGTCCAAAGACACACAGGTTAGGGTAACTGGTGTGAATGAGAACGTGAATGTCTCTATGTGTCAGCCCTGCGATAGTCTGGCAGCCTGTCCAAGGTGTGCCCCACCTCTCGCCCAGCATCAGCTGGGATAGGCTCCAGCCCCCGCGCAATCCCTAACAGGATAAGCAGTTACAGAAAATGAATGAATCAATGAATGTAATGGAAGTTTAATATAGCAGGTAGTTTCGATGGGAAAAGGCATTAAGACGCAGACCTATTTAAGTCTGTAGTTGAAATTTTCCCTCCACCCGCAATCACTGAGCTCTATCATGACAATTCTATTCCACCAGTCACGGCTTCGGCTATCTTCATCCATTGCTCCTTTGCTCTGGGCAGTGGCAGCGAAAGTGAAAGTCAGACACTGGTCAAAGTCGAGGACCTGTATAAAATTTCCTGACACTCCTGTCTCCCATTGCTGGCGATCAGGTTGAGGAGCAAAGACCACAGCGGTCTGTTGGCATTTGATAGTGCTAACCTGATAAAAGGAAGTGGATTCATTTTAAGCCACAGTCAAATTATTTTAAGTGTAGCAGTTATCACTGCGACGGGGTGCCCGTTGGATTAGTGGTTAGAGCAGGCGTACCATGTACGAAGGCAACGACCTTGCCGCAGCGGCCACAGGCTAAATCCCAACCATTGCTGCATGTCATTTCCTTTCTCTCTCCCCCTTTCACACTTAGACTATCTTATCCAATAAAGGAAAAAAAACCCAAAAGAAAATAGTCACTGCACCTGCACAAAGAGAAAGCAGCAATCAGTAACCAGGAGTAACTAGTATTTATCATGTATGCAGGGAATGTGAATAACCTGATTTCTCTGTGCTTGTGAAAGAACCCTATCTCGCATATGAGCATGACTGGGATATGCCTCATTGACGGGTTATTCATGTACATGTAAATGCACTGAATAACATAATTTACCTACAACTGACCTCTGGGACAATAAGTCAAAGGAAGTGTAAAAAATGTAGAGTCTCTAAACAGATGTTTGAGGGTTTTCGCAGCACTAGTTCATATTTAAGCGACAGAATTAAAATCTTGTGTGTAGGACTTAGTCGTCTTCACAGTAAGGTTGCAGATTGCAACCAACTGAAACTGTTTTCAAAGCATTTAGGAGAGCTGTGGTGGCCGACACAAAAATGCAGATGGCTCTTATCTAGACCTAGTGTTTGGTTTGTCTGCTCTAGGCCACTATAGAAATAACATAGTGGTCTCCCTGGACGAGGACCTGCACCCTGTGTAGATATAACTGGCTCATTCTAAGGTAATGAAAACACACCAGTTGTTATTTTCAGGTGATTTAAAACTAATGAAAAGATAGTTATGTATATATCCAATATCTGTCAGTATGTTCACCTAAATCCTACACACTGAACCTTTAAAGGCAGCGCTTATCCAAGGCATACGTATGACCATGAGCAGTTTGTGGAAACGCTTTGATTGTGTTCACAGAGGTGTCTTTTGAAAAATTCAAAGCTGTCACCAGCACCTCCTTTAAAGATAACATTTTTTGTGTGTTGCAGTGGTGAAGTGGCTGATTGTTGCTGATGATCAGGGGAGAGGGTCAGCTGAAGAAAATTTGATATGATTTACTTTGATGATGATTACAGTTTTGATTCTGTGCAGATGGGAGTGCACAAGAGAAAGAAATTGTGTTTGATTTGTGTCAGGGCTAGTTTTCCGAAAACAGGACCTGTAATTCACGTCACATCAGCGGATCAGCATCATCCAAACAACTCGACTGTCACTCACCTTTTATGGCAGGGCTGTCAGGGAGCCTTCGCTCCAAAAATTATATAAAACATAAAGGTTTAAAGTTCATCTTTTACCTAAGAAGCATCCGTCATTGTTCCATCTACATGAGATGCTTATTCTTGATATATGTTTGTTTTCTAAACCTTCTGTTTCTCACATTGTGAATTTTATATCGTAATTTCAGTCTGTGCACAACATCTGTTGCATATCTGTCTGTCTAGAAAGAAAAACTCCTCCTCTATCGGTTTCTCCATTTTTTTTTATCTGTTAAAGGTTTTTGGAGTTTTTTTCTGTATCTGAAATGAGGGTCTAACAATAGAAGATGTCATATATTATTCTAACTGTAAAGCCTTTTGAGGCAAATTTGTGATTTTGGGTCATAGAAATAAAATAGATTTGACTTAATTTGAGCGCACTCCATCCATTGATGAAGATCATGAGATGTGGCTAGCAGAGTCCTGCACAGGGCCATTTTGGAATACCTGCACCTGCCCATATCCGTAAAGCTCAGTATTAGAACTGACCCGTTACCCGTCATTATGTCTAACTCAAAGCTGCACCTGCCCACACCCGTTAATAAAGGTCCTGCCACCAGACATGACCTGCACCTGTGAATAAACACTCACAGGCTACAGTCACTCACATTAGGCTGGGTTCTCAGTTCTTGAATTACAAATCCAGTGGAGAAAAAGTCTCTTCCACTGGTTGCACTCGATGCCAGGATGCTGAAAACATTCTGCGCAATCACTGTGAGGTAAGGAAACGTTTGAGCATGCTCCTCCCACCACCATAAAACCTCAAAAGGATCCTCCTTGGGTGTCTTCAACTCACTGTGGGCTGCCACCTTATCATCAGGATACAAAGTTTCATATCTGGAGTCTTCCGTGTCAGTGACAAATGCGAAGATAGTAGGGTGACCATATTTTGATTTCCAAAAAAGAGGACACTCGGCCCGGCCACGAGATAGCCTACTTAAATGATACTGATACTGGCAGTTTACTCAAAGATGCCTTATAATTTACCGTGGCTACCTGATCCGAGCCCGACGGGTCCCGACGGTAGGCCTAGGCCTACCCGACGGGTCGGCCGGGTTTGGTCAAAAATGTATAAATTGTATTTGGGCTCGGGTCGGTTTCGGTCAGTTTTCAGTGAAAATGTAGTGTAAAAATAAATAAAATCCTATTGTCTGTCCTGTTTATTGCTTGGGGACTGTTATTTACGTGACAACACCTGAACAGAACACACACACACACATGGGCTGTTTGTTTCTACCTCTCCCCTTGCTGGAGGCCTTGGACCTCCCGCTGCCCGCTCCAGTCTCAAACACAGAGGTCTCCCTCTCCGCGGAGCACCCACGGCGCACACCCAGCCTGTTAAATAGCCTGTAACCATACCAACTGTGTGACACAAACTCAGTGCTTTAGTAATTAAATAACTTCGGGCTCGGTTCGGTTTCGGACATAACAAAACAGAATGACTGTCTGGTTTGGATTGAAATATGCAGCCCGTGCCGCACTCTAACACACACACACACACACAAGGAAAACCGGCCACCACCCCCTCCTCCTAATCTTTCTCCTTGTCTATCAAATATATTTGAAGTAGCATTTTCTTGCATCTCACATCATGAATATTCCATATTTTACTGGTCTGCTCCTCAGGGGCTACAATCTGCTTCCTGTTGAACCTTTTGCCTGCTGCTGCTGGATTCATATGGAGAGCCCCTCAGAGAGCTGCTCCACCAAATACAACTGTGTAACTATTTGTGTAATTATGCTTTCACTATTAGTGAGCAAAAATACTGCAAACGTGAGGGCTGACGAGCAGAGCTGGGCCAAATCCCTGTGGGAATTAATCTGGTTTTAATCAGCTTGAAATCATACAGCATATATAAATGTGTACAAATCAGGCAGTGTCAGTACAACTCCAAACAATATAGCACTCACTGTATTGTTTTATATGATAAGATACACCCCTGCTCACCAGGCAACCAAACAGGTTCAAATAAAACTTAGAAAGAGAGTGAGAATACTATCTGGCCTAGTTCTGCTCGGTGGGAAATTATCTCGATATTATACAGACCTGATTTGGCTTTATCCTGCAAGCTACAGCTCCGTCCATGTAGACTTAATTAAGATTTTCAGTCAGTTGTCCTCCTGGAGTTATGCTCCAAATGTCTGCCTCTCTCTCCATTAACTCTGATTTATGACTGCTGTAGTTCAGGCAAAAGATTGAACAAAAGGGTAAAATTGTGCCCTGTATATTTTTTTTGTCCTAACCTTCACAGCAAGTTGGTATTTTCTTGTTCAGCAGTCAAGCCCTGCTTCACTATAATCTCATTTCCATACCACTATACCTGTGGGCTGACCACTATGTACTTGTTTTGGTTCACACCGTCTGCAGAGCAGCTTCACAGAGATATTAAGGTTTAAGTGTTCTCCTGAAGAGCAAATTGAGTGTAGTTCTTGCAGGGGAAGTGTACACACTTCAGACGCTTTGTACCACTTTGCCTACAGTTGAATACCTGCAGCAAGAACAAATAAAAGTGGAAGGTAACACAGAAGATAAAGACGGTAGATTGAGGCGGAGGCCAGGTACAGAAAACAGGTACAAGGTCGGAAGTAATGAAATTATAAGCAACTCACTTAAAGTTAAGGCAAAAAGATAAGAAAGACTTTAACCATGCAGGAGTCAGGCCAGAGACGCCAAATTGATTTTCCAGTCAGTCTAGGAGTGCACAGTGATCTATGGTGTCAGAAGCTGCACAGTGATCCATAGTAAGCACACAATCATTCACCTATTTATTAATGGCAGCTTCAGTGGAGTGACAGGCCCTAAAAGCAGCGTGAACAGGTTCAGAAAGGTTACTGTTAAAGATGTGGGCTGAAAGTTGACTGTGAGACGCTTTCAAGTACAGTGGAAACTGCTTGTAGTGATCACAGTAACAATGATTGATCGATCAAAAAGCTTAATCATTCCTATACTAACGCTGTTTAAATCATTTTCTTAGTCTGCTCACAGTGTTAATTTGGGGTCATTTTATACATGACAACATATGGAAAAACTATTTAAAACCACAGTAATTCTATGTATGCAAATTTTTTTTTAACTAGACTCCCATGATACTTTGCCTTTGCTCCAGCTGGCTTCCTGAGGCTGGTGCTATGTGCGCACTGAAATCATGACCGCAACAGGAAAGTCATTTTCTTTCAATGTAAAACACAGTCTCCTTGTAGCTTAAGACAAACTCCCCAAAACGAGCCAATGAGATGCAGCAGTGAAACTTTGTATTCCTCAGGCTACAGCTAGAAACAGTCATGCCTGCTAGTGATGGAAACAGAAAATGAATGTGTTCAGGGAAAACACTTGTGGTTGAAGCCACCGTAATTATATTAACTGATAATGCCCCTTAATGCAACGCCCACATAGTGAAACAGCTGTACTGTATTTTGAAACTGTCAATAAAATTTACTAAATAGGGAAGCTCTATGTTTCATTACTTTATAAAATACAAATGTCAATTGGATGGTAGTCTGCACGAGAAATGAGGTGAAAAACATTAATAATAATCATCAGCACATAGTGATCAATTTGACCCAGACAGATGTGATCATTACAAATGTTTCCACTGTTAAAAAAGGTTGGAGACTGGTTGATGATTAATCAGAAACCCTGGATCATGATGTGTTGTCTTAATCAGTGGTTTAACCACAGCAGTTTGAAATTACTGGCAATTCCAGTATTAAGTGTGAAATTAGCAATATTCAACGTTATAGGTCCCTGAAATGGCCAAGTTAGGGAGGTTAGGTTTAGAAAAAGAAACATGGTGATGATGTACCTTAAACTAACTCAAAGTTCACTTGTATTTACACAAGACACAAAAAAACGGTGTCCTGGGGAAAAGTCTTGTGTTTTGTGACCCATCCACCACCCCAACCTGCCACCTTACCCAGAGTTCTGCTCTTCATACTGCTTCTTTTCTTCCATCCACACATTGGTGACTATATATATATATATATATATATATATATACAGTATATTTATATATATAACCTTTATTTATTCTCGAGAGACATTGAAGTTACCCTCATTTTCAATGCCATCAAATTGACAAGCCATTAAAATATTGACAGTGATTACACACAACAATATACATTTAACAAGAAAGACATTGATCTGAAACAATTATAATTAAAAACACAATTACCTATGTTTAAGGTCCTAAACTCTGTGAGTGAAGGGAGTGTGTCTAATTTCAGGATGTGTTGTAGTGCGTTCCAAGAGCTAGGGGCATCATAACAAAAGGCAGTCTTACCAATACTTGTACAGACTCGAGGAACTTTGAGTAGCTGCAATTCAGCTAAATGGGTCATGTAAGTGCCTGAGTTCCACTCCAACAAATTTGCAATATATGGTGGTAATTTGTCTAGAAAGGCCTTAAAAATATATAAAAGCCATATATACATACATATATATATATATATATATATATATATATATATATATATATATATATACTATGTTCAGTGCAAGACAACAACCAACAACCTGAGGACCATGAGGTGGAATGACCGGTCTGTTGTCCTGGACCAGGGGTAGGCGACCTGCAGCTCCGGAGCCATATGCAACTCTTTAGTCCTCTCTGCAGTGGCTCTCTTTTGCTTTGACAAAACAACAACAACATGGAAATGAATAATGGTTATTTATTTATTTACTTTCATTGTTAGTTATCATTGCTGTAGGCCTAAAGAAATTCTTACATTCTTCAATTGTAAAAATATGTAGCCTATGCATTAACATTTTGTCAACTAAAATGCTCGTCATCTACAGCCTGGCATTTTTTCATCAAAATTTTGCCAAACCTTAACAGCAGTAGTCTTAAGCCTCCCTTCCTGGGCTAGCAATGGATTCCAAATCCAATAAAGTAAAAGTCTCAGAGGAAAATGCTGAATTTAATAGTGGGTGGACATATTTGTCTGCTTTCAAGTTAAAGTCACAGATGATTATAAATAGCCCACAGCAGAGGAGCCATCTTGTAAAACTTATTTCTGAATGCTCTTTCATTCCTATTTTTAATATCCACAGGCTAATTCAGACTTAATACGCAGTGTTACCATGAGGCTCAAACATGCTTTGCGGGTCTTGGCAGATTTTTCTGAATTATTTTTGATCAAAAATGGCTCTTTTGATGGTTGAGGTTGCTGTCACATTTAAGGGTTAATTTGAGATAAGACTTACAAATCAGGCATTGGTCAGGTGGGAAGTTTCATTCAATGGTAAGAAGCAAGCCTGGAATTTCGTCATTTTAGGGGCAAGGCCACTTGGCCTTTCACGTTGTCAATTTTTTGAGGGCACAAAGGCCAAAAGCCAGGGCAGTGAGGCCACGAAGTAAAACAATGATTTTAAGTCCACGTCCATAATGAATTTAATTTAAGGACTAAGGATCTATAACTATCTGTGAAATGAATAAATAAAATGAACTCAAGTAATAATAATGTGATTTATCATTTATTTCATAGCACTAATAAACCCAATGTGTTTTGAATATAGAACAACCAGGTTTCTGTATTTATAAGCAAACAATCTTAAATATTAGGCCTAAATATTTTTTGTGTGTACATGATAAACTGATTCACTGAACAAGACTGGCTTACAATTATATTTGATGTGTTGTTACATAGCTAACAAACAAACAAACAAACTACAGCAGGGCTATTCAATTACTATTTCAACTGGGCCACATTTCAAAACCAGATCATGTCGATGGGCCACATTTTTAGCAGCAAGCAACCGATCCACTTTTTTTTGCATACATATATATTTATATATACAGGTATGGCCCTCCTCAACATGATGCAGAAACAGACTAAAAAGCGCTATCAATGCACAGAAGCATAATAAGTGACATTAACAGTATCTAACAACACACACTATCTCTCCACCAGCATCTCCCTCTCCCCTCTCCTCCACACACACATGCACACACCTCACCTCCTGATGCTTTCCTTATAGGTCAGTTACACAGGATATAGTTTTATACAGTCCATGGCAGCAAACAGTCATGTTCACAACAACAAAGTCACTACCCAATAATAATATCTCACTGGAATATAAATATTCCTCCTGACATCACAATACTGAGTGAAGAAAGTCACATTATCTCAGCATGAAGACAAACATCAGTATCAGTCATTCATCCTGCTCTCTGTCCCTCCTCTACTGACGAAACTCACTGTCTGCAGGTCGGCTGCCTCAGGTACGTGTTCAGATAAAGTGTTAGCCTACATACAGACAGCTTTCATTTAGTCTGTCTTTAACACTTTGCTGTTAGCACAGCGAGTGCGATGTGCTTGTGTCGACTGTGATCATAAATCATAATAGCGGTGAATGAGAGACTGTGGACAGAGCAGATTGAAATATGGCTTTCTACATGCTGATCACATGTATTGATAAAGTATTGGCTTGGCTGGCAGAGGTTTTATTGCACTTACTCACAGTAACAAGCGTAGTTGTCCTTAACTAGAGTAATATTGAAGTTATATTCCCTTCATCTGCACCACGGCCTCTCTGCTGTTGAGTTTGTGTGTCTGTGTGTGTGTGTGCGCGCTGTGAGGGGTGACATGCCGAGAGCAGGAGAGAGGCTGCAGAATGATGATGAAACCGAAACTTTAAAAAGTAACGCCGATAATGGCGGAGCTTACTATTATTACGGTGTTGATTAAACTTGCCTTGGGTCGTTTAATACCGGGTCTAGGTACCGATCCCTGTCCGGGCATTTGATGAAGTCTCCTGGTTGGCCGGTGATAGACTGGTATCAAACTGTCATTACAGCCCGTCCAAGCGGTTCATGCCAGGCTCAAATCAAACCCACCACTGATGATGTAGGCATGGTCTCATTTGATGTTGCCCAATAAGAATCCAGAATGTCATCGCATTATTTTTTTCTCAAAAGAAGCAGGTGTCAAAACTGTGTTGACAGGAAAGAGGCAGAGGAGAAAACCGCAAAATCACCTGGGGCAGTACGGGCGGGGCATCAAGGCCACTGTGGCCTTAGGGCAGATATTTTTTTCAAGGGCACAGGGCCAAATTGGGAGGGCACGAGAGCCATGGCCCTCGTGAAATTCCTGTCCTGGTGAGAGGACGTAAAGTTACGGCGGCTCGGTTGAGGAAAAGAAACATGGCGAGGACATACCTTAAAATGATTCAAAGTTCACACAGTTTTCATGGGGAAAGTCCAGATTTCTTCCGGATTTCTGTGACTCATCCACCACCCCAACCTTCCTCCTTACAAGACTGCTCCGGACTGCTTCTTTGTTAAACTTCTTTGATACTTCTTTGATAAACTTGCCTTGCCTTGCCTTGCCTACTCCAACCAGCACATTTCTGGTTGGAGTAGGCAAGGCAAGGCAAGGCAAGTTTATTTGTAGAGCACAATTTGTACACAAAGTAATTCAAAGTGCTTTACAGAACAAGAAAATGCATTAAAATCACAATACAAAATAAAAACATAAATAATCATTATAAAATGAACTGTAAAAGAGAGGAGTGCAGATAAGATCCTTTCAGTCATATGCACAGTGACATAGAGCTGTTTTGAGCCTAGATTTGAACATTGTCAGAGTAGAGGCCTGTCTCACATCTTCAGAGAGACTGTTCCAGATTTTAGCTGCATAAAACTGGAACCCTGATTCCCCATGTTTAGTCCTGACTCTGGGCACCAGCAGGAGGCCGGTCCCTGAGGTCCTCAGAGTCCGAGATGGTTCACATGGCATTAACATGTCAGAGATGTACTTTGGTGCTAGGCCGTGGAGAGACTTGTACACAAGCAGAGCTGCTTTAAAGTCTATTCTCTGAGCCACAGGAAGCCAGTGTAAAGACCAGAGCACAGGACTAATGTGCTCGTACTTCCTGGTTCTGGTCAGGACCCGAGCAGCAGCATTCTGGATGTACTGCAGCTGTCTTACGGCCCATTTGGAGAGGCCAGTGAGCAGGCCGTTACAGTAGTCTAACCGACTAGAGACAAATGCATGGATAAGTCTCTCCAAGTCAGGTTTAGACACTATACCTTTGATTTTGGCAATGTTTTTTAGATGGTAAAAGTCTGCTGATGTTATTGATTTGTTGTGGCTGTTAAAGTTCAAGTCTGAGTGTAGAGACTGCTATCAATAAAAAGGCCGCTAAGAGGCTTAAGCATCTGTGACTCGCTCCTTCATTGAATCAGTCCACTTGACAGTTGTATAAGTTTTATTTTGCAAACGAAAGACGACTTATAATACAGTGATCCGACGTGACGGTCAACAGAAAATATCAGAGCTCACTCAACCCTATTGTCTCCATTCCCACCAGGGATTTAAATGCCCAGTTAAATAACTTAAATACATCCATGTGTCAACCACCGGATGTGACATACCTGTACATACGTACAAATAAACAATACACATAAGCAAAATATATTTTGGCTCTTACACTGAGTCCATTATTACCCCGAGATTTCTAACCTGATTTGTAGGTTTACAAAGAAACAATTAAACAAAGAAACAAGGAAGCAGTAGCGTGGTCCCCTGATTTCAGCCTTTCAGAATTTATGGGATGTGTACGAATTTGTTTGCATTCATTTCAGTTGGAAAACATACCAAATGTTTGTGAGAAGAGCCTGACATAAACCAATCATATTTAGACAGTGCATGAAGAATCAGATCGTTTATCAATAGGGCTCAATAGACAGTGATCTGATATTTATGAAACCAAATTTGAGGGTCTTTGTTGGGATTCAGCTTTAAATAATTGGCCAATTTGTAGAGCAAGCAGTAGGTGGTGTATTAATTAGTGTGGGGATTCAATCATGATTACCTTTGATAATTTTTTATAGTACTTTATCAGGTGCTTTGTGGGACCACCAGTAGTAGGGATGATAATTATATTTTGGTGCCTCTCACTTTGGGAAAGAAAACTTGTGGTTGATGGGACGTTGTTGTAGAGCAGGCTATCAGTCTGATAACCTAAAAAAAAAAATTGTGAAAATTACAGTGTTACATGCGCTGTGTGATGTACAAAAATGTCAGGTGGTAAACAGAAGAGCCTGTAAGGAAAATGTGTGCATGTGAATGAGAGGATGCCTGATAAAGATACGGAGGAATCTGTGTTTAGTTATGCTGATCACAGGTGCCCTTCAAAATGTCAGAGCGCCCGGAGTGATTAGAAAGGCTGCAGATAAAGACAACAGCAAAGACTACCCCCTGATGAAAGGAGGAGTGGGGGAGGAGGAGAAGATGTAAGATTTAGTGGTTCAGGTAGAAAGATGCAGTGAGGGAAATGGAAGAGGTGTGGAGGAGAGAGGGTTTAAGGGTTTAAACGAGAGGTGGAGAGAAAGGCCATAAATCAGCGTATGTGTTAGTGTGACATTTACAGAATTGTTCTGGTTTAATTGTGATTATTCGTACTGTTTTATATTCAGAGACTGGAGCACAATGCATCCTGCTACAGATGAGTGCATCGCTGTAACAAATTATGAATGGCAGTAATCCAATGAGTGGAATAAATATGGAATCTATGGGAGTATTTCTAAAATTAAATAAAACATAATTAGATAAGTATAATAAATATACATCATTATCATAATGGCTCTCCACACTGTCCTTACGTGCCGTTTTGTTTCTATTGCCATCATCAGGGGAGGATTTGATGTCTCCCGTATTAAAAATGTACACTGTTGTAATATAATTCAGATAAAAGCTTCATCCAAATTCACATAAATTGAAATGGCATTACCGAAAAACAAACCATGTTAGTGTAATGAAATCACGTCGCCGTTTCCATTCAAAATTTCCAAGGCTGTCATGCCTCAGTTTTGAACTAATTGAAGGATTACACTGTCCTCTATTTAATTCTTCCTGCTGTGGAGGTTCAGTGACCCTGAAAATTCCCAATTGGATGAACACTAAACGTACCCTCTTCAAATGACAAACAGAGCTTTTTCTTTTCAGCTCCCGAAAAGCATTTCTGAGACACTGTGTGCGGCGACAAAATGGAAGTGAAAAAAGCAAATTTAATGAGAAAATGGTGAAAATAAAATGAATCATGATAAAATGGTGAAATTTCATTAAGCAAGAATAAAAAAAGCTGTGATACAAGCTAAAACAATCATGCATGTGTGTCCTTGTCTGCATCAGGACCTGATGAGTGGGTGGTTGGATGTGTGTCTGTGTGTGTGTGTGTGTGTGTGTGTGCGTGTGTGTGTGTGTGTGTGTGTGTGTGTGTGTGTGTGTGTGTGTGTGTGTGTGTGTGTGTGTGTGTGTGTGTGCTGACGGGTTTAGAAGCAGGTAAATTAATATAACAGATGGTTTGAGGTTTATGGCAAGAAATTATTGCGAAAGGTCATAAGACAGAGTTTGACATTTACAAAGGCATACATCTTATTGCTAGTAACGCACACACACACACAGACACACATACACACAAAGGATGGCAGGTTTCAGCGTCTATCCTCGACGAGTTCTTGACAGCAGAGTGGGGAAGACGGGGAGCCAGCATTTGTCTGCAGCTCAGATCTACTTTCGATCAAATATTATTTATCAGGATTTACACGAGCATTTTCAAAAGCTGCAGCTTAAGATGCGAAACATTCTCAAATACTTTCTCTAACACACACACACTGGCAGAGCTCCAACTTCATTACAACAGCACTCTGGCAGGCTGATTGAGTGATCAAAGCTAATCGCATTTAATCATATCTAATCATATGTAATAACCAACACGGAGTGCTCAGGCATGACAAGACTCTCCACTCTTCCTCCATCGCTCCCTTCTCCTCCCTTCTCCTCCCTCACTCCTTAACCCTCCCCCCGACAATCTCAAACTGCCCCAGTCACTCAAACACAAGCCTGAACGTGAGCGAGCGACAGAGGAAATAGGTATAAAGGGAGGGTGTCCAAAAAGCAGAGAAGAAGAAAAATAAAAGAGCGGGTGACAGATGGACACCCTCGGTAGAACATTGAACCCCCAGCAGACGCAGCTTGCAGTACCTCTGTGGTGTTGTACGCTCAAAGAAGGAACAAGATGCTCTTCCTTCCGGCTCGGCTGTGCAACTGTGGTGCTTTATCAGAGCAACTGAGAGAAAAATGATCACAGGCAATTTTTTCCAACATTATCTTTCCAATTTATATTCAGTACACAGTTTAAAAAGCTGTGGCATTTTCAGCCTCTGCGATTTCTCCCAGTGTTTTTCCAAGCTTTGATCAGATTTTGAAGTCCCGCTGAGATTCTCTTTTAGACTACGGTTACATGTAATAATAATGCAGAGTGATGACTAGAACTGATAGGGATTTAAGTAGACCGCACACAGAGCGTAAATATTCTTACAGGATGAATTTCTAGCCGTCACATGGGATGTTAGGAGCTGATAAAGTTGTGGTTGTGAGACGCTGCGGCTCTCTACGCCTGTTTTGTAGAAGGTGAAAATGTAAAAAAAAAAAACCTCGAAGCACAAGCTCAATCTTGCTTGACCTTAAGATATAAGCTGCAGTGTTTTCTCAGATCAGCTCTCCTATTTTCCTATTTCTCTGCTCCTCTAGTTTCCAGACCTCATCTTTATTAAAGCAAAAAGTTGCTTTGAGAGGAGCAAAAAGAGAGAACAGACTGCTCTCACCTTGCAGTTACACTGACCCTTTTAAGGTGTTAGTATGCTGCAAACAAAGTGCTTGTCTGATGATCCCGCTGCATCTGAAACACCTTTCTAACGCATCGCATCGGAAGGGCTGTTTTATTTTTCACAGTTTTCTTCTTTTTCTAAACCAACATTTAGCAAGCACGGCTGCTTTATGCAGAAATTGGCCGGGTGTGTGGGGGCAACAAAGGAAGAATTATTTCATACCTTACTGACATTTTACCAGGGTATACTCTGCATGATGGTAAATGTTTAAAAAACTGAGCTACTGGTGATAGAAGTCATTGTAGCATGTATGTCACTATCTAGCCTACAATATTGTGTGTCTACTATGTAATTAGCCTGCTCAGACTATTCAGTCTTGCTTTGTTTGAATGCTTATAGCCCATAGAATAATGAATGGAGGACCTGATGACACTTCATGTGGCGATATTTCTGACCAGGGTCAGAGTCTGGTAACGTTATTCCCACCACTTGCAATTGCCATCTCTCTCAGCTCAGCTGCCGGTTCCACCCGTAGAGACTGACCTCTGGTGGTGCATATTGTGCACTACAATACATCACCTCAATACAGCATCTCCTTACCAGTTTGATCAAAAGAGGAGCATTTGTATTTTCACACACATTGTCATTAACTGATTAATCAGCGTTGGTTATTTATATTATTATGACATATTTATTATGAATACAGTCCATCTGATGCTGGTTTTGTTTCATCACTACTACAAATGCAGCTGTAGCCAGTATCTAACTATCACTATCCTCATTCATATTTGAAGAAGCTACAAATTATGTTCAGCTACAAAATAAGCCTGAAAAGCTGGAAATCAGAACAGAAGTACAGAGAATTGTTGCATAGAGATGACACACTGTCTCATCTAGTTGCATTGGTGTGAACCGGCAGGTCTTAAGAACGTTGCAGAACGACACATTGCAGGTAGTTGCATGTTTCAGCTCATGTCGTCACAAATCTTTGGTCTGAACTAGGTGCATAAAGACTGACTAGAATGCAGGAAATTAAGTGTTTGACGCTCAAAATTTCTCGGGGGTG
Source organism: Epinephelus awoara (assembly GCA_035609425.1). Classification (NCBI taxonomy): domain Eukaryota; kingdom Metazoa; phylum Chordata; class Actinopteri; order Perciformes; family Serranidae; genus Epinephelus; species Epinephelus awoara. The sequence continues at coordinate 29,716,234 of CM069297.1, forward strand.
GGGGGACCTCCAGACTCCCCCCTGAATATATGTCCACCCAAATCTTGAAAGAAAAACGCAACGCCCTTGCTTTAAAGCTGTCTTCACACAACTCTGTATGCCTCTTCAGAGTATCATCATGCAACATTATGACTTTCCATTATCTCCATCAGTATGATTCATGGTGCCCCTACATTTTGCCCTGCCTTTGAGTGTGGCCACTTAGGAACATAGGAACAGCTACTCCATGGTTGGACAACGTTTAGTACAGACTATTTTGTTTCAGTCATGCATAAGCCTTTACTAGCTGTGATTAGATCCTCCGTGCTTGTCTGTCTTTAGTATTTTTGTGTGTATTTAATTTTGATGTGAGGAGATATTTGATCAAAGTCAAGACACATAAAAAACAGATCTTGTTAAATTTGATCAGACTGATCAGAGGCAGACTGTAATTAAGATAACCACCACTCTCCTCCAAGTTAAGTGCTTCTATCCGATCTTCAAAGCGCTCAGCAATGAGCAGAAAGTAAATATCTTTTATGTAGTTTCTGAACCGTGAGATTTTTTTTTGTCGGTTATACTGCCATACGCCATTTCATTTCATGAATAATCAAGAGCTTCTTGTCAAGTGCTTGGTTTTCACAGTGCCAAAATGAAACAAAAATCATCGAGTGTCCCGAAGAGCAAAACCAACTCCAGTAATCCCTGACGATGTTTGAGTTCAGTTTTCATTTTTTAAGCACCTCACTTGTGCCTCCAACGAGCACAGATTGCTGTGCGTTACAGAGTGTGACACACTTTAAATATTGTTTCAGAGGCCTTCACAGCCTGCCAAGCTGAATATCTGGGGAAGAGCTGTTGAAATGTAAACCTTGTACCCACAAAAAAAAAATAAAACCGTCGCCAAGGCCTCAGGTTCTTGGAGGCGCACGTTGAGATCATAAACAAACAACCAAACAGACATCAGGGCATCTGTTTGTCTCTGTCCTCAGGATGCTTTGCTGCGGCTGGCGGCAGTTGTCGACGCACGCTCGCTTCGAGTGGCCCTTCGAGACAGCATACAGGAGCTGCTACCGAGCACGGTATTTGTGCACACACACACACAAACACACACACTCCACATTTGTACAAACAGCTCAACATAATTGACATTTCCTTGATTTATCACCTGAAAACTAAAAGCTTCCTGTTAGTATTCAGAGTGGCGGAGCTAAAAGCCTCGGCCCTGACATAAGACCAAGGAACAGAGGCCCGGGCCTTGTTGCAAATGGATGAACCTCATCACTCATTAAATTAATTAAAATCTGATTAATATTACAATGAATGTGCACGTTTATGTGTGTGTTTTATTCCAGGAGTGTGTGTGTGTCTACATGCTGGAGGGATACTCGAGGCTGCTATGTGACGACCCGCCACACGAACTGCCACAGGAAGGAAAGATCAGGTGTGTACTCTTTGTGTGTGTGTGTGTGTGTGTGTGTGTGTGTGTGTGTGTGTGGTGTGTGTGTGTGTGCAGTAAACAGCAGATTTATCGCAGTAGAACAAGGGAGACATGAAGAGGAGAAACAGAGACGGCTGTTTCCTCTGTGTGACTAGCAGGTGCCACCTGAATGAATATGAGCCGCGCAGCCCAAAATCGCATCATCACCACAGAAACAGAGAGTCTCATCATAAAGACACATGAGGACATCCTCTGAGTCTCTTATCCTCTCATTTTCACCACCTCTTATTCTTCCCTCATCCCCTATCTCTATTGCTCTCTCATTAAAACTCTCCCCTTATCTCACTTTTATTCCCCTCTTATTACACATCCCTCTCCCTGACAGACTCCTTCCCTCTCTTGTCATCTGCCATCCCACCTTCCCACCTCACGGCATCAGCCTGTCGTTGCCCTTTTCTTCCCTCTCAGCCTGCTCTCTCCCCGAAGAGCCATGAAGCACTAAGCTGGCTGTGTTTTGGTCTATCTACTCCCCCCCTCCCCACTCCGCATCTCCTCTTTCTCTCTCACCTTCAATCCCTCTCCCTGCGGAAGCGTCGCAGGGCTAATAGCCGAGGTGACAGCGCCCGGGGTCCCTCAGTGAGACACGGCGATCCTCTCCTCTCTTAAGTGCTCTCTGAAGCTCTACAACCCCGTGTGCTACTGCGACTGCTGCCCAGGCTTCGGCAAAAACCAACACTGCATAATAGATGAAACTGTCTGTTTGTCAGACAAGAAGCCTTTTTCCAACACCTCATTGCCACACAAACATGGCCTCACACACCAACATGCTTATGCAGACATGAGCGCGCAAGGACACGAGCACAGGCCACATGTACAGTATGCACACACACACACACACATATATACAACACTCACACACACATTCGTCAGGGCTGCATTCAGGATAGAGGTAGTGAGGATATTAAAAGAGCTACAGGGCACTTTGTTACTTTTCTCCCTCCAATTCACCTGCTTATATAAGCCTGTTATCAAGACCTTGGCATACACACACACACACACACACACACACACACACACACACACACACACACACACACACACACTCAATGAACCCATCTGAGAGGCAGAAGGCCACTTTGTTTGAGCCTCATTCCAGCCCACTTTACAATACATGCAAACCCATTAACTGGTCCTTGGCAACCTTGACACACACGCAGACACACACACACACACACACACACACACACACACACACACACACACACACACACACACACACACACACACACATACATATACAAACACATATATAAAGGAAAAATGCACAAACAACTTCGGCCGAGACAGCTTCCATGATTGTTTATCCTCTAAAACTATTTGTTGTGTACAAGATAACTGATGCCTCACAGCCACATAAGCTATTGTTGGAGATACTGCGAGAAGAAAAACACACAATCCAAGGTCTAAAACACACAGAATGCAGTGATACATAAACAATGTAGCTGCACAACTGTTGCAATAAATATTTTGACTTGTAGGTTTATTTCCATCTAAAGCATTTCTTCCATTTTGTGAAACAGGCTTTTTATGTCTTACTTTATATGCAAATAATTAGATGTTTTTGCCGTCGTATGTCATAAAGGTTTAGACAACATTCAATGTGCAAGATTGTAATACAGTTATGACATTAACATTTTACATATTTTAGATTTAAACAGTTTAGTTATTCTTAGATTTCATTTTCAGCCAGTCAGTTACTATAACACCACATTATAATAAATGGACCTGCACTTGGATTGCACTTTTCTAGTGTTCTGACTACTCAAAGCACTTTTACACTACATGTCACATTCACCCATTCACACACTGGTGGAACAGCCATCAGGAGCAATTTGGGGTTCACTATCTTGCTCAAGGATACTTCGACATGCAGACCGAAGGAGCTGAGGATCGAACTGCCAATCTTCAAATTAATGGACGATCTGCTCTACCTCTGAGCCACAGTCGCCTCAAAGTAATGAAGCGAACGAGATACGACTCAAAACGCAGATTTGAATGTACAGTATATCACCGATCGCCTTTCAGCTTACATAATCAGATGCACTCACACACCAATGGCACTGCCAGTTCAGTATCTTGCCCAAGGATACTTTCGCATACAAGCCAGGGATCAAAACGTAGATTTTCTAACTGGTGGACGTCACACTCTACCTCCTGAGCCACAGCCACCAATAAGTCATAAGCACAAAAGATTTATAAATCAAAAGAAATTGGCCTGACTGAACCAATTTCTGTGAGCTATGACTTTTAAAAAAGTGCGTGCCTTTCAACTGTCACTCTCCTTTAGAGTTTTATAAAATGCACAAATGATCACACATATGGACAAACACACAGACTAATAACTGTTATGGCGGAGAGAAGAACTATTTCACGCACTGTCGATCATGTCGTTCATATTCCGTCATCTGCAAATACCTCATACAGAAAATAGTACACAACACAATACCTGAGCTGCATATATATTAAGAAAGACATTTGCACACTGGCTCGTCGTCAGCTGTATAGAGCTGCAGTGTTTCTTAATGACGGCTAAGCAGTTATGACAAATGGGGCTCGTGATGTCGGTTTAGGCAGGAACATGAAGTCATTAGCATCACCCAGATAAATTAATCATTCGCTCATTTCCATGAGTGCCAAATACACACCCACTTTTGCTGTATCTGAGTGACCTATTTAAATGTCCATCTCCAAGTCTCTAACTGTGGTCACCGGCCACCGCTGCACTGTCAACACACCGCCCACCGCGCCAGCTTTGACCTACATGTTATTCAATTTGAGCTAGTGTTGCTGCTAACTGCTCCGAGCTGATTTGTGAGGCTTTAGTCAACCTTATACTTATCTCTATACATCAGACATGTAAATTGCATTATCTAATAGGTGTGTCATTGTTGCACAGCGACAACTAAATAACAGTGTTTTTCTCAGCGCCCCAGGGTAGGTTTTTTGCTCTTTGCCGTGCCTGCGATAAATTGGCTTCACGCTCGTGCAGTAAAGCTGCTTTGACCAAAGACAATACACAAAGGTCAGTTGTATTTGCCACCGTAGTAAACTGCAACGACTGAAGTGGACTGTTCCTCAGTGAGCTGAAATAAATGGATGCACCATGCAGAGATTTGGCTGCAATGGTTTGAGGGTATTTTAGACTCTGTGAGCATGTAATGGAGTGACTGCTGCAATGTGTGTGTGTGTGTGTGTGTGTGTGTGTGTGTGTGTGTGTGTGTGTGTGTGTGTGTGTGTGTGTGTGTGTGTGTGTGTGTGTGTGTGTGTGTGTGTGTGTGTGTAGCTGCTGGGGGTTTCAGTAGATTATTATGAGAAGCACATAGATGATGAATTTACCTGTGTGCATCAGTGAAACTATTTTCCTTCTTTTTGTCCTTCATTTCCATATTCATGCAAGTCTGAGTGTGTTTGTTCACTGAGGTGCGGAGGCACACGTGTGTTTTGTGCATGTGTGCAAATGCGTGTGCGTTTGTGTCATCTGGCAGTCGTCAGTCCAGAATAAATAAATGTATCATATTTTAGCATAAGAGAGCTGCCCTCTGTATTAAATGTAACACAGGCACAGAGCTGCGCCTTTGCCATCATCACACCTGGCTTCACACCTGGCCAGCACCTCCACACACACACACACACACACACACACACAGCCGTATTGAGTTCATATAATTTGACAGTGAATAATAGTTCTATTCAGACATGTTTTGGTTAGTGTCAGTGAGCACAACGTGTCTGTTTTTGTAATGCCGCTGATTATTTTTCCATTTGCTCCAATTGTCTTCCAAATCCCCTCTTCCTCTTTGTCTCCCCAGCGTCTGAGACGCTCCCTCTGTGCTCCTCACACTGTGTGATGTGCTGGAGGTAATTGTCTTTCTCTGTGTCTAGGAGTATCGTGGACCAGCTGAAGCGATGTCAGTGTGCCGGCCTCCCTCCGTCCGAACTGCCAGAGAAATACAGAATCTGCCTCGCAGCTCCGTTACCAGCACACAGAAGAGGTGTGTGTGGCTTTCCAGCATGTGTGTATGTTAAAGGGTGTAGCAGGGGCTTGAATGATGCTGGCAGACAGACAAATGGACCAACATCTGAGTGTGTGTGCTTGTTTGAGGGTGTGTAAGCGTGCTCCTGTTCATGCTGAGGAGCAGAGAGATGTGAGAGCGTGGGAGAAAAAAAAACGAACGGAGGTAGAGAGAGAAGTAGCGAACAAGAGATGATGATTGCAGAGGGATAGGTATGGAGCTGCGTGGGCAATAAAATTGGACAAGAGACCCCCCCCCCCCAAAAAAAAGCAATGAAAGGTCTGTGATGAGAAAAAAATGTAAGAGCTCACATGGAGCGCATCGAACACACTCCGCATTCCTCTTCAAATGAACATTTTTTTGTTTTTATCTAAAAACAGGAATGAGAGAACAACCTGAGGGGATGTAATCATGAAGAGACATCCTAAAGTACACATGCACGACCACTCTGCACTCTGCGGATCAATAAACATCACTGAACATTTCATGTTGCAGCAGAAAGAGGAGATAGTTTGGTACCAGCGTGGTAAACACATCACTCTGTCTGCCGTTTCGCCTGCTGTCCACACATGCACCCCCAAGATCAAACAGATTTTGTCCATACAGATCTGCTGTTGCTTTCTGCTCCACACTGGCAGGAAAAAAAAATGAAAGGAAAGAAAAAACAGTTACGCAAGGACATTAGGTTTATTATTTCCCATGTTCTTTTCCCCTGCATGTTTCTATCAGAACACAGAGAGAGAACAAAAAAGATTAAGAGCAAGACAAGGACATGGAAAGAAAATTGAAGGGGGCCAATAAAAGGACCAAGAATTGTTTTGTCTGAATCAACGCATTACGTAATATAAATGCTTTCCTTTCTTTTTGTATCCGTTCTTTCTTTCAGCTGTTGTCATTCCTCTCTTGGATCAGGAGCAGGACAAGGCCATCGCTGTCTTACTGGTGAGTCCTTGCATTTGAGGACATACAAAAAGGTTTCTAAATTAATAAACTGAAGCAACAAAAGCAAACTCTAATGACGATGACATCACCTCTTCCTGCATGAAAAGTTAGTTGCAGTTAAATGACACATAGTCGTATTTGGTTTCATTCAACAAATGCAAATTAAATGAACTCTACAGAGGCAACAGTCAAGCTCATTCACTGGACTGGACTGAAATGTGTGTGTGTGTGTGTGTGTGTGTGTGTGTGTGTGTGTGTGTGTGTGTGTGTGTGTGTGTGTGTGTGTGTGTGTGTGTGTGTGTGTGTGTGTGTGTGTGTGTGTGTGTGTGTGTTGCAGGTGGGCTGTAATCCACTATCTGATCAGGATGAACTGCATCTTAACATGCTGGAGAAACACGTAAGCTCTCTCTTTATCTGTTTTTTATTGTCACAAATGTAAAAAACAAGAGGGTCAAATCAATCAGAGGGTTTAAAGCACAGCCTGTATGTACTTTACAAGAAGGCGTGACACATCGCCAGCTTTTAAAGGACGCTGCACCTAAAAAGAAAACACAAACTTAAAGAAAATACACCATTAAACATTGCAAAAATATCATCATAGCAGCAAGGATAGAATTTACATTAAAGCAGTGTGCTAAACTATGAAACTCTTTAATAAAATAACCATAAAAACAGCCTTGAAGTTGGAAGTTTCTGAGATCATAAATCCAAAAAGCTTGTTTCTGCTTCTTTAAAAAGTTTATATTAAGACCGCCTGCAGTCCTGGATAGACTCTATTAATATTAAAAAAAGAAAAATCCACCACTGAGTCATTTTATAACTTTGCAGAAACGTGTGTTTCTCAGTATTGATTTCTGTGTAAAACTGGTCATGTTTACTACTTTACTTACTTGTTGTTTTTTTATTCATTCATTTTTCTGGATGAAAGCATCTGATGAAAGCATCTGTATTTAGTCTGATAATTTGCTCTCTCAAATTTTCTGTAATCTCACCTGACTTTGCTCATCTGCAGGGTTGAGTTGTAACGGATTACATGGATTCAGGACTATAAAATGAGGTTACAACAAATCATGTGGGTGTTTTTATTGGACTTTATTTTTTGTAACCCACACAAGACAGTCTACAAATGTGTGCCGTGATGCTCAAATACTTCACTTTCCACAAACTTTTTTGTGTTGTGTAAAGTCATATCCACAAAAATACAGATTGATGTGCAAATGCATATAACTTACTCTAAAAACACATACTTTAATTTCACATGAAAGTGTCACAGGTTTTACAAATGTAAACAGTTTCACCACAGCAAAGACACATGAAGTCGAATTTACGTTTCCTGTGGGTCATGTGACATTTGAGACTTCTTTTTACAAAGCCAAACAAGATTTGTGGATTTTCTTCATTACATTGTCAAGGATTACTTGATCAGATTTTAATTTTGTCTGAAATCATGAAACTGTCTTTCATGATAACAAACTTTGTAATGCAATGGATGATGGGGCTAATTACAATTGCAATGTGATTCATACTTAGTAAACTGAACCACCCCTGTCTGTGTGTTCTGCATACGTGCATGACATCACAGGCCTCAGTGGCGTGCACGCGAGTCCAGGCTGTTCAGACGTCCTACCAGAGGCCTCCTCTCAGCCCCTCTCCCATACAGTCCCACAATGCACTGCTGCACCTCAACGTCTCGGAGCAGGACTACTGCGAACTGGACCGCAACATCCTGCAACTTTGTGGTACGCACACACAAACATACATCGAGGCATGTTAAATATTCCTCCTCCTCCACTCCCTCACTTCTTACATCATCTTTACCTCAAGTATACAAACACCAAACTGTGAAGCAAATATAATTATACACACACACACACACACACACTCAGTGGTATATATGAGGTGTCCTATGTTAATAGGCTATGCCCATCTGGATAAAAAGCTCCATGAATTTAGATGTACTCCGTCAGTTGCACAAGCAATGTATGACAGCTCCTGTGTGAAAACAGACTGCTTCGCAGAAACGCTGTTTAAAATCTCATGCATAATGGAAGTGGACTCGCTAATGCCGTTCCTATGCACATACACACGCATCAGCGTTGTTTACTCCCTGGTAATTGTCAACAAATATGAGTCGGCTTTAGTCTCCTCTGTTTTATTTCCCCCGGCCTCTGCCTCGCCTCTCTGTGCTCCCTGTCCAGCTCGTTCCTTCTGTCTTCATCTGCAGTCCAGACGGTCCTCCATCCCCTGTCCTGTCTTCATTATTAGTCCCTCTGTTAGCCGGTCCCCGCTCACCCTGCCCCGACCTCTTTCTCTCTGTGCATCCCTCCCTGGATTGCTTTCTGTCCACTTGCGTACATGCTCTGCATTTCCCTGTCTTCCTTAGCGCCAACCTGCCTGTGCTCCTCTCTGGTTCTCACTCCCATCACTCACTCTCTCCCTCTTCTCTTTCAGGTGAGCTCTTTGACCTTGATGCGGCCTCTCTGCAGCTCAAAGTCATCAATTATGTAAGTGGTTGAGATCTTTCATATGCTCCATCGTGCACACACACACACACACACAGTTAAAGACATGCAGTACATGCAGAACATGAGATCCTTCCCGGTGACTTGTTCCCCTCGTCCCGTCATTACCTATATCACAAGCTTTTTATCACACAATTGCTTCATCGGTCTCCTCACAGTAACAGTATGCCCCCCCGCCATAAATATGATAGACTCTCTGTGAGAAGGAGGGGAGGAGGTGCAGTGATTGATTGCAGTGAGGTAAAAGCTGTGGGAGAGAGGAAGGATACAGAGAGGGGAGCTATCAGCTACAGAGTGTGCAGAAACCTGACAACAATTTAAATGTATGGAATTATTCACTGATAAAGAAAATATGAGATGGAGAGGGATATCGCAGGAGAGAGGAAGGAGATTTGAAGGTTACGCTGCAACATAGGGACGCAGTCTCAGTCCAGCAGAGCTTCAAGGAAGTCTACTGACCTTACGCACACCTTATGCTCGTGATTCTGTTTTTCGTACTGCTTATTGAGCATGGCGGACTTCTTCTGAATTTTTTTTTAAGACAAGTTTTTGGTAAAGCAGAAAGTTAAGTCAAAGTTTGTCTCCACTAAAAAATCAAGGACTTTTCATTCATTGGTTTTCAGTGAGGATTTGCTGCTTTCATTCATCTTGTGTGATTTTAAACTGAATTTCTTTGGGTTTTGAGAAGTTGAAAATGTCATTTTGGAAGTGTAACAGACGTTTTTTACCTTATCCCGACATTTTATAGAATAACGAATTCATGGATCTAGAAAATAATTGGCAAATGAAATTGATTATGAAAACAACCATTAGTTGCAGCCCTAATATGTCAAGGAAACTCTGGGAATTTATTTCCCCTCTGGTCGACTATCACAAGGGCTCATTATTTTTATACAAAAAGAAAAACTCTGTGAAATTCTTAGTATTTGTTTTCATTTTTAAACAACAGATTTTAAATATTAATCTAAATGAGTGTTAAAAAATGTGAAAATATGATTTTGCACTTTATGCACTCAATGATTAAAATATTGATTGTTTTATCTTGCTAATTAAAAGGATTCTGGTGCATAATCACAAGCTCATTTTCACCTTTTTCTTGTCATTTTTTATTAATGAGGGCTGTTAACTGCAGTGATCTGTGAAAACAAATATATTTGGGGACATAAACTCTTGTTTTAAGGCACTCTGCTCCTTTCCCAAAAAAAATCTGGTCAAATCTAAACAATTAAAGATTGCACCTTCGCTGTTACCTTGACGCCCCAGGACTAAGATCCTCGGGGTGAAACAACACCGCAGTGCAGCCTGCATCTAAAACATCAGCCTCTGATTCCTCTAAACCTGAATTTGTAGTATTTTTTCTGCATCTGAAGAAAGGGAGAGGGAGAAGTCGCGGTGGTGCAAAAAGCTGCAGGGGTTTTCAAATGCATTTCGAATCCGACATGATTTGTTTCGCCTGTTTATTGTTACAGTTGTAAAAAGGGGGTAGCAGGGAGGGAGGAGAGGGAGGAGGGAGGGAGGAAAAGAAGAGGGAGATTGTTGCTTCTGAGGAATCGTCAGTTTGGTGGGAAGTGCTCAGGGCGGCTCTCACGAGATTAACTGTATTTGGGAAAAAGGGGGTGGAGGGGTTTATTATGATATGTGGGTGCGACGACTTGCTTGTGTATGTTTGTGCTGTGTGTGTGTATGTCTGTGAGTTCATGTGTGTTGTTGAGTGCTTGCGTGTGTGACTGGGGGGCGAGTGTATTGGCAGGGGCTGGTGTGTATCCCTTTCCTGCTTGTTCTCTATCCAGCTCTGTGGATTACAGAGAAGAATGATGTGTGAGGAAATGCTGCTCTCATGACTCTCTGTGTATATATATATATGTGTGTGCGTGTGTGTGTGTGTGTGTGTGTTTGTGTGTGAGTGTGATCATGTACATTGTTATGCCCCTACGGTATTTGTGTAGCTGTGCACATACGGGCGTGTGTTCCCACCTCATAGGTGCTTTTCAGTCTATGAATGAAATGTTTCTCGTCACAGATAGCAGCAGAAAATTGGTGGCGACTCTGCAGGTCTTACAAAGCACCGCAGCAGAGACGCTGAGTGCATACACGTTCCTTCATTAAGACGGACGCAGACACCTATATGTGACTTTTTCTGTGATTATGTGGGGAGTCAACATCGAAGAAAAACCTTGATTGTGTGTCAAAATCAAAATTAATTCTTAAAATTGGTTCTGTTATTTGCACAAATGCTTTAATCCCTCATAGTAGTATGATCTAGCGGTAATTTATTTTAATCTTTGTTAATACTTTTCTAAAACGAATGAACAGAATAGAGAATAAATAACAACAAAGCATTTAACTAAAAGGAAAAAGAAAAAGAAAAATATTAACCCTATTTTTTGTTTGTTTGTTGTTGTTTTTTACATATTTTTTAATTTATTTTATTATTATTATCTTTTTCTTTTTTTTCATAATTATTCCCCTAAGAGTGGCTTTCTCTAATTTCAAACAGTCTCTGAATACAATAAGGAAGCAAATGATTGTTTGCTTTGTACATTATCTGTGCAGTTTCAGTACATCACAAAATTTTAAGCATGTGAGTTAATAAGTAGAGCATTGGTTGTATTGCGGCTTTCAAATAAGTTCAGAAATATCCGCACACAGATGCCATAAGGGGAGATATGATGAACTCAACTCACTGTCTTTGCTTTAGTCTTACTCACTGTGTGATGATCCAGGTTTAAGAGTTGATTGATTTGCAGGATGTATGGAGACTTGCAAGATGACACTATGACTGTCACGTTCAAAAAAATGAAAAATCTCCAAACACTCCCCAAATAAACAGGCATTTACAAAAACAAAGCTCAAATCAGTGTGACATTAAACAACTTCACCAAACAATAAAAAACTATGACTAACCAAATACACAGTGGTTAAAGACTGTAACCCACGTGGCGTCTTTCACACCTCAGCACACCTGCCTTTAATTAAAGGGTCTCGAGATGCCAGGTCAGGTGGCATTTAAGTGACTCAGAACATAATAGGACACTAGGACTTGCTAGAAATGGCTCTAACAGGTTGGTTTAAATAATCTTATAGCTCTCTTTTGTGACAGGGAAACAGGATTAAGAGATGATCATGAGGTGAAGGATGCAACATTATAGGAGCATGTACGAGTATGTGTAGACATGCGAGGCAGTTCATAGTAACATGATATTTTTGGAACATCACTGTCCATGAAAATACAGTTGAATAACTCCTCTCACAAACTCTGAATTTACTCCAGATTTTATTGTGTGAGATATTTTAATTCACACTAACAGTTCTTTTTTTGGCACGCCGATGCTTCTGCCAGACAATGCAGATAATATTGAATTATTGCTCCAGTCATTTTGTCCGCCGATGTCTAATCTTATCTTCACACCTCGACTCGGCTCCAAAAGCCCAACTGAGCCTGATAACAGGAGAGTTTTTTATGACTTTCTATCAGGACTGATAGCATGTTTGTGTTCTCCTTCAGCTGCAGCAGCAGACTCATTCACAGTGCTGTTGTTTGCTGCTGGTATCCGAGGACAACCACCAGCTTTTCTGCCAGGTACGCACAAATAAGCATAAGAAGACACAAATAAATGTTACATACTGTTTTAGCAGTGACTCCAATGAATGACCTCTGACCTCTGTGACCTGCAGGTAGTTGGAGACAAAGTCCTGGAGGAGGAGATCAGCTTCCCGGTGAGACCACCAAACACGAGAATTCATATAGATATTTATTTTGACATTATTTGTATATAATGGTGTGTTTGTGGTCTTCGTTCCCAGTTAAGTAAATCACGCCTTCATTCATTCATTCATTCATTCACTTGAGTTTTTCACACTGAGGTCATACGATAAGATACATTCAGGGAGGTTTGGTGCCATTTTTATCAAGCATACTTTTAATGCAAGTGTTGCAGGTCTCTCTGACTGACACGGTAGACTAAACCCCCACATGTAATCTTTTATAATCCCTGACAGGGGTTATAATTAAGAAATTTGGGCAAGTAATCACTTCATTCAGGTCGCTTTAAGTCTCCCGTCCCCAATTTTGGCGCCGATGTAGTATTTGTAACAGGCTTTATGGTGCTAATAGACCTTGTATCTGAGGCCAAATGATGTGTGGAATATAAGGACACAAAGAGAAACACACACCCGAGATGGGTTATTTGTGTTAATTTAACAAGAGAGGTAATAGACTCAGAATAAACAAGCTTTTTTAATATATTTTAAAGAGAATCACCAGGGACTCTCTCGGCAATTATGATTGCTTCCTGTCTCGCGGGTTCATTACATTGTTTTTCTTTCAATCACACGGCCTTTATCGCTCTCCTTCTCTCTCTGTTCAGCTGATGTTTGGACGCTTTGGTCAGGTTGTGGAGAAGAAGAAATCGATTACTCTTCAGGACATCAGTGCTGTAAGCAGTTTCTTTCTTTCTTTCTTATCTATTTATCTATCCATTTATTCTGTAGCTATATCAAATTGATTTCTCCACTTCTTGTCCTCTCAGGAGGAGCGAAGGCAACTGTCCAGCATGTTGGGCTGTGAGATCTCCTCCATGCTTTGTGTACCAGTGGCGAGCAGAGCCACCGGTCAGGTGGTGGCTCTAGCGTGCGCCTTCAACAAGCAGGGCGGGCAGAGGTATGTATGTGAGAGTTTAAACTGCAAGCTATCATTAACCCTTTTCCATTTTGCGATCACAAGATCACACTGAACCATTTCATGTGCAGCAGATTTCCTACGGAAAACAGACATGTTTTTAACCTCTTGGCTTACCTTTAAAATCACTGTAATTTAGCCACCGCTGGTTTATTGCTGGAGTATATTTAAAATGCTGGGATGTCAGGCTGAAGATGATTTGGCTTTTCCTAATTCCTGAAGCCCTGACTCATGGTAGATACAAAGATTTATCTGACAGCGGCTTACAGTAATGTTGGGATGGGTTGGCCTGATTGGTTGAGCTCAACGGCTCAGATTTGTTGAGTTCATAGCAGTGGAGAGTTTGCTGCTGTTTCCACTGCAGTCTGCCGCCAACCAGCAGAATGTGGTGCCCTCATGAATGCATACCATCACCCCGTGTGTGTGTGTGTGTGTGTGTGTGCGTGTGTGTGTGTGTGTGTGTGTGACGATGCAGATGGCTATGCGATGATCTAGAGTCGGGTCATGAGTCTAACAGCGGGTGGCTTGGCTGCCTGGTTTGGCACCATGTCTTGGCATGTATTTGTGTGTGTGTGTGTGTGTGTGTGTGTGTGTGTGTGTGTGTGTGTGTGTGTGTGTGTGTGTGTGTGTGTGTGTGTGTGTGTGATGCTGCCAGGAGCAATGCTGCTATCTCCTGAATACAGAAGTCCATAAAAACACACTCCAGCTGTGGCTGTGTCTGTGTTTGTCTGTTTGCTTAAGGAACTGTCTGAGAGAGTAAGGAAAGTGTTATCTATCTATCTATCTATCTATGTCATCCAGGTCATGGCAATCTTAAGTGCTATATCGTAGGCAACTGGACTTGCTTGAGTTTCTTGAAGATGTTTCGCCCTTCATCCAAGAGACTTTTTCAGTTTTGACGGACGGGTGCAGAGTCACAGGCTTTAAACTCTGTGTGGGTGTGTGAACCCTTACAGAGTCAGTATGGTCACATGTGAGTCATTGGTCCACCCGGATGTTAGGATTGGATGGGTCCATGTGTGAATGGGTGTTAAGGGCGTCTGGGGAGGGATCCCAAGACTGCATTGTAGGTCCGTCCATCCATACATCCATCTATCTATCTGTCTGTCTGTCTGTCTGTCTGTCCATCCATCTATCTATCCATCCCTATCTCTTTGTCAAGCAGCACGTCTCTTTGTCATATGTTTAAATGCTCGGAGATTAGTGTATTACTGTATTTTATCTCTTTTTCTCACTAACAAACACACACCTCACATGCACACTCACACACTGTACACATGCTCGCGCTCCCGTACAGTACAATCCCTCTGCTTTCCATGCTCTCTTTCTCTCTTCTTCTCTCTTTCTCTCCCTCTGAAGACTAAGATAGATGAGAGGGGATCATGTCGTATAATTTCTCCCTCTGCCAGTGGCACAGATGACAGAGCTGGCATCTCATTACCATAGTAACAGCAGCAGGATTATGGTCACAACTGTGCATAAAATGTGATAAATCTATCCTTCGCTTCGAGCACAGTCATCCAGATTTTAGCAGAGACATACATCTCTGAGATACATCCCCTCATCATATAGATTGCATATTCATGTGCACAGTTCTCTCTGCCTGGACTCTTCAAAGTGTAAATTACCCAATTACCCTAGGACACAGGTGCATGGAAACATATTGTGATACCAGTAAGTGGTCATAACTCAGTTTTGATGCCAGCAGATGAGAACACTGCGCTCTAACCATTACAGAGTGACGTGTGACCTCATGATAAACCTGAACCCTAAGCAGCAGTGTAAGAATATAAGGATGTATAAGGCCAACATGGGATGAGAAACTGCAGCCAACCCCATGGGACCCTGCTGTGTGTCTGACTTCAGTTCCCTGGAAACTGACTCTTGCTTGTTCTCACTCTTGCTGCAGAAATGGAGACTGATTTACAAGAACCTCAATGCTCTTTACAAGAGTATCGAGAGTATGAACTTAATTGAGCTTCCCAGGCCTTTTCCAGACTCGGGTCAAATGCTGCCTCCATCCAAACTCAGGGACAGAAAGCCCTGGAGCCACACACCGCTCCGCACAGCAACACTGGTGGCATGCAGCACATTGCCACTGCCCTCTGTAGGCTGAGAGAGAGAACAGCAGGCAATTACCAGCATCACTGTGGTCACTGCAGATAATTTCATTCATCAGTCTTCATTTGCCTCCTAAATGCTCTCAGGTTCTCCAGTCATTTAATTTTAAAGGAGATTGACAGCCATGTTTAACGCCCACAGGAAACCAGAGTTTGCTTCTGTTGTGATTTAGACATATTACAGTAACTGAAGTCTCGCACAGCTGTAAGTATTTTTTAGATAATAATTATGAATCAGGCCTGTCTTTGGCTGCATTATTTTCATTATCAATGAATCCACAGATTATAATCCATTAACTGTTTAATCTATAAATTGCAGGGGTGGAGGGAGTACTCAGATCTTTTACTTAATTTTCCAAAGCCCGAGATGACAGAGCATCTGAAGATATTCAGTTTACAATTACCTGCAGTGATGCAGGCGTTGCACCGGTCCGTCGTGGTGAAGAGAGAGCTAAGCTTTTGATTTACTGGTCCATCAACCCTCACCTATGGTCATGAGCTCTGGGTAGTGACCGAAAGAATGAGATCGCGGATATAGGCGGCCAAAATGAGTTTCATCTGTGGGGTGGCTGGGCTCAGCCTTAGAGATAGGGTGAGGAGCTCGGACATCCGGAGGGAGCTCTGAGTAGAGCCGCTGCTCCTTCATGTCGAAAGGAGTCAGTTGAGATGGTTCGAGCATCTGATCAGGATGGCACGTCCCACTGGCAGGAGGCCCCGGGGCAGACCCAGAACACACTGGAGGGATTATATACCTCATCTGGACTGGGAACGCCTTGGGGTTCCCCAGAACATTACTGTTTATATGCTTCCACGTTGGCAAGAGCCGTCGACAGAGGCGTTATGTTTTCAGCTTGTTCATCCGTCTTTGCAGTAACATCCATATTTGAAGCGTTGTCACCTGTCGTGGCGACATATGAGTCCGTACTTCAACTTGACATTGAACCATGACGCAATAATTCTAGTTTCCTGCAAAATGATTAATCTGTTACCAAATTAGTTACAGAGTAGTTTTCTAACCATCAACCGATTGATTAATTTGCCGTTTCAGCTCTACATTCGTAAACGTTTTGAGTATCTGATGTCCCACAGCAGCCTATTAGCTCTGTCTGAATTCTGATTTATCATGCAACTGTGTGTGTGTGTGTGTGTGTGTGTGTGTGTGTGTGTGTGTGTGTGTCTGTGTGTGTGTGTGTGTTCTCCGCCGCAGACACACAGAGGCAGATGAGCATGCAATCCAGCACTGTTTCTGCTACACTTCAACAGTCCTCACTTCAACTTTGGCCTTCCAGAAGGAACAGAAACTCAAAGTGGAGTGCCAGGTACTGCACACGCCCACACTGACACTCCCTCACACACACTCACACTCTCACACATACTGTATACGCATACATAAATATGCATGAAGTTAAAGAGCTTTTCCTGTCCGCTGTCTCTCCACACAGGCACTCTTACAAGTGGCCAAGAATCTCTTCACACACTTGGGTAAGTCCTGCCTGTCTGTGTCTGCGAAGGAAGAACGTCGTAGGACAATTTGCCTTAATGGCCGATATTTAAGTGATCACCTAGTGAAACGAATGGCGCACGTAATTGAATGAGATATTACCGAAAAGGTGATTACACCCAGGATCATAACCATAAAATCAAAAGGGCATTAAAAGTGATGGCTCCACCTCTCCATCCTATAATTACACTGAGTCATTTAGATTCGTATCCAACAGTAAGCACCAACTGTGGAAGGAGTTGTTGATGATTCATCACGATTGCAGGTGCAAAGAATTGATCCACTGGTAGAGCAAATTGCCTCTCACTGTACAGAACCGTTGATTACAAAAGCTCTTATCAGCTCGTACAGCCGATCCAGCGCTGTACTCACTGTATAATCTCTGTTTTTGTCTATCTGGGCCTCGCTGATATTTCCTTTAATTTCCTCTCCTTTCCTTTTGTTTCCGCTCTCACCCACTCTCTTTCTCTCTGCCTAATTCTTTCAGATGATGTGTCAGTGCTGTTACAGGAAATTATAGTGGAGGCCAGGAACCTCAGTGGTGCAGAGATGTAAGCCCTCTGATTCATCTTCAAAGGAATGTTTCAACATGTGTGTGTGATAGAGAGAGAGCGTGTGTGTGTGTGAAATGTGAATGTCTTTATCAACATTTGAAAAGGCTATCTTGGCAATTTGTTCTTAACCGACTTGCCGCATTTAATTAAAGTTACAAAATGACCTGAGATGAAATGAGATATTCTCGTTCCCTCTCTCCTCTAGCTGCTCCGTGTTCCTGCTGGATCGTCTCAGTCATGAGTTGGTGGCGAAGGTGTTTGACGGAGGCGTGGTCAGTGACGAAGAGGTACGACACACGAGCCTCCAGTTGCTCACATGCACAAACACATTGACCGGTGACCTTTTCAGTGAGAGACGTTTTACCTTTATTGAAGAGACAAGGGATGTAGCTATATATAATGAATGTCTCAGTACCGCTGTGGGACTGTGAGCAGAGATATTACATAGGTATTTAACCAATATGGCTGCATTTTGCCGTCTTTCCTTGTCAGAAATTGTTCAACATTAACGCTTACCCATCTGACGAGTAACCTCTGTGTTGGGGCAAGTGGATGCCTCATGCAGTTGTCTGATCGGGGAAGTGAAAGATAAAGGATGTCTAATGTGGCACAATCTGAAAATAAATCGTGTTCAGTATCGCTGAAATGGTGCTTTTTAAGTGTTGAACAGGACTGATGAGGAAACTATGACATACTGATCCAGCGATGTTGTGTACGACACAACCTTACTAACATTAAATATCTCAGGAACGCTGCAAGTGAGAGACATAGATTTTTTTGCCATCATGCTGTTCCAAAGAGAGCTCCCGTGCAATAGTATCCCTCTCAGACGTTTTTTACTCCATTCTTGAACTGCTGTGTCTTTTTGGAGACTTTGTGAAACAAGTCCATGATTATAAATCCAAACGCAAATGTCTTTGTTAAAACATTCTCACTCCCAACTCCTCAAATACCAACACTGGTCAGTGGCCCTACATGTCACATTCTAGGTGCCTCTCCAACTTTGGTTTTGGACGTTTCGGGAGGGCGTGTCAATTTGTGCTTGTTACATGCACTGTGTCTTTTCAAAATAATCTTCCGTTTTCACATTAAATGATCAGTTTCCACATGCTGCACATGATAGCACACTACCTTGTTGTTAAAGTCAATATTCTGGTCTTTAAATGGGAAAAGAACAGTGGTTTTCCAGATGAAAGTCTAGATGTAGTGGCAGTTTCGAGGTTTATTGAGAATACAAAAAAGGAAAACAAAACGACAGACCAAGTCCTTCCAAAATTTCATCTCATACAGTTACCGTTATTATACTTCAACACTGTGTAATACGGTCAAAAACTTATTACAATCCAACTCAACACAAACTTCACATCGTCTTTTACACAACGTTGTCCACAGACCTTTTGTTGTGCGCACTGAAATGCCTTACAGCATCAAACCTGGCGTAAATAACTTGTACCTGCATTTTAACACATGAATAAAGTGAATATAAACATAACCTTAGTACAGTCCACTACCACACACTGTTTAAAATATACAGAAACTGTTGTGTAAACTTAAATATCATCAGAACCTATATGAAATGTCATATCAACACAGAAGTACTTACCAAATACGTGCTTAAGTGGCTTTTACACTAGAGTTTGTTTGAAACTTACTTTCCTGCTCTTTATACTACAGCAGTTGCTCGGAGCGTGAAAAATGCCACAGCCCAGTGCGTCTCATAGCACTGCTAAAAGGTGCCCTCTTGTCGAGGGCCACCTACCGAGCGTTAGCATTTGATAAGTTAGAAGTGAGAGCAGGTTGTGTTAGCTGTGTGGCTGTCTCCGATGCCTGGAGCTCTGATGCGTTCACAGTGTAATGGCATATAAGCGACCGTCTTGTGTTTGGCTTAATATGTTCCTCTAACCCAGTGGTTCTCAACTGGTGGGTCGGGACCCAAAAGTGGGTCGCGGTGTCATTTTGACTGGGTCGCGGATTCACATATCCTTGTGAAATATTGTAACTTTTTTACTCAAACTTTATGACCCTTTTCTCAAAATCTTAAAACTTTTTTCTAAAAATATTATGACCTTTTCTTAAAGTTTTACGATTTAATGTTTTTTTCTCAATATTTTGACTTTTTTTTAAAATTGTATGATTTTTCCTTAAAAACTTACCTGTTTCTCAAAATTTAATGATTTCTTTCTTAAATTTTTACCACTTTTTTTGAAAAATTCTTGATTTTTTTTTGTAAAATTGTACAACTTTTTTGCAAAAAAATTGCAACTTTGTTCATGTAATTTTGAAACTTTTTTCTAGAAATGTTTTCTAGAAATTCTCAAAATGTTAGTCTGTATATTACATACAATAGTCAATGCAAAGATGATTAATAGACATGAATACGCACCACAGGGCTATTGTATTTCATGAAAAATGTCATAAAATTTCAAGGAAGTGTCTGTGAAATAGATTTGAGAGGAGAGTAAAAAATTTGGGTCACGAGTTAATGACTGAGGAAAAATGTGGGTCCTGAGGATAGACCAGTTGAGAACCACTGCTCTAACCAACTAAAACTGGCCAATGAAAGATTTTTCAGTAAGGAAATGCAGCATGATATTCAGCAAAGGTCCCCGTCCAGACTAGAATGCAGGATGTTGTGATTATATTTTCAGCGTCATGGTTGCATTGTTATGCTCTCGCCCTACATTTCCTGTCTGACTGTACTGCCATCAATCAAGAGAGTTAAATTGTCTCTTGATGACATGAGCATGTGTGTCTGTCTGTGCGTGCGTGTGTGTGTGTGCGTGTGTGTGTGTGTGTGTGTGTGTGCGTGCGTGCGTGTGTGCGTGCGTGCGTGTGTGTGTGTGTGTGTGTGTGTGCGAGTGCAGAAGGAGTTCCGTATTCCAGCAGATCAGGGTATTGCAGGTCACGTGGCGACTACCGGCCAGATCTTGAACATTAAGGACGCCTACTCCCATCCTCTCTTCTACCGCGGCGTGGACGACAGCACCGGCTTCAAGACTCGCAACATCCTCTGCTTTCCCATCAAAGATGAGAACAACGGTAACAACAATGACTTCCACACCAACACCCACAAAAACTTCTTTCATTCAACATCCCAAAAAAGTCAAACGTTATTTTCTTCATCAGACTTATTTGTAAAGCACCTCTCATATATAAAAGTCAACCCCAGATTCACTCTGGTTGGGGTTTTACCTCACTATATGCACATTTTTCAGCGCTGTGTCTCTTGGATGCCTGCTGCTTATGGTCTTACACCTGGTTGCTAACTTTTTATAAAGCCCTGACCTCACCTGACCTCTGTGGGGGTACACACCCATAAACATCCTGAACACAGACACTAAGATGCGAAGAAGAAATCCAGGCAGAGGGCAGAGCCTCTGCAGAAAAATACAGCACTGCACACTTGTAGTGGCTCATAAGTGATGACTGATAAGGAATACTTCTGTATGGATCTATACATCGTTTGTTAGGAAACTTCTGCATAATATATCTTTAAGTTTAAAGCACATTCAGCTACTCTTGGGCAGGCTCTCAGCAGTTTGGAGCATAAATACTAAATGTTTTTTTTCTGCTGTACTTTAACACAATGTGACAACAGCTGTTATCTGTAGAGGGAGGTGTGCAGTTACTCTGTAGGGTCCAATAATGCACCACTAATGCAATAGCAAGGCTACTGATAAAACTATACCATTGGTAGTTGCTCCTCTATTGTCCTCTGCAGCACAGCTTCCCTTCCTGGGGGCCCCAACTCCCACTAGGGGTCACCAAAACATCACAGCGGGGTTGTGGGGCCTCCTTGATTTAAAGCGATGTAAGAAAACTCTTTCTTAAAAATATACATTAGGTCTATGTGTCAGCATTTCATTTATTTCTGTAAGGAAGACTAAATAAATATGTTATTTTTAAAGTTTAGGTTGGGATATAAGCTTGAAAAAAAATTCCTAGGATAAGGACACAATAAAGACCTGAACACAAGCTGTATTCACAGAGCCTTCACACTGCTGAACAGCCTCATCCTGCGTTAAGTAAAAGTCCAAAAAAAGTTGTCAATATACATGATGAAGAATGTTTCTTTGTAGTCGGAGGAGGAATGGTTAAATTGATGTCAGTTATTCTGTGCTGTTATTGTTGTGCATTGAATATAATAATAACATAAAATATCCATAAAAATATGTCACTTGGTTCGGGGTTGTCAGTTTCCTCAATGATAGAAAAGGTTCACATAAGGAAAAAGGTTGGGAATCACTGCTCTACAGTGCCTACTCTTCCCTTTTCCTTTTAAAAATGAAGGTTTCCTCACAGGTGCTCTCCCAGAATAGCACAAAGAGTTGTTACATCACAACCTTTGCTCCTAAATGTTGAAGTGCATAAAGTGCGCCCATCCTCAGTCTGCTCCATACTTAGAAATTACAGAAAACTCAGATGCGGATGGTGCTCCTTTCTTCTTGCTGCGAGCAGACAAACTTGAGATTCTGTGTGATTTGTCTCCATACAGAAAACTGTCAGATTAAGAGTTAAAATTCAGGTCTTTTTATGTGCAATTAGCTTCAGCTGCAGTGTGAAATTAATTTAAGTTAGCAGAGCTATTTGATTCAACGTCTGTTCTGCACCTCCCAAACTGTTGCATTCTGGGCCTCATTTTCTCGTCCTTGACTCTCTCCGTTTTTCTTTATCAACTTTCCCTTCTTCCCTCTCTTCAACTCATTGCCTCCCTCATTGTCTCACCTTCTTTTTCCCCTCTCCCTCTTTACCTCTGTCCTCCTCTACGTTCTTTGAATCGTCCTCCCTCTAGAGGTGATTGGGGTGGCAGAGCTGGTGAATAAAATGAACGGGCCGTGGTTCAACCGCTTTGATGAGGACCTGGCCACGGCGTTCTCCATCTACTGTGGTATCAGCATCGCCCATGTAAGTCTCCTCTCCCGCTGAAAGAACTGACTCACTGTAACCTTTACATTTTCTTTTTTTGTCTCATTTATTCATTTTTTATTCAAATAAATTATATAACATGGTAATAGTGGAGTAACAAATCATGACAGAGAGAAAGAAGGAAGATAAAATATTAAAGAAATGTTAATAAGATTATAAAGAGTAAAGACAGAAAGAAAGGAAAAAGAAAGAAAGAAAATAAATGACCACATAAATATTAGTTCATAGGATGTAATTTGTTGTTGGTGATCAGAGGATGCATTAAGGCACAGCAACGTATGTACCATAAATACACACATACTCACACAGATACACACCCATGTGCATACCTGTGCAAAAAGACGAAGACATCAATACACTTAAAGGTCCAGTGTGTAGGATTTAGGGGGATATATTGGCAGAAATGGAATACAATAAAATAAGTATGTTTTCTTAAGTGTATAATCACCTGACAATAAGACTCGTTGTGTTTTCATTACCTTAGAATGAGCCGTTTATATCGATGTCAGGAGCAGGTCCTCATCTGCGGAGATCACCATGTTGCACAACATGTTTCTACAGTAGCCCAGAACAGACAAACCAAACATTGGCTCTAGACAGGGCCCTTCACCTCAGCGACAATAGTTACCAGCACTTTGGAGAAGTCGAGACAAATAGTTCAGCTCCTGCTTTAAAACATCTGGATCTTAAGTTATTAGAGAAATAAGTTGAGCACACATTGGCAGGTGTCGGGCGAGTGGCCTTTCTCCGACATCCCAAACAGCGCTGGAGAAACACAGATTTGAGGGAAAGAGGATGCACAACTCCAATTTTCCAATCGTGTCCAAAGAAACTAGTAGGCAACAGCACTCACAAGTCAAAATGTTTTAATAGGGCAACACACGGCCAAACAAAATGACAGACGCGTTCATCCTAAGCCACTGGATACACTGAAGAAGGCTTAGGCCGAAACAAGTCTGTCATTTTGTTTGGCCATGTGTTGGCCTATTAAATCATAGATTTTGACTCTAGTCTTTTGTGAGTGCTGTTGCCTACTAGTTTCTTTAGAAACACAGATTTAAAATGCAAAACTACTTCTGTAAGTGTTGTTACTGGTGTAAGTCGCCATGTTTTTTATTTTGGAGAGGAAGAGGCCACTGCAGATAGTTTAGCTCACAGTAAAAACCTCCTGAACGTCTGGTTATCAAGGAAAATAGGTGAGCACACATTTGCAGGTGCTGGCCAAGCGGCCTGTTTACGACGTGTCAAACAGTGTAGGAAAAACACTGATTTGTAACGTGAAACTGTTTTAGCGCTTTTACCAGTTTAAATCATCTGGTCAGATTGTTTTTGATAGGAAGGGACCTCCGCGGATAATGTGGTTCCTGGTTAAACCTCCTGATGAATGAACAATGAAGGAATTCTAACCAGGAGCAGTCGCAGCTGGTTGTAATCTGCAACTCTCATCGCTAAATCCCCCAAAATCTTACACACTATACCTTTAATATCATATTATGTTTTAGCTTTTACATCTGACAGGAGGGTCTTTGGAAATATTGCATGTTGTATACCTCACCCATTTTCTGTCTCTTTCTTTAACGATATGAACTTGTTTTCTAATTCTCACGATTATACATTTTATTTACAAGATCCCTCCATTTAGAGTTAAATAGCTTTTATATTTTCTGGTTCGGTGTGTTGAATAACAAAAGATGTCTGGTCAAATTGTTTCTAGTCTCATTTATCAAACCGTCAACACGTGAAAAACAAATATGCTACGAGCCAAGCATATTAATGATAAAGTGCATAAACAGCACAGCTGCGTCTCACTTTAAAAACAGAAGACAGCTTCTATCACTTTGCCTCATTATCTCTGTTAGCAGCAGCATGAAACATTAAAAAGAAATAAATGCAATATTTCTTAAGCTGCACATTCACCTCCGTACTCATTGTAAACAATCCGAGGTCATTAACTCAGCTTGATTTTAAACGTAATGTTTAATAATGTCATCTCTAAAAGCTCTGTGCGCCATAATAGTCCTTAATTAAATTTGTCTGCATGAGAGGAAGAAAGGGAGGTGTAGAGAATAAGCCTTTACAGTGTATCCGTCATTAGGAGTCTGTTGCTCCTCAGAGCAGTGTGGTAGATCTTTTGTTAGCGCTGTCAGAGAGATCGATCCTGTCGGCATCAGTTCAGTGGGAGCAAAATGCTCAGTCACGGCAGAGCTGAGCGAAGCCTCGGGGGAAATTTAAAGAGATTCGGTCTGTGATAGAACTGAGTGGCTTTTATGGTGTTGTTCATAGGCATTGTATGACTGCTGCAAACCCATTAACACGCATTCTGCTGCGCCAGCGTATGTAGCTCATGAAGACAATGATGAAGATGGACTGTTATGTTTATACTGTGAGGGTGTTTATCGTTGACACTAATTTCTAATTGTTAGAAAATCTGTCAGAATCTTCAACAACCCAGTATTTATTATAATCTCGTATTTTGTTTTCCATTTGCCGTAAAACAGGTTTTTCAGAATGTGATGATGAAACTTCGTCACCCTGTTTCTCATTACTGCAGTGCCTTTCACCTTTTACCAGAACATGGTGGATTAAAATTGTTTTTTAAATGGATTTTTCCTGCATTCACAGTTGCACTCAGGCCGTCACACAATTGATTTGAGCAATTTAGACAATTATAAGGGAATTAAATGGTTAGTTGACTGATTATAAAGCATGTTTACAATTGATTTCACATAATGTGCCATAAGGAAGGCGTTGTAATGGAGGCTGAATTAAATCACAGGCACTGGATGAAGGAAGGAAGCAAGGGAGAAAAAGAAACAGCTGATACAGACAGTACAGCTGTGATGATATTCAGCATTTCCGATTCACCTTCACATTAAGTGGCTCTTGCAGCATCTGACCTTTGCATGACTGCAGGTACTCAATAGTTTATCTACAAACTATAAAGATATTTGATTGGAAAAATAATTGCCTTCTAGGCAGCTCGTTAATCATTCAAACATGCCCACATGCATTATGTATCAGTGCTTACGCTGTATCATGGTGTACTGCATGTTGGGGCACAAATAGGTACAGCAGGGTGATCTGTGATAAGCAGGAGACCAAGTTTGGGAAAACTTAGAAAACATTAGACATTAGACATTAGAAAACATTTATGCTAACTTTAAAGCAGTGGTTCCCAACTGATGGGTCGTGGTCCAATAGTGGGTCACTTCCGCAAGTGACCCACAAACGAGTCAAGTTTGTATAAAAACACACTTAATTTCTGGCACAGAGCTTTTATTTTGAGGTGTGTCCTGCTGTAGATTGAGTGAACAACAGACAGCTACTTAACAGAGAGCACGACGACATGCCCAAACACTAGTGTGATGCTGAATAGACCCACATTAAACTGTGTGGACTAATGACGAAGGAGAAATCTGGACCACAGTTGGGGACACCTGCTTTAAAGGAGCCTCCAAATAATCATTTGTACTTTAATTACTCACCCTGTGTTAAGATGAATTTGTGGAAAACAAAAAGTTTTCCTTTCATGCCTCCTCTGTGAAGAAAGAATCGAAAAACAAAGAAAAGCCTTGATGAATTACAGTAAAAGGGGTCCACATAACAACAGCAAAACTACATCAAAACATCAGTTTAAAACCTCTGACACAACTCATGCAATCCATATCTCATTTAGTCAGACATACGCTCAGTACTTCACAGTCACTAAAACCTTTAAAACATGTCAGTAAAAACTCGTCTCATGTACAGTCGACTGGCATGCCTGGATACGCGCGTGCATTTTGGTCAGGAGAGACAGAAGAATGAAATAAAGATGAAGTTTAACGTGCAATATAAATGTGCAGATTAACAGATGATTTGTGCTGATAAGATTTTATCAAAAGTCTTTGGCGCTGAGACACCAGAGGTACATTGTTTGTGATCGAGGGACATCAGAGCGGCAAGCAAGATAATCCCCCCATGGAGTCTAGACACAGGTGGAGGTGGAGGTGGCTGATGACTTTGGTCGATGACTGCTGAGGCGAATAGAGGCTGCATCGGAGAAGGCGAGGTGGTGAAGGGGAGGTGGAGGGTACACACAGCAGCAGCATGAAAGGACTGCGGGCAGAAAAAGAACCATATTTAAAATGGGGGGCAGTGATATAACAGCTGATGACTCGATTGACAGCTGCGGACACTGACAGCCAGAGATAGAGCGTGAGCATGTGTGAATAGCAGAGTGAGGAAGAAAGTTACAGCCTAAGCTTAAGAAAGTATTGTCTTCCTGACTCAACTTTGGCTAGAGCTTCATTTGAACTTATGTTCAGGATGCACTACCTGTAGGCAGATGTGTTTTATATTCTAACTTTGTGGTGAATATGCACATGTTTAGGAAGCACTGAGCATACGACTGGATAAACGAGACTTGGATTATACCGCAGGAGTTGTGTGAGAGTTTGTAAACGGCGTTTTGATAAGCTTATGCTGTTAAACACGGCCCCCTTGAACTGCAGTTCATCAAGAGTTTTCTGAGTTTTTGGATTCTTTGTTCACATTGGAGGCATGCAAGCTAAATTTTCTTCTGAGTCCAAGGTTATACAGGGAGAGTAATTTATTATATTAAAATCAAGGTCTTTTGGATGCTAAAGATCAAACACCATCTCAGTTTACCCAGTTATCTTTTTCAAAATAAAGAAAAAGAAGAAGCAAGTTCTCTGCTGTTTTACTGCTGGTGCTGTAACTTGACTCTGCATCATATAACCAGGGATCTGTGACAGTAAATAAGCTGTGATTTGTTATGGTGTAACTGTAATATGATGTTTGTTCCTCTAGTCTCTGCTCTACAAGAGAGTCCATGAAGCTCAGTTCAGGTCCCACCTGGCCAATGAAATGATGATGTACCACATGAAGGTAAAATCACATT
This sequence comes from Epinephelus awoara, assembly GCA_035609425.1. Taxonomy (NCBI): domain Eukaryota; kingdom Metazoa; phylum Chordata; class Actinopteri; order Perciformes; family Serranidae; genus Epinephelus; species Epinephelus awoara. Next base: position 29,743,873 of record CM069297.1, read on the forward strand.
CGTACACCTCACTCACACACGCACGCACACACACACACACCCTCGACAGGTTGTATTTACTGACTCTGTCCCTATATTTTACTCAATATGATTCAGTATGTGTATGTTGTAGGTTTCAGAGGAAGAGGTCACTAAGCTGCTGGTGACGGGGATTGAACCCGTCAAGGAGATCCACCCCTGCTTCGCCGAGTTCACGTACACGCCTCGCTCCCTGCCTGATGACACCACGCCGTTGGTAAGAGACATTGTTTAAAAGGAAAAGTGAGAAAGAGAGGCGCAGATTGAAGGAGGCAACAAAAGTTAACTGATGCTGTTATTTGTGTCCGCAGTGCGTCCTCAGCATGTTTGAAGACATGGGTTTCATCAACACCTACAAGATCGACCTGCACACTCTCGCCAGGTCTGACAGCTCCATCAGTTCATATATGAAGTTTGAGAGCGTGTGTGTATGAGTCTGTCTCCCAAGTAACAACACTGACGAGACATTGATGCGAATCGATCAGTACAGATGAAAATTATTGGAATACAGTATGTTTAGAGTCAAATTTATACTTTAAACCTTGGTTAGAATCGACAGTTTCTGGTGCTGCTTCATCTGCATTGCAGTAGACACATAATGTGGTTGCTTTTGATAACTTTCTTTAGTACTTTTTATTGAATAGAAAAGAAAGAAACAGAACACGAACAATAAAATCACTCTACATGTGCTACGTGCCTCACTAGCTGCATGCTGCGTTGTAGGTGATAATTAAACTCCTGCTTTGGTGTCAGGTTCTGTCTGATGGTGAAGAAAGGCTACAGGGACCCTCCGTACCACAACTGGATGCACGCCTTCTCTGTCTCACACTTCTGCTACCTGCTCTACAAAAACCTAGGGCTGTCCAACTACCTCGAGTACGTATTGAACACATTTCCCCGTGATGACACATGTAGCCAAAGTTTAGTTGTTTCAATCCTTTACGCTCGTTCTTTCTTCTTTTTTTTTAGGGATATAGAGATTCTAGCTCTCTTTGTCTCCTGTATGTGCCATGACCTGGACCACCGTGGCACCAACAATTCTTTCCAAGTCGCCTCAGTAAGACAAATGATGTCTCTGCTTTATTAGAGGGCTTACAAGAACTAGTTTCTGCATATTTACAATATTACTTATGGGTAGTTCTGCGCTAACATGATCAACTTTTCTGTATTTATCAGACTGAATATTTACTGAAGGGAAAGATATTTGACGGCTGGATTTGAAAACCCATATCGTCCCCCCTGTGTTGACTCCATGGCTGCAGCCTTGGTACAAAGGGGAAAAAGGGAGAATGAATACACCGCTGCTCCACTAGCCTCCTGAATAGAGTGTTTCAGGGCAGCACTGTAGTTGCACTCTGAAAATGCTGACTAGAAATTGACTTTTAGATACTCAAGGATGGAGAACGTCAATAAGAGCCAGGCTCATGGTGATATGAGAGTCTGTGTTTATCCCCGCCTGTGCATTCGCCCTGGTGAGACACTAAATGCCATTGTGATTAGACACATGTTGCTCTGCTCCACTATAATCATGCATAACCCTCCGGCACCTAAATGACGCACACACCAACGCTCATTATGCAACAAAGGTCATCGATTTATCAGCTTCTTTTATGATTTTTCTATTTGAAGATTTATATTCAAGCCGACGAGCACAGTTAAAGAGCAGGATGTAATCGAAGGATGTTGTTCAATTTGAATCAATATATTGTCTACACGAAGGGGATTGTGTTTCATTTGTCTGTCTGTTTCTATTTTCAGCAATCTGTGCTGGCTGCTCTCTACAGCTCAGAGGGATCTGTGATGGAGGTAAACACGCAACCAGTTACATCACATCACAGGGATGTGGGAAGGCTGACTGGAAAGCTATCAGAGCTGTAACAAGATGAGGGATCTGTGCCCAAATAAATTAATATATAAATCTTAATTGCGTATACACCCTCCGCTTTAGCGCTGTACAGTTCTGCCATAAATTATACAATCAGAAACATGTTTTTTAAGTTTATTGCTGAGGTCATAGTCATAGGAGGTGGACTCTATTATGCTGAGAGGTGTTTCTATTGTTTCGTCCTCCCCTTTTACACACACGTCAGGGCTAGAATATTAGAAACACCTCTGAATATAATGCAGTCCAAACCAAAAACTATACCTTCATGCTATGGGGTGCACTTTATTATACACTTAACTTAGTAGACTGAGAAAAGACAATCTACTCATACTCATATGTTCCTTCCTTGTTGATGAACTTCAGTATGTGAGCTCGACTCATATTGTTTTGTGCTGGTACGACACCTAGTGGCCAAAATCACTCTTCTGTTCCTTGCAGCAGTGATGAGGCCCTGGGAGGCATGGAAATTGGCTGTGCTCATTGCAATGCAACATGACTCAACAATCCTTTAGAGGCAGCATTTTTCAATTGTACTCACTCCTTTTCCCATCATGTTCTATTTGCCATGACAGAGACATCACTTTGCCCAGGCCATCGCCATTCTGAACACTCACGGCTGCAACATCTTTGAGAAGTTCAACAGGAAGGTGAGATATAAAATCTGGCATTTGACATTCACACATTGCAAATGCCTCTCACTTTTAATTTCCATTTACTTGATTCAGCTAGCTAAAGCTGTTTTTTATGGTTTTCGTTTTTTTAGGACTACTCGCGCATGCTGGATTTGATTCGAGACATCATTCTGGCGACGGACCTGGCTCACCACCTTCGCATTTTCAAGGACTTGCAGAAGATGGCTGATGGTACGTGCCATTAGTTTAATGTGCAAAGCCTCTAAACTCTTAAATATTATTCATGGGGTTAGTTTATCACCATAAAAAATGAGTCAGCTGACAACTTATTTTAAGAAGTTGGTCAAAATCAAAAACATTTGACATTTTTAAGAAGGATGGAATTTAAAAAAGTTTGACCCCAAAATATTATCACAACTTTTGGATAAATATTAAGTTAATTCAACTTAATTAAGTTCTTTGAGGTCAAAGCATATCATGTTGGTTGTACTAAGCTGAGTTTGTCAGACTATAAATACTGATAGGATTTACTTCACAAGGCCAGAGTTGGAACTACTCAAAAAGATGCATGCAAATTGTTACCTTGATTTTTTTAGAGTGTACTTTTGTTTTAAACTAACAACCCTGAACCGCAAAGGAGGCTTGGTTCTGATTCTTGGTCCAGAGTGGTGTCACCAAAACCAATGTATTTGTTTTTCCTTAAATTAGACTGAGGTGATTTCAGAAGAGAAAAATATGTAACATGATTGATACCAAAACATACAGTATTGCATGTTAGAAATGTTCCATTTTGATCATTTTGTGATCAATAACAAGTAAACCCATGCGGTTTTTGTTCATTTTTTGGCTAAATATACAGCTTGTGAAATGATGAACCCATTTCCTTGGCTGGTACCTTCTTTGTGCCACACAAAAGGCACACACTGACTACAGACTTTCATTATCTCATGAATTCCTTTTCAAAGATCCGAGGTCAAACTCGCAGTATTCATTTCTGACATTCTTGGTTATCCTCTTCTTTCATTGGACTGTTTACCCCTTTCAGGAGACAGTTGTGTACTTCGCTCTTATATAATATAATTGGCTGTAACCTCCTGGCCAGCGGTTTGTTACGCCTGAATGCAACCAATTATAAGTTATCTCGAGTGGATGTCTCCTCAGTGGAATCAATTTTGTGCTGTTAAAGTAATTCAAGGACATTAAAAGCTCCTAAATGAGTTAGTGACTGCTTTGCAGTGCGTAAGGTGTCAATCATGGAGGGAGATAGTTCGACCAAACACAGAGTGGAAATAAACAGAGTAAAGATGCCAGTGAAACGTCGCTTCTTCCCAAATACCAAATAAACAAACTGCTTGTACATAACAGTCAGCCGTGGCCTTTATTCTTCACTTTATATCAACACATAATAACCTCAGATCTTCACAAAGCCGTTATTTAATTTACTGCCAATGTAAATCTGTAAATGCAGCTTAGATATGTTCATGTGTGTTTTTCAGACGGATACAACCCCAAAAGCCGTAACCACCGCTCCATGCTGCTGTGCCTGTTGATGACATCGTGTGACCTGTCAGACCAAACTAAGGGCTGGAAAACCACACGGAAGATTGCTGTCAGTTCATTGTCTAAAACTATGTCTACACTTTATACTCTATCTTTACATATGTGAAGCTGAATGTGTTGTGTTTTTAATATGACCTACAACACAAGAAAGATGCTCTGGCACCTTCATCCGTTCTTCACCATGTTAGGAAATATCAGGTTTAAAGGTCCAGTGTGTAGGATTTAGTCAGGGGCGTGAATAGAAACAGTGCAGGCAGTGTGGTTGCACAAGATGTGATAAAAACATGGACATGAAAATAAACATGGTAGGGATTGTGCCCGAGGGGCTTATGGTGAAAGCTTCACCTCTTCTACAAAGAGTATTTCTGTCCTAAACATAAGAGTATAACAGACAAAACCAGGTAGTTGTAATAATCACAGAAACATACACAAAACACATAAATTGTTCAAAAAAGAACTGAACAAATCAAAATTGGGGTGATTTTTATATATGCTCTCAAAAATGTAAACCCATCTATATCAAAATGATATGCTTATTCTACATAAAATATAAAATATTGTAATTTAACTATAAAAACTATTTAGTTAAACTAATAATTTCCTGTTTTCATTTGTAGTTTTTGTCATTCACAGATACGTAATGATGATTGCTGTAATATGCGGAAATATGTAGCTTGATGTTCAATATCAAGTCTCAGTTTAATTATGCAACGAAGGCGATACGATTTACAGGAGATAGTTTAGGTGCAAAATCTCTCAAGACCGACAAACTGGACACATCTGCAAGCGGGTATCCTCCTGAGACCCAAGCTTCTCTGTGGTATGCATTTTTAATTTCTCCCAGCCATTTGGGATTGGGAGTAGGACTGGACACGAATAAAAAACTAAACACTGTCAACAACGATAAAGTCCCACTGTCCTTCAATGAGCTGACGATAAATTCCCAACATTTTTAAATGAGTACTTTCTAATTAACAGCGTCTTAGCTTGTTACCGTTGCTAAAATTGGTAAAGTTTGTAAGGCATATCAAACTACAAACATCATCAATCATAAATAAACAAGTTTAAATTAACAAATTTGATCACGTTTTGGGCCGCGTCCACTTTTTTGTCAGCTGCAGACGGACTTGGCAGAGATGACTGCCATCTTGTTTTACACGGATTAGTATATTGTGGTCTTACCGCCACTAGATGGCACAAAAAAGTGTCCACGAATGAGGACAACAGGTCTAAATTTTAAGTAGACTGAGGTATGAGGTCAAGTAAACCTTAAATGTGATCAGGATATAACATGACAGTGGCAGTAAGACACTCTGTGGGCCCATCATAATAGCGTGCATCGTAACTACCTTACACAACTGGATTTAGTGACATCTAGTAGTGAGGTTGCAGAACTATAACTTGTCCCGTGTGTCAAGCGTGTAGGAGGACTGCACAGTCCCAGACCCTGTCTAGAGCTAATGTTTGGTTTCTCCATTCTGGGCTACTGTAGAAACTCTAGAAGTGGCTCATTCTAAGATAACTAAAACACAATGATTCTTATTTTCAAGTGGTTATAAGTTAATGAAAACATGGTTATAAATATTATACACCATTTCTGTAATTAATCCGACACACTGGACCTTTAAGTTGGGGGATAACAAGCAACATTTGAATCAGCGCACAGATGTTAAGCTCACAGAGTTTTGTACGACACGCTTCAATAAATATACTGCAGTATATGCAATCATGTAAATGTGTTTCAGTGTCAGTCCGATAACCCTTATAATGTGAACAATTATTAATATTAGCCTTTCGTCATTAGTGTAGCACAGGTTGTGTACTGCTCTGTAATTTAAAACAGCTTGTAAGTCCAAACAAAAACAAAAAGGGTGGATGTGATGCAGTGAAAAGGACTGTAGTTTCAGACAGTTTATAGCCTGTCTCTGTTAGTTAACAAGCACAACACATTTCTCCACTGTGTTACAGCAGCTCTTATTTTCAGCAGTGCATTCCTAAAGATTTCCAATTCCCAGAGACTATACAGTAACACTGACCCCTTTCTGGGACAATAAAGATTATGAGATGCTTAGCTGTACAGTTGGAAACAACCATTATTTTCTACTCTGTTGAACTGCACTCCATTTTAAGGATTACATTTAATCTTGGTCTGCCCCCCTTTTCAACACCAAACCCCTGACCCTTGTCCTAAATCCTGCACCCTAAATCTCCAAACACCTAACACCTACAGCAAATGCACTGTAATCCTTACTTCCAGTTCTGAAAGCACATTTCTGTTTAATTCTGGGTCTGCCTTGTGTACATTTTTACTGGTGAAAGAAATACATGGGGATTAATGAAAAAGCAGCAATGGCACCAGAAATTGAAGTGTAATAAAGGGGTATGACATTTTATCCTAGATTAGGGCATTGTTGTGATTCAGTATAGTCAAATTACAGTTCTGTTTGCAAATACGTCTTTACGCTTATTTTAGAGTGAAATGAAAATCTAAATATCCGAATTACGATGTCAATAAGGAGTAAGTAAATAAGTAAACTGTATTTTAAGTGGACTCAGTGTCACTGTGAGTATGAGACTGTAACCAATATCGGCCTCTTTCTGTCCACAGGAGCTGATTTATAAAGAGTTCTTTTCTCAAGGAGATCTGGTATGTGTCAGTGCTCACTTGCCGTTAAATGCCATATGAAATTATTTAATAAGTGGCTGAAGTGTGTGTCACTTTACACTGTAGAGAGCCCATTACTCATGTTTCTGTATTGTGTGTGTGTGTGTGTGTGTGTGTGTGTGCGCGCAGGAAAAAGCCATGGGGAACAGGCCCAGTGAGATGATGGACAGAGAGAAAGCGTACATCCCAGAACTACAGATAAGCTTCATGGAACATATCGCCATGCCCATTTACAAGTGCGTATGAAGAGCCGAACCCTTCAATCACGTTTCAGTTTGTCAGGCCTGACATAGCAAGTTTTAAATACAAGGAGAGAGGTTAAAATTGTCAAGGAGGAATCCCCTATTTATGCTCAACACAGATAAAAATCTCCTCGTCCCTCGGCTTTAAAGAGCATTTAAGTGTCTTTCAGCTTCTTGTTTTGGTTCTATGACCCCATCATCTTCATTTATGGCCACAGCAGGCTCCTGTTTTCAGTGAAAAACGCTCTGATATACTCAGTGTACGCTACCTGACCAGCATCAAACAGCACAAAGACACAGTGAGTGAGAAAGTGGAGCATTTAGCAGTCAGGTATTTCCCTCAGGAGCAAAACAGAGCTGAAAAAGTGAATACTGGGGCTGACATTCAGTCAGGCAGCCAGGAGCATGACACTAATGAATAAGAGTGTTGCTCAGTGTCTGCTGGATATGTAAATAAGCAACTGGTTCCCAACATGTTTGCTGTGTTAACTTCATGAGGTGACTTGTCAGTGTTTTGTCTGCAGCCTGTTGCACTTCCCACAAGTGGCCAACAAAGAGTAGTTATTTCATATTTGTTTATTTGAAATGCTGTGATAAAAGAACACCAAATTATACTGTTGAAAATAAGACATGCAAGACAATAGAGTACATAAAATGAAGTCACAAGAACATGCAGTTAAAGATATACTGTTATATATGCAGGATTTTACTACTAATACAGAAGTAATCACCAATGTGTCGCCAATTTCACATCTCCAAAATGTTCGTAAGCGTTTCTCCCATCAAGTCTGTTTTTATAGATCACACCTTCTGCGTGGGAAGTGGCGTACGCCGCTTTCAGGCCTTGGCCTTATCACATCCTAACCCATGTGCCACCGCTGCCCTCTGTCCTTTCAGGCTCTTATCTGAACTGTTTCCTGGGGCCACTGAGCTGTACGAGAGAGTGGCGGCAAATCGGGAGCAGTGGACCAAAGTGTCCCACAAGTTCACCATCCGTGGGTTGCCTAGCAACAACAGCCTAGACTTCCTGGACCAGGAATACGAGCTTCTGCAAGCCCAGGGTGCTTTCGGGAGCGACGACCACTGCCTCAACGGTTGCCTGGACGATGCAGACGGAGGGAGCGGTCAGTGACAACAGCGGGCTGCTGACAGTTTCTTGAAGTTTTCTGTGGTCCAATAAGAGGCCGAGGATACCTTTTTAGCGACCTGAGAGGAAGGGATCTCTCTGCTGTCAATCACTTAGATGCTTAGCAGGCCATGCAGAACGAACAGGACAAAGTTTCAAACTAATCGAATCAGACAAGCGATTTGAAATGAGCGGATCCATCTGAGTCGATTCAGTGATTAGATGCTACATGTTGCTTGTGTCTCCAGTTCAGGAAAGCAGAAGGTGGTGACTTCTATCTTTTTCAGCAGCTATACTGGAAAAATAAGTTTTTAACCGCAACTCACACGTTCATCGACACAGTACTGATCCTGAATACGATTGTAAAAACACACACACACACAACGACACACTGACACAAATATGTACATGCGCATACTGTTTAGACACACGACAGAGAAGAAAAAAAACAGTTCTTATGGAAAAAGACTACTTCAACATGTAACAGTGAGATAAAGTGCTATACTTTCTGTAAAATGTTTCATAATAGCTAATATTGATTTCAATGGCTCAGCTTTGTTCACACATAAGCAGCTGCCATAGTCCCTCACCTGATGCTTATGAATGCATGCTGTATGGACACCTCATGTATTATTCCTTTTATCTTTGTCAGTGCTGATTTCTCCATGGCTAAGGAATTAATGCAGTCCATTTTTATACCATCAGAACAGATTTTTGTATTCAGCTCTTCAAAAAATCTTGATTAATTCATCACCAAAAAGCTGTACAAGGGAGATTTAATTAATTTACTTAGACAGCGTTAAAACCCTCATGTGTACTGATTTCCTCATTTTAGGGAGGTTTAAGGGACAAATTGACAATCACTGATCAACAACGGAGTCACATATCCCTGGCCATAATAACCTTCTCCATGCATAAAACATTGAAACACACACACCCTGTGCATATTAAATGCATGTCACTGCATCAAGTAGGCATCTACACCTCAAACAAAGGTCGCCCATGACCTTAAAACACTCCCTCGTGAGTTTATTTTTCTCTGCCATCCCTCCCACTCCCTTGCACCGTGCTCACTCCCTTTTACTTTTCAGTTCACAGATTTCCTCATGAACCACGTTAGACAGAGAGCAACCGAAGCCCTTTAAAAGATCCATCTCATCTGTCAGTGTAAATGTGCCACAGTAGAGCGTGTTCTATGGAGTGTGTCATTGACTGTGTCATATGGATCTGCCTTATTGCGCATCTTTGCTGCCTTTCTTAGAGCTTTTAATATATGAAAATTGAAATAAAGAGTCTGTTTGGTATGTATGTTGTATATTTGTTATAGACATAGTTTGAGTATCAATGTGGTGAATGAATGATCACAATGCTCAAAAGATGTATATTTGTGAAATACCTGTGTGAAGACCTCAGATGTCATGTTCACTTCTTTATATTTTAAATTATATATATAACAACCACCAGTGGATATTAGGCAGACCCAACGGCGTTTGTTTGTTTTATTTTTCAGTTCTCAATGCACCCAAAAAACAGTTTTAAAGAAGGAACTAGAGATGTAGCCATCATTGAAATGACTTTGTCCCGCAAGCATCGACAGTCCACTACTGCTGCATCCCAAAGGAAATGAAAATTAGAGTTCTCAGATTGTGCCTCGTGTAAAAAAAAAAAAAAAAAAAGGGAAGCCATGGGGTTTTGTGTTACAATATGCCACATTCAGTTTTACCTTACGATGTTTAACATAGGAAATGCTGCAGAATAGTTACATGAAGAGAAACTTCTGTCATGGATACCACCACTGTATGTAGGCTGTGCGTGGAGAGGTGAGAGCGCGCGAGCAGCCGAGTGGATGGATGAGTGGGTGTGTAGATGTGATGGAGGAAGAGAGAGAAAGCACGGGAGGTAGTTGAGATCAAGAGGATAATGTTTGCTTTAAAAAGCCGATGTTAAAAGTGCTGATGCAGACGCAAACCTCAAGTGATCTCGCTTGAATCTCTTTAGTCGATAATGCTAATGAAGGTAGATTAAAGCAAAAATATTGGAATTGTAGGATTTAAATATATAATTTTTCTTGAGAGTATCTTGAATGTGCATTAGGGAGGAAGGTTAATTGGTGAGCAAAGTGGTTTGATGTGCGTTATACCTACACTGGGATATGCATTGGCGTGACTGGATGGATTTATCTGCTTCATGGACTGAATATTTTTTAGGAAAAGTTTCTTAAAGGGCGTACAGACTCTCTCTCTCTTTCTCTCACGTGTGATTTCGCCTCTTGTATTATTTCTAAACCACCATTTCATACGTACCTGCCTTTTTCATGTGCAATATGAAATGTCTGCCTCTGTGACTTTGCATAGATTCCTATGTAAATACCTATGCCTCTTGTTAAATTATTATCAGGTCTGAGTTTCCAAAGGCATTTAAGTGTTAGATCATGATAAAAAAAAATCAAATGCCTGTCACAATTTTAATCCTAAAATGCTTTTGGGAGTTCAGACCTAGGACAGTTTCTATACTGAGTGTGTATCTGTCCCTTTATGTTTTGTTTTAGAGAGTCAGGGCTAAATGTGCCAAGCAAATGTTGTCTACTTCCTGGCCAAGCTGCAAATTGAAATTTATTTTTGTTCTCTAATTTTGGGGGGAAAGTCGAGGACTGTGTTCGTATAAAACTTTTTTTGATTCGTCCATGACCGGGTCTGAAACTGCGGCTCATCCAGGAAGTATGACCCCAATCTATTTCCCATCATCACAGATCAACGGGACTCTAACCTGTGATGTAACGTCATTGTAACGATCACCTGTGGCATAATTGTTAAAAGTGGCAAAAAAAATAATTGATGTAAATATCAAAGTTTTAAAAGAAAATGTTATTTGATTGTCTGTCATTATTACAATGGGAAGTATTTCAATTCTGTAATGTATTTAAAGTGGTTGCATCCTGTTCTCTTTTCTTTTCTTTTTTTTTTTTGACGCCATGTTTGAACAACCCCGAGCTTAGTGTTTTAGACAGAGGTGATGAAAGGAAAGCATATGTGTATTTAGGTTATACATATGATACTCTACCACAAATAAGAACCCAAATTAATCTGACTTGTATACATGATGCTTATACTGAGGACTAAAAGCAGTCATCTGTTAATTATTTGTTCTGTTGAGTTCTGAGTGCTGGTGGTCATGTTCTTCTTCAGATGTAATGAACAAGGACATTTTTTGACAAGAAGACAAATGGATGAAATTTTGAGATTTTTTTTTTCTTTCTTGGAATAAATCTGGTGAAATGCTCCTTTGGTTTCTGTCTCTAAAAATGCACACAACACACACATACTGTAGCTTCACCATGAAAGCAGACCTGGGCGCCTGGAAAAAGCTCAGGTGACATTAGGGCTCTGCAACACTGAATACGTCATCACAGTGACATCTCTGCTGATCCTGTTGGACTAACCCACATACTGATACTGTATAAGCATGCCCAGATTAACACACTGGGGGCTTTGGGGCAAAAAATCTACCACAGTCCACTACAGCAAACTCCCCTCTCCACATTCTGCATGTAGGTGAAGGAAAATTTTCATAACTTGTTTGTACAATATCCAAAGCTCAAAGATGAGGCTCCAGTGAGCACATGACCACTTTATATTTAGCCTAGAAAACAATGTATTAACCTCATTAAACCAACCAGCTGAGGTAAAATGAAATTAAACAGAAATTTGTTTGGGAATATGCATCACTTAAGATTTTGACGAGAGTGCCTTAAAAGGGTTTTACACTAATGTTATGCCTAGAATGATGCCTATGTCCATACACGTCTGTATTTAATTAAATTAATTAAATTAAACCAATTAAAATGTGAAAACCTTGCTAGAAACACAAGCTATTTAATTTGAAATAATTACATTTTGTTTATTTGTTTACTTATTTAACCTTTATTTAATTAGGAAGTCCCGTTGAGACTGAAAATCTTGAGACACCTGGCCAAGGTAGCAGCCAATCAAAACATGTTAAAAATGCAACAAATACAACATATAATACAGAAATACACAATAAAACAACAACTATTCAAACAAAGTCGTCTCTCAAGAAAAACAGGCACATGTCTTTATCACCACTTTCTTTATGCTGCCCTTAAATCCATCGATGGATATAAGTGTTTCTAATTTTAGATCTATTTCAAATGTGACATCCCTGTTCAAATCTGAAAGTACGGCTGCTCACTAACTCCCCTAATAAAGCAGGTACTCCATGTATTGGGTCCTTGCCGCAGCAGCTGTGGGCTCAATTCCAACCCACAGGCCTTGGAGCTTGTCATTCCCCTCTCACGCTATAGCTGCTCTATCAAATAAAGGCAAAAAATCCCTAAAAATATCTTTCAAAAATCAAATCTGAAGGTATTCCAGTGTGTAAGAGAACCTAAGATTGATTTATAAATTTGAGAAGAGGAACATAAACATACAGACTTTGCATGCCGAGTTATGCAAGTACATAATGTACCAATTAGACCAGTCATTTTATATTAAAAAATACAAAAGAAAAGCTAACATATACATCCCCTTAAAAGCAAAATGATTCCCAAACATACTGAACCACAAAATCTTAACCGGCCAAGAGGTGCAGCTGGAGAGGAGTCCATGCAGCTTGTCCAAACACTCAGACAGCACCTCACAGCCCAAACCCACTCAACAGCACCAAATTAAACTGGAACCAAAAGAAAACTCCTTACAAGACATATGGTAAATCACATTTGTGGTCTTTACACCAGAAAATTCTCTGACAGCAACAGAAAAAAATCAAATAAAACCTTAAATTAAGAAACAATTTTACTTTACAATATGCACATGCAAATAATGTCTGCAGCATTTTTCAAAAATAGTCCATTACAAGTAAACTACAGAAGCATTCACTACAAGATATACCTTAAGTTTTAAAAGTAAAGGTACTCATTATGGCCCCTGACAGTGTTAGGTTATATTACGATAAAATAAGATATTATTGTTGATTTTTACTTCACAATTTTCACGTGTAGATAATGAAACGCTTGAGTAAAAGTTTGAATGCTTGGACTTTTACTAGTAATGGTGTATTTTTCTGTGGTGGAAGAAGTATTGGGATCAAGTAGCAATATAACTAAAAATAGTCAATTGCAAGTGAAGGTCCTGCATCTAAAACTGTACCTAAGTTCACTTACAAATGTATCTGCAACAAGATGTACCTTAAGTTTCAAATGTAAAAGTACTCATTATGGACCCTTACAGTGTTATATTACAATAAAATAATATATTATTTTTGCAATTTTACTTTACAGTATGCACTTGTAGATAATGTACCACTGACAGGAGACAATTCTGCAGTATTTTTACTTTTGATAATAAATAAATGTTTCTGCAACAACATGTATTTTAAGTCAGGCTATATTACAGTAAAATAAGATATTGTTATTGCTGCATTAACATGTAAGCAGTAGCCTACTTAAATGTTGTAGTTGACGGAGGTGATTTTAACCAGTGTGTACACAATAATACATCACATTTTATGAGCTGATAACACAGTATTGCCCTATGAGAGATAGTTTGAAGTGTAACATCAACTCAAGTAAACTACAAGTAAATTAGCCTGCAATTGAAGTACAGCTAGTGGAGTAATTATACTTAGTTACTTTCCATCACTGGTATTTTTTAGTTGCTATATTATGGGATTACTGCTCTTCCTTGACTCTGCCTCTAGTGAAGAAGACTGACTGTACAATATAGGGAACTACTGAATAAACCGTGTAATATAAATAGTCCTTGCTTTGATATATGTGTGACAAAGTAAATGATAGTAAAGTACAGGTGTAACTAAAGTTGAGAAATTGTTCCAAATAATTACTTTCTCGCGTGACTTGGAGTGCGTGAGCTCTGCGCAATGAGAACTGCAGGTAGTCCGCCATTGCTGTATGAAGAACTATCGGATTTGGCGTTTGGCTGTCAACAATAAACTTGCGGTGCCGGGACGCGGAGCTACGAGGTCGAGTGAAAGCTCGTCGGCTGCTCCATAAACCAGTAGTCACCCCCGTCCCTCCGTGGAGAATACTTTCATGTGAATACAGAGCCCACGGACGAGGCAACCATGTCCAATCTCAGCAAGAGCGGCACCAAGAAGGACACCAAAATGAGGATACGGGCCTTTCCTGTAAGTGCACGCCGCAGTAGGTGCTCTGCCTGCCCGACAGGCGGTGACGCGATCACCGTGGTCTGGGCTGCTAGCTCCATGCTAGCATGCTAACCAGCTGAGCAGCAGACTTGCCTATCCGTAAACAAAGTGCAGCCGTCAAATGCACCAATCGCCCCCAACCTTTGTCGGCTGGTTGGGTGCTTACTCTTTCATATTAGCAACACATTGTGAAGTTTAATTAATCACTTTCATTGTCTTTAACGTTTAACTGCCTCACAACTACCCAAACGTTAGCTAGCAGAGACATAGCCGTTGCTAACGTTAGCCCTGACTCTTGACACTTGTTGTTTTTGACTGCTTTTGGCTTTCTTATCAAATGCATGACGTGTTTGTGTCTGAGCTTTAAATTTGACTAACGCCTGTGCACTAAAATGCAACCCATGTTTCCATAGTTATGCAAAAACAAGCAGCAACGTTGCTACAGCTACAGATGGATGCTAGAAAAAGCCCAAATCAGTCAACCCAACGTTAGCTTTGGGTTTGCATTAATAGCAATATCATTGGTAGGTCTTTGTGTCGTTTCTGTCTTTATTTCAGTGTTAAAATTATGCTTTAGTGTTCATCCCCTCGTCCACCTGGCACTCCCTTTGTCTGCAAGTCACTGATAGACCTCATTTATGAACTGACCTCATTCTGCTTACACTGAAATTGAGTCTGTCTGTGACTGGCTGAGTGAGACTATACATCAACCAGATACTTGTTTTGTTACTCCTCTATGAGTAATTGAGTAATTACAAGTTGTGTGCAAGTGGCCACACATAGCTAACTTGTGATAATACAGAGAGGACCTTAACACATGTGAGCCCAGTCCTGACAGACTTGCTGGTGGAGCAACATCTTCACATGCATGTGTTTGGGCTTGTCTGCTGAGAGGGAGCACACACTGTTCCTCCTCCTTAGCTGCTGCACACATGTGTAGTCTTCTCCTTTGGCCAATGTGCTTTTGGCTGTTGAGATGTCCACGGGAGCATCTTAGTCCAAGCTGGTGCACCACAGCTTTGTGCTGTGCAGAGCTACACGTTTTCAACCATTGTCAATAGTGGCTGAGAAATAAAAATCCTGCTCCTGCATTTTAAATCCCATTTGAAAACTTAGAAAATTGACGTCACAGAAGATTTCAGAGCACATAAGTAATGACTGTACACATGCGACATTTAGAAATGTTTCCTGTTAGCAGATACAGCAATACAGAACTGCAGTCAGCAATATCACAAATATTTACATACCTAATTGTTCCTTAAAATTTGACATTAACTGACTGACCTATATAATTAAAAGCCCTTACTCAAAGTGTGTAGATACCTCATAGAGCTGATTTTCTAAGAGCAACTAAGGAGGTTGCTCCAGTAAAGTTTCCTTTGGTTAAAGCCTTTCTGGGGTACACTGCCTAACCAATATCCCAGTGATTTGCTGTCTTAATTGAGCTTACAGCTAGATTTGCAAAAGGTAAACTGAAAGAGGAAGAGTGAAAAGGAAACAGCGATTCATTCAAACTAATCAAAATGAACCAACATTACCTTAGATGCAAATATACCAGCCACATCACATATCTCAGTATTTCTAAAGAAACTGAAAGTTGCGCCTTGGTCCTCAACACGCTGTTGATATTAAGAAGTGGAGTCTTTTCTTGCTGTGTGAGTTTGTGTTAAATACAACTCCTGTTCACAGAGTCAAAATGTGCTGGCATGGCAACGGCAGTCCCTGGAGCTTTTAATGTAGCTGTCATCTTAGTATATTTCTGATGTAAGGCAGCTTTTTTGCCCTAATTGATTCTTCCAGGTAGATCTGTCTTTCAGGTTTAATACAACTCCTCTCTCATTTGCTATATTCAGCAGATAATGAATAATTAATTGTGAATTGATTATTATAAAATATTATAGACCTTTACCAAGCTTATGGTTATCGCCAGGGTCCAATCCGGTATACGATTTATTCTGCACCCCAACTCCTGGCCCACATTTCCAATGCAGAATTTGAATCTGAGGACAAAACTACACAGAGGTGGAAGTTTTTAGGAACAGCATCAGTCTTGGTACTAAGTTTTGGTACAAATAATCACAGGCGTTATTCATCTTATGCTACCCATTACTGACTGCCTTTTGCAGATGACGATGGATGAGAAGTACGTCAACAATATCTGGGACCTTCTGAAGAATGCCATCCAGGAGATTCAGAGGAAGAACAACAGCGGCCTGAGCTTTGAGGAACTGTACAGGAACGCCTACACAATGGTGCTCCACAAACACGGAGAGAAGCTCTACACAGGCCTACGGGAGGTCGTTACAGAACACCTCATCAACAAAGTAAGGCTAACACAGATTGCGAGCATTTGCAAAACGTTAGGCGTGATTTTATTTTAAATTTTGGGAATGCACAGGCAAGGTAATTAGCCCTGTTGAAAACACATTCATAAATCCCTAAAATCTCATAAATCACTGTATCATCAGCAAGCAAATGTGCTTCTTTCCTCTATCAAATGAAATTATAACACATAGAGTGGTGCCCCCTTTTAGGAATGGTTAATTTGCCTGACACTTAACGTCAAGTGATGCCACGTGGCTCACAGATTGAATTATAACATGCTTTATGCCCCAATTTGTTGTGTTTATCATGTATTTGACTGCTATTTACCTTCAGTGCATTATAGATAATTATCACTACATATTTGTCTTTAATATGAGATACTCCTGTGAAAATGTATGATTGGATCTCAATCTAGAAATGCTGGAATTATGATTGATCTATAGTGACAGTTTGAGATACAAAGAAAATTGACGTGCAAAGTTTCTACAATAATTAATTGAATCGTGGAGCTGAATTTAAGATGGACAACCTCTGCTCTGTAGCCTGCTTGGTGCTTAACAGAATCTGTCATAGACTTCATATTAAGATTCATATTACTGTGTAGGCTGTGTGTCATCTTTCAAAACAAAGGTATTACCAGAAACCATGAGCTGTTTCCATTCATGAGCAGCCTTGTGAGGGTGAGTGAGTATTAAATGAAGTTAGAAAGCCAGGGAATACAATTTCAGATGGGTTTTTTTGTTGTCTTGTGTAATGGGAGATTTGTAAACTCTTTAAGGATCACTCCTTTTGACAGATTCCCCATTTCTGTGAGTGGCTCCAAAGTGCCCATGTTTGTGGATAGGGTCCTTGAGTTGTAATCTTGTTCTGGGTTTTCAGCTGCACGAGGCTGGTTATCTTTCTACAAGCCTTTCATTAAACAGGCTTTGCCTTGTTTGTTGCAAGTGCAGCAGTATGTCTTTGAATGGCACCGTGACGGAGCACAAATTCTTCAAACTGGACATTTAGTTGATTTGTTTGCCTGGAGAAATCCATTGTAAGTGAAATGGTAGACCTGTCAAATGTCAGTGAATTGGATTATTTTGAGCAGCCTGTAAAAAAATGCAACAGCGGTCCAGTGCTGATCCTGTAACTGTGAGATTAATATGTTTTCAAATTCCTGCTGATAACTTCGAGAACCCATCAGTGAATGTTTTTCCCAAGCTGTCACTTGCTTTTTGTTGCATATAATTAGTAACAAATTAAGCTTGGCCGTGATTTCTGTAGTGAATGCTTCTGTGCTGCTCACAGTGCTCAGACACCCAACGAGCAATATTTCAGTAGCCTGCTGTTGAACAGCAGCCAGATGGTTTTACAGCTTAATTAAATGTACATTCTCAACTTGGCAGGTTTAGTGAATTAGCAGTCAGGGAATATCAACAAGCGGCAGTTCAAAGACAAGAGAACCGACACCTGTGCATGTTTTTATTATCTTATAATGATCCAAATATCACTTTCAAAGAAATACAGTATTAATGGTTCTCGTGCAGCCTGAAAATCTACAAACTTATTTCCTCTACGTCAGCCGGACTGAAGCATTAAAAACAACTCAAAGATTATGATTTTCTCTCACATTTCAACTGTTAAATCTGAAAGATATATTTTACAATATATGTTCATTATTATTGCTATGCAACAGTCTCTCTGCTTCCCAGTTTGGTTAAATAAATTATCTAAGGCCCAATTTTTGCTGGCATTCTGATTATTGGCAGAAAGATTTGGAGATGAGAAATTTCTTTTAACAGTGACACTGTTTGAGTTTACACTCTCAGCTCAATTTGCTGCTGGGCAGTGACGAGGCGGCTAGAACAGCAGGTAAATTTTGAAGCCAACATAAAAGAGGTGACAGATGAAATTTCTCTAATTTAATCTTGGCTCAAGAAAAGCTTAAAATCCTGCCTGCATTCGTGCATGTCCGTTCATCCACAACCAGACCTTTCACTGAAAATATTACAGCTGCAGTTGGTGACTTTTATGAGAGGAAGTTTTTGTCATATGGGCTGAAACTGTCACTGTGTTCTGAAAGAAGTACATGAGACAGATAGTCTGTGGGAAAAAATCCATGTCCCTCCTTCTCCTCCTACAGCTTCTAACTGCATTTTGCTAGAATCTACTGCAGCTCACCAAAAACAATCACTCAGAGCCGAGAAGTCTCTAACGCAGCTGTCAATCATGTCAGTCATGGCTCATGAACTGTGTTCAAACTGTCAAACTAGGCAGTGCTGATCAAACATGAATCAAGATTCTGTAACGGCATTGCCTATTTCTCACATAAAATGTTTTCAGAAACATATTTTAGTGTACTGTTAAGCTGTGAATGAGAGTTTGCTCTGGTCGGTGGGCATTGTTTTGGCTTGACTGTTACTTACATGTTGGCCAGGTCACAAACTTTCTCATTCACAGTTAAATAGTACACTGAAATAGTTTCTGAAAACATTTGAGGTGAGACAAAGGCAATGCAGAAATAGAATCTTGGTTTGTACTTGATGAGCGCTGCCTAGTTTCACAGTTTGACCGCAGTTCACAAGTGATTGACATGATTGACAGCTTGGCTCTGATAGGTTGTTTTCATTCATGTGCGGCAATGCCATTAAAAGTGCTACAAGGCAATAGAGTAGGTGGTAGAATATGATTTTTGTCACAGATTATCTGTTGCAACTCATCCACTACAGGCATCAGCATCATGTGCAGTGCGTAGGACAGCAGTGCTGGAGCTGGCACCAAAACAACCCATAATGATCATCAATTATAATCATATGTTCTGCATTTACTCTCCCAGTTAGAAAACCAAAAAAGCAATTGTGCTTAGGGCACAAACATGTATTATTTATTAGAGATACCAACTACGGCTTTAGTTCGGCCTTCATGGTTAACTCAACTTCCTCTGTTTCCCCTGTTACTCCAAAAGACATGGCAACCGCCTCACATAAAATCTTCTTACTCGATAATATCTAATATCTAAAAGCTAATGTATGAAATCACACTCATGTTTCAACTTAAGTTATTAACAGTGGTCTAATAGAGTTTCATAATTAATATCAGAATCTGAATTTTCAAATAGGTTTTCATATCCAAGGGATTTGCCTTGGTATTGTAGTGCATAACCATAAACATAGTTAGAGAAAATAAAGAAGATAAGCCAGAAAACAGTGAGAAATATATAAAAATTAACAATCAAAATATATAAACTATATATATGTGTGTGTGTGTGGTAGAGCTGTATAGTTTGTGGGGGAATGTGAAAAATATTAACAAAGAATGAGCAAAAGTTCCCAGTCTGAAAAACATGTGCAATACAGAGATAATATTCCAAACGATGCGTGTTGCGTCAGTGTAATGCATTGAGACAGCTGCACAGACTGCGTGTTACTGTAAAGTTTATATATTACAATCATTAAACACAAGGTAAATATATGTCAGCTGCTGTAATTTAGGTGTTGTTTCATATAATGTACCTGCAACATTAGACACTGTCAGAACAGGTGAACATAAGAGCAGCTTCATTTTATCAACACCAACTAAAAATAGCAACTTCATCATTACCTTTGCAAGTAAGCCATGAGTGTGCACAATGAGTCTTTGATTTAAAGGCATATTCAGAGTCATGGCTTTGCTTCCATCTTGCAGCTAGACATTTGATCTGGTTGTGAATAAGAAGATGTCAGTGAGTCTGTGAGAGTTGATCTTGTGTATTGGAAAGTGCAGAGGTGATAATTCATCATCTCTGTCCAGAAGAAGAAAGAAGGGGAGGTCGGTGTGCCCTTAAGAACCTTACTCTACAGAGACGTTTACAATGCTGAGTCACACTGCAGTGTGACTATTATCAAGCTGTTGTATGCCTGACTAGTAGAGAAAGGTACTAAAGAGACAGCAAAGTACTAGGGTCACATTGAAAGACTGCATGAACAAGAAATCACAAAGAAAGTGTCAGCTTGATGCAAGAGCAATTTTTTCTCTTCAGCAAGGCTTTTTTAACCTTCGTCAGGCACTGTGATGTCACTAGAACTTGGTATAATATGCCCATCTCATGCATGTGTGTTTGTTTCCCCCAAAGGTACGAGAAGATGTCCTAAACTCTTTAAACAATAACTTCCTTCAAACCCTAAATCAAGCCTGGAATGACCATCAAACAGCCATGGTGATGATCAGAGACATTCTGATGTATATGGTGAGTAGCTGATGTGTCTGGGGATTCTCAATGAACACATTTACACAGCTTTATAACAGCACACATCAGTGAGGGGAACACAACATGATTATAAAAGTTAATACAGGTCATTATTTAGAAAAACTTCAGGTACTTTTTATTCATGTGTGCTCTGACTAAAGAAAGACTGCCCTCTGTCACAGCGGTGCAGCTTCACGTACACATGTAGATTCAAAGTAGTAAGGAACCTTTACTGGCTGAGCTACAACAATAAAAAACAACACATTCATGTAATGCTATTTGCCTTCATTCTCAAAAATATTTAAAGCCATAAAACAGGAGTTTTATGGGTGCCAAAAAAGTGGGAGGACTTTGCCCCACACTCACTTCCCTCGCCGTTAGATCAAGAGGAGGACGAGGGAGGGTTGAATGAATTAGACCTCAGCCGCATTGTTTTGGAAATAAAAACAAAGGTTTTGCCCACAGATATCCAAACACACATTTCTCTCCCTATCTCATATTGCTCTGTTAGCTAGTTACATCCCACAAACTTTAAAGTGCATTTTTTTTGTTTGTTTTTTGTGGTGTGGGTAGGAAGTCACATTTGATGGGATGAACTTTTGAAAACGCCTGTGAGTGTAGGATAGGTCATCAAACATTTGAGACTGTTTTACCTGGTTTTAGAGAATGAGAAGGACAGAAACTGTGATGTGATATTGATGTTTTTCTAAGTATATTTGGCATATAACAAGAGATAAATGATCAATTAACACAGGAACACAGAGTTAAAACTGGTAAAATGTATTTTTCATTTCATGAGTGTTGCTTATTACTCTTAACTTCTGTTATTACCACAGTAAAATAAGACTTTTGTGATTGTATTGGCAACTGTAACACTGGTATAATTACATCTGCTTTGGCATCAGTGTTTGGGACATAAACTTGCTTTCAGAGAATGGGTCTTAGCAGGATTAAATGTTGTGTAGAGGGATTGTTGTCACTGCAAGAAATTGTGTGGAAATACACCATGGTCATATTTGCATATATATCAACAGAGAAGCGTATTTAATTGTATTTAAAAATGAACCAGAAACTCTTTCATGTGTCGTTCTTGCTGAGTCATTACTGAAGAATGAAAAACACCAGGTCTGCTTTACATGATAGCAATATCTTAGTTGTTGTTGTGTCAATACATAAGTGAGATATATGAAAGCTGTAGGCAGGGTCTGAAAGTCAAAATAAAATGAAATTAACCATAGTACCACATTAAGTATCACAACACTTGAGCTGAAACCCACATTATAGGTCAACACAGAAAGACATTTAACCATACAAAAGATTATATGCAGTGTTGTCCAAGATACTAATTCTCCTTTTCTGTGTTTGTCCCACAGGATCGAGTGTATGTACAGCAGAACAACGTAGAGAACGTCTACAACCTGGGTCTTATCATCTTTAGGGATCAAGTGGTTCGTTACGGTTGCATCAGAGACCACCTTCGACAGACCCTCCTGGACATGATCGCACGCGAGAGGAAAGGGGAGGTGGTGGACAGGTAGCCAAAGACTTACAGACAGCATTGATTGCATGACAGTTTAATTAGTTGCCAGCTAATGTTGAGAAGTTAATATTAATTTAAGTTGCACATAAATTGGGGTGAAAATGGAATCCACATCCTTCATATTTAGTCAGTTAATTAAGGAAAATGTTAAATAATCACAGGGTGCGTGCTTTTGGCATAAACAATGAAAGAGCTTGAAAGTACATCTGCTACAATTAAACTTCCTGAGATGTTCACTGAAGCAGCCTCTGGCATTATAATATGTGCTTTTGATGTGCAAATAATCAAAAGTGCGATGGCAGCCATAGTGAGAGGGAAATGAACATCCAGATATATTTTTGTTGTTGTTGTCTATTTTCTTTTTAATTACTGTTTGTGCCTTCTGCATTTGTCCTTCTTCTTCTCTCCACCAGGGGAGCCATTAGAAATGCCTGCCAAATGTTAATGATCCTTGGCCTTGAAGGGAGATCAGTTTATGAAGAAGACTTTGAAGCGCCGTTCTTAGAAATGTCTGCAGAATTTTTCCAGGTTTGTGAGAGAACATCATTTCTCTGACTCTTCACTGTATATCTTCTATTTGGATCCTTATTATCTTGGCTACTTGCCTGGGTCCAGACCTTTGAGTCTGCCCACTCTACCGAGTTGACTGATTCATCTGGCGTCGTGACATTAAACAGAGATGTTCGGTTAAAATTAAAAATGATCCAGTGAGCGCTGCAGGAGGACTGACGCCTGTTGTCAAGCTGTTGTCAAGTGATGCGCCAATACCAATGAGGAGTAATAACAACAATGACGACCGCTATAGACAAGACTATAGCTATTATCGAGGCTGTTAAAAATCAAAATGCCTTATCAATATTGCCCGACATCTTAGTTTGTTTTACTTCATTCTGCCCCACTCTTAAAAACCCAAGCTAAACAGGTATGTTGGCATGGCTACGCATCAGTGTGGACTTAACATCCACCACAGAAACCAGTTAAAGTGGACGCAATGCCAGACTAAAGAAGGCAGCAAGCGCTGTCTGATATCAGGCAGCTTGGCTACATCTTCCCTTTTTGGGTTCTATATCAATAAAATTAAGTCTAAGTACAGATGATTCTTGAAACATCTGTAAAGCACGTACGTACCATTGGCCAGATAACTAAAACTATACAAGAAAAATGCAAAAAAAATGGACAGGAGTTTGAGAAAGATATTGTCTTTTACAGCTTATATGTGTTTCTTGTTTTCACTCAGATGGAGAGCCAAAAGTTCCTCGCAGAAAACAGTGCCAGTGTGTACATAAAGAAGGTAGAAGCCAGAATCAATGAAGAGATTGAGCGGGTGATGCACTGCCTGGATAAATCTACGGAAGAGCCTATTGTCAAGGTGGTGGAACGAGAGCTCATCTCCAAACACATGAAGACGATCGTAGAGATGGAGAACTCTGGCCTGGTGCACATGCTCAAAAACGGCAAGACAGACGGTAAGAGTGCTGCAGTCCTGTGCTGCTTTTGCTTCATGTCCTAAGCATTTGTTGCTGATCATTCATTTAACTTAAACTTAGTTAGTTAAATTTCATGCTTTACTCCAAGATAAATGAGAACCCAAAATCCCCAATGCTCTTTAATAAACTGTCACTCGCAAGAGATTTATGTTTTCCTGGATTGGTAACGCAGTCACAATGTTTCCCTTGCTAAGATACAAGGAATGTAATTTTGATGATTAGATTTAGATGAAGATGTCTGTAGCCTCAGCGATGCCATCAGAAAATATTTTTACATAAGTACTCTTAGAGGTGTTTCAGTTCACTCTGCACCAATAAGCCTCTTTCTGAGCAGATCTCATTGGTTGGAGTAGATTTCTAATATGTGTGCTTGTGTGTGTAATCGTGCATATCCATCACAGATTTGGCGTGCATGTACAAGCTGTTCAGTCGGGTTCCCAACGGCCTGAAGACCATGTGTGAGTGCATGAGCTCATACCTGCGGGAGCAAGGAAAGGCCCTTGTGTCGGAGGAGGGAGAGGGGAAGAACCCTGTAGACTACATCCAGGTAAGACGACAGGGCATCAGGACACATTAGAGTGCAGGGATGTTACTACTCAGTCATGTGAATCGGCAGGATCATGTTGTAAAATTTTCAATTAATTTGCTTCTGCAGGAGTTGGAGGATGTTCTGCTGAAGCACACGATAACCTTTTAGCGGTATATATTTTAGGTGAATGAGAGAGATCTAACCTTGTTAGAGATCATGGAGTAATTTCCACTGGCTCCACACACTTTAGCACACCATTGCGTGCCGAGCCTTGACCGTAAAGTACTTCCATAGCCTCCCGGCAGAGGATAACTGCTCTGACCCCCTGTGTTTGTGGCCACAAGCCATGATGGTCTCTGCCCTCAACCACACGGTGTCACTGCACTGTGCTGAATAACATGTGAGGTCATTCAGGCCACTAGAGAGCAGGCACTCGTTTAAAAGTTATGTTCATCTCCCAGTGCTTTTAAAGCTCCTGTGTGAAACAGTCTTGTGGTTTGCAGTTCCGCTCCGACATTCCTGCTCTTACTCTTGTCTAACCGACAGCCGCCTGACTCCTTGTTGATGAGACCAGCTTTCCTCTGCTGTAGCTACTGTCGGAGCTGTAATTGCGACACTAAGCTACTGCTAATATAAGCTGCTGCTGGTGTGTTATCCCTAATCACCCCTGTCTTCTTTCCTGCAGGGTTTGCTGGACCTGAAGTCACGTTTCGACCGTTTCCTCCAGGAGTCCTTTAATAATGACCGGCTCTTCAAACAAACGATTGCGGGCGACTTTGAGTACTTCCTTAACCTCAACTCCCGCTCGCCTGAGTACCTCTCACTCTTCATTGATGACAAACTGAAGAAAGGAGTAAAAGGGGTGAGCCCTCTTATGGATACATACTCTTATTTTAGGACACGCCGCAGATGTTACTGTCCTGCTTATAGACTGTTTCAAACATTAACAGTCTAGATGGGCTCTTTTGTATTTCCTGTTGGAATGTGTCGCAGTGTATGTGAGTGACAGCCGCTGACGAGAAGTAATCATGGACCCATGCAGTTGCCTAGCAATGCAGTTCCAGTGAAAGTGTCTATTCTGGATTTGATAACACGCCGCAACATAAAACCACTTAGATTTCATGCCAAATCTCATATCACCCAAACAAGCAGTGCTATTATTGCTTGTATTATTTATCATATACAAGTAGGGAATATCCTAATCAGTTGTAATGTGTTGGAGTTGCTGTGTCAGAGGCAATGGGGAGACCAGAGGCTTTATCAGATTGGCTCTGTTTAACCTGCATCATGTTTTTTTTTTTTGTCCAGTTGACAGAGCAGGAAGTGGAGTCTATACTAGACAAGGCCATGGTGCTGTTCCGCTTCATGCAGGAGAAGGACGTGTTTGAGAGGTACTATAAGCAGCACCTGGCACGCAGGCTGCTCACCAACAAGAGTGTCTCTGACGACTCTGAGAAGAACATGATCTCCAAGCTCAAGGTGAGCAGGAGTGTGATATAACCAGGTTATTTCTTTAAGTGCAATAATAAGATTTCAGTTGAGATTTTGGTTGAATGAAAAATCTTGAGAATTAGTCATCTAGCTCCAATGATTGTTTTTTGTTGTTCTTGTGCTTTATAGCTGCCAGTCCAATCCAAAATATGCTCTCAACATTTTTCGCATCACTATGAAATTTTCGGTGTAATTTGTAGAGTCAACTTGTGTGATCTTGTTAACAGGGTTAAGGACATGCTGTATCAAATTCACAAAGAATTGTTGACTATCATATGACTGTTGATTCACCTTGAATAGCTTTTGATTAACTAAATGTGATCCTTCCTTGTTGCTCAGACTGAGTGCGGCTGTCAGTTCACTTCTAAACTCGAGGGCATGTTCCGTGATATGAGCATCTCCAACACCACCATGGATGAGTTTAGACAACATCTACAGACAACTGGGGTGAGGAGACGCTGCACGCCACAACTCATTCTGTCAAAAATAATGAGCCCATTTGCGATCTGTAATCAGTACATGGCTGCTTGACTGACTGAGCATTGCTGCGTTGCTCGGTTACATAAAAACAATTATGCATCTAACTATCCATATCCTGGGAATACATGGTGCTAATTTCTGACTTGTGCGGTGCTGTCACATGGTTTTTAGTCACCAGAGACTCCGACACTGTATCTGATTTGTCATTGTAGTTCGCTGAAGCATGTTAGGAATTAAATTAAAGTGTGAAGTATGAATATTAATTATTTGTGTGTGTTTTGCTTAGTCATAGCTTAAAAAATCCAGTTTTTTTTTTCATTAATCTAATTTATTGTCTCCTTAAGAGGTGATCAGTGATTTGTTTCAGATTATATATTTTTTGTCTCACTTTTTTAAAACTCAGTTTCTAACCTTATTTGCACCAGTAAAAATGGGCGTACTGTAGTAGTGCGCTACAGGGTGTGGTTGCATCAGTGTAGACTCAAACCTGATTGTGTGTTTTGTATTTTTTCTAACTTCAGGTTTCTCTTGGAGGGGTTGATCTCACTGTGAGAGTCCTGACCACGGGATACTGGCCAACACAATCAGCAACACCCAAGTGCAACATCCCCCCTTCACCGCGACATGCATTTGAAGTCTTTAGAAGGTCAGTCAGTGTCACACTTGAGCCGCGTTTCCACCAAACTCTTTTGGTATAGTACCCTTAAAACCAGAACATAACCTGTACCTACATGTACCTAAACCCTGGGTTTGTATCTGCGATCTGTATCAGCAGACTACTTGTAAACATAGGCAGAGTTGTTACCGTATAGAAACAGCCACACCTCACTGATCATTCATGGATTGCACACCGATCTTTTCAGAACGAAAAAGAGCAGGAGTGTTTACAGTCTCTGTCACAGTGGGGTATTTAAAAACAGCAGATGTGTGCATTGAGTTGTTTCAGAGCAAGAGTGACAGTTCCCTCTCGGCAAATCAATAGACTGCAGTGTTTCTAGCTCCATCTTTTACCATCAGATCAGTGTGCAAGGTACCTCAGCAGAGGAGTAATGAAAAAACAGGATGGTATGGAGTGGTTTTATTGGTACCATCCACAGCTTTTGACACTGGAAAAATAACTGCTGTAATGTGTAACGAACTGAAGTGGACTGCTTGTTGGAAACGAGGCATAGATAGGAGTTTATTTCTTATGTGTGAATGGTTTCATAACAGCACTCTGTTCTCAGTTGAGGGTTTTCTGAAATGTGTGATGCAAAATTAACAGTCCTGAAAAGCCACATTATGTTTTGTTACAACCAGAGTAACAATCTTCTTAAGTTCCTGACCTGTTCTTGATGATATAAGCTTGTGTCTATCCCTAGAAATAGAATTATCATAAGTTGATGCCATGCTGTATTTCCATGCTCTTCAGGGGCCTGCTGCATTGAGTGCCAGTACTTAAGTTGAATTAATTGTGGTACATTGACTCTTCTTAAATGTTTGCCCAGAGTGACTCTCCTCTGCTTGTAGGTTTTATCTTGGTAAGCACAGCGGCAGACAACTCACACTGCAGCACCATATGGGCTCTGCAGACCTAAACGCCACTTTCTACGGTCCAATCAAAAAGGTACGTGCCACCTTATTTCTAAAAGCTGCAGGCAGTGATTATGTCAAAGAACAGTTTTACAAATATCTTTTGATATGTGTTGCGTAATAGACAAACACAAAAATTCTAATCTAAAGTGTCATGTAAATTTACAGTGGAACAAGTTTTATTGAAAAGTTTAGAGGTCTAAAAGTTTCCCTAAGAGGTGTTTTTAATTTTCAAAGTTTACTTTTAAATGTAATGTGTCTAAAAACGCCTTGTAACATCAAAGTGAATGCAAAGAGTAATGGACGCAACTAAATGTGATTAATATTTGTAAAAACAACTCAGTAATTTTACAGAGAATGCAAAACTGTCAAGTTATTAGCTCTGGCAGACTGTCGTGTCATTTTTTTTTTCAAGTAGTTGGGATGCTTTTCTATTGTGAAGACAATTTACGTTTCTTGAGTAACAAGGGAATCTACATCTTTAGGACTACACGATTGCTTGTGGAAGGCGATTCTGAATCATGTTCTTAGAATCTAATCTTTTGTCCCAACATGTCAAAAGGAGGATGGGTCAGAGGTCGGAGTGGGAGGAGCTCAGGTTACCGGCTCCAACACCAGGAAGCACATCCTGCAGGTCTCCACCTTCCA
Organism: Epinephelus awoara; assembly: GCA_035609425.1. Taxonomy (NCBI): domain Eukaryota; kingdom Metazoa; phylum Chordata; class Actinopteri; order Perciformes; family Serranidae; genus Epinephelus; species Epinephelus awoara. The sequence continues at coordinate 29,772,463 of CM069297.1, forward strand.
GATGACCATCCTCATGCTTTTCAACAACAGAGACAAGTCCATCTTTGAGGTACACAGTTTAATACCTTACAGCCCTATGCAGTGTCACAGTATGTTACGGTTCCTGTGGTTTGACAAAAACAGTTTGCCGTGCCAAGAAAGACAAACAGCCAGTTAACTGATAGTGAACAGTTTCAGCAGGAACAGGTACTTCTAATACAAGTTTCAGATTGCTGCTCTTCTCACTGTTACATCTCGCTTATTATTTTATCATGAAACTTGATCTTTGCAACCTGCAGGAGATCCAGCAGGAGACGGACATCCCAGAGAGGGAGCTGGTGCGGGCGCTGCAGTCTCTGGCCTGTGGGAAGCCCACTCAGAGAGTTCTCACCAAGGAGCCCAAGTCAAAGGAGATTGAGAATGGCCATGTGTTTACAGTCAATGACCAGTTTACCTCTAAACTTCACCGTGTCAAGATCCAGACAGGTACAAAAAATCATGTTTCTTAAGGGGTACAGTAACATAATGCCTGATCTTGAATTTTTTGACGGATTGTTACACATTTTATTGGTTGAACGTGGTCTTGTTCTTTCTGAAGATATAGAACAGTTCATAATATTGCAGCACTGAACTGTAATGCAGCTTTAAAGACCGGGAAAGGTATTACAAAGCATTAATGTCATGCCATATTCTAATCTCATGGTATTCAGTAATCATTTAAATGCATAAGCCCCATGTACCACAGTAAAATAAATTGAACCTTTCACCTTGTCACAGTCAAATTACTAAACACATTTATTGAGGAAATGGACATGTATAACTTCAGTCTCTCTGCTTGTCTTTTACATTTTGTGTCCTTTGTTGTGCACCACCTAGTGGCTGCTAAACAAGGAGAGTCAGACCCAGAGAGGAAAGAGACACGGCAGAAAGTGGATGACGACAGGAAGCATGAGATTGAAGCTGCCATCGTTCGCATCATGAAGTCTAGAAAGAAGATGCAGCACAATGTTCTAGTAGCAGAGGTCAGTCAGCTGACATGTTTTCCTTTTTCTCCCACATTAGCATATTCTTCCTGTGCACATCATCTTCCTTTCAGTGAGCTCCCTGGTGATTGACTTTGAGTGTGATTTACAAGAAGTGGTGGTGACTGACTGGAGTTGAACCTGAACACCCCACACAGTCAATACAAGGAAGTCTTACTGTAATAGCTTCTGTACATATGACGTCATGCATCAATGCGCTGTCCAGATGGAGGGCAGGCAACTGGAGGCAAAGAATACCAGCACTGCACAAATGCCTTGAAAGTGAGCTGATTACAGCCGTTTAAATCCATCAAATAGGTAAAAAACAAGGGCCACTGTAGGTCCCAAAAATAGTAGGACATAAAGGGGAGGAGTTAAAAAAACTCACAGAGAAACATCGGCAGATGTGGATCAAAAATCTCCATCTTAAGTCTGAAGGAGCATCGTCAAGTAATGCCAGATGTTAAAGTCAAAGCCACGAGTTGGATGCAGTTAACGTCACAGTGTGCTTCAACAACCTCTCCGTGTTTTTAGCCATGACACATATATCTAATGGCGTTTCACCAGACCTCTGGGAGCTGTTGGACCTAAGTAGTAGCTAAAGTTAGCTAACGTAAGCTAGTAATGTTGGCCTGACAACAGTGCATCCATGTACAGTGTGCAAATATAAAGGACAGTTATGCTTTAGCACATTTACTCACCCAACATCGACCCAAATGCGCATAAAATAATTAATGTCCAATATTCTCTTTTATGCTGTCATCTGCAAACTGTGTGCCTTTAGTAATGTGAAGAGGTCAGGAGGATGAGGTAACTTGTTACGACAATTGTTCCCACATCGGGAAAATAAGGCTAATTGTGTGAAATAAATCACTTTTCCTTGTTTTGTACGGATCACATCCAACCTGAGATTCAATGTTCTGACAATACCTGCAGCCTACAAGTTCATCCAACCCTTATGTATGTAGTCACGTTCCTCTATTTACAATTCATGCAGTATGTGGATTTATCACTTCCTGCCCTCCATCTGAATTTTGAGCATCATTCTCGTCACATGATTTCAAACAAGCGATTAAATAAAAATGCTTTACATGTTATCTTTCTTTTGATGACAGCCTGTCCACTATATTGTTGGAGAGCAGAAAATGAAAGCAAAAGATGTCAGAACAAGATGATGATCATTGTAAGAGCAGTGATGACGATGATGTGATGAAAAGTACTGATTTCTCGTATTGTTTTTTGTGTCTCCGCAGGTCACACAGCAGTTGCGAGCACGATTCCTCCCTAGTCCTGTAGTAATCAAGAAGCGCATTGAAGGACTCATTGAGAGGGAATATTTGGCACGAACACCAGAGGACCGCAAAGTGTACACTTATGTAGCATAAAACACATGAATCCAACGAAAGCTAACATCGAGTTGAGAGAAACTGAGAGCCTTGGTTTTTTTTGTGGACTGCTTTGCATTTGAATGAACTTGGAAGTGCTTTCATCATTGATTCTGGGAAACACTGGGAAGCTTAACTTTTCTTCCATAGAAATGTGTAAAAAAGAAAAAAATCGTGCAAAAGATGGGGAAGTTTTCTAGCAATATTAGACTTCTTCTGCCGAGAGAGATGAAAGGAGGGGCATCTAGTTTTGTATAAAATCATGTTTCTTGTGGCCTTTGGAGAGAATTGGGCGAGCCTGTTTGCCAATTTACTGCGTGCTGTTGAGAACGAGCGTAAACATGTTACAGCAAACGTGCGGCTACACCGAGACCAAGAAAACATTTGAATTCACTCCCCTCTTTTAAATGTTGATGTCAATGTGTTATGTTTGTTTTTTGTGGCACATTGATGGCTGTACAGGTTGACAAGACACTCTTGGCCTTTTCCTTCCAGAGGATTTTAAATTTAAAGCGAAGGACAAAGTGTTAACTGGTACAGACCTGGTTTACAACAGCAGCAAAAGACATTTTGAGTACTGAAGAAAACATGAAGAGTGCTTAATTTATGTTGCAACTATGTCTGTTTTTTGAGGTTGTTTTAATGTCTGATATGAATTAAGTGCACCTCACATAGCTGAAATATTTAATGCCATTTTCAATATTTTGGCCAGGTCTGTACTAGTGGTTAGAGAGATCAAGAGCTGTAGCTTCACAGCATGCTTTTATCTAATGGATCAATCAGGGGAGTAAGACGCATAAAAGCTCCATAAATGGTGTTTGGTCTCTCATGACATTTTTTACTTCAGGCCTGCTGTATGATCGGCCAAAAACAAAAAAAACAAAAACAAAAAAAAAAGATTTATCTCCTCTCTGAAACGGAAGGTTCCTTGTGGTGCAGCTTACACAGATGATTTTTTTTTTCCATTCTCGACTGCATTTTCAAATGGGTGGAACCAGTCTAGCACCATGTTCTAATGTGTACAAATTGTAAAATAATTATTGTACTCACTGCAAAGGTGGATTGTACAGGGCCTTGTTTTCATCATATTAAATGTAGAATAAAAAATTAAGGGATGGTTTTATTTTGTTCATGCAAAGGCCTTGGCAAACATCAGAAGTACTGCCCTCTAACCATAATTAAAGCTTAGCTTCGTGTTTGCAAGAGGAACTCTGGAGGCCTCTTAAGTACGTTGTTTACTGCAGTATTTTCAGTGCAACTCTTCTTTCAGTTAGTTTTGTTGGAACTTGCAGGCAGGTGTATAATCAGCTCAGTGGTCATTTTGGAGGTTGCAGATGTGTTATTTACAATATTTATTCTCCGATATAAAACGAGTGAACAGGATTTTAGACACTACACAAGCACCACAAACTACAGCCCTCAGAATAACCTCAAAGTTGAACACCTCTCCCAAACAGTTACAACAAAAGCATAATATGGTAACCTTTATGTTAAATGGAGCTGCGTCATGTTCAGTGTTAACTCCAAAACTAAGACATTTCAAAATAAATAATCACATAGATAGACAAAATATTGAACACAACACAGAACCTTATTATGGAGCGTTATTTTGTCCTGCTAATTTATGGTTTGTTTCAGGTCATTTTTATTTCACAACTGAAGTTTCTATTTCAAGATTTAACAGTCAGCTCACTCGGTCCAAAGTCTGCCCAGCTGGTCTTAATTGACGGACAAAGACTTGTGGATAAATAGTTGTATAATGGAATAAAATGGCACTGTGAATTAAAAACAGACCTTAGAAAAAAAAATCACGATTATCTGGATTTTAAGCATTTATAGCAGGGGTATCAAACACACGGCCCGGGAGCCAGGAGCAGCCCGACAAACAGTCCAATCCGGCCCTTTGGATGACTTTTCACATCAGATGTTGATGCTCATGTGAAGGCTGAGAGGTTTTAGGAGCAATTTAAACAATGAGCAGCTACTTCCTGTAAAATACTACCTCAGAGGCTTTTCACCCTGACCAGAATACAGCTGTCTGAAATAACAATAAATACTTACTGTTGTCAAATTTAAAGATATTGAACACATATTGTCATCCAGCAGCTTCAGTACAAAAGAATCTGTATCAGACTGCTATCTTAAAACAATATTAGTGGAACACTGCTGTTAAAGCACTGACAAAACTTAAGATTGTAAATGGTTTATAAGGCAGGGGATGACTTGACCTGCTTCTTGAGCAGCTTTTACCATAGCAGAAAATAATGAGGAAAATGCACATGTAACAAAAGTGAGAAGTAGACTGACTGAATGTGATGAAAAACGGAGACATATTGTTGAATTTGCACATATTTTGGGGGGATATTGCCGACTATTCATTATTTGTTTTGTAAATGGATGAGCATTGTCAGAATGTACTTCCAGATTTTGAAGGTGTTGTTATTTATAGGTCAATATGCAGTGGTTTTGCTGGATCAAATTGGGCTGTATGTGGCCCCTGAACTAAAACGAGTTTGACACACTCTGATTTACAGGATTATTTCACAATGTCATGGCTCAATGGTATATCTTTTTATTCATATGACTTTATTCTATGCTGTGATGATCATTTGTTTAATGTTGAAACCTCTGAGTCGCCATTCATGAGGGTAGGATGTGTTGTTCTACACAGACTGAATGTATGTGACATGTAAACATGTCTTTCACAGGTCGTCAAAACGCAGTGTGCCCCAAAAGCGAGTTTAATGCTCTTAACAGGGTGTTAGAGGCTCTCCTCCATACGTCCCCTGCACTTTTAAATCTGTCCACCCCGTCTGGACTGTCCCCTTTGTCTCCTCGTATTGTTACACGCATGCCATCTGCTCCGTGTTATTATAGGCGGCTTTAGATTGAAAGCAGCACAACTTGTGCTGCTCCCTTTCGCCCAGACTTCCTCAGTAGCTTCCTAAACATAGTCCAGCATGCATTTCTTCCAGACTTAACAGAGGGGGGCAGCTCCAGTGTATGTGTGTGTGTGTGTGTGTGTGTGTGTTTCTTACAATACATCCAGAGCCCATATTTTAACATAACGGTGTATGGTTGCCCGGTGACGTCAGCGTCCCAGCCAAGGAGTCCCATTTTTTGGAGCAGCCTGTGGAAAGAAATGAAGCAGGATGCGTTTCACTCTCAGTCCGCTCTGCTGCAGACTAACTCTCAGTGCCGATGGCTCAAAGTAGTGTGAAAGGTGAAGCTACCGGACGATGTTTCGACGAGCGGCGGTGTTGAAGAGAGCCGACGATGGAAACGTGGACTCCGGCGCTGAAACTGCCGAGTGAGTCAACCGTTTGTCTCAGCGCTAGCTAACGGAGGCTAACGTTAGCTAGCCAACTTTGAGCCGCTGTAGCCACAATGGAAATTAATTTTAACCAAGACGGCATATCACAAAGAGGTCAACACTACAACCTAACAACGCAACTTTTACTTGAACCACTTAGCACTTCACTATAGGTGCTTGTAGCCGCTGTGCTCTTTATGGTATTTACTCATTAATTGGTTTTTTTTTTAAAGCTCATGTTAGCTAACAACAGTTAATGTGTTGTCATGGTGACCACAGGGGCACGTTTCCAAACCAACCACCACAAGATGGAGACAGATTTTTGTCTCTCCAGCCAGTGCTGAACCCCCGAAACCGTGTTTGTGAGTCAGTAAGTCATATGCCTCTTGTTATGTGTTTTATTCAGATCTGACTGCAGCAGGATGTCGTCATCTGGCAGTGAGTATCTCCTGTCATTTAAAACTGTACTTTTATTTTGTATTTGTTTTACCTGTGGTGTCATTATCTTGGTCATGTGATGGCCTCCTATTGGTTCCTGCTATTCCATAGGTGGCGCCATACCTTTGTTGTGTGTTGTTTAAAAACCCTGACAAAACTTGTCTTTCTATAAGTTTAATTCAGCATCTGCAAACGGACTTACAACAAACACCCAAGACTGAGCTGAGTGCAAAGGTAGAGCCCTAACACAAGAGCACTTTTAGGGTGTTTGCACATATAATCCTTTTAAAACAAACCGAACTCAATCCTCTTAAAGTGCACCAAAAAGTGGACCAATAGAGAATGGACTCAGTCCTTTTTGTGTTCACATTGTCAGTTCATTTGAAAGAGGACTCAGCTCTCTTTCAGGTCAACTTCAGCTCTGATGGGGCCCCTGTCCTCTCTCCGCTCACACTATAACGTTAGCCCATGTGTATATATATGTATAATTTGTTTTTACTTTGACGTGGCACTGCAGTGCGAGAACCCTGGTTTTCAACAGATCTGCACCTTGGACATAGAACAATCCAAAAAGACTCCAAAACGATCTAAAATTAGAAACACTTATATTCATCAATGAATTTAAGGGCATCATAAATAACGTGGTGACAGAGACATGTGCTTGTCTTTCTTGAGAGTCCACTATGTTTGAATAGCTGTTGTTTTTTTGTGGATTTTTGTATTATATGTTGTAGGTTGTTGCATTTTAAATGGGTTTTGATTGGCTGCTACCTTGGCCAGGTCTCTCTTGTAAAAGAGATTTTCAATCTCAACGGGACTTCCTGGTTAAATAAATAAAAAATAAATAAAAAATCAAGCTCCTCGCTTTCAGATGAACTTAAAAATTGGAGGAAAACCTTAGCGTCTCCTCATCCTGTGTCCTTGTTACAGGCCGACATGGTTTTGTCTGTTTTTCCAAGCCTCCCAGTGCAACAGCATGTGATCTAGAGAGCTAAATACAATGGCAAAGAGCAAAGCGAACCTGGAGCACAGGTTAAGCAAACTGCAGTTCGGTTCCCTTTAGAGGGGCCTGAGTTCTCATGGAGTGTTCACATATATTCAAAAAATGCTGAGTCACCGCTCTGAGTCTGTTTCGAGGGCTGATAAGGACCCTTGTGTGGTCTTAGTGTTAACATTATCTGAAACTGCAAGCCCAAGCTGAGGTAACATCATCTGGATTTTTTTTCTTAAGGTATGAACTCATTAGCCTCCTGCTCAAGGAAATAGTCCCACTTTCAGCCTCGAAACAGTATGATATCGCACTTCCAATGTAGGAAATTATTATGCAGAAAACCACTGTGAACAGTCTGGGAGAGTGAGGCTGCAGTTTGTGGTCGAGCAGTGGTGACGTAACAGATGATGAGACATGCTAGAATAATGACTTCTCCATTTCCAAAGACAGTGCACCGATGTTAGTTTTGACACTAAACTAAAACTAAAGCCCTTAATGCGATCTTGAATTTGACAGTTATAATGTGACTGTACCTTGTTTCCAAAGAAGACACCATACAGCTTATTTTACAAACTGAGTCACATCTCCCCTGACAAGGAAACTGATCTTTGTGTGTGAAATCCGTGGAGTACCCCTTTAACTAACTTGATACGTTTAATGGTTTCTGCTAAGATTTGGTGCTGCCTGGTTTTTGTGTGTTTGCGCCTGTTTAAACTATCTCTGTACACTTAAATGCAGTGTGTGTTTGTGTGTGTAACCCCAGTTGAGCTCATGACCAGTCGGGTCAGGCAGCAGCGGCATCCGCAGCTCCTTCTAATGAACTTGCATCTGCTGGCCAACCCTGGAGACTCACTGCTACTGCAGCACACCCTGGATCGCCTCCTCCGCTGGCTCTGCCCAAGCCTTCGCATCTTCCATGTGTCAGAGAGGGCGGCCCCGTTCAGAAGTTACACCCGCCTCTGTCCTGTGGCAGGTAAGGATCATTGCTGTGTGGTCTTGCATTTATTATACATATGTCTTGTTATACACTTGGATCTCAGGTATTTAATGGGCAGGATGAAAAACACTGCTGTTCCCTTACAGCCTTTTTGAAAAAAATAATAATTTCCATATGTGAGAACAAGACATGTTTACAGAAATTAAAACCATTTTTATGTCAACAACCCCCTCAAATGTTGTACTCTTAACTGAATACTACATTTACTCTGTGCATGGCGTAAACATGCCCTTCACAATCTTTCCATGCTAGAGCTGCATCTGTTTTTATTCAAGGTTGATTGAGGATAAACCTTTTTTATAATGTTTCAGGCTACCCTTCTGTCGCCATCACCTTTTTCCTCCATGAGGCCTACGGAGAAGAACGAATCCTCAAAGTGCTGGACTTCTTTCAGCGTCCACCCTGGCAGTACCACCACACCCAGAGCTGCGGCAGCCGAACTGGAGGGATCCACATCACCTCCAGCAGCTCCCCTGCCAATGCCATGCTGCGGCCCTACCTCCTGCCTAGCAGAGATTTCTATAGTTTGGGTGCAGGCATGCCTGTGTGGGGGGTTCGACCAGTGCACTGTGGAGGAGAAATATTACGTGTGACACTGTATAGTGGATATGACAACTACGAAGATGCTGTGCGGCTGTATGAGACCGTGCTGCAAAGACAGGCAGAGGAACAGAAGACAGGCTTCTGCTGGTTCACACTCCACACAGGTACGTCTCAAAAGTGTTGCCCTTTTGGTTTTATGCTGTTAATATTCTAAAGCAGTAAGAAATGTAATGTATTCATGTCATCAAGTCCAGCCTCAAGGCTTAGCTTTTTTATTATTATAAGAGGGAAACAAATAAGCAGGAAAGTGGCACAAAATCATGTCTTTTCACCATAGAGCCCGGGTTGTGCCTGCAGCTGGCTTTAAAACAGTTGTCACCAGGGGTCCGGGTGGAGCCATGCAACTCTGCCGTGCTGCAGTTTAGTGTGGAAGAAATTGGCCAGCTAGTCCCTCTGTTGCCCAACCCCTGCACCCCCATCAGCAATACACGCTGGCAGACAGAAGACCTGGATGGCAACAAGGTTCTCTTCCAGGTAAGTGCAGCTCTAAAGTACAATGTCACTGTTGAATGTGTCAAAATGTGCCTGAAGCCAGGAAAGTAGAGACAGTGCTGGCAGGGTGGCTGCATGAGGGCCCATGGGGTGAGTGGGCCCTCCAACAATATATAGGGCAGAAAACAGGCCCATGAGAGTGACTCAGATTGCCACTTAAGAAATATGCCTGTGTTCAAAGAAGAATTCACATCAAATTAAAAACAGTGTCATTGGCTATATGTCCTTTTAAAGGCAAACCCTGATACATCATGGTTTTTATTTGTTTTCTATAAAATAGTGAGTATCAATCTATGACAAAATATGGTATAAAATATATGCTCGTTTAATAAACTATAAATAAGCTATAAGAAAACACTATTTAATTAAATGAACTATTTATTATTTTCTCTTGTTTTTGTATCATGTATATAATGATGATTTCTTGGTAAAAGCCAATTCACAATTTCCGCATCTACGAAGGACCAGTTTGGTCCATGTGTCCTAAATCTTATCATCCACATGGACCCCTGTGCAGACGTGCTCGTGTAGCCCATTTTTTGTGACCATGCAGACTGAAAGCATAGCAAGCGCGCCGACTGTTCATGCTCCAGTCTCTTGCTCCACTCTCCAATTCAGTTTAAAACGCTGCTTTCAAGTCAGCCACAGCTGCCTTACCATGGTGAAGTTAGTTTTAAGTTGAATATTTGACAGAGATTCACTCCTGATCCAACAGCATCATTTAGCTTCACTTTCGCCCAGTGTCGACAGTAGGAGGACGGTAAGCTCACCTCACAGCCCTGCTAGTGGACTGTCAGTTGTACTATGAATAGAACCGCATGTGTGTCTGCGTGACTGCAGCTCTTCGTGGATGCTCATTGCGGAAGTTATGTCCAAGCCTTAATATGTATGTTGGTGTTATCCAATGTCAAGTCTCTATTCAATCATGTGACGAGACGATAAGATTATACGGTAGCTAGTTTAGTCTAGCCACATAACAAATAGTTAGTGTGCACTAGGGCCCGTCATAATAGCGTGCACTGTGGCCTGTCTTAACTACCTCACGCCACTGCCTGAAGCCCAGTGTTGTGGACATGATTGCTCAGTTCCTGCCTTTTAATTGTATGTTTTATATGCAGCTTAATGAGAGATGTTGTGTGTTTTATGTCTTTTAGTCACTTTCTGTACATCATGTTAGATCATTGTGAATGGAGGAGTATCATCTCCTTGATTTATGTCAGGTTAAATCATGAGGTTTGTCATACATCAGTGTGACGTAGCCCTACATTAACTGTAAACTCACAGCAGTCTGCTGGAAGGTTTACTCTATAATTAACTCAACATAGAGAGTCTAAAGAGCAGATCTTTGTTCTACTAAAATGTTATTTGTAGAATGGGAAATTTTGCACACAACATGTAGCTGGCCAGGTTCCCCGAGGCAATTACAAGCTTGCTGTGGAGAGAAGGCAGCAGTTGTTTTTGATATAAAGAAACGTTAACGTGTTTTATATTTCATGTCATGTTTGACAAAGTGATGATTACTTAAGCTGGAATGCATCATGGAAAAGCTTTTCTTCCATTCACAATTATCTCACGGTAAACAGAGACAAGAGTTTAAAAAGACACATAGAATGATGAGGTCTAAAAGGCATGTGGTTGCTGACTTTCACGGGACAAACTCAAAGCTGTCAAAGGAGCCATATGTAAAGTGCGTAAATGTTAATTCTGTCAAAGTCACTTAACTTGCTTAAATCTCTCTAGTCCTAGTGTAAATCATAATCCCTGTCCTTCTGTCCTTCTGTGCTGCAGGTGAAAACCCCCGCTCAGCCTCAGCGACCTCTGACCTGCGCTTTCCCCCTGACCTGCCCCAGCTTGTCCCCTCGAGGAATACAGCTCAGGAGCTCAGGGCAGAGCCACAGCCTGTCGCCCTGCAGCCTCACAATGCCCCTGCCCTGGCAGACACACAGGCAAGGTATGTACACAGAAGTGTGAAGTGTGTTCACAGGCTTTGAGATCATGAAGTGTCTGCAGGGTCCTAAAAAGTATTAAAAGTTGATTTATCTCTTTAGCAATAAGGCCCTGAAAAGTTAATTAAAACTCTAGAATGCCATTTTCATTCCTTTTGTAGCTAGTTTTCAGTATGTAGTTTTGTCCAAACAATGATGCTGTCTGGTCCCACATGCTAAGTCCTAGCCAAAAAGGCCCTATGGGATGCACACAGCGGGTGCCAGATACCTTAAACACTTTGTAGATTCAGGACTGAAGACCCAGAAAGGGTCTCAAAAATGTATTAAAAGGTACCTTACTTGAGGATTGCTGCATGTTGATGATGCATTCAGCTGGATATGTAGCATGTTAAATCTGTTGCAAATACAGGTGGTACTTTCCACAAAATATTATGTGTAACACTTGAGCTTTTCCTACTAACACAAGTCAAAATGCCTGCTGTGAAAAAGGCCTGTGGTTTTATACAGTTCCACTGACCTACAGGTGGCAGTAACACACCAAAACAGCAGCAGTGTGCCGACATAGGCAGCAAAGAAGAAGGCTGCTTGCAGTGAACATAAATGTAAACAATACAGGACTTAAAATACTTTAAAAAGTCTGCTTTGAAAATGATGAGGATGGAAATGCTATCCACACATCCGAAGACCTCAAGAATACTCAAAATGTCTTTTGGCGAGTAACACTGAATATAAAAATAATGCTTACAGGAAAACTCCACAGGTAACCTTTAATGTTTGAGTTGAATAACAGAAGGAAAGTTTTTACAAGCCATTTAATCATACTACTGTGCAATTTGTTGAAGTAGATCAGAGTCTTCTACAGTCGTAGGGTTTCATTCATTTTCTCTGGCCCATAAGACATTTTTTAGGTTTCAAAACTCATATTGAAAGTCATAATTTTATATCAAAATCAAACGATATCCACGATAATATACTTAAAGACTGATCACTTCTAATTGAAACACCAGTCATATCCTGCAATACCATCTACTGATAATCTGACCCAGGGAAACCACACTAAATTTTCATGTCCAATGACATTCAAGTAAAGTACAATAGCAAAGGTTTCTAAATGCCCACTGCTGTGCCTCTTCTCCATGTGTCTTTGGTTGTCATCAGGCCACAGACCGCGCAGTGACCCTGTCCTGGAGAAGCTTCATGGAGGTGGTGGTGGAGCAGAGAGCCAGGGATCAGGAAGCTGTTGTAGCACCCCTCCAGGCAGCTCCTGTTACTCATCGCAGCGCAGCAGCCCCGCACCGCCCTCAATCACCAATCACCCTGACTCTCCTCTGCGCCCCTCCATCACCCGTTCTCTCTCCCATCTCCTTCTGGAAGAGGATGAGGAGGAGCCAGAGACCAACGTAGACACAGGAGTCCCCGTCACACTGCACTCTGACGCAGGAGTCAAAATAATCACCCGCTCTTCCTCCATGGACCTTTTGATGGCTCTTCACCCAGAGAGACCTGCAGCTGTTGGGGCTTCAGCTATTGAGGGTCTGGCCAAGGAGCTGATTGAATGTCTGCCACAGACACAAGCACATCCTCAGGTGGCCTCCAGGACATGGGGCTCCACTGGATGTATGGATGCAGCCAGGAAGGACTGTGGCAGCAGGACTGTGGCAGCAGGACAGAGCCCCTCTAAAGGGACCTTTCTGGAGAACAGGACTACTGCTGTGCTGCTGTCAGCACGCACTAACAACGAGGAGCCAGTCGATGAGTTCTTCATCTAAATTCCTGCAATTATGTCACATGCTGTGGTAATAGTCACAGTGTGAATAAAAACGTGTCACAGGGAGGTGACAAGATGAGAAACCGTTTAAAGAGGATCTGAAGTTATGCAGGACACAGCTGTGCAGTCTGGGAAAAGAGCAGTGCTCTGGAATACAGAAGAAACCAAAGCTCAGCTGCAGGTGACACTTTCCACTCAGACATGTCTCTGTGTCTGAACTCTTACAATGGTTCGACTTGTCCCATAAATGTCTACAATTTACAGTACAATTGTTTGAACCTATTCTAACATAGCTGCCAAGAGAGCGATGCAAGATGAGTGATGTTTGAAACAGTGCAGCTAATGATATTCTTGAATGTCTCACTGACTTTTATTTTTAGATCCAACTAATGATTTGTGCAGCTATTGTGCTAAAATGTAGCCTCATGAACAGGAGATGCTCTGTATGAAGTGTTACTGTCAGGGTACTAATGCCGCTCTGGGTCTCTGTCACATTACTCAGCTCGGCAAGCAAACGTTTTATTTTTCGATTGCATCTGAAACGGTTGATGAGCTCAGCGTGAAGGCTCTCTTTGATGATACTGTTGATCGTGATTAGAAATCTGATGGAGTGTGATTGCTCTCCACAGTGCAGCACTGTCAGTCTGTGTTTCAGGCTTTATCTAGTAACAGTTGAGCCTAGTGGCTTTTGATTACATTTGTTTAAATGCACTTCAGATTGTCTTTACTCTAGTATTTGTGTGTTAAAATGTATAAGTGATGGACTAGAGCTGGCCAAATTACCGTATTGAAGAGGACTGAATTTGTTACATAATTATTTTTTATCCCTTCAGATAGCCTAGAGTTAAGAGGATTTATTTTAAAATAACCACTTAAAGAGAACATTTGGACTTAACAAAAAAAATTGTAATATATGTTTTTCAATATTAATTCAACCATGAGTGTGTGCGATGTCTCAAACAGCCTAAATGTGTCCTGACATGTCCAGAAATGTTACTGTAAGGCCAGTATGGACTCATCAATTACAAGAGACTGATAGTGATGATAGTGATTCAATTTGATTAGAGACAAGTCTGATTAAAGGTAATAATGTTTTGTGAGAAGAGGAAACTACTATGCATTTAATGACCTCATGACTCAGGTCATATTAGTCTCTTCTGTAACACCAATTACTTCACATCTTCTCCTGTTGACTAAGGCCCTGTCTACACCTATACAGATACTTTTTAAAATGTGTATTTTCCCTTATGTTTTGGCCTGTCATCTACACACTAACCACATTTTAGGGATTTGGAACAGATTTTTTAGAGCACCTTTAAAAGTGCGTTTTTTCTTTTCAAAGCTCTGGTTACTGTTTATCCTTGTGGACATGTAAAAAGGAGCAACAGAAACATTAACAAGTACGGCGGACGACCGGTTTGTCTACGTTTTATTAGCACTGCTTATTTTAACGACTGCTATACATTTAAACCTAGTAGTGCTGCGCCACTTCACGTATGAAAGGAGCCGTCTGCTTCACTAAAAGTTATTTGGTCCGCCAGAAATGACGGTTTGAGATCAGGCAGTTATGAGAGTGAGGTTGCTGTTGATGAGGAGTGGAAGGAAAACTTTAACATGCCCAGAGCATCAGTCTTATCGTTGAGTTAGCTTTGTCTTTCTGGAAGGGGAATCAAAGCTGATGAGATCTTGATTGGTCGTCATTTTGAAAAAAGTAACGTCACCCTGCGCAATTTACTGTCTTTGCAACAAGAGAAGACAACTAACAGCAGAAGAGGGCACTGACAAAAAAATGAAACGAAGGGGACAAATATCTGTTTTAAAAATATTCATGAATGTGTATACAGAGCTAAAACCATCAGCTGTGGCCAGTGACCTTTTAAGTTTAACCCACTAACAGATAAACCTGAGTCTGGTATTTCTGGTGCATTACAGCCAGTGTTTGATCAAATACATATAATTTAAGGTTGTACAGTATGAGCTGCTCCTGTCAGGCTGCTCGCTGGTCAGCAGGACACTGCAGGGAGTGTTTGTAACTGTGTATTGTGTACGAGTGTTACTGCAGAAACAAGCAGCTCAGTCAGAATGCATCGACTGTGTCTAAAATAAAATGTAGTATTAAAAGATAAATTAATAAAAAGCTTTTTCTTGTGGTCAGATCATGAAGCATTACTGTTCTTCCTGACATGTTTCCACCTGACAAAAGGTTTTAAGAGTCAATAATACCAATGTTAACGTTGCTGTCAGAATTTATTAGCTGTAGGATAAGTGAACTCTATAGTGAGCCGAGTGATCAGTGATCTACATCGGACTGACAGATGACTGCTCTGCCTGCAGTGATGGAAAAATCACACGCCAAGTGAATCCTCGGATAGGACGTAAAGGTCAGAGGCAAATAATGGATGTGTCATTGATTTATGACCACACTGTTGTCAAACCCCTTCAGTCACAAAGAAGACATTCAGTTTTTTGGTTGAACGGGGAAAGGTTCATGGTTACAGCTCAGTCATTGCTCAGCTGGTACTTAAAATGCATCACCCTGAGGACACAGCTGTCAGCTTTGTCATAACATCCACCATTCGTCTGCCGCCATGTTGCACATAATGATGGACTCATCATTTTGTCCAAACAGTTGGTCCGACACATCTAACTGCTTTGACAGACGCTGAGCACCCTGGAAGCACAGGTAGTCATAGTGGGAGTCAGCTGATACAGATTTGGGCCTTTCACTGTAGCACACAATGAACACGAGCACACAATCACAGGTCAAAGTCATTCATACAAATATTAGTTACTGACACAGCAGAAGAGATGATGAAAACATACAGTTTGATTTTAATGTCTGTGTGCAAAAAAAGAGAAAAGATTTTAAGGTTTTAAAAGCATAGCGCCAACTGAAAGAACAGTTCTTGGTGCACAGTCTTTTCATTATCATACCTGTATTAATGAGGCTATACTTGTACATCTATATACAGTAATATCCATTGCCCTGAAGTATAAATACTATATGTGCTTCAAAATTTATAAACAAAGTGGGTTTATTTTACTGAATCCCTTCATGGCATGTGTTTTGCAACATAAAAAGTCAGTGTGACTTTAATGAAGAAGTTACAGCACCTTTACATTACACATCAACAGATTGCACTTTATCTAAAGCCTACAGCTCCCTCTGCTGGTCAAAGGATGTTGTTGCTCTGAGGAGCATTGCTGCAGCCAGTCCAGCTCAGATCCTTGGCCCACTGGCCCTCTCTGGTGACTCGCACCTTGACCGGGTCAAATCTCCAGAACTGCTGTTCTCTGAACAGGTAAAGGCGTCCGTTGGGACGGGTCAGCGCCCCATTGGTCCCCTGCGGCACGCCAGTCCAGTCTGTCAGCCTGCGGGGGTAGTAGGGCTCCTGGTGCAGGGTTTTGAGGTTAAGCACAGAGTAACGGGCGCCCTTGATGATAACCATGTGACCCAGAGGAGCGTAATAGAAGGCGCAGTCAGGGTGGCGAGGCAGCCCCAACTCACTGCTTTTCCTGGGGAAGCTGTGGTCCAGCACGTTGCCAGTGTAGCGCCACATCCGCTTCCCTGCACACCACGAGACAAGGAGGAGAACAGTTAGAAATTCTTTAAGTCAACAATAAAACAATTTCAACTTAAAGAATTTCTTTTGTCAAATTCATCAACTACATGAGGTAGACTAATCCAACTCGCTCGGCCACCTGCTCTTTAAAACATGCCAATAACACAGTATTAAGAAGCTCTGTTCTTTTAAAACTTATTAAAAGTATAACCTTTGCAAAACTGTAAAGACTCATTTTGCATTCTGCTCCAGAGAGAGCTGTAGGTTAAAGTATTTGGGGGCTTAATGTCTTGAGGAGATAAGACCTGCTACTTATGAAAGCAAAGTGACAACAGTACCTCTTACAGATCACAGACAAGACATGACGAAGACAAAGATGAAGATGATAAGTTGTACAGTATAAATAATGCCTTAGTAGACTGTCCGTCTTTTGCATGAAACTGTTCTGCATTTAGCAGATAAGTGAATCTAGACTAACACTGTCAGGTTTTTGGCCTTTAGCAGGAAAGTTAAAATTAGCCATAACTTCACACAAGCTATTAGCCTTAAGCACAAAGGTGAAGCTTTAAAACTGCAGCTGTGTCCCAAGTGCAGAACAGTCTTTAAATACCACTTTCCTATTTTAACGGCACAGGAGAATTTATTTTGGGGCTTTAACAGATTTGTGAAGTTCAGCAGTAGGTTAGGCAATGTCTTTAAAAGGAAGTGAGAGGGTCACATTAATGAGTTCAGTGAGGCAGTACCTTTGAAAAAATACCACTTGGAGTCCAGCGGGGAAAAGGCAGCAGCCTCAATGGCTGGAGGTAGGTCAGACCAGCGCTGACGGAGAGGCAGCGGGCCGGTCACAGCACCAGCAGCCGGTACTGTCCAGTACACACTGCCCCGAAACACCAGCACTGTCTCATTCTGGTCTACAGATACAATCAGAACAGAAACAACACAAGAATAGATATAAGGGATATATGACACATTGAGGTCTTTTTATGACATACTACACTAATTTTCCCTATTTTGTGTTACATGGTATGACTTTTTTTCAAGATTTTGAACGACATGCTATACTATGACTTTTTTTCAAGATTTTGAACGACATGTTATACTATGACTTTTTGTCATGATTTTGAACGACATACTATACTATGACTTTTTGTCATGATTTTGAACGACATACTATACTATGACTTTTTCATGATTTTGAATGACATACTATACTATGACTTTTTGTAATGATTTTGAACGACATACTATACTATGACTTTTTGTCATGATTTTGAACGACATGCTATACTATGACTTTTTGTAGTGATTTTGAACGACATGCTATACTATGACTTTTTGTAGTGATTTTGAACGACATGCTATACTATGACTTTTTGTAATGATTTTGAACGACATACTATACTATGACTTTTTGTAGTGATTTTGAACGACATGCTATACTATGACTTTTTGTCATGATTTTGAATGACATGCTATACTATGACTTCTTTTCATGATTTTGGACGACATGCTATACTATGACTTTTTGTCATGATTTTGAACGACATGCTATACTATGACTTTTTCATGATTTTGAATGACATGCTATACTATGACTTTTTCATGATTTTGAACGACATGCTATACTATGACTTTTTCATGATTTTGAACGACATGCTATACTATGACTTTTTCATGATTTTGAATGACATGCTATACTATGACTTTTTGTAATGATTTTGAATGACATGCTATACTATGACTTTTTGTAATGATTTTGAATGACATGCTATACTATGACTTTTTGTAATGATTTTGAACGACATGCTATACTATGACTTTTTCATGATTTTGAATGACATGCTATACTATGACTTTTTCATGATTTTGAATGACATGCTATACTATGACTTTTTCATGATTTTGAACGACATGCTATACTATGACTTTTTCATGATTTTGCATGACATGCTATACTATGACTTTTTCATGATTTTGAATGACATGCTATACTATGACTTTTTTATGATATTTTGAACGACATGCTATACTATGACTTTTTGTAATGATTTTGAATGACATGCTATACTATGACTTTTTCATGATTTTGAACGACATGCTATACTATGACTTTTTCATGATTTTGAATGACATACTATACTATGACTTTTTCATGATTTTGAATGACATGCTATACTATGACTTTTTGTAATGATTTTGAATGACATGCTATACTATGACTTTTTCATGATTTTGAACGACATGCTATACTATGACTTTTTCATGATTTTGAATGACATGCTATACTATGACTTTTTCATGATTTTGAACGACATGCTATACTATGACTTTTTCATGATTTTGAATGACATGCTATACTATGACTTTTTCATGATTTTGAACGACATACTATACTATGACTTTTTGTCATGATTTTGAACGACATACTATACTATGACTTTTTCATGATTTTGACAACATACTATACTATGACTTTTTGTCATGATTTTGAACGACATACTATACTATGACTTTTTGTCATGATTTTGAATGACATGCTATACTATGACTTTTTCATGATTTTGAACGACATGCTATACTATGACTTTTTCATGATTTTGAACGACATGCTATACTATGACTTTTTCATGATTTTGCATGACATGCTATACTATGACTTTTTCATGATTTTGCATGACATGCTATACTATGACTTTTTGTAATGATTTTGAATGACATGCTATACTATGACTTTTTCATGATTTTGAACGACATACTATACTATGACTTTTTCATGATTTTGAACGACATGCTATACTATGACTTTTTGTCATGATTTTTGACGACATACTATACTATGACTTTTTCATGATTTTGAACGACATGCTATACTATGACTTTTTGTAGTGATTTTGAATGACATACTATACTATGACTTTTTGTCATGATTTTGAACGACATACTATACTATGACTTTTTCATGATTTTGACAACATACTATACTATGACTTTTTGTAATGATTTTGAATGACATGCTATACTATGACTTTTTCATGATTTTGAACGACATGCTATACTATGACTTTTTCATGATTTTGAACGACATGCTATACTATGACTTTTTCATGATTTTGCATGACATGCTATACTATGACTTTTTGTAATGATTTTGAATGACATGCTATACTATGACATTTTCATGATTTTGAACGACATACTATACTATGACTTTTTCATGATTTTGCATGACATGCTATACTATGACTTTTTGTAATGATTTTGAACGACATGCTATACTATGACTTTTTCATGATTTTGAATGACATACTATACTATGACTTTTTTTCATGATTTTGGACGACATGCTATATATACTATGACTTTTTGTAATGATTTTGGACGACATACTATACGATGACTTTTTTTCATGATTTTAGACGACATGCTATACTATGACTTTTTGTCATGATTTTGGACGACATGCTATATATACTATGACTTTTTGTAATGATTTTGGACGACATACTATACGATGACTTTTTTTCATGATTTTAGACGACATACTATACTATGACTTTTTGTAATGATTTTGAATGACATGCTATACTATGACATTTTCATGATTTTGAACGACATACTATACTATGACTTTTTCATGATTTTGCATGACATGCTATACTATGACTTTTTGTAATGATTTTGAACGACATGCTATACTATGACTTTTTCATGATTTTGAATGACATACTATACTATGACTTTTTTTCATGATTTTGGACGACATGCTATATATACTATGACTTTTTGTAATGATTTTGGACGACATACTATACGATGACTTTTTTTCATGATTTTAGACGACATGCTATACTATGACTTTTTGTCATGATTTTTGACGACATACTATACTATGACTTTTTGTCATGATTTTAGGCGACATGCTATACTATGACTTTTTGTCATGATTTTTGACGACATACTATACGATGACTTTTTGTCATGATTTTAGACGACATGCTATACTATGACTTTTTGTCATGATTTTGAATGACATACTATACTATGACTTTTTGTCATGATTTTGGACGACATACTATACTATGACTTTTTTTCATGATTTTGAATGACATACTATACTATGACTTTTTGTCATGATTTTGGACGACATACTATACTATGACTTTTTGTCATGATTTTGCACGACATGCTATACTATGACTTTTTTTCAAGATTCTTAAAGACATACTATACTATGACTTTTTGTAATGATTTTGGACGACATACTATACTATGACTTTTTGTCATGATTTTAGACGACATGCTATACTATGACTTTTTGTCATGATTTTAGGCGACATGCTATACTATGACTTTTTGTCATGATTTTTGACGACATACTATACTATGACTTTTTGTCATGATTTTAGACGACATGCTATACTATGACTTTTTGTCATGATTTTGAATGACATACTATACTATGACTTTTTGTCATGATTTTGGACGACATACTATACTATGACTTTTTGTCATGATTTTGCACGACATGCTATACTATGACTTTTTTTCAAGATTCTTAAAGACATACTATACTATGACTTTTTGTAATGATTTTGGACGACATACTATACTATGACTTTTTGTCATGATTTTAGACGACATGCTATACTATGACTTTTTGTCATGATTTTGATCGACATACTATACTATGACTTTTTGTCATGATTTTGCACGACATGCTATACTATGACTTTTTCATGATTTTGAATGACATACTATACTATGACTTTTTTTCATGATTTTGGACGACATGCTATATATACTATGACTTTTTGTAATGATTTTTGACGACATACTATACGATGACTTTTTTTCATGATTTTGGACGACATACTATACTATGACTTTTTTTCATGATTTTGATCGACATACTATACTATGACTTTTTGTCATGATTTTGCACGACATGCTATACTATGCCTTTTTTTCAGGATTTTGATCGACATACTATACTATGACTTTTTGTCATGATTTTGCACGACATACTATACTATGACTTTTTGTCATGATTTTAGACGACATGCTATACTATGACTTTTTGTCATGATTTTTGACGACATACTATACTATGACTTTTTGTCATGATTTTAGGCGACATGCTATACTATGACTTTTTGTCATGATTTTAGACGACATGCTATACTATGACTTTTTGTCATGATTTTTGACGACATACTATACTATGACTTTTTGTCATGATTTTAGACGACATGCTATACTATGACTTTTTGTCATGATTTTTGACGACATACTATACTATGACTTTTTGTCATGATTTTAGGCGACATGCTATACTATGACTTTTTGTCATGATTTTTGACGACATACTATACGATGACTTTTTGTCATGATTTTAGACGACATGCTATACTATGACTTTTTGTCATGATTTTGAATGACATACTATACTATGACTTTTTGTCATGATTTTGGACGACATACTATACTATGACTTTTTTTCATGATTTTGAATGACATACTATACTATGACTTTTTGTCATGATTTTGGACGACATACTATACTATGACTTTTTGTCATGATTTTGCACGACATGCTATACTATGACTTTTTTTCAAGATTCTTAAAGACATACTATACTATGACTTTTTGTAATGATTTTGGACGACATACTATACTATGACTTTTTGTCATGATTTTAGACGACATGCTATACTATGACTTTTTGTCATGATTTTAGGCGACATGCTATACTATGACTTTTTGTCATGATTTTTGACGACATACTATACTATGACTTTTTGTCATGATTTTAGACGACATGCTATACTATGACTTTTTGTCATGATTTTGAATGACATACTATACTATGACTTTTTGTCATGATTTTGGACGACATACTATACTATGACTTTTTTTCATGATTTTGAATGACATACTATACTATGACTTTTTGTCATGATTTTGGACGACATACTATACTATGACTTTTTGTCATGATTTTGCACGACATGCTATACTATGACTTTTTTTCAAGATTCTTAAAGACATACTATACTATGACTTTTTGTAATGATTTTGGACGACATACTATACTATGACTTTTTGTCATGATTTTAGACGACATGCTATACTATGACTTTTTGTCATGATTTTTGACGACATACTATACTATGACTTTTTGTCATGATTTTAGACGACATGCTATACTATGACTTTTTGTCATGATTTTTGACGACATGCTATACTATGACTTTTTGTCATGATTTTTGACGACATACTATACTATGACTTTTTGTCATGATTTTAGACGACATGCTATACTATGACTTTTTGTCATGATTTTGAATGACATACTATACTATGACTTTTTGTCATGATTTTGGACGACATACTATACTATGACTTTTTTTCATGATTTTGATCGACATACTATACTATGACTTTTTGTCATGATTTTAGGCGACATGCTATACTATGACTTTTTGTCATGATTTTAGACGACATGCTATACTATGACTTTTTGTCATGATTTTAGACGACATGCTATACTATGACTTTTTGTAATGATTTTGAATGACATGCTATACTATGACTTTTTGTAATGATTTTGAACGACATGCTATACTATGACTTTTTCATGATTTTGAATGACATGCTATACTATGACTTTTTCATGATTTTGAATGACATGCTATACTATGACTTTTTCATGATTTTGAACGACATGCTATACTATGACTTTTTCATGATTTTGAACGACATGCTATACTATGACTTTTTCATGATTTTGCATGACATGCTATACTATGACTTTTTCATGATTTTGAATGACATGCTATACTATGACTTTTTTATGATATTTTGAACGACATGCTATACTATGACTTTTTGTAATGATTTTGAATGACATGCTATACTATGACTTTTTCATGATTTTGAACGACATGCTATACTATGACTTTTTCATGATTTTGAATGACATACTATACTATGACTTTTTCATGATTTTGAATGACATGCTATACTATGACTTTTTGTAATGATTTTGAATGACATGCTATACTATGACTTTTTCATGATTTTGAACGACATGCTATACTATGACTTTTTCATGATTTTGAATGACATGCTATACTATGACTTTTTCATGATTTTGAACGACATGCTATACTATGACTTTTTCATGATTTTGAATGACATGCTATACTATGACTTTTTCATGATTTTGAACGACATACTATACTATGACTTTTTGTCATGATTTTGAACGACATACTATACTATGACTTTTTGTCATGATTTTGAATGACATGCTATACTATGACTTTTTCATGATTTTGAACGACATGCTATACTATGACTTTTTCATGATTTTGAACGACATGCTATACTATGACTTTTTCATGATTTTGCATGACATGCTATACTATGACTTTTTCATGATTTTGCATGACATGCTATACTATGACTTTTTGTAATGATTTTGAATGACATGCTATACTATGACTTTTTCATGATTTTGAACGACATACTATACTATGACTTTTTCATGATTTTGAACGACATGCTATACTATGACTTTTTGTCATGATTTTTGACGACATACTATACTATGACTTTTTCATGATTTTGAACGACATGCTATACTATGACTTTTTGTAGTGATTTTGAATGACATACTATACTATGACTTTTTGTCATGATTTTGAACGACATACTATACTATGACTTTTTCATGATTTTGACAACATACTATACTATGACTTTTTGTAATGATTTTGAATGACATGCTATACTATGACTTTTTCATGATTTTGAACGACATGCTATACTATGACTTTTTCATGATTTTGAACGACATGCTATACTATGACTTTTTCATGATTTTGCATGACATGCTATACTATGACTTTTTGTAATGATTTTGAATGACATGCTATACTATGACATTTTCATGATTTTGAACGACATACTATACTATGACTTTTTCATGATTTTGCATGACATGCTATACTATGACTTTTTGTAATGATTTTGAACGACATGCTATACTATGACTTTTTCATGATTTTGAATGACATACTATACTATGACTTTTTTTCATGATTTTGGACGACATGCTATATATACTATGACTTTTTGTAATGATTTTGGACGACATACTATACGATGACTTTTTTTCATGATTTTGGACGACATACTATACTATGACTTTTTTTCATGATTTTGATCGACATACTATACTATGACTTTTTTTCATGATTTTGGACGACATACTATACTATGACTTTTTGTCATGATTTTGCACGACATGCTATACTATGCCTTTTTTTCAGGATTTTGATCGACATACTATACTATGACTTTTTGTCATGATTTTGCACGACATGCTATACTATGACTTTTTTTCAAGATTCTTAAAGACATACTATACTATGACTTTTTGTCATGATTTTGAATGACATGCTATACTATGACTTTTTGTCATGATTTTAGACGACATGCTATACTATGACTTTTTGTCATGATTTTTGACGACATACTATACTATGACTTTTTGTCATGATTTTAGACGACATGCTATACTATGACTTTTTGTCATGATTTTTGACGACATACTATACTATGACTTTTTGTCATGATTTTAGGCGACATGCTATACTATGACTTTTTGTCATGATTTTTGACGACATACTATACTATGACTTTTTGTCATGATTTTAGACGACATGCTATACTATGACTTTTTGTCATGATTTTGAATGACATACTATACTATGACTTTTTGTCATGATTTTGGACGACATACTATACTATGACTTTTTGTCATGATTTTGAATGACATACTATACTATGACTTTTTGTCATGATTTTGGACGACATACTATACTATGACTTTTTGTCATGATTTTGCACGACATGCTATACTATGACTTTTTTTCAAGATTCTTAAAGACATACTATACTATGACTTTTTCATGATTTTGAACGACATACTATACTATGACTTTTTCATGATTTTGCATGACATGCTATACTATGACTTTTTGTAATGATTTTGAATGACATGCTATACTATGACTTTTTGTCATGATTTTAGACGACATGCTATACTATGACTTTTTCATGATTTTGAACGACATGCTATACTATGACTTTTTCATGATTTTGAATGACATACTATACTATGACTTTTTTTCATGATTTTGGACGACATGCTATATATACTATGACTTTTTGTAATGATTTTGGACGACATACTATACGATGACTTTTTTTCATGATTTTGGACGACATACTATACTATGACTTTTTTTCATGATTTTGATCGACATGCTATACTATGACTTTTTGTCATGATTTTGCACGACATGCTATACTATGCCTTTTTTTCAGGATTTTGATCGACATACTATACTATGACTTTTTGTCATGATTTTGCACGACATGCTATACTATGACTTTTTTTCAAGATTCTTAAAGACATACTATACTATGACTTTTTGTCATGATTTTAGACGACATGCTATACTATGACTTTTTGTCATGATTTTAGACGACATGCTATACTATGACTTTTTGTCATGATTTTAGACGACATGCTATACTATGACTTTTTGTCATGATTTTTGACGACATACTATACTATGACTTTTTGTCATGATTTTAGGCGACATGCTATACTATGACTTTTTGTCATGATTTTAGACGACATGCTATACTATGACTTTTTGTCATGATTTTTGACGACATACTATACTATGACTTTTTGTCATGATTTTAGACGACATGCTATACTATGACTTTTTGTCATGATTTTTGACGACATACTATACTATGACTTTTTGTCATGATTTTAGACGACATGCTATACTATGACTTTTTCATGATTTTGAACGACATGCTATACTATGACTTTTTCATGATTTTGAATGACATACTATACTATGACTTTTTTTCATGATTTTGGACGACATGCTATATATACTATGACTTTTTGTAATGATTTTGGACGACATACTATACGATGACTTTTTTTCATGATTTTGGACGACATACTATACTATGACTTTTTTTCATGATTTTGATCGACATACTATACTATGACTTTTTGTCATGATTTTGCACGACATGCTATACTATGCCTTTTTTTCAGGATTTTGATCGACATACTATACTATGACTTTTTGTCATGATTTTGCACGACATGCTATACTATGACTTTTTTTCAAGATTCTTAAAGACATACTATACTATGACTTTTTGTCATGATTTTAGACGACATGCTATACTATGACTTTTTGTCATGATTTTAGACGACATGCTATACTATGACTTTTTGTCATGATTTTAGACGACATGCTATACTATGACTTTTTGTCATGATTTTTGACGACATACTATACTATGACTTTTTGTCATGATTTTAGGCGACATGCTATACTATGACTTTTTGTCATGATTTTAGACGACATGCTATACTATGACTTTTTGTCATGATTTTTGACGACATACTATACTATGACTTTTTGTCATGATTTTAGACGACATGCTATACTATGACTTTTTGTCATGATTTTTGACGACATACTATACTATGACTTTTTGTCATGATTTTAGGCGACATGCTATACTATGACTTTTTGTCATGATTTTTGACGACATACTATACGATGACTTTTTGTCATGATTTTAGACGACATGCTATACTATGACTTTTTGTCATGATTTTGAATGACATACTATACTATGACTTTTTGTCATGATTTTGGACGACATACTATACTATGACTTTTTTTCATGATTTTGAATGACATACTATACTATGACTTTTTGTCATGATTTTGGACGACATACTATACTATGACTTTTTGTCATGATTTTGCACGACATGCTATACTATGACTTTTTTTCAAGATTCTTAAAGACATACTATACTATGACTTTTTGTAATGATTTTGGACGACATACTATACTATGACTTTTTGTCATGATTTTAGACGACATGCTATACTATGACTTTTTGTCATGATTTTAGGCGACATGCTATACTATGACTTTTTGTCATGATTTTTGACGACATACTATACTATGACTTTTTGTCATGATTTTAGACGACATGCTATACTATGACTTTTTGTCATGATTTTGAATGACATACTATACTATGACTTTTTGTCATGATTTTGGACGACATACTATACTATGACTTTTTGTCATGATTTTGCACGACATGCTATACTATGACTTTTTTTCAAGATTCTTAAAGACATACTATACTATGACTTTTTGTAATGATTTTGGACGACATACTATACTATGACTTTTTGTCATGATTTTAGACGACATGCTATACTATGACTTTTTGTCATGATTTTGATCGACATACTATACTATGACTTTTTGTCATGATTTTGCACGACATGCTATACTATGACTTTTTCATGATTTTGAATGACATACTATACTATGACTTTTTTTCATGATTTTGGACGACATGCTATATATACTATGACTTTTTGTAATGATTTTGGACGACATACTATACGATGACTTTTTTTCATGATTTTGGACGACATACTATACTATGACTTTTTTTCATGATTTTGATCGACATACTATACTATGACTTTTTGTCATGATTTTGCACGACATACTATACTATGACTTTTTTTCATGATTTTGGACGACATACTATACTATGACTTTTTTTCAGGATTTTGATCGACATACTATACTATGACTTTTTGTCATGATTTTGCACGACATACTATACTATGACTTTTTGTCATGATTTTAGACGACATGCTATACTATGACTTTTTGTCATGATTTTTGACGACATACTATACTATGACTTTTTGTCATGATTTTAGGCGACATGCTATACTATGACTTTTTGTCATGATTTTAGACGACATGCTATACTATGACTTTTTGTCATGATTTTTGACGACATACTATACTATGACTTTTTGTCATGATTTTAGACGACATGCTATACTATGACTTTTTGTCATGATTTTTGACGACATACTATACTATGACTTTTTGTCATGATTTTAGGCGACATGCTATACTATGACTTTTTGTCATGATTTTTGACGACATACTATACGATGACTTTTTGTCATGATTTTAGACGACATGCTATACTATGACTTTTTGTCATGATTTTGAATGACATACTATACTATGACTTTTTGTCATGATTTTGGACGACATACTATACTATGACTTTTTTTCATGATTTTGAATGACATACTATACTATGACTTTTTGTCATGATTTTGGACGACATACTATACTATGACTTTTTGTCATGATTTTGCACGACATGCTATACTATGACTTTTTTTCAAGATTCTTAAAGACATACTATACTATGACTTTTTGTAATGATTTTGGACGACATACTATACTATGACTTTTTGTCATGATTTTAGACGACATGCTATACTATGACTTTTTGTCATGATTTTAGGCGACATGCTATACTATGACTTTTTGTCATGATTTTTGACGACATGCTATACTATGACTTTTTGTCATGATTTTGAATGACATACTATACTATGACTTTTTGTCATGATTTTGGACGACATACTATACTATGACTTTTTGTCATGATTTTAGACGACATGCTATACTATGACTTTTTGTCATGATTTTGAATGACATACTATACTATGACTTTTTGTCATGATTTTGGACGACATACTATACTATGACTTTTTTTCATGATTTTGAATGACATACTATACTATGACTTTTTGTCATGATTTTGGACGACATACTATACTATGACTTTTTGTCATGATTTTGCACGACATGCTATACTATGACTTTTTGTCATGATTTTGAATGACATACTATACTATGACTTTTTGTCATGATTTTAGACGACATGCTATACTATGACTTTTTGTCATGATTTTGAATGACATACTATACTATGACTTTTTGTCATGATTTTGGACGACATACTATACTATGACTTTTTTTCATGATTTTGAATGACATACTATACTATGACTTTTTGTCATGATTTTGGACGACATACTATACTATGACTTTTTGTCATGATTTTGCACGACATGCTATACTATGACTTTTTTTCAAGATTCTTAAAGACATACTATACTATGACTTTTTGTAATGATTTTGGACGACATACTATACTATGACTTTTTGTCATGATTTTAGACGACATGCTATACTATGACTTTTTGTCATGATTTTTGACGACATACTATACTATGACTTTTTGTCATGATTTTAGACGACATGCTATACTATGACTTTTTGTCATGATTTTTGACGACATGCTATACTATGACTTTTTGTCATGATTTTTGACGACATACTATACTATGACTTTTTGTCATGATTTTAGACGACATGCTATACTATGACTTTTTGTCATGATTTTGAATGACATACTATACTATGACTTTTTGTCATGATTTTGGACGACATACTATACTATGACTTTTTTTCATGATTTTGATCGACATACTATACTATGACTTTTTTTCAGGATTTTGCACGACATGCTATACTATGACTTTTTTTCAAGATTCTTAAAGACATACTATACTATGACTTTTTGTAATGATTTTTAAGGACATACTATGCTCTGACTTTTTTCATGATTTTGAACGACATACTATACTATGACTTTTTCATGATTTTGCATGACATGCTATACTATGACTTTTTGTAATGATTTTGAATGACATGCTATACTATGACTTTTTCATGATTTTGAACGACATGCTATACTATGACTTTTTGTCATGATTTTGAATGACATACTATACTATGACTTTTTTTCATGATTTTGGACGACATGCTATATATACTATGACTTTTTGTCATGATTTTGGACGACATACTATACTATGACTTCTTTTCATGATTTTGGACGACATGCTGTACTATGACTTTTTTTCATGATTTTTAACGACATACTATACTATGACTTTTTGTCATGATTTTGAACGACATACTATACTATGACTTTTTGTCATGATTTTGGACGACATACTATACTATGACTTTTTTTCATGATTTTGGACGACATACTATACTATGACTTTTTTTCATGATTTTGATCGACATACTATACTATGACTTTTTTTCAGGATTTTGCACGACATGCTATACTATGACTTTTTTTCAAGATTCTTAAAGACATACTATACTATGACTTTTTGTCATGATTTTGGACGACATACTATACTATGACTTTTTTTCATGATTTTGAATGACATACTATACTATGACTTTTTGTCATGATTTTGCACGACATGCTATACTATGACTTTTTTTCAAGATTCTTAAAGACATACTATACTATGACTTTTTGTAATGATTTTGGACGACATACTATACTATGACTTTTTGTCATGATTTTAGACGACATGCTATACTATGACTTTTTGTCATGATTTTAGACGACATACTATACTATGACTTTTTGTCATGATTTTAGGCGACATGCTATACTATGACTTTTTGTCATGATTTTTGACGACATACTATACTATGACTTTTTGTCATGATTTTAGACGACATGCTATACTATGACTTTTTGTCATGATTTTGAATGACATACTATACTATGACTTTTTGTCATGATTTTGGACGACATACTATACTATGACTTTTTTTCATGATTTTGAATGACATACTATACTATGACTTTTTGTCATGATTTTGCACGACATGCTATACTATGACTTTTTTTCAAGATTCTTAAAGACATACTATACTATGACTTTTTGTAATGATTTTGGACGACATACTATACTATGACTTTTTGTCATGATTTTAGACGACATGCTATACTATGACTTTTTGTCATGATTTTTGACGACATACTATACTATGACTTTTTGTCATGATTTTAGACGACATGCTATACTATGACTTTTTGTCATGATTTTTGACGACATGCTATACTATGACTTTTTGTCATGATTTTTGACGACATACTATACTATGACTTTTTGTCATGATTTTAGACGACATGCTATACTATGACTTTTTGTCATGATTTTGAATGACATACTATACTATGACTTTTTGTCATGATTTTGGACGACATACTATACTATGACTTTTTTTCATGATTTTGATCGACATACTATACTATGACTTTTTTTCAGGATTTTGCACGACATGCTATACTATGACTTTTTTTCAAGATTCTTAAAGACATACTATACTATGACATTTTGTAATGATTTTGGACGACATACTATACTATGACTTTTTGTAATGATTTTTAAGGACATACTATGCTCTGACTTTTTTCATGATTTTTAACGACATACTATACTATGACTTCTTTTCATGGTTTTTCACAACATGCTATACTATGACTTTTTGTAATGATTTTTAACGACATACTATACTATGACTTTTTTCATGATTTTGGATGACATACTATACTATGACTTCTTTTCATGATTTTGGACGACATGCTATACTATGACTTTTTGTAATGATTTTTAACGACATACTATACTATGTTTTTTCATGATTTTGAACGACATACTATGCTCTGACTTTTTTCATGATTTTTACGACATGCTATACTATGACTTTTTGTCATGATTTTTAACGACATACTATACTATGACTTCTTTTCATGATTTTGAACGACATACTATACTATGACTTTTTCCATGATTTTGAACGACATGCTATACTATGACTTTTTGTCATGATTTTTAACAACATACTATACTATGACTTTTTTACATTATTTTGGACGACATACTATACTATGAATTTTTTCATGATTTTTGACAACATACTATACTATGACTTTTTTTCATGATTTTTAACGACATACTATACTATGACTTTTTTACATGATTTTTAACGACATACTATACTATGACTTTTTTCATGATTTTTAACGACATACTATTACTATGACTTTCTTTCATGATTTTTAACGACATACTATACTATGACGTTTTTTCATGGTTTTTCACAACATGCTATACTATGACTTTTTCCATGATTTTGGACGACATGCTATACTATGACTTTTTTCATGATTTTGAACGACATGCTATACTATGACTTTTTTTTCATGATTTTTAACGACATACTATACTATGACTTCTTTTCATGATTTTGGACGACATGCTGTACTATGACTTTTTTTCATGATTTTTAACGACATACTATACTATGACGTTTTTTCATGGTTTCTCACAACATGCAACACTATGACTTTTTGTCATGATTTTGGACGACATACTATACTATGACTTCTTTTCATGATTTTGGACGACATGCTGTACTATGACTTTTTTTCATGATTTTTAACGACATACTATACTATGACTTTTTGTCATGATTTTGAACGACATACTATACTATGACTTTTTGTCATGATTTTGGACGACATACTATACTATGACTTTTTTTTCATGATTTTTAACGACATACTATACTATGACTTCTTTTCATGATTTTGGACGACATGCTGTACTATGACTTTTTTTCATGATTTTTAACGACATACTATACTATGACGTTTTTTCATGGTTTCTCACAACATGCAACACTATGACTTTTTGTCATGATTTTGGACGACATACTATACTATGACTTCTTTTCATGATTTTGGACGACATGCTGTACTATGACTTTTTTTCATGATTTTTAACGACATACTATACTATGACTTTTTGTCATGATTTTGAACGACATACTATACTATGACTTTTTGTCATGATTTTGGACGACATACTATACTATGACTTCTTTTCATGATTTTGGACGACATGCTGTACTATGACTTTTTGTAATGAATTTTAACGACATACTATACTATGATATTTTTTCATGATTTTGGACGACATACAATTTTTAATTATAAACTCTATTTCGATAGTGCTTTTCCAAACCAAATTTACTGCTTCACAATACAATACCATACAATACCATACAAAAAGAAAACGAAGAAGTAACAGAACATCATTCACAGAAAATTCAATTTAAGTATAATTCATATACTGTATATAAAACATAATATATATAGAAAATATGTCCACACATACGCATATATACACATACACACTTACATACATACGTATTGGCTTCATATACATATGCACTGCACATACACATAATTATAAATACATACACATACACATGTTAACATACATACACATATTAACATACATACATGTACATACATACATACACATACAAAATCATACACTGTTATACAAATCCCAATCTGTACAGGTCAGTTTTAAAAGATTTTTTTCACTGAGGAACTGACTCAGCTGATTTGATGTTAAGGGTAAGTTGTTCCATAGCTTTGGGGCTAGCATAAAATAAAAAATAAAATAATAATTTATGCAAAAAGACTACTTGCAAAGTATTCCGTTTTACCTCAGGATTTATGCATATACCTTGTCTTAACTCAATGACTTTTTCCAGGGCTTTCATGTGCATCTCAGAGTCTTAATCAGTGGATAGAGTTTGCACAGGTTGCCATGGATTAATTTAAATGCAACTCTATATACTTTATTAGTCCCCAAGGGGAAATCATAATGTGTTAGAGAGTATGAAGACAGGAAGAGATGCGGCCGAAAGCTTCGGAAAATCTGGCGAGTGAACACTTAGTTATAAACTGGTTCAGAAAACAGGTACATGAAAACTTGATTCTTTTTCCTGTTTTGTTTCATTTTAACTCATTTTACTACATATTTTTCAGCATTTTGGAGCAGCACCAATAAGCACAGTCATGAAAGATGTGGCTGAATGTTACATATTAATATATCCTGCAGGCCTCACCCATAGTGATGGCATCAAAGACACCCTGGCAGTACAGAGGTTGCCCTGTGGTCTGATGCCCGCTGTGAAGCTCTGTGAACTCCCACTCCTGCAGCGTGGCGTGCAAAACCTGGCCTGGCAGCCTTACGGGGCGATCGCCCAATGGCTTACCTGAGGGATAAAACAAAGCAACAAAACATTGAACTGAAAGATGCCAGACAAGGCCATGAAAGACAGATCCACTTACTGTCAAAATAACTTAATAAGTTTTTGTAATAATAAGTGCTGTTTGTCCACCTGCTCTTAAATTTCCCACGAGTTATTTATAGTTATATAGAGATCATTGCTATTCAAAACCCACCGTGACCAACAAAGCTGTGAGGACAGACAGTGTGTGTGACTGAGGCACAGACACAGTCTCATTTCTCATGCAAAAGCAATTAAAGTGAATTGGACAACATGGGAACAAATGGAAAGACAAACAGTGGAGACTTCTTCTCAAACAGGACTTGGATAATGTTAACATTTAAATTGTCATTGACAGGATGTGGCTGGGTTGATGTATACTGATGGATGACATTTTGCTGCCCAGGAAATAAACAAAGGACTCTAGATAGAGCACAAACTGGAGCCTTAAGCTTAGTGAATTTTTAGCACACAAAAAAAATCTCTTTTACTTTTGGCCTGTGCTGCCTTATGGTGCAGACTCCTGGCATGTGAGATCAAAAGAATAAAAGAAGAATCAAAGCAGGACAAAAGGAGAAAGCCCGACATACCGAAGCATAAGACTAAACGGTGCTTCAGACATGATTACAGCCGTTTTGTTTGCAGAGAGCTGAACAAACATTTGTGTAGGAGGTGGATAAAATCAGCTCACCCAAGAACAGGAGGAAGACGGCAAGTAAAATAGATATACACACACACAGCACAGTGTGTAACACAAAGACAGCTGCATGCGTGTGTGAGTGTGGGCAGTGTTATAAGATAAGAGCTGGATGTCTGACTTTACTCAAACACAAAACTTTATGCTGTTTACATTCAGGAGTGGTAGAAAAGGTTTTTAGATATCTTTCTTTGGCAGAAATATCACAATGTAAAAAAAGGCCTGCGTTCACAATTTTAAGTGACTGAGTATTACAAGCAAAATGTACAGTATTAAAAGCACTAATAATGCAGAATGATGCTTTTCATATTCTTGTGGAGATTATTTTTTTGCATTAACATGTTTTCTTTAATAAAAGACAATTATTCATATCTGTTGTTTTTTGTTATGACTGTTCACGAGAGGTGGAGTACACTGCAACTAAACAAATTTGTTGTCTGTCCCTTGCAATCACCTCAAGACCTGTGGTGATCCAGTTTTTGCGGCCGTAGCACCTAAAGTGTCTGCTGACTCTGTGGTTTCTTTTAAAAGCCAGCTAAATATGCATCAGTTTAGACGGGCGTTTGGGTAACTTGTATACACCAGATGTGTATTTAATTCATACATACGTATTGTTGTTTTGTATTGTGAATTTTTGTGTGGGTGTGAAGACTTTTCCAGTTCACTACATTATAGTAGTAAATGTACTTTTGACTACAGCATCTACCTTAATGCATCAGTAATTATAATATATTTCACACAGTAACACTCACAGAGGCCATTTTGAGGCATCCTTTAAGTGTATTTTGCTTAATACTTCATAACAACAACAGTAACATTTTCAACACAGGACTTATTTGTAACTGAGTATTTCTACATTGTGGTGTAATACATACTGCACATAATACATCGTCTTATGAGTCAGAATTATTTATTATAAGATTTGTCAAGGGATTTCAAGCAATCAGAGGAGCTCTGGAGACTGACATATTTCAGCTGCCTCGCATCTGCTTTTCATCAGATCACAATACCAACGTGAGGAATAGTTCACACACTCACACACGCACGCACACACGCACACACACACACACACACACACACACACACACACACACACACACATACACACACACACACACACACACACACACACATACACACACACACACACACACACACAACCTGACATTCACATACTGCTTACAGCTCATGTCTTTAAGCAGATGTAACATTTTCACAGCACCTGCAGTCCTGTCAGTTACAGTTTGCGTCCACGTCCGTCTCTGCAGCTGACGTTTACGTGAGACAGCTGCAGTCTGCAGAAATTACTACCACAGGATGGAAATCAGGTTGATAAGCAAACATGTAAAAAGCATGTTGCTAAACTTCATCTGAGAAACTAAAGAACCATGAATACATTTGTGAGGCAAAATAAAAACGTCAGAGTGCACTGTCGTGGCGCCCACATTTCAGTGTTGATGAAAAACACAAACAGCTCAATGAGCAACTAAAATCTAATCATCTGTTCTAACTGCTGCTCATTAGTGGCTATTAATTCAATGGTAGTATCTGCGGTCACATAATAAATCAAAGTGGCATCAGGGTGCTGCTCTTATCGAGTGTAACTGAGCCTAAAATGTGTGCGTATGGCAGCAGAGTGGTCAGTTGCTGTTTTCTTTTTTAACGCAGAGTGAATAAGGGAGGCCCTGAGGAGACCAGGCTGGCAGATACCATTTTAGGAAGCTGAGGCCAGAAAATCTCCAGAGGCAGAGCAGATGGGACTCCTCATATATTAAACAGAAAAAGAGGAATCTGGACGGCAGCCTGCCTGCGAGCTCGTGTTGAGCTGAAGTTCAGAGCTGAATTATCCAAATTACTGTGAGACTATCCTGAAGCAAACATTACTGCGGCATGCTGCGTCTTCACCGGCCCTTCGCAGCTGCCTCACACCTCATTTCAAAATCAAAGCAGGGAAATCACTTAATGCGCTATTTGCATCTTGTACATTCAGAGCACCACATCATAGAGGAGGTCAAGTAGTTGAAGGAGCTACTTTAAAGATGTTCTTTTGCAGCTGCTGCAGTGAAATCAATATCATAGCAGCGCAGAAAACACAAGCAACAGGAGAACTCTGCACATGTGGAAACCTGCCTTAAAAATGCCAGGAGGGACAACACACTCATGGTAAACAGAAACTATTATATTTGTCATGCACAAAGACATGTGTGATGATCTCACACTCTGCAACAACACCAGCAATCTATCACAACAGAGCCAACAAAACTCCCAGGTAAACACTGTGTGAGAGGCTGGATAATAATGACACACAAACACGCCTCTGAGGGTGTGTATCTGTGTGTTGTGTCAGTGTGTGTGTGTGAGTGTGTGTGTGTGAGTGTGTGTTTCAGGACAGGGTGGTATTTTGACGTTCGCACCACGTCTGCTGCCCTCAGTCTATTTTCCCAGCAGCTGAGAGGCCACAGAGCTGGAACTGATAGAGCAGACTCCTGCAACCAGGGACAGGAAGAACTTAACTCTTTGATTTCAAGATGTGATGTTTTATTGTGTTTGCCAAGAATACAAATTGAAGTGACTGAAAAAAACTGTCTGCTCTGTCTCTCTGTTCTACAAATGAAGCCTTTCAGTGATCTTTTCCATGAATAATGCTGCCATTATGCCGTTATGATTGGCCAGTCTGCGTCCAAGGGCGGGACTTTGGTCCCGTTTATACGACAACGATTTCAACTGAAAACGGTAAACTTTAGTTGCGTTTTGACCAATTGTTTACATAACAGCGGCGTTTTGGGTGCCTGAAAACGCAACATTTTGAAAACGGGTTCCAGAGTGCAATTTTTTGACTCACGAACTCTGCTTGTGCTGCTCACCCTGTTGTTCACCATGCTGCAGCATTTTTGGTCATTTTTGTGGATCCGTGTGCACAGTGATTGTTATCAAAACGTTGTTGTCTAAACGCAGAACTTTTTTCAAAACGAAATTGAGAAACAATTCTGTTTTCAGTGGATCGTTTTCGTGTAAACATGGCCTTAGCAAAGGGTCAGTTGTGCCAAAAAGACACTACTTGGATACTACTAGGAAAATAGTGCTAACTGTTCCAGGTTTCAAAGAAAGCCCTGCAGCATTTACTGCTCTACTCATTCTCATTCTGTGTCTGCAGCTGGTGGCCTTCAGACGGGCTCTCTGGCCTTTTCACAGCTCAGTGCCACCACTCATGATTTAATGGGCGGCAGAGTAAAAACTGTGTTTCCTCAAAGACAGGTCTGGTTTTATGAGTCAGTAACTCATGTAAATATTCCATCTATTACAATAAGAGTTCAATCTAAAGTGCAGCCTCATTTCACCATCATTAACTCAGCTGTCCTGAGGCCAGACAGTGAGACATTTATCATCTGTCCACTAAAGGTTTTTTTTACCCCGACCACTCAGACTTTAAACCTGAAGAAAAAGTGGTAAAAATAACTCTGTGTCCAGTGAAGGTGTGATGTTTAGCGTTTCTCCTGACCTTAGGACCACACACTTTCCACTCCACAGAGAAACATTCCCCTTGAGTCGCTGTTAAGCTTCATGAGGTATCTTAGAAATGTTTGAATCAGGGACATGATTTTAAAGTTCCGCTTCAGACACATGAAGTATGTTTGCTATGATTCATATTTTAACCACTTAACAAAGGAAGAAAAAAATGCTGAAATGGGACTCCCAGACTGAGAAATTGTGGATCTGGCCTTCGCCTCGCCCAACACTGACACTTGTGGGTAGGTTTCGCTTCCCACTTTCTCTGCTCACACAGCACTACCAGTGCTAGGTTGGCTGCTGAAAGAGCAGTGTGCATCAAGCTGGCTAGCATTAGTGAAAGAGGAAACATCACAGAGATTCATCCATACATATTTGTGCCTCAGTCAGACTCAGATTGGGAGTCTGTTGTGCACCAAACTCAGCGTCTAGCAGTTGTATCAGAATGGTTAGTGTAGTTAGCATGTTTTAATTGTTCATGTTGTTTGTTAGCTTGTAACTGGCAGTGGCTGACAGAATATAAGTGGTTATGAAACATACAAAAACATCAGAAGGAAGCTTCAGGGTCCAGTTTAAATCGAAAAACTGCACATACTACTATTTGCTGTCAAAACTTCCACTAAGCAAATGCAAACTCTGCTCTCTGTGCTGATCGTCCACTCGGTGCTGGAGGTTTCAGATTTCTTTGCCAGTGTTATGTCGAAGTTTGTTCCCCCTGTTGATATCTCGTATTAGACAACGATTGGCTTTTTGGCTTTGTTTATCTTGATGTATATGTGGTCGACACGATAGATAACCTTTAAAGGAAAAATTTGGTTTCCTTGCTCATGAAAATTAAACAAGACTTTGAGCAATGGGCCCTGCTGAATCTGTCTGTTGCTGCTAGAATGATCAACTATCAAGATGAATATTTTCCTGTATTTTTCATATTTATTTCAATGTGTACCAATCTGTCTCCCCTCCCTTTTTCTGCTAAGCAGATCTGTCTTATCTTGGAATTTGTTTGGAATATAAAGACTCCTCGGTTAGGACGTCAGATTTTACAGAGGCTGAAGACATTGGGTGGAATGGCGCTTACCGAATATTCTCTTTTAATATTGGGCAGCAAATATAAGAAAGTTAAATTACTGGCTTTGATATGAGGATATTGAGATTCCTCCAACATGTTTAGTTATCCAGGCTAATTCTACTCATCTGGTAGCTTTGAAGGCTTTATTGCATTCACCTCTTCTTTCGTCTACCTCTGCTAATACAACAAATGTGACTGGCTTCCTTTCTTAAAATTTGTAGTATATTATACTGAGCTTTACTACAGTATAGTAAAGGTCAGACATTTTAAGGAACATAAACATTAGTAAAACATTTTTTAGCAACTCTTATTGACGCAGTATGAGTTTGTAACAACCCACATAAAGGATCTGCATGGTT
Organism: Epinephelus awoara; assembly: GCA_035609425.1. Lineage (NCBI taxonomy): Eukaryota > Metazoa > Chordata > Actinopteri > Perciformes > Serranidae > Epinephelus > Epinephelus awoara. The sequence goes on from CM069297.1 coordinate 29,812,590, forward strand.
GAATAAATCCATCGTCTCACCGTACAGCTGCTGCACCGCGATGATGTCGTCCCAGCTGAGCACCAGGCTGCGGCCGAGTTTCCTGTAGTATGGCGACATCAGGGCGTGACGGACCGGGGAGTGCTCCAGTCCCAGAGTGTGTCCGATCTCGTGGGCGGTCACCATGAAAAGGTTGTGTCCCTTGTGTCCATTTAGCGTCCACCTCTCCGCCATGTCGAAGTGGGCTTCCCCTCGGCGAGGCAGGAAGGCGTGAGCCAGAGTTCCTCCTGAAAGAATCAGAGACACTTTACAGTTCGACCCCTCATATCTGACTGAAATAAAGTTTGTATAGTTTTTGATTGATTGATTTTTATTTTCTTAGAAGAGTGTCGTGCACTGAATTTAGATGCCCAGCCCACATGGACTTATAAGACACTACAAAAACAAAAGAGACATAGTACATAAATGGCTCAAAACATTTGACCACAGCGGTGAAGGCAAAAGGCCAAGCAGAAACAGCTTTGTTAAAATAGCCATAGACTAGAGTCTTTTCAAGGGTTCAAGGTTCAAGGAGTCTTTGTTATCCCCGTGGGGCAATTTGTTGTACAGCCAGCAGTGATAAACAAACAATTAAACAACAATCACTCAGACAACAATAAATAACAAGAGACAACAGAAAAATGAAGAGCAGGTCAGTCACTTATTCAGGAGAGCAATAGCAGCAGGGACAAAGGATGTTTTAGTCTGTTAGTCCTGCATTTTGGCAGGATGTACCTACGCCCCGACGGAAGCAGCAGGAATTCACCAGCCAAGGGGTGGCTCTGGTCCCCAAGGATGGAACAGGCTTTGCTTAAAGTTCTGAGCTGGTAAAGGGCAGTGAGGTCATTCAGGTTGATACCTGCAATTTTGCTGCACACTCTTACAATACCCTGCAGTCTGTTTTTGTTTCTGAAGGAGAGGGAGCCGTACCAACAAATGAAGGAGAAGGTGAGGATGGATTCAATAAAACATGAATGAACAATCTGCATAAAAGAGCTATCAACATTAAAATTACGCAGCTTCCTGTAAAAATACATGCGCTGGTGGGCCTTTTTACACACAGCATCAACTTGAGTGTCGAAGGTCAGCTTGTCATCTATATAAGTCCCAAGGTACTTGTAATTGTTGACCAGCTTTTTTTCCTTTAAACATAAAGAGTCTTCTTGCGCAATTGGAAGGTGTTCCAGATAAATTGAGCTAGATGAAAAACCTTAAACTGCAAACAAAAAAAGAAGTCTTGATTCATCGGACATAAGAAATAAATCAGGACATTCGGCCGCAAGATCCCAAATAAAGATCCCAAATAAAAATTTGTCTAGTGACTCTACTATCAGGCATGTTAATTAATCTACTCCACAGCCGCACCATATCCCCCTTACGCCGCACCTCACCTGGTTCCCAACCCATATCTCCATCTCTATAGTACTGAATTGTTTGAACTGTGTATCAGTGATATCAGTGGATAAACTGAAACTATTATTAACACTGTAAACCAGCGGGTCAGGACCTTCACAACAGGTTGCAAGATGATAACCAATGTCGGAAACACTAATATCTTATTTCAGTCAAGAACTCTTTAGTCAAAGTAAATGTTATTTCCATTTTCAGTATTATATTTGGCAGCATGGCTCTGTTCTTGGGCCTCTCAGCTTTTCCTCAGCCTATGCAGAAAGCCTTTTCCATGCACCTACGTGTAAAGTCTTAAGATGAAGAGAGCAAACCTCCCTGCCCTTCCATGTGCAAATAAGGAAAGTGTGAGGCAGAGAACAGACCTCCCTGCCCTTCCATGCGCCTACATGGAAAGACCAAGACAGGGAGAGCAGCAGCAAAGACCCCCCAGGAACAGAACAGAGCAGCATCAATGACAAACAGAAATGACACTGATAAATCAGGCACGGCATGAAAAGGAGGAGCTGGGGTGGAGGCAGGTTGCAAAGAGGAAGCAGCAACAGTAGGCAGGCCAGAGCAGTTTAAATAGGGCGCCCTGAATATGATGTGCCAACTGGTTGCATAGAAAGGACTTGTGATCTATCAGCTGACTCCCTTCCATCAGTTAGCTGCTCCATCAGTTGATTGGGCTGTTTGAGATCAGCTGGTGTAGCTGGGATGTGAGTTGAGAAAAGATTACAAATACTGCTCCTGGGTCAAACATGCACTCTGAGGAGAATTTGCAGGTAGATTTAGCCTAATACTAAAAGGTCTAGAGACTACTGCCCCGACTGATTAGTTAATAAGGTATTTTTCAAATCATGTAAACTCTTGTAACTGTGTAATTCAGGTCAGTGCAGAGTGTGTATTCAAACTAATATCTTAATCTGGTTTATCCACAGTAATCTTGTTATTGTGTGTTCACATAAACAGCAGGACTTGTTTAGCTTTATTTATTCAGGAAGTTCAAGGGATGTATAACACAAACAGTCATCACACCCACACTAATTAAAGCTATGGATCTGGTAGGCAAATCAGTGATGACTTGAATCTCTGACCTGGTCCATCAAAGGCATTGCTGGCCCCGTCGTTGTGGTCTCCCTCGTAAAATGCCAGCCGGATGTCTGCGGGGCCTTCAGGGGCCTCCTGGAACACCAGGCCAGACACGTTGCTCCACAGCTGGAAGGCAGCGCGCACTGCCAGCCGCACTGAGCCAAGAGGCAGGTGGCGAGGCCAGTTCACTATCTGGTAGGTCAGATGACGTTTGTACCACTTCTCTGATGGAGAAAACACACACACACACACACACACACACACACACACACACACACACAGAGGAATAGAGATATGAGACCTGCTGGTATGAAGCTCACAATCTTATTCATCACAGACTTACAGCTGGTGCAGATAAGCTCAGATAATGAGAAAAAAAGCTTGACAGCGTTTCAATTTCAACTTTTTGGCAATAAAACAGAATGTACTGTAATAATTCAGCATATATGAGTTACGAGAGCTACATATTTGAATGGCATGGGATGCTGTCTTCCCTTCCAGAGTGACAGAAGTGACCACTTTAACCTTTTTCCACCTACACCATATTCCATCACTCCTTTCAGTTGGCTTTGTAAAAACAATTGGCTTGTGTGTCCGAGTCTGGCTCATTATTTTGTTGCTGCATGTACAGCTGCCAGCGTAAAATTTTTCTCTATTTGATATTTTCATTTTGCACTTGAATTACACAAGAGAACAACTGTTGTTTTACATTTGCGGAAATTTGTTTTTCCTTGTAATGCTGCCACAGACATCAAAGAAAGCAAAGAAATGAGCTATTTGTTGACAAAAATATTGGCAAAACACAGAGCCAGGGATATTCAAACGCAACAAATTAAAATGTATAAAAAGAAGAGAAAAAATGAACCGCTAAAGCCTACAGCCTCACAGCAAACTGCCACTTCTCCCACTGACAGCCTCATCTCGTCAGTTAGATTTGTGTGGCCTGAATACAGCACCCTGCTGTAAATACCAAGCAGCAACCTGCACAACTGAAAAGTGAAGCCAACATATAAGTGCTAACAACTGCAGCTCCTTAAATGGCTACTTGAGGCTGGCTCCAAGAGTGAGTCAATCTCCATAGACACCCATGATAAAATATCCAACTTTACAGCAGAAAAAAGGCTGAAAGTTATGCATAATTAGGGGCGTGACACTTCCAGTCACTAGGCATGCGCGAGAAAGTCGACCATCACAACAACAATGGTGGACTCCCAAACTCTGTTTGTGCTGCTCACCCTGTTGAATAAACGCTTCCCCATCATAGTGTAGATTTACTGTAGCAACTCCACCTCGTCATCCGTCCAGACAAACGTTCGTGCGGTTGCCATTTTGTTTGTTTATACATCGCCACTCTGAAGAAGGAAGCGTAAGCGTCACACTGCCAACTACTCGCCTTGCATGTATACTGCAGCGTTTTTATCAAAACGTCGTTGTCAAAGCGCGGAACTTTTTTCAAAACGAAAATGAGAAACGATTCTGTTTTCAGTGGATCGTTTTCATGTAAACATGGTCAATGAGTCATGAGTCAGCCCTCACTCCTCCACAGTGCCACCCTCTTGTCCAAATATGGTCACTTCTTGCTCCAAAAATCCAACATGGCATTGGCCCAAATGCCAAACTTGAAGTTTCAAAACCTGCCTCCAGGAACTCAGCCTTGCATTTTCCCCATAGACTACCATTATAAAAGAGATGTCTCTAAAACTGTTGACAGGACACCTCAAACTGCAAACAAGGTACAATCATGATTTCTTGTATTCCCATTGAGGTTTTATATTTGTAAAACTTTCCTGGAGCTGAGAAGTGATTAAAAAATATGTGATGTCATTACAATTTAAAGTCTATGAGCCGAGAAGGAACTCGCATCATTGTAAAGCTTAGACTATAATCTTTCTATCACTTACATTTCCCTGACACTGGGGACGACAGAATTTGACCTTTGACCTTAAACACTGCAACAGGACTATCTTGAATGCCTGTGCAAATGCCCTTATAACTAACACCATATTTTACTGATAGATCATTCCATTATAACAGAGCTTTAAAATGATATACTGCAAGAATAACAATTAAAACAGCATTTCTCATGAGACATAAGCTAAACTTTGTTCATTAAAAAGAAATTTGAATCAGTGGTTAATTTTTTTGTTTTTATATTATCCAATATTATATTTATACTACATGACTTTTCTTACTCTTTGGTCAGCACTGGTTCAATTGTCATCGTCAACGTTACTGTTATCAAGATTCCTATCCTGCACTATATCGCTGTTTTGGGATTATTGGAGCTGTTTTTAATGAAAGTATATATTCTTGGCCTGTTTTTTAAAAATGTACCTCTTCAGTAGAAATAAATGAGCTTGGAGCTGGTGGTTTTAAAATTCCTGTTACTGAGAAGCATCTGCCAAACTCCTTCATACACTGAGACAAGATATTCTGGCTGTTTTCTGTCTGTGTGTATACAAACATGTTTGAAATCATGTCTGCATATTTCTACTGGTTTTGTTATTGACATATAATGTGGTTTTGGAAATGGTTTCATAAACAGTTTATATGATTATTACCTTCTGGGGTAGCTACATATTTACATCTTGCATATCTGTATCATGAATCTGATGCCAGATATCCCATGTTCAGCCGCGATGTTTTGAAGTAGAACCTCTCTACATCCAAAATGATAGGATGTTAACCACATTAGCTCACAGCTGGGTAAACTAACAAGCACTCTGAGTACACACTTGACTAAACAATTTACTTCAACACGTGTCTGTGGTTTCTCAGCTTAGACGTAATTACATGTGTTGCAAACTTCACAATCTCACATTTGTTCAGAGACAGAAGGAAATTCAGCTGTTCTTTAATTTACTAAATGCTAATCTCTTCGTATGTATTTAGGATTAGTCATTGCAGCAATCTGGAGACAAAGCAAACACACACAAGCTCTCATCCATGCAGCACACGTTCACGACAGGCAGGAGGAGAGGGCGCCTCGCAGGAAACAATCATTAGATGATATGAACCTTTAGGGAGAGGCAGCTGGAGAGGCTGGACTGTGTAAGAGTGGACAGAGCTGCTGGAAGAGTCGCTGAACACATTTTAAATAAGGAGAAGAATTACAAGACATAGAGTCGACTGAAAATTATCCACATTTTTATATTTGATGGACTTCTGGTAAATATTCGAATAGAAGATGATTGCTCTTTTGTACCATCACACCTGGGCATTAATCAATAATTTAAATGGAAATGGCCACATGCACACCCTCTAACAAAGGACAACTGGACTGCAACTGTCAGTGAAATTAACTGTGTAGACAAACTGATCTTTACATTAAGATAAACTTTATTTTTATTCATAGTTCTATCCAAAATGAGTACTACATGGGCAGCAGAGTACTTGTACAGGAACAGGGTCTATCTATAATCATTTTTCCAGCATTTTACACGTTGTTTGTATCATAACTAGTCCCATTGGTAGCTTTGTCACCTTCTACCTATGCCAATCCTCAATGCCTATGTGCAGTTTCACATAGATTGACCACGTCAGTGAGCAGAAAAACGTGGGACAGACAGAATGACTGACTGACAGAATGACACACTGACAGTTTCTGTGATTATGCACATCATACCATACCATGACTTAGTCATACCAAACATTAGAAAAAAAACAAACAAACATTGGTCCACAGGGGGAGCCACAGCGATCGGTCGCATTTTAGCCATGTTTAAGCATTTTTCTGTTGTTATAGCGCCACCCAGTTGCCAATTAGAGTTAAATTTCTCCAGTCACCTTGAGGCGTCCTGTTCTACATATCTACCAAGTTTAGTAAAAATCAATATGGCGGTTAGGCCTAGATAAGAAATTCGCTCTCTAGCAACCCCCTTTTTGTTTGATGGGGTCAATAATGGAGGGGTCCCCTCAGATTATGTGTGGTCATATGCCTACAAAGTTGCGTGGTGATGGGTGAAACCCTTGAGATGTTATACACCTTTATGTGATGAGCCACGCCCTCCACAATATTCATTGCCTTATAGAAGCTCAGTTTTAGTAAGTTTTCCAACTTTTGCCAAGAGGGAACTTTAGATATTGGTCCCTAGATTATGTTCACCCAGTTTCATGCAGATCGCTCAAACTTCCTAGGAAGAGATCGATTTTGTGTTTTTCAAAAAAATTCAAAATGGCGGAAAATCTATATAACCGGAAGTTATGGGTTCTTGAGGCAAATTTGTTCCTCATGAGGAGAGGCATCTCTGTGCAAAGTTTCATGTCTCTACAACATACGGGGCATGAGATATGCCCATTCAAAGTTTGCAATTTCAATCGGTTGCTATAGCGCCCCCCTTTGGCCAACTGATGTAATATTGCTTCATTAGCATCCTCCCATGACCCTCTACCACTGTGCCAAATTTCACATGGATTGACCAAGTCAGTGAGGAGAAAAACATGGAACAGACACACACACACACACACACACACACACACACACACACACACACACACACACACAGACAGAGTTTTCTTCATTATAAGTTTACGTTTTAAGTTTTAAGTTGTAAGTTTATTTACTTTAGTATATAGTAAGATTTCCAGGTTTTGAACCCATCTGACATGCAGAAAAAAAGATGCAGTGGTGATAACTCTAGCAAAGGGCACAGCCTTTTAAAAGTACTTGTACTTGTGTTGGTGAGTGTGCTTAAGAGGGTGAGGCACAGAGTGCGAGAATCAAATAGATAATGCACTTAAGACAACATGTCTAAGAGCTTTACACATTTACACATACTTTCACATTTGAGGCTCAGCTAGAAAGTGGCAAGATCGCTCAAGCACACTTGCAGTTGTCAAAATATTTGAAGTTGCGCTCGATGTATGTTTGCCCCGACGTGCAGGCCAAATGTGAGTGGGAGGTCTGCATATATACGGCTGTACTGCACACTTCTGCGAAGGACATGGAGGGCTGAGGCACACAGGTTTGAGACTGTAGAGCTTTGAGTTATTTGGATGCTGTTTGTGCTCAGTGAAATGATTCACAGCAGAGAGTCATGTGAAAGATGAGAGCGATAAACAAGAGATATGCACTACATACTGTGAACCGCCATGAAACCTCAACAGCACCCTGGAGAAAAGAAAATATCTGGATATCTGGAGCCATTAAGACATGGGTCTGGCAATGACATCAGTGTGTGTAAACACACAAACAGAATTTGTGCTTCAGAAATACCTCAACACTAATCTCAGCGTAATCATGAGAGCTATGTAAACTTTAACCTTAGCATTTAATGGAGGCAGCAGGGCCTCTAACACCACAGCTGTACGGGAGTGAATAAGAGTCAGACCTTTTATTTAGATTCATTTGAAGGAGAAACAAAGATACAAGTAGGTAAGAATTCAACCTCAGGAGTAACGTCGCTGCCGTCACAACCTGAATTCTGCTTTAAAAGTCTGATTTTCATTCACAGTTTAATATCTGGAACGTTAAAGTCAGTGGAACACTTGAACCCACTCCAGCGACATGCTTCTTTCCCAGATGAACTACACGCTTGTTGCCACATGATGTGTGCGAGTCTGTACTCTGAGCAGAGCTCCGGCGCCTTCCCTCCATCCTAGACCGCCGCAGAGTAAGAGGTCCCCGAGGACAGCAGGAGAAGCCAGGAAGTCAGATACACAAGACATTCCCCGACTTCCCTTATGGAAGCAATTATCATGATGCCCTCTATAGCAGCAGTGTGGGGAGGGTGGGCTATCACATGCATTAGGAAGTGACTGAGATCATCTGATAGCCACAATTATTGTTTGTGGAGGTGCAGAGAGATTTTGTTTGTTACTGGTGTCAACTAAACGCTAACGTCGGCGTGCTAACATGCTCACAATGACAGTGCTGGTGAGCTCCAATCTGTGTACACGCTGAAATAATGTAAATTACAGTAAGTGATGAAGTTGTAAAATGGCAATAAAATGTTAAACAGTTCACAGGGAAGGACAAACATAGATCCACACCTCTGAAAAATATACACACACACACACACACACACACACACACACACACCTATCGCACCTCTAGCTCTTATCTTGGACAAGGGTGGTGGAATGTCCGCTCTGTAAATATCAGCGTGAACGACCACTGGATTCCACCACATGTCAAGGTTTGTTTTCAGTTTCCAGGAAGCTCACAGAGGCAGCCATGTTCACACTAAACAATATCACATCACACCACAGCTGAGAGGGAATAAACAGGCTGCAACATCTGCATGTTGCTGGTGTCCACAGGCTGTGATTAGCAGTCAGTGTCAGCCGTCAAGGACAAACAACGCGAAGAGACAAGCATTACATTTAGATCATGGATGGGGTCTGTTTGAAGGATATATCCACGATGTCAAACTGACTCAGCAGCAACAACAGGTTAAAAAGACAAAGACAGTTAGAAGCTTAAGTCGAACTATAGGCTACAGATCACAGTGTAAAAGTGAACCACCACATCACTGCTGATCAACACACAAGACAATGGATATAAAGGGAAACTTTGCTGATATTGAACCAGCTGTGTGGCATCGCAGTGTGTGCAGATGAACGATGTTTGGCTTCTAGTGCCAGACGGGCAAAGATCTCGTTCATCTGCACACACTGCGATGACACACAAAAGCAGCATGTGTATACATTCAGTAGGCTATATCTTCAGTAGCTAGCTAGCTAACCCTACACTTTTCAGGGTTTGATTTTGGTTTAGGAACAGGGAAGAAACGTACTATATCTTTTTCCAACCTCTCCAGGTAACGAGTATCATTAACACACGACGTGCCCCAGGCACAACGTTTAGCTCCAAATCCACAAAACCAGCCTGAAAATGAAGGAAATCTGAAACGACTGCAATAGAGTCAATGGTTGTCAGACCCTGGACAGTCGGGACTTAGTGAAGGGCTAATTCATCCTGAGGAGGACATGAATGTCTGTACTAAAATTCACTGAATTCATCCAGTTATTGTCAAAACATTTCCCACACAACAGTAAATGTGAACTGAGTGGTGCTAAAGGAAAAGTCAGGGATTGTTAAATTCAGGAGGATTCACTCTCTGGGGACAATAAAATATCTGAACAAAACTTCTCGCTAATCCTTCCAATAGTTGTTGAGATATAAGTGGTGCACTGACTGACTAACACTGCCACAGGCTGTACACAAGTAATTCAAAGTTTACCTAACTAAGGCAGTTTTACTAGTATTTTACCAAGTCTGAATCTGTTCAAGCAACACAAAACTCTCCCAGTAAGCACTCTTCAAGTCACAGGCAGAAACATATCTGCTGCCACTGTTGGGCAAAGCAAACCAATGTTTGAGTACAAGGCAGCGGCTACACCGCCTTACTACACTCACAATTAAGACATTACATTGCTACACTACATCAGTGGATATATGAATCCAGATCTAAAAGAGGTTTGGCCTGAGGGTGTAAAAGTATCTGCCACTTAATGCTGCTCTTTGTGTAATGCTGCTGCCACCTGTCACATGAGTCATGTCTGGGTTTAAAATAAAGGCAGTCAGTTGTTTTCTTCATCAAGAACAGACTGTAATCCACCCAAACACTCCGTCACTCAGCAAGATATCCACTCAGCCAGTAAGGTTTCTGGCCATTGAGGTAGTCAGCCACTCTGGTAAACAGTGTAAGCCAAGCCCGTCAGTTATGGATGTGTTTACCAGAGGGAACATGTCAGGTACTGACACGAAGAGGCAGCGGCAAACATCAGCCGCCGCTGCATTCCCTGAACATTAGCCAACCTTGTCAGTGACAGGAAGGAATGCAGCGGCTTCACACACCAAGAGGCTCGAGGCACGGTAGAAAGGGAGGGAGAGGAAAACCTGGTGCTGTCACCAGACTGCTGCTGTTCATTCACAAAAGAGATTAAAGAATGACGGCATGTAAGAGAGACAGCAAGAATAAAACAAATGGAAACTTAAAGGTCCAGTTTGAAGGATTTAGGAGGATATATTGGCAGAATTGAATTTAATATAATAAGCATGTTTTCTTTAGTGTATAATCATCTGAAAATAAGAATCCTTGTGTTTTCATTGGCTTAGAATGAGCCGTATATGAATACGGAGCAGGTCCCTGTCTGCGGAGATCGCCATATTACATTGCAAAGTTTCAGTAGCCCAGAACAGAAAAACAAAACACTGGCTCTAGACAGGGCTATTTTAACGTGAAACTGCTTTTTTCTGTGTTTTTACTGATTGAAATCACCGGGTGCGTTTGTTTTGGAGAAGAAGAGACCTCTGCGGATAATTTGGCTCCCAGTAAAGGTTGAAATCTTCAATCTTCACCGCTAGCTACCATTAAATGCCCCTAAATCTTACACACTTTTCCTTTAAGTCATAAAAGATAAACATAAGGCTAAAATTGATCCAGATCCAAACACAAGTAATAACTTACTCTTGGGTCTGCGCTCTGACTCTCTACCAAATTTAATCAAAATTCAGTGCTTCGTCTTTGAGATATCCAGCTCACATCACCAAATTCCCAGATTTCATGAGCCATGTTGCTTCAACAACCTCAGCTGAAGCCCCATGCATGACAGGGTCAAATAAAAAAAAAGATCCATTATAGTTGTAAAGATTTTGCCCTCAATATCTCCCACATGTTTATATAAGAGGGGACTTTAGATAGATTTTCTGCAAAGCACCTTAAGAAATGAGGAGGGACATCAATTACCTCAGGGAATCTGCAAGAAATCTGGCAGCTGCACTTTTAACCACCGTTAAACACTTTAAATCCTGCAGTCTTTAGCCAGTTCAGATTGCAGAGGTCTGCTCACCAATGAATGCATTTATTACGGTGTTCACAGCAGAAAATTAGGATAATCTCCAACCAGGGCCTCAATAATTCTTTAAAGGAATTTAGGGGAAGAAACAAACTATACCCACCAAGCCCCAGAGATTAATGAATGTTGTTTTTCTGGGCAAAATGTGGTCGGCTCATCATGGCCTTTATTTAGCCTAAGAATAGTCATTAAAATTGGGTTGTGTTGGGTTTTTTACTTGTATTTGATTGGAGAGAGTTAATTATGAAGGGGGAATGAAATTGTGCAAAGAGCCACAGGCCAGAATCAAATTTATGGCGACTGCAGCAAGGACAGTTCCTTTGTACATGGGACGTCTGCCCTAACCACTGAGCCACTGGGCGTCCCAGTCACAGCTTTTCCAAGACACATATAAATACGTGTCATATATCCCACCAAAAAAATAGGTGTTGAAAAGACAACCTTGCCAGACGCTGAGATTTGGTAGAAAAGTGAAAAGTGAAAAGACGTCTTTTGGTTGTTGAAAAGGTTTAAAAAACGTCATTCCTCAAGGTCTAAGTTTGGTTTAAAGCTGAAAAATATGATTCATGTCATTAATAAAGACAACAATTAAAGGATGTTCACTGACATCCAGTTTTGTTGAGAGTAAAGTTGAAAAGACGTCAGTTTTATACAGTTGTTACTTGCCACACTAAACTGCAGTATTTGTTGAGACACAGCTTATAAAATATAACGGAGGAGCCCAAAGAGCAACTGTAAACTGGAACTCAAGCTGCAGGATACATTGCTGTTGTCCAGAGAAGTCCTGAGATCTCCAAAATCATTTTACGATCATAGAGAAACTATCCAGTAGGTTAGGTGGGCTCAAACTTTCTCATCCCACAGAGGAGCATAGCTCTTAATCTGGAGCTGAGGTTTTCCCTCAGTAAAAATGACGCACAGGAAACATGGACTTGTATAATTGCAGCTAAAAGCAGGAAAAATCCAGGCATACGCGTGCAACGCCAGACACTCCACCAGCTTTAATTACACCCCTCAGCTCTATTTAGTGCTTCAGTTTATGGAGGAGGACCCTCCCAGTTAACTGTTGTCTTTATGACCACTCCACAACAGGACACACAAAACCTCCACCAACAAGGCACGATGAATGAGATCACAGTTTGCTCAGTTAGATCTTTGCTGCACAGAAACATACATGCTCTCTCGTATAGATTCTCAAAAACAGGTATGACACACAATACCTTGCCCAGCAGAGCGCCTCCTGCGGTGCTGTGGTCGTCTCCTCTTTCCGGTGAAGATGGCGTTTACTCTCTGAGCCCAGATCTCCTGGCTGCCCTCATCCGACACCCCACAGCGGGGCTCGGCCATCTGCCTCAGGGTGGCGCTGTCAAGTCTGCCTGTGACAGGAAGCCGGGACAACCACTGGAACTCGCTGCAGAGACAGGAAATGTTTGTGTGATGATTTTCCTGAACAGGCATTTGGCTTTTCAATCAATTTAAAATGACCTGGATACTCAGTCTCTCCCAAGTCTGAACCCTTTTAAAGAAATGTGGTCTTCCTGTGTTTCTGAGGAGCAGTGACTTACAGTAGATTGATGTGACGCCTCAAAGCAAAGGTTGGAGATATTGCTGCTTCATGTGCACCAAATGAGACAAACATGTCGACATTTTCCATGTTTGTCAATCACACACAGTTGACTACCCAACGCTCAGTCCAAGCTTTCAGCACAAGTGAAGCTTTTCAATCAGTTTCCATTACAGTAGTCAGTATGTGGGCCAGAGGGCGAGGTTCTTGACATTCCTGAATGGTTCAGAGAGGGTTCAGGAGAGGTTTCCCAGTGCAGAGGTGAGGGTGTGTTTTACGGCCCTGCGCTGACATTCATCCCCGGGGCTTATCCCGCACCGAGGTCATTCTTAACACTGATGAACATACTGAACACCAGCTAATTCTATGTATAGAGAAACACATGTATTACTCTGCTCTAACATCATCATATTCATTGCAGGACATGTTGTGATTTGTTTCTGGAACAACTGCTAACCACGTGCTTCTGGATCACCAGCAGGAAAGAGCTTTAAAGCTACAGAAGGTAACTTATAAAAGCTGAAACAGTCACTGTAACCTGACAGTGGTACAGGAGACAGATAATCTGGGAAAAAATAAAGTTCCTCTGGCTGCTCCTAGTTTGTCTAATAGCTTTTGCAAGAATCCATCGCACCTGAACAAAAACAACCAGTCAGAGCTCAAAAGAGTATCTGACACAGTCTCGAATGCAAAAGGAGTATGATGACAGTCTTCTTCTGTGAAAGTCAAAGCAAGCTTTTGTCACCGGTCTGTCCATGTTTACTTGTCTTCAACATGCACGTTGTCATTGTTGCAGTGCCGCATTAGAGCTGTAGGGCTACTACTAAGTCCCTTCTTTATGCCTACTGTGCATTTTTACGCAGAACCAAACAACGGCAGCACTTCCAAATCTGAGGCCATGGTTCTCTGCTGGAAACCCCATGGATTGCCCTCTCCAGGTTGGGAGTGAGTTACTGCCTCAAGCGAGGGAGCCGAGCCAGAAGGTGAAGCTTTTGATTTACTGGTCCATCTACGTCCCAACCCTCACCTATGGTCGCAGATACTAGCAGCCAAAATGAGTTTCCTCCGTGGAGTGGCTGGGCTCAGTCTTAGAGAGTCATAGGGTGAGGAGCTCGGACATCCGGAGAGAGCTCGGAGTAGAGCCTCTGCTCCTTCGTGTCGAAAGGGGTCAGTTGAGGTGGTTCGGCCATCTGATCAGGATGCCTCCTGGGCGCCTCCTGTTGAAGGTTTTCTGGACACGTCAAACTGGTTGGAGGCCCCGGGGCAGACCCAAAACATGCTGGAGGGATTACATGTCTCATCTGGCCTGGGAACGCCTTGGGGTCCCCCAGGAGGAGCTGGAAAGCGTTGCTGGGGAGAGGGACGTCTGGGGTGCTTTGCTTGGTCTGCTGCCCCCGCGACCCGGCCCGGGTAAGCAGATGAAAATGGATGAATGGATGGACCCAATGACGGCGGCATGATTCCACCCAAGTGTGTGATTACACACTGCATCTTGGCATGATGGGCACGACATGTAACACAACAGCCTTGGCCTCGAGTGTGACATAAAACATACACATCAGCAGCGATTTCTAAACAACAACAATGGCATTTTATGACAGCTGATCTTGTCCTCTCCTCTGAGGGTAAGGAGCTCCTGATTCTCATTGTTTTCCCAATTTGCAGACATTTACAGCCACTGTTCTTCTTTGGGTTAGCCGCTAACTGCTAACAGCTACTTTTTAAATCTCCCACAGCGGGTCGCACACATAACACATCGTCAAAATGTCACACCTGTGCCACCCATAATCCCGTTGTTGTTACTACCTCCCGTGAGGGCTTCAGATGCAACCACTCCGTCCCCCTATTCCGCGATCATACCTTATATACAGAACAGTGAGGTGGCATAATGGCGTGATATTCCTGCCCTGGCCCGACAGTGCAAAAGGGGCTAGAGATTCCTCTGGGCTCTGATTGGCTGTTTTTGTTCAGGTGTGGTGGATTCTTGCCATCAAAAAAGCCATCAGGAGAAACTGAAGAAGCCAATCTGACATTTTCGCAGATCATCTGTCTCATGTACTACTATCAGGATATGATGACAAAAGTTACCTACTGTAGCCTGAACAGATGAAGACCACCTACCAGATGGCCGAATGCATCTCAGCCGCATCGTGGACGTGGTGGTCCTGATGCAGGTAGCCATACTTCTCCAGAAAAACCTGCCAATGATATAAAACTTGTAAATACTACTTTATCATTATTTTGCATCCAAGTACTCCACAGTGAAAATATGATTATCTCACAGTAACACTTCTCATTAAATCACTCTGGTAAATTCCCAGAGAGGCGTACCTCCCCATGAGGGGAAAAATAAATCATAAAAGTATAAAAGATAATTTTCCATTTGCACTGTAGCTGCTGTAGGCTGCCACAGCAGATGTATAGATCTGGACCACCCATAGGAGAGAAAAATCCCCAGGGTGTCCCTGAAAATTCATAGTCATTTCACAAGAATTTAATGCATACTTTAACGCCTATAAAATACTGTAAAATGAACCAGCAAGGTACATGACAACAGCTGGTGTTGCGTTGCGGTTTGAGATTAGCCACATTGATAGTTTAATATTACGATCTCTCATGTGGATGCAGCAGGTTTCGTGTTCTGACAACAACAGACGCAGTTATGATCACAGATGTGGTGAAGGTGGGATGGAAATTGAAATTAAGGAGATGACAGACAAACAGGAATGTGCAACAAAAATGTACCTTTGTCCTTTCAGAGACACTGAAACACGCTGGGAGGCCTTTTATGTAGGAACAAGGGTAAAGTTGTGGATATAAATGTAATAGCCACATGCTGTATGCTCCTACACAGCAGTGGAAACCACAGTGAGGCAATTAAACTGTAAAATCACAAAACACCCTGAGACACAAATAGTTGCACTGGGCTTGGTCTCTGTATGTCTCTATATGCTGCTATAGCACATCGCTGAAAGGGCCACATTAACTGTTGCTGTGGACAATAAACTAAAAACGCAGACAGTTACATCTAACTTCTCCTTGATATAAGCAGTTTCAAATATAGCCTGATAGAAAATTCCTCCAGTATAGTTGTCTTAAGTGGTCTTGTTGTCATTTTAAGGCACAGTTTAACCCTTTCGTTTTGTTGAGATTAGCTTCATTTCCACTTGGGATCCCACCCACACCTGCTGCATGTATAGATATGAATGAAATTAATATGAAATAACAACCCTGTCCTTTTAATTTTTGTTTTGTTTTCTTCCTCTGTTCAGTTTTGTTGTCCTTGTTTTTAACTGTATGCGAATTTCTGTGTCTGTACATTGAGAGCAATGACAACAACAAAGACATTAAAGTTGGTTTTGATTCTGGTCTTATTATAACACAAAATGTAGAAAAGGATCAAACCGATCACTAAGTGTTGGGGAGTAACAAGTTTCATGTCATTAAATTACAAAATAAATTAACTGTAGTTAGCTAAAAGAGAAAAAATATGTAATTAAATGACAGTTACAAATCAAACTGTGATTAATCCATATTTCTTTGGATGCACTGACGCCAGCTGCTGCTGATATATAACTGTGCTCATCTCATATTCCTGCAGTGACCGCTCAGCACTGCACTTGTGAAATATGCTGAAAAGTTTCAATAAAAATGATTCTGAATAAAATAAAAAAAATGTTGTTAACATAAAGCTGGAGAAAATGTGATGCACCCTTAACGGCTCAACTTAAAGATTCTATAAAACCTGGGACCCATTATTAGACATGTGAACAGCTTACCTGGCCAGGAACAATGAACTCTGGACTGTCCGACTGAAGCTTGAATGCACCATGATGTACTAGTTGTGTTTTTTTTTGTATGCTCGTTTAATTATTATTTATTTTTGTTTTTTTCTCTGTGTGATCTCCTTGCTTTAGTTGCTGTTAGTCTCCAGTATCCTTATTTATTCATTTTTTTGCACATAACTGCAACTTGAGATGACAACATGTCAGTATCTTGTAAATGTTAGTGATAACAAAGGCGTCAAATCAGGATATATTCTTCTATAAAGATTTTTTTTTTAATGTAGAATATAACATTTATTTTGTTGTTTTGCAGCAACACCTTATTTTGTTACAGTCACCTGATTTATATTTGGGGTCAATTAGACTCGGGAGAGGTTTATACTCCCAACAACAGAGGCACAAATAGGCTGATTGAGGAAAGGTGGTCATCACCAATTACAGATATTAAGCATTTGAAGTATTTTGTAGGTTATTCGAGTTCATTTTACAGCTTCAGTCTAAAGCAAATAGTTATAAATCATGTTTATAAGTATTTGTCATGACAACCAGTGACTATCATTAAGTACAAAGGTAATAAAACGATGTTAAAAGCAGTTTGTCGACCAAGATCCTACACAAATAACTCGTTAACGCCACCATTGCTATTATTCCTTACGCATTACCCTTTAAGATTTTCGCACATATTTTACCTCCACATGTGACACAAGATACTTGACTTCAAAACACTAGTAGGTCTAGATAAAGGAGTACCCCCGGGTCCGGGACCAGCGGTGATCCCCCGGCAGTGTGCGCCGTGATGAGGGTGGTCACAGTCAGGATCCAGGCTGCCCTCATGTCCCCTCCTGCTCCGCTCCGCTCCGCAGGTCGGCGGCTCATCGCGGGACAACCTCACTCTCTCCACACCGCTCCTCGCATGGCGCATTGCCGATGAGCTCCAGATATTTTTTTCATGGCCGTCTTCCCTGGCTGTCAGTGACTGAGAGCATGCTGCTGCTCGCCTAACATCTCCATCCCTGCGAGCAGTGACGGAGCACAGACAGACACCGGGAGTGTTACAGGGGGAGGGCCAGCACCGCCCCTCTGAGTCCGCCTGCCTACACACAGCTGAGGGCCAAACACCAGCAGAGCACGGCAGCCTCTCCTGCTGTACATGCACATACTAGTGCAGCTTTATAAAGTCTGAAACCGACTTTAATGATAGAACAAACTCACACAAAGCACAGGGAAAAGATCACAGTTTTTAATATTTTGGAAAAAAAAGAACCCAAGTAAAACACTTAATCCGTTCATACAAAACAATGGTACGAAGTCTACCTCACAAAAAACATCTGCAACTAGAATTTGAGAGGAAATTAAAAAGATGTACAAAGAAATAAAACAAAAAGCGGAGAAAATCAAAACAAAAAAACAAACATCTGACCACATGCCAACAGTGCCAATCAGCCCCAAAGTCCCTTTACAGTTGCTGAAGGCATCCGCCCCTCACTCACACGAGTGGGAGTAGGTGGGATGTACTGGTTGCAAAAAAGGTGCACAGATCGGAACATCTGATCCCAGTCCTCCCCCCCAGTGTTCCCAAGCTACACCCCCTCTCCATGGCGACTCAAGGGCTGCGTGGTTTCCATCTGCTTAACACTTAGTATGGCCGGTCTCTTCTGTCGTCTCTACGGTCACCTCTGCAGGGAGAAGACAAAGACGTCTGTTACCAGCTGAATTTTTATTTAAAGACCAACATCCACTTGTGTCATTGAATTAACCGCCACCATCCGAGCGACAAAGACGAGGATGAAATATGGTGTCAGTTTATCCTCGTTCACCCGCCCCTTTGCCTTTGAAATCTGTAAATGGATAACATCATTTGCCTTCAGTAAAAAGGCCGTCCTTCTTTTAACAGCACTCGATTAACGCAGCACTTCACCTTCAGCGAGCAGCAATATATCACAATTTGCAATACTCACGACCATATAAGGGCACAAAAACTCCAAGTGAAGGGTGTAGCAGGAATATTCGGACTAAACTGGCTTCTTAATAAGCAGCAAGTTTAAAAAGCTCTTCGGTTTGAGCTGTGGGGTGAGACTAAACACCCAGTTTTAAATTGGTGCACATAAGGAATGTAAAAAAATGAATATCCTTAAGTCAGTAAGTGTGTATAATGAAGAAAAGAAAAAAGAAATATACTATGGACACCATTTCTCAACAACGTCAGAACATAAAAATGAAAGGTTACATTTTTGGAAAAAGATTTTGCTGTCTGAAGTTTAATAGTGGTGTTTAAAGTTTGCAGTGGTGTTTTCAATGCTCAACAGCTGAAGCGTTGAATCATTTCCTGTGAATAAACCGTACACTGTAAAGATGATTGTATACAGTTCATATGTAGTGTCGAATTTGGACACAGCATTTGTCTTAAACCAAGTTGTAGATTCAGCATTTGACTAATTTTAGACAGGATTAGGACTGCATGATATGAGGGGAAAATGCCATAATGCTGAACATAGCTATAGCAACATTACTTGCAATAAACTAACAGGTATTAAGTTTACACAGTTCTTGACTCAGACTTGCACAGTACTTGTGTTTGTATATATTTAATTTCCTTAGGTCTTGAGGAGTTGCCGTGTTTATTCATGTCTTTTTCACTACAATTAGTACGTGTATGAAGCTTTTTTCAAACGCAAGAAAACCTTGAAAAATAGATGGACTGCTTCCTCACTGCCAGTAGATGAGAGCTCTGTACAAGGATCTGCATCTTTTTGTTTTTACTAGTGTGTCAAATTCAACATCACGGACAGGCAGTAAGACAGGTTAGTCAACAGTGGAGAGCAGCATGAGCCCACTGAAAAGGTTACCGCTTCTTTTTTAAAAATCTCTCCCTTACTCAGTCTCACTCTAAGTCGGTGCCAAACATTTTTAACAGTGTTCAATGAGAGCTACTTAGATGCAGACAGGTGATATTTTGTGGCGGCAATGGGGCCAAAATTAGCACATCCCCTCAGATGTTGTATTTTCATCACTGCCAACTCCACCGAGTGAACGTCGATTGTGACCTTTACCATTAAATACAAAAGCCATCCATTACCTCAGTGTAGGTTTCAGTTTGTCTATGGTCCTTTCCCACTGGATTAAAATTTACTATGTTAACTACAAACTGATAACTTCAGTTTATTTTTTTCTGTTGTGATTGCCAGCACCTGTCCGCTCTGAGTGCATCTACCATGTCTCTATGAACTACACACAGAGCTATTCCTTGCAGAAGCTATGCTACCGTTACGGCCAGTCGCATTATTCTTTGTGTGTTTTATTGTGTGTGGCAGCAGTATGTTTAGGAGAGTGAGAGCTCCTGTTTTCTCGTGAGGATGTTCGTTTCCCTCCGGGTGCTGGTGCCCAGCATCAATTTGGTGCCCCTCCCATGACATCGCTGCTGCAGATTGGCTGATCTGGGGCACAACAGCTACTCTTACCGCATCTCTTAATCTTATAGCATCTTTCTCAATCCAGTCATACGTTTCTCTCAAAGACACAAAGAATGTTGACTTGTTACAACTTGTATATTCTCTATCAACCACCCTTTTTTTCTATGAAGTTAATTAGCCTGCCTGTGTCTTGTTTTTGCGTGGCACACTACTTGTGAGAACAGATACAGGCAAAGCAGAGTCTTGCAGCATAGAGCAGATGTAGCCAAAATTGCTTGCTCACTTATTTAAACGCTAGCCTGATTGGGAAAATGACAGATTGTATTTACTGGCTCCAGAACATTGGAAAATCCTTATTGTTGGATCCTGCCTAACAGCACGGCATCAGTGCAATATCTTAGTCTTTTGAGATGCGTTTATCACGTAAGCTGACACTGCAATCACAATAAGGCAGGCTGCACCCTGTTCTGGTCATATACTCACACTATATCACCGAAGACCCACAGATCATACAGAATGCCAGCTTACATGTAAAATGTACACAATGCAAAAACAAAAAAGCTTTACCAACCTTCCCATTTTGTAGCCGCCTCCATATCCTCCGCCGCCACCTCCGTAGCCTCCACGGTCTCCTCCACGGAACCCTCCTCCACGACCTCTGAAGCCGCTGCCTCTGTCTCCGCCATAACCACCTCTGCCTCCACGATCTGCAAACAGTCACAACAAATGTGTCACTAAAACAAAACTTGAACTGTAATTTCTTGTCTTAGTTTTTATTCAGTGTCATTTACTAATTCTGCATGTTTTAAGGAATATGTACAGATAGTGGGGAAGGTCTGGAAATAAAGATAAAAGCACTCACCTCCACCTCCAAATCCTGCATCTCCTGGTTTGGGAGCGCCACACTTGTTACATTCTTGCCGCCGTGCAAAATTCATGTTGCCACAAGCACTAAGGACAGAGAAATCAGACAATTTGTACATGAAACAACTTCAACAATGAGGCACTTCTGCTGTAAATTAATAACCTTTTTTTTCCTAAACTGACACATACCTGTTGGGACAGGGCCAGTCTCCTCCTTTAATGTCGAAGTTGGGTCCTCCTCCGCCACCACGACCTCTGAAACCTGACAGACAACAAGTGGTCAAACTTGAGGAGCAGCAACATCAACACAAGCACTTTGACTCTGACACTAGATATTTGAGCCCTGGGACAGCTCCCTCACAACTCACCTCCTCGTCCGCCTCTTCCGCCTCCTCGCTGTGTGAACTCAGCCCTGCGGGTGGCAAATGTTACTTTGATGGGTTTTCCATTGAACTCCTTGCCTGAAATGAGAAGACAACATATATGTTAGAGGGTCCCTGAATGATACAAGTGTGAGATTTGAGAAACTGAAAGATTCGGCAGTGCTCACTCTTACCATCAAACCAGTCAATAGCAGCTTTGGCAGAGGGCGGGTCATCAAATGACACTGTAGCTTCTCCCTTTGGCCGTCCGGTGGCCTTGTCAGAGTAGATGTTGATCATTGGCTGTCCGGTCTTCTTGTTCACCTAACAGCAAAAATATAAAGACAGGATTCTTAGGTACTACGTTTGCTTTCATGTAAACAATTAATCTGAAGGGAAGAAGAAATCAAGAGCTCAAAACGTAACAAAGTAGAGATGCCTGCTGAGGTAATAATGCGGGCAGTGCTGGCTGTGACGCACATTGAAAGCTAGTTTGCTAGCTAGTGTTAGCTTGCTTTCTTCTGCATACTCTGGATATTTTGAGTTGGGCCTTTTTGGGAATGTAGTATTTCCTGATTAAGACATCCCAGTATTATTCAGGTTTTAGGGGCATTCTTTATTCTTTAGACATCTAAAATGGCAAATTTGTAAAATGACTCTTAAATAGGGTTTTTACTGCAGTTTGAAAAACTTGCTTCCTTGCCCATTTATGGTCAGCTCAGTGCATTGTCATCTAACGCACTGTACATAAATAAACTAGCCAATAGTGAGCAAGGCTGGGGTAGAGAGGCAGGCGCCAAAGAAAAGTCCATATTTCTGGTTCGAAGTGGCAACACAACAACTTTTAAATATCAAAAGACTTGGATGTTCACCAAGTTTTCTTTAAAACATTTATTTCAGGATTTTCAATATAGGTTTTTTGATGCAGTAAAATATCTCTACCTAAACCTTTTTGAGTATGTGGTTGAAGGAATAAAAGAGAAAGGCTTTGCACAGTCAAACAAATCCACCACTGGTGAAGACTTTGAAAAAAAAAAAATCCTACTTTGATGCAAAGCAAAATGGCACAAGGGGCTTCAGCTGTTCCACCTTCGCTAATTTTGATGTGATAAACCCCTGAGATCACATTGATTGGGAGTATGCACAGCGGCATATGAGACAATATTAATTGCCTGTTAAATCAAGTCTCCACAGTGATTACGGTGCATGTTACTGTGTAAATGAATGTGAACATGCCAAAAGACTAATTCAATACCTTGATGATCCCTATTTGTTTGAAGAAGTCTCCGACTTCCTGAACTGTGGCCTCTTCTCCCAGTCCCTGGACAAAAATGGTGTTGTTGTCAGAGTTATCCTGCTCACCAGCTGTGGAGGAGATCAATGGAGAGAAGACGTCAGCAGTCATTGCATTGAATTCTATGTGGAGATCTTTCTGGCCTTTTGGGAGTATTCATAGTCATTTTACAAACCAAATCTCATCAACTTGACATTCTATTTTTTTTATAAACTCAAATAAATCAGTGCTAAAGAACTCGAGCTTTAAATTATGTTCAAATTCAAACTACAACTGGCATGTGCCATCAGAAATTTTCTGCCCTGGCCATTAAAGGAGAATATCAACATTGATATCAGATTACAGTGAAAGATTGAGACACTCACCTGGTTCATCCCTTGAGTCGTAGTCTCGAGAGCCTGTAAAACAGACGAGAGGGTGGAAGAAAAAACTTGAGCAAGGAACCTTGAGACTGTCACACTGTTTCACACAAATAAATATTAACTTCATCCCTAACAATGCATAATGATAAAGAAAATTAAACAATGTTCATGTTTAAGGCTCTCTGATGGGTGTTTTCATACCGTTGCATCACATACCAACACCGTGCAACAAGAACAGAATTGTTCTGGGTTTTCTTTTTTTTTTTTTGAGCTTACACCAGAAATGAAAACAACCAAAATGTCTCCAGTTTTAGAAAGTTTTCCTTCTTCGTCCTGGAACACCTCTGTCATTTACAATCAGCCCTTGTCTTCATGCAAGAATACCATAATTTTACAACTCAGGCTCCATGTTCTTTACCATATCTGAAGTCACTTAAGAGAAACCCTGCTAAGAATAATGGGTGGAGTCCCTTGGGCTCTGGACATGAAAATGGTGGCATTCACTGAGGTTTTTTCTCTCTTTTTTATCCCCCTCTCTTTTCTTTTTGCTAACTCAAGTTCTTTCCTCCCCAACCGACACAGTTCTGATGCTCGTCACTTACCACCGTAATTTTTGTAGCCACCACGGTCACCACCTCTGCAGAGGAAAAATTGGAGATATGATGGCTTTTCCTTTGTCCCAACTGAGAGCTCAAAGCTCCCCTACATCCCCATCAGTTTGCACTCCTGCCAGGGTGTGCGACTATGGTGGAAATGTCTCACACGAGGAATGCGTTAGTCTTTGACATTAGAGATCAATGAACAGACGACTAGGCAGCTCTGACTGAACAATCAGGTAGACGAGTGACGAAGACCATTATCACATCTGGGTCACCATTTACAAAGAATTTAGTACTTTTGCTTTTTACATGACCAGATTGGATACCAGGAGCTGGAAAACCAGCTGATTTTCTTTTTAACATGAGTCCAAATTGGTGTGAAGGGGTGTAGCAACTGATAAGCAATCTTCCAATGAGTGCGTTTATGAGATCCTTTTACTGAGGTCCAAGTTTAAGTTCAATCACTCTGAACACCTGTAGTATAAAATGTAGATCCATGTTAACACAACACACATGTTCGCCATTGTCAAATATACAACACTTGAATGAAACCTGTTGAATGTGAAGCAGCTGAAGATGTGGCTCCAGGTCTAAGGGCATCGTCTCAGTGGAGTTTCCATTGTTCAAAAACTATCATGTGGTCCTCAGAGTACAAGAAACACACCAAAATTGAGTGTCTGGCAATTGAGAAAGTATGGCTGCGTGAGATTTAACTTTGATAAAATTATGAAAAAGAAACAAAAAGTGATATATTTGGGGGAAAAAGCTCCTGCCTAAGTGAGAGGGATTTGTAAGAACAAATTAACAAGACAAAGCTGAGCCACTCGGCTTCTTAACCTAGTGTACCTTTTTAGATCTTACCACACTGGGTCTTCCAAAAATTCTAAATGCATTTTTTTTGCCTTCCTCGTGGGCAGGTACCATAGCTAAAAAACCCCAACGGCAACTTTTGCAGGTCATGAAGGGGAACGGGACCCATTTACAATAGTGAAAAAGATCATTCATCACCGTATACATCTCAGCGTGGAGCAAAAAGTTTTTTCATTCACAAGAAAGCACTTTTCCGCATCTTAATGTTGTGCTGCAGCATCGTTCACCTTGCAGAAACATCTGCTAGAGAGGTAACGCTAGTCATTTTTCAATAGCATCTCACTTAACAGCCTCTAAAAATGACACATGGTGTCTCTTCAGATTTGATAGAAAAAAAATTACCAACTCTTCTGTTGCAGAATGACAAAACCTGTCATCCCCATGTCTGGGATAATATGACTGGACAACCAGGTCTGTGATACCTTTAAAGCGTGTCCTTGGGCAGACATGTTCAGTCTCCATTCATTACATAAGACCCCAATGACAGCAAGGAGATCCTTAGTGGGTCAAAGAACTCTCACCTCTGATTAACCACCTGCTTTGAGTGATTATCGATCATTTGATCATAACAGTAATGTGGATTTAACACCAGCGTGTCTGATGAAAAAACTTCAATCAGATTTTGAAGAAAAAATTAAAAAAGGATTAATCTGAAGGTTTGGAAAAGTGGAGCAAAGTGTGGGGTCGGTGAATATTACCTGTGTTCTGTGACGACTTAGGATAAATCCAGTTTTTTTATACATTAAAAAAGGAAAAAAAAATAAATAAATACTAGAGTTTGGGGATCTGGAGCACGAAGCAGATGAGTGGTGAAAATCGTCTATGTGGATGGTTTGTAGTTGAGTGATGATGTGCTGAGCGACAACAAGTCATGTTTCATATTTCACAGTCAATAGTGGTACCTTGGGGGTAGTGGCACTATGCAACTTACCCCATACCATGAGGTCCACCTCTTCCACCACGGTCGAAGCCACCACTGCGGTCATAGCCACCACTGCGGTCATAGCCGCCACGGTCATAGCCACCACGACCTCGGCCTCTGAAGCCACCTCCTCCCTCGGAGCGGTCTCCTTGGTCACGTCCATACCTCCCACCCTGACCACCTCCTTCACCTGGTGAAAAGATAGACTGAATGAGCAACTTCCCTGCCTTATTTATTAGACAGCACATTTTGGTTGCAGTAGTAGGTACTTGAAGAACAAGTGTAGTCTCTAAATACAATTAAAAACCAGTCATTTTTACCTTCGCTCCATCTTCCATAGCTGCCGCCACCACCAGCTCCTCCTCCTCCTCCTCCTCCCTGGCCACCATAGGAACTTTGCTGTCCATAGCTATCTCCTCCTTGACTCTGACTACCATAGGAGCCTTGCCCGTAAGATGGCTTGTCGCCATACCTGAAAAGTGGTTTTTAGCAAAATCACTACAATACAAAGATGCCCAACATTTGAACCCATCAATGAGTTGTTTGCACCTAGACAAGCAGATATAAATTAAAAAAAAATATTTACAATAAAGTGCAGCAAAAAATACCACTGGTTTACAAAACTGACATTTCAGTCCCCCAGTATGAAAATTTTGCCTCTGGCTTTATCAGATTTGTAACAATAATCAGAATGATCTTATTATATTGTTTTGTGATGCTCCAATTCTTGATTTAAGATTTTTTTTGAATATTAAGTGGAGCTTAATGTTACCAAGACACTGAGGCAAAGAATGTCAGTGAGAATTATGCTGCAGACAAATCATAGCACTCACACAATTTAAGAAAGTATTTTAACAAAGTCACATTAGTGTCTTACCCAGAGTCCTGTCCGTAATTGTCAAAGCTCTGTGGCTGAGATTGGCTGTAACTGTCTGTGAAAAAGAAAATCCACAAAATTGAGAAATTAATTTCAAAACGATCAGCTTCTGACCTATGACAAAACTCGCTATAACAGAAGTGCATTGATGACCATCTTTGAGATGTTCTGCAGTGTCTTTCCATCCACTTTTATGTTTAAACATTCAGCTGTAAATAGCATCAGGGTGCTTAATTAAGAGAGTAGTAGGACTCCTTTTTAACATGTGGTGATTTCTTTATCAGTGTCAAGTATTAATGTTCCTTTTTCAACAATAACATAAGGAATTACTTTGCCATACTCCATTAACACTTAAATTCAATGGAGCCCATCACTTATGCTCAACTCTTTCTAAAAGATGATTGATTGATATCTTAGGCCTCAAGAAAAACAAAACACAAAAGCACAACTCATTCAGCAAACATTTAACAAATCAGTATTAATTCCCTAATTAATGCCATAACGACACAGTTTAAATGTTTGATGCTGATTTGTAAACCAAAGATTTACTGAATTAAACATGGAGCTGAATTTAGCAGAAAACCTCAGTAATATTAGTAATGACCTAATAGTATAAACAACTTTAGGCACTCATTTACATAACATGTGACAGAAGTGCTGTAACTCTGACACACTGTCGGCCTACTTTGAAACATAAACAAACCCTGCACCCAACCATTGTTAAAATATCCCTAGGCTTCCCTTAAACTGTTCACAGGTATGTGCACCGACACCATAAACAAGATAGTTGGTATAATCCAAGGTTGGGGGCAGCTATGCTAAGTCTGTGCTCTGAATTTTTTAAACAGTTAGGCTGAATCAATGTTGTTAGTAGATAAAAATTAAGCCGAATGAAAGTCCCTGGCGTCCTTGCTGAGCTTTTCTTTGCATGAATTCTCTCAGGGTGCTTCCGCTTCTCCAGTTGGGCGACTTAATGGGTTGGATGACTACTTAATTGTGTTAGCTTTACTGTTCACTGTAGCTACATAGTCAAATGACAACTGACAAAGGCAGACTGACTAAGATGATGCAATAAACTTTGACAAAATTATCTTGTTAAACTAAAAAGCATCAGGGACTTCTGTAACTTTTGGTATTTTATTAGAATTAGTATATAAAGTATTCCAATCCACAAAAGCTTCAATTGATACTGTAGTCATAATTATGACGCATCACTCTGCATACACAGTGCCAACTCTTTTTCTGCGTGAGAATTAAACTAGAGAGGCATCAATGCAATGTACCATTCACTGCAGTTCTGCAAGCTACTTTGATTAAATACACACATACTATACCTTGTGGACCACCACCGCCGCCGCCACCTTGCTGGCCATAGCCACCATAACTCTGTCCCCCATACGAGCCACTGCCATTTCCTTGTCCATAACCCTGTCAATCAGGAAGCCCAGTTAGACAGGTTATACTTAAACAGTAAGAACTGATTTACAATTATAAGTATTTCAGCAGACAGGCTGACAAGTTATTTGGGGAAGGGTCTTACCTGTCCGCCCTGCTGACCGCCATATGATCCGTAGCTGCAAAGACATGATAAAAACACTTAACTTCCGGTTTACAAAAGCATCATATGGGTCATATGGGTCTCAGATATACAACTGAATACATACATACATATATACATACATACAGCAAGTTAATGTCGGGCCTGTGTGACTGTACATTACCTTTGAGAGCCACCGTAGCCTGAATCTGAAAGAGAAATATATCAGAGGTTTAATGTTAGCTTAGCTCAAAAGGCTACCCGCACATGTTTCATTAAAACACACCAAATATCAAAGTGACTAAGCAGATAATTGACGAACAGCTTCAGGGCAGACGTAGCTCAGCTAAGTAGGGCAGCTACTTGCAGCCACACGCCAACGGGCCCGTTAGCACGCCGCTCCGGTAAAAATGGCGGTCAATTTGGTCTCGGCTTGGGCTAACGCTTGACACGAGATAAACTGCCATAAATGTTGTCCCTCCTCGGCACAATTAGCTTTAAAACAAACTGTTTCGATGCAAGTATTGCCGATTGACTCCAAAACTACATTTGTTAGAGTAACGCAAAACGTGTCTAGCGCAGCAGTGAAACAATGGGATCGGTATAAACAAAGACGCATTCACCCCCCCAAACTGACACCGTGAGCTAACCGTTAGCTAACTAGCTAACTAGCGGCGACAAGGCCTTGTTCATTCTGCGGTGTTTCCACGTACCGGCCTTGAGGTTACGACACAAGTGTGAGTAAATATGCACAACAAATTGTGGTTTTAAACATCCGCACTGAAAACAAACACATTCAACGTTATTCAAATACTAAAGCTAACGTTGCCCTGCGAATGAAATATGAGCCATGTTCCATGAGATAGACGGCGCCCTTCTTCTGGCCTCGCGGTTGTCCGCTACTTTAGCTCCAATGCTACTCGACCCACTTTTCATTATACATTCCTAAAACAACACAGACATTGTAAAATAACACGTTGACTTACCAGTGGCCATTCTGTGACGTTGTGTATATAGTTAAAATACAATGAAGTCTATTTAGCTGATAAAAACCCTGGTTGACATCTACGCAGCGACACTGAATTGAGCCGGAGCACAGTGCGACACTTCCCTTATTCAGCTCCTTCTTCTTCTTCCTGTTTAGCACGCGCTGCTCGGATTCACAGATAACTTCTAACACCGCCACCTACAGGTTCACAGTGTAATAGCAACAACACCATGGCTGATAGCTGCACTATGTGCTTAGTTATTAGTTTAAAAAAAGGCAGAACTAATATTCATCCCAGTCTCTGTCATACCTGATGGCATCTTTACTACAAACAGACACTGAAAATTAAATGAGCGCATCAGTGTTTTTGCAGGTTTCAGCTTATTATTGATATTGTGTGGGGGCGCAGAAACATGACTGAAGCAGAGGACTTTTGTTTTGACAAAATTAAAGACATTCACACTATAAACTGTTGCAGAAAATGCATGAATTGCTGCACAAACATTCACCAGAATATAGAACAACAAGCATTTGATACTCAAAACTCTCAAAACATTTTCTAACTGGCATCAGATCTCAATATGACATCAGAGACACTGGACTCTTGTTGTTAAACCTCTTGATATCTTATATGTCTAACAATCTCACATTATGTGGACATTGACATGATGTTTTGCAGATGTTAGGTTTATGACTAAATGTCATTACATCAAGATGACGTCGGCATAGGACGTGACAGTGAAGATTCTCAGTCATCCAGGTCATGGTGAGCCTAAGTGCTATATCGTAGGCAAGTGGACTTGCTTGAGTTTCTTAATGACGTTTCACCTCTCGTCCAAGAAGCCTCTTAAGTTCTTCATACATTCAGTTCTGAAGAGGCCTCTTTGCTGAGAGGTGAAATGTCATAGAAACTTAAGCAAGCCCTGTTGTCAGTGATATAGCACGTAGGGTTAGCATGAGATACGTTGGATGTTAGTTATGTAACAGACAAAATACCAACGTCATCAGTTGCCAGTATTCTACATCAGATTGGCGTTGGCATTAGACATTGGCCTTATATTGAATTACGGTCACCTGACATCAAAACCTAGATTCCACCTAATATCAATATCTAACAACGTTGGTGGCTGGCTGGGTTCATATGTCCCCTCCCTGCCCAATGTTAAACAAAACTCGCCCCAGGTCATTCTCTGAGGTGATAAAAACAAGGTTGTATTTGTGAATGTGTTTGTGCATGATTAACCCAAAGACCTTTTCCACATTTTTTTGGATGTGACAGTAGGAAAAGTACAGTATATTAATTTATGGCTGCACTCCATTTAGTTGTAACCATTTCAGGATCCTGGAGCTGCACTCCCTGCAGCTGGCGTACGGGAACCCTGCTCTATTCCATATTTAGTCTTAGATTCTCATTTTTACTTTTGTGATTTTCTTTTCATTCATAATATAAGAGCACTGTTGGAGATAGCTTAAGAAAACATTTCATTGCCAATGACTGCTTTAGATTTATCATATCCAGTATTGAGTAGTAGTGAAATACATGTAATAAAACTGTTAGTTTAACTTTTTTGCAGTAGCTTGCAACATAATGATTCAAGTAGATAGAAGTATTGACTACTGCTTTTTATCAAAGGTTCAGAAAGTTGTTGCATACTATTTCAGAAGTTACCTGGCAAACTGAGTGATCCTGCTCGGTGCAGTACCACCACCTGGACTCTAGTTTCTGGGAGGCAGGTGCACACAACCAAAGTTGCATTTCTTGTACTTTCCCATGAATAACAGGGTATTTTATTTATTCATTTGGTTTATGTTTGACCTGTGAACAAGTGGGCACTTTCGTAACAAACTTGATTACATTTTATGCTGCCATGTGACTTCTTTTGTATCATATTTGTTATAATTTCATATCATACACGTTGTCAATTTGATCAACAAAGAAGCTTGACTTAACCAAACTAGATTTTTATCCCTAGGGTCGCTTTGCTGTAGTTCAACTTCCTTCAGTGTTAAAGAATTAAAAGAATGCAAAGATATGCTCTCAAAGTAGCATCCTCAACACTGATCATATTAGGCCTTATAAAAGATTTTGTTTAGATACCCTATAATAAATAATTCAGCACATTTCCTTCTTGGATAAGGTTGTTTCTGCTGGTTACTCATGATTACAAAACATTTAAAACAAACACACTGCAGCCCTGTGTGATTTAACCTCTCAACATTACTGCTATGAGAGCATTAGTGTGAAGGAGCTGAAACCTCATGTCTGACGACAAGTTAAGCTGATCGCTTTACACACACAACTTTTGTTTGCAGTACACCTCCACACACATCCAGACCTTTGCAGTGTGGGTGATGTTTTGTGTGCAGCCACTGTACATGAGCAAACCTTATTAAGTTTAATTAATCACAAAAAGTCACATGTGACAAATTATTCCAATTTTATTCATAAAAAAATGCATGCCTTGATAAAATCAAATAATTACATCAGAAATTGGAATGACAAAAAAAGACAGTACTGAGTAAAGTGACTTTCTATCACAATGTAAGCATGGAAGAAATAAACAACAGTGAAGCGTCAGGGTTTAAATGCTAACTGATAACATAAGGCAGTGTTATAAAGGCACAGGCTGCATTTTAACTGGTTGGCAGACCTCCTCACACTCACTGTATTCACACTAATTTACTGAGATGAGACAGATGCTCAGAGACGAAACATTTTGATATGTCTGGTCATCTTCTTCATGTAGTGGTGCATATGTAATTGGACAAAATAAAATTCAAAAATACAGATAATTAAACTGAGGTGGTCGTCACGTGTCTGAGTGTAACTGCCATGTGACAAACCTTCGTCACACTCCTCTGCTGTCAGGTGCATATAAAACAAAGAACCACCAATCAGGAGGCCAGATCTGGATTCAAGGCTAACATTTCAAATTAGCATTTTACAAATATTACAGGGTAACGACAGATTTTTTATCTTTGAAGGCAGGCTTTTATGGGAAATAAACTGCACATAATCTAATGTTTTTTTCTAAACATGATCTTCCCCTGTGCACCACTTCTTGTGCCTCTCCCAAGGTTACTGCTACTGATTAAAATGAACAGCAACTTATGCATAGGAGGCAAAATCCCTTGTCAAAAATACAAAGGCAAATATAATTGTACCTAGTTTGTTACATCACACAGTTTCCTCACAGAATTTTTTACATATTCTCTAAAACATTTAATGTGTTATAAGTACTTTCAAAAGTACGACAAGCTCAGCCCCGAGAGAAACTAAAGTCATCCCCCTGTCACGTCTAAAGCCTCTCCGAGTGTTCACACTGCAACAGGAACACCAACTGTATATTCACTTCAACATATGATCCAACATACTGTGGTGTCACGTCCACGATTTGTTACTCAGTCAGATGAAAGTTAGGAACATTTCAAGATGGCAAAATGAACAATTGTCTTTTAATTTAAATCTTTATGTTCACAGTGGAATTATATCAGGTGCATTCAGAAGTGGAGCGCGACCCTGCCCCACGCCAAGTCATCAGTTTGTAAAGCTGCTCTGGTTGAATCATCAATATAAAAATGAATCTGATCAAAATTAAAGTGGAAATAGACTTTTTTTTGCATCAGAAGTAAATTGAACACACAATGAAGTGGCTATAGAATAATGACACCATCTGTGTTTACACTGGCTCCCTATAGGCCTCGCTTAAATTATACAGTTCTGCCTGACACTGGATACGATCTCCTGGAAAAATGAGGCCTCGAGCACAAAGGACGTGCATCAACCATTGTGAAACTAAAATAGGAAGAGGATAGCGCTTTTGTCTTCCCGGGTAGCTATCTCCAGTTACCAAAGACTATCAGTCTGAGATCTTTGTAGTTACAATTCCCAGTAGCGGAAATGGCAGACAGTGGAACAACTGAAGTAACTGGACAAAACTCTATGGAGCAAAATGAGCCCTGTTGCCAGGCTTAGAGGAAAACAGAAAGAGATCTGTTCACCTTTGTGTTAAAAAAGTTGTCTGTTTCCACTTTAAATCTAAAATGAAGATGACTCTCTGCTGAATTTGCATGAAAGAATGAGGAATTTAAAGCCAGCAGTGTCCTTCACCCAACCCCCAAGCACCCAGAGTTGCAGTCAACCACCCGATTGAACAAATTCATTCATTTATATCAGACTCTTAATGGTCTCTGGAAACCAGTCGGGGTTGTTTGGTCTGAGACCACGGCTCAAGTCAGGACCCCCAAGCAGACACAGGCTGGTGGTCCAGAAACATAGTGTAGCATTCACAGGAAATACAGAGTAAAACTGCTGAATGTGTTTATCGACAAAACCTGCTGAGGTAGTGTTTGCCTCAAGATCTTCTGCTACCTGTAGCTTTCATGAATCAGGGTGATGAGCAAGTGTTAAATGGTTTTATATTCAGTCCTGATAAAACAAGACACACGATAAAAAATAGAAAATTTAAAACCAACAGTTGAATAGTGAGACTGATGCTCTTTAACTCCAGACGTCTTGCGAGTAGCGTCCCTTCGTCATCAGTTTCTTGATGTAGTCTGTGGCTTGTGTGCGCGTCATGCCTCCCAGTTCTTCTCCTATCTCGTAGAGGGCCGTCTGCACATCTTTAGCCATGTTCCTTGCATCCCTAAATCAAGAGAGAGAGATCATTTAATGTCTGCTGTACACTAGAAGACTTAAAAAAGACTTCAAAAATACAATTAGGACTAAAGTCTGACATCCTCTCAAATCTACAGACAGTGTGACTTTTATAGTCAAACAATATACGGGGTTACCATGCATCATTATGGGCCAAATTTCCAAACTTTTCTTTGACTTTCTAACCACCAATAACATTTTTTTCTTCACCCACTTGCCCAGTATCAGATTCAAACTCTATTCAAACATAACTTCAGATAGCGAGCACACATGAAGGTAGAGACAAACCCAAGTTGAAAATGACAAAGCGCACACGATGGTAAACTAAACACTGTCACACATCGACAAATATTAGAGCTACGAGGAGTCAACAGCTACAGAAAATTAATTTGCCGTTATGTTAGATTACATGGAAGGTTATCCACGAACAATTTCACAATACAATTCACAACAAAATTCCATGTTTTTTCCCCAAAACTTCACAATGATTTTGACTAATTCCAGGACTTTTTCAGACCTTGAAAATGTGACTGTGAAATTCCAAGACTGTGGGAACTCTTTGCTGGAGATCTTATGGGGTCACTATTTGCAAGACTACAATTACTAGTCCACAAAAACACATAACTCTAGAAACACAAGATAAAAGGCGCCACATGTCTAGTATTCTTGTCAATTCAGCATCAATATAATCCATAAAGATAAACTCTATTTGTGCACAAGCTTTACATTTGAATTTTGCCACCTCAACTAACTACCAGCCTCCATTGGTTAGCTTAATATACGTCGAATATAACACAGACTCTTATTCACTCCACAGCTCCACCAGTTTCTCCTCCTTTTCCACAGTAGAAGAGAACTGAACCTTCCATGTTTACTGTCTACCTGGTTTGTTGCTAACTGTTTGGTGTCGGACAGAATGCAGATACTTGTTGTTGGCAATGTTCACGTCATTGAGCTTCAGTATTTTAATGAAACGAGACTAAAAACGTATAATACTATCAAACATGTTTGAGTTTGTCAGAGTATCACAACAAGAAAAACACTGACTGAAGATAGCTCCGATTGAGTTTTAAGACTACTTCACATTAAATAATCGACATCACAGGAGTGCGATCCAACTGAGGTTCAATGCTCATGATTTTATTCCAGCATTTGAAATTTGTCTGCAAAAGTGACATTGCTTGAAAAGTCGTTTGGTGTAAAGCCGGCATTAGATGTCTGGCTGTGTTCGTTTCAGGGTTTTATTGTCTGGATTTTGGCGGATTTTTCAATTTAATAAAAAAAAATATCATCAGTAAGCGGTCATGTTCACCTAAAACGTGGAGGAAGTCATTTGCTTTTGATTCGTGAATGATGGGATTATTTAAACCAATGGTAACTATCCCTCTAGGAGGTGCCAAAGCACCAAAGAAAACATGGGTTTCCATATATTTGTTTTCCCTCCAGCGTGCATCCTAATTCCTTCATATCAAACAGTCACAAATTATTAGTGATAATAATTCAAGTATGCCAGAATTCAATAACTCAATTCAATATTCCTTCACAACATAAATAATAATGTTAAAGTCTGAACTTTGTGAAGCTTAAGGTGGTCAAATGTATTAATTACCCGCAGACGTAGATATGAGCGTTGTCTGTGTGAATCAGCTTCCAGAGGTGCTCCTTATTCTTCTTCAAAAGATGCTGCACGTACACCTTTATTTTTGAAAATGGAAAGAGAAAACTTTGTTCAAATGTGCATCATATGGTCCGAAAGTTCCAATAAAGGGTCCAAAAACATGCAGAATATTGTGTTTTATTTATGTGTATGTCTGTTCTCTAATCCACTCTCTGTATTCTCACTTCAACAAAACAGTGTTAAATTATTTAAATTAGACACCAACAGCAGTGACGAAATCCCCCGTACCTTGTGCTCCTGGTCTCTGGAGAAGGCGACATTAAGCTGTGTTACAACTTGATTTTTCTCTGCTTCCTCCAGCTCCTCCTGGTAGATATAATCCTCGTTCTTATGTCTGCAGCCGAAATACATCACTGTCTCTCCAACCTCCCTTCCTGTAAAGGAAACAAAACATTATTATTCTGTGCGTGCTGATTATTCCATTCAGGCTCTTCCACTGAAGTTCTTAAAAATATGACTCTCAGATCCAACTGCACGCACATTTATTGTGTTTCCTAAGTGACTTTGTAAGCAAACCATCTGACAATTCCTACTATAAGAGGACCTGTTATGCTTTTCTTTATTTTCTGCCATATGTATATAATGTTACAATGTTGGATGTTCAATATTAAACGTGGCAAAAGTTTAAAATGAGGCAAGCATATTTAAAAGTGGACATTTTTTCTTCTTCTTCTTTTGAGACAAGCTGATGTCAGCTAGTAACAGAGTCAGACTTCTTTATATGGTCATCTGCTCCAGGTACGCAACCTCAAGTGTTAACCTTACCTTGCCTACGCCTCTACGTCACACTACATACTAACATCAGGGAAACATGTAAACATGGTTGTGGATGTCGTTAATTTCTCCCAGATTTTGGATCACATTTCTGCTGGAACATGTCCGGTTGTGAAAACTGTGGTTTCAAAGCTTTTGTTGGTGATTTTTCACAGTAGAAATTACCGCTATTCTCTGTTACAGTCATTTCCCCCGCTGCAATGACGGTGCAGAGACCCAGATGACCTGGACATGCTAACCAGTCAGAGTAGACTGGGCTTTTTCAAGAGGGGGACTTAAAGACCCAGGAGCTAAACACAGCCTTCACAGAAAGAGGGTGAATGAAATAAAGTGAAAATAAAGTGTTTTGAACATTAAAGCATGTAAATATGTTCTAATAGAAACCCAAAGTACAAGTATGAACCTGAAAATGAACACAGCAGGTCCCCTTCTTCTATCAATTAGGTCTGTGTTGAGAGTAAACAAGAAGTTAATAGCTGAATTAAGATAATAAAAGCCCTGATTATGTGTGTCAATCAACCCTTAAATACTTTTGTGATGTTTTGTGTGGGCCGTGCAGCGTGCACAAGGACAGGATTGACACCAACACGTGGAGGTCATTACCCTCATCTTTCTGTCCTCGTGGAGACATAAGGTTGTAAAAAGGTCAGAAAAACACACACATAACAGTTTCTATAAATACCTTGCTCTTTGAGCCAGCCCCTCTCCTGGATGAAGCCCATGAAGGGAGCGATTCCTGTCCCAGGGCCGATCATGATCACTGGGTTGGTGGCTTTGAAGGGGAGGCGGAACTGAGACTTGCGGATGTACATGGGTACGGTGGACTTGTGGCCGTTGTCAGTGACCAGTTTGTTCTTTAGCCAGTTGGTGGCAACTCCCTTGTTGAAGCGGCCGGTAGCAGTCTTGTACTCCACCACTACTGCACAGATGTGGATGCTGTTGGGGTGAACCTACAGAGCAGAGGAGAGTTACCGACAGCCCTCTGCTTCAACTCTCAGATCTGTCTATAGGCTGTATAACATGAACGGACGTAGCCTCAGGGTCTGAAAGGTGAAGCCAATTCAGGAGTGTTTTGAACATGCATTCTTTGTAATGGCCAGCAGGGGACGTCTCTGGTGGCTGCAAAAATACATCTGATTGCACAGAAGTCTGAGAACATGACCCTACTTCTCACTTGATTTATCACCTCAGTAAACATTTTCCAAGAAGTTTATGGTCTTAATCACTAGTTTCATGTACAGGATGATGTTCGTTTTGTAAGCTGGGGTCCCATTTGGAGTAATCAGAGGATAAAAGAGGGTATTTTTTGTAAGAGCGATCTGTCAATCAGGACAGAGGCACAGCAATGCCTATCCTCCACAGCTCCACCCTCTCCTACAAATATGGTCACTTCTGGCTCCAAAAAAACCCCAAGATGGCAACGGCCAAAATGCCAAACTTGAGGCTTTAAAATGTTGTTCCACAAACCAGTGGGTGACGTCATGGTGGCTACATCCACTTCATTTATATAGTCTATAACTGTGGCCGACATTTTTGTGCGTCTTTGCTGCTAAAACTATCAAAGAATCTGTAAAAATGAAGTCCTTGACAAGTTAAAAATGATGTGACTCTGCCTCTCTTGGGTGATTTAAAAGGGAACTACCTTCGAGGAGGAGGCGATGGAATAATAGCGAGCCTGGAGACGAGGCAGCAGCTCACACAGGTGGTCTATGGGAGGCTTCAAAGAAGGCATATCCTCCAGGATGGCGAGGATGTTTCTACTGGCTTCCAACACCCAGTTCTGGTAGAGTGCCTGTGGAGAGGCAGCAACAAAACGGTGGTGTAAGAGGTTGAGACAGGTTGAAAAAAGGGCATTGATAACACACAGAGATGGGCGAGATGTAACTGCAGCTATGTTTGTGTAACATAAGCTTTACTTCCTCGCACTGACCTTGCCCTCAGGTGAGGAAGAGGCCATCTTTCGCATATTATCCTGGTCTTTGGGGTCAGAGGCGTACTGTGCCAGCTCATAGAGGACGTTGGTGCGAGGAGGGTGTGTGATGTCCAGGTAGTGAGTGAGGGCCGTGCGGTAGGTGGTGGGGCAAGGGAAAGGATGCTTCTTGTTTGACTCCTCTGAAAAATAAAATAAATACATTCTATTAAGTATCTAGAAAATTAATTTCATAGTCAAACCGTCATAAATGTTTAATAAAAACTTGTGAAGGGCAAAATGAAAATATAATACCAACACTACAGGTGATACTGCTCTGATTAATCTATGGAGTACAGATCACCATTACCCAAGCATGCTTTGATCAAGTTCATTTTTGATTGGGGCTTATAAAATACACACGTGTACAGGAAGTTATAAAGTGATTATCTCAGATTGTGCAACAAGTCTTTCATTACTAAGGGAGAGTTCAGATTTTAGAGACAGGATAATAAGGTACTTATTCAGAGTAGGGATACAAATTGATTCCACATATTTTAAACAGCTTCGATACTAAGTTTCTGCAGCATCGATACACTGGTACCAGCACCACATTCTCTACAGCAGTCATTTTGCTTTTCTCTGCTACTAACCAAAAAAGAAAAAGCCGTAGTTGTCATGTTATAATAAAAAATGTAAGGTGTATGCCCTCAATGTAATTTGTTTCTGTGACATTGAAATGGCATTGAATTTCAATCATTTTCAAGGTACTGTACTGAAGTTAGAAATTCCAGTATTGCGATAACACCAATCCATAGTCAGCGTAATACCTTCACTACATGGAGGTCAGCACAGCCCCAGTTTGGAGAAGCAGGCAGTTGTGCCGACACAGTAGCTGAGCTATTTACTGCCGTGGATAGGGTTAGCAGCAAAAATGTATTTTAGACACCTAAAACAATTCACATCCTTCTCAGTGTGTTACAGCTCTGGCCATATTTTGGCGTGTATTAGTTTTTCTGTGTCTTTCCCAGGTTTGACTGTGAGAGTGAGTGCTCCTTTCTACGTCAGGTGTGGAGTGCTGATTCGCTGGCGGTGTGGGCTCGGTCTGAATGTGTCGACCACTGATTGGCTCCTCTACTACTACAGTCTGCTGGCTTAAACCTGTGGCTTCCCAACAATCCGGATGTCTGACAGCAGCAGCATTCCTGTCCTCGGCCTCCAAACCTCCTGTATTGTGTATTTGTCAAATCTAGAGATTTGTATTTCTGTAGTGTATGATTGTGCCTCCTGTGGGCAATCATAGTGAGTGTTAGTGTTAGTGTGTATAACAGACTGTGAGCATTTAATAGACTGTTTGTGGTACTAGTTTACATTTATTATTTTTACCTTAGCTTTGAAGCTGTCATGTTTTCTGATGCATCCTAGGGAGCCAGATTTCGCGAATGTGTAGTTAGTATGTTTGGGGTTTAATGATAGTTTTCTTTGTCATTTTGGCCTTGGTCCACCTGGAGTTATTTATGCTGCACATTATTGTTAAACTAAGTTAATTTTCACACGATAATAAATAATTTAACTTTAAATTGTAATTCCTACATTGAGCTGTGTAGTTTGGGGACCGGGGAGGCAACAGCCTTACGCACTTTTATGTTGCGCCCTTACTCCCCTTGACAGGGGCGTAACTAAGTGTACACTATATTGGGAATATTTTCATATCTGTATCTTGTTACATAAATGCCACAGATCAGCGGTTTGGGTCAGACTTTCAGATCTTTACAGAGGAGACAACGGATACAACAACAGCAGCAACAAAGCGCTGATCACTGCGGGGACAAGAGGATACTTTTGTGCGCTTGAGTATACAGAAGAACTTCTGCAAAAGGAGACAGAACGGGACAAAAGACAGATGCGTAGGAATGCAGACGTTCTACATTTGAGAAAATGTAGTGCCAAAAGAAAGAGCAGTCTGGTGGCAAAGTAAAGTGAAAATATTCTCAATATAGCGTCCACTTACACCAATATTCACTTTTGTTTACGTAGGCCTTTTTCTACGTGGCTTAATTATTTTGCTGCTGCGCCCATCACTGCTTAGCTTCTGTTGCAATACTCCTGTCTGCTTCTCCAAACTAGGGTAACATCTACTGTAGGTAATACACTGCCTATTGATTAGCACCTGATAAAATTCCACTTTAAAAACCTGAACTACCCCTTTAAGCGCTCACTGTCATTTTCAATAATGTTAATAAACATTGAACAGGAGCTGCCTTAAATGCTACTTGTGCCACTACAGAGTACACGTGGTGATCTTCATGACCACAGGAGGAACATTAATTCCTAAGAAGAGTCAACACTTAATATTACAGCAATAACATGCAATAGCGGTCATATAACAATCTACCACTCATTGGCAGATGTCGCATGTAGATACCAAGGGAGGTTTTCGTGAGAGGGTTTCAGAGACAAGCGAGGGAAGTCAATGTGCCTCTGGTGTTCAATGCCATACCATCAAGGTTGTTTAGAGAGATAACCACATCAAGGTCCACTCCAAGGATTTGTCCCAGTTTGTTCACCAGTGCAGAGTCATTTGTGGGGAAAACAGCAACGTGGTCTCCTGACTCATATCTGAAATCACAGACGGTGACAAATTCAGACTTTGACCTGTATTCATAAAGTCTCACAGCAGAACATGAATCTTTTTCATCTGGTCCTACGTGGTTATATGAAAAGCATAATCCAGACGTTAACTTCAGCTATATCCAACAGGTCTCACCTGATCTTGGAGCCTGTTATATCCAGTTCCAAGTGCATAAGATGTCTGTCCCCTGCTTTGTTGAGTTTGCGGTTGACAGTGACTGGAGCCAGGAAAGGGTTTTTCGAATCAAAGGGCCTACAAATAAAAAAGCAACACTTAAATGTCAAAACGTTATCAGAAAGGGTTGAGCATGGTCACTAAAGAGATGTAAAAGCTCATTTAAATCAAAAATTAAAAAGATCTATCACTCTATACATAAATGCATTATTAAAGTTTGATTAAAAAAAAGCTGCAGAAATGTGTCTCCTCTGTCCACTAGGAGGCAGAAAGCTTCATTTTCCAACAGTGACCTGGTAAACCTTGTGGTTGGTTATAAATGTGGGTGAAATGTGAGCAATGAATGAGCAGACAGCGCTTTAATGATGAATGACTTCTGGCAGTGAGCAATTTCTTTGCTACGGTACTCACGGCTTTTGGACCTCAAAACTCTTCAGGCGGCCAATTTCTCCTGTGTACACTTTGTTCATGTTGATGTCAGTGTGCTCCTTCAACTCGTACTGCCGTATGCTGTGAGGGAAAATGATTTCAAGTTAGCTTCCTCAGAAACCGCATATACACACACACAGTGAAATCAATTTAGATCTTAGTGGAATAAAATTAAATCTGCCAGTTGCTGTTGCTTTTTGCCCGCTTAACTAAAAAAAAACTTAAGACTGATTCTTTGTATTTGTTCATTTCACAGACAGAGGGTGGGGTTTATCAGAAATTAGATATGTCCTGATTTAGCCTTATATAACAAGTCACGTCTTAGTCAAAACATGGGCGTTTAAAAAAAGAGTGTGAGTGGAATATGACCATGTGACGCTGACGTAAACGATAACTCACACTGGCTTATCAGTGCGTGGCGATCACCCTGTGACTTCAGTCTGTGGTTATTTTTTTGTTTAAACCTCAGCTGAAGTCTGGAGTCATCGTGGAAACTCTACTTAAGGAATCACAGTAAACCTGAAAATACAGCCCCCTTCTCTTACTGAAAAACAGGCATTACATGAAAACTACCTTACTTAACCTTTGCTTCAGACCACATAAATTAGTGTTAATGTGCAAGCTTTCCTCCTGTGTCATCTGTTTAATGTTCACAATTTCACGATAATACAGAGCTGGTAAAGGTGGGGAAAAAAACTTAAGGGTTAAGATAAGGCAACTTAAAGACTGATGGGGACAAAAAGGAAATTTGAAATGATGAAAGATAAACACATAAAAAGGAGAAATTGTTCATGACTGAACCTTGACTCATCTCCCAAGGCTTCCACTCCAAAGTGCTCGCAGACCGCTGGCCAGAACTGCTCTCTCCATGAAACAAAGTCCTCTTCCAAACTGAAAAACAAAACCAATCGAGTTAGCTGAGGAAGATGTTTGAATTCACAAACTAGACGTTGTACTGAGATGATAACCGAGTGCACTGTACCAAAGATATTTGAAAACTAGACGCCAACCAGTCACGTTACAGTTTGCATCCATGTCTATCCAGGCTCATATAACATAAAAAGTGAATACTTTGAAGGAATTTATAGGAATGTATTAAGTGTATTTTTTTTGGCAAAAAGTGGATGCTTCAAACACATCTTGACCCCAGCAGCACAGAAAATCTCCACAGTCAGCACAGTTTCAAGGTGGAGACCCAATATTCGTGTCACCGATTCAGTATCTGACCAAATGTCTCCCGTTTGATTCCCGAGTTATGATGTTTAATAATGTCAAGAAAAGTATTTTTGCAGAACATTATGATGTCACAGTGAAGTTGACCTTTGGGATATAAAATGTCATCACTTCTGAGTTATGATCAAAACTATTGTTTGTGAGGTCACACTGACGTTTGACCAACAAAATCTAAGTGGTTCATACTTGAATCCAAGAGGACATTTGTCCCAAATCCCCTCAAGACGTTCCAGAGATACTGCGTTTAAGAGAATGGGAGGGACGGACAGATAGATGTACAGACAACCCAAAAACATAATGCTACAGCTATCACCTTAGCGGAGGCATGGAAATAAATACTGATGTTTAAGACTTAAGGCACCTTCAAATCCAGTGTCGTCAATGTACACACATGGAAGTTGTGCTCCAAAGCAAGAGCGACACCGCTGCAGCAAGCGTTTCCAAGCACCTATTTTTTAGGGCATGACAGCTGCTCCCTGAGATAAACAAAGTTCGACTTTTGAAACGTAGCAATGTGCACCATATGACAAGCAGAAACCAATTACAGCCAAGAGACATCTTTCCTTTCTTCCGAAATATCAGTCTACAATAACCATGAAGATTAAGTTGATCATTTATTTTGGTGCAGGGCTCCCCAGAGCTTCACATCTGTCCCACAGACAACATTTTAGGCCAAAAACATGCCTGGAAGAAGATCAGCTCCAAACTCGAAATTTCCGGTAAGTAAGCTGTGATGCAGTGCAGTGCTGGTTATGGTTGCTTGGACACATCAGGCACAACCTGCCTCTGGCCCTTGAGAGCTGGCACAGCGTAGGCACAAGAGTGGCGCCCGACTCCACGGTTTCCAGGCAGTAATAGACACAGCATGTGTCCCGGTCCTTAAAATACTCCAAGATGATGGAATGTGTTTTGAAAATACCAAGACTAGACTGCGACTTGGCCCAACATGCTGAATTTTTCTTATATATGTGTGTAAATATGTGGTTGATGCAGCAGACATACTGATGATTATTGTGATTTTTGGGTTAAAATGTACATTTTGTCTTGAAGGAATTATAAAATAACCTCAAGTTAATACTCAAGGACCAATGTGTTCAGTAGATTTCAAGATATCTTGTGTACAGAAGGAGGTGACATGATGGTTCGGCTGCCTACAGTATGATTAAAGGATCGCAGATTGTGGTCCACAGCATCTCACTTGTGCAACACCTCTACACTCAGAGACATGTTTAGTCATCATGTCCTTTTTGACTCAGAGGATCGACAGGTCACTTACTTGCCATCATCATCTCCTAAGCCAAGGTCAAAGATGCGCTTGGCCCCGAGTTCTTCAAGCCTTTTGTCAACATATTTTCCCATTGCATTGTAGTGTTCATATGTCTTGTTGCCCAAAGCGAATACCTGGAGACAGAACAAATCAGTGTGTGACTTTGGAAGCATTGATAACGGAAATAACATCACATGATGAACTTGAAATCCGTGTTGGCGATGAATCTAAAACCTGTCACAGTTAAACAATCAAGCAGTGCAGATGATTGACGGGTTTTCAGTTACCATGTGAACGTCAATCAAGTTTTTTCATTTATTCTACTATAATAGAATGAAGAACAAGGAAATATGCAATTAGGGCTGTGCTGATGTTTGACAGTTGAAGCTGCTATTGAGGTTTTCAAATGAAGCTTCAAATCTC
The DNA here is from genome assembly GCA_035609425.1 of Epinephelus awoara. NCBI lineage: Eukaryota > Metazoa > Chordata > Actinopteri > Perciformes > Serranidae > Epinephelus > Epinephelus awoara. Next base: position 29,856,501 of record CM069297.1, read on the forward strand.
TGTCATATGTTATAATGTCATCACCTTAAAACAATAATGAATTGTCAAACAAAATCCTCAGTTTGAATTAAGTGGTTCATCTGATGTTTTAATTAAATCGACTTTCTTGAAAGAATAAATGTAATTTACGGTGCTGCTAGAACATCCTGTTAATACAGGTGCGTGCCTCCCTTAATGTGCAGTAAACAGGCTTTTTAACTGCAGTCAAATGTTGTTTCTGAAAGGCTAAACACCACCATGTTTGGACTGAAGCAAAATATTTCATTAGATAAAAGCATGTTTTGAAATTTGGAACGGATTAAACTCATATTCTTTTGATTAAATTTTGACTTTTGGACTTAACTATGCTCTGGAGTTAATGGAAATGTTTGGCTCACACGAGTTGGAAACAATCCTACGCAACTACCACTGGAATCTAATTCTACAAATAGTATGATACTAATAATTTTAGTGTGGCCTGCAACTGTGTGGAAATAAAGGGTTCAAATACAATGAAAAGACTTGCAAAAAAGCCGCTCAGCATTCAATTGTAGGCTTAGAATTTGAATGCCAACATTGCTTCAAACTATTTGGTACATGCCACAGTGAATAATGTCTTACAAGAGACCCTGAGCCATCTCTCAGGGAATGTTATGTATGCAGTCACTCTGATACAGCCCTGAGACACCAGATAAACTACAGCAGGAAGGACGTGACAGTGCTCCACACTTTAGCTTGATTTCCCACAGTCATGTTCCTTCACTCCAATGAGGTCAGGGACTCTGCACCCCAACCCTCGACACAATGACACACACGCACAGACAGAACAGATGACACAACACACAAAGCCCTTTCATTCATGATGCACACAAAGCCTGACGCAGCTCATGCTGGAGAGGCTTGAGTGCTGTACGTCAGCAATACAGGCTGGAGAGGCAAAGTGACATAGCGTGGCTGACAAAATAAACAGGCCATGGAGCAGCAATAGTGAAGTAAATCTGAATATGTATGTGACTCATATGCTTTATGTTCATGACAGGGACTGCAAATCCAGCATGTGTGTACCAGTGGTCCGAGTTGAATATTTTTCCATCATATACTATTAGATTAACTTTATTATTATTATTATTATTATTATTATTATTATTATTATTATTATTGCTTCTCTTGGTCTTAACTCACTAAATGTAATCTTTTTTTATTGGGTTTGACAACCTTATATTGGCCTCTATAATTTTGTGATGGGTATGTTTCTCTGTTTTCCGATGTTGCATCAACAAAATCATTAACTGAGAAGATAACTGACTTATTATTTGATAATTAAAATAAATTTTAGCTGCAGCCCAGGCTTCAACAAAGCAACAGATACACACACATAATCTAACACCAACATGTTTACGTACCACTAACACCAACACAAATACTATATAGGTACATTTTAAGATCTTAGACAATTCTCAACATTCTTGTAAGTGTTTGAGAGGAAACTTAACTTATACAAAATTTAAGCATAAAGACTCACAGTGTAGTTCAGTCCAGAGAGGTCTTCATCATCATTTTCCTGCAGCCAGTCATAGAAGTCCTGGGCGTTATCTGTCGGGTCTCCCTCACCGTAGGTGGCCATGCAAAATATGGCGAGGGAGTTTTTAATGTCAGACAGACGGGACAGCTCCCCCTGGAAGATGAGACATCACAATCAGCGACAGTGAGCACTAATAAACTAATAATGTAAGGAAGTTTGTATTTAAAATCTGTCTGGCTGTCTTAAGAGGCATAATGACAGCGAACGTGCAAGAAGAGTTGGGCGGTATATTAATATAATATCAATATCATGATATGAGACTAGAAATGGTCTTAGATTTAAAATATTTAGATGTTTAGACAAAACATAAACACCATGGAGAACACTGTGTGGAGGTACAACAGTTGAGTATTCATGAGTCCACGTGTTAAATGTACTTTTATTGTCTGCAGACATTAACAGTGAAGCTGCGTCCACAGTTTCTGAAACAAAGGCAGTCCACTTCTCACATTTTCTGGGGGAACATTGCTCCTCTAGACTGGAGGAAGTCATCTTTTCCATTATAAAGATCTCCTTGATTATGTCCATCCATTGTTTAAGGCTTAGAGGCTCAGATTTGTGCCGCTTTCTCGCTGGCAGTAAACAGTATTTTACATAAATACCAACTTTTTATTAATCACGTCTTTGCTTACTGCACTGAAACACAGGACCTTGACATCAATAGGTAAATATATCCCAAAATCTTTTTATAATTGAACATATTTTTCTCAGAAATACTTGGAAACGTCAAAAAATGTGGGAGTCATTGGCATTCATGTGTCCGCACTGTGTCTTTCCTGGTTTTAAAGGCTACATTATGGTAAAGTGATGTAATTTCCTGAACTTACCGAACTGTTCTATTATTTGCTTTTACCCACTTAGTAATTAAATTCACATTATGTATCAAAAGTCTCATTGTGTAAATATTTTATAAAAGTACAAACAGGTAACCCTACAATATCACAGCAAAATCGATATTGAGGTATCTGATCAGAAATACTGTTTTTGATTTTCTCCATGACGTCCTGTGTGTAAGTCATTAAATGACAAACAAACCCAGGTATATTATCTATGTCAATGATGGTTCCCACAGCAGTGTTGCAACACTTTCCTGGATAAAGCCTGAGGTTATAATATTGTGCACTGCGTATTAATGTGATTGTAATAGCATACATATAAGGATAGAGGCATGCTGCGTCTTTGTGTGTCTTTCATACACTCACTTGTCTGGACATGTTTTATTTCAGCACAGTAAATTAGAAGAGATTGTATTTCTCTGGCAGTTACTATAAATTGTTATTTGGCTGGTGTACAATCTGCCAGAGGATATGTATTATATTATCGTCAAAATGACTGAAGTCTCACGTCTGGAAAATGCAGGAGAATCAGATTATAACCACTGAGGTGTTAACCAAATGACTTCTGCAGTCCTCAGCACTGCACTGATACTTTTTCCATGATGAAACTGTCACAAATAATTAACTGGCAGCTATATTAAGTTAGATCCAAAAGAATGGGGAGGACCTTAGTTAATTTTAATTCTGTGGTTTGTGTGTTGTTCCACTGATGCAAATTACCATTTCGTACTCCTCTGGATCGGCAGCCATTCCTTTCATGCCGTAGCGCTGAGCGTCTTTGGACAGTCTGTTCGCAAATTCCTCTGCTGTGCCCGTCTGGGAGCCGTAGAACACAATGATGTTCTTGCCCTGGTTACAGATTGACAGAAAAGCATTTACTTGGGGCATGCCAAAGCCTTCTCAGGGGACTACAATAAAAAGCTGAGCCATCTCTCATGTCTAACAGGCTGCTTTATCAAACACAGACCTTGTGCGAGCACAACAGATGCTGCAGATCTTTGGAAATTATCTGAAATATATTCAGAATGTACTTTCTCCATTGCCAACTAGACTACTTCTGCACATGACAGGGAGATGAAATAAATCCAAACTGCATGATGAACAAAAAAAGAAGCTTCCCATGATTGGACTTCATTTCAAAGCAAATAACAAACAAAGACAGACAAACAAACATTTCTTCAACATACAGCTTGTCTTGACATAAACAAACAGCTACATCTGCACATGTATTTGCGGGAATCATGACACACTTTCTCCTTGCCCACAGTGTTGCTACGATAACTCATAACAAAGAAAAACAGAGACTAAATTAAATGGCACTGTGGGCTAAAGTTCTTCTCTGCCACCATCATGGTATCTGAACTATTCGCTGCAAAACCACATGTTTCAAAACTACAAGTCTTTTCTCAAGGCTGCCTTGAGAACAGAGGACCATCAAAGTCAAAACAGTATTTCGTAATCCAAAACTCCATATGGTATAATCACATTGGCAGAGAGACCATAACAGTCATCATTAGCTCCATCCAAAAAGAGCAAAAGAGGAGAAAAACTAAATTTACTTGAACAGTACAATTCCACTTTTTATCTGAAGCACTTTGACTTGAACATCAAACAGGTTTTAACTGGGGAAAACAACTTCAAGGGCCCAGTTTCAGAAAGAAGGGTTAACAAACTCTGAGTTGATGAACGCTGAGATGGAGACTATGAGATTTCAGTTTCAGAAACGCTGATCAGTGTCAGTTCAGTCAACTCTGATTTAAGCTTGTGCCCGGTGAATAAAAAAAGACATTATCAATGGAGCTCTGACACTACGATTCACCATGGCGACAAATGAAAGGAAGAGCCTCCATTTTAATCCAGTGGACATAGAGATATTAATGCATCTATTGCCAGACTCTGCATATTTATATATATATTCTTTCTAAAAAGAGCCTGAGTCAGAGTGGGAGAGGCATCAATAAGTTAACATAATGACGTTTATTCAGTGATGTTCATTAATCCATCATTTAGGCCACAACCTACATCACATTATATATATATTTGTACAGCTTTAATGTGACGGGGACAAACCAAATGAGCAAACAACTGAAGATGGAAAATATAGTTGAAGATTGGAAAACTACATAAATCAAAGACGTGGCGACACAACTGAAAGCTCACAGTCTGGACCAGTATTAATGTGGTTGGTGATTTACACTTAAAAAGGTACGGGGTTAAAATACTTTGTGACATCTATTTGGATCTTTGCCTCAAAAGCGTTCAGTGGCTTTGTTTCAGCTACTTTAACAAATGTTATAAATTCACAAAGGTGTGTATGTGTGAGTGTGAATGGTTGTCTGTCTCTATGTGTCAGCACTGTGATAGTCTGGCGACCTGTCCAGGGTGTACCCTGCCTCCCAGCTGTCTTGTGTAAAGAGTCACAGTTTAACCTAGAAAAAAACAATCCACTTGCAAAAAGACGGACATGTTGAAGTTTTACTTTGATAAGGAGGTGACTCAAACTCAGAAGAACCCATCATCTGACAATGATTAAGCATAAAAATGAAGGTATCAGAGTATAGAGATCAGGGCTGGCTTTATGCAGTTAAATATTTTAACATGAGGGTCAAACCCTCTGTTCAACGAAATGACTGACAGCTTATAGAAGTGGTAACTTAAGACAGTCCTGAGTAACAAACTTATTTCCAACCACGATTTTGATTTTGATTTTGACAGTTAACCTCTAATTAATGCGCTTTGACACAGACTGAATCAAGGAGGAAATGAAACAGCGTGTTCTGCTCTGTCAGAAGGAAGAGATGGAGAGAAACAGGTTAGGTTCACAGAGTCAAGTTACTGCAGTAACTAACCCAAAGTTTAAGTTACCGCTCTTTCTGAAACTGAAAACCCAGATCTCAGGGTTAACTAACTTGGATTTGTCACGAAACCTGCTTTCAGTCCCCTGGTTTAACGTTAAATACCCTGAGTAATGTTTTGGAACAATAGCAGCTTAACTGCTCCTGGTGAATATATGTGTGTTGGAAACATGAGATGGTCGACACAGAACACAACTGAAGCAGAAGTGATGGGAGGATTAAGTAACGTCACTCACTGTTTTCTTCATTTTCTCGATGAAACTGGTCTCTCTTGTGGTGGGTGTTCTAGAAGAAAAAAAAACAGGTTTGACTTGTTATTAAAATCTATAACGCAGTGACCACATTCACCAAACATGAGTTTGAGGAAATGAAGAGAGAAGGTGTCGACACTCCTCATGAAATGACTAATTACAAGGTAATCCTAGTTTTTTTTTTTTTTTTTTAAAGATACTGTTTTGGGCATTTGCCTTTAATGGACAGGACAGGTAGGTTTGAGGGAGGGAGAGAGAGGGGGGAGAGAGGCTGGACTCGAACCCAGGCCGCTGCGGCAACAGCCTTATATATGGGGAGCCTGCTCTACCCACTAAGCCACCGACGCCCCCAAGGTCATCCTACTTTAATTTACAGTGCAGTTAGATAATTTTCACACTGGAGAGGTGGAGATAGTCTTTTTAATTCAAACACAGCTTGTACCAGACAACAGGAAGGGAACACTGACTGACGCACCATGTCTCAATATTTTATTAGCCTTTATAAAGTTTAAACATTGCAATTACAAATGTCATTTTGGTAGCTTACTAGAATAATAAAATGTCATACATTTTGCTGCAATAAAACTTAATGAAGTGAAGATTCAAAGAGAGAATTAAATTAGTAAGGACACTCCACCTGGATAAAGCCGCAGTCCTCCAGCATGGCTCAATGGAAAGAGAGGGTAAAAAGTGTCTTTACTGTGGAAATGCCCACAGTGGATGAGTTTAATGAACAATGGTCCCTGGTAATGGGCAATGCCAGAACTCTAGCTACTGCTCTTTGTCCTTTTGTTTGCTTTTTAAATTGGTAGTATTGTTACTGCCCTGCTCTACATATAGGTGTATTTCCTGTGCTCTTAAATGTAGAGATTTTGCACTGACATACAAGGTAAGACCGTTTCAAACTAGACAACATAAACCTTCTAAATGGGTCCTTTTGTATTTCTTGTTTGAATGTATGTTAATGCAGAAGCTGACAGAAAGTAAACAGGGACCAAGTTGTTGCCCTAGCAACAGAATAGCAATGAAATGGTCCATAGGAAATGATACCACTTGTGTAGATGTGTTTACCGTTGTTGAATGTGGGCATGAGAAAACCTAAAATAGGGTTTAGTATGTAAATTTTGATGTAAACACCTCCTCCGTATTGTACTTTATGTTCAGTGTTTTGTGTTATATGTTGAATAAATAATAAGTTCAAAAAGAAAAATGACTGAAGTGATATGAACCAAAGATAAAACAGATATTGATATTAAGTTTTCCTTTGGGAAACAATTCACAGTTGAAAAAAGGTAATAAATTGCGATATGTGTACTCAGCATATCGTAAAACGTTTAAAATTGTAATAATATTCTATCGTGACTTGAGTATCGTGATAGTATGGTATCATGGGGCCTCCGGTGATTCCCAACCGCATCATCAACTACGTAACAAACATCAGAGTAAAACTGGCTGATCTATCAACTTAATATTTTGCTGACCTTTAGGAAAACTGCATTGTCACAGTCATATGATCAGAATTGCAAAAGTCAGATTGTAACAGTGCTCAGGATTCTCAGAATGAGGGTGGCTGAGCCTGTGGCTAGCAGCTAACAGTGCTAAGTCCATTAACTGTGCTAAACAACAGCAGCAGTGCTGACAGAGCCAATGGTGTTAACCAAGGCAGAAGCAGTTTGTGTGCACTATGGTTCCTCGATGAAGCCATCCCGACATCAGTGGTAACCACCATGTGAACACAGTGCAAAACAGCAGCCCTGAGCTAGCTATTAGGATACACACATGCACTAACACGGATATGCAGCCAGAGCGTCTACCACAACAAACCACAGAAAAGCTCTGATTACAACATACACAGAGGTAGCATGACCTCACTCTCTGTTCAGGACGCCATTACTCCACTACATCTTTACATAGCAAATAGCCATTGGCCACTATATGAATGCCCTGAGTGTAAAACACAGAATCTTTTAACACTTAAAAAATTAGTTACTGAATCTGTTGCACGTGAAGAGCAAGAGTTCATTCGCCATACTGCGATATATTATCATTTCAGAAACATATTCTCTTAATAGCAACCTGTGAATTTAAATAATCAGCATTGAAATAAATGTGCTGCTAAAACTCTCGGGGTAACGTGGTTAAACTGTCCAGTCATTGTTAGTGTTATTGCTAACAACAGAGAGAAGCAGAGCAATGACTCAGCAGCCATACGAGCATTAGTCATATTAACCATATGTACAACGTATGTGCTAAACATTAGCATACATCACGCAGTTTTCAAATATTAAAAAGCGTAAAGTGGTTAATTCATGAGAACTTCGGGTTACAGCTCATGGTAATTCAAAATATTGATTCAGATTCAACCAGGAAGTAATTAATGGACTGGAACAGATCAAAACAACATGTGTGTTAGTAAAAAAGGGAAATAAATCTATTATGGAGCTGAATAAAAGACAGTGCCGCTTCATTCAGCATCAAAGCTCCAAGTGGACAGCTGCACTGAGAAAGGATTAAAAGGCCACACATAACTGCGAGCAGAGATAGTACGCCAGATGAATGTTTTCTGATTTTCCACATCCAAAAGCAACAAGGCTGTAGGATAGCCACGAAGGCTACGAGTACATACAATATATTAATTTGCTATATTTGACCTCTAACACACATTTAGTCAAACAATTTACAACCTAAGGAACAGTGGTGTGCAGCGTGGAGGCATGTGGGACTGATGCCCAACATGCCATAAAAATGAGCCCCCGTGGTTAATACGGGCCGCTCTCTGGAGCTAAGTGTAAATTCCTGATCGAAATTTAAAACAAGCCTTTGCCCCTGAGCTGACGCATTTTCCACAGATTTAGCAGCATCTGTCTGAACACCTATTAGCTGAGACCAGCTGCTTCAGTGGCCCTAAAGTCACTCAATGTAGTGGATTTTTCTCCATCATTAGCAAATAGCCAGGTGACGAGAGTTCAAAATCTGGAGTGCCATGTGTAAAACTGAAAATAAAATGCATACAGCAAAAGACATCCATCTGATTTAATCTGTGTAACACAAACTAATATTTAATGATATTGTGAGAAACATTTTGTGAGGATATGGATCGATAGGATCATTAATAACTGCCCAATTGGGAATTCTCTGGGTCACTAAGTTTCATTTTCATCGTGTAATCACAGAGTACAAAGTCTTAGTGAGAAGAATATACAGGAAAGAAAGAAATAACATGCCAACAAAAACCAAAAAGAATGACCATATCATAAGTGAAGGCACATCATCAGTGTTGTGGATCTACTAGCTGCAGTAACATCATTCAAGGAAGACAAAGCTGTCTTTGCATATCACACGTTTTGAATATTAGCATTCCTAAAACAGGAACAAAGTAATATGCCACGCCAGTTTGACACTCATAACATGCAAATGCATGATCTCAAACACCCTTTCCTTCCTGCAGCGGCTCGAGTCCCACGTGTAAACACACTCACTCATGCTGGCATTCAATCATTGTTTGAGTAATTTACAGTTTAGTCCAAACAGTCCAGAGCTCATCATCTGTGTATATTATCTAATTTTCCATTCATTCATCCACACAGGAAGTAAACATTTTCAAACAAGCACACTGAGTCACAGCAGCACTCAAACATGGAGGTGATTTTAGGATGTTATAACCAATGACACGTTTCTGGCTATTAATTTTAAAAGCCCTAATAAATGTAAACAAGGTGGAAATGTGCTAAACAGTGATGGCTAGCGGAGCAGTGTTTGAGGAGCTTGTGGATAAGGGGAGAAAAAAATACACAGAAGCCCCAATAATCAAATTGTGTTTGTAGTCGAAGAGATTTCATGACCATCTCTTACATAACCTACTGGGAACATTGTATGGCTTTTGAAACCGCTATCTCACCACTGTGTGTGCAAGAAAAAGGCAAAATACACTGAGCGTGGAGCTTAGTTTGGAAACAAGCCACAAGTTCAACATTTACTGTACAAATCACTCACAAGGTGTCACTGAAAAACTTCAACGCACACGTGTGATCTCCGTCTGTCAAACTAAACAATACCCAGTGACAAATATTTACGACTATTTTCAACAAGAATCATTAGTCGGTCTTAGACGGAGCAGTGAATCAGGCTCTTTACTGACCTCTCAGCAGCATCTCTCCTGTCCTCTGGCAGGGAGAAGACACAGCCCATGGCATGCAGCCCTGTAGCTCACCACTGCCACTAGCACCACTGGCTAGGCCACGCCGGGAACCGCCACACTCAAAATCAAAAGCAGGACGTCAACGCTCCACAACCACAGGATGGAAAAACAAAACCAGTCCAGAGAGACAGCCGGACACTCGCAGATTTGGAAGAGCTGCCTTCACCTCAGAGGCTCCAACACGATCTGAACTCTGCCTCTTCCTGTGCTGCTCTCTGAAATCAGCAGCGTCTGTTCTCTACACACACAGAACTCCACACACACACAGACAGACACACACACACACACACAGACTACAAGCCCTGTCAGTGTCTGGCAACCGCTGAGGACACAATGGTGGGAAACTGACTTTCCCATAAAATGTAGTCGAGCTGCAGACCCACACTTTTGACTCACACATACACACACTGAAACACTCTACGGGCTGAAAATGCCTTCCTCCTCATCCCCGCCCCTTTTCCTCTCCGGTCTGAAAGGTGTTGGGAACGAAAAAGTCTACAAGATCCATTCTGAGCATTTGGCTGGTTATCAGAGCAACTCCTCAGAGGACTATTGAAGGAGGGGGAAAAAAGCTGTGAATGGTAGTTTTTTTTTTCTAAAGTATCCCCCGCCCCCATCTCACTGGAGGAGAGAGGGGAATGTCATTGCTATGGCAACCTCATTTATCATAAAAGGATTCCATTTGTGACATGGCCTTTCTCCAATGGCAGAGCAGCTCAGCCCACACACACACACACACACACACACACACACACACACACACACTAAAAAGAAAAACAGGGGAGTGGGGAAAGAAGAAGAGGAATGAAAAAAAAAGTAACTCAGGGCAAAGAAAGGGTTGCTTGTCTTTTGCCTCAACTTTCCACCTTTGGAGAGGACTCACAAAAGCAGCTTGGCTCGCCCTCCTCGTTTGCTCTCCAGGGAACTTTCAAAATGGGTTCAGGGCCAAAAACAAAAGCACAGGAAAGACATGGAAGACTACGCCCCCCTTCATAACAGTTAGGTAATCACTGCTCCCTTTAAGGGGAGGGGAGACCAGCTCTGTGCTCCCTTCCTGTATTCCCGCCCTCCACAGATGCACACTATTCCCAAAGCAAAACGTGCTCTACAGGGGTCTTTCCCCCTTCAGGGCCAACCTTCTGTTTCCACACAAATGGTCAGGATCTCCCCCGCTCGGCCCTCCAACACTGTCTCCATTCACATAGCTACGCAAGACCTCAGCCACAACGAGTGAGGCTGCTGCTGGCCCCAGGCTTTACTATGGTGACCAAGGAAATTGTGTTGTGGGTAGGGAGGGACTTAAAAAAGTGGCCATTGGAGGGGGAGTCCAGTGAAATTAAGCCAAGCCTCCACCACTCCAACAATAAGCGATGAGTAGGCTTAACGCCATTATTACATAATTACCTAATTGTGATTATTTGAGCTGATTGCAATCATCGTTACAAGTGTGCCAACAAACAGAAAGTTAATTAAGTGCATTTCCATCTGCTTGGTTGAGGCAAATAAAGCATCTACCTGAGCACAACGTTCTTATGTCAAGACAAAACATGGAAAAAGACAGGTAGGCTGACGTGACCTAGGGCAGGTTCTTCCATTTCACCTCATATTACGTACCGCTAATTAATATTTAAGCAAGATGAGGTGCTGAGGTACAGAGAGGTGCTGGTAACACGTTTCTTAATGTACTGCATAGCCGAGTTTTCCCTTGGTCTCCCCAAAGTGCATTAATGCCTTGGACAGCTACGGGGGAAATTTATGCTGTAGTTGTCGCTTCCATCCAGCTTTTCTAATAAGCTGATTCTCTCTACACCAAATCTCAGCTACCAAACCACAGCTATGCAGACGACACTCAACTATTCTCGTCTGTTCCCCAGACTGAAGCCTTGGTGACACAAGAAATCTCTGCTCGTCTGGCTGACATCTCTGAGTGGATGTCTGCACAGAGCTGCTCTTCCTTCCAGGAAAGGCATCTCCCATCCGTCATCTCTTCATCACCATTAGGAACTTTGTAGTGTCCGTGACTCTGACTACAAGGAACTAGGGTGTGACACTGGATGCCCAGCTGTCTTTTGCTGCTAACATCTCTGCGACAACCCACTCCCTCTGACTCATTCTCCACAACAACAGGAGGACACGGAGGGGACGCAGGTTCTGGTCCGGGCCCTTGTCATCTCATGCCTAGTATTATGCAATTCACCTCTGGCTTGTGTGCCTGAATAGGTCATCTGACCTCAGCAGCTCACCAAGAATGCAGCGGCCTGGCTGATCTTTAACTTTCCCAAATTCTTCCACGCTAATCTGCTCCAAAAAATCCCCCATTCACTCCTGGTGGATGCTCAAATCCAATTAAAGACACTGGTACTTGCCTATCATATTGTGAATGGCTCAAGCCCATCATACAAGCATGACATGGCCTGTCCACTATGCTCTGTTACTGCAAATCAACTTGCTACTCCCTCGGAGTGAATGGGGCTCAGCTAGCACTCTACAAAGTCAAGACTGCTGCGCTGACTTCGCAATGGTGGCACAAACTCCCCATTGACATCAGGACAGCAGAATCTCTATATGTTCTGTCGCTGACTGAAAACTCATCTGTTCAAACCCAACCGTAGCCTATAAAATAAAACAAAAATGAATTGATGAATTCAAAATACTCTCCTCTGCGATTAAGCAATGGTTTACACTGGCTTTCTGAGCAGCCATTGAAATTAACAGCATGAATTTAGTTATAGTTGCAAAGCCAAACACAACAGCACCACAGTGTGGCATAAAATAAAACCAAAAAGACAATTAAATCTTTATCAGAATTATCTGTGTGAATTGTCAGCTGAAATTTAATGATTTTGAACTGAGGCCTAGAGACAGGGGGAGATCAGATAAGTTTCTGAGAGAGAGAAGAGGGACTGTGTAACAGTGCAGGACAAAGAGACAGAGAAAACAAAGGTCGCTCCTAGTGACACATTTACAAGCTATAAGCCGTGCACTCTCACACACTTGCAGGGCGCATGTAGAGACAACTTGATACCGTCTAAGTGAAGGATAATACTGTTACCTGGTGTATACATATACAGGAGACTACTTAAGAGTTAGATCTGGCTTGCAATATAGTAATACTAATAATCAACATATACTGTGATGGATACTCACAGTGTCTCAAGCTTCTTGAATTCGGGGATGGGCTCGGGCTTCTTGCGGGACATGAACCAATAAATGACAAGGCCAACAATCAGGGAGAAGAGGAAGATGTCCAGGTTGCTCAAAAGAGGCTCCTCTTCCTCCACCATTGGCTCGGTGTGGGTGGTGGTCTCAGCGTCCATGTCTGCCACAAAAAGTTAATCAAATTTGATCACTGGGCCAAATATTTCATAGTACTCTTGTATAATAAAACCCTTTGGACTGTTGGCTAGATTAAATAAGCAGCTCAAAGTCAGTTGTTTTGACTGTGAGGAAGATGTGTTATTTTTTTACTATTCCACAGACTGAAAAATTAATCTAAAACCACCCACCAGGTTTTTTTTTAATAACATAGCCATAATCTTATAATGATTGAGTGAGCTAAGATTTAAAATCAGCATTTTAAAAATCAGTGTTGGTTCTACAATCTCAGTTAAAAATTCCCACTGAACCAAACTGGGGGCTCTGGCATAAAACTGGTTAAAATGCTGCACAGGACGATATGATTGCTAACATATGTGCGCAGCATTCTACATGCCATACCATACAATGATAGCTTTTGTGCACGCATTATTGGACAATTGGCTTTAGGTGTTATAGCATCATAACCTACTTCTTCCGACACAGCAAGAATTTCTTGTCGTGCATCAACGGCGGCGGCTCTTTTCACACGGAGCACGAGAGGACTTCATGTTCTGAGCTCTCAAGTTTCAATTTGGTTCAAGGACTGAAAACAAAGAGATCCAATTCTCTCTGATTCCTGTAGGCTGGCTGCTGCACTACAAGAGAACAGCTTGACTAACATAGCCATGTACACAGTAACCGGCTTGCTCACTACAAGACCTCTGACTTACTGACAGATAAGGAAAACAACTTCAGCTATTAATGCACAGGGTTACCTGCGTACCAAACCTCAGTAGGCACACAAGTCACGGTGACTTCACAGCTTGTGATAATATATAATCAGGAGAAAACATATTACCAATAAAACCAAAAGTATTTTACTTTATCTTTTGTTTTTAACATCTTTTTTCCTCTGTCATGAATGTTTTAATTGTCTGCACTCTGTGTTGCATTTTATGCATCGATTGCAATATATAAATTAAGTTTTACCTATTGTTGTTATTATTAATATTATATTTAAGAGTTTAAAAAGTCTGTTAACAATGCATTAACTTATATTCACATTTTATGCAGAAGCACACAAATGTTTTGATAAAGATAACTTTAGTTATTAAAGAACTGAGACTGTCCAAGATTTCTGATTGCCAAAAATAGTTTCAAAATGACCTGAAGTAGACATCTGCCATCCCTGTGCTAACATTTTATCAGTTGACGTACACAGATAAGATAACTGCAATATGAACTAGTTTATCTGCTGGGACAATTAACCTGTGGATAAATTTAATGGAGATTTGGGAGTATTGTAAGGCGCTATAACAACAGTATTAACTTTTTTCCAAAAGCAGAAATCCAAACACACTTAAGGGACACCTGGCTTTTAATTAATATATATCATCATTTTGTTGTTTTGCATTTTGTCCTTATTGTACAGTGCACAGTATAGAGGCAGGAAAAAGGAGGGCAGAGACATATGATATGCACAAAGGTCCCCAGCTCTAATCAAACAAGGAATACCAACCTACAGTAACCTTTGTGGTTCAGTTGAATTGTACTGGATTTCACTAGGAGGTATATTTAGTCCACCACATCTCTATAAATCAGGAAAGAATGAATATTTTTGTAATAATAATGTTAAGTCTGATCAATCTAAACTAATGGCCACAATCTACACCACGGGTACAGTGTCAGTGTCTTTTGTCTGTTGTGTTACAGCATCCATGCCGACTTCTTTGTGAGTCATCTCTCAGGAGGCTCAATTAGCAGTCCAAACTGAGAACACCAGTATCACCTGTCACGTCCGTACTGTATCATGTATGTAGGTGTAGGGTTATCTGGCACAGGTAGTAACAATAGGAGGCAAGCCTAACTACACAGGAAATTATTAATTCATTACTTTGACAATCAAGGCTGTAGATATTTTTTACTTGTTGCTTTCACACCCTGTGGAGTTTGGCCTTTCAAAGACATGACATGCAGGAGAAAAATGCCCCTCTAGTTTAAGAAAGTGACTATTCCAGATGAGGAGAAGAAGCCAAGTACGTGAGACACACTGTATCCACTGTGTCTGTGCCAACTACAGGCTAACACATGGGTTATTCAAAGTCATGTGAGACTGCCAAGAAAGCCAAATTAAAGAAACTTCAATAGCTGCTGCTATCGAGGGGGCTGAATGATCAATGAAACCAGATGTGGACGACGTTTACAAGAGTTCACTGACAATCAGCCTCTTCTGCTTTAAGCAAACACCGGTATTGTGTAACACTTGACGTATCTACGCCGGTTAACGACAGCGTGTATGAACGTTACACGTGTAATTCAGACACCAGATTTATTTGTTTAGATTAATTGAGTCATAGCTGACGTTTCCTGTTCAGGAAATAACGCTGGTGTTCAAATAACACTGTGAATATTGAAAAGATAACCAGCGAAACAGGAGTTTGGGTCCCGGCTATTCCCTGGAACGTGCCAACGCTGGTTCAACACATATGCTGTTAAAAAAATGACAGCTTAATTTAGAGTCAAATAGTGTTGTCTAAAATACACAAAGCTTGTATTTTCAACTTAAGCTACACACCAAAAAAACACGACTTGCTCCACAGAAATATGTTAGCCACAGTTTGCGTTACACCGGAGTCAGCACTTCACTTTAGCTAATGTTTCACTGAAAAAAACTAACTGTATTTTAAGTTTCTAGTTTCTAAGTGAATCTATTATCGCTTACGTGTAATTCCCACAGACTGCCACAGACTACAAGTCGATGTAAAACAACTTTAAGACGTGAGTTTGGTGTCAAGCTTACCTTCGCCTCCCCTCTCTGTGTCAGGCGCACACTGTGCTCAACGCGGAAGAAAACTTTACGCCATGTAGGATCAAACCAACTCCATCCTGCCCGCGGGGGTGGACCCGTCCACTCGCAGCATCAATTAAATTAAATGTACTCATATTTTCATTATTACAACGCTGCACACGCCTTTCTTTTAAAGAGACGCTTCCACATAAATTCCCTGTTCAAACAAAGCGTGTTTATTTTCTATTTATTTCTGCGAACACGTGTCTCATCATGGACGGGTCCACAGACGCATTACCTAATATCGCTGTGCGTACGTAACCTGCTATAATAAATAACTGTCGAGGGGCAGCAGGCGAAGGGTCATGGTTATGTAATCTACCCAGCACAACACTCCCTGCATCCTCACCGAAAGGCAGACTCATCAAAAGTGTCCTCCTCGTCTACAGGGGTGTTTATGGTCACAGCGCCAAGGACACATGTTGCACAGACCATCTACCTGTGAGGATTTTCTGCATGGTGGAAGAAGTTTTCAGGTTATTTAATTAAGTGAAAGCAGCAAGGCCACATCATTCAAAAGATACTCTGTCATGCATTCAAAGTTTTGAGTGAAACAGCCAAATATCACAAGTGTTTTCATTTTAACTGTAGGTATAGCATGTACTGTGTGAGTGTATATGGATTTACTGTCTTCCTAGTGCTCCATAACTACAGTTTAAATGAAGGACCTTGTCATATCCATACGAGACATTATACTGTACAGTTATCTACAAGACTTGCGTTAACCATGTACAGAATAATAGGCCTACCAGTCTCTGTGGTTGTATATATTCAAAGTTTGGTCCTAGTTTTTAGTTTTCTGTAAAATTTCCAGTTCTAATTTTGGTTATTTGTTCTTAAGGTTTACGTGTATTTGTGGATTTAGATATAAAGAACAGAGACAAGTAGAACAGTTTCATGGTACCTCACCTAAAGGGAAGAATAGAATATGCATAGCTTTAAAAAAAAGAAAATACGACATGACGCAGAGTAAAATGACAATAATACACATATCTTCCACACAAGCAACACTGCTGAGGAGAAATAAACAGAACATCAAATCAGTACTATGCAGAAACTTTGGGCTTTTATAACTTCTCATATACCCATTTCTGTTTCCTTCTGTTGTCCCTTGTTCATCTGCAGTTTCCCATTAGGATTAATGAAGTGCTTTACAGGCCTGTCTATCTTATACTTTATATTTCTGGCTCACTACATGTCAAATGAGCTTTTAACTCCACTTACTTTATTTAACAGCTTTAGTTACTTTTCAAATACCAAATCAGTTTATACAACATGAAGCATTATTACATACCTAAATTAAGATACCCAGTAGTAAATTAATATACTGAATTAGCTCACCCTTTAAATTACAAAATTACTCTACTGTTAAAATATGAATACATCATTAATTGTGATGCAGAACAGTAATAACGGACAGGGGCCTCTCTGCATGATGAGTACTAACTTTGGTACTGCTTGTTTGACGTAAGTAAATAACTTAAATACCTCAATCTCTGCCTGCCAGGGTTATATTGTATGATTTTGACTATTATTTCTAATTTTAATGTTGTATTAGCAGGCGGAGCTGGAGCTCATTTTGATTAGGACTACCAGGCAGTCATCAATAAACCAGATTTTGTAAGATCTTCACAAGTTTTGTACACTATACAAAATAAATAGCTACTACTGCTTTCAAATAGATGTTGTGGAGTGAGATATAATAACCTATTTTCTTCCTTAATGTAGTGGAGTAGAAGTGTAAAGTATCTATAAATGGAAATACTCATGAGTGAGTCTACTACATACTCCGATTGGTCCTATCTCAAGTTAAAGTTGCATTCTGTGTGAAATTACAGGGAGGAAATACCTGTCCAATGTAATATAATACGATAGAATGAGATGTACTTTTTAAATCTCTGCAGGGAAACTCAGAGTTTACACGCCCAACTTCAACTCAACTGTATAATTGGAGGGGAAAAAACAGGAATAAAGGGCTGCATGTATACACAAGTACAAAATATGTAGAAGTACTTTAAAAAGAAAAACAAATCACAGAGGCTGGTGTGTCTGTAAAAGCAAATGTTAACTTTTATTCATTGTTGCCTTTTGGTATACGAGTATTGCCACTAATCACACAAAGATAAGAACATAGAGGTATTACGATATAATTTATAATTTAATCTTAATGATGCTTGATTTGACATAAAACATTTTACATTAATGTAGCCACTCTACATGTTTTGCAATAATAGCCGTGACTTGTAATAATTTGTTGACACAGCAAATAATGTGCAAATAATGACAGCAATAAATGACGTTAGCTTTTCATTTTTAATTATGGTATGTGTCACAGACTCTTTGGTTTCTGCATCCTGCTCTTGACCTTGTGACGGACGACAGCAACAGTGGTGAAGAAGTTTCCCATGAACAGAATGAGGAAGCAGAGCCCACACATCAAGACCTGGCATCACGTGGAACAAAGGGAGCAAACCGTGAGTAAGCATAATAGCTTTTATTCGTCATCATTTCTGGAGGGGATCAAGTTGGAATGCAAAAACTTAATATAATGCATTATACAAAACATGTTTTAGCCATGCAGATAATAAGATAAGTGTTAGGCTACTGTAGGACAGATGATGGATAGAACAAATCGTTAGTTGTTGTAAAAACAGGAACAGGGTGAAATAATCCAACTCTGGTGACTGTGAGAGCACTGACCTGCCATTCTTTACAGTCTGGGAGCTGAGCCATTCTGAATAGAGAGAGGCCATTGAAGAGCTGCCAGAACTACAAGACAAAACACGAGGACTTAAGACTTTGTGTTGTAAAAAAGTGTTTGAAGCTTTGCAAATGTAGACAAAAGCTTAAGCTGTTATTGAGATCATCAAACACCTGAACATTGTCTCGAGTCATGCCTACATATGCAGAGTAATGTTAAGTCTAGAATGACATCAGCATTATCAGCATTTTTTTTTTTTTTACAGTTTGTCTGTGTCAACCAGTCTTAACCATGACAAAGCAGGATTTATAAGCAGGGGATATTTCTCAGATTCTGTTGTGAATCAGGTCACTGTCACATAGTGTACTCACATGACCAAAAAACAGGAAGGGCAACAGAAACGTCAGCCCTTTCCACATCCACGACTGAAACCCCTCTAAAAACAGAAAGCAGAAAAGACTTTGAATCACCTGTTTTTTAAACTTCAACATTTGTGTAATACAGCAGAGACAACGAGGAGCCCGAGACGTGCCAAACGGAGCATCATTGTATCTCAAATCTTCACTAAATAGTCAAATATGCGGGGCTGAGTGTGTTTGTGTTCTGTGTCCTTGGCATGCTTCAGTGTATCTCACCCACGGTCAGGTCCATGTTGTGTCTCTCTCCAAGGGCTCGCAGCCTGTACAGGCATCCACTCTGATAATAGCACTGCAGACACTGAACAAAACCTGTGTGTTCCAGATTTTTTAAAAAACAAAAACAAAGATGAGACTTTGGTTTGATTCAGAAAAGACTGAATGTGTTTCAAGTACTTCGACCTTACTTTGATACAAAGAGTAGGCAAGGAACTGGCTCCTGAATGCCTTGTACAGGTTCCCATCTGGCCTTGAAAGTGTGTGAAAGGGAGAATATTTTTTATTACATAGAAAAAAAAATTATACTTAATGGATTTTCTTTTTTCCTCGATAGGAACAGAAAGTTCATGTTTAAATGAAGGGAAGTTATTGTCTTTTTGTCATCTTCTCAGTGATTTAACCTTCTGAGACCCTGCGTCCTCATATGAGGATGTCACATTTTGGGTTAACTTGACCTTATACTTCATTCTGCTTAACTTAAACCTGTTGTCCTCGTTTGTGGACACTTTTTGTGGCATCTAGTGGTAGTAAGAGCACAATACTCCAATCCATGTAAAAACAAGATGGCAGCCATCTCTGTCAAGTCAGTCTGCAGCCAACTCTGACACAAACATTGACAAGGTACAAAACCTGAATACATCCAATGATTAAGACTTGTGATAATAATAATAATAATAATAATAATAATAATAATAATAATAGAGTTTACCTGTTTATTAGTCTAGAGTTTTTATCTCCATCTACTCACCATGTCAGCATCACACCGGACAAAAACGCCGCGACGTAGTGATGACAGACCCACCAGCCTTTGATTCTATGATGCAGGATACATTTTATTAGATATTTAGATTACATGTTTTTACACTTTGTTAAAGCAGCTGTGCTGAACTTTAGGTTTTCGTTGATTATAGTGCCCGCTTTGGTTGAAGCGGTATGACACCCACAGCATGGTGTCATAAAATTCCGATTGCAGCCGGCATTCGGCTTCATTTGTAAAATCTCGACTGCAACCGGCAATTACCGCATGCATTTGTTTTGGAGAGCGAGAGGAAAATCATAACTGTTCTGGTGTAGCTCTGAATTTCTTATAAACTGAGGACAACTGCCTGCTGTATATTTGTGATCATGGTCACAGTCACAGATAATTTTGTGGCGTTTGTTGTAAGGTTACTAGACAAAAGCGGTTCACATCAGCTAACGTTACATTTAGCTTGCTTATAACTTCCATGTCGTCATATATTGAGGTGAAACAACGTCTTACAAATTGCTATATATTCTCTGAATAAAAACAAAAATTACATACCTGACAATTAGGAAAAGGGCCAACTCGGGATCAGTTTTAAAACCTTTCAAGTCTCTCAGCTCTCTCCATTTGGTGAATGCCCGACCGAGGTTTACACACGTTTGGGCTCGAGCCCTATCACTGTCCCGTTTAGCCTTCCTCTGTTCTTTTTCTTTTAGATGGTCCGCCATGACATCGAAAGTACAACCAAGTCCTTATAGATACATCTGCTAAAACTGTTATGTGTTCTATTTTCCGTTTTCGAAACCACTAGTCTGATCAAAAAATCCAAATCATCAACCTGTCAGTTAGATCCCCTTCCAACTGCTCTTGTTAATTTGAGGAAGTTGGATGAAAACCAGGATTTTATTTCAAGGAGGCAGTCAGGGAGGGAAGAAGGTGGGAGGGTGGAGTCGGGTTTGGTGGAAATATGGAGCTGGGTGTCATCCGTGTAGCAGCGGAAGTGGATATGATGTTTCTGGAAGATGTAGCCAAGGGGAGTAAGTAAATGATGAATAGCAGGGGCCTCAGGACAGAGCCCTGGGGCACACCTGTGGTGACTGGGAGTGGTTGTGATGTGAATGATTTGTGTTGGATGAACTGAGAGCGGCCAAATCCCCCAATTTCACATTATCTATCTATCTATCTATCTGTCATTCTGGTCCACAGTCTCGTCACCTCCCGGTTTGACTACTGCAACTCCCTCCTGTTCGGTGTTCCACAAAAAACTCTCCATAAACTACAACTGGTACAGAATTCAGCAGCTCGTATCATCACAAGGACCACTCACCAAATCACACCTGTCCTGCAGCAGCTCCACTGGCTCACACACCGTATCCAACACAAGATTTTACTGCTCACCTTCAAGGCCATTCACAACCTCGCCCCTCCATATCTGTCTGACCTCCTCAACATTGCCACACCCGCACACACACACACTCAGATCCTCTTCTTCCATCCACCTCTCCGTTCCCCCCGCCCACCTGGCTACCATGCGTTTGAGCTCTGGAATTCACTCCCCCCCCGACCTCTGCAACACCACATCTGTCAATCTGTTCAAATCCATACTCAAAACACATCTGTTCAGACTTGCCCATTCCATCTGATCAAATGCACTATGTTCTTACACTGTCTTACTGTCTCCCCTCTGTTTTAATGTATTTGTATGATGTTTTGTATGCTGTGTTTCTTGTTTGATGTATGCTTTTTTTATCTTTGCTGTAAGGCGACCTTGAGTGGCATGAAAGGTGCCCTAACAAATAAAATAAAATGCATCATCATCAGCAATGCCCGTTGCGTACTGCTTACTTGAAGAACATTCTCTGTAAACACGGCTCTTCTTCTTCTCTCAATTTATTGGTCGATCGCAAAAAACTTCCAGGTGCATTCCACCACCTACTGTACAAGAGTGTGCAATGTGTCCGAAATCATTCACTACTCCCTACTACATGTCATTTAGCCTGTTTCTTAAATCCTACTCGTAAACGCGGCTCCTTCTTCTTCTTCTTCTTCTTCTTCTGTGGTTTAATGTCTGCGGCCGCTGCAGGCATGCAGACTTATTTCGGCCTCCGGGTGCTGTATTCTGGTTTGCTGACTTCAGTTGTGTTTGACCCGACCAAGGCTACGCTAAATAGCCATGTAGAGAAAGGCTTTTTTGGCACTGTTGGGTTCAAATAAATATGCGGATCTTCAAGGGGGGGTGATACGAACTAGGGACAGTTTTATAAATGGTAAAAAGTTCCGCACAGCTGCTTTAAATCTGAATTGCTTTAAGAATCAGATTTGCTTGAGCAATAATGACTAGTCCCCTTTGATAAAAAAGTAAAAGGTCAGAGAGAGACACAGTAAAGTCAAGGCCACCTAAACTGAGACCAAGACATGACAAAAACCGTAGTGTATTAAGGGCCAAGACAAAACCAAGACTTGAAGGGGCTGAGACTGAGTAAAGACCAACAGGAAACCAGTGCAAACCATGGACACCATGGGAAGTGCACCATGAGAAATGTCTTGGTAAGCTATGCAAAAGGCATTGCAAAAGTGAATTGTCCTTTGTTTTCTATGAGCAAACAAATACAAATAAAACACTAAGGAGATTAAATCAGCCTTACCATCTGTGTTTAACACTGATTTTTGCACAGGGAATTTAGTAATGTCAAGAGGACACTTTCGTCGAAAAACATTCTGTGACTTTTTTGGACGAAAGTGTCCTCTTGCGGTAAGTAGTCGCTTCAGATGTCTCTCACTTACATGAAAACCGTGTTTACTCGCGAGCACTGATTTAATGTCTTAAATGTATATTTGAGGCCCATCTCAAAATAAAACTCTATGAGCCTCTCCCATGGGTGAATGTGCTCCATTGTTGTGTTTGTTTGCAGTCTCTATGGGCCAAACTGACCCGGAAGTACATTACTTAAAGGAAATTTTTCGAGATCCAAATGTTTTGTGAGATCTCGCAAAAGTACTTTTTTTTTTTTTCAACCATCTAATTTTTTTCCCTTCCATGTCCCTTTAGGGGCTCCGTAAATATCAGGCATCACATGGTTTGATGACATAGTTTTAAAATAAAATCAAAAGTTCTCAAGACAAGACCGAGTAAAAATGCGTTCAAGTCTAAGACAAGGACCTTCAAAAAGTGGTCTTAAAACTAGTCTCAAGACCAATCTCATGTACCACAACACTGGAGAGAGATGCCAGTATGTCTTTTATATATTTGGTAGAAGGGTTGGAAGAGTGGAGGGGCTGACCTGGAGCCATTGGTGATGAGGATGCTTTCCCTGATAGTTAATGTGCAATAGTAAAACACCAGCAGGAAATTAAGGATCGCATCAAGGAATCTAAAATCAGAGACACAAGACGAATGCTGGATTAAAAAATACAGTACATGCAGTGTTCATGTAATAAACTCATAGTAACTGGCATGGAAGGAGCAGCTGGGATGTGTGATATGCTGATGCTCACCTGTAGCTAACAAAGAAATAGCACATGAAGGAGAACAGCAGCAGGAGGACTGTGAGGCAAAGCTTGAACGTCTCATAATCGTCTTTGTAGGCAAATCTGACAAGGATGTTAAAAAATCAGGCATCAGTATACAGTACAGGCTTTTTCTAACTACTGAAATTAGCCAGGGAAATATTTGATTCAGGAAAATAAGGAATATTTTAAGACTGCATTGGCTTTCATGGTCTTTGCTTACTTTGACTGTTTGCTGAAAAGAGTGACATTCACATTTCCAAGAACCAGACTGAGGTACAACCTGCAATATCAAACAATCATATTACTTTTCTTGTTTAACTTTACACAAGGTAACATCTGTTGTTATGTATTTCAATCAAAGCAATGATGTCAACTTGTATGTTTAAGTAGAAGTCGTCACCCATTTTTTTTGGGAAGGAAAGCTTCCATTTCAGAGAAAGCATTCACTCGAGTCTTCATCTTCTCGTTTATTCCATCCAAGGTCTTGGCATCTTCTTCTGATAGTCCTTTGCTGCACCTGATGAATGATATACGTGCATAAGATATGTCTATATCATTGACACAACATGGCATGTATGTGTGTGGTGTTGTTGAAGTGAGTGGTCCACTTTGTCCATATCAGTAAGCCTTTCCTTGACCCTGTGGATCTGTGTGCACAGTGCCGGACCTAGCAGATCCAGTGACCTAAGGCAAGCCCCACTGGGCAGCCGCCTATGTCATCAATGGGAAGATTTGCCACTGTATGTACACATCAGTGAGTGGATAAAAAGATGAACAACACATCTCCTCTTTGTCCCACTGTACAAAAAAATAAATATCCCAGATGTGAATATGCGAATCCTTGTACGGCAAAGGAATGGCCGACCTTACTCTGTCTGACTCTGCCTCTGATCGGCTGACACTGACATTCTTACATTAACCCTAACCAATCCCACCCCTCTTGCCTAAACCGAACCAATTCGACCAATAAAGGCAACGAGTACTAGCCAGTCATAGGAAGAGTAGGGCGGGTCATTCCACTGCTATCCTTAGATTTGCAAATTTGCATCCTAGATGCAGCCACTGCCACCTTGCGCTAGTGGAGCACGGTCTCAGTTGTCGAAATTCGGCTTGGGCAGTGACTTGCAGCGTCGGAAACCAACGAAAAAGGTGTCCTTTAATGTCAGCATGATACACAGCCGGTTGCTGTAATAGTTTAACAGCGTCAGGCGGTGTCAGTGGGAAATGCGGCGGGACAAGTTTGAAAGTTAATGTGGCAAAAGTCAGAGTGGGGCTGCGGGATGGGTGGTGGATAGGTCCAACAAACACTGACTCTCACCCGAGAGAGTGGTGTTTATGTCCTGTAAGATTCTAAAGCTGAACCCTGTTCTTTTTTCCTGAACCCAACCACTTCATTTTGTTGCCTAAACCTGACACGAAATTGACACGGTGTCCCAGAACGTCAGCAACCAACACACCCAGGGTACCTTGCATGTCGTAGCCTATGGAAAGTCCATGACCAAAATGCCAATATGCGACAAGGTCAGAGTGAGAATGTTGGCTGGTGATGTCATTTGAGGCCAGAGACCGTAGCGATCCTGCCCAAACACCTCTCCAACCAATCGTGAGCAACACCATTGATCATGAGCCCAGTGATTGGCTCACATAGCTGTCAATCACAATGCCCCACCCCCTTTATTACATCTAATTAAACAATTAATTAAAATCAAACATCAGGAAAATAAACACATGAACATACATTAGCGTGATATAAACTACCTCGATTGAGTGATTGAGATGTTTCAGCTTCACTTTTGGGGAGCTGTCATGTCGTCCATCTTTAAAATACAGTCATTGGTGCATTAGCTATGAAATATATGTGTGTGTGACCGGATGTATTGTATCTGTCTGAATATGTTACTAGAAGTCTGTCCATGCAAATTTGTGTGTAAACTAACTTTTTCATTAGGTGGGACATGTCCTTCAGTCTTCTGCGCTGCTTAGAGATGGAGGAAGTGCAGTTGTTCTGAAGTTTGTAAACTTCATCCATTTTCTGTGAGTACATTCTGTGTGTCTCCTGGACAAGAGGAACATGGGGTTACATCAAAATCCAAAAACATTGCAAGAAACATAAAAAAAAGTCGTTTTTTGCAATACAGTGGATTACTAAATAAATACAAGATATTTGACATGAAACCAAGCATGCCTGACAGATGACAGGTTTACAGGATGGATTTTAAAAGCATTCATGGTTTGAGTAAACAGTATGATAATAAGGTTTATACAACTGCTCTAGGTAAATCATCTAATACTGACGTTTCTTACCTGAAGTTGTTGGTACTCTTCTTCCAGACATTTCCACTCCTCCAGAACCACTCTTATTCCTTGAGACATTTTGGCAACACTTAATCTTTTACAGACCACTGACAGCAAATCCAGACCCACTGAAAATAAAACTTAGAAAAGCTTTTTAATTCATTAACAACTAAGAAATGACTTGCACATAATGCAGTGTTGAAGTCCTTTTCTTCGGGGTGTGTACCACATCTCTATGGATGGTTTATTGCATAAAGTGAACTTTGACTGGTGCAAGTGTGCAACCTGGACATTGTTCTATGGGAATTATCTGGTTATTATATTGTTCATTTATCACTCACAGAGTTAAAGGTGATAGGTTATTGTTGACTATGTTATATACAAACAATGCAGAGAATAGAGGTCTCTCTTTTTCCCTGTTAGCTAGACTGTGCTCTTGTGTATATTTAATTGTTCAGCATATTTTGTTAGCCACTTACACAGCTGCACATTAGCAACATCTGGTGGATGAAAGGACTAACACAGCACTAAACTTTGCCGTAGAGACTGGTGTTGAAGGGGGAATTGACACATTGGTGGAAACATATACACATATTTAAATTGGTACATTAAAACAGTTTGATATGAAAATTCTATGTTCTCTTCTTAATCAACAGCATTCAGTCAATGTACTGTGTTGACACTGTACAATTCCACTTAAATTAAAACTGTAAACCTAAAACAACAACAACAACAAAATGAACTCTACATTCCACACACAGTATATGTAATGATAGTGCCCTGCTGTATATTGTTAGTACATGTCTGGTACTGCACATTGTCCCCTATTAATAAAGCAAGGAGGTTTATTTGAGTTGTAGCCTATAAAACAGGTATTGCATAAGTAAAAGACAGGCTCATATGCTGTAAGTGGATATGTGTAATAAGCAGTTAAGTAGCATGTGAGCCATTTGATCTTGAAGAAACTATGTAATTTCCACTCTATATTTGTTTTTATATCAGTCCAACTATTGAAAATAAAGTATCATCTGTACAATGAGTCTTTGATTTTTAATGTCAAAATACCAGAGGTGGGACCAAGCCATTGTTTTGCAAGTCACAAGGAATTCTCAAATCCTTTGCACTCAAATCCCAAGTCAAGTTCCAAGTCTTAAACTTTGAGTCAAGTAGCAGTAGCATAATGTTCTCAATGGTTGTCTCCTGCAACTACTGGTTCAAACAAAGTAGATCTTGGGGATTAAGCATCGACTTGCTGAATAACATTAATGTTTGATTCAGGAAATGAAGATAAATTAACTGATTCATGACATACTTTTTGAATAACATAGCCTTCTGTTTAAAGGTGAAAGGTATAGGATTTAGGGGCATCTACTGGCAAAAATATACAATTCTATTTAAATTATATTATAATATAATTATACAATACTATATATATATTTATAATATTATATATAATATAATATGTATTTCTTGACTTGAAAACATAAATTCATGCTGTTCACCCAGGTGGATGTAACAAAAAAAAAAAAAAAAAAAAACCTTGAAAAATGCATGTTTTAAGAATGAGCTTCAAAAACTGTTAGAGGAATAAAAAAGAAAGAAAAACAGTTGACTGGGATAGTATTACTTAACTGATAATACTTCAGATTCAGATTCAGAATACTTAAATACTCAAATATACAAATAAACAAATAAAATATTAAAGTAGACCATACCTGTCAAGTTTTGGATTTGAAAAGAAGGGAAATTTTTCGGTGCCCACCACCATTATTTGATAGGGTGTTATTGGATCATCAAAATATGCTACCCCTGAAATATTGATTAAAAATGTTAAAATGACATGTCTAAATTAAAATAAAATTAATAAAGGATTAGTAAAATTAATCCTACAGTGTCAGTGAGGTGATTAGTAGTCTTACATGAATGCACTGAGTAGTGGGAGCATTATTTGATAGGGTGTTATTGGACTATCAAAACATGCTATGTTGTTGCCTTTGGCACGAGCCCTTTAAGCAAATACGCGTTTGCGGGTAGGACGGGATTGCGCATGCGCTCAGCAGACAGTGACCGGTGAATTGTCACAGACAGCTGTGAGCTGAGTGGAGCAGAAGAGGAGACACCAGTTCATCAGGTTATCTTCATTCACAGAGGCTGACTGTGCAGACACTTGGACACTAGCTGACTCATACCACACTTCCACACACAGTTTGATGCAAAAGGTAAGATTTTATTTTGTAAATTCGACCCCAGCTCAGCTAACGTTAGCATCGTGAAGCTAGTACGCTATCGTCAGTAAGATGGTTACCGTTATTGCCATGTTGACAGTTGTTGAAACTGTGTATTGTCAGGGAGAAATAGGTCCTTATTGTTGTCTAGTAAACATGTCGTATGAATTAAACCATGTCTCTAACGCTGAGTGAGCTCAAACAGTCACACTGGCAATAAATGAGAGTAAACAGTGACAATACAATACATTTAAAGTAGCAGCTGATATGTGCTGTCTGTGCCTGTCTGTCCCCTATGATGGCAGGATCATTTGCTCTGTAGGACCAGCCTTTTTCTGATGGAGTATAACTGTGTATATACGCTCATTTATTAATGACTGTTGGTGAGGAAACATCACAGCCTCACTTTGTGCTTGGCATCTACAATAGAGACATAACTAGTCTTGTATCTCACACAGATCTGATGTGATTAGCTGACACAAATACTTGACTGCAAGACTTTATTATCTCCATTTATATTAATTTAAATGTAATGCTTTGGGGGTTTAGCTGTTGGTCAGGCTAAGTAAGCACCTCTATTTTCTTTTTGTAAATAAAGGGGAAAATAGTTATCAGTGGAAGCTCTACTCCTGCTGAGCCTGAAAGATTTTTTTTAGACTCTGCTCGATATTTGTTTGTTGAAATCCTGCCTTCCTGGAGATATTGACTTTGAGCGTTTGTGTTGTTTTCCAGCAGACTGATAGGAGATGTGTGCTGCTGTGTACGTCCTGTCAACGGTAACGGGCTACGTGCTCACCTCTGCCCTGCTGCTGAAATGCCCAAATCTTTTATACCGTAGGAAGCGAGAGGCTTTCCTCAGCAGGCACATTTCTCATCGAGGTGGTGAGTCTGTGGCACAAATACTGATTACAGCATCTATAATCTTTGATCTTATTTCCTGTCAAATCCCCATGAAGTTAAAAGGTGTGTGACAATTTATCCCCAGTTAGTTACATAATATGCAACTTATTTTTGAATAGTTGGCGTACCTGTTAGTCAGGTAGTTATTTTGCATGTGAAGATGACAGCGTTATTTACATTTTGAGCCTCATGTTTATTTCTTGGCCCTTTCAACTGTCAGTGACTACAATTTTCTCAGTCTCTTGTCTGAATACAGTAGAATCATAATCATATTTGGACAGTTGTGACATACTTGTGATTATAAGACCTTTGACAGCTTTGGGTGCCTTGCTGACAACCAACAGTACAGCAAAGATCTACTGAGTTTGGTAGATCAGTCTCTATTAGAGCGACAAACTATTGGAACTCAATACCAAGTGAGATAAGACAGTGCAACAGCTTTCTTGATTTTAAATTTAAGATGAAACCATGGCTAAAATTAACCCAATCACGTACCCAACGCACATGAACTCACACGCTTGATCTAACATTATGAAATCTTGCTACATCTCAGTATTGTAGTTAAGATAAGATAAGATAGGATACACCTTTATTGATCCTACAATTGAGAAATTCCAGTGTTACAGCAGTCAAGGAGAACGAGTCAGATAAAGAGTTTAAAAAATTAAAAACTAGGCATGCAAAAAAAAAAAAATACAAGAAACGGCAATAAAATAACAATAGTTGTTGCTGTTGTTATTGTTGCAGTGATTTGATGTTGTGTTGTCTTGCTATTGTCATTGCTGAAGCCATTGTGTTATGAAAATGTCCTATTTTCAATTGTGTTTCTGATATAATAGTGTGTTTTCGCAGAGGAATTTTCTCTGTTTCCTGCCCAGAGACAACAGATGAAAATTAGCTTATAGCTAACTCTGGTGCAACCAAGTAGCTGTGCACTGTCCCTGTTAGGTAGACAAAATTCAAAAAAAAAAAATAGACCTATTGTTCATACTTTGGCGGCTTTATCCACCTCTGGTTGGGCTGTTACAATATTGTTTTGCATAATTTTGGTTTTACAGTGTATTTATTTCTGTGCTTCCAATAAACAGGGTTACTTTTATGTTTCAGGAGCAGGTGAAAACCTGGAAAACACCATGGCAGCTTTCAAGCAGTAAGTAGAAACCTTAATCACAATGACAAAGCTCTTTGACTTTTGTGTGTACGTGTGAAACATAACTGGTACTTGTACTTGTGATTGTGGGCAGTTTGAGTCATCTGAGCTTTGCGTGTCATCACTGTCAGTTTTGTGTGTCCGTCTTTGCCTGTTTATCCGCACCCCAGCACACAGGCAGTGATGCCTTAGATTCATGTCAGAGCGTCAGATGATAAACTGCTGGGGTTGTGTCTGACTGATTTATCGATGTATTTGGAAGTGAACTGCTTTATGATTTCATTAAATTGAATGTATTGTGAAGTAAATGGAGTCTCCTGGGTATAGTAATAAATATAGTATGTGTATTGTTTGTTTACACAGTGCTGTGGATCTTGGCACAGACATGCTGGAGTTGGACTGCCAGCTGACTAAAGACGAACAGGTAGTTGTGTCACATGACTCGTGTTTGCAGAGGGCCTCAGGCATCAACGCCCGCATCTCTGACATGTGCTACGCTGTGAGTTACTGCTCTGCTATGTCATCCTGTTTCTATACATGATGGAGAAATAACTACCTTTTTTAGTAATTTATCAGTATTAACATTGAACACTTAATGTGAACACAACCTTTGTTTGTTTAGAAGAAAACCCCCTTTTAACATGTTAAAGGTAACAGAGGTCAAGAGGTCAACATAATAGTGCCTCATAGTGATTCTGAACTTGCAATAAAATTGATCTATTGATGAAGCTGCATCTTGAGTTTCCACATAGACTTCTCTAAATGAGGTAACAGCATTGATGGATCATGTGTTTTGGTCAGGTGAAGTCCACACCGAGTCATCTGACATGTCACATGATCAACCTTTGCCTGATTAAAACAGATCCAGAAATTCTTAAGTTTGTGGATTAACTGTTGGTCACTCAGGATTTCTGCTCTGTTCTACACATCTTTGATGCCCTAACATCCGTACTTGGTGAAGGGAAGACAAGAGAAAGAGACATGAGTGAGAAAAGCGAGAAGACAAGTTAGCGTAATGAATGCATGTAATGAAAAGAAGCCACAGTCTGCGAAAGGAAGGAAGGAAAACAACCAATCAGAGCCATATCATATCAGTCACTGCTTGTGAACTAAGGTCAGCCTGTCCAGCTAGGCAGTGCTGATCAAATATGAATCAAGATTCTGTTACTGCATTGCCTATTTCTCGCCTCAAATGTTTTCATTTAGCTGTAAAGTAAAAGTTTGTACCAGCTGGTGGGCGGTATTTTGTTTCAGCTCGACTGTTTCTAACGTGGTGGCCAGGTCACAAACTTACTCATTTTACAGCCAAACAGTACATGACAGTATCTTGATTTATATTTGCCCACTGCTGCCTAGCAATTGCAATTCACGAGCAGCGATTGACAGCTGCATTAAGAGACTCCTCTGCTCTGATTGAATGTTTTCGTTCAAGTGCAGTAAGGCTATTAAAAGCACTGCGAGGCAAAAGAGCAGGCAGAGGAAAATGATGCAGTGACAGTTTTAACATATATGACAAAAAGTTATTTTTCAGTTAAGTCACTAACTACAGATACCCCTTAGTCACACTCATGACACCTCTGGACCCAACCTGACCTCACAGACTCTGTCTAAAGACTGTATTTCTTGTCTGCTCACCACTGACTGCTGTGTGCTCTTTGCAGGAGCTCCCTCCGTACCTCTGCAAGCTGGGTGTAACTTTTCAGAGGGGTGAGCATCACATATCCATGACTGGTGTAATAAATACAAAGCTAACACCACCCACATACAGATGCATATCAGCAACTTCAGTAGTCTGTGCTCCTCAGTTTTCAGTGATGTGCGTTTGAGTATGGGAACCAATACACAATTATTGTGCCTATTTACATTTTTCAGTTAATCTGAACAATGGATCAATTAATTTGGCAAAACGAATGAATGTATTCGTTGACCTTTGACAGATGACATTTTTATTTCACAAGCTGTTGGCCACAGTTGAAATGATGAATACACTAGGGCCAGTGTGCCCCCGTCAGCCCTGCTGAGTATAATCTGAAGCCGTCTGTGTTTCTGACTTGTCCTTGTCTGTGCAGAGTGTTTCTGTGAGGGAGGAGAGGACAAACGCATCCCTCTCCTCAGGGACGTTTTTGAAGCATTTCCCAATACCCCTGTCAACATTGACATCAAGGTCAACAACGACACACTCATCAAAAAGGTGTGTGTGTGTGTGTGTGTCCTATTTTTTTCTTTTCGTACTTTAACCTTCACTCTCTCTTTTTGTTTGCAAATTTCCCATGCCATGTTTATTTAACAGCAGTGCTAGTCACAGATTTTAAGATGCAGTTTTTGTCCTGAAAGGAAGACTGTTCCCCCAAACTGATAATTTATGTAGCAATGTCAGAAAACAGAACAGTATTCCTTTAAAGAGGAGGCATTAGTGGTTGTTTCATGGTTTATCAAAAGGTGTACATGAACAGGCTGACACTGAAACTAACTCTAAGGACTCTGTGCTTCATCCCAGTGTCAGAGATATGACTTTTTTTTTTATCTCTACAGGTCTCTGAGCTGGTCGTTGAGTACGACAGAGAGCACCTGACGGTCTGGGGCAACGCCAGCAACCAGATTGTAAAGAAGTGTTACAAAGAGGTACATTTATTATTCAGTTTACCTTCAGCACAATCAATCCAGGAACTCTCCCTCAATAAAAGCACTTGCTACCAGCAACAGTATTGTTTTCATCTAGCAGGCCTTCTATTGAAATGAATAAAGCGCCGCTGAAAGCAGGATGTGTGTACTTTATAATACAAGTACTAAATCTGTCATATAAAGTAGGTCTTTCCACTGCTGAGTAAATTTTGTGACTGAATTGAAGGAAATTGACCATAAATCCTGGTTGTGTATTTGTTTCTTTGCAGAACCCTCGTATCCCAGTGTTGTTCAGCCTTCCCAGAGTATTGCAGTTATTAGGTCTCTTCTACACAGGCCTTCTGCCGTTCGTTCCCCTCAAAGAGCAGTTTCTGGAGATCCCCATGCCCTCGATTATCACCAAGTAGGTATACATACATACATACATACATCGGCCCTTTTCACGCTGCATGTAGCCCCAGGCTGAGTGAGCTGTTAGCCTGGAGTTAAGAAAGCTTACACACTGGCACAATCCTGGTACATTCCAGAGTGGGCTAAGCCTCGAGTTTGACAAGTTATCCCCTGAAATTTGACTGAAAAGGGGGCTAAAAGTTGACAGTGTGAAGTAGAGCTAATGGCATTTGCATCTTCTTTTTTTTTGTTTAATCACACATGGTCTTCGTCACATCATCAGTACAGTTGTGTACTTTGTAACGCCGACTAACTAAAACCCCAGATACCTAACAAACTAGCTACCTTCAAACAACAGCATGTCTGAAACAGATGTACTCAAAGGTAAAACATTAGAGGCCTTCTTTCCAGTCTTTCCTTTCTCTGCTGTTTTATGATGTTTCAGGTCCGCTCTCACATAAAGCCCTGCTAATGGTGACAATTTAATGCTGCCACTTGCTGGTAAAGAGCAGCCATGTCTCATCCTAAACATTAGTCACATGTTCCAACAGGCTTTTAACCCGGGGCTAGTAAAAATGCAGTGTGAATCGTGCAGCCCTGGGCTTTACTTAACCCTGTGTGTGAAAAGGGGCTAAGAAAATGCAGTGTAAAAAGCCCAATGCACATACAAATACTGTAGGATCAAATGAGAGATGCATTGGAAAATACAGTTTCCAGGACATGTACGGTCAGTGTCAGCAGCATGCGTCAACCTCAAGTGCTGTGAGCAGCTGGTTTCAGACATGAAAAAACTTGATACTGACACTGTCACAACTCAGTAGTTTAAAATCATATCTAAAAATGTTAAATTGACATTGGCAACACTTTTTAGCTTCTACTCAGTAATTATCTGGAGAAAAATGTTTTCTTAATGCATCAATTTAACTCCCATTTATAGTTAAAAGTTAAAAAGTGACCAATTTGTGGAAGTGAGTTCATTATGGACCAGGATGTGGTCTATTTACTGGGAAATGTCCTGACCTCTCAGTCACATCTTGTGGCCTTCATCAGCAGATAGACACATCGTCACATCAAACACCAGGGAAAACCTTGAACAGAGCTCGGGGTTACCACATGACCTTGAGGTTTCATACTTCATTAACTGTATGAGGCAACACTGTGCTGATGAAGGCCACAATATGTGACTGAAAGGTCAGGACATTTGTGTGGAAGTTTAGAGTTCATCAGTTCAGAACTTTGGCTTGATTTAATCTTTTGAGTTGCTCACATGTTTTGACTTTGTTGTCTGTAATTAAATGTATTTAATTATTCTTATTTAGGTTTTTAATTACTGCAGCAAAGAGATAACCTGACCTCCTTGGTTCAGGTGTACCCACTACACTTTGTTCATTCTTTGCAGTGTGTCCTTTCTGTCTCTGTTATCTGGGCCACCGTCCTGTTTGAAAGATGATCTCACTCACTAATAAGGTCATTAAAAGAAGCATTCACACCCTATGAGAGTGTAAGTTAGTGGATCATAAGGATCAAGGTCATAGAGCAGATTATACGCGACAGACATTTGTGAAGGATCAAGTGATTTCCTTTACTGCACTCCTGTTGAGGCCGCTACAGTATTTATGTTGCACTGTATACAAATTCCCCCTCAAACACACTTCCAGCTGTTGTGGGCTGTATTTGATGACAGTAAATTTAGCTTTACGTGATCATTTTGCACCTCTAATAACTTGTAATGCAAAAGTGGAGAAGCGTTGATTGTTTAACACAATTTTCTACCCCTACCACATTTGAGAACACTTTTTTTGTCAAGTTTGTGGCAACTACGTCAGTTTGATGCAACTTTTCTGACTTTTTTTTCTACTTTTTGTGTGATTTTACAGACTACAGGATCCCAACAGATTAACCAGGAGTCAGCGAATCATGACCTGGCTAGCAGACACGTAAGTCACTAACTTGTCTAAATATCTGAGATCTCTCTGTCCTTTTTAATTTTAAGTTCAGAGGAGCTCCATCTGTGGGTGTCAGTACAACTGTATGTGCTTTTTTAATGTCTATGTTTCATGTGTTTCTTTATTTGTGTTTTTGAGAATTGCTGATGCTTTGTTAAACGGGGACACTGCGAAGAATTCTGATGCCTTTTTACCATATAATACACACATACAGTGTGACCACTGTGCAACTACACTCCTTTCTAGCTTCGCTGTACTTGCAGTTTCTCCCCTGCAGATGAGTCTTTTTCTCTCTCTTGCAGTTTGCTGATGAGGAAAGCTCTGTTTGAGCATCTAACTGCCAGGGGAATACAGGTAATGCTGCTGTTATGTAGCCTCTATAGTAGTCTTCACAAAAGAGAAAAAAAACTCTACATTTAATTAAAGGTGTACTCTGCAAGATTGTCTGTTACTGCTTGTAAATACGCTCGCCGGCAAAAGTGAAAGTTAAAACTAACCCCATATTCACTCTCGGTTGATGTTTTGTCTTGCTATACTTTCCTTCGTAACACGATATTCGCAATTATTTTAATGATGGAAATTCACCACAATCAACTTATTGTGAGTGTTTTATATTGAGATCAGCAATAAAACCGTGATTCGTCCCGTCCCCTGTGGCCACTTCCTGTCAAAATCAATTTATCACAGCATTTCTTCACTTTAACTCTTTATCTGAGCTCTAAGGTTATATGGAGTTTTTGTTCACAACAGTGTTGACATGTGCATAGTTAAAAATCCTCATATCTACATATACAGTGCTATTAGACTACTTTACTTTTTAGAGTTTTTTCAATACTACTTTCAATATTAGAAATACCTCTGATACTGTCAAAAATGCAGGATCGGTTATCACCGAGTACCCAAATCGAAGTGCTGATCTGATACTACACAATTTAATAATAAACTGTAAATTAGTCTCACACCTGGATAAAACAGGTTTTTCCATGAATAAGTTCTTTGTCACTGTTGTGCTGTTCAGCCACTGACAACTATTGTTTCAGAGAGACGGAGAGGAATTCATCTCCAGTGAATAGTGAAGCATGAGCCGTTGGCAAAATGTCAGCAAGTTGTTAATTTCTTTGGAATTTGTTCATGTTTTACAAAGAGTTTAACTTGAGCCATGTCATACAACATGATAGTAATCAAGTCACATTCATACAGGGTTAATAGCAGGGCTGTAAATATAGACGGTGCTCGTGGGGGGCAAATGGTGCCATTTACTAGAGGCTATATGCCATTAAAAATGCAAACACATCTCCGTCATGACTGTCTTTTCTTTTCTTCTCTTTTTTGGCAAAATAGTCAGTAGTACTAAAATCATATGCTTGTTCAAGATGATATAAAGACTGACAAGCTGAGCACATCTGCAGGTCCAGTCCAGTGAGCAGTCATGCCTTTTAGTAGTAAGAAAGGACAAGAAGGGAAGGAACAGGAGGAAAAAGTAGTGAAGTTCCCTTAATTAGATTTTTTAGCTTTTGCCAGTGGTGTGTGTGTTTGTGCCTAAAAACTAGTAACTAGCATGCACTCGGGCCCATGGTAACTACCGTATGCCACAGGTTAATAGTGTACAGCTTTCAGTTTTTTTCAGGGCAATGGTATCGTGTCGCCACTCGGTATTGGCTGATAAGCAAGTTCAGGTATTGGATTTGGTATCCGTAAGAAAGAAGTAGTATCGGATCATCTCTAGTAACTCCCCCTGTATTGTCTTTACTTCTAAAAATTACTGAAAAACTTTCCATACTACAAAATGAGCCTGTGTGCGTTCTGAGAGTTCAAAAATAGGCTTGAGTGGCCACTAACTCTGCTGTCAGAGCACACAAGCATTCTTTCCCCCTGTGTGACTCCCTCGGCTGTTTGATGTGTGTGTTTTTAACTGAGTCCTGCATCTGCATCTGGTTTCAGGTGTACATTTGGGTGCTGAATGACGAGGAGGACTTTCAGAGGGCGTTTGACTTGGGCGCCACAGGAGTTATGACAGATTTTCCCACCAGGCTTAAAGACTTCATGGACAGGAATGGCATTTCTCAGCCCCGGTGACCTGCCAAAATCTACCTCACCCCCCCGCCACAAACCACCAGTGATTATCCTTCAACCTGACTGACCTGCCAAACCAGTCTCCCCCTCAAGTTCACCCACTTTTACTGCATGCATTCCAGCAGGGCTCCTCTATACAGCAATCAGCTGTTGTACTGGTAAACAAACCTGTGTATTTTCAATCATGTAAAATACTTTTAAAGGACACACACTGCATCTGCCATCATCCCCTCTGAAGTTATGTTCTCTGTAGGTTTTTTGTTCCCTCACTAGATACCTTTCTATCAGTTACAAACAGCTGTTTAAAACCACAAAACCTTTTTAAATATGTCTATAACGTGGGACAAAACCATTATTGAAATATAGTATTTGCAAGTCTTACAGCTTTGAATTTCAAAATGAACATCTTTTGACTTGAAAGTATTTTTTTAAGTTTTACAGATGCAAAGGCATTGAGGCTTTTTTAACGCCATCAAGTAATGAGACTTTGCAGTATTACTGTGTTTAAGTACCGCACGAGCAGATGCAGTTTGATGTTACTTCACCAGCAACTTTACAATGTCTCGATGTCTGATTTTGTTTTCCTTTTTACAAGCTGACCGTCACTTAGCACACGCAATAACACACCGATCTTAGCAGTTGTGACATTGCCACATGCAGTCAGACTTTTGCTACTTGACGCAAATAGCGACGTCAAGTTTCGCATGAGCAGTGTGAGCACTGAGGCTGGTCGTACCACTGCAGAGTTCTTACATTTCAAAAGGCACATTTAGGTGTGGACGGCTCTGTAAAACCCCCCCACTGTTTATAATGTTGCGTAGCTGTGCTTTATGATCATATGTAGTTGCTCTGTCTTTACATTTTCCTCTGAATCAAATGAAATGCCTGAGGCTGACTGAGTTTGTCCCTTAATGAATCTGAGAGAGACATTTTGCACAAAGAGAAACCTCATCTTGTTTGTTTTAGTGATGAATCGTACCTTTTTCACCTGTTAATATAATCGTGAACATTTTTTAATGTATGGGCTTTAAAGTGTATTGGACATACAGTGTAAGCACCGATACGTGTTGATTTATTGCTTGATTGCAGTCACTTGAAATGTATTAAAGATGGCAGCACTTTAGCAGTTTGTCTCTGTGGCTGTCACAGTTTAAAAGTGTGATGATCATCGTGATTATCATACCACTGACATACTCTAATCCAGACGTGTGACCACACAGTGAGGGTCAGTACTGAATGTAGTTATGGTCGAATGTACTGTGCGTTGTTTGATATTTTACATTAAAAACAGTATTGCTGTTTTATTTTCTTTAGTTTGTTGTTGAGTGATTTGTATTAGTACCATCACTGAATGGTTTTCATAAGTGTAATCTGACTGATATTTGTTTTTGAGAGCACCTGTACATCCAAAGTCATTCTTTATTACAAATCTTACATCAATGACTCTATTTTGATTTTATTACCTGTGCTGTATTGAGTGTTCATTTGTTTTGCATGCCTAAATGAATATTTGTTAAGTGTTTGATTATATTGTGACTGATAGAACCAGTGTGTGGGACCTGGCTGCTGTTTGAAATGTCTCATCCCACATGGAGTATGCCATCTGCTTTGATTTGAAATTATTAATAGAAGCACATTTTTATCAACATCAATAAACTCAAGAAATATTGTAATACAAGCAGTGTGTATTTACAGTATAATGACAGCTTTATAACGTTGTTTTTCTTACCACTTTGGACAACAAATGTATGTTTATTTATATGAATAAATATTTGGTAACCACCTGCAGACTGGCAGGAGGTGGCGCTGTAAACTGCAGGGATTTAACAACTTTTCCCTGTGGCGGAAAAGTTAATGATGCTGAGCATGTTGTGTTACATAAAAATCATCCGTGCAAATATTTTTCTCTACTCACAGTTTTACAATTACCAGTAAGGACTTTCTACTCTTCTCCTGCTTGATTTTCATTCATAAAACTACACTCTCATGGCCAGTGGTGTAAGTTCATGGAGACTACAGTAAAAATATGATTCCTATGAGATGATTGGTCACTTGTTTCTGTCCTCGACCAATAAGCACAGTGTTGCTATGCCTTATCAGTTCGCTGATTGGCTGATACAGCTGTCAATCATTCATCAAGTCCACGGCTAGTGCGACTTCCGCTAAAGAGCGTTAACTCGGTCGTCAAGATAGTTCCCGTCTTCCGGAGTCGTGTAACGTAGTTTTTTTATTATTAATTAACCAACTAAGTAAATTAAAGAAGTGTCTCAATCGCTGTTTGTATTTATATATGATAAAAACGGTGTAAAGATGGTAAGTAACCGTAAGAAATGGAAGGTTCTCCTTGGAGGCGGAAGAGTTGTTTTAGTAAGTATCTTTGATTTCTGACTACTGTGTTACAACTTGTAAAAACGTGTTTCTCCAAAGTAAACACTCTCTACCGATTAAAAGTGTCCTTATGTAATAAAACAACACAATGACAATAGAGTTTGAGCAGGCGTCTCTCGTTTAATGCAAAATTGTTGGCAACAATTAGGAAACGTGAAGTCGTCACCATATCCCTACTGAGCATGCGCAAAACGGTGCTTCAAATAACAATAATGGCAAGTATGTCCACGTATTGCAATAGTATGGATGACAGACGTTATAAATCACGCTGCGTGAGTTAACGTGAACTTAAAAAATAAGACGATGGACAGAAATCGGATTAAAAATAAAAAAATAAATGTAATAACGGCTTCTCTGCAAACCCGGAAGTATGTTGGGGTGAATGCTCTCGCTCCGGCTGGCTGCTTCATCACTCTTTCTCTCTGCCTCTTCTAAACTCTGCTGGGCATCATTGCGCGTCAAAACATTGCGTCTCTGCAGGACTTGCCAGGGCCGGAGAGGAGAGGAAATTTGCTTGGAGAGGAATGCGAAAGGGGTTTTAGGATTGGCACTGCCACGAGGAAGACGAGGAGGTGCGACATTTTCTGAGCTACGTGGAGATCCGTTTTTTCTTCCCTTCAAAGGTAAAATGATTTCCTCTGCGTTATTTATCACTGTGGTGCATTTGTTGTTACGCACTGTTTTCATTATCGCACTGTGAAGCTTTTTTCCAGGGCTGGTATAAATACATAAAGCTTATCCACTACTTTTTTAACGGAGTCAACTTTTATCAAGCAGGCTCGCGTGCTGTAACCAGCTATAACAATAAAAACATAAGTTTATGACGTGTACTCGTGTCCTGCCAACAACATGCGTGACATGATGATCATATGTGTTATTCATATCTGGACTGATGTTGTCTTGGTGGACTGGATGCTGAAGTGCACTCTGCAGTGGAGCTACAGTATCTAGTGGTTATTATTAGGACACATGCTGTTTGTGATGGCAGTCCTGCACGTATGCGCCATCATCCGCGTGCGCGCGCCTTGTCGTGATGGTGCACGTCAGCGGTGATCAATGCGGGTTATCATGTAATACGCGCGCGTGTGATCACCAGCTCTGACGACAGTCACCTGGTCCTCATCGATCTGTCAAAGTCATTGCAGATGTTACAGCTGGTCGGAGTGGGTGGTGTGTGTGTGTGTTTGTGTGTGCACGGGCGCGCGTGCGTGTGTGTTTTGAGCATTGTTGAGCTGAGGCATCCCCGCCATCTGTGCTGCGTGTGGTGGCTGAAGTTCTGCCCCAGATTAAGTGCGCCACTGCCTGTGACCTGATTCAATAATCACACACACACACTGTAAACCTGAAGCTTTCATGTGTTATTATTTTGTTTGTGTGTGTGTATTTATTGATGTGTTGCGCCACGTGACATCTACCATCCCATACAAGTCAATGACAGTTAGGGCCAGCAGGTGGAAATGCCCCACCCCCCCATACCAACTAAATAAAGTCCATGTGAGGCAGTTTAAGAAGAGACACTTTTATCAAGTCATGACCTTTGCACTGATCTATTTTCATTGCAAAGCGTGCATGCAGATAGTTATTGATGATGCGAGGATCGATACACAGGGATCGAAGATGAGGGTCAGAGTGTCGCAGGCTTTGAAAGGTGATCCTTCACAGACAGGACTTGTATACGTAAACAAAAGTTGTGTACAGTTTCGCAGGTCTGAGTCACTTTGTCACATCACCCACTTTGTTTTTTGTCTCACTTTTTATGACACTTTTGGTGTTTACCAGCTGACAGCCACACGCAGAGATGCAACAGAAGTTATATATGTGAACGAGGCAGATATTGAGAAATAAAGGAGTGCTTTCTTTAGGCCAATTCTGTAAGGAAATGCACATGTGTCTAAAGCACCTGAAATCAAGCTGCCCTCCTCTCCTCAAAGGACAAATAAAGACAGACGGAAGAGGATTAGAAGTGAGTACAGATCAGACATAGCAACAGTAACCAGACACACACACACCTGGGATGCAGGAGCATCGCTTCATCAGTGAGATTTGATATGGCTGTGGGGGGGGCGGCAGAGAGGAGTTTTTCCTCCTCTAGTCAGTGATGTCATGCTGCTGTATGCTGTTGGCCTTGGTGTAAGACTGAATGGAGAGCAGGATGAAAGTACATGAAGTACAGAGATTGCGTCGGTGCAGCTCGTGGGTAGTATAGGACACACTGCTCGTCCAACACTGAAGGGACACACACTGCTCCTTCCCTCCTTCTCTCTCTGTTAATTTAACTCCCCCCCTGTCCCTGTCTGACTCTCACCCCCCCCGCCCCGTATCTCTTCCTCTCCTCTGTCTTTCTCCTGCTCTCGATCATTGTCAGAAGCAGCATCAGCAGCGGCAGCATCAGTGCGTTACATAACAAAGGTTTTTTTGTTGGGATACAAGGGCCCTTTTGGCTGTTGAGACTCGTGGCACGTAGCCTTTTGTGATGACACCCAGAAATGACCAGAATGGACAGCTCGGTGACCTCAAACGACCCGCGGCCAAACTGATGAATAGACAGAGTGACAGCAGAAAAAATAAATATACAAACAGGCTGAGGGGCATCGAGACAGACGGAGAGAAGACACATGCAGACTGAAAAATAAACTGATAAAAGATGGACAAACACCAGACACACACACACACACACACTGAGGTTATACAAGAGTCAGTTTTTGCTAGAAATTTCCTGCTGTTGGAGCCTTGTCTGAATCGCTGTGACCAGTTCCTCTAGTCATCTGATCATTTATGCAATTTGTTATTCTGTCTGAGGGGATTTTTTTTTTAGTGCAAAGCAGCTCTGATTGACTCTTTGCGTCAGCGTTTTACAGCGCGTCAGCATCCTTGTTCCCACAAACAATGTTGCCTTGCAAAATGAGTTTCAAGCATGTCCACCCACCAAGATGCATGTTGTCCTGTTCTTGGAAACTGATTGTCAAACGGCGTCATGGCGCAGCCTTGATCATCAAGTCCAGGACGTTTTTATCTATTTAATGTCGGATAAAGCCTGG
Source organism: Epinephelus awoara (assembly GCA_035609425.1). Taxonomy (NCBI): domain Eukaryota; kingdom Metazoa; phylum Chordata; class Actinopteri; order Perciformes; family Serranidae; genus Epinephelus; species Epinephelus awoara. The sequence continues at coordinate 29,898,965 of CM069297.1, forward strand.
ATCTGCTCGCTCATACATTATGTTCAGTAGCCTCATTGTCTTTACAGTTACTGATCTCCATATTAAAGTGCCCCTCCGGACATGTATTTAAGTATGTAAAAATATTCTGCTGTGATTAATAGTTTGTTTAACATAGTTTTCCCACATAAAAAGTAAGTTAACTGTAAAAAGGGGATGGAAGCAGATGTACCCTCTTTCCCTCACTGAGAAATACTGGATCTGACCTCTGCCCTGCCCACCACCACTGCTTGCACAGGTTGACCAGTGAAGCCGCAGTGTGCATCAAGATGGCTAGCACTGGAGGTAACATAGAGATTCAGACATGCATGTTTGAGCCTCAGTCAGGCTTAAATGAGGAATCTATTGTGCACTAGAGATGCTAATTTAGACCTTTTTTTGTGACCAATAGTGGACCTTCCTTAACCGACGATTCACTGTTTACCGTGACAGGGCTAACTGCTTGAATCACATGGCTAACGTTGCCTAATGGGTTTAACAACAGAGTCAAGACATTTCAGTGTCAGTGTAGGTTTGTTGGGACCATTCAGTGTCAGATGTTAGCGGCTGTTGCTGTGTGAGCTCGTTTTGTGTGATGGCAGCAACAGAAAGTTTGCTGATCCTTTCCACCAGTGAGGACGGTTAGTATCTGATGGGGGAAGGGGCATTGTTTCTCATATGTGTCCACCTCTGCCTCTAGGTCCTTAGCTTGTTGAGGGGTGCTTAGGGTTGCAGCGATATACCGGTTTCAAGGTATACCGTGATGTAAAAGTTGATGGTTATCATACCACGTACATTTGCGAAGCGAAACTGTGATATTTTCTGGGTTGTTGTACCGTGAAAATCCCATACTGTTGCAGCCCTAAAGGTGCTGTAGTCGTCTCCCAGAAACAACATCATGGCAATGTGTCCAGCCTGGGTAGCAGACTCTGCTGTCTCATCTCCCCGATAGCGCCAGTATATTATATTTAATAAAATCTTTATATAACTGTTATAACTAATGGTATTGATTGGTCAGAATTATTCTGGGGTGGCACGGTGGGGCAGTAGTAAGCACCGTCGCTCAAAGTAAAAGGGCTGCAAGTCGCATCTGCTGGCTGGCTGGTAGGGTTCGGTACCGAAACTCGGTACTTTTGTACTTGGTACCAATTCACGTCGGTACTACCGAGTACTGATTCACTTAAAATGAATTGGTGCCAAATTTCGATACCTGAGATGGAGGCGGAGCGAGAGTGCATGACTCGCGCCTCAGACTCAGCAACAATGACGACAAAAAAAATGTGCAACAAAAGTTAACGTGCAGCACTGTTTCTAAATGTTCTCAATAAAATGTTGAAGCTGAGAAGTTTAGACTATGGGCCCGAACGACGCATAGTGTGTTAGTGTTGCACGGTATACTGGTACAAAAATAGTACCGTGGTACTAGAGTATTCCAAACCGTACTGTACTGCATTTGGAAAATACCGGTACTTTGAAATTGATTCAATTCATTAATTTAGTTAATTTATTTTACTCATTTATGCACACAAATGCCTTTCTTGTTCCTATTGGAGCACAGATTGCACAAGTGGTGTGTATGACAACACCTGTATCAACATTCGCAGCTGGCGCAGGTGAAAAAAGACAAGAGAAAGTCTGCCTCGCAAAGGGCGACAACACGAGACAACACCAACTTGGTGAAACATTTGAGCAACCAAACCGTGACGTCTGTACCGAGGTACTTTCGAACCAAAATTTTTTGGTATATATTATATATTTATTGTTCTAAAGGTTTGTAGCCAAAAGGACTTTTCCTTAGGAAAAGTACCGAAAAGTATCGAAATTCATATTGGTATGGGTACCGAAACAAAGATTTTGGTATCGTGACAACACTATAGTGCGTCCAAATTCACACCCGTTCTTCTCTGTGGATTTTCTCCGCGACCGTGCGTCATAGCAAGAAGCCACGCATATCATGTGAAACGGCAGAACTGTAGCTTTCCGACACCACTTGTCGGTAATGTTTTCACAGCGAAAAGTTACAATAAAATGATGTATAACAGAGCTTTCATACAGCTTTGCACACACATTACTGTTGGATGGATTACTCATAAACGCAGGCTCGCACAGAAATGCCACGCACATCACATGAAAGCGCAGAAGCAGAGCTGTCCAGTGATACCACACACATCATTGTGCTGTCATCCCATCACGCTATAAATCCAGATCAATTGTCTATAAAATAAAGACCTGATGAATTCCTTTACAACCCATTATACAGTCACTTCATATAGTGAGGAATATCGTATCTTACCACGTCTTAGGCTTGCCTGTGTTTCTCCCTGTCTATCCACATTTGTAGTCCGGCTTTCAAGACGCAAATATGATGCAAATTGTCCAGTTGACACTCCATCAAACTTTGTATGACAAGACAAGCACACTTCACCTTTGCACACCCAGACGACCATATACATTGAGGGGGACACGTGCCCCCCCCACCACTGCCCAAAATGTCTCCCCAATATATAACTGAAACTGAAAAACAAGTATTATCTTGGAGGACATCATTGCACTTGGTTAACTAGTTTTCTATCATCTTAGATGTAAATATTGCATGTTTCTTTCAGATAAAACACATTTTTGACTTGTGAATGATTCAATGGAATTTCTTGCAATAATGAAAAAATACTGGCAATCATGTCCGCCTGGCACAAACCACATGTTTTGGACAGCTGTGAAGTGACAGAATGTCCCACCATCATGGTTCTTATATTGTCAGATTCCAGAGAGTCTCCCCTCTTCATATATGGCAGAATATGTCAACTTCCAACTTGCTATGGTGAGATACATGTAAAAATGTAAGAATTTAGGCACACAGATTTGTTTTTTTGTTTTTCATTAATATAAAAAGTAATATACAATACAGGCACATAGAAGGACATGGAATGATGGCAAATCTGGTTAGCCCAGATTGTCCGGAAAAGGCAGTAAAAATACCCCAAAAAGGCCTAGGGTTAAAAAGTACCGAAATAAGGTACTGTTTGGTACCGGTACTGAATTCCAGATACCAGTACCGGTACCGTATTGGTTCAATTATGAACAGTACCCAACCCTGCTGGCTGGGGCCCTCTGTGCGGAGTTTGGATGTTCTCCCTGTGTCAGCGTGGGTTTTCTCCAGGTACTCCAGCTTCCTCCCACAGTCCAAAGACATGCAGGTTAATTGGTGACTCTAAATTGGGTGTGAATGTGAGTGTGAATGGTTGTCTGTCTCTATGTGTCAGCCCAGTGATAGTCTGGGGACCTGTCCAGGGTGTACCCTGCCTCTCACCCAATGTCAGCTGGGATAGGCTTCAGCCCCCCCGCGAACCTGTACCAGAATAAGCACTTATGAATAATAAATGAATGAATTCTTATTCCTAATGGTTAATTAGTTAATTATTAACATCTCTATTGTGCATTAATATCGACAACAACAAGCTTGTTAGCTTGTAACTGGCAGGGGCAGACACAGTGTTAGTGGTTGTGAACATACAGTAATATCTGCTATGATGTTACAGTGTGTTCACATTGTCATTTTTATTATGTGGTTATATACCACAGGTCTAATTAAAGTTTGCAAAAAGATATATTCTGTCTAGCTGAGATTTTTATATTGCATGCATTTAAGTATGTTTTTTAAAGTCTGCTCTGGGCTGGAGGTTTCAGGTTTTTTGCTGGTATTTACATATTAGACAGTGATTTGCTTTTGTATTAGTGACGTACCATAATTTAGCTTCTAGGGAAGAGCAAACACATTGCCCCCCTCAGTGGAATAATTTGAGAACACCTCTCCAGTGACAAACTTTCCAAGCATACAAGTCAGTATAGTCAAGGTCAGACATTTTAGGGGATGCAAACATAAGAAAAATACTTTTTTCTTACTACTACTACTACTTCTACTTTTTTCTTAATACTTTGTTGTTTTTTAAATGAGAAAGTGTGTCACAAATAAACCAAAATAATCCTTTGACTATGTAACATGTAGGTCTTCATGTTATTCTTATGGTCAAATCAGTAATTTTTATGATTGCTAAATCAAAGCTGCAGCATCAGTAGGGCTGCAACTAATGAACATTTTCATGATTGGTTATTTATTTATTTAATTTATTACGTTTGATAGAGACAATAAAATTTAACATAGTTCCAATACAGAGTATGAGACTGATGTTGTTTTCTATTAAATGCCAGAATAGAGTGAATCAGTGCTTGTCATGAGTTGAACTTCACAGAGCCTGAGTCTGTAAATGTTTTTCCAGGCCAACAAATTTAGTTTACAAAGATAAACAAAACAGCAAATCTTCATAACTGAGATGGAGGAAGTAATGGTTGGCAATTTTTGCTTGAAAAAAATGACATAAACAAAAAATTAATTATTAAAATAATTCATCACACAACGACTACATGTTGTGTTTTTAATCTTGTGAGTTTGTGGTATCAGCTGTTTTCATTCAAAGCCACTAACATGCTCTGGCTCACAGTTGTTATGGCTTTAATGAAGTGAATCCTCTGAGACTGAATGCAGATGATACACTGAGAGCTCCATATGGATTATGTATGACCCACAAGATGATGTGTAGCACGTGCAATACGATAATCCAGCGCTGCTGTTGAAAGTCTTTTGAGAGCACATTAGTATTGTGATGCACTATACGTGGACGTGCAGTTAACAGCGTCCCACAGAGCTCAAGTTAACATCTCGCCTGTCAGACATGATGGACAGGTTCTCGTCTATACATCACATTTACATTTAAGACATTTAGCCGGTACGGTGCCTTGTATTAAGTGCTTCCTGGAAGAAGAAGAAGAAGAAGCTTGAGTTTAATGTCATTAAATTTGAAGCTTAAGTTTGAAGCTTACATTCCTAGATTCCCCACAGTACTAAGACTAATTACTCAGCTGTCATCAGGCAGCTTCATGCAAATGGAAGACATTTTCTTGATTAATTTAAATTCAAATTGCTCGTCTTGTCTGACCAACAGTCTAAAACTCAAATATATTCAGGTCATATTCATAAAAGACTTAAAAAAAATTAGCAAAAATTCACATTTAAAAAGGGTGCACTTCACTACTTTTGTTTGAATTAATTATAAACAATTATGAAAATACCAATCATGAAAATTTGACTTTCTGTCAAATTGACTAATAGATTCATCCACTAATTATTTCCAACCTCTTGCAAACATTTCTAATTACATAAGCACATTGTCTTTGTGTCAGTTTGTCACTTCTGTATGGCAGGACCATAGACTGTATCAAAGTAATGGACGTAGCTACAGTGATGTCACCCTTTGGTTTGTAGACTCGCGTTTTGAAGTTGTTGAAGTTTGGCATTTAGGCCGTCACCATCTTGATTTGTTTTAGGGCAGAAGTGACCATATGTGGATGAGAGGGTGGAGCTTTGGAGAAGCAAGGGTTGGATCTGACTGTGGTGACACCTTGCAGACAGCCTGTCACTCAAAGTTGTCATGGCTTTAATTAAGCTTTTTTTTTTTTAAGCTTTAATAGCTTTTAAATTTAGATATGTAAATATTCACCCCCATACAGTTGTCATAAAGTTTCAAAACCAGGCTGTAAACATGTTGATGAGCACTGACAGTGGGGGTCTACGGGGATTCACTCCCTTCCTGAGCCAGCTTCAAGTGGCCATTCGAGGAACTGCGTTTCTTGGCACGTTCACGTTGGCTTCCGAGTTAACAGCTTGGACAGGACTCAATATTTTGAACAGAGCTCAGAGGACCAGATCCTACATAAGCTTCCTCCAGGTCCTCAGTCCTGAAATGACCGAGAGCAAGAAACACGCTTTGGGTTAAACATCAATCTGTGTGTGTGTGCGTCAGGGGTCAGCTCCGACAACTGCACTGAACGTGTCTTTGTGCCCCAATCCCACGCCGCTGGCAGCGAGCCAGAGGAGAGAAAACAAGGGCACGTCTCTGTGCCTTATTTATTTATATCCCCCGGTCCTTTCCATCAGCACTGGAGCCTTTATCAGCCTCCGTCCGACACTAAAAACAATCATATTGCAGGGCAGTAAAGTAAAGAGGCCTCTCTCTCCCTCTCCCTCTGTTGTTTGTCCTGAACTCACAGAGGCCTCCTGCTCCCATTCAGTATTTTATTAGTTTTTCCAGATGGTTCAGTAAAGACAGACAGGAAGGAGAGAAGACAGAAGGTGGTGAAACAGCTCAAGTTATTGCAGTATCTTATAGAGTCATCGTCCTGTAAGCCACAGAAATGATCGGCTTTATTCAGTTGGAAACGTTGTTGTTTTTTATTTTACTGTGAAACACTTGATTATAGAAACAGGCAGGCGACAATAAAATGCGCACACTGGTTTAGTGAGGCAGCAGCAACGGGGAATAAAACTAGATTACATTCTGCGATTGATGATTGTGTTTAACACCAGAGCTACAGGGCTGGAATCACAATTAAAGTTGAATTAAGCAATAAAACCACAAAGATTATATCTGCAGCACAAGGTAGAGAGCACAGACCCCGAACCACCTCCTGTACAGTTAGTCAAAACATACTCCTGTCCTTCTGGCCCCGAGCCTTTGGGATGGGTTCCCAGGCCAGCTCACTAATCTTCTCAGTCACCAGGGCACACCAGCAGAAGTATTTTAAGGCTTGGTCTAGTTGGATATCATGGAGTGAGCAGAGCACGATCCTCACAGTTATGCTACGCTAAGCAGATTATCTCTGCAGCCCCATAGACTTAAACACAGAATGTGAGCGAGTGTTGCTGCCTGTGTGTTGCTGCATTGAACTGGAGTTGGTGCAGAAGGGTTTGACCACAGGTTAATGGAGACAGCTGCGACTAATGATTATTTTCAATATCAATTTTATGCCACACCAATTAATTAGTTGATTGTTTGGTCTATAAAATGCCAGGAAATAATGAAAAATGCTCAACATATGCAGGCTGACATCCAAAAATGTTTGACACACAGTCCAAAACCCACAGATATTCAATTTACTACTAAGAATAAGAGTCTACAGTCACGCCAGCAGCTCTGTTAGGCTCTACTTACAGTGATGCATTTAGCTCAATGCTAATGTCACACATGCACACAACCAAAATGCTAATTTGTTAGCAGGTATGCCATCCCAGGTAGCCAAAATGACCTGGCCCAGAATCGGCCTTAACTCGGCATGCCAGATAAAATTAGCCGGGCTGGGTCCGGTTGCTGACGCTGCCATCACTGGGCCGTTATTAGAAATGACCTGGCCCAGCATCGGCCAAACTCTGCACGCCGGATGAAATTAGCCAGGCCGCTACTGATTGCCTGATTTGGCTGAGACTTGGATTAAATGATGCCCCAGAATCTGGCCAAATCAGCTGGCCCAATTTGGGCTGCCGACACTGCCGTCACTGGGATGTTCAGCATCTTAGTTTAGCATGTTAGCATGCTAACATTCACTAGTTGTCAATGGACACAAAGTGCAGCTGAGTCTGGTGGGATGTCACTGGTCTTGCTGGTATTTGGGAGGGATGTCTATTCTTGCTAGTCCACAACATAAATACTACACAGTTAAACTTATTTTGTAGATTATTAGATTACTATCATTTGGGAGAAGGATAATGAACAGAAGCTACTGGAATAATTGTTCTTTGTATCAGGTCTGCCAGTCTTTTCTATCTGTTTTTCTTTTTGTATTTTTACTTTAATTTATTTTGCTGTCATTTTTTTATTTATTTATTTTTTGCGTGCTTAAATTCTTAGCCTTATGTTTCTGTACATGAGGGTTGAAGTACTGAAAGAAGAAAAACTGATTATGAACCATGTAATAGAGTGGGCATAACATTGAAAATGAAATGGAATCAAAAGATATTCAACATCGAAATTACGATAGCATATATTAAAATTCAAACTTGTACCATAGCTGTTGTTGTTATCTATCTCCATTTATCATTATATAGATATATGAAATTATATGACATATTATTTTCAAAATTATTATTACTTTATGGGGACTGGGTTCACCCAGTCAAAGTGCTGTTTCAATAATCAGGCAGGTTTCCTGAAGATTTTTTCAAAGAATATCGGTTTCAATAAATGTTAATTGTTAACTTTTATTTAGTGAGTTGTTTACATGTTTTGTGGGATTATGTGCAAAATGACAAATGCATGGTGCAAAGTGCCACATATTTCAATGGCATTAACACACAATTTGGTTATTGAAAAGATCTTATACACAATATTATTTGGGACAGTGTTTAACCTTCTAGTTTGAATTGTGCTCAATTTTGTCTTTGTTTTGACTTTTGGATTACTCATCTAGTCTACCTATACACTTATAAATATAAACATCAGGGATGTTAATTGTTGGGAACATCCCTAGTATTTGGTTGTGACAAAATAACTTCACATAAAAATGAAACTTTTGGGCCCAGTCTTGATGGTGTCACAAAGCCTACAGGAAATGCAAGTGGCGAAGTCAGGATTCATCCTCTGGGCACCATGGATTTCTGTACAGAATTACACGGCAATTCATTCAGTAGTTATTGAGATATTTTGATCTTGACCAAAGATTGCTAGAGCTACGCTGCTAGCGTGGCTAAAAATGATTTAAACTAAACAAAAAAATAGATACCGACTGATTTTTTTTAGTAGCCCAAACTTTGCTCTCGACCATCTTGGACTCACTCATGGACTCTTGAGAGAAGTAGTGGTTCCCAGAGTGGTGGAAGCATGTTCTTGTTCCATGTTTGAATCTCATCTCCTAAAGTAGAATGTCTTCATTGTTTTCAGCTTGAACCCAAAATGTGAAATTTGGTGACTCAGCCGGGAACACAGGCTCATTAATAATGCATGATGCCTCATCACATCATGGCTCTTTGAGGTTTCAAGAGTTTCTAAGACACGAGCAGGCTGGAGAATTCTCTCAGTGCACGGACTGTAATCCCATCAGCAGTCATACACCTGTGGCTCACTTTACAACATCTGCTTAAGGAAACATCTGTTATGCAACCGTGTAACCATGAGCTGCTGTGTTATCCTCCCCGTGCTCAGGTGTTTGCCTCCCAACCCACCGCCCACCACGGCCCTCACCTGTGTGTTGCGGTGCTTCCCTTGTGAGCCGACCTGGGCTGGCAGTCCCTTCTTGCACCGCCCGCCAACTCCGCCCATGGTCAGAATGACGCGCTCCAAGACTTTCCAGGCGTACTTGCCGAGCTGCCACCGAACCTACAGCTGCATCCACTGCCGAGCTCACCTGGCCAACCACGACGAGCTCATCTCCAAGGTAACCAGCAGGAAACGCTTCACTCTGCTCCGGTGACTTGACTCACCTTACCTGCGGTGGTTGCCCCTGGAAACCATTAGTGACAGTGGTTACATCCAGGCAGCTAATGATTACAGTCTGACAAAGTACTTTACTTCATATTTTGTTACCTCACAGTATTATTTTACTTTCGGGACAAAGAATTAATTGTTTTTGTCTCCTTCATTTTTCTTACTTCTTATTTGTATTTTCCTATAATTTCTCTATGCCTATATACAGTGTAAAAGCAACTGTTGTAAATGTAAAATATAATTTTCAAGGATTAACAGCAATTAAAGGGGCAAGCATTAAAGATTTAAAAAGAGGGAGAACATATGAGGAATAATGAAAACAAACAACAGGCTGAACACCTGTATGTTTGTGTCAGCCTCCGCCACACGACCGCCTGTGGATGGATTATGTTATAAGCTGGTTAGTGAATAGGATTATGAATGCACTATCACTTTTTCCACGTGTGATTATGACAACACAGCTCACCTGTGCACAAAGGCCTTCTGCTGGTCGTAACACAGGCGCACGACACAAATCTGTTTAAGCTTTCGTAATGTGGAAAATAAAGGCCTGCAAGAAAATAACCGCAAGTGGTGAAGCTCCTTATGCATTAGCGAATGGTGATGCTATCAGGAGCATATGGGCTGTTACTGGGAGACTGCACCCCATTTTAAAGTAGATATTAAAATAGATTTCGTCTACAGGTTTTAAAATAAGAGCTTCTATTAGTGAAGGCCCGGCACAAATCAACACGTGGGTGATTTATAAGGAAACCAAACCTCTCTGTCTCTTATTTTACTGAAGCATTACGGCTATATAATAGCATGCTTATGTCGTTTTATATTATTACTTCACTGTATGAAAGGGTCGATTCTTGTTTCAGCCTTTTTATCTTTGTCTCATCCTCTCTCTGCAGTCGTTCCAGGGCAGCCAAGGCAGAGCCTACCTGTTCAACTCAGTGTGAGTATCTGTCTGTTGTTACGTGATGCATGTGTTGTCTTAGACAGGAGAACAATGATCTAAGATGGTAGTGTTTTGAAACAGTTAGTAATGCGTGCTGTACCACACAGTCGATGTGTTGTTTTGAAGCCGCAGTGTAGACAGAGCCAGCCTGTGCCTCGGAGTCATTATCAGCTGAATTGAGTGTGAAAATTAGGCTATTTGAATCTATGCTCCGTGGCCTGGCGCCCTATCAGTATGCGCTGTGTGAGTGGGTGTGAGGCAGTGACTCACTCTGAGCACATCGTACAGTACATGCAACTGAGCAACTTGAGCCACTTGCACAATTTGTAACTTTTGTCTCTTTGTCTCCACTTCCCTCTTCTTCCTTTCTACTTTCGTCTCCACCCCCCACCTCCCTTCTCTCTGTCTCTTAGGGTGAACGTTGGGTGTGGCCCTGCAGAGGAGAGAGTTCTGCTCACAGGCCTGCACGCTGTAGCAGATATCTACTGTGAGAACTGCAAGACTACCCTGGGCTGGAAATACGTAAGTGTCCTCGGCTGATTTGACACACAAGCGCCACAAACTGCACCCAAGGTTAGAGGACGATAAACTGAGGAGGTTGTTATTATAGCACACCCTAATTTTATTTGCACCCTAATTATATTTGGACCTCCTCTCCTCTCAGGGTCAACGCGGTGGTACGGCTATGGACTGAATTAATTATGAGATAGATTTCTCAGAACAGATGGAGACATGAAGGACAAGTCTTTATCTTGTGTGACTTGTGATTAGTTTTTAATGTTTTGTGGGAGTGAACACCATCTGGATCAGCAGAAGGGTTTCATTCATTGCTCAGACCTGAAGATTTACATAATGTACAGCATGTTTTTTTGGTTTTAACTGTTCTGCTCTACAAAGGCTAGCTGCAGTAACTACACTGAAGCTGAATCTGAGAAAAATGACTTCAAAGTTTTTTTGACAATTCGCAGTTATTACAATTTTAGTGTCTTTTCTTTGTAAGTTTGGGGATAAGTGTTTAAGAATTTGAAGCAACCCTTTAAGTGTCTTTTGGTCGCAATATTCACTTCGTCAGGTTTGACCTACATTTGGATTACTTAAAGGGAAAGTTCAGATTTTTTGAAGTGGGGTCGTGTGAGGTTCTTATCCATAGTCAATCTGTTACCTGCAGTAGATGGCTGTCGACATGACCCCAGTTTGGAGAAGCAGGTGGGAGTCTGGCACAGAAGCTAGGCAATGTGCTGCTGTGGATGGGGTCAGCAATAAAACACATTTTAAACACCCCAAAACTAAAGTCTTTCAAAAGTATTTTCACTGTTTTACCTTTCTGTCAGACAGCGATTTCTGACTGGACTTGTATCACCTTCATCAAAGCCAAACTACATTGAGAAAAACAGTGATTTAACATTTCTGAACACAGGAGCTGCTGGTCTACCACTGCCTCAAACAGTTATTTTTCTGTATTACTGTGTGACTGGTGAATCTGAACTAACCAAATTAAATGCCAAAGTCTTACAATAACACAAACTATCTAACAGATCAAGGCAGTGGTAGACCAGCAGCTCCTGTGTTCAGTGAGCCAAAAATACTGTTTTTGTCAATGGTGGCTTTGAAGATGTGAAACTGAAGCCGTCAACAGCTTTCCTGGTGGAACAGTCTGTCTGACGGAAAGGTACAGAATTTTTTTTTTAGGTGGCTAAAATAAGTTTTATTGCTGACCCCCATCCACTGCAGTACATTGCTTTCAAAAAATCCCTTTCCTCATCCGTATCATTATCACTACTGGTCTTACTATGGTCATTGCCATGTTATCAATCATTTTGTTGTCCTCATCCTCACGTTCCCCATTCACTGTCTTGCTGTGGTTTTCATTGGCGGGATAGAATCTCAAATCTCCATGGACGCAAAGCAGGGCGCAGTAACTACATTTACTGCAGTTTTCTTGGGTTTTGGTTGGACTGTGTAATTTTTACACCATATTTTCTCATGAACATAGTAAGATTAATCTAGGAAATTTTGTCACAAGATAGAACAGATATCCAAAGGTTTCATTTCAGTCTTGACCAAAACTGCAGTTAGCCTTTGTCGAGCAGAGTAGATGCCAACTTCTACTACAGCTGATTTTATCATAGATGTCATTGCCAGGTGTTATTTATTTTGATTGAACATGCACAACCAACATTGATAGCCTTGGTGTGTAGCTTGGTCTAATATCAGAGCCATACATACAAGCTGTGATATAGCATTTCAAAATACACGTGCAGTACGTGTCTAGTACAGGTGGTATTTAGGTCCCACGTCAGGGTGAACTAAACAGCATCCACACTTGCTAGCTGTCTTCATATATCAACAGAGCTGAGCATGTGCAGCTGTCACTGGTGAACCCCGTTCGCATGGAGGTGAGAGTTTACACTATAAGGCACGTGACTGTATCTTTAAGGGGTTAACACACACATACATTCACACAAACAGTATCCTTGTTGTTTGACTTCTTAGAAGGCTCCATTGACCAGCACACTTCGCCTAACCTCTAACCGTAACCTTCCAACCTAAAAATAGCTGTTTTCCTTATGACGCTCGCTGGGTATAAACACCTGGCGGAACCAGCTTCGAAAGTGGAGACTTTTCTGGGTAGTTTCTATTCCTGTCAGGACCCCACAAGGCAGAGAAAACAGAGGTCACATGCATGCACACAGCACACAGACACTAGATAGGACTTAATGGAGGGTTTCCATTAATATCAGTTGCAGCAGTATTGATTTTCTGCAGTCGTCAAAGTTCTATCAGGAGGGTTGACCTACTGCACTTCTAAACCAAGAAATCTGATAACGCGCCTCTGCAGCTCAGAACCAAAATAGCTAAAGACAAAACAAGGTACAGACGCTCCACGGTGAAAACATTTGTATGAGCCGACTCTGTGACTCTGCTGTCAAGAGAGGCTTACAGTGAGTGAGTGGCTTTTGAACAACAACACAAGGCTGTTAATGGACTTGGACAGGATGCAAAAGTTGTCAGTGTGTGTCATTTGTTATGGCATTCATCAGCAAACTGCATGAAAATAGAAAACATAGTTGTTTTAAACCGTTTTCAAGAGAGGAGCTGTGTAGAAATGATGACTATTTAAAAGGATATGTTATATCTTCCGTGATTTAACCTCAGTGTTTCCAAAGGGACCATTTTAAGCTTGGGGCTTTGGGTTTCCTTCTCGTTGCTTTCATTAGTTACTGGAGCCAGAAATATCCAAATTTGGGGATATGGGAGGTGGAACTGGAGCAAGTTGAGGTGGGATTAGCAAGCAGCAGCAGCCGCAGCTGAGTATGAACATGTGACCACCATTAGAGACATCTGTTAATCAAAAACAGTCGCACACCCCTTTAAAAGTCCTTTAGTTGGAACACTTGTAAAAGTCACCATAAAGACACATATTAGGAGAAGGAGCATTAGCTATTGAGACACAGTCTGCAACCATACAGCTCTGTGAGCCTGTACTTAGGCACAGCCTTTTGAGCTAATGGCAGTGGGCTGAAATGCAATGCAAGACAATGCCAACATACTGATGTTAAGCCACGGATATATAAAGAGAACTGGATACAGTGTAGGAGGCGGGGCCCTGTTCATTACTTTGAAAGTTGTTCTGTAGGGCAAAAAGCCAGAAAGCTCTGTTTCTGGGGCATAAAATTGCCCGGATCTTCAGCATTGTGGGGGCTTTCCATTGGCCGAGTGTCTAACTTCCTTCTGTGTTTAGCACTCTGCTAACTTGAATGCGGAGAGAAAGATTTGATTGTGCAGCTCCTCTAGACTTGAAAAATGTTATCGGACTGAATGGATCAAATCCCGATAGTGAAACAAATCATTTCATGGGGGTTGTGACGCTTAATAGAACATATCCACTGATTTACAGGCCTCTCTTTTACTATGTAAGTCTTGGAGAAAACGTATTTTTTGGCCCTGCGGCATCACATGATGTAACCGGATGTTGTAGTTCCACGTTTGGCCACTATGTAAAATCAACTTTAAGCCTCCATGCTGTTCCTTGGGGTTTAAGTTAAGCAGGTGTAATGTTATTTATGTTCGATTTATTAGTTTAGCATGTTAGCATACTTACGTTTGCTAATGTTTGCATGTCAGATGTATGAAGAGAACTTGATACAGCGTTGGAGGCATTGCAATGAAAGTTGCTCAGTGGTGTATGAAGCCAAAACAGTGTGATTTCTGGGTCTAAAATTACCCAGATGTTCCACATAGCGAGGAACTAGCCTTTTTCTTTAACCTCACCTTCCAACTGCTCGGTCTCAGGCTCACTATAGTCATATATTAACTCTATATTCGGCTATAAGTGAATTTTACAGCTTTTAGGACAGTGATTTAAATAAAGGCTATGTAAGTGTTTGTACTATAAAGTTGACGTACCAAAAAAATATCCACTGATTGACAGCCGTCTCTTTTACCATGTAAGTCTTTGAGGAAAAAGTACTTTTGGGCCCAGTGGCAAAACATGATGGACCTGAAAGCTGTAGTTCCACAGATTGACCACCATATCAATTAAAGTAAAAAGAAATGGCTTCAAAGTCGGGAGAACGACCGTTCAAGGATCACAAATGCACAGTTGGCCTTAGCTGATAGAGGTCTAGACTCAAGTATGATTTAGTCGGCCCTCATTAATCCATTCAGTGTAATTGTTGCTCTACATCAAGACACGTTATGGATTCATGAGCACTCGGAAGCTCAGCGGGCTGACCCAGTACATACCAGACACTAAAGAGTCTTAATTGTGACTCATTCAAAGAAATCCAGTCCAGCGATCAAGTCCAGAGGTGTGTTTTATGATGGTGTATTAAACAAACTGAGATAACTGAGGCAACATGAGATGAAATTAAATATTACGTGGTGTGATTATGGTCAACAGAAAATATCGGAGCCAAAAACTCACCCTCTTTGTCTGTAAGACGCCATGCTAGTAAATGTGAAACCACACTAACCTCTGTGCCAGTTACCACCGGAACAAATAATAAACAGCGATTAAATACACATTCTGGCTCCTACAGCCATAAACCAAAGTATTATCCTGAGAGAAACTTGCTCACAAATGCAGCCTTGGTAGGTGCCACCTAGCGTCATGAGTTTTGATCTTTTAGTTTTCATTAGCTGCTACTTGATACTCATACTGGGTTTACAGTACGATAAGATAACCATTGATGCATTCATGCTTTTTAAATGACTGACATTTTGCAGTCAGCATATGTTTATGGGGGAAAACTAATGTGAACAATGTGAACTGTGAAAAATAATGATGATGTTATTAGTCAGTGTATTTCACTTCATGGAACAACATTAAATGGAGATTTTCAATGTCTGTGTAGCTCAGACTTTCAAACAAATCCCATTCATGTCTTTCAGAGGAATCTTTAATCACACACCTTACAGCAGAAATGCATGTTACAGCCTGCAAAAATAGGGCAGACTCTGCGTCTGTGCTGACTGTAACGAGGCTCAAACCTGTGGCCTTTGTCAGGGGTGAGAGATTCATTCCTGTCAGTATAGGGTATGACGATCCAGTCCAGTCAGAGTTTTGGTTCTGCAGGCTCCTCTGCAGTGTTCAGTGACTGACTGTTATATAACCAGCTCCCAAAGAGCCAGCAGCAGAGATGGGCCAGGATTGAGTCAAGGATTTTCATAAACAGCTGAAGGGACTGTCATGAGCAGGTTTTTTTTTTTTTTAAAAATGCACCCTGTGCACTTCTCTAACTATCTGTCAAAGATATAAACATGTGATTATTCTCTGTCCATCTGTCCTCTGAATTAAACGCTGTGTCTCCTGTCCTCTGCCACGCCCTCCAGGAACATGCCTTTGAGAGCAGTCAGAAGTACAAAGAGGGCAAGTTCATCATCGAGCTGGCCCACATGATCAAGGACAATGGCTGGGACTGAGGGATGAGCAGCCAGGACACGACCGCAGCAGTGGAGAGGGGGGAAGGGGGGGTGGATGGATGGATGGACAAATGGAGGGAGGGAGGGGGGTCGTGTGTGGTGGGTGAGTGTGTGACTTTGGTTTGGCTGATTTACCATTAACCTCTGTAACTCTCTGCCCATCCCTCCCTACCACGCCTCTCGACGCACACACATACACACACACGCACGCGCACACACACCAAGGTCCCAGACATCCCAGCTTGACAGAGAGACAGACTAGGCAGGCGTGTACGCAGCTAGCAGGACTAGGTGACAGTGTCTGGCCGGCAAGATGTCTCATTTTCATGTCTTTTCATTTTGTAACTGAAACATGATTTGATAGCTCGATAGTAGTCCACCTTGTCTCAAACTAATGTTAGAAAAAGTTGTTAACTGGTCAGTCAGTGGAAATTTAGCCAGAAGGAGGGTGGTTAGGCCGGCCTGGCAGGGTTCATTGGCCTTGGTTGAAGAGCTGACGGGCATTCACTCTGTCCTCAGCTTGAATGAGATGACCTAAGATGATTATAGCAAATCCAGCTGATCGGGGCCATGCCAGCTGGGCCAGTGATGAGGCCTGGCGCTGAGGCTTGGCACGGAGGCCCAAGCACATGGGCGTTGGGTTGCAGCGAGGGGGTGTGGGTGCAGGGATTGCTGCCCACCAGGCCTTTCTCTCAACATGGTGGGGAGGGGAGGCTCCTGATCCAGTTATGCAGTGGCTTTGATGGCTTCTGGCTGGGATTCACTCCATGTTTTGCCAGTGATGCAGCTCAGGACGGGCCGAGAGTGAAAGGGATACAGACAGACAGCCACCAGCTTGTCCTAAAACCTCATAGGAATTTGCCCTCGCAGCAGCAAAGCAGCTCCCCTGGGTTTTATTCATCCTTTAATACAACAAGTCATGTAAAGTGATCTGGCGATCCTTCCCGTGTATGTCTGGTGTTGGTAGACGCATCGCTGCGTCCGCCTTTGTTACTTAGCCAGATAGAATTACACAACATAAGCGTGTCTCAGGTGAACAACTTTGGCTGGGATTCCCAAAGGTTTGCAAGCACTGTGAGCATCTTTTTTTGGAGGTCGATGAGCTAAGGTGACGAGGCGCGGCAGGCTTGGGAGAGGCAGGGGGCAGCTAGTGGTCAGTCAGACACAACACCTGCTGTCACGCAAATAACAGTTTGATTTAAGACACACAAATGGCCGATGCATGACTGGTTTCATGGGCCAAGGGAAAATGCAAATAGTAAAAAAAATTAACACAGAAAGTAAATTATTACTTTTACTGAAGTTACGAGGTATATACATAACCACAGCGGTGTGTAATATAGATGCATATGTATAAAAGGTATCACTCTTAGGCTCTCTTTCAGTCTGGGATGACTGCTGTTTAACTGCTGTTACACTGATCTTCACTAACTCACAAAACATAGTAAACCAACCGGGCAACATTATGAAGCAACGCACAAGATAGACCCACCTACTCACTGTTTTGTCCTTAAAGCTGGGGTAGGCAGAAAAAAAACAAATTAAAAATACACCCTCCTCCTGCAGCTCTCCCCACTCTGTCCCAAGAACCTCCCCCAAAATGACCACAGGCATATGCACACACTCCATACAGTAACCCAGTGTTTCCCATACATTGATCTCATTGTAGAGTTGCACACAGTGTGTTCTTTCAGCCCCTCTTTGCCCCGCTCTCTCTGTCTCTTTGTTTATCAGACCAAAAATGAGACAAGATTTAACAGGCTAATGTTAGCCACCTCGACATCCCTTTGCCTCAGTCCCCACTGCAGTGGACTGCCCTCTCAGTAGGAGAGCTGGCAGCAGCTCTGGAGACAGACCTCCGGTCGGCAGCTGTAGCGGCTCGAATTCAGCCACCGCAAATCCCCCAGAGCTAGGTGTCACAGTGGGCTGGTGGCCAGCAGCAGCGCTGGGTCTAACCTGTTGGCTGATCTAGAGGGGAGTGGAGACTGTTCGGTGACTGGGGGTTTGTCTCCAGACCCGATGAGGTGGCGAGTGAGGCGGACACACTGTGATTCGAAACTCTCGTTAACGTCAGGTACATAAACATGAAATTGAAGCCGCAGCCACGAGTCTTTTTGGCTCAGGTTGGCAGATGGCTAAATTATTATCATTAGCATATGGACACTTTCTATCTCTGAAATGCTTTGCTGATACTGCTTTATTCTATTTATTGTCAGACTCTCTTTTAGGGTGCTTTCACACCTGCCTTGTTTGGTTCGGTTCGATCGAACTCAAGTTCCTTTGCCCCCTAAGTGCAGTTTGTTTGGGCAGGTGTGAACACAGCAATCCCACTAAGGTGCACACCAGTACAACCAGACTGAGACCTTCTTGAAGAGGTGGTCTCAGTCCGGTTACAAATGAACTCTGGTGCAGTTCCTGGAGGATTATTAATGTGCACCTCCTCCTGTACTGCCTTAATATGCACATTCAGCACATCCAATGCATCAAAACATTGTTTTCTAGTTGGAGCCGCGCCTCGTTTTCAAACTGTATGGTTTGACTAAAATGAACAATGACAGCAATATAGTCCACGATGAGCAGCGCTAAAATCAACCTGCGTAGTTGTCCCTCCATTGTGACATTTGAAAGTGTCGTATTTATCTTGCAAGTGTACACTTCTTCAACATTTTGTTTACTTCCTGTATTTTTCCCGCATCTAAATTCTGACCAATCAAGAGCAGCTTTCTCGCACAAGGCATTTGATCTGGTCCGCTTGTAAATGTTGCCGTGAGAACACAAACCAACTCTAGGCAATTGTGCCTCTTTGTAACAAAAATAGTCCCTGATTCAAACCAAAGCAAGACAACTCTAGGTCTGAAGGCACCCTTAGACTCTTTGATAAATCCATCTTCCTTTTTGGGTTGCTTTGCAGTGGAGGCAGTTGTTGCCAATGCTGAAATAGCAACTCCCAACCATTTAATTTTACCATCTAAATAAATGTGCATTCATATCGGCATTTGTAAAAACCTGTCACAGACTAGGTTTTCTGAAGCCTGAAAACAGAGCCAAGAGAAGGTGCAGAAATCTAGTGTTCTTTCAGACCACTTAAATTACTCAAAGTTTGTTATGGGACTTTTGCCCAAAATGAAACTGCCTACCCAAGCTTTAATGCACCAACACATTATCTTCCCAGGTTTTGCCCCAGTTTTAAATCATTTTTCTTCCGCCTCAGTTAACTTAAATATTCCTCATGCATCATCGGCCTTCGAGTTATGACACCTGGTTAAATGTGAGGTAACGTTAATGGGGGAGCATTGCTCAGGTACCTTGATGCTACCTTTTCTTTGCTGAGGCCAGGATCCTACACAGCGTGCTGGATGTGTTGTCATTCTCTGATGGAAATGTGTTATTTACAAATGAGCGAATCCATCCTGTGAAAATGCAACATTAATGCATGCATGAAGTAAAACAAGTGTTCTGACCAGTTTTGTGCTCGGTCCTCGTCACATCTTTGTGAAAAGAACATTCTGTGTGTATTAGAGTTGCAATGAAACCTTGTGCTGTAACATGACATCTGATCAGTGTCGCCTCAGTCCATTTGAGCCGCCAGTTTCTTCTTAAGATTAAATGTTATCCTAGTTTAGAAAATTAGTTAACCTTAATTAGTTGACCTGTTTGTCATATTTAGTTTCCCGTTGTTGCGAGCATTGCTTTAGAAGTTGCCCCGTGTACTGCGAGTTAAGACTCTCCAGTTACAACCAAACCTAAACCAATAACTTCAGTAACACTCAGCAGCTGACTGCTCAGTCGGAGGCTGCGACAATAAACCCAGCACAACCAAAGAACCCACCCATCAACAATAAATTGACCAAACAAAAGATCATTTTGCTTGGGCAAAGTGTTGCAAAACAAGGGGGTGTGTATAGCTGAAAGCCAAGGTTGTGGATAGCCTTTCTCTGTGATATATATAATGCTTTATGATTTTGTAAACAAAAGATCTTAATATATGAATATATTCTATTTACTGTATTCACCACGAGGATTAACATTCATGTCGACCTCTGTGTTACAGACTGTAAATAGTGTTAATGTATTGTGTTTTATCTATGATCCATACGGTGATGAATGAATATGATTTAGGTCATGTCATGCTTTCTCTCTGGTACCCCACATTGGCTGTACGATACTACTTTTTTACTGAAAATGTTTCAATTTTAATGTCTTTTGTAAAGGAGGATGCTGATGTTGACTATATATCATTGGATCTTCATCTAATAAAATGCACCTTGATATCTGTATGGAATATAATGTTTGTGTCTTATCATGCAACCTTAAATCTCTAAGTGTCATACACTTTAAAAGGGCCACTTTAATGATTCAGCTGAGTCGGGCATCTCACAAGAGATACGTATGTGTAAAACTGATGCAGCAGGGGCTGAGATAATCTGACTTTTAATCTCTAGTGTGAGTCAAGCTCCAACACTGGATCTGTTTTTTTCCATAGAGCAACTAAGCAGCATCTTTCAGTAGACCATCCCTGCTCTGTTAATGACCATGCAGGCTTTCCGTGATGAAATTTGAAATCTTAAAAGGACACTTCACCCCCAGATCGAAAACACATATTTGTTTTTTCTCTTAAAATGAAAACATGCCGCCAACACACCGCACGTCGAGTGCCGCCCCTAGAACACACAGGATGTGTTGCACTGCAGCTAGCAAGCAGACGACCACAGAAAGTTATTACTACATTTACTGAAAGATCTGTACTTCCTCCACCTCTGCGTTACCTTAAAATCATGTGTGGACAGCCCCTAATTAAACTTGATTTCTCACCTGAAGAGCCGATCTCCAGAGCTTTGACTTGCCAGGCAATATCTTTATGGCCATTGTCATCATAATGATAGGAACACCTAGCACCACCCAGCTAGCTAACATTACAGCTTAACAAAGGAGGGCGCCATTTATGTTTATGCACTCCTTGCTGCCACGAGCACGAGCCTTTCGTCCATGAGTAGATGCACTCTTCCTCCAGCACAGTGATACAGTTGGCGGGTGTAGTTCTGTAGAAAGGAAATAGTTCCCATGAAACCGCTCACAACAAGGTCTGTTGTTTATCTCGAGGAACCAGGTCATGATGTCTGGGAAGAGGCGTTGCTGTGGAATGTATGACAAGTCGTCTGCAGTTGATGAGTCAGATCCGACCCTCGCGTCCAAATATTATCACCTCTGGCTTAAAAAAAACAAACAAACAAGACAACTACAGCTGAAATGCCAAACTCACAGCTTCAAAATGAGAGTTCAGAAACCAATGAGTGATGTCATGATAGCTATGTCCATTATTTTATGCAGTCTATGGCTTTAACTAGTGCGGGAGTGTGGTCACTGTTGATTAGCTTCTGCCTCTGTTTTCTAAATTTTTCATGATGCTAATTGCTCTATAGTATAATAATGTTTATGGTAAGGTGTCAAAAGTCAGATTTAGAGTTAGCATTTTGCCTTAGTAGGTCAGTAATCTTATCTAAAGTTAACTGACATTAACTATCATAAGCTACTAGAACAAAGACTGTAGCGTCACAGTCATCTGTGAGAGGAAGATCATGCTGTTTCTTCTTTCAGAAGTTGTATAGTCTTGAGTTCATGAGCTCATGTGTAAAACTGTAGAGGCCCTTTAAGAGATGAAATTGATATTTGTGACAGATAATTCATGTGAACCTTGGCGCAATGTTTTGTTTTTGCAGATGATAGGCGTAGAGTACCACTTCTGCACACTAATCACAATCTTCCTACTTAAAACTCACCAGTCATAACAGCGACGATGAGAGAAATGAGTCATTCACGCTAATTGTGAGGTGGATGTTTGTGTGAATTGACAAGGCATCATCATCATCAGAGAACGTGGGCGCAGAGCCTGCTGCGACCAAACTGTGATATCTGATGGTGACATTTTATTGTCCCCATGGTAACAAGTGCATCATCTGTTACTAATGGGGGACTTGGAAAAATCAACAGCAGCAGCAGCAGCTTGGTTTTGCCTTTGCCAGCGTTTATTACATCTCACCTTAGTACGGAGAGTGACGTGAGGATGATGCTCAGGGTGTTTTCTGTGAGTGTGTGTGTGTGTGTTTGTGGAGGAGGTTTATGAGTGGGTATAAGAGTCAAACCTTTTAGTCATACATTAATCAAGCTTCCCGTCATGCTTACTTTCCTCCTCTTTCCTCCCTGTTCTCCCTTCTCCTAATTTCCACTCCCCTCTACTCTCACTCCTTTCTCTTTCTTTCATCTTCCATTATCATCCTTCACCTCCTCCCTTGGTCCTCTGTCCTCCCCTGTCTCTCCCTGTAGAGTTGTTTCCAATGATCCTCCTGGGCTGATTTCCCTCTCTCGGTCCGACTTGGCTAACCCACTCCGAATCTCACTGCAGCAGATGGTGCTGTGTTTGCATTGGGTGACGTCTCCTAGCAACCCTGTCTCCCTCTCCCTCTCTTTTTTTCCTAAAGCGGAGCAGTGGAGGAGTTGGTGTCATGCACTGTCTGGGTCTGCCATGCATGCCTACCCCTCCTCTGTCTCTTTGATTGACCTGACCGCCTCTCGGTGTTGATGTTTACGTCTGTGCCTCTGTCTCTCGCTCAGATGCAAAAGTAGGGCAGGGTCTGACTGTCTGGATTACTATACATGTGTAATGATTAAATTTGATGGGGAAAAATGGGCAAAGCAGGACACACAACAACCCATGTGATTTGTAACCCTATGTGACCTAGATTTTTACAGATGTTCACGTATGTTGTGGCGGCAGGAAAAGATCACATCTGGGTCGCGTAGGGTTTAACGCCCACACTCGTGGTGTTTCTAGCTGCTAAATGTCTGTTAAACTATTTTGTTTAATCACCCCAGGAGCTAACATTTAATATTTAACAAACTTATTACATTCCTGTGAGACATGCTGATGAAAACACACCACCAGGTCTGCATGTAGAGACGTGACGCTGTAGATTCAGTCTGCCAGGCCTCAGCATACAGTCTGCTCTGCCCAGACACACACACACACTGCACTTAACAAAGGCAGGAGGGCGAATAAGGACTTCTATCCTTACATGGCGTTGGTTTGTGTGCTTTCATACCACCTCTGGCCTGCGGACACACTCTTGCACACACACGCACACAGTTGCATCTGCATACATATGAGGACCCTAAATATAGCTCTGGTGCACTCCACTTCATTGGTTTATCTCAGGTTCATAAATGAACAGTATGTTAATAAATGGAAAGTTTGCAAAGAAAATAAAACATGCCAAGCATTTCTGAAACAAAGAACAAAGAAATAAACTCAATCTTAAAGGAACAGTGTGTAAGATTTAGGGGATTTAGTGGCAGGTTGCAACCAGCTGAAACTTCTCCTGCTTTGGATTTCTTTGATGTTCATTGTTCAGGAGGTTTTTTACAAAGAGCCGAATTATCCGCAGAAGTCTCTTCCTCTCCAAAACAAACAGACCAAGTGACTTAAACCTGTAAAAACTCTGAATAAATCAGTTAAATGTTACAAATCAGTGTTTTTCCAGTGATGTTTTGCACATTGCTGCTAACCCAGCACCTGCTAACATGTGCTAACCTGCTAAACTTAATTTATGCTCACCGTATTTCCAATCCAGACATTCAAGAAGTTTTTACCGTGAGCCGAATTGTCCGCATAGGTCCCTTCCTTACCAAAACAAATGGACCAGGTGACTTAAACCATTAGAAACACTGAATAAAGCAGTTTCACGTTACAAATGAGTGTTTCTCCAATGCTGTTTGGCAAGTCCGACAGTCCGCTAGCCCTGCACCTTTTTCTGCTGCCTTTTTCTCCAATTACTTAAGATCTATGTGTTCAGTAGGAGTTTATCAACAGCTGAATTACTCCCAGAGGTCTCTTCCTCTCCAAAACAAACACACCTTGTGATTTGAAACAGTAAAAACACTGAATAAAGTAGTTTCAAGTTTTAAAAAATCAGTGTTTCTCTGATGTTGCTAATTGTGGAGAGGCTGATCGTGAACTATGGTGGCCGATGCAAAAACATGAACATAAATTTCCCTACGTACTGGACCTTTAATGTGAGATTAATTAAGCAAATGCAACATACATAAATGCATAAACCTAAAATAATAAGAATAAGTAAATCTGCGTTTAACCCCCCCACTTTCGTTCTCCTCAATCTAAAATCTAATCATGATCCCAGACCAAATCTTAAAGGGATGGTTAGATAAATAGATTAGATGAAGCTAGACGAGGAGATCAAAAACACTTGTATGTGTAAATATTAAACTGCAGGCAGCAGCTGATAAGCTTAGTTTAGCATGAAGATTGGAAACAGGTGAAACAGCTACCTGACTCTGCCCAGAGGTAACTAACCTCCCCCTACCAGCACCTCCAACCTCACTAATTAACACCTTATATTTCATTTGTTTAATCTCTTCAAAATCCACAGTGTAAAAACACAACATTTAGGCATTTTATCATGTGGGTGGGTGCCAAAGTATTTCTTGGCCTCGACCAGTCTGGAGTCTTGGCGAATTATCGTTTTGCACTTTGATTTTTGATCAGACTAAACAAACAAAATGTACGAGTTAATTAGAGAGCTTTGGTCGGGGTTTGTTACCTTTGGCAGAAACGGGCTCGTGGTTTCCCAGTCTCTATGCTAATCTAAGCTAACCAGCTGCAAGCTTTATATGAACTGTACAGGTTTGATAGGGGTATTCATACTCACACATTACTCTCGGCTAAAAAGTGAATAAGCGTACATATATATATATCCCTGTTCCTTTAAACTGTTTCTGCCTGTGTTTTTTGTTATTCGGTGACTTTTGGTCCTCACTAGTACAGAAGTTTACAGGCACACTTCCACAGAAGCCTCTTTAAAGTCTCTAATGGCTCACAGAGTAATCATCCATCATGCACAGACAAACAAGCACACACACACACACACACACACAAAACCACCATCGTGACACTTCAGTACTGCTGAGGGACCAAACACAATACAAATGGCAGCCACATGCCATGTTATGATGCCGCCCTCCCTGATTAATTGCTTTAATTTACTTTTCCAGCTGCATCACACAGACAACATAAATACTTAATCATTCTGCTCACAAAGAACAACAACCCGCTGATCCACCAGAGCACTGAATATCCTTTTTTTGGGTGTATTTTCAGTGAATAAAAATGTGCTGTCTCACCTCTAAAAGCTTCTGTTATACACCTAAATGGCACCAGATATTGATGATTGTTATGAAAACACGGAGCCGTCCTGTAGGGATCGTCTGCACCACCGTCTAAAAGCTGCCTTTGTGGCTCTTGCCTCTTTTTGGAGAGGAATCATTGGCCCCTGAGGGAAGCAAAGTGCCGCCTGCTTGTTTGTTTACTCGGGTAGAAGTACCCACAGGCCTCGGCGGAGAGGGGAAGGCTTTTTTCCTCATCCCGTGACCTCATATCTGTATCAGGCACTCAAAAGCGGGCCGAGGCCGGCCTCGCTGGAGAGCAATGTGCAAGGCAAGCACAAAACAATGCATTCAAAGGCCCTCAGTGAGGGTGGCCTGAGTGATGACACTTTGCTGTTCAGGAGGCTGACACTCTTATTCAGATAAAACCTTCCATAAACAGTAAGAGCATTCAGACGGTTTTACAATGCAAAGGTTGTTCCTTTCAGGTGAATTCCTCTGCAGCTTGGCTCGAGCTCCACCAGGTGATGTATCAAGGGAGCTCACCAAATGATCTATAAGGTGTGATCAGAATATAGGTCACATTTCGCCTACTTCATCGAGTCCTTTAACCCTTAATGGTTACTGTTTCCTGGGGGATACAGTCATCTAACAGGCTGTGGAGGACTTCTCTCTCTCTCTCTCTCTCTCTCACACGCACGCACACACACACACACACACACACACACACACACACACAGACACAGAATTTAGTGTAAAATGACAAAGAAAAACGAGTTCAAGCACCTACTGCTCCACCAACCTGCTCTCATGCACCAGACGAGTTCTGGACTCCACCAACAACGACTATCCATCTATCCATGGAATATTGCCAATGTAGGGGCAACAGAGTAAAGATGATGGTGAAAAAACAAGAATAAGATGTTTTGTTTATAAATGTAAATAGATCATTGTTTATTCAAAGATTAGATTTGATCCGAGGTTCAAAACATCCTGTATCTAAAAAAACTATTGTTCATTTTTTTCATATTTTTTTCATAGTCGTTAAAGAATTGGTTATAAAATGTTTTAAAGTTGGAGTATGAGATAATAAATGGGCGATGTAACTTGGAAGATACAATTTGTAATTTGGAAAAAAAAAGGCCATATTTAAAAAAAATAAAATAAAAAAAATCGTGAAATTGTGTCATTTTAGCCCAGATACATTTGAAAATAGCAATTATTTGTAATGTTATGTAAATGTTAATATGTGCCTGCCCATTTAAGGGTTTAAGATTCTCAACATGTGCAGTCTCTCAGATTCCCCCAGTGACCATGACATCGCTTCTGTTGAGGAAGTTGTTGAGGAAGAGAAACAGATTTTTCTTAAGTTACAGTAAACTATAGAAAACAAAGCTTCGACACACCCGCTCAACAAATAAAAGATGCAAAAGTGATTATTTCCCTCCTGTTGTCCACAAATCTCTAGCATACTGCCCCCCTTTCATTGAAATGATGGTGGAGTCATCTGTACCCTTTGACCTCCTCTGACAGTGAGGACACTGACACTGTGAAGAACAGCTGATATTTCCCTAAAGACGTTTTCTCCTTTTTAAAAATAAAATTTTAAAAAATGAATATTTATTAAAAAAAACAGACTGTTTCACAACAAAAAGGAATGACTTAATGTGGTTTCAGTTGCACCATAAATTTCAGTTTAAAAATTCACAAATGTCAAGACAACTCTCCACTGCCCAACAAAAAATCCTCTCCTACTGTATCATTATGCCAAAAGCTTTTATTAATGTCATGGAAAGGAACAACAGGATAAGATGTGTCTTGAAGGGCAGACTCCCACAGTATGCCACAACCTGTCATATCATCATATCACACATTGCACAAAGTACAGTTCCTCAGTTGTAACCCACTTCTTTACAATATTCTATTCTGACTATGACTCTGTGAGTGAGGCAAGGGTGAAGGATACGGGCCAAGACAGGGTTAAAGAAGTCTTGTATCTGGACTCATTTCTTCTTATTTCCCTTTGATTTACTTTACGCACACTTAATACACCTATGCTTTGTCCTGTTTATCTTCTCCTACATCTGTGAGTTTATCGTTTCAAAACAATTTTCTGTAAAATGTAAAATGAAATGAGCGCTGAAACTACAATATGATACATGTAATTCCATATTTAGCTCGATAAAAACACTTGGGGAAAGACAAATTACAAATGTCTCCCAATAAACATCACGAAAGTGCAGAGGACAGTTTGATATTTTGGGGGTTTAGAGCTCCTCAAACACACTAAGTGTCATGTTACTGGTCTTAAATGACTGTGGTCTGGTTTATTTGGTCTCTTTGGTAATCCATTGTGACCAGGAGCAGTTTCAGGAATTATAATTAAAACGTGTACAGCTAAGTGAGTGAAGCAGGTGCATCATACAATCAATTAAAATGTTTTGCTGTCATCTCAGAGGCACGTCAGTGGTCTGAGCCTCATGGCTGCACCTGTACCTTATCTCCATGACAACATCATCACATGTTACCAGGGATACAGATGCTGTTGAAAAGGTAAAGCTATTGAAAATTCCTTGTCAGTCCAGAGTCGTTGCATTGGTGAAATGTTTATTAGTGTGTATGATTCAGCTGTTGTCACAGAGATTAAAGTCAAACTTAATCCTTATAGGCATAAGAAGGTGAATAAAACTAAATTGCACAGTGTGAACTAATGTGGTCCTGAATCCTTTGTAGCAAGAGGCATATATCTATACCATTTGTTTGCTAAAACTATAATAAAATACATTTCATTATTCAGAGACAACATTCTTCCTGTTGCTGCTATGTGACTATGGTGTGGGGGGAAAGATCACTTCCAGTACCATGTATAGCAGTGCAAAAAATGCTCAGAAAAGTGGCAAACTAAGATTGTTTTCTCCGTGACATCAACACGCCAACATGCCACAGAGCTGCTGGGTTACTGACCAGACTAAACAAATCCAACTCTAGTTTAATGTCAGACTGGGTGAGGAGTCACTAAGGAAAAGTGGCTGGCGGCCATCAAGAGGGCTCACGGAAACCCCTACGAGAATGTCAGCCACACTTTTGTCTGCTATACATGAGAATAATCTAAATCTGTGGACTCGAAACGTCACTCTGCATTAAAATCCTTCTAAACAGTAGCTACTTGGTGTGTGGACTTACTTGTTTTCTACTTTGCCAGATGTTTTTTTGGTCCAGCACCCACTCCATTGGATGTTGGGATGAGTGTGTCTTTTGTACAGTTGTTATAGGCCCAGGTATGGTATATTCAAAGCACTTTACTCATACTTGTGCCAGGGTAGTGGTATCATGTGAGACACCTCCAACCTCAAAGTGACTTTTCTCTCATATCTTGCTTTAGATCACCAGATAGAACTTCAAAATAATCAAATGTCACGTTGGCCTCAATATTCTTCAATAAAAATGCAATTCAAAGTTGTGAAATTAATCATAAAAAGGATGAAAAGATGAAGCTCAATCAAGATTTTGCAGACACACACCTCTTTTCTCAGTCCAAAGATGGCGTTGATCTCAGCATGTCATGTTGACTTCAGAAATTGGTGGGAATGAGACTCAGCATGCTGCACATTAGAGCCAAAAATGTTCTTGGATAGCTGCATATCTGAAGAGGAAAAGTTATAACTGATGTCAGATAAAGGATTAATGATGAATTCTGAGAAAGTCCTACTTCTGATATTTTGCTTTAACAGAGCCCAAGGGGTCTGCTGACAAATGCAACACTGAGTGTCTCGACCACAGAAAAATAATTGCGGAATTTAAATGTTTTCATTATGGTAAAAAAAAAAAAGAAGAAGAAGAAGAAAATCTCCATATTTGCAACTGGAGTCTTTTAAGTCTAGAAGTTCAAAACTGGTTTAAAAAAAACCCTCAGATGTCTGAGACGAAAAACAAGTTTTCGTTTTCTTGATCTCAGTGCACCGACCTACTTATGCTTTGTTTCAAGATGAATTCCTGGAAGTTTCTTGATACACACACAAAATAAATGAAGAAAGGAAGGTGGAAAAAATCTGATTTTCTTTGGACACAGGTTGAAATGACCTAAATTCAATGACATTTTTTTCCCACTTTCCACTGACAAATATATGATTTTAAGCTGCAGCAGCAACCAAGAACATTAACTAAAAGGCTTTCTTAACAAATCAACATTCAATTCAACATTAAAGGGTTTTTGGGGAGTTTTTCCTGCTGTGAAGGTCTGAGGACAGAGGGATGTTGCATGCTGTAAAGCCCTCTGAGGCAAATTGTGAATAGTGATATTGGACTTTGGAAATAAAATTAAATTGAATTTGTAATCACTGTACTCACTGGAGCCATGTTGTTGTTGTTGTTGTCGTCGTCTGTGATTTTAATATGATGTCTTTTAACCAACCGTTGAACCTGATGGCAAATTTGCACATTTGTGGACAATAAAGATTTTTATTATCTTATGAAACCTGGTAAATTAAATAGTGTAGCAGTAATTCAGTAGTACAGTAAGCAGATCCATGATATCTACTAGGATTAGGGGAAAAGCTGGGATACATTTGGGCATTTAAATGAAGAATTAATAAACCCATTAATGAAATAAAAACAATCATGAACCCTTGCAGAGCAGTTAAACAAACAAGCCATATTTTGGCACACATTTTGCAAGTAGGCCTAATTATAGATTTCTGTTGAGATCATGTCAGACACTGATTCAACAACTAGCAGTAATGTTTGAGGTCATATTTCTGCTGTGGCTCACATAATATTTTACATGTGATTACATCAGCCTTGTATGTGCTGCTTCAGCAGCAGAGAACAGATCAGATGTCGTTCATAATGAACCTCCTGTGCAGCCTACTGTGCTCCTTTACTTCCACACGAGCGCCTCTGAACAATCAGCCTGTACCTGTCAGCGTACCTGCTGATTTAAAGCATCTATATCCAGCATGTGATTCTGGCGGGTCCCTGTTGGATCCTGCTTGTGTTGGAGAGCAGAGGGGCGACAAACACAGACTCTGCTGCTGCTGCCAGGAGACCTGCTGTAAGGCAGCCCTGCTCAGGACTGCAGAGACTATAAATAGCTCAGCTCAGTCTTTCACAGGCACCACCCACCACATTACCCATGTGGCAAAACAGCAGCACGGAGTGAAACAACACCACTGCATACTGTACTACATCTGAATAAGAGCAGAGGGAGCTGCATGCTGCTTAATGTGGGCATGAAGTGATACCAAGAAACTGTGGAGAACAAGCTGCACTGAAGATTAGGGGGATGTTTCTGAAAAATCTTTTGGTTTAGAGAGTTGGGCCAATGTTTGTGCTCAGTCTGGTGTCATCTGAGGTAGTTAAACAACAACACTCACTAACTTTAAGCCAAGAAGGAGAAGAAAAACAGAAAAACATGGCTGAGT
Source organism: Epinephelus awoara (assembly GCA_035609425.1). NCBI lineage: Eukaryota > Metazoa > Chordata > Actinopteri > Perciformes > Serranidae > Epinephelus > Epinephelus awoara. The sequence goes on from CM069297.1 coordinate 29,929,732, forward strand.
TTATGGTTTGAACGATGACGTAAAGCAGCCAATGAGAAGGTGAAATGCTTTTGAAACTACAGTAACATTTATGTATGTTATGTTTTGTCTGTTTCTGACATTTCTCTTTATTCTCAGGAAAATGTCATTGTAGCTTAAAACAGTTCCTCATGGAGGCAGATTCATGGAGGAGCAAAACATGGAGCTGACAAAATGTGGACTGGTAAAATGTTATCAGACAGGTTAATAATATTATGACACTAATAAAAACCTTTGTCATAAAAAAAAATACTGCAAAAAAAAAAAAAAAGAAGAAAGTATCACTGTATGACCCTTTACAACAGTCTGCAAGTCTAAAATTGGGAAGATAAATAATTTAACTGGAGCTAGTCAGAGTCAAACAGTGTTGTAATGAGTTTTAATTTCATTAACTGATTTTTAAAAATTATTTTACTTTTTAATTTATCATAATTTTACAAACTGATTGAAGAGACAGAGTGTAAAGCTTCATTTTTTTCCCACACTTGTGGAATTATTTAGCTTTTTTGCATGTTTATTGATATATTCGATTTTTTTCTGGACTCGTCTGTTAATCTTTTACTATATTGTGTCAGTTTCAGGGCTCCACCCACAGCAAAACTTTAAAATGTATCTGAGCCAGTCATGTTTTTTTTTTTTTAATTTTTTATTATTTTTAAAGGAGCACTGTGTAAGATCTAGGGGGGATTTAGTGGCATCTAGTGGTGAGAATTGCAGATTGCAACCAGCTGAAACTTCTCCTGATTAGAATTCCTTCAGTGTTCATTGTTCAGGAGGTTTTTACCAGGAGCCGAATTATCCACAGAGTTCTGTTCCTCTCCAAAATAAACACACCAGGGGTCTCATTTATAAAACAATGCGTAGGATCCATGCTAAAAATGTATGCGCGAACAAAAGCCAAAAATGGTGTGTGCCAAAAAATATGACAATTTCTACAATCAGGCTTTCACCTCATCTGCATTGCCAATTTCCCGTCACCAAAATGTTTGTAGGATCAGAATCAGACAAACTGATTCAAAACACCTGTGGATCTTTGACACAGTCCAGAACTAGGTTTTATACATCTCATGAAACTGGATGTCTATCTTAAGAGACCCAACATACAGCTAGTTTCAGCTGGTTAATAACCACAAATTAAACTCAGCAGGCATCTACGCCTGTGCCTCTAGTTTCAGAAAGTAACATCTGGTTTAACCTCAAATGTCACGTGTCATGAGCTACCTGTATCTCTGCAGCAACAGCTCAGCCTGTTGTTGTTGAAGCACTGATGCCTCGCTGGATTTACTAAACCACAGCGTTAGAGCTGTTTTTGAGCAGAGTCCTGCACATTTATCGTCCTCTGGCGGTTAACGAGACACACCTGGTCTGTACCTGACAGCAGGTGTGTCTCGTTAACTGCCTGAGAAAAACACATTCCTACACCTGTCCAGTCTCAGATTATATCAGTGACTAAATGTGTCAGTAACCAATGCAATGTTCGAAATATATCCTCCCCGGGTTTTTTGTTTACGACTCACTGCTCAAGCTGAGTGTTAATTTTTTATTCCCGTGTTACCGTCTCAGTGGGAGTCTGTCGCACTGCAGATACGTGAAATAAGAGTCTTATCAGAAGATGTGGTTGATCCTGGAGCAGCCCAGATTAGGGATTTCTGTAATCTCAGCACAGTGGTTTTTAGATTACGCTGATTCATTTACTCAGTGTCTCTAACATATCTGTGTGTGCGTGTGTGTGTGTGTGTGTGTGTGTGTGTGTTTGTATGTGTGTGTGTGTAGGGTTTTCTTGTGTTGTGATTTATTTCTCCTGTGGGAAGAGCAGGCAGGTTGGAGTTGGAGCAGCAACAAGCTTTCTACAAAGTTATTTTTTCCCCGTCTCTTATTTTATTTTAAATTGAATGCCAACAAAGCACTTTGAGACGCTCGAGTCAATGCCTTTACTGGAAGAGAAGCGCACCTTCTCAAAAAATCAATTAGGTGCATTAGCATTTTAGCTCCGCTCTGATGTAGATGTGAGGTTATTACTCCTGTTGAGCCACTTTTCCTGCTCTCACTCACACACACATACACACACACAAGCACCTTAGAGTGTTGGTTTCCAACTGGTTCAGCCACAGGGTCCAGATTTCTCCTTAGTCATTAGTTTAAGGTCCACACAGTTTAATATGTTCAGTGTCGTACTCGTGTTTAGCTGTGTTATCGAGCTGGTTTGCTGTCTCTGTCAATTAACTGTCTGTTAGTCACTCACTCTACAGCAGGAAGCGGCACTTCAAAATGCGGAAATTCACTGAACTAGACATGTTTGCAAGTCACTTGTGGTCAATTCAGAATGGACCATGTGACCCTCTTCTGGGCCGTGTCCCACCGGTTGGGAACCACTGCCTTAGAGAATCTGTGCTAAAAAATATTAGTTATTTTATATTATCTCCTCCATAAAAGCAGAAATGCAACGTTAATTTTCTTGGAATTTCTTACGTTTTTTACTGAGGTTTGTATCAGCAGGTGAGATGAGGTCTGCAACTAACGATTATTTTCATTATTAATTAATCTATTAATTATTTTCTCAATCACTTGATTAGTTGTTTGGTCTATAAAATGTCCAAACTGTGAAAAAAGTCGATCAGTGTTTCCCAAAGCCCAAGATGACGTCCTCAAATGTCTTGTTTTGTCCAAAACCCAAAGACGTTTAGTTGACTGTCAGAGGAGAGTCAAGAAACCAGGAAATATTCACATTTAAACCTTTGAACCCTGAGCAAATGGGTGTGACTTCTTTCAAAAGCATGGGAAAAAGGCAATGAGGAACTTGGTAAGAAATTTCCCATGAACTGCAATTTTTTTTTATTACATTCTAAAATTATGTTGAAGAAGAATTATAATTTTAAGCACTTTTTCCTAATTTCTTGCTATTTTTTTTTGAGTCCTTTCTTCTTTTGTTCATTGCCTTTTTCCTATGTTTTAAGAATACATCAAGCCAATTTGCTCAGGTTTCAAAGGGTAAAGAAGCTGGAATCACAAGAATTTTAACTTATATTCATGATGTGGGTATGGGAGGGCAGCCTGGCGACTTTGGGGACAATGGTCAGCTTGTTCTTGTCATTTGTTTCTATTTTTTTAATCATATTATTTTATGTTCATGTACTTGCAATTATTTTTCGACCTTATTTGATTCTACCACTATGCCTGCTACAACATTTGATCCCTTTCTCAGGATGTTGTGCACAATTGTTAAATTCAAGAAAATGAGCCTGAAATATAGATGTTGATTATATGTGGAATCCATCTGCTCAATGAAAGTTATTAAATACATAAATGAGGATTCATTAATATGATTTACTACAAGGTGGCGACTTTTCCTTTTTTGGATTTGAAATCCATAGCGAGTCTTGCTAGAGAGACTCCAGGCCACTGCTACTGACATTCAGCAAAATTTAAGAGGAAAAGGCACCAGGTCGTAAACGTACGATGCACATTTTAGTTGATGAAATGTTCTAAAATGTTTTCATTCCATGTATAGGCTTCAGGTTTTTACAGTTGTAAAATGCAGTAATCACTTCAGGCCTACAACAATGACACATTAAAGTCTGATGTTAAAAAACAATGGTTAGTCATCTGCATATAATTTTATGTCAAAGCCACAGGGAGCCACCGGAGAGGGTCTAAAGAGCTGCAGGTTGTTAAACCCTGTCTTAGACCTTTGACATAAACCTGTGAAAAATGGAAGCAAACTCTGTCTCTCTTTCTGTCTCATTGTGACATACGGATTACTGTTAATTTATTATGCTGATCTGTTCTGTACGTCATCTATTGCACGTCTGTCCAGCCTGGAAGAAGGATTCCACCTCAGTTGCTCTTCCTGAGGTTTCTACCGTTTTTTCCCCCCGCTAAAGGTTTTTTTGGGGAGTTTTGAGGTTCCTTAGGACAGAGGGATGTCGTATGCTGTAAAGCCCTGTGAGGCAAATTGTGATTTGTGATACTGGGCTTTATAAATAAAACTGATTGATTGAATTGACTGAAATAAGATGTTGCTCAGTGTAGTTGACAACCAGGTTAATCGATAAGTTGTTGCAGCTTCATCAGTCAGTGATTGATATGTAATATTACACTTTTCCAAGAATAAAAACAGAAAGTATCATGTGAAAGGGCAGAGGCATAACTGTATCATCTAAAAATAACTTGCTTCATCACCTCAGCCTCTTCACTAATTAAATTCACAACGGCCGCTCTGTCTGACGTCACAAAAACCACAATCACATCTGGGTCTGTATTAACGAGTTGAAATATTTATTTTTAAAAACTGAAAAAATAAAAACAAACCCACCAACATAGTTTTAGTATATCATACAAAGACACATTTCAATGTTGCTATGTGAGTATTTGTTTCTCTTTTACTACAGTGTGAGGCAGTTTGAAAGGCTGGCTGAGCTGGTACGACTACAGACACAGACCCGAGAGAGAGGAGACGGACAGAGAGAGGAGAGACAGACAGAGAGAGAGAGAGAGAGAGAGAGAGAGAGAGAGAGAGAGAGAGAGAGAGAGAGAGAGAGAGAGAGAGAGAGAGAGGGGTTAATAAAGAATATTTGGGCAAAAATACAACCAAACATCACTCAAGGTGCGTTCAATTAGTCTTTCCAGACACTTGAAATACTGTAAAAAGTAGATCTATCCTTCTGTGAATGGCATCATTTTTGTTTCATAATCCAATTTCTAATGACAACGGCTCCCCAGGTGTAGAAGAGGTGACAGAACAGAGCTAAAATCATTATTAAATACAAAGACCTGGACAGAAGAGTACTGCAAATAATAGCTGTTGTTTGTTTTATCCTGCTTGGAGCAGCAGATGAGTGAGGAAATTATTTCAAAGTCTGTCTAATAAAACATTTTTCTGTTTCTTTGTTGCACCCATCTGCTTCTGCAAGTGTCACAACTGCATTATGAGAATTATTGGCACATACTATTTGACCAGCGTCTGTTAAATAAACCAGTGTCACAACTTTTTTTATTATTCAGATACACAGCTGAAGCGGAGCGTCCAAACGAAGTATGTTAAGACACAGAAAGAGGCAAACGTGCCGTCCATCCAACAGAAAGAAGAAATAAGGTGTTTGATGTCTACTCGTCTCATGGTTTACACAAAGGCAAGATCAGGCTGCTCACAGAGTCCACTGGCAACAAGCGGAAAAGTCAGTCCATCAATCTCAGTAGGAAATTCAGTTAAACAACCACCTCTCTCTCCTGTGGTGTTCATGTGCACCATTTTGTATCCCTAATTCAATTAAACTGAATCCTTACTTGAACAGATGCAACAGAAGTAATGCTATTGAATGCTTTTAGACTTAAAGAAAGCAAAAGATTATTTCCAACAATAGAAGGCTTGTAGTTTATATACACAGCTACTTGGTCTTTAGGAAGCAATTGAAAACACAGCAGTCACCGAGTGGCTGCGTACTTCCGAGTCCTTTGTGGTCCTGGCAATGCAGACTGTTAGTGAGCGAAGGGTTTATAAAACAGTCAGTCCTGCAGGGTGTCTGACGAGGCGAGATCAGGTGATAAACCAGGTAAAATATGTCACCGATAAAGGTTTGTGCAGCCTTAACTGTCCCAAAACTCATATTCAAGTTTGAGGAAAAAGACGTCAAACTTTTTTTTTAGGGTTTCCTTTTGTTGCTCCTTCTCTGAGTGAGCGGGCGTCACCGGGAACACGGCGGTCCTGCTGGCAGAGTCAGAACGTCCCCAGGAAGACGACGCTGTCAGCATGTGGATCACAGCTCCGCCTCCAAAGCTTCTGCGACAGATCAGTTGTAGTGCTGCTTCATCGCTTTGTAAAAAATACGCACCGATACGGGTTTTAAACTTTATTTAACGGCTTTATGTTTTTCTGTTGTTGCTGAGGAAGAAAAGTAGCAGACCCAAAAGTGTTGTTGCTTTATTCTATATAAAAAGAGGTCTTCCTCCCACATACCCGCTTTCCTGCTTTTAACCAATAAAAAAGGGGGAAATAACAAAAAGGGCCCCGATTTTAGTGTTTGAACAGCGGGTTCTCTCTCATCAGTCCTACCCATGATGCACCGCTACCTCTGACGATGTAGCATGAGGTAGTTGGCAGTCTCACAGCTCACAGGGAGAAGACTGTTGAGAGGAAATAAAAAACAACGGCGCTACTTTCCTTTCCTTTCCTTTCCTGAAACGACTCCCCAGTTTGGAGCGGTTTGAAGAGTTTCCATGTGAGCGTCTGTTAAAATAATAGTAAAAAAAAAAAGGGGGTGGGTCGAGTTAACAGTCACGGTCGTTACAATGGTGGAGAGGTGAAAGGCAGAAAGTCCAGTTAACCAGCCGGTGAAGCCGTATGGACTTAATAAGGTGATAACTCACAGTGAGAAAAGAACAGGAAGAAACTAGGGGAGGAGTGTAAAGACGGACAAAGAGTAGCTCAGGCTCCGACAGCGTTATAAGCCCACAACACTTGTTTAAGTAGGAGAGCATGCACGCCATGTACGTTACACAGAGACATGAATTTGGGGGCTGGGGCAGGGCGACAACAGTCAATGGTTCCCCCTCTTTGCTGCGCAGAGTTTGGCCCTTGTGCGGCGCTTCCTGGGATGTCTCGAGTAGAACTTGTGCTCGTAGCGTCTCCGCTGTGACACCGTTATTAAAAAGCGGGGAAGAAAAGGACAATAAATACTCGATGAAACGGATCCACTTCACTTCGACTGCTTTTCATCAACACAGTCCTTTGGGGGAGAGGCTGGTGGGGGGGTGGTGACATCTGGCTGCGTGCCCCACCCTCCGCTCCTTACATCCATTTGTTCCTCCCTTTGATGCCCCCCTCGTCGCTGAGCCCTTGGTGCTGTCCCTTTATGGAAGCTTTTGGACACGGGTGGAGGGGCAGGTTTAGAAAAGAAGCACCTTTTAATTTGGCTTAGATAAAAAACAAACAAAAACGAGAGAGAGAGAGAGAGAAGAAAACAAGGAAGAAAGAGTGAAAGTGTATAAATAGAAAGAGGCAGACAGAAGCCGGTCTTCTGGTGGAGGAGCGGGATGACGGGAGCAGCAGGTCTCAACCCGTACCTACAGAGAAGAAAGAGACAGACCAGTGTTAGTCACAATATTTTCAGGGTATATTTGTGTTATAGTGACTGTCTTCTCCCCGTACCCTCTTCCTGCTCGCCCCAGCCCTCCGCTACCCCCGCCAGCTCGTAATGTTTCTTCCTCAGCTCGCCCAGACGCTCTCGCTCCTTCTGCAGACGAGTCTCCAGCTCCAGAACCAGGACCTGAGGAAACACAGACACAAGCAGGGGTCAACACGCCCGTCATTTCCCTGAAGCCATTTATTTTTGAAATCCTAAAATCCTAAACAGATCATTAATTCTTTTGTCACTTTCAGTGACTATTTTATCTCCTTCTCTATTGCCATCATAAGAGGCCACTTTGGATATATAATTAATTTCTTTTACAACAAAACTCTCACCCAGGCTAAATTAAGTTAGCGCAGTGGTGCTGGTTATATGATTCTCTCCACTTTCCCCTGTGCCTGTGGATGCGCTCTAAAGTTAAACACTCATTATTTACACAGGTTGTTAGTTAAGACTCCTAAAAATACACTTCAAACAGAGGCACTCTGTGCATTAACAACAATGGGCCTTGTGTGTGTGAACTGGTTCAGACCTTTCCATGTTTTTCTTTCAGTGTCGGGGAAGCAGAGCCACAACACAGTGAAGTGTTCATATACATTCAGCTTCTCAATGGACGAGGAAGAATACACCTTTAAAGTCTAATGTGGGAACTGTGTTAAGTTCGTACTGAGCCAAACTCACTAATAAACCATTACCTAATTTCTAAAGTATGTTTTTCTCATGTTGTGGGCTAAAGGATGGAGAGAATTTTCCTTTGTTCCAATGAAAGTCAGAAAACTTTCCTGAAGTGAAGGTACGTTTGCTTCTCTACTTAAGTTAAAACATGTCGGTGGCCTGTCAGCAAATAAGATGACATTTCCAGATGGTAGTGGCCGATGTTTTCTGTTGTGTCACATTCTTTTTTCACCGGCTAAAAAAACAGGACTCAAGACTAACAGCATCCTGAAATCTTCCCCTGGAGGCCCTCTGGATGAAAGGACGCAGTAAACTCTGTATTGACACGTCAGGGGACGCTGTGAACAACAAATCCGTGTTTAAATTAGCAGGATGAGAGCTAGTTACGTTAGCTGTTAGCAGCTGGTGGCCAGAAACAGCTGCTGACGGAGGCTGCACGAGTTGCATTATGATGCATTCAAGCTCTATTTGGTTAAAAGAGTACTGGATGAGCGTAAATTAGTATCGATGTGTATTATGTATCTATTTATTTTTTACCATTTTAACATTTATTTATTTTCAGTTCACACTTTTGGGGTGGATTATTTGTGTGTTAAATGTTAGGCGGTTGCACCGGCGTTTTGTCCTGGTGTCTTTTTCTTTTACGTGCATGTGGATGTATATGTACACACACTGAACATGCGTATGTGTTTGTCTTTCTTTATTGTTGTTAAAATCAATACAGATACTGTTGGGGGAAAAAAACATCTTTGGGGAGAAACTTGATTAAATACAGCTGTTTGAAGAAGAAATCTGTTTATGTTTTCACAACGATATGAAATAAATATATTATATATTATATATAGAAAAATGCTTTTGAAGCAGTTTGTAAAGACGCTTTTGTGTGAAAGAAAGTTATATTAAAAGTTGTTTTCATAATTTGTATGGTTTAATTTATGCTCGTTCAAAAATAAAGGAATAGAAGGAATAAATTAAAGACTTCAAAACAGTTCAGTTATTTTTTTTTTTAAGTGAAGATTTCTTTGTTTCTCTGACACAAAAGGGGATAAATAACAACAAACACAAAATAAACATCAACAACAATAAAATATTGGTATCAAAACCTGCCCAGAATTTCACAACCGGTGTATCTGTATTTTTTTAGGGTTCACAAGCTTCAGCTGTGGCTCACTGAGATTTTTGCTGCACTGTGTTGCTTACCTGTGAGTCCATCTCTTGTCGTTTGATCTGGGTGAGAGTCATGCTGGAGAAGTCCATTGTATCTGGACACAAACAAATAATGATGTTCAAACACCTTCTGAGTTTTTCTAAAAACCTTGAACACCTGGACAATTTGTATCATGATCAAACAAATCTTAAAACAATCTAAACCTCCTGTGATCCTCTCACCTGTGTCTTCAATCTGGGACTTCCCAGACTTGGTTGAGGCCACGACAGCAGCAGTGGCCTGTGTGACGCCCCGGGACGCCTGCTGCAGGCGGTGCAGGTTGGCGCTGTCTTTGTCTGCTTTTACCTAGAGAGGGAGAACAGCGGCGGCAAGAGAGACATGAGACCGAGGCTGAACTGTATCAGCTCAGCAAAACCCAAACAACAGACTGTGTAGCTTCTGAGAGAATGAAAACTATACTCACCTTGGAGGCCGCCACTAGCTGTGCTGTGCTGGCAGCTATTTCATGTGAACACACCATCAACTCCTCGAACTTCCCTTTGCCCTGCACCACCAGGTCAGCAGCATCTCTGGAACGACACAGTGTTGAGGTTAAAACCAGTTTGTTCACGACACAGAGACAAAACACCTGATGTATGAATGACAACATTTTCTTCACATATTCAACAGTGGGTAAATAACTGATATACAAATGATCATTTTGTGGTTGAAGTATTCCTTTAAAACTATTGACTGATTTGTTTGTTGTATTTTTATTTCCTTGTCAGATTCACAGCACTTTATTCTGTGTCGTGAGTAGGAGACACTCAGGAGGAGGACTAATACTTACACCATGACTGTGGCGCCCCATCCCACTGCTTTGGAGGCAGAGATCAGGCCCTCAGTCCAGCGGGAGTTCTTGGCATAAAATTCCTTCATGGTGGCTGCCCCCTGGTGGACACAAGAGGAAGTGTTGCAATATATGTTTCATGACTCCTATTGTAAACTGTCAGAAATGAGCGCAGGGGCTGCAACTTATGATTATTGTAATTATCCACTGACATAGAAATGATCTTCTTGATTGATATATTAATCATTCAGTCAATAACATTTAGCAAAATAGCGACAAATATTTTTTTTTAATATTTAGTTGTCGTTTACTTTTAATTTAGTTTTAATAGTGATCTAGTTTGTTTTATTATATTATGGGCAGATTTTTTGGGGACAAGATATAAGAAGTGCAGAATACGTATTACAAAACAAACACAACACTTTGTGAGGCAGTTAACTACAAGTCATGTAGACATTCACGTCTCAATAAATATATGTAATACTGCCTCCTCAAGCTGGTCTGACAACAAAAGACATTTTGTGTATATTTTTAAATTTAATTTTTAGCTAGTTTTATAAGTATAAAATATCATTTCAATTAGGCCTTTTTTTAAGTCTAATTTTTAATCTTATTTCAGTTAGCTAAAATGTTTTTTTGCACCTGGTTTTAGTTTAGTTTTACTTCACTATAGTTACCTTGATCTGTGAGACATAGAGGAATCAATTACTGCTCTCTACAATAAATACAACCAGTTTTTGTTGAGAGTGTGTCACTGCTTCATACTGTAAGGAACACCTAATATTCATATATCATAGTTGCATATTCTGTTTTTTTTAATTAGAAAAAAATGAAACAGTACACATTTGTTGAACCATAAAATATATTTACATACAACAGAGCTCCTTAGTGAAAATGGTAATCAGCAATCAGGTTCCCGAAGCTCTGGAATGACCTGCCCGAGGAGACAAGGCTGCCTGTGTCAGTAGCCTCGTCTAAGTCTCTCCTAAAAATGTACTTCTATCGGAAAGCAAATCCTGACTTTATCTGAGCTGTCTGTCTGTTTTATTGCTCTCTTATTGATGTTATTTTCCATTTATTATCTTGATCTTGATTTTAGGTTTGGCCTTCCTTATTTTATCTTTGACTAGGTGACATTTTACGACGTTATTTGTTTTATTCTTCTTGTCTTTTCAATATGTTTCGTTTCATTGTACAGCACTTTGTAACTGTGCCATATAAATTAAGTTTAATGTAATTATTATTACTATTATGAAAATGAGCATATGTGAATATGACAATCATGCATTACAGTTAAAAGACTGTAAAGCTTCATGTTCTCATCGGTCAGTGTGGAGAAGTTGGAGGTTGAAATTAGAAAATTTTCAGGAGGTTGAAATTAGAAAATGATGATGAAGATAAAACTGCAGCGTGCAGCTCCGCATCTGCAACTCACCCTGCCACTCTCCACGATGTCCCTTTGCAGATTTTTGGAAGACAGGACGAGCTGCTTGATGGCCTGCATCAGCTCTGTGCAGGAGGCCAAAATCCTGCAGGGGGCGACAGAGCAGAGGACACAAACACTGACGCACTGAAACTCTTCAGCTGCATCTGATCTGTCTGTTTTATAGGAAGCAAAACACTGTGAAGTCTGTTCAGTGTTGTGTCTGCATATATCTTCAATAAAACTTAGTCTAGTCCAGTCTGATCGGCTCCTGAGGGTTGTCGGTGAAAGAACGCATCATCCAACCTGAGACATTTTGAACCAGAAAGACACGAGCTTCTGCACTATTTAGAAACATCACATAGTCTAGTTAATGCATGACCAATGCACCACTGACCTAAATTCTAGTATTAGTATTTGTAGCAGCAGCAGTTGTTTGTTTCCTGTCATAATTATCTCTCACAGCAGCACCGCTGCAGCTTCTACATTAATAATTAAGTCAGAGAGAAAAATGGAGCCCAGAAAAGTTTAATTGGCTTCATTTGCACACAAAGAGAATATTTACACAGCTTGGGTGAAGAACAATGACAAGATACAAACCTGACTGAGACGACATGAGCGCTTTGATAAGTGTTAGACAGAATCTGGTGCTCCTGCAGCCTTGAACGGTTTAGTGAAGATTTATGTGCGTGCAACAAAACCCCTCTGATGGTGAAGTTTGGAGCAGCGAGCCAAGCTTCTGCTCAATAATGTAATCAAGAGATTTCTGAACTTCCTGCGGCTATTAGCAGCGCCGTATAAATAAACCCATTTGGTGTAAAACATCTACGATATGTTAACAGTTTGTGGAGCTGCTCCAGCAGCAGAGAGAGGGAATACACACACTGAAGAAACTAATTTTGGGTTGGTATGGATGGAACAACAGCAGACACAAACATTACGTGCCACACTGGCTTCACAGTTTGCGCAGGCTTTTGTGGCTGAACTGATGAAATTCTTCGCACGTCAGCCCTCAGTGTGTGACCGTCTGCAGCCTCACTGAAACATCATGTGACTGTTGTGCTGCCTTGTTGAAAAGCACCTCTATTTCCTTTTCCAGCTCGTCGCCTTTGTTGGCATTCATCACGTCTCGTGGTCAAACTCAGACTCTCACAAACAAATAATTGCAGGCTTTGCTTGCTGCATCTATCTATAGCAGACGAGTCGCTTCCTCAATTTTCATATTTTTTTTAGGCACTTTCATTTCTCTTTCACCACAGAGAGGTTGGTGTTCTCACCACTGATCGTTCAAGATATGATTTCTTCTCTAATCTTAATACAACTTGCTGCTACAGTATCACCATACTGTAAAGAGAACCAAGACAGTCCCTGCAGGATTTCGACGGCTGTTTTTGATTGCTACGTGTAGTGCCTGGTTTCACGGCAGCTTTTCTAAAAAAAAACCAAAAAAAAAAACCTGCGATGCATGTTGCTGTTTATAGGCGCTTTTTGCAATGAAATTAAGGAGACAAGTGAAAACTGCAAAAACTAGTTGTGATGCTGTCTCAAATTCGTAGCGCATTACTATGAGCATTCAGTATGTCCCCCAGAAATACATATTCATGATGGTAGGGAGGAGGCTGATCGCCGTTTGACACATCACTAAAGGACAGTCCCCATGAGAGGTTGTCCTCCTCCTCCCTCTGCCCGGACAGCACTAGCTAACGCAGCACAATGTGATCGCATCACTACTCATCATATCTTGCTTCTTGGGAACAGACCCTGCAGCAGAAGGATCTGACACTGACCTGTTAATCTCAAACCGACAATAAAATGGTTCAACTGTTGTTAAACCTGTATATAACTGTTTGGTAATGTTGGCCACGTCGCTATATGACTCCAGGCATGGAGCTGCAGTCCTGCAGAAGTAGTCTCATGATTAAACAAAGAGAGGGGCTGAGCGGATCAATACGCTGCGTGCAGCTCTACAATCAAGTGAGATTTCATCACTTTTAAATAATCAAATTCGTTGTTCGTCGGGCAGAATTTAGGGGAATGGCTAAATTTGCATTGATTGCTGTGATCCCAACCTCTGAAAGGTCTGAAAGCACCCTGAGACCTCACAAATTCAAATTTAAGACCATTTAATGACTTTTAAGGCCTAATGTTTATAGACGTTTTAAACGTAAGACTTGTAAGGACCTGCAGATGCTCCAAAATCCACAGAAGTAGAAAAGTTTGTGGGTCAGCTGTAGCTCTACTTCAGGATAATTCTTGTGGGCGTGATGAGGCTGATGTTTTTGGTGGATTTAGTTCAAATCGTCTTGCACGCTCTTGAAACTCATTAAGATGCAAGAATCGTTAATTTTTTAGTTAATTTGACTTTTTTTTATATTAAACTCTGTGTGCAAGTCTTTTCACCTTGGAGACAGTCTCTGATTATTGCGACAGTAAAAAAGCGACTCCAGCTCTAATGTGCGCTTTACCTCTCATTGACCTCCATCTTGATTCCTGTATCAACTGCTCGAGACTTGTTGAGCATTTCCTGTTGGGATCCACAGAGGCACAAGGGAGACAAAGAAAAGACACTTTGAAGTTAATACGGCTGGAGAGTGAAACAGGGGGCAATGTTTTCACACAGCCTGCAAAGAGCCGCTCACTCACACGCACAGCAAGCGCACTCTAATACACATCTGCTGCCAGATGACCATGACTAAACACACACACACTTCACGCACCTCTATCCTGGCAGCTGCCGATTCCACAGCAGCGGAAGTGGCAGCCATTTCCTGCTCCACTAGATCTCCCAGCTCCCCCTGCTGCAGCTCCAAACCCCGAGGACGCAGTTTCTGAACGAAGACAGGACAAGAAAGACTGAGCAAACACATTTTTATCAGTTCTCATTCCTGCTTTCGCTCTGGGGATGCTTTGACCCATTTTATGTTCACACAGAGCAAACATGAGTGTGCATGTATGAAATATGGACCTCTGCTGTGGCAAAGATGGCCTCCAGAGCCGCCTTCAGCTTGCTGTTGTCTGCTGCACCCAGGCTGTCCTGCTGCTTCATCTGGCCCAGCAGAGCCAGAGCTTCAGCCCCGCACGCCTTCACACTCTCTGACAGGGCTGACGGGGACGGAGACAAGGACAAGGAGGATGCACGCCATTAAAATACGTAAACATACACAGAAAAAAAACACCACACAGCCTGGTTTCCTGATAGATATAACTTATAGATGCTCTTAAGTGTCAAAGCTAATATATTCCACGCTGTAAAAATCATTTACACTCCATTTTCTATCAAAATGCCATATTATGTCGTGTGTAAACTGTGATGTGTATCAGAGCCACTAGTGGATGCAGCTGCAGTGTTAATTATACCGACATCCCCTCAGGCAGAGTGTCAACTAACAGCTGAAACAGCCACTCTGACGGGAGGAAGAGGGAAACCAAAACTACCTCTACAGCAGCTGTTGGCCTTTTTTTTAAAGATGCAGGACGGCCAGATGATTTGCATCAAAATGTACACTGGCTTTCAAATGCTGCATTCAAATGTTTCGGACAGACACAGGATGGTTTTTAGACGCCGCTTCAGTTTGACCCAGTTTCAATCTTTGTTTTTTTTTTGCAGGAATAAGACTTCTGGACAGAGCTCAATTATATTTCGGCCTGCTTCGACTTGCCCAGGCTGCTAACATCTCCCGAGAAAGCGAAATCCTGCTAACGTCACTTCAACAGCAACTTCCTTTTATCCATGCATGTTCTGGCCGCAACCTGTCACTTTCAAATCACAGGCCGTTCAAAAACAGACCAATGCCAAAAGATTATTTTCACACAAACATTAATGTACATCCCAGCTGCAATAATGTTAACTTTAAGTGGCAAACCTCACTGTGCACATGTCTCACATGAGGAGGTATAAACCACTTACAGACGTGTCAGAGCATGTCAGGGCCGACTGACTCGCCCACAGATTATTATCAGGAGAGGAGTGGAGACTGCAATCTATTCATCTCTGTCTCACTCACACACACACACACACACACACACACACACACACTCATAGACACAAACACTTACCATCAGCTTGCTCCACAGGCACCATGTGGGAGGTGGCACTACCCTGAACGATGGTGTCGCCCACCAGGTGGCCACACTGGGTCACCACTCGTACCAACCCAGAAACACCTACACCAACAAACAACGCACACATGCCTCAGTCAACATGTACATATATAAAACACTGGTCCCCACTTATATCACTTTTTATTTTGTGTATTTTTTGTTGAACTTGGATCTTTGTTGGAGATTCAGCCTATAAATTGTAATAATGGCCTATATAAATAAAAGTGACTTGACTTCCTTATCACTGTGCTAAAGTCCTAGTGTGTAGGATTTAGTGGCACCTAGCTTCTGAAGTTGCAGATTGCAAACATCTGAATCTTCTCCCGTGTGCCAAGCATGTAGTAAAACTATAGTGGCTGATGACAAAGTGCAAAAGCGTGAATGGCGCTCTCTACAGAGTGTTTGGTTTGTCCGTTCCGGGCTACTGTAGAACAACATTGCAGTCTCCATGGAAGAGGACCTGCTCTGTATGTAGATACTAACAGTTCATTTTTTATTTAGTATTTAAGTAGTTTAATTTTCAATTATGTTTAATTTTTAAATTTAATGTTTAATTAGTATTTTAAGTAACTAAAATAGCGACTCTAATTTTGAGGTGATTATAAACTACTGAAAACAAAGTTATTATAATATATAAATCCTACACACTGGACCTTTAAAGATAGGGGTGGGAATAACCTGAGGCTCCATGATACGATATTGTTACGATACATAAGTCATGATACAATATCATTGCCATTTTAAACGTGTTGTGATATGCCGAGCTGTGCAATAAAATATTGTAATATATTGCAATTTATTACCGTTTTTCAGTGGCAAATTATGTCCCCAAAGGAAAACTTTGTCAAAATCAACAGTTTTATCAAATAAAATAAAGTAGTTGGTCTGTTCATCTCACCTCAGTCATTTTTATTGCAGAAAAAAATGTATAAAATGGACTGAAAATGCAACTGCTTATATTATTCTAGTAGGCTACCACGTTTAATTTGTATTTGTAACATTAATAACAGTACTTGGTGTCTGTGTTACAATACCATATTGCCACACAAAAACATACTGTATCGATTTTTCACAATAGAAGTCTGAGGGAAAAGGTTTTGGGCCCAATAGCATCATGTGATAGACATGAACATTGTATTTCCATGTTTGGCCACTGTAAAAATGGCTTCAAAGCCTGGCACACCTTCCAAGAACAGCGCCACTTTCACTGTTGGGATTTGATCCATTCAGTCCAATAACATTTGTGCAGTCTGCTAGCATGATGAAATAGTTTTTATCCCCATTCAAGGTAAAGTTAGCGGTGGACTAAACCAGAAGTTCGCTGCTCAGCTGCTATAAGTTGCTTGTGCGCTTGCTTTATGGGATGTTGAAGATCTGGATAATTTTATACCACGGAAATCAGGCTTTTTGGCTTCATGTGCCACTGAGCAACTTTGATAAGACTGGATGGGGCTGCATCCAGTTCTCTTTGTACATCCACTGGCTTAAAAAACAGAGCTACATTTGATCAACCTTATTGTTCAATTAGGAATTACCATTTAAATTACAGCTGCATTTGTAATTCTCCTAACAGGCTCGCACAGACATCGCCTTGTGTCAGCTTTGGCTCTGCGTTTTCTCTGTTTTTATGATTCATGTTTTAAAGCCCCCACACGTTCTCACAGGTGTTTCCACTTATGCTGCCTGATTAGACCTCTTCTCAGGTCCGTCTGTACAGACTGTGCTTGATTGACACCTCTCTCTTGCACGTCTTAGTAATAATGCACCTGCCAGAGCACTTACATCATTATCATTTCTGTATTACTGCAGAGAGTTTGGTGATATTACATCAGTTCCCTGCACAGTTTCCCTCGAGCTTCAGCTTGAGTTAATCAGCCAATATAACTGAAAACACCTGTGTGGCCTTTAAAATGATATTTCTAAGGTGCAGTATTTAAGAAAATTTTGGAATGATCAAAGGCACCACAACATCAGTTAAAATGTCTAATTATGTATCTTATTATATGACTTTATCATGTAGCTTTACATATGACGCATCCTTTACAAAGCTATCATCTTACCCGTGCTGTCAGCCAGGAAGGCCTCTCTGGCAGACTGGAGTCGGTCCATACAGTCCAAAGAGGCCTGACATCTGGATGCTAGGTAGTCTGCAGAGATTTAAAAAAAAGAGCTAAGACATAAATATGCAAACATGCACACAAACATTCATACACACTCTAAATCACAGCGGCTCTGACCTGCGGAGCTGGTGCAGCTGATGTGCGCCGGGTCGTCTATCTGAGCCAGTGAGTCCTGGATGATCTTCTCCGCTTCCTCCACAGCTCCCTGCAGGCTGGACCAGCGAGCTGCGACCAGCTGGCTCTCCAACTCCTGCTCCCTGCTCTCCTGTGGACATATTCACACACATACACGGACACCAGCCTTTATTAGAAATGCCCGAAGGTCCAAATGTGAAAACGAAGATGTTCAGTGTCTCCCTGTAACATCTGCTTAATGTATTAGAGCTAATAACGAAAGTTAATTGAGAAAATGACTTTTGTCCACCTTCTCATTGAGCTGATTCTGCAGGGCTTCTGCTGTCTTCACCCCGCTCTCCCTCTCAGTCGCCAGCGAGCTCTGGACTCGCTCTAGCTCCTCCCCCCGGACAGTCAGCTCCGCCTCCACCTTCGACAAGGACTGCACGAGCTCCGCCTTCTCAGACTCCAGGGCGACCAGCTGGTTGCTGAGCACCTCACTCGACTGCATGGACGAAATAAAAAACACGGAGAGATAAATAAAAAAAATGGACGATGATTTCGAGGCACAGTGAATCAGCAGGAAGGCATGGTTAAGATAATATGTAGCTGTCAGGACATGTCAGGATGTGGTACCATGTGAGCGCTTTGGTCTCACCATAAAAAATAAAAAAAACTTTTTATCTGCAGCCACTGATTATAACAGTATTGCCTCCATTTAAGTTTGCGGAGAGGCGTAGAGTCTCCAGAGAGGTTTGAGGTCAAGTTTACAATCAAACGAACACTGGGAAGCTGTGGTTGTGCAACTTGGCTGCATTGCAACAATCATGAACTATGGCAACAGAGACTTACATCAGATCTTGTGAACTGGAAGTTTGTAAAATGACATTTCTTTTTTTAACTATCTGCAAGCTAAACAATGAGGTGAGTGCGTGAAAATGTTCTGCAGGTAAGAAAACGTGTGAGACTTACAGCCTGAGTCCCAGCAGTCCGACAGAAAGCAAGAAATGTTGAGAGATGAAGGAGAAGCAGAGTTAAGAATATGGATGTAAACTGTGCAGCAGGAGCCTGTCAGAGCTGGGAGCATGTGACAAGAGCGATCAAACGTGGGCTGCGTGTGAAAAGAACTATGGAGATTAGGGAGATGGAGGATGAGGAGGAGGACAGAAAGAGTGACAGGGTTGATAAGTAGTGGCTACAAAAGTAGGACGTCAGGAGTGGGAGGCAGAGAGGGCCGAGAGGCTGCGTGTGCAGAGAAACATCTGAAATTGGGGGCGGACGGAGTCACGAGCAATCAGTGGGGTTGTGAGGGTTAATAGCTCGAATCCGTGGCTTATTGAACCGACACTCCCCTGATTGTGCACTTCAAAATATTCCTGCAGATCAATTTTTGCTAACATGATTATACCGAGGCTAGAAACCCAGCGGCTGCATTTACACATGTGGCTGTTTGAGCAAGGTTTTGCTGCTTCTGTGTTTTTATTCTGGTCTCTTCTTTTAAAGAGACGCCTGTTACAAACATCAACTTGTGCAGAGATGACAAACGCAGACCAACAGAGGATCAACAGGAAGAAACTGCTGTTTTTTCCCGCACTGTGCACAGATTCACCGATGTCAAAGAAATGCATTAGCATATCAATTCTGTCAGAAAATAAATGTGTTTGAGATTCTGCTGTGGGGAGGACAGTCGGTGACTAAGAGCGGAGATGACATAACAAATAACAAAAAAAAAACTGAAATGGAGGAAGTGACGGACGTCTTACAGATGAAAGACACAAAGTGCAAAAGCAACAAGAGGTGGAAAAAATGTGAAAATGTTATTGACTTTGGTGGAGCATTTCACTGTGGAGCAGGCACTCATTCACTGAGGCTCAAGAGAGTTTCAAATTCCACCAACGCAGTCGGGATCCAGGATCTGCTGTCACCACTTGTTGCCATGATTTAAGCCACATCCACACTAATATGTTGTTGTTTTAAAGTGCTGTTTTAAAATGAAAACGTCATGTGTACACACAAGCGTTTCAGAATTAATCTCCATCTATTCTAACATGTCTGAAAACGCTTATTGTTTTGTTGTGTGTTTTAAAACAAAAAGACACTAGTGTGGATGTAGCCAATGAGAACAGCCGGATCCAGGACACAGGACGGTATATACAACAGCCTGGGCCGAACCATTCCTGTTCAAGATGGTCAGCTTTCTGAAAACAAGTCAGCTGATTCATTATATCAACGTTTCACACACACAGGAACCAAAGATGCTACCAGAGCTACACAAGTGAAAGGCAAGTGAGATCATCCAATAATTGATGACTAGAGTAAGAGCATATGATGCCAGCAGCCCATTTTTAGATTTCCTCCAGACTGTGCTCCATTAGGACCCGCCAGGTCTGTTAGTCAGGGTGAAAAATTTCATCTCATTAATCTTTCCACGCTTTCTTGTAGCAGCTGCTATTATCTTTTTAAATTGGGACCGTTATAAATGAGTTGAGTAACTACTGAGAGCAACTTTGGAGATCTAGTTAGAAGATTCAGTCTAATCATGAGAGTCACAAGCTGAGGGGAGGGGTGACCTGTTGGGACGAGGCCATGGTGGTCTTCAGGGAGTCCAGCTCCGTCCTGCTGGACATCAGCTCTCTCTGGAGCTCCTGAAGCTGCTCCAGCTGCTCCCGCTCCTGAGAAAGAGAAGACAAAATCTCACTTTAGAACATCTACAACAGTAAAACTTTTAATTGAAAGTTTCTACAGAAGTTTGAGCTCTGTTCAGGTCGAAAAACAAACCAACCAAAAATACAATTTCTCAACACTTTCTTTTGTTTTGGGTAATTTTGTAGCCAAATAATTGCACTGTGAGCCCCCAAAATTGAATCCAAGCACTGAGCTAAACTTGTAGTGTGTGTTTTTAAATCCATCTGGTACTCACCTGTCTGTCTGAAACCTCCTGAGCGGCCTTCACCTTCTCCTGCATCTCTCTCCTCACTGCCTCCACTTCGTCCTGTGCTGCCCGAGCCACCGTCATCTGCCGGGTCACCTCTGCGTTCTACACACACACATACACATACACACAACGGACATGGGACACAGGTGCAGACACACACAGAGAAACACACCAAAAATAATCAGGCCAGGCTGGATCTTCAGCTTGGGGGATATAAAGAGGACAGCAGGAGGACGGAACTTAATTTAACTTTGAAGTTTTTTTTTAGAAGAAGACAAGGACACAGAGGAGGATTTGACTGAACCTGAAGAAGTAAGACTCGTCTCTCTCACCTTCCTCAGCAGGTCTGCATGACTCTGAACCAGCTCTGAGTACTTCTCCTTCAGTTTGGTGTAGCGCTGCTCGTTGGCCTGAGCTTTTTCTGGTTAGAAGCACACAAGAGAGAGAAAAAGACATACACAGTTAACTTCTACTATCTGTCTTCAACTTTCCACCTTGCATTCGCTTTGACTCACTGTTAGAAATCAAAGATCCAACTGTTTGTAAATTAATCCCCGACTTTGTTTTTTTCCTGGTCTTATTTTGATCAGTGTGTGAGTGACAACATCGGTAGGATTCGTTGGACTAACCAGAATAAGGGCGAGAAAGCTTAAATGATTACTATTTTGATATCTTTCTTAATCATAAATCATCTCTAAACCAATTACAGTGTGATCATGTGACAAAGAGGTCTTACTCTCGATCTCCGTCAGGCTCCGCTGCTCCTTCTCCGTGTCCTCTCGGACCCTCCGCAGGTCATCAAGCTCTGCTTTCAGGAACTCGCTCTCCCCTACGGCCTGCAGCCTCAGGTGGCTCTGCTCTGCAAGCTCCGCCTCCAGCTCATTGACACGCCCCCTCAGCGCCTGACACAAGCGACCACTCTGGGGAGAAACAGAGAAAGATGAAAATAAATTTCACACTTGTTTCTGGGAGTCTTTTATAGATAGATTTTTTTTTTTTGTGTGAGACATGGTTCCTCTCCTCGTTACCTCCAGTCTGAAAGACTCCAGCTCGTCTTTGAGGGCTTGGATCTCCCTCGTCAGCTGTTCAATCAGACGGTCTCTGAGAGGTATAGACAAAATATCAATCAGTCAGTTTGCATGCATTTTACTATACGTAATATTTTACTCAATCAAACCAAAGATCCATATTTGTGGTGGGAAATTTGTGATCAGTTGAGTCACAAAACGCAATGATTAAGTTTGTCTGTAAATGTGATGATAATAAGTTAGCTTCTGGTCAAATGTTTAATGATTCTGACTGACAGCTATAATCACACACACATAAATGTAATGTGACATTTTTAAAGCCTTACTTGTCGTCCTTCCGCATGCCGTTCTGACTGTTGAAGTTGAAGGGGTCTATAGCAGCCGAGGTGCCGAACAGGTCGTCAAACTTGGTCTCCAGAGCAGCCTGTGTGTTTAAAACAAGCAGGTTTTAAAAGATAAAACTCACAAAACCTCTCAAAATATCAAAATTTTAGAAAACTCACATTGGCACTTTAAGCTGGGTTTTTTTATTTTGAGTTTCTTTTTCTTTCCTAAATACAGTTATTATGAAACAAACTCTTTGTATGTCTTCCAATTTAATTCTATTTTTTTGTTACGTTAAACGTTACCAGTTTTGCAACTGGACTGTGCTTCTAAAATGCCACCATTACCTCATTATTTACCACGTTTAAACAAATATTTTTGTCGACAGCCAGCTCTTTGAGAGTCAATATAATTATCACCACGACACGCCAGCATGAACACAAACCAGATGTTTAGAGTAGTCTCACCAAGAATCTGAAAAACATGTGGTTTCACAGAGGAGTGTATCCATGCCTGCACTGCTGGCAGGTTATTTCTCTGCTTTAGCTCCCTCAGTTTACCACGTTGCATCTGTTCCCTCCCGACGACCCCGACACAAACAGCGTACTTTTTAAATATTTGATTGCTGATTACATCAGCACCACATGTGTCACGTCTACAAATCAGACAGATGCATTTAAGAAGATACCATTCAGGGATACTTGTCTTGTTTACTTACCGGCAGCACGGGGACGTCTGTGTCCACCAGGTCGTCTGTCTCCACCACGTGCTCCGACTCAGGGGACGACGACTCGGCAGGAATCACGACCACAGGGCTGATGTGCTCCGACAGAGCTGATGCACGCAGGAAGTTTGGAGGGTTCTGCAATAAAAAAAAGCACAGTTTTATTCACTATGTTGTTTTTTGTTAGCTTCTAAAAGGCTTTTGCAGAATGCATGATGCAGGTAGATGTATCCCAAAATGTGTTTACCCATTACCCATGTGATATCTGAAATAGTCGATATTTTTCCCACTGAGTTCTACATAAGACCGGTACCTGGGCTGGACGATATGGACAGAAATTCATAACTTGGTATTTACAGGCTGACTGGCAATACACGATACATATCTCCGTATCTTCTACAAAATGAGCTACATGTTTTCAGTTGCGAGTCAAAGTTACATTTGAGATGTCACAATAAGTTTTATAAAACGGACTGTGATCAAAATAAATTGCAAAGACAGATTTTATTCCTGTTTGAAGATATACAGCTGCACAACATGTGGATGTATGTTAACGTTTTTGCACACAGCACTGGAGCTACAGAGGTTTAAAGGTTTGCAGCACAGGACATAAAAATATAACATGAGCATAAGAGTATCAAGAAGGTCTAAATCCACTGTAGTTTCTGCAACTACCAAGAAGAACAGCATGTATCTCTAAGTGTTGGGGAGAATGTGAGAGAGGAGAGACGCACACTGGTATATGTTATGTAACCTACATCATTATAAATGGTGTTGTCTAAATCTATATCTCGCTTGAAATATATTGATATAGTGCAGGAGTGCAGCTAAGATAATGTACAGGGCATGTCTTTGTCATTTCATGTCAATAATGGACATGAAGCAAATTTAGGACAGAGTGAAATCCGAAAGCACGTTGTGAGAGAAACCTACGTGCTTCTCATTTCCATTTATATCATATGTAGCAGCGTATATATGCATGAATAAGATATCATCATGAATATGCTGTAACAACAGCAGATCTTTTTAATGGGCAGTTAATTAACTACTGGTGAACAGAGACTTGAAATAACCAGGTGAACTTGAGGTGTGGCTCAAATGTGCAAAAATGTCCGACTCAGTGAGAGTCGGTCCTCACCTCAGGCAACTGTGGGATCTGAATCAGCCTCTTAAAATACTGCAAGTTACTCGAGCGATAGAACAGACTCTTTAACCTGAAAGAGAGGGAGAGAGAGATGAGGACAGACGGAGGAGCAGACAGGAAATCAGAGAGAGAGAGAGAGTCACTGTAAATTCATTCAACACGGCACTTAGAGCTCAGTGGTCGGGGTCACACTCAGTCAGGGAGCAGATTGAAAGCGTGACCGGCGGGGTTTGTGCGAGGGCAAGTGGAGTTCATACTTCTTAAACTGTTCCTGGAAGCGATCTCTGTGGCCCTGGAGAGTGTCTGCTGGAAGGCCTGCAAGCACACACAAACACAAACACGTCAGCGCCCGGGCATCAAAAACTCTTCAGGTATTCTGCATAAACACACACACATAAATATATAAAGACTGAGTGCACACATGGAGGATGGGATTTTGTGCATGAATGTATCAAAGCCGAGAGGTGAAAGACTTCAAATCTCCAAAACATCTTCTTTTCAGAAACAGAGAAAAGGCTTGTTGAAAGTGAATTTGATGCATTTTTAAGTTTATCCAGCGCAGCTTTCGAAGGTTTCAGGAGCCAAGGGGTCAGAAAAATTCTTTGAATCAGAGGACGGTGTGTCATCTTTGTACCTTTGAAGGAAAGTGTCACGCATGTTTAATATTCAGACACTTTATTTCTGTACTGCAGGACATTAAAGAGCTAAAGGTGCTGCTGGAAACTCAACAGCTGAATCCAACACTGCTTAAATATGACACCAGATTCAACTAAAATAAAATATAACAACAGTGAAATAAGGCTTATGCAAATTTTATATTTTCCTTGGGATAATTTTAGCAACCTGGCTTGCCAAGGATGACACGCCATCGACAGCATCTTCTACAGTAATTCTTTCAGATACCGTTATAAAACCACTGACCACCAGCAACTAATTTGGTGATCAATTAGATTAATGATTTCTGTGATTAATGAGGACAAAATGGCAAATCTTTGCTGCTTCTTGTTTTCATCATAAATGACAGTAAAGTATTTTTTGGTCGGATAAAACGAGCAATTAAAGGACACCACTCTGGGCTGTGGGAAGCAGTGATGAGTGTTTCTCTCTTCTTTTTCTTTTACCTTCACAGACAAAGTGATTTAAGTACATCGGCAGATTGATTTATAATTGAATAAATTGCTAGTTGCAGCTCTACTGCTGACAGTGCTACATTTCTTCAGCATTTGCCTGCAGATTTCTAACAGCAGGACTTGAAGCTCTGCAGTGTGACATTCTGCTTTTTACTATCAGGTGACATTTTTGTGAATGAAACTAGTGAAGAAAAAGTGAAACAGGTCGCCTTACTTATATATTTGGGGACACTGATTGAGATTATTAAAGCTATGCTATGCAGGATTTTCCTGGCAAACAATGTAAAGACTCATACAGAAGGATTTTCCTTGATTTTCTTCTTATTTTCTGTGTTTTTGATGTTTATGCATGTGTACTCCCACAGTGCTCAGGAGAGGGTAGGGCTTCATAAAAAGGTAGCAACGAGGTGCCAGACCGTAAGCAGCAGGTATCCAAGAGATGCAACACTGTAAAATGCAAATATAGCAAAAAGGAATGCTAAACAAGAGTGAATCTGAGGTTGGCTTTTGCTTCCACTTTCACTGGCAAGTGTGTTTATGAACAGTAAATGACTATCCTGCATAATATGCCTTTAATAAAATGTAAAGTAAAATCATTTCTGGATATTTTTTTGACACTTAATTTCATCCATCATCAGTTTCATTTTAGTGTTGAAATAAAGTTCATAACAACGTCTAACTGCCCTATGCTCTCTGTGAATTATCATAATATGTAGGGCTGTCCCCTGATAGTCAACCAAACATTAGCCAGACCAGAAAGGTCAGTAGTCAGCAAGATTTCATTGGTTGTTTAGCCGCAGAAAAACAAAAAATATGAAACTCTATTAGGAGCTGTGCCTTGTCAAAACAAATCAAAACCTATATGACTGGACTGTGTAGGAATTTAATTTTATGGGACAGACACAGGAAGTTGCCACGCTCAGCAGTCAGACAGGAGTCAGGTTAATTTCCAGGGCTGGTACCTGCGGTTATTCCACAGGCTAGTTAATAACATGTCGGGCAGGAAATCCAAAGTGTGGGATCATTTTGAGAAGGTGAAGGACGAACCCAAGGTGATATGTAAACTCATCTTCATTGGTCGACTACAAACATGACGTATCATCTGAAACATGGAAGTAGCTACATGCTACATGTAGCTACATGCCCATTAGCCCACATTAACAGGCGGCTCGCTCAGTGTGTGACGTGCACTTGTAGATAAAATATAGGCCTATATTAATGAAGGTTCATTAGTACGGTTTGTATTTCTCTGTAATGTAGCACAGTGTTAACAATGTTACTGATACTATTCTTTCTCACACCTTCAACTCAAACCATTGTGTTGCCCCGCCCAAAATATATCATTTAATAATTACATTAATATCATGAACATGCGGGCGGCTAGTCGACTAATGGCCCTACATGATGACTATTGGTCGATTAGGAAAATTCTTAGTCGGGGGCAGCCCTAATAATGTGTGGCATTACTTTTTAACTGGAGTTAAAGTTTTCCAGTCACCACAGACATATTCATAATCTTGAACCTTTCCTGTGTCCTGTTTCTACTAAGCCTGTAGTTGTGCACTTTGACCAACAGAGGTGTGCGTCACTCACAGGAGTGCAGCTTAAACAGCAGCTTGACGGTGTAGTCATACAGGTGGCTGCTGTCCAGGATGACTTGGATAAGGGGGGCCAGGCGACACTGGCCCGCCGCCGTCACCGACACCGAACGTGACATGTCTAGAGAGCTGAACACTGGGGAGAGGAGAGAGAGAAAAACACATACCGATCAACAAATGAATTCACAGGATCAATTTGCAGCCACACAGAGTATCATTACAAACACACCACACATGCACACGTCAGTGAATGTTAATGCAAACACAGAGATAGTTGTGCGTGGGGCTCGTGGTAAATCATGAATTTTTCATGAACCAATCAAGTGATGGTGCTGTGCTCTAGGCCACTAAAATTAACTAAATAAAACGCTTCAAAGCAACACACAGGTCGCTCTTGCTTATTGAAAAAAAAAAGGCAGGAAAGAGGTTTAAATTGAAGCAGCAACCTGAACACTAACATCATTGTCTGACTCCCTCTCTGCCTCCATCATTACGCCCCTCTTTCATTTCCCTGCCGCCCTGCTCACACCACCCCCAAAGCCTGGAGAGCCTCTGTGCACTGCAGAGGTGTGGTTTCCTGCACAGCTAGAAAACACACAAACACACACACACACACACACGGACACCTCAGGCCTGGCCTCTTTACCCCTTGATGACGTGATGTTTTTAAAATACACCAGACCAGAGGAGGAAGCTGACGAGGGCTCTGAGACTTGGGTGTGAGGTGACACAGCCTCTACTGTGTGTTGGCATATGTTTCGTGCATCACAGCGTCAAACTCTCGAGTCATGAGAGGAAAAGTTTGTCCTGAATGCTATGTCTCCAGAGAGAGGAGGAAGTGGAGACGATAATATCACCATTAAGGTACGCAGGATGAAGGGCATCATACGTAGAAACCAGAATGCTATTTCCGGCCGGTCGTTTATGAATGGGGTCGGCAGCTTTTCCAGCATCTCCTCTGAGCTGCTGGTCACATCCCAGACATCTATTTTTAGCCCTGTCTATACTTTAACAGACATTAACCTGGGATGACTCACCCAGACAACAGTAGGGCTGCAGTCCAGTATGTAACCACTAATAGCCGTCAGAGCGTCTATTTCTGTGCACCATTACGTACAGTACAGCTATCAGTCAGACAGCGTCTTCCTGTATCATCGCTCTGTGTGTGTGTGTTTGTGTGTATTACTTCATGGTCTGGCTCAGATAAGCACAGCTGGTAGTGCAGAGGCAGACCAGAATAACTTACCACCCAGGAAGAGGTTGAGCTCGCACTCCAGGTAGTCAAACATCTCTACTGTCAACTGGAAGCTGAAACAGAAGGAGAGATGACCGTTTAAACATGACTTCAGCAAACACACAAACACAACGTAGTGTCATGGGGGTAAATCTGGATCAAGGAGTGTAAAAGAGAGCTTTCACATTCTTGTATCTCACACGCAAACGCCACTGATGCTTCAGGTAAAATGATCCTGCCCGGTAAAGAGCACCAAAAAATTTGAGTCCTCAGTTTTTGCAGGTGAACGTTTTCCTGTTTTTGTCAAATTCCTTTGAAATACCGGATCATTTCCTTCCTGCATGGTGATCGGCTGAGTCACGGTCAGAGCTGGAGTAAAATTCCAAAATGATTCACAACTGTAACTGTATCGCACAGTGGGTCCAAACCTGGATATAAATCTACTAAAATTATTCATTTTTCCGACTTTCCTGTGATTTTTCTTTTCCTTTGTCAAACATTAGATACTTTCACCTCAACAGGCCTCTGAAATCTAAACAATTTAACAGTCTGAGAAGCTCTCATCTCATCAACCATGACCTCTGATGTGTGGCCGCTGGTGGCATCAGCTTGTTTTAAAGGGTGACAAGCCAAAAAAAGGTCATCTGTATGTAAATTACTTGATAACATCATAACCAGCTGCGCTTTCCTGCTCTGTCTTCTCTCTGACAGTGAGGTGACACACACACCGCTGCAGTGCTCATGTAGCCCCACCTCCATCTCAATCACTCACAATGCTGTCTTCTCATCACTCGTCATGCTTGTTCAGTGAATATGATAATTTGCAGGTTTTGTTACAGTCTGTAAAAATAGTTACATCCTCCGGTTTCTGCTAATTGTTATTCAAAAATAAATAATATTAGATAAGAAAAAAAAGGAATTAAGATTGCTTGGTGGTGTTTTGCTTTTGCTTGCTCTTCATTGACTTTAAATGTGCGACAATATTAGGAGATTTTGAACATGTGCACTACTTCGACAACATTTAATTTGAATTAACTGATTAATTTTCATTACAGCTGTTCTCCGTTATAGACGAGAGAAGAAAAGTAGTTGTCCTCATGTTATAACCTTACTATGATTGTCTTTTAATAAAAACTTAAAATATATCCCCTCAGTGTCATGTCATGTTATGGGGGCATTTTGAGTAAATTAAATCAAATGGTACGGTGTTAGTTAGTTGTTGTACATGAAAAGTGTCCTGAGATAACTTTGGTTATGATTTGGTGCTGTATAATAAAATTGGTTTCGCTTACATAAGTGTCGGGTTTGAACAGAAACGCATGTGTTTAGGAAGCACTGAGCATATGACTGGATAAATGACACTTGGATTATACTGAACAAGTTGGCTGCACAAGCTCGACCCCTCTTCATGACTTAACTTGATCAAGAATATTTTCCCTTTTTGGATTCCTCGTTCACAGCAGAGGCAAGAAGAACAGTCTTCTTCACAAATTCAAGGTAACACAGGGTGAGTAAGTGATATACAAGTGATCATATTGTGGGCGAAGTATTTCTTCAAAGAAGGTTATTGTAGTGGTGCCAGAACAAAACAGCTTGGAGGGAGACTGAAAAAATGCAATACCACTGATGAAAACCTTTCCTCTCCTTCGTCTTCTCCTTTTATGATGGTGTGAAGAAAAAGCTTTGATGAAAGAACTGAATATAATTATTACTATCAAATGAATTAAAATTAAAAACTTTGTTTACCATGTGAATTTTTAAACTTTCTACGAATTTGTGCAGAACAACACCCCTAAAATGATTACAGTGAATAAGGTCTTGTGGCTCTGGTGCATTATGATTAATGTAATCATCCAATTACATTTCATTTCACACTTTGGTCAGCACAGTTTGAGACTTAACACTGAAACTCATTAATATCTGGATCCTGCGGTTTGGCCGGCTACAACCACCAAAAAAAACAAAAGGAGAGGCGAAACAGCAGCAGCAGCAGCAGCAGCACGCCACACTCACAAGTTGTTAACGTCGTTCTCTCCCGCCTCGTCAAGCTGTCTGTTTGACATCTGCAGGTTGCCGGGGAAACGAGGGTTCTGAAAGAGAAGACAACAGGAGGAGGTTCAGTCGTCCTGACGTCCATCTGAGCAGACACATGATTGTTTACATGCAGAATCTGCACCATCACCATGCAGGAATGTAACAGTACGTTCTGCTGTTTGGTGCTGAGCAGGTAGTGTACGCTGGGTTTTTAGGTGAGAGCAGCTAGAATGAACCCAAACATCAGACTGTGACAATGACTTTGAGCCGTATTTAAAGATCTATGGCACATGGTCTAAAGTATATGGCACAAGTGTATTCATGGCGTGACCAGCCGCCTTTGATATGGCGCATAATGTGGGCACAAAGTAAGGCGCAAGGGGCAAAGGGGTTTTATTAATCTCTTAGTTAATCATAGGTGTGTTGTGGGTGCAACATGAGTTCAGCTCATCAGTGTCATCTCCAATTCCCTTTAAAAGCCAGGTGCCTCAACACCTGGCAGACTGCTGTTTACATGGCAGATTCTGCAAACCGGAGAAACGAGTGGTTTCCTGCTGAGTGTAACGCAGAAAGAGCAGTAATGTCACGGCAGCAAATATGGTGAGACATTTAAGCAAAACTAAAAACTGTAATCATAAACCTGACAGAGGAAACAGAGAGTGAAATAAACAAAAAAATATCTGATTAATGTGATTACTGTGAACTTCTTCAACAGAACAAACAGAGGCCGTCCTTTAAAGAGCAGGAAAATACTCCGCTATTGATTGTGAACCAGGTTTATGTTGGTCAATGGTGCAATCGCTTTCTGCTTTTATTAAAATAGCAACCTGCCAACAATGCGCCTGGCTACACCTCATTTTAAAGGACCTGACACACCAAACGGACATTTAGCCAATGCTCCATTTTGGGCTGTTGGTGAGCATCAGTGACCCTAATCAGTGCGGTGTGTACCTCGTTGGCGCCCATCAGCTGTTTTTTGGGGCCAATTCAGCATGTTGAATCAGCAACCTTGACAGCTGATAGTGGTTGGCAGTTCAGTTCAGTAAACAAGAAGAGAAATGGAAGTGAGGAAAGTAAATAAAGTGCTAAAGTCAACAGTGAGTGAGACTAAAACAAACTTGTTACATTAGGTAAAATTGTTTTTCTTTATCCCTTGTGTTCTTTGGCAGAAATATTTTATGGTGGTTTGTGTTATTGCTCACTGAAATTGACAAATGCATCCGTCTGAAACTAGCAATGACACTTTTGCTGCACAGTGTGCCGCTTTGCGCCAGGTATAAGATAGGGTTGACAAACGCAAGTGTGTTAGATTGCCTCTGCTCAAAGAAAACATTTCTGAAATCATTTCACCTGAAGATGGAATACCTTGGGGTTTTTTTCCCCCTGTATCTGTCTGAACCACTTTATATTTAGCAGGACTTCTTGATTCCTTAGTTTATTTTACTTTATTTCGATCATTTTACAACTTATATAACTCAACTACACACAAGAAAAACAAATAAATTAATAAATAAATAATAGATAACATTCATAAGCTATTCATTTTGAAGCAGTGACAAACCAAAGCAAGTTTGCTGACTGAAAAGCCGCAGGCTGAGGCCTTAGCTTAGTTCCTCTACAACCAAGTAATCATGAGATTCATCATTAAAATAAATATACATTTATATTGATTAGAGCAGCTGTAAGTAAAGGACCTGAACACTTCCACCTACGCCACTGCTGGCTATTAAGTTTTTGAATCCCTCAGGTAAATGTATTGTTTGTGGACTTTGAACTGTGCCCGTCAGTGCACTCTTTGATTCTGT
Source organism: Epinephelus awoara (assembly GCA_035609425.1). Lineage (NCBI taxonomy): Eukaryota > Metazoa > Chordata > Actinopteri > Perciformes > Serranidae > Epinephelus > Epinephelus awoara. Next base: position 29,961,260 of record CM069297.1, read on the forward strand.
CTCACTAGTGGAAGCCAATCAAAACAAAACCCTGGCTCCAAATCAAACAGAATGTTACGTTACTGCATAAAAGTTTAATAGCAGTCAGGTGTGAGGACTACAAAAGACAAAGATTAAAAGACACAGCTGCTGTCGTTCAGTTTAGAAAATAATGCTAAGATAAGTTACGGCACTGTATTTCTATTCAAATATGCATGTGTGCAGGCAAATGCTGTTTTTAGCTCTGCATCTCTTCGCTCAGTTAAAAGTTAATATAAGACTGAGGAGCTGATTGTTGATTAAGTGACCTTTATCTAGCTCGGCTGTTTTTTTACACATTTATTCAACGTACATGATTTATGAGTAAAATATTAAGCAAATACAGGTCACAGAGAGGTGACACAAAAGTCAATCATTGGTTTTATCTTTAAGTGTCATGTTAGCCCGTTGATTCTCATGTTACGTCCTGGCACACTGCCCTCTACGACCGTCCTCACCCTTGGGTAGGAATTAGCCTTCAGCAGGGCAACAGCTAACCACATCTTCCTGTGATAACATCGACACCGTGCTGCTCTGCTGTCTTATAAAAAAGCTACATTACAGATTCGAGAGAGGCCATTAGTGTAAAAGCCAGAATTTTCTATGAAGCCAACCCCCCCCCACTCTCCCTCACCCCCCCACAGAGACACGCTGGCACTAAAAAGAGAGCCTGAGACAAAGATAATGAGTGACGAGGGAGACTGGTGCTGGATTTTATAGGCCAGGCCGACTCACTTTGATGTGGAACTCCATTTTGGTGATGAGCAGTTTGAGGTAGATGCTGCACAGCTTCCCATAGCCTTCACTCAGGTGACCCTGGGGGAGACAGAGAGAAAAGGGGGGAGGAAGAGGGACGTTAAGAGGAAGAGGAGAGACACGATCAAAGGTGTAGAGTAATCTTTTCTACTCCTGGAGTATGAGCAGGTTTTTGCCGGTTAAAGAAAACCGAGGAGGCAAATCATTTGGTGTTCTTGAGGAAATTTGTTGTGGCACTTTGGCTGAAGGCAGCACACAAAAAACATGAAAAGACTGAGCGGAGAGCGGCCATTTTCAAGCTGCGGGGCTGAATTATACCACGGCAGAATCTTCCAGTTCACTTCACTCTGTGTGGAAACGTCTCAGAGTGTGGACAAAGTTGAATAAGAGCAGCTATTTGGCCAATTTGATTCTCACTTCCTTTTTCCTTGAGCCTGAGAGTGCGGGTGGTGATGACACAACAGGAAAGAGAGGGCACCACCCTGGTCACAGGGACAAAACTTCCTGTATCCTCCTCGCCTAGTGACATCAGCAAAAACTGAGTAATAAAAACAACATCCAGTACTACAGAGCAGAGCAGGCTCTCTACCCAAATGTTGCCCAAGACATAACTAAGGAGTGACTGTTCAGATTCTGTGGCTTAATGGAGTTCAGTCTATACAAGTTTACACAATAAATCTGGTGAAATACATCAGAGGTGTCTGCATCGATACCCTGAAGAGACCTGGATGAATCATCCAAACATAAACCACGTTCAATTTTTAGCACTGGCTCCTAAAAAACAGGTGAGAGCAGGATTCCCCACAGAGACACCAGCAGACTGGCTGATGTAATACGACTGTCAACATGGAGCTGGCAGGGAGTGTGTTGTGAGCTCTTGACAGTCACACTTGGCATGTTTTTACATGGCCTCGTCCATCACAGGCCACGATGTCTGTCACTACGACAGCAGCCGGCTGACTAGAAACAAATCGTGTAATCTGATGGCCGTAACAAGGAGGACAGTTGGTGTATGCGCTCTAATGATGCCAACAAACAAAAGACAAGCTTCTTTAACAAGTTAAACCCCCAGTGAATTGGCTTGGTTTCATTCAAAAACATGGGAAGCAGGCAATGAACAACGGAAGAAGTTACCCAAAAAATAAGCAATAAATAAATAAAGCAATTAGTAAAAAAAAATTAAAAAAAAAAAAGTAAAATAAATAAATAAATAAAATCAGAAAAAAATAGTAAAAAAAAATTAGAACAAATAGTAAAAAAGAAAGTTAAAAACAAAAAAAGTAAAAAAAAAAAAAAACAAGAAAATTAAAAACAAAAAATTATAATAAATAAATAAAAGACCCCCGCCCAAAAAAGTAAATTAAAAAAAAGGAAAAAAGAAAGAAAGGAAAGTTAAGTACAGACAAACAAACAACAAAATGACCTGGAAAAAAACTTAAAAATTATACTTATTCTGTCACATAATTTTAAATAGATAATAATAATGATAATCATAAATACAGCTTTGCTCTAGCATTGTTTTTAATCTATTATTACTAAAAAAATTTTTTTTTACAATTTATGGTACATTTTTTACTCAATGCATTTTACCCCATGTTTTTGAAAGAAATTGCCCTCATTAGCTCAGCTTTCAAAGGTTCAAATACTTTCAAAAGGCGTCTGAAAGCAGCACATGAGAAGCTATGTTGCTCCAGGTTTCAAAGGGTTAATCACAATTTTTCTTATTATTGAGGGTAAATCAACAAATGTTGCTGCTGCATGTTGCACTTTTGGACGCGCTTCAACTATGATGTCAGAAAAGGTGTTTTCCCACTGCTGTCAGAAATCCCGCCGGGACAGGTTTAATAAGATTTGTCGTTCATGACGACATTTTAACCGCTGCCAAATTAGGGACTCCCTAAAATCTTGGTATTTCATCTGGATGGGTGTGGTTTTGCAGGACGCAGCAGTGCATGCTCCAGCGAGTTCAGTGACTGTCCAAAACATCTCACCCTCCACTCTGAGTGCACATTCATACTTTATAAAATAACCTGCGTGCACATTTGTAAGAAAGCAGAAGCAGAATGATTTTGGTTTGATGAAAATGAGAAGTTGGACTGAGTGACAAAGTATGCGTCAGTTTTAACTCTAGAGCTTGGAAAACTAGACTAAATAATACACTCATACAATATGAGATTTGTTTGATGCATGTCAAGTATGAAGGCATACAGAATACACTATTCATGTTTTCCTATAATCTGTGTATATATACATGGAAACTAACAACCTGCCCATTTGGGTATCTATTGATGCCAGATACTACATTAATATTAGAGTACAGAGCCCACATTGGTGTTTACACCACAAAAGATATGTGGTCAAATACGTCCCCGATCATCTCAGCATGTGGTTTGAATGATTGGATCACAACACGTCTTGGTGGTCGTTTACACTTGTATTTAGTGCTGTCCACTTGTGATTGGGTCACTCAAGACGCACCAGGTGTAAAAAGGCTCCTATATTTTAGCACTATTTGGTTGAACATATATTCAAGTATGACTTTATGATGGTCGAGACTTTAACATCAGTCAGGCAAAAGTCATTTGAAAATCTTCAGGGAAGACACAGATGCATCTGCATATCGTAAATCAATAATTGGAAAACAAAATCACCTCTGTTGAAGTTACAGTTTGGTGTGACGTCCCCTGTAGGTTTTAATCTTGAGGTTAAGCCAAAGATTAGGCTCATAACCAACTTTTTAAGTTACAGTTTTGCTATCTTACATACACAATGTGAGCTGATAAGAATGCACATCAGGCACACAACACTCTATGTGCAGCAGGACATGAAGCACTGTCCTTGAAATACCAAGATTTTAGGGAGTCTCCCCAAATTGCAGGAACTGTTTCAGTAATAAATGATGATATGCTGCAGGAAAATCATGAGATCTTCATCACTGGTGGCCTTAGCATTATTATTTATATGAATGGAATGACTATTTTATGAATAACTTATGCAACACAAACTCAGTCACTTATGTATCCATGTCTTATCTGTTACTATTCAAAATACACCAGTGGATAAAAACAACTATGGCATCATCGTCCTTGTGTTAAAACAATAATGTCCTTGTCCTTACCCACATCCTGCTCATATCAGTTAAATCAGCCTTGTTCCTCATGGAGTCCTTTATCACCTAAAGGGACGGCACAAAGAGGAAATAAAGAGTTAATAAGGAGGACTCCTCAGGTATAATTAACTAAACGTAGATGAGGTGTGACATATGATAAAGGATGAATCATTGGCAAAAATCATCTGTGAAAGACGGGCTTTCAACACAAGAGATATGGTCATCTATACGTACATTCGGATGGCCGTCCCTCAGCAGCTTGTGGAAGACGTGGCAGAACTTCCAGCAGAGCACCGCGTTGCTGGAGAGAGGGAGCCGGTTGACCGCCGCCCAGAAAGTGTGGGCGCCTTTCTCATGATGGGTCCCCAAGATGCAGGGTGACAGGCTGGTCAAGGATCACTGGATTATAATAGGGCATGACATTTCTTTGTGTGACATCAGTCTGGCTCCTGATAAATGTTACATTCTGTCATCTTGTCTTTTTTTACTGGACTCAAATGGCCAAAAATTGTTGTTTCTCTTGGTGCAAAAAGTCTTCTCACAACATTGCCAGCCCAGACAACATTTTGGTAATCAAAAATGAGCTGATGATGTGCAAGAGTCTGTACCCGTAACTAAAACAAATATGATTAACGAGCTAAAAGCCAAATTGCATGCTTCTTTAATATTCACAATAAACACAAAGCATTTCCCAAATCTCTTTTTGAAAAGTTAAAAACCAAAAATAATGAGCCCTAGATATTTTGTATTTAGTTCCTCGTCTCCCCGGGACTCTGCCGACTCCAAACAGCGCTCCTCTCTGTCAGTGCAGCTTTGTGTTTTGTCTCACACATGACTAAATTAGCTCTGCAGCACGACCACATGTAGATGACGGGGTTACACTAAGTTTGTTGTTTTGATCTTGCACTAACGTAACCCTGCAGCCGCGGAGGAACAGCTCCACACACAAACAGGGAAATCGGGATAAACACACTTCTTCTCCACACACACACATACACAGTCACACACACAGAGACAATATGAGGATATTCCTGGCATGCTTCTCTTTGACAGCGACCTCCTGTGTGTTGATGGCCTTATTGATGCTGACAGCCTGTGAAGAGGAGGGAAGGAAGGGCAGAGGAGAACAGAGAGAAACGGAGAACACAAATCAGCTTTTTTCAGCTTGCAGGGAAAAAATGCATTCGCAAAGTGTTTCATTTTAAAACTTGACACCCTTCCACCTTTCGGAAAGTTGCTTTTTCCTTCGCTAACCACCTGGGGAACTGGAAGCTGCAGCGTTTTATAGTAAAGGGTGACTGACCCATTTTCTGCGGCGTTAGTATTCAAGGCGGCAGCAGAGAGGCCTGAGTGCTTTTGAGGGGTTCTGCAGAATCAAACATCTGTCTCATCAAGCGACACCTATGCCAACACATCTCTCTCTACGTGTCCCACCTGCAGAACAGTCACTAACTTCAATCAGGGGGAAGCGACAGAGCACGATAAAGGGAAACTTAGCACTGGTATTTTTCAATCTTTGTGTCTAAAGCCTCTTTTACAGATTGCCTGTTCAACGTGGACATGTCTCTCTGTTATTCTACCTGTTCTATATAAAAGGTACAATCAAGGAAAGCAGAACAGAGTTGTCTTGCCTTGAAGCCGGCAGCAGAAGTAGCAACAGTGCTGAATCAATGTCTGTGTAAAAGGGACAGCCAGCAGGACGAGACCATGGATGAGACATGAGTGATGTTTTGAAGACATGTTATGTGTGCGACCAATCGCTGGGAGATTTAAAGCAGTTTAGCAGTTAGCAGCTAACTCAAAGACTATAAACAGCCGCCAAAAATGTTCGCAGACTGGGAAAACAATGAGGCCTGGGAGCTTTCTACCCTCTAAGCAGAGGATTAGATCAGCTACCATATAACAAGGGGTGGTAAATGATTGTTACTGCCATGACATGCCACTGTTATCGTTTCAAAAGTGCTGCTGATACATATATGTCACCCTAGAGGCACAAACTCTTGTGGTGTGCGATCACACTGGGCAACATTATGCCCCTTTTGTTTCTTCCGTAAAAATTGAGGGCGGCAGATGCGGTTTCACAGAAGTCTCTCTCAAGAAGTCACGTCAGACCATGACATTGAAAACCTTTTAGATTACACTAAGCTACTCTTTCTGTCCTCCAACAAAGCAAACTCTTCCCAGCACTCCTCTCTCCAACTCTCACTAACCTTTCCACCATTGTTTTCCTTTACCACCTCACCTCTCGTGAGATTTCAGAACAAGACTTTTCCTTGAGCGTTGCACACCATCACAAACAGATCGGATCGAGCGAAAGGTAAAGCAAAACATTTTATTTCTCTGAAGGGTAATTTCCATAATACTTCCAGTAATAATCTGAGCCTGTCAGTGGCAAAAACAAGCACCTTTAGTGGATGTACAGTGACGTTGTCAAATACCTCGTGTGGTTACATTGCAGCCTGTTTCGCAGCAGCCGGCTGCAGCTTCTTGCTCAATACTAGACCACTTTCAAAACATGTTGTCTCCATTAGTCAATGACACAAAAAACCTGAGGAAAAGGTATAAGGTATAAGGGAATGTATATGCAAGAGGGCAGGGGGTCAAAATAGTGTTTTTGGTTCCTCTTCTTATACTCCCACAAAGAGCACATCGTGTATCTGTCTGAATCATACGCTTTGGGAGCATAAAATAGGAGAGAAGAGAAACAATCATGTACAGTGTCTCTATAGAGAGCGTGTGGACACAAAGTAATCACTGAAACAAACCATTTCCAAGCCAGAAGCCTGTTTTCACATTTGCGAGGAACGAGTTAGGACTGTAAGCAGGCAGACTAAATGAGACAGCACCAACAGTTACTCACGTGTGGATGATCAGGGGAGTATCTGTCTGTGCTGTGAAATCTACAGAGGAATGTGGGCCAGGCTAAAAATGAACCCCCTCCAACTTCAGCTCAAATTGAAGTATCATCTCACTCCTCTTACAGAATCACTTAAGAGTTTTGAGTTATATTTGCCTCCTGCAGACACAGTGAAGGATCCATACAGATATATACACAGTTAGAAAGCAACCATGACTATTACAAAGTTGTTATGGCAATGTTTTGTATCAACAGGCTGAAATACAGAGCAGCAGTAGTTCTCATGGCAGTGTTGGCTGCTGCAGAGTCAGTGTTGACAGTGATTTCTCTCAGTAAGCTTTAGTGACAGCTGCTGGTGACAAATCACAGATGTTTTATTCATTTGATGGAAGACAGGAAAACTGTCTGGCATTACATATCATAAAAAATACAAGACTCAAAGAGCCATGGTAGCACAAGCAGCAACTTCTGGAGCTGAAAAATGAAGTCAACGTGGAAGTAAAAAATACTGCAGTTCATCGAATGGCCACTTGAGGCTGACTCCAAAAATGAGTCAATCCATATAGACCCCCATGATGAACTGTCAGACTGCTGAAGTACTGAACTCGGGTTTCAAAACAGGAGTCCACAAACCAATGGGTAACGCCTTGGTAGCTACGTCTATTATTTTATACAGTCCAGGTTTTACTAGAGTTGTACCGATACTGATACCAGTATCGGAAATGCCGCCGACACTGCCTAAAATGCGGTATCGGCAAGTACAGCCTATGACCAATCCGATACACGTAATGCCTCACGTCATTACACATACGCGCGCTACAGGCAAATGAATCAGAAATGGGTCAGAGTTTAAAAAGCATTCTACTGTAGCCTTTAAAATGTCTTTTTTACCAAATTGTGTGGCTGCACTTTAACCTGTGTCTTGATCTGTGTCAACACTGGATAATAATAATTTAAAAAAGTGTTATGGTATTCATTCTACTATTATGTATTTATTTATTAATATTTTAGGAGTTTTAGGAGTTGGGACATACAACAATTCATATCCCATCTATTTTTATTTTATGCGCTGGTATCGGATGGGTACTCGGTATCGGCAGATACCTAAGGTTCAGGGATCGGAATCAGTATCGGGAAGGAAAAAGTGCTATCGGTACATCTCTAGGTTTTACCACTCATTCATTTATTTGTGGCGGCCCGCAACGATTAAAACATCTGCTGCTACATTTCCATTTTCTGTTTTTGGAGGTGGTCCATTCACAAGGAGCACCACTGGAATATATACACACCATTTATTACTTTCTCCACAGACAGAGCAGCGCAACACCAGTTGCAGTGAAAGTGAAACTTAACCTTCAGTACGTTGCTTTGACTCACAAACAGCTGCTTGTCTCATCCGTCAATCTGATCTGATCACCTGTGATCGGACTGACTGATCAATTATCCACCTTGCAACTCAAAACTTCACAAACTGCTGCCAAAGGGAAAAAAGAAGCAACACAATCTCTGTGCCTAGTTGCCTTTTAGTACTAAACACAAAGTACAGCTGAGGTTGTTGCGAATGTCAATAGTTTTACTGGTTTTTAGTTATAAAGCAAAGAATTCAACACATTTAAACTCTGACCTGGGGATGGCACCAGAGGAAAAGTTAAAAGACTATTCCATCTATTTAGCACTGCAGTCTTACAACATCGTAATCTTTTTATACCATACTTTCTTCTTCCTTGTTAAAGCCTGGTGCCTACATATCCCACATATCCCTCTGTTTGGAGATTCAGGTGTGTCTTAATCCTAGCAGTGGCTAACGCAGACTTGAGCAAAGATAAGCAGGCTGCATTGGTCTGGTAAGTCGAGCTGCAATGATTAAGGTGAATCTATTAGTTATAAGTAAAAAAGTCAAAATTCTCTGATAGCAGCCTCTTAAATATGAATATTTTGTGGTTTCTTCTCTCCTCTGTGACAGTAAGCTGAATATCTTTGGGTTGTGGACAACTCACTTCATTCTAACCTCCAGACTTTTTTCTTTTCAAACTTGTAGTCTTCAGCCCCAGCTGACAATGACTCATATGATGTCACTTTCCTGCAGCTCTCTCTGGAGCCTTAAAAGGTTTTATAATATATTTGTTTTCACACATGTAATAGTAATCCTCAAGGGGATTTATCTGTTCAGTAGCTGTAAAGACATTCCACTAAAAACCACAACCATCAACCTCATGGAGGAAGTGGAATGAGAGTCAGTGAACCACCAAAGTGAGTAGGACTCATTCTCTGGGGACCATGAATATTTGCAAAAAAATTCATGGCAGTCAATCCAATGGTTGTTGCTATTTCAGTCTGGACCCACCGACAGACAGACTGTGCTGCTAGCATAGCTAAAAATCCTTCTTTTCTTTATGTCCCATCGAGGTTCTGTTAGGCAGCCAAACAGGAAAGCTGTATAACGAAATAAATGTGAAAAATGTTCCTGCTATAAGTTCCAGGCCCACATTGTTTGAGTTTAAGCTTTGAGTTTCAGATGCTTTTCAAAACAAGGTGTTCTGGAGCAGCATCTGGCCGACATGAGAGGAAAAACCAAACCAAGAAAATCATACATCTCAACCTCTCAACTCAAAACTCGCTCCCAAGAAAATGCTGAAGTTAAACCAAGTAAATCCAAGCATACATTTTTTCACTATGGTTTTGCGTTGTGATCATGAGCCCCAAGTGTGGTGTCTGGGGTCAGCGGAGGACTTGAGGCCTGTTTCATAATCTCACTTCCCACAGATGTCCCGAGTCTGCTCCTCCTCTTCCAGTATGCGAGCTGTCAGGACTGGAAGTTCACCGTGATGAATCATTGGAGGAGAAGGAGCGAGCCAGGAGGGGTGGGGAGAGAAGGAGGCAGGAATGAAGGAGAGAAGAGGAGGAACTTTGGAGCACTGGTAGCTATCAATGTCCCCAGGCCGAGACAAACACAACACACTCTGCTAAAATCATTAGCTGCATATCTGCACCAGAACATCTGCACTCTTCTGTGTCTTTCAATCTGCTACCAGCCAGGTGTCAGCGACTATTCTGACTCTAAAATGTCCACAGAATATTTTATTTATAGCTATAATCCCTTCAAATACACAGATTGAAAGAAAAAACTAAACTGGGATTACAGAAAAAAACAATCTGGTTCAAATTCAGCTCCCTTGTTGTCTGAACAACAGCAAACAATAGACTGCGTCCTCCACACATCACATCTGAATGACATATCGCCACCAGCTCAAGCAGGCCGGCAAACACGAGTTCTGTGTCCTAAGAAATCTAATTTACGAGTGAAGGAGGAGGAATGCGGAGCTGCTGTTTCAACATCATCCACCCGTATGCGCTGAGCTCGTAATCCTCCCGATGACGAGGAGACACCACAGCGTGTCGTAAACACGGCGACCGACCATGCTCCCCTCCTGTCATTAAACATGCACGATGCTGATTAAACATGAGCACTGCAGCTACAAGTGCAACACCTGTCCTGTTGCATCAGCAGCACAACCTGAGCCAAGACTCTAGCTGTGTGTGTGAGAGTGTGTGTGTGTCAGTACAGTAAAGGTCAAACACAGCAGGGCTTACACCGTCCTGTCCAGGCTGTGCAGAGGAGAGCTGAAATAAGGCTGCAGACTGCGGTCGAACCAACACTCTGTTTCCTCCAATCGTGACCACATGGGAAAGGTCACTGAGTTAAATTTGTGCATGTGTTTTTAAGATGTTACACTTCCTGTTTATGAAAACACTACACAGTTTGTCAACAAAAATCGCAAACCCTTTTATCTCATCTCCATAGCTGAAGAAGACATGAAACAACACTGCTGCAGTATGAGCGTTATGTACACAGACATGGAGGAGATGATCTTAAGTTACTGACAAAGCACAGGGAGCCTTTGTACAGTTTAATACTGAACATAAAGGGCAAATGATATTATCAGTGACACCACACACGTCCTTTATGAAAACCTAAAGCTAACGCTGTCAGGGCTGCATTCCAGATCGCCTGTATAAAACAACAGAAGTCAGTTTGGTTTTATTCCAGGAGCTGTAAGACTTGTAAACAGCAGTGGTTTCAGAGACAGTCTGATTATTTTATGAACACATCGACAAGTGCTCCTGAATTTTTTGTAGTTTTTAAACGTAATACGTTGTTAGTGTTGGACATTGCGTATTATAGGGACACATCAAATTGTTGGCTGCACATCGGTATTGGCCGATACTCGCCTTTTTGACTGCCATCGGCCTATCAGCAAATAAGAAGACATTCACTGATGACAGTGGCTGATGTTTTTCTGATGTGTCACATAAATTTTGCACAGGCTCAATAGCAGGGCTTGAGACTATCAGCGTCCCGTCATCCCGAAGACAAAACAAAATATGAATCAAACAGAGATCTTCTCCAGAACGCTATCAGGACAAGAAGACGCAGTAAACTCACAACTGGTACATCAGGAAACGCATCCTATTCTTCTGTGGACAAAAAATCTGTGTTGAAATCACAGGAGGAGAGCTAGTTAGCATTAGCTGTTAGCAGCTGGTGGCTGGAACCAACTGATGATTGAGATTGCACTGAGTTACTTTATGATGCATTCAAGGTCTTTGGGGGAAGGTAAATTGAAAAATTCTCATGATGCGTTCAATGTAATCTTGACACTCGAATAAAATCAGTTTGAAGAAGAAAATAATTCGTTTTTACAGTAATATAAAATAGATAATAGAGAGAACATTTTAAGATATATTAATTAAAAAGGCTTTAGAAGCAGTTTTTATAGATGTTTCTCATGTGAAAGGTTAAAGGTTATTTCATAACTTTGTATGATTGAATCTGTGTTCACACAAAGGTAGGGTAATTTCAGGTAATTTTGGCAGCGGAGGTTTTTATAATGAAGATTTCTTTGTTTCTCTGTCACAAAAAGGTGATTAAATAACAACAAAACAGAATAAACATCAACAACATCATTTTTATGGGTGTGACTGAATTTGTTTCCTGTGTTCGAACCTGCTTACCTCAAAAATAAAGCTTTTTGAACTAAACTGACCTAAATTAAAGACTTTACTCAAGGTCTACATGCTAGATTTTTCTATAACTGTCAACCTGATATGTGACCTAAATATGGAACTTGGACTATGAGATGTGGTTGAAAGCTACAGACAAAACTATTAAGTGGACCTTAAATTAAAATAGTTTTGTCATACTAGTATTCTGGGGTCAACATTTAACACTCTGTTGGTTAATCTGGTTAAACTGAGGTTTCCAAGCAAAAACTAGGGCTGGCTGTTGGTACTTGATACCTGAAAGGTAATGGTCGAACCCAGTACCAAGAAGTATCAAACCTTCTCCAGTCAAATGATACCTGCATTCAATCCTTGAACCAAGATCGTCAAGACGTCAACAGACAGCGACAAAATAGCCGGCATTTTTAAAACTCAGCAGACGAGGGTTAGCTCGTTCATAGCTTCCACCGCCATGTAAACGAAGACACACGCCAGAAACACAGCAACCATCATCAGCTCCTTCCGTAAGGGATAATGTATCAACTGTCACCGGCTCACTACAGAGGAAATCGCCTTGCTGTTTACAAATACTTTAGGGTAGAAAACCAAGATCTAAAATAACAAAAAAAAAACACTTGTTTAATGCAACATGCGCTTGGCCCACTGCCACAGCAGCTACCACTCATACAGCCTGTGGTGAAGTTCAGTGCGGTGAATTTGATATGGTTGGCAGTTCAATGTGCCGAGATGCCACAGTGGCATTTGAAAGCATGACTGTACTATACGTCTGTGGCGTCCGCTGGCATTTTACGCAGCTGACCACTTACATTCACATGCAGGGAAACGAATGAGGTAGTGAAAACAAGGTCTCAAATAAAGTACACCACTGGTATCAGTATCACTTTAAGGGTTCTGGTAACGTCAATTTCAAACACTACCCAGCCCAACATGAAACACTGCTGCCCTTCTTTCAATCAACATAGTTTCCATTAACCATTAATTACATGTTGTTTCGTTCTCACTGTTAATAAAAAAATACTATAAGTTTGTTGATGATGTGGAGGCCCACATTTAGTATGATGCAATTATTGCAACATACTTGCTTCATCTCCTTCACTTGCATCTAAAGCAAGCCAGAGCTTTTTCAATGAAGAGTTGTGCATTTCCCCCCCAGCACTGGCTCTGTATCAGAGGTCGTATTTCCAAAATTGAATTCAGTGCACGACTGAAACATTTTGTTTACACTCCGGTCACATCTGCCTTGCATTTGCAAAAAACAAAAAAAAAAAAGGAAGGAAGTTACTTTTGTGTCATTTCCTGTCACTTTCCTGCTTCTTAATCTGCCCAATAAATAAAACTTTATCTTGTGTTGTCATCCGTCTCAAGGGTCTCACAGTAAAAGCGACACTAGGCTTTAGCTAAAACGTTTTTATGATTGATATCAGTTGTGAATGTCACATTTAAAAAGCAAGAAGAACAATTTTCAACACTTTTTTCGGATGTCGTGTCATCTCAGCTCATTTTACTTCCCCTTTCCTGTCTGTCACTCACACCCAAAAATCATGGGATGATTGAGAAACTCCCAGTGCAACTGGTTCCCACATGAGGATGACCCAATTAGCCCACAGTGAGACTTTGTACTTTGTGTTTGGGTTGAATGAGAGTGCCAGCTGCCTGGGACTCCTGGCATTGGCTGCTGGCACTGATGCATCAATGACCTATTAGCTCCTCGCAGTGCGGCCATACAGACCAGCTGACGGAGTGAAACGATGAGAAATTAAATCAGAGGTGAGAAGCAGGTGATTATGAGGATGACGAGCAAAGATCAGCCCTGAGGGAGTCCTCCTTAAATCTGAAACATACGCCAATGCATCCACAGGGAGCCAGCTTCGACTCTTTTCATCCTTCTCTCATTCTCTACACTATACCAAACAGTTATAACCAGGATTCAATCGATTACTCGCCAGCTCAACACAAACTCCTCTCTGCATCTTGGTATCTACAGAAACATCTTTTTTCTCTCCACAGCTTTGCTTTCGAACAAAGTCTTATTGATACAGTGTTGAAAGCATGTTAAGTTAAGCCTGGCAAGCCCCAATCGGCCCTTCTGTAGAAAGCAGCATTGATATGCTGATCGTAGCCTGGCTGTGTCCACTGAAGGGTCAGTGCACAGAGGGCCCAGAGAGAGGAAGCATCTTCTGCCTGCTAAATGAAACAGCCCTCGCTCATTGACTCACATCCCCACCCTGACTCCTCGGACCGATTCGCAAGAGCATGTGACTAATGCATGCCTCAGCAATTCGATTTCCATGTTAGTCGTGGAGATATGTCATCGTATCATGGTCGCTCTGTGATGGTAGCAGAGAAAAGACAGCGCTCTTGGTTATTTTTGTCTCTGCTGTGGCACATTTTATGTCAGCATTAATGATGAGACGAACCCGCAGCCAGTGTTCAATCATGAGAAAATGACTGTGGAAAACCTCACCAGAGCCAAATGAAAGGGGGCAGAGTAAATTCAGAAACACTTGCTCTCAGTGGATTAGATTCTCATGGTCAGAGGCGGAGGAGGTATGTGCGACCCTGATGATTTAGTATGGGAGTGGAGTGAATAATGTGAGTTACAGTACTGTGATTATATGACCCAAGTCATTTAAGGCTAGAGGGAGGAGGACACAGAGCCGAGAGCTCCCATGATAGACTGTGAAACCTTTTTAGGTTCACATATTTATCAGATCATCACTTCTGCTCTTGTCTCTATCTTCTTATAAAGATAGAGAGACTCAGTCCAAGCTGGGTATTTAATCATAAAGAGTTAGGTGCTGCACTTTGTACATTTTTCTCCAATGTTTTTCCTAGATTTCCTTTTCTTAATTCATCTTACATTTTTGTGATTTGTTGAATCTGTGGGGCTTCGAAACAGACAAGTTATTTGGAGGTGGCTTTGGCTCAGGAGGTAGAGCGGGGCATCCATGAATCACAAATCGGGAGATTAGTGGTTCAATCCCCAGCTCTTCCTGTCTACATGTCTAAGTATCCTTGTGCAAGATACTGAACCCCAAACTGCTCCCGATGGCTGCTCCATTAGAGTTTGAGTGTGTTTAAACTGGGGAGCAATTGGCACCTTGTAGCCTCGGCCACCAGTGTGTGAATGTGGCATGTAGTGTTAAAGCGCTTTGAGTGATTGGTAGACTAGAAAGGTGCTATTAAGCGCAGATCCATTTACCAGGTCTACATTTCCTTGGCCGCTAAGAAATGGTGAAGGGCATTATTTTGGGAGGCAATTCTTTCAAATGTCTTCACCCACACTGCCCAAAAAGAGAAAGCAAAACAAAGTTAGTTAGTTAGCTGCAGCCTTTATGTAGCCTAGACCTTTGGAGCTACACATGTGAAATGTTCTTCCAAAGTGTACTTGGCAGAATAAGCACAGGAATGCACAGAAGCTTCACAAACAAACAAGGGAAAAAAAGGACATGAAGTGCAGTACCTACAACCCTTAAACACATTAGTAAACTCCATCATAGCATATGTCCAAATTTAAACCTACAGGATGTTTATCCAGTGCTTTATTTGATCCCTGACATATTCTTTTGCGAAGCACTTGCCCTCATGAAGACCTAGAGACTGCAAGTAAACACTTGCATCAGACCCAAGAGTCTTAGTTATCCTACATATGACATTTGTAAACTCACCAAACCCAACTGGTGATAAGGACATGCAAGTGTACTTCAGAGGTACCTGACTTCCTATCTACATCAGTCAATAAATTATTTCAATTCTGTGTTTTGTTGCAACAGAGAGCCAACAAAACCCCACTTTTACAAAGGGTGCATGATAATAATGGCAGGTCCACCATTCAAGTCGGTTTAAGTAGCATGAATTTTACAGTTTTGTTTGAAAATGCTGCAAAAAATAAATATAGCTTCTTCTTCATGTAACCTTAGTTGAGGTAGTTTTGTTATTTTGCCAATGAGTGTGTATATCAGCATCTCCCAGTGGGCCATCACGATAAGAGTAGAGATTATAATATGTTAATTCAACCACAGGAAGGACACGATGTTCTCTACAGTTAAAAATATGTGCATATATATCTCTATCTGCATCGGCAACTGGCCAAAATGAGTTCCAATATCATGCTTCCCTACTTTTCACACTATTTTTGTGGAGTAAATAAATGGTGGTTTGGATGCCCCGTCACGGCAGCAGGTGGTAAAACTGCTGCTGCTGAGACTTGTCCACCCACTGTAGTGTACAGGGGGATGATATAAAACTAAGGGACAGAGGGAGGAATGAAAAAAGGAAACAAGTGCGGCTGTCTGTGAATGCAGCAGCACTGTAATGCTGAGGTGCAGCGGTGGAGGCATGGTCATTGTGGCTGACGCACTCGGGTTGGAGGTAGCGGTGGCGTTGGTGGGGAGAAGGGTACAGGCGCTCAGTCAGGCTTCCTGTCTTGGCACACCCTGCATTGCCCATTTCCTGCCTGCCTGATGAAAAATGCCCAGCTCCCCCTCTCCTTAGCTGCCCCTGCTCAGTCGACCCAGACAGCGCCTGAGACAGTCAGTCAAGCTGAACACTTCATTCCTTTGACCCTCTCACGTTTCCTGCCAGACTCCTCCAGGTGTCTTTCAAGGAAAACCTCGCTTCATAACAACTCGGGTCTTAAATTAGTAGCTCTGGCTATCAACTGAAAATAAGTGTGCATGCCAAAGTCACTGAATGAGATCTGGAAACAAGGTGAC
The DNA here is from genome assembly GCA_035609425.1 of Epinephelus awoara. Lineage (NCBI taxonomy): Eukaryota > Metazoa > Chordata > Actinopteri > Perciformes > Serranidae > Epinephelus > Epinephelus awoara. The sequence continues at coordinate 29,977,737 of CM069297.1, forward strand.
ACTGCTTACAACAAATAATAAACATCTAAACACCTTCACCTGGATGTAAAACTGAAGGTTAGCAGTGGTGGTCTCATGATATAGTTAACAAGCCAAGTTAGCCCTCCGTGATGATGCTTATGACAGATTGGAAATGTGAAACACTTTTTTCTGACACCAGGTATCAAACAAAAGCCAGGAACTGTGTGGTATTTAGTTACTGTGAGCTGTGAAAAAAACACTCGAAGAAGAATCACAGTCAACCTAGGGGTCGCCAAATGATCGCCAAATTTTTGACTGTTTTTGACTGAATTTCTTGTTCCAAATTGTAAAAATAAGACCCAAATTGTAATAAACAATGGTTTCTATAAACAATAACAAATCAAAGCACAGACTCTGAGCCTGCTATTACTCCCTAATTAACACACAGCTCTTTCAATATGTGGACACTTACAAACAACTTGTAACATAGGTTAATAAACCTGCATTTAACTGAACTTAGCAAACAGCCAAACAGTCAAAGCAGCTCTCGCACACTGTTTAAAATCTAGTCTGCACTGAGTTTGAGAAAGACTGAAAATAAAAAGTAGATATAAAAAGAAGTAGCCACCTTAATATTAATAACCATATTTTCACTGGCCTCCACGCTGCTTTCTACTGTTCACTCAACTGTTTCCTAAGCTGTCCGTGATGTCAAACGTGACATTCCCAAAATTAATAAAAAACAAACAAACAAAAAACAAAACAAGAATGGCATATTTGTTGACTGCAGCGCTGTGTATATGGCTCTGGGCTACTCGTCAATGGGAAAGTCTATCGCCTATATTTAATGGGTTTTCCCATGTTTAAAAAAACCTGCATAAATGTGCTAACATTGGTGGAAAAGGGTATAAGCCTATCAGAGCTATTTCAATTTAAAAAAAAACACATGCTTACTGCTGCTGCTGGAAACAGTGCCTTTGAGCACGAACCAAAACAGCAAAGTTCTGGAGCCTAAAACCAAAACAATGTGCTGAAAGACGCCAAAATGCTCCATGAGACCTAGACACACCAAACCGACTTCAGAGCACTAGTGGCGATGAAGGCCTTAGACTTACTGGGTCCCCTGATGTTGCCGTGTCTTGGCCAAAAAGTTGCACATGTACACACGGCCAAGACTACAGCTAATGGCCAACCAGCTCATCAACTGCACAAACGTCTTGACGCTAGCTAGCCAATTAGCACGTTAACAACCTTATCCATTGCTGAAAGAATAAAGCATATTTACTGTGCGCCAGTGAACAAAACCATCAGGAAATGTTTCTGCTAAAGAGTTCAATGGCTGAAGAAAAAAATCTGACCTTGTGCAGCAGCTTTGTTTTGGACTTACTCCCTTTTGACTTTAGCGGTTTGTTTACTTTCCTCACTTCCGTTTTTCTTCTCATGCACCGAGCTGAATTACCAATAAGAGTGACTTCATTCACTGATATGCTCTGCTTTCGCTGACTCAACATGCTGAATCAGCCAAAAAAAAAGAGCCAACTAGGGTGACAGTTACTGACCAACGGCCCAACATTGACCAACGGCTGACTGTCAGCTTGGTGTGCGCGTGGTAATTTGATCTAATTGTTACTATGAAAACAGATAATAACAGATTCAGATTTTCCTGATTCAGTTCAAGGTTTGTTCACACCACAAACTACTTGGTTTTGATCCTGTGTGTGAATTTATCTGCAATTCATACGACTCAACAATGACCAAATGGACCTTTAATCTCAGTATTTGTTGTGCACTTGAATGGTACCAGGGCCAGGCTAAAGAAAAGTTTGACCACCTAAAAATACATGCACATTTCCCTGAAACTCCTCATGATTCATGATGCATGACCAGAAATACGCCATGAAACTAAAAGCTGGCCTCACGGTGTGTTTCCCACAAACACACATCCTTCTTCACCATGAAATAGCATTTTTTACAAACATATTCAAAAATCAAACAATAAATGGAAAAGCGCTGTCGGACCAAACATTTTTCCAGAAGTAACTCCACCCGATTCCAAAGGTCACTCCTCTGAACAGAGCCTTCTGTGTTGCTTGTTTAAGGACCATTTTACGTGTTGGATTTGACATGAACATCCGCTCTCATACAACAGTCACTCCGCACCTCTTGAAAAGGGAGCCTGGCTGGCACAGAGGAGAGGGCGCCGAGTCGTTTTTAGAGTGGCTATTTTTCCTGCGTACATGAATGCACACAGGGAGGAGGAAAATCACAACTACAGGGCTCAATCGAGGGAAGTGAGGCAGTCTGCAAATTGATCTGCACCATTATCAACGGTGGCCAGAATCTGCATTGCAATTAATAATTCTGCTCATAAATGATGGCGAAACCGCCCATCTATGTTGCCTCAGCATCTATCAGCCTAATCAGGAAGGCCGACGGGCTGAAGTGACTCTCAGACTGTAACTGGGAGCTTGTTTTCCACCGAATGCACTGAGCATCTTCCATTCCATTAATAACAGAGCATTTGGTGATGCAGATAAGCCCAGTGGGATGACGCCGTCTCTAAAGAGCCCATTAGAAAGCATGAAAACATAGAGCTTCAGGGTATTTTTAATGTGTGACCTCAGAGCAACAGGCTTCTGTTCCTGGGGCCAGAGGTGGAGGGCAGCAGCTGGTTAAAGACACACACACAGATGCTAAAGGCCAGGCTGCTGCATAATTAAACTCTCCGGCCCACACCCCCATGTCAGGTTTATGAGCCTCTCTTAATAGGAAGGCTTTCTGCAGCCTCGTGTGAAGGAGCCTTGGCTCCAAAGCTCGACTTCCTGCAGGACCGGTGATGTCATGACGGCGCATTATAAAAGGAACATCTGTGCAGCTCAGTGAGGCTCCTCAGCCCACTCGCTCATTACTCCCCAACACTGAACACGCATGAACATCACAGAGTTTGCCTGTGTGGGTGTGTTTTCCTGAAGGACTTGATGATGGCTTATGTTGTGATCTGACACCAATTAAACCGTCCCACAGCAGTCAAACTCCTGCAGCAGACGGACTGTTGTCAGTGGTTTCTAAGCACCGCAGTCTGTTTGACTGATAACTGCCAGCTCGATTTGTTATGTAAGTTCGAGGCATCTTTTGATGTGCATCGTTAGAGACGATACTGATGTTATGTGGAGGCAAAATAGGTGTGAAAATCTGGTATGAGACAGTTCACTCGTCTGTACATTTATGTGCTTTGAAATTTAATTTATCAGAGTCAAAATAATAATAAAGATGTCTGATATTGCCCTGTTACATAATAAATGATTTGTTGATGACAAATGTTACACCATAGACAGCACACATCCAAAAGAAAGCTACGAACACTGCGGAAACAGCGCTGAGAAAACGCATGTATAGCAAAGCGAAATGCCAAGCGGCAAGCTCAACACTTTTCTACAATAGTACATTAGCTTGAAGTGGTGTTGTCATGATACCAGAATCTTTAACTTCAATACAATACCTTGCAAAGTTTCAATATTCGATACCATCTTCAACACAACAGGTGAAAACTGACATTGAGGGCATACAAGTTAAAATTTCTATTAAACAATAAATATAACAAGGCTACAACATCACGACAACTTTTCTTTTCTTGGTTAGTAGCAGAGAACAGCGGAATGACTGTAGTGAACATTAACAATAAAGCCTGTTTCACACATGCACAGCAAACCTGAAATTATCTGGACACCATCAGGAGGAGCTGGACGTGAGAATGCAAATGTCCAAATCAGTTGTATCGGACACTTAACAGACTTTAGACTGACAGCTTAGTACAAAGTCCATATAATGTCTGATTCAGCCTGTGTCTGAACACAGCAGGTAATTGTCCAGAGAATGAAATCAAGCCAGTGGGCGTGTTGATAAAGTTTCTATCATGCAGCTCACGCAAAACTAGAAGAAAACAAACATCCCAGGTTCAAAAAGCAGGGTAATTTACGCAAAGACGGTGACAAAAATGTCAAACTCAAGAGACGACAAGCTTCGGGAATTTCTGTCGGTAAAGGCCGAAGCCGAAATCATCAGACAAATTTAAAAAAACAAACCAGCTAGGTGACTGCAGAGTAGTCCTTGTCGTGTCCTGCCCCCTGCGCGCTCTACCCAGGCGCCACCGCTCTCCTAAACCAGAGTATTTCCAGTAGGTGAGGACACTTCGGACAGACGAACTCCTGTTGTGTGCTACATGTGTAAAAGGAAACTCCAGAGAATGTCCGGACCTGATTTTCTGGACAGAGTTTATTTGAGAAAACGTGCAGCTGGTACCACATTGACAAAACTAGCTTGCAGTGCATGTAGGCTATTTATTGACAGATTGTCATTTTTTGACATTTACATAAACTTGTTTCAACTTGAAGTGACACTGTGACAATCAGTATCAGCGTAATAATGCAAGAAGGCACCCCTCTGACTTAGCAGTCTAAAGATGCCTAAAATGTGATCGCAACATGCCTTGTTCAACTTCAGCAGTGGACTTTTATTGCTTCTCTTTTTCCTGATGTTTCAGAAACAACTGACACTTGGAAACAGTGTAGTGTTCGTAAGAAATCAGGATTGTTTCAGACTCCTACAGTAGGCCTTCAGCGGTAAACTCCACAACCGGGGCTACAGTGGGGAAATGAAAATACACGACACTAAAAATGACGGTTAATCTGATCATTATAAAAATATCATGCAACTCATGCAAAACATGTAAATCCGTCATGCAATCAAGTTCCTCAAATCTCTTGAAAGCAACAAGCATTTGGCCTAACTTGAACGCAGTGTGGGAATGTAGACTCTCGCATGTATCTGGACTTTGTTTTCATACCACTGTGTCTCACTACATGCCAAGCAGCCTAAACATAGTGGCAGAAAGAAGAAGGCAATCAACCAAGGAGAACAGCCTTGGGGAGTTTTGTTCTATCCACGATACTTAACGGTTTCCCAATAACATCAAGAGGTTTCACTCAAATAACCTGCAAAGTGCAACTAAATGGAGATCCACAGGAAGAGATTTTCCATCACTACACCCACGCCATGTCTGCGCTAGGTGCCCCGACTGACTTCATGTGGGCAGCTGGGATTTATTTCAGAGATCACAGAGTGCTTTTCCTGTTCCAGTTACCAAAGAAACTGTCTGTACCTCTTCATATAGTTGCGGCTGTGAATGTGTACCATTTATTTGTTTCTCTGAATACTTCCTTCAATACAAACTCCTCAGAGTCTCCCTAAGCTGGGGATCACTGGAAAGAGGACTCTGGGTGAGCTTTTATCACCAACCCTCCCCCACACCTACTATACAAGGGCTAAAAGTACACCCATCCATCCATGTTGGCAGTGAAAGGCCGGTCTTGTTGCTTTGGCTTATGTGCACCTGCTCCAGTACACGTTAGCCTGCCTGTTAGCCTCTGTCGCATCATTCACAGCACGCCGAGCCAAAAAGGAAATAAATGCGCTCAAGATTTGACTTTGTTTCGACTTCACACTCCATTTAATATTCGTCTTTACTGTTTAAACCCGATAAACCGCCTCGCCTGACTTTAACTTCACACCTAGTGTTGCTTTAATGTGTGATAGTTGCACAAAGACACGCTCTGTCTTTAAGGTTTCTCTCCAACAGACATCAATACATGTGCAATTGACATTCATGGCACATTTGAGCTGTGCTTTGCTGAACTTTTTTTTCCACTAACCTGCAGCTGGAGACTGAGCCATGTGAAAGGAACAACGCTCTGGGCAACAGAGGAGCACATCTCAGACATTTTCATGTCTTGGACCCCAAAATAGACTCAGTTAAAGCTGCAAATGCCCTGTCCACAACACAGAGTTTTGATTGTTGCCGTTTCACCAGACATAGTGCAGTGGAAGTTAAGAGAAACCTGGGATCACAGTGTTTTATTCTGGTTATTTCCACAATAAATGTCCCAGTTATCTGGGACCCCTTCAAGGACCCTGCGCCGCAGACTGCAGCTCAGACCTTCATGCCTTCCTCCCCACATTAAAAACAAAGTTCCCACGGTCACATTTAGCTGCAGTAATCGCCAGACAACAACAACAACAAGTCCCTGCTTGCATGAAGCATAACTTGCATGTAATCGCGCAAACAGCCCATGTGTGTGTGTGTTAGTGTGTGTGCAGCAACAGGACTTCTTGGACACCACCCCCACCTCCAAAAAAAACCCCACGCACAGCCTCGGTGTTATGTGTTGCTGTTGATTATTTCTCTAAAGAAAGCAGCTGTTAAGCACTTACGATTTTGCTGAGATCCATGATCGTGCCCCAGAAACGGTGTGTGAGGATCCTCGGAGCCGGAGAGAGGAGGTCCGCTGGATCCTACCGCGGAGTAATTAGTAACGGGAAAGCGATTGAGGCAACAAATGCATTTGAGAGGAGAAGAAGGGGGGAGGTGGAGCGGGCCGTTAGCTCAACATGTGTCCCGATTTGGTATTAAAATGCTCCCCTATCCTTCCTTCCTTGCTTCCTTCCTTCCGCGTCCCGTCTCCCTTTTCTCTGCGAGCCCTGCGTGCTCCCTTATCAGCGAGGACTTCCAGCATCCGACCGCCGAGGAGCGGAGGCTGTCCGGGGGGAGACACAGGAGGACTACCGCTGATAATACCCGCTCATTTCAGCTGCACATTAACATCCCACCCTGTTCCTGTGTATCTGCCAACATAGCGGCTAAGACCAGGACAGTAGGCTACCTTTATTTTGCAAATAGCCCGCTCTCTTGTTAGACAATAGTAGCATGGAGCCTGCGGAGAGGGATGGCTTAAACCCGGTGGTTCCCAAGCTGCGGCCCGGGGACCGAGGGGGGTCCTGTGGGAGGGGAGGGGAGGTCCAGGAAATGAGACAACAGCTGCATTTACACTGATGCTCCTTCTATTAGGAAGAAGAGGGATCACTCATTACTTTATTTATCTTTTATCTCTTTTTTTTTTGGTTCATCTGACCTGCAGAAGAGGACACATGCTGCAGTCACATGCTCGCAACCCCCTTAGGAGGGCACCAATGAGCCATGGGGGGGTCGCAAAGCCCTCTTGATTTTAAGCGGTGTAATAGTGTAATATGACATGGTTATTGTTATGGACAGTGTGTAAATGATCATCAAAAGGCTGCTGTTACGCAGAGTCAAACACGCCCCCTGCTCAGCAGCCAGCATGGCACTGTATACTAGGGTTGTCAAAAGTATGGATACTCAAAATCTGTATCCGGATACAATATTAATTTACAAAAGTACCGATACTAACAGTGCACGCCACCTCGCTGCAACCCGGCTTGTTGTCGTCACTGTGCATGCATGCACACATTTCTGTTGCTGTAATATGGCCAGCGCGGCTGCAGGAGGATCAGAGCAGCCAGTTTTGGTCAAAAATGATAAAGGAAAATGCGCTCTTTGGAACTATTTAGTGAAGTGAACACATGCCCGTCTGTAACATTAATAGACAATGTTAGTTTAACAGGACAACACAATTATGTGTTCTCTGATCACATAGTGAGGTAGAAACAGGAGCATCCTGAGCCTAAACTACCAACTCTATTTGATCAGCAATGAAAATATGGTGCCAATTCACCAGAAGCACAGAAAATAAACAGGGCTGTAGATACATACATTTGTATGGACAGATCTTGTTTCTGGTTGTTATTTGATTTTTTGTTGTTATCATTGATGTTACTGTTCTGATCTTTACTTAAAAAATGGCATGCCTCTTAAATTTTTGCTGCTGTATCGAAAATGGTATCGAGTATTGAATATTTTTCCTGGGTATCGATATCGAGTTTGATATCGACATTTTAGTATCGTGACAACCCTACACTGTACACACACTCAATAGAGCTCGTAAGTCACGCCCCTTCCGGTAGACCCCCATGGGACCTCTAGGCTCGGAAAATATGAATGGGAGTCAATGGAGAGAAAATTATTATTTTCTGGTCCCCGTCATTAAATGCCTTGGATTACACAAATGTTTTGTGTGGGTCTAAATAATATTTTTTCATGTTAAGAGTTTGACAGTTTATTGTATGATTCTTCAGTTAAAGGCTGTGGTAACAACGTAATGAGAAAGACAACATGTCGCCTATGTGACATCCCGTCATCAAACTTTCCCTCCACTTCTCAACTCACAGTGCTGCTGCTGCGTCTTCTGCCACGATCTACGGAGCCATCAACGTTGACCATCTCCCCACTTTCGCCACGCTTATGGCTTTTGTCCTCTCCTTGGACGAAAGCGGTGAAGTGTACCAGACACACAGCCATGTTCAGAGTGCGAGTGATGACGTATATCATACGCATCAAGAGCAGTGAAGAGCTGTAGTCCACAAAGTGCTCCCACACAAAACCTAACAGTATCAAACTTCGTCCCGCTAAACTGTAGCCTTCTTTGCACAAAAATATATATTACAAATTCACAAACGACATATGTGAAATTCATGGCACAATTCAAACGGGACCAGAAAATAATTTTCATCTCGCCATTGAAACACATTACGAGAAATCGATTTCTAAGGTCCCATGTACCGGAAACGGAAACACACAACTTACGAGCTCTATTGGAACAGAGCCTGTGTTGCGTTCAGGTGTTGTCACGTAAATAACAAATTCCAGCACTTCAATAGGCCATAGCACAACACAGCAGCATGTCAAGTGGGCCGAACCAAAGCTGTAAACCTAGTGGAAACATTGCATCGCCTATGCTGTTGTGAGCATTTATACATTTATACTCCAGAATACCACACACCCAAAACACAAAACACACCCAAAACACACATTAAACATGACAATTTCAAACACAAGTACACAAACTAGCTTCACTATAACTCGCAGCATTCACATTGTATAAATTAGTCTAGCAGCTAGCGTACATTTCCTCTGCTCATGAAGCCAGGATAAATCACACGACAAGACTTAAAATGCTATTTTGCAGAGGCTTTTTTCATCTGTGAAATTAAAGTAAATAAAAGCTTTGTTTCCACTGAGGGAAATGGTTTCAGCTTACAAAAATAGACAGGAGGTCTGTGTCGCCGTGACGTGTAGTTACATTTTTGGGCTACGGTGTAGGTAACGGCATAGGCTCTACATCGATGTCAGCCGGGTGTCACCAAAGTCTACAATGGTAAAAATATGGGTGCTTTAAGAAAAAAAGTTGATGCAGTTATGCTGTAGGATTTTGTGATAACCACACATTATCATTGCAATATTCAACTGGGCCTATAAAAAAGTTATGAATGAATTTTTAATTGACTGTATTATTATGATGTGAGCACACATTTCCAAATAAAGAGGCAACCTCTAGCTAAAGAATGTAATTTAATTTAATGTTAAAAAACCTTCACGGTGAACCTATTTGTCCCCATTCACACATGGGAATTATCAGTGTGTGACACATCACATTATCTTACATTATTTCCTGTTTAAATCGATATGTTATTGGTGCTTTGATGTAATTTTAAAAAGGTTAAAATGAAGTCTTCACTTTGATAAATAATATTTCATGAGTAATGGTTTGTTGTCAATTGTTACGTGATGTTAGTAAATAAAAACAAACATTTATGTTGTGATAACACACCTTATAGTGAGCATTGTGCAGAGATATAAATGCAGGTGTGCCTTGAGATTAATAACACCTGTTGTTAACACAAGCTTAAGACTCACGTTTTGTTCTACAACATAAAATACATCAGTAAATAGAATAAAACTTAAGTTAAACGCCTGGTCCCTTCTACTGGCCCGGTGTGGCTACACATTTTCCTGTCTCAATTAGACGCCTGGTCTGGTTGCCAAGACGTTCTTTTTTCTTTACAGAAGTTTTTTGGAAGTATAAGAGTGGGTTGTTGGCTACCTCAAATTATGTGTCCAGGCCTGTTGATTTCAGTGATTTAGGCAAATATAGCCCGGGCTCTTAATTGAAGTTTTACGGTATTCCAATTGTGAACTTTGAATCTTCTATGTGTCTTAAAAATGGTGGTTTCTAACAAGTAGCTAAATGAGACTATAGAATACATCATGTCGAGCCACGCCACAGCCTTATGGTGGTGACGGTAGGCCATGTGGCCGTAGTGTCATTTGCTTATAACCTAACGTTAGCTTTTTATTTCTGGCAACTGCATTTAAGCTTCAATAATCATGAACGTAGTCTTCACTTCAAGATTATCTTGCTGAACAAAACTTGAAGTATCATAAACGTTTGTTTGCCACAGAGTTTATTTCCTGCAGTAATCCAAAAAATTTCTGACGAGGGAATAAGTGCGATGGTAACTTCCTCATCGGTCTAGAGAAATGCGTCATTGCTGGAGCACTTTATTTTCAAGTTGAGAAGCCTTTCTTCCAGATTTGTTGTACTAGATGTGTTGTTGCTCAGAGCATTTAAACAACATGTTGATAACAGTTTGAAGCTTTATATTACACAGTGATTTTGTCCCAGCTGCACCAGAATGTCCCATACAAATAATCAAATAGGCCGATTGCTTTATTAATATTAATAAATAACTTTTCTAATTAGTCTCAGTCACTCTGTGTGGACAGCAAGTACTAGTTTCAACCTCATGCCATATTACAAATCACAAGCAATATCTGAGTTATTAAAAAGTTTATTACCATCAACTGAATATTTACTTTTGTCCATCATGTGTCTGTAAATAAGATGGCAATTTGTATACCAACATTTTCACCGACTTTCTAAGTTTTGCTCTGACTTGAGGGGTGTTAGTGTGAAGTTCACCTGTCAAGAAGTACATTTTCCAACTGCTCTGACTAAAGCAAAAACAGGATGTTCCTTTGGGTGTTGATGTCAGTATTCTCATTAATTAAAAGGTCATTCTCATGAAAATGTGTGAAGACCTCTGCGCCTGCTCTACAGCTCAGTGTGCCACAAACACCCCGATGAAGACACACCCCATACACACATATGACCACAAGTGGCTGTTGTTGTGACACCACTAAAAATGTGACGATTTTAAACACGACAAGACTGCACATGCTCTAATGTTTTGCTAAACACACACTTGTTTTTTCATGCCATTAAGTGTGTTTCAGATGTGAGTTAGGCCTGTTTGTGCGTGCAGTGATTTTATACTTATGGAAAACACACGAAGCCTTGAAATGACCAAGTTTCAAAGATGAAAAAGGGGGAAAAAAGCTCAGCTTCCACCACAAGAGCAAATCTAGGTAACTGATGCCCCCATCTGGTTTCTCTGAGACTGTCAACCAGCATCTTGTCTTCCAGGCAAAACAGCTGTGTTTGTGTTTGATGTGAGCACCAAGCATCCAGAGTTTTACAACAGGCGATGGTCGCAGAAGAAATTTTGACATATAAGAAAAGCACAGGAGCAGCCTAAATAATAAAACTAATTCAAAAAACAGCTGTGAAATCAAACACAATCCCACAACAGCTTAGTCATATCTTTACAATAATAATAACTTTCAGTTTTGAGTGACACTGTCAGAGAGGTATTCATTTACCTCAATGTTTAGTATTGTGGCTGCAGTTTGAAGAGGTGTTGAACTGGAATGCATTATATTGAGAGGTATTTCTATAAGTTTTGCCCACCACATTTACAAATTTGAACGTTAGGGATGTTATCCAATATAATACAGTCAAGTTAAACACCTACAAAAACTGTGACCTCATGTTGCGTTCACATGGAATCAGAGAGACAGTAGACAGCTGATTGGATATTATTTTGGTAGACAAGAGCAGGACGTTAAAATTAGGTGACACCGGCAGAGCATACTGGCAACTGTAACGGTAGACGGCATTGCCATTTAATGTTAAAATATTGTAACTTTTTGGAGTCCTCCGTGATGGATTTTACAAACCAAATGTTACGTAGCTCCCTCGCACAAATAGAAAACATAGACATATAGATATGTCTATGAAAGATAACATAAAATATAAACACAAAATTATTTCCTTTAACTTATTTTATATAGACTTTGTAAACAATATGTCAGCACCATCACACCATATCGTCAAGCATGTTTTGTTTTGCCATCTTGCCAAAACGTCTGTTTGTTTTCACCCTGCCATCCAGAAGGTGCTGTCTGTCTGCCGTCTGCCTGATTCCATCTGAACGCAGCATCAGTAATAAGCAAACAGTTGAATTATACCTCCAAAAAAGTTTTTACAAATCACTCTAAACTTTGTAAAGGTATGTGGCAGAGCTGCTGTACTGGACTGCATTAGACTGTACAGGTGTACCTAATAAAGTGGTCAGTGTATGTGTTCAAACTAAACTCACATTAACTGTGTAATTCACTATATTTTTAATAATTTAGAAAGACGATGACCTCGATGAAAACACACCACATACACAGACTATGACCACAAGTGGCTGCTGTTGTGACACCACTAAAAATGTGACGATTTTAAACACACGACAAGACTGCACATGCTCTAATGTTTTGCTAAACACACACTTGCTTTTTCATGCCATTAAGTGTGTTTCAGATGTGAGTTATATTTTTAATAATTTAGAAACATGTTAGACAGGCATACAACTAACGATTATCTTTATTATTGATTAATTTGCTGATTATTTTCTCGATTAATTGTTTGGTCGATAAAATGTCAGAAAAAGTGAAAAATGTCAGTCCCAGTGTCTCGAAGTCTAATGTGGTGTCTGAACATGTCTTGTTTTTTCAGAGAGGCTGAAAACAGCTTTTTCAAATTTTAAGATCACTCTTTGATCAAAATAGTTGATTATTTTTCTGTCAATTGACCAATTCATTATGCAGCAGCAATGTCTAATGCATGTTGGATTATTAAAGGATGATAATGCTACTTTTGTCATGTCGTTCTCACCGGATACAACGAGCCCACGAGATCCATTTTTAAATCCAGGCCACTGTTTTTAAAAAGGCTTCTCTGTACAATCACAGGACGTCAGCTGATCGGCCTAGGCCAGGCCAGCCACCGTAATCAATATGCTACTCATTATACCATCGGGGCTGCGCATTATACCTCCAGGCCGCTCAACATAAACAGTCTGTCTCCAGACAATGCCGGCTCTTTTCCACTGAGGCTCTTCACTTCCTGGTACGGCGTGGGCCCTTCGTGGTGAGGGCAGCCTGACAGAGCATTTCTCACATACAGAGGACCCCCTCTGTCTCCGCCTGGCTTCTCACTCCGCCACTGTAAACCCCGTTCTATATAATATAGAAGGTCTCACATTAAATTATGAGTCATCTCTGTATTACAATCTTTCCAAGGAGTTATTCTTTTATCTTCCTTCATTCAGGACTCATGGGTGGAGGAAAAGCAGTGAAAATTATGCAACAAGTTGATACAGTTACAACTAACCTGCCCATTTAGTGCTGGAGACAAGTTATCACAAAACTTTTTCGTGTAATGGTGACATCACCTAGTCTAAATGGTTTTCCTATGCTTCATTTAAAAGCAACACAAGCAACAAATGTTAGTCTGTCAATACAAATCTGTTGTAAAACTCAAAGATGATCGATTCTTAGTGTTAAAAATATGCAGATTCCTTACTGTGGAATTACAGATTTACAGATTTTCTTTTACGCCTAGCATCACAAACATAGCTGCAGTAATAAAAGTGACCCACGTTAACGTCCTTTGAACCAAAACATGGCCTGTGTTGAGCAAACGGCCTGATCACAGGGGTTAAAGTCCTCTAACGTTGGCGTCTCTTCCGCTCAGGCAACACTGACTCTGAGGTTATGATGTGTTGTATTCTAGGCCGACTGTATGTCTACCAATGCAAAACCATGAGACAGGGCTGATCCAGCATTTTACACAGATGTTTCTGCCATCTGTCTGTACATGCTATAGGACTTTTAAATCAGTCTGCTGCATTAAAGCAGGTTTACTGAGGGTATTTGGGCTCAGACAGCTAACAGGCAAAATTCTGCTCATGTCCTTTGTGATTATTTTAGTCATAAACATGCTTTCCCTTTCATTCTGACTTGTTACATCAATTAAAAACAGTCCATGTGAGCTGGCCTGATCAGAACAAGGGCTGGGCATTATCATGTTCAAGTATCTTAACCTCATGATAATCATTCGGCAAACCTCTGCTGTGCAAATTAACCATTCTAGGCAATAATTCAAACACTTGTAAACTCAGCTAAAGTTTTGTTTTACAAAAAAAGTGGAGTATTTTTATTTTAATACCGTTTTTTAACCAGGAAGTGCCATCGAAATTGAAAACCTCTTTTACAAGGGAGGCCTGGCCGAGGTAGCAGCCACTCAAAGCTTATTAAAATGCAACAAATACAACTTATAATGCAAAAGTCTGCTGCAAAACAACAACTATTCAAACATAGTGGCCTCTCAAGCAAGACAAGCACGTATCTCTGTCACCGCATTCTTTATGATGCCCTAAAATTCAGAACAGTAGGACAAACTGCACCGACCACCAGTTTGATTACTTTTATTTTTGTGCCATAACTGAGACCAGAAAATATCGGTCATATCACTCAGCCACAGTCAGTGCAGGATGTGTCACATGGCTGAGGAGGACCGCACTGTATTTAAATGATGATTTAAAATGAGGCCATCATGTTGAAGCAGGCTAATTTGCATACCACACCAGACACCGATGATGTAGGTTTCAGTCTGACTTCTGACCTTTGCTGCGTGTGAAACCAAAAGCATCAGTCCATCTCTTTCTCTCTTTCTGCTTTACTGTGCTGCAAAACACAGAGGAGAACTCCAAAACAATCTGTAAATCAAAGCCATTGTTACCGCCGCCAGGAACTCATCAGTGCACTTTGTTCCACTTACTGACCTGTCACTCACGTCCAGCTCTATTATTCCACAGCCAGTCGGTGCAATGAGGCCACAAACCACCGCCTGCTGTTTCTGCTGCCTCAGTGCTTTTAATGGTCTCGCTTTCATGCTTGCATGCTTGTCTGTGTGTGTGCTGCATGTATTGCGGATATCCCTCCATAACTTCCCTGCATTTTGAATTTCAGGATGTAGAAGGAGCAAAAGGAAGACTCAAGACAATGAGAGATGGAGGGCAGAACAACAAGGCAGAGAGAAAGACAAAAGACAGTGGAGGAAGAGAGGCAGGGAGATGGGGTGATTAAAAAATTCTTGTCTGCGTCCGCCCTGCTGAGTCCTGCTTGTGCCCGAGGGCCACGGCCCCGCTCCTCCCCTGAATTCCACAGCTGCCAGGGCACCAAACAGCACGAAAAGAGGGTGCAGGGCAGAATGAGGGGTGTCCATTAAACCAGGTCTACTGTACACAACCAGGGGTACTTGTTCACCAGTACTCTTCTACAGTCGTTGGAAGTTATGCGGGGAGGTTATGAAGAAATCCACTGATTAAAGGAACACTTCACCTACAAAATGATCATTTGTATATCAATTACTCACCCTGTGTTACGCTGAATTAATGAAGCAAACTTTTTCTCGTATGTCTCCACAGTGAATGAAAAATACAAAAACAGTGAAAAGTCTTGATGAATGGAAGTAAAGGGGGGGCCGTGTTTAATAACGGCAAAACTATATAACATCCATTCACAAACTCTCACACAACCCACACAATGTAATCCAAGTCTCATTTATCCATTCATATGCTCAGTATGTTCATTTAAACTCTGCTTGTGGATTCCAGTGAGCAGAGTTTAAAAGGTGTGCTAGCCATCCATGCGTGTGACTGTGTATGCAGAAGTGTTTTTAATTGTTATACTTTAGCGAAAATGCACGTTTGGTACGTACTGAGCATACGACTGGATAATTGAGACCTGGATGATACTTCATAAATTGTGTGAGAGTTTGTATGCAGATGTTTTGATATAGTTTGCTGTTGTTAAATGTGGCCTCCCTCAGGACTGGGCGATATAACGACTACCGGTATGTATGATATATTAAGATATAAAATTAGACAACACCCTTTACATCAATGTAGGGTCAAGCTGCGTTACATAATGTGAACCAGTGTGCATCTCTCCTCTCTCAAATTCTCCACACAGCTCCGCCCCACTTATTAACTCACAAGTTTTCCAGCAACACTCAGAGAGACACAGACCTGCTCCTCTGTTTCATCTGTGTGATAATGAGTCTAGAGTGAGACGTCGGTCGATATGTTGCACGTGCTACGCTAAATCAGTCTGTGAGATGAATGAAATGACCGCAACACGCGTGCAATACAGCGCTGCGCTGCTAATTTGTGTGTGAGGTGAACCATAGTGCGTCGTGTGGTTCTTCTTGGTAGTTGTAGTCTAATGTGTGACATGGAGACACCGTCTGGGTGCAGACGACAGATCTGTTTAAAAATTCCAGTGACAACACAGACGTTTAATATACAAGACGTATATAACATGGACAAAGTGTCTCTCGGTCCTTCCCTCGCTAAGCCTCTCTGTTGATGCTCTGTGTATAAATAAGATTAATAGCCTAAATAAGTAAAAAGATTGAAATCATTGTTCAGCACTAGATTCATTTGAAAGGCCAACAGATAGAAAACAACTTTTTAACTCCCCCCACAAAGATTTTTAACTGTTTCAAAATGCGATGGATTTAGGTCTACTTGACACTTTTATATTTTATCTTTTAATTTAATGTCCTGTGCTGCAAACCTTTAAACCTCTGTAGCTCCAGTGCTGTGTGCAAAAACATTAACGTACAGCCCTGATATTTATTTTATATGATGAGCAGGGGAATAAAATCCCTGTCTTTTTTGGTCTGTTTTGGTAAAAATGCTTGTGACACCTCAAATGTGGCTTTGACTTGCAGCTGAAAACATGGAGCCCATTTCGAGACATATATTGAGTATCACTAGTCAGCAAATTTTCTGTTTGGGTTCTTTGTTTACTGTCGAGGCATACGAGAAAAAGACGTTATTTAACTTTACTTTTTCAATGTTGCACCTGGGGTGAGCAATTGATATACAAATGATCGTTTAGTGGGTGAAGTATTCGTTTAAACTGATATTATCAGATTTGTCTTGATGTATTAACACTGAGCACACACTTTGTGAGCTGTAACACCAAAACACTGTATGCCACAATTAAGAGCGTGTACATAACTGCTGAAATAGCCAAAAATAATGGATAATCAGTTGAAAAGTCTAGCTACTGCTACAACAAGTGGTAGTGAAACCAATGCAAACCTTGACCAAACCAGCCACAATATTTAAGCTCAATAAGAGGGACTGTTTCACATGAATAGCATTGCTACGCAGAAGCCTGGTTCCATGTTTACTTCCTGTCAAATGATATGATTCACATATGCTGCAAAACATTGCAGCAGGAAACACAAAAGGACACATTAACAATGTTTGTAACGGTCTATATAAAAGGTTGGAAAACACTGCTGTGCCTTTACACCAACTGCCAAACACACATGTACTGGAGTGCAGATCCAAGCAGGAGTGACCTCCGTGTGGGAGAGTAAAGGAGAAGGAGCCAGTCTAATTTTAAGGCCTTAATTATGTAACATACAATGTGGTGTCACTCACAGTCACGCTGCATGTCCCAGCTGAGGAACTGGTGCCCCAGAAGTTTTCCACAAGCCCTAATTATGGTTCGTATGGGTCCAGAGATTACTACCTACACCAGCTCTCAGATGAAAAACTCCTCCTGGCCTCTGACAGCTTGGAGACTGTTCTGCGCTCTAGGAGTGAGTTGGCATCTCTGACATTTGGGAGCCTTATGATAAAGATTATAACATATGTAGTGTCCAGTACTAACTTGTTATTTGCTTGTTGGTTTTCTTACTGCAGCTGAGAGCACAATAGAAAAACAAAACACGCAATGACTCTGGAGACAAACACACCAACGATTAAATCCCCCCTAAACTCTAAATTAAAGAGTCAGCTGCTATTATGAGGTGGAACATGTCATTAAAAGAAAGCTCTGTGTGCTATCTGGCTGCCCTGTTTCGTTATTTTTATAACCCAGTGTGGACACTATGACAGAGAGGATTTTGAACACACCCTGGTTGTTTACCCAACTCAACAGAGAGATAGGCCAGCATTTCTCAGAATCAGCCTTTTACACAACTGTGGCTTTAAAGTAGGCGAACCTGCTGTCTGCAGCGCACACTGCTCATATTCATATACATGTAACTGTAGGATATTAAAGTTAAGTTCGACCCTTTGTGCTGCTATACTGCTGACAGTCGTCTCTCTAGATACATTTCTCTACATGCCTTGTATCTGATTAAAATGCTCTGTGGTTAACACACTCACACACACTGATAGCAACAAACACCCCACACAAAAAGTCACTGGTCACCATAATATGGAAGAAATTCATATTTTACACGGGCTTATTCAGATAAACATGAAGGCGTCACTGTATTTTATGGCTGAGAAGTGGCGTTCCAAGAATCTGGAGGACCCCAGGCAAAGAACGCCAACACACACACACACACCCTTCCATAAAAATGTATTGACTTGAATCACTCCAGAAATACATTTGGTCAGTTGTGCTTTATCAAATATCATAATCATTTGTTGAAATGTAATAATAAACATCACCATGCACACACATCTGAGTATCTGAACAACCAGTAGCAAGATAGGGCTGCATGTAAGGTTCTTTTTCGACAGCAGCAGTGCACTGTATAGGGCCTTATGGGAAGTTATCATGTTTCTATAAATGCCCTGACACACGAAGCTCACGGTTGGACCTTGGTTTTTGCAGTGTGTCCCACGCTGTCGGCCCTAATTGGCTATTTCTGTATGATTTAGCATGTTAAATCAGCGTCAGAGATGGCGGAGCCTGTCGGTGGATTAAATCACTCTGACTGGCAGTTAAGCTCAGCACACGAGAGGAGAAACAGAAGTGAGGAAAGTAAACAAAAGGCTATAGTCAAGAGGGAGTGAGACAATCACAAACTTATTTCATAATGTAAGGGGTTTTTTTTAGCTATTGAACACTCAAGTAGAAATGGTTTGTAATGATTTGTGTTGTTCTCTAGCGCACCGTAAATATCCTTCGTTCTTTTAATATCAGGTATGTGCTAACTGGCTAACTAGCGTCTTGAGTCCATCCTGTCAGTCTTCCAGTTTCCCTTTTCGAATGATGAATACAGACTACTGCCGTCTGCTCCTATGGATAGAGCGCGGCTCGGGCCGCATTTTCCTGACCAAACCCCACCACGTCCGAAAGAGTTATAATCAAGCCCTGCCCGACCCCGACAGACTTTCTGATTTTTGAGTCCAAACCTGACCCGAGCCCGACACCGTCTGTTTCCTGACACAGCCTGTCTGTTTACTGTGATCACACACAGACAGTGTGTAAATGACCATTAAAAGGTTGCGCACAGTCAAACACATCACTCCCACAGCAGCAAAAGTACGGCACTGTGCACACTCTCAATTGGAGCAGCGCCTGTGTTGTGTTCAGGCGTTGTCACGTAAATAACAAATTCCAGCACTTGAATAGGCCATAGCACAACACAGCAACATGTCAAGTGGGCCGAACCCGAGCAAAATTTCTGATGTGTTATCTGAACCCAGCCCGACAGGACCTGTTGGGTATCCTCACTCTGGCTATGGAGAGTTATTTCATCTCACGCAGGTGCAGAATGTAAGTGCAGGTTGGCTGTAGTCTTTGCAGTGTGTTCATGTGCAACTTTTTGGCCGAGACACAGGGACTCCGCCTCTTGATGTCAGTTTAGTGTATCTGGGCCTTAAGGGGGGGCAGGGAGGCAATATCAGTGGCCATGAAGGGCCTGTTTTCACAATTTTTTCAAGGGAGGCGCCAAACATTTGCTTGCATGGCCTCTCCCCTGTGGCCAAAAGTGATGGCTAGTGACGACAGACATGCAGACAGATAGATAGACAGATATGCAGACACAGACAGGAGGTGAAAGCCACCCAGCAGATTTAGGCAGCTTTAGAGCACAACAGATCAGATGAGATTATCTCTCGCTGATCCCCTGTAAAGTAGACAGCAGATTCATTGATTCCTGCACCGCCTGCCATGGGTCCTGGATCCCCCGCGGGCAAACATCAACCACACCAGGGAAAAAAAACAAAACACAAACAGCGAGACTGCAGGGGTAACAAACCATAATCGGTGCTCATCACAGTTACAGAAGAGAAATTGGCAGCATTACTGTTAAGATCATAACAGCTGAATGTGTCATGCTGCGGTCTGGTTATGTTGGAACATTGATAATAAAAGCGAATGAAACTTGGGCTTGTTTCATTTTGCATAAATATTTTCACACTCCTGACTAGAAGCAGTGGGCTGATCAACCACAAAGCTCTGCGCCTTATTTAAATAACCTGAGCTCAATTCCCACACCTTTCAGACACAAGACTCTATGTGTGTGTGTTATGTTGTGATCCTGGACACCATTTTGCCTTGACACACTTCCAGAGGGTGTGATCTCAGGAGCCTGACAGTGACCCAGTGACCAGGCTTGGCTCAGGACACATAAAGCCATGCGTCTCTCCCAGCCTCTAATCCATGCTGCTACTGTCCCGGATGGGAGAGGTGTGGGGGGGACTGAGTGGAGAAGGAGGAGGGGGAGGTAGGCAAACTGTATGCAACCATCCAGACGCAGAATCGCCAAATACCTACTGTCCAATTTAGCAGCCGTTGTAAAACAGGAGAAGCACGTTGCAGCAGCACCATGGCAGTTTGCTCTGCCTTGATTCATCTGACCTACTTTCTGCCCCCTTTCCCTCCCCTGTGCCTGGTCTGGGAAGAGGGGAGGGGAGACCACCAGGCAGGAAGCAGCAGGCTCCACAGCATAACAGCAGCCTACATACATATGCTCACTGGGGGAGCGCTCCATGCAAAGTCAGATGGAGCTCTGGAATCTACACAGCATTCATTATTCATCAGCAGCCGTAACAGAAATATAACAAACAACGAAAAATCAGACCACATCTCTACTTTAGATCATCACCATCACCTTCATCATCACAGCTCCTGCCTTGACTGTAGGCCTACACAAGGCACTGACAGCCTCTCGTGCACATGACACAGCTCCACAAAGCTTCACCTGGCATTTCCCTTGTGTGGTTTGTCCTGCAGATAGCCCAAACAGCACAGTTATCTGAATTCAAAAGGCCACTGACCTACATTTCAACAGCTCTTTTGTTGTACAGTGGACACATTGGTGATCACACACAAACATCAGGGAGAGCAACACTGGAGTAAACCATAATCTGGATCAAACACAGAAACAAAACTGGAGGATTTTCCTGAAAATGCCAAAAACGTGGTGTCATTTTCTGAGCTCAGACACAACCTCACAATGTACAGTTAAATTTAGGAGCTGACAGCAAACATCCTGACATGACTATTATCCTCCCACCTTACAAAGTGGCTCTCAGCCAGCACCTTCATCCCACGCTTTCAGCACAATAATGTTATTATGACACGAGTGTGACCCTCTCTGCTCCATACCTGCCCTCTCTCAAAGTTTTCCTTCTCCAGCTCCAGGCTGTTGGCCCCTCCAGTCCGTCGGATCACTTTGGGGATAGCGTTGGGTACTTGCTGCATGGAGCTTTTCACTCGATCCATTGTCGTCTGTTTTTCACAGCAGCGGGAGGAAAAAAAAAACTTTCAGCCGACAAACAGGCTAAAAACCTGTTAAAAATAGATATAAAAATAAAAGCCGCACTAACTATGGCGGGCAGCAGTCCATGCTGTGCTGGACTCGTCGCCCCGTTCACTGGATCATTTGGCCTTTCTGTCCACCACCCCAGTCAATGACAGGAGCAGTCTGAACGGCACCAGGGTGAAGTCAGCCAGGCTGAGAGGAAGAGGGCACTTCCACTTTTCAAAATAAAAGCCCTGTTGGTCAACGTGCTGCATCTACAGACTGCAGAAGGTTTCAGTCTGTCAATAAAAACTGAAGTGCTCAGTGCTTACATTTAAAACAATATTTCTAGTCTCATGTTTTAGTTGATACTAATGAAATCACACGCATAATGAGTATCAACCCAAAAGGACAGGTGTCATTTAAAAAAAAAAAGGATTTCATATTTTACATAATCATTGTTAAAAGACAATATGCTGCAGAGCCGTAGCCACAACGTCAACTTTGGAGGGACCAAATCTGCCAGGGATGTGGAGTCCCGCCCACCCCAAAGGAGAAAAAAATAAAAACTTGAAAACTAATTTCTTACTATATTATTTATCATAAGCAAGTAAAGTTATATTGTAGTTATAGGCTACCATGCGAATAGCCAATAGAGTTCCCCAGGAATGAGTCCTAAAACCCAGAAATGAGTTTTACCACTCCCAGTCCTTGTCTCACAGTAATCATGTTTTTGAAGGGGTTTTGGTTAGACGCCTGAAATAAGGTCTGTGGTTAACACAAGTGTAAGAGACTTTCACAATGTGTTCTGCAACATAAAATCCATCCATTTTCATCTGCTTATATGGGGCGGGGTCGTGGGGGCAGCAGGCCGAGCAAAGTACCTCAGACATCCTGGGAGACCTGAGGCGTTCCCAGGCCAGATGAGATACATAATCCCTTCAACATGTTCTGGGTCTGCCCCGGGGCCTCCTGCCAGTGGGACGTGCTGAAAACACCTTCAGCGGGAGGCACAAAGGAGGCATCCTGATCAGATGCCCGAACCACCTCAACTGACACCTTTCGATGCGAAGGAGGAGCAGCTCTACTTCAAGCTCCCTCCAAACGTCCGAGCTCCTTACCCTATCTAATATACTATAAAATATCTCAGTAAATTCCCCACTAGGGAAGTTTTTATGTGTCTTAAAAAGGGCAGTTGCTAACAAGTGGCTAAATGTCATCACAGCCTACAAAATGTCATCACAGCCTTGTTGCGGTTTTTTGACGGGGGAACCAAGGCTTAATGTCGGTCTACAGAAAAACATCACCCCTGGAGCGCTTAATACATGAAAGCTATTACTGTCTACATTAATTACACATGCAGCAGTGGCATATAGGAAGTTACGGCAGGCCCTCATGCACGCTTTTGTGCATGTATTGTCTTGACACACACAGAAACTTGACAATGGACAACATCAACATAAATATTACCCAGCGATCATCACTGCATATCTCACAAAAATATTAAAGAAAGCAAGAAATTAATAATTTAATTGAATAGTTTTTAGACTGTATGTATAGATTTTATAGCTTATATAGAAAACGAATATATGGTAATTTGTTTTATACAGCTACTGGCTACTGGAAAACATGACACAGATGGGTTTGCCTTTTTGAGGACATGTGAGTTCATGTGGACTATTTGACAAATATAATGTAATAAAAACTCAAGGTTAGTTTAACACCCATGAGCCGTGATCTGTTTGGGGATGACAACAGCACTTGGACAAACCACAAGCAAAGATGGAGGACATTGTATTAATAAAGGAGAAGTAATAGTAATTGCAATTTATTACATTTTTTTTATCATTATAATTACATTTGCTAATGATTATTTTTGGACAGTCATGGCGTGAACAAAGATATGTTATTGCCAAAGCTTCTAAAGAAATAAAAAAAATAAAATAAAATAAAATTAGATTAAATAATATTGACAACAATAAACAAAATAAAACAAAAATAAATAAATGCAATTAAAAATAATAAGTAATCATACTTTACATGTTACATACATTCATACATTACGACTGTAAGAATGTATGGGTCCATATCAAGGCCACATCATATGGCCTTAATTTGATGCATGGTGAATTTGATCTAAAAACTGGAGGAAATATATTCCACAAACACTTTAACTCTTAATGTGGACCTCCACAAAAACCAGAAGTGATATGAGCACCAAACAGCGGGAGCTTTACAGAACATACTATCTGTCTTTACAACACTCAGCTCTGCTCCCGGCTGCACTGAACACACCCGACCTGTATGTGAAGCCTTTAGTGTCCTCCCAGAAACATGTCCAGGCTCCTGCAGCAGGTATGAGGATACCGTTCAGCTGCATGCTGATGAGCGCTGTGATTTGGATATTTCCTCTGGCAACTGTCACTGACTCCTCCCCGAGTTGTCAACCACTGGCTGGAGCTGCAGCAGGGCCCCGCCCACACCATCAATAATGTGTTGGGATTTTTTATTTTATAGCCTGGTCCAAAAAAGACACCTGCAGTCTTATCACACAGATATGACATATGAGTCTGGGTGGGGGAATGTAGGCACAAGAACAGTCAGCCTCACATGACTGTTGCTGTGGGCCTATATTATATTGCA
This sequence comes from Epinephelus awoara, assembly GCA_035609425.1. Classification (NCBI taxonomy): domain Eukaryota; kingdom Metazoa; phylum Chordata; class Actinopteri; order Perciformes; family Serranidae; genus Epinephelus; species Epinephelus awoara. Next base: position 30,001,832 of record CM069297.1, read on the forward strand.
GAAGTAAATTCAGACATAAAAGACACAGAAGATGTAGAGACTGAAGTCATCATAGTTGTTGAAATTATGCCTGCTGTTGCAGACAATTCAGATATCCAGAATCACTTACCCTCTGGTAATGTCACAATAATTAAAAGTGCAAGAGGTCTGAATCTATTTAACTTCTTATAATTTAATCAGGAGTTTCAGTATGTGGAGTGGAGCATTATGAATAATGACACAGCCACAAGTCAAACCCTCGGAAGTTTGAATAAATTATGATATTTTATGCATCATATTATATATTTTGCAGATAAGCCCAAATTTCTGTCATGGACACTCCAGTACTTGCCATATGCTCTGCAGGAAATGAAGATATTAGTTCACTTGTGTTGTGCTGATTAGTGTCAACACAACTTGTCCAAGTGTCAATAGACTTTGATTTGAAGCGTGCTACTGTTAGCACTATCTGAGCAGTGATAATATACAGTATGTTATCAGGTATTGATTGCTGAGTGGGGCAGCTTATCAGGCTACATCTTTGTTCCCTTTGTCACCACACGCTTTTTCCCTGTAGCTTTAACACTGTAACACCCACAGGCCACTCAGATCAGTGCTGGTAGAGTATCATACTCCCTGAAGTGTAGGCAAGCAATGGCTGATTTCCTGTTGGTGATCATTCCTATAATTATGACATCAAACAGCATCAGACTCAACCTTTCATCTCAGTCTCAGGTAGAGGAGGAGCCAGTTTGCTCTGCACGACTCAAGGCTGCCATCTCCTGGCCGAACTGGGGAAGTAAAAGTCATATAATGTAAATTTGACTGAGCTTTTGTCTGCAGACACACAACAGCAAAGGCAAATACAGTTTGTCACTTTCACATATACACTAAAAATAGATATAAAGAAGGAAAGCAGAGTGACCAGCTTGAAGTTTTTATTCATGCACAAAATCAAACAGAGACAATAGACTCAAATTCTTAAGTAAAATTACCAATACTATAATGTAGAATAATCTAGTGTTATGTCCTGCATTTAAAATCCCACTAGGTAAAAGTACAGAAGTATAATAATGAGGTAATTATATTCAAAGTATCAAAAGTAAAAATACTCATTGTTAAAAACTGGCCCCTGTGACAGACAGACATATTATCATGTATCACATTATGAGATTTTTAATACTGACGCATAATTAACATTCAGCTGTTGAAGCGGGTAGATGTGGAGCAAATCAAGTCAGTTTCCTTTTTATAGCCCAATATCACAAATCACAAACTGTCTCAAGGGGCTTCACTCTCTGTACAGGATGCGGTACACTCTGTCCTTTCTGGTCTCGTGTCAGATGAGGACAACGCTCCCCCCAAAAAACTTTAACTGCGGAAAAAAATGGAAGAAACCTCAGGAGGAGCATATCAGGAGGGATCCCTCTCACTGGTCGAACAGACATGCAGTAGGTGTAGCGTGTACAGGATAAACAACATTATAACATTCCAATCACAGGATGTGATCAGGGAGGATGTCAAGCAGCTTCCACATGTCATCCTGAGCCACACAACCACTTCACCATGGAACCTAGAAAAAGGGCAAGCAATACAAATACAAGAAGCAAAACTTGAGCACATTTCTTAAGGTAGTTTACACCAAGCCCCCTCCGGAGAGTCATAACATAAATCTGAGGGGTCATGAGATGATTAATGGGGAGGAGAATCAATGTTCTGCGACTCAAATCTGTATTCATATTTTGGAATATTGCCACTCTAATCTTTGCTTTTTGTGTAATATTTGAATTTCTCTCTTTGGTCCCCAAACTATTATCTGAAGGAAACCGTCTGAGAAGTCTGGTGGGGAAATAATTCCTTAGTGGAGCTGCTAAAAAAGACACCAACCAGATGCTTTTTGCAGGGCTGCACAATTAATCAAAAAATATGATCAAAACTGCAACCATGTGCAATATCCAAAATTGCATGAGCTGCAGTTTTTTTCTGTCTCTTATAAAGGTAAAATGTGTCACAATATACCGTTATAAATGAGGCATTGTGGTGCTACAGGGAGTCGCAGCCTACAAATCATGTTCTAGACATATGGGAACAAGCTTGTTTGGTACAGATCCCAGCAAAAATCACATAATTTTTATGTTATATTTAGCAAAATTCTTTGTAATTCTGTAAAAATAATTTCAATATATTTTATTTCTTTTTTTTTTTTAGATTTTTTTTAAATATATATTTATATATATATATATATATATCCTATTTTTTTCATATCCTGCAGCTCTATTTATTTATTTGTTTGTTTATTTTATTTTTCATGGGGCCACAGGCCAAAAAGGACGGGAATTATTGGTTTTATTTTTAACAATTTTATTTTAAAATTAATCTTGAAATATTTTAGAAACTACATCTGTCATATATATGTAGATGAATAATTATATGACCAATAACATAAATAAATAAACTGCAGTAAATCATTACAACACATACAGTATTAGCATACTGAGGAGAAAAAAGAAAAAAGAGGAGAAGAAGAAAAAAAGGACGTCGAAATCTCGCGAGATTACCACTGTAACGGAGGACTGGGGCTTGGTCTTGAAGTTTTCAGATGCATCTGTAGATGAATCATAACAGCATCAAGATGTCGGGACGATCAGGCCGCGCTGAGACCCGAAGTCGGGCTAAAGATGACATTAAAAAGGTCCTGGCGGCCATCGAGAAGGTGCGGAAATGGTATGTAGGCTGTCTGGGGGACAATATGGAGGGAAATGTATTAGTAGACTGTAGCCTGATATCTGCTGCGTCGCTCAACAAACTTCAGTCGGAAAAGTTAGATGATTGACGGAGCTGCTGACCAATCAACGCCCCGGGTTGACAGGAGAGGCGGAGCTAGCCGAGTTTTTTTCCGCCGAGAGCTGTCAATATGGCCACAGCCTCACATGCTCCGCGCCGTAATGTAGACGACTGTCCCGTAGTCACATATCAGTCCCATTAATGAACACCTCCGGTCCTGTCCTCAGGGTGAACACACACGCGCGTGTAAAGTAATGGCTGTTAGTGAGGGTAGTAGCATGTTTGACTGGCTGTCATCCCTGCTGTGGACAGAGAGGACACGAGCATGTTTCATTGTGTGTCATGTAACAGATTAACGCTGCTGAAGCAGATGGTGTCGTGTTAGACCTGGACTGAGCTCATTTAGAAAACTCATCTTATCCCCAGGGAGAAGAAATGGGTGACAGTTGGAGACACGTCCTTACGCATATTCAAGTGGGTGCCTGTAACAGAAACAAAGCAGGTGGGCGCCTCTGCCACGTACAAATGAAATCACCATTTACTGAGATGAATCCAGTAAATAGTCTGATCCTTCCCTCTCTTTGTTATCAGATATATCGCACCAAATCCACAGGTGGAGATGCTAGAGGACTAAAAGATGTGGTCCTGGAAAACACTAACTCCTTACTGGATTTCACTGGTGAGTTTAGTGATTGTATTCAGTAATATTCTGGAGACACTGCATGCATAATTATCTGACAAAATATCACACACTTGATGTTTAAATGCTGTGCTCTCCGCCTCAGATGAAAACAGCAACCAGAGCTTTCTGTCAGATGTCTACCAGCCTAAAATGGATAACAGCAGCAGCACCTCCAGCTCGCAGCAGGTCAGCCCTCCACATACCTCCAGCCTCCGGGCTGAAGACTCTCAGCCACCGATGCTGGGCCAGGAGAGTGTGGATGGTACGTGGATGGCTCTCTTAACCATATTGTCACACAGTCGTACACAACATTCCTGTAATTTTAAAAAGGTGCACACAATGGATGCATTTGAGTATGAAGACCTCAGTGGTGACGATTATAAGCAGTTACACTGAGCTGTGCCCTGTACAGTCTCTGTATACTTTCACTGTCAAAGCCGGATTAAATGAGGATATCTTTCTTGTGAATGCAGAGCTGGTTCATTCAGGACAGGAGGGAGCCGATGAGCCTCCCACTCTCATCAAGGAGGACCTTCTTTCATCAGGAGCTGTTAGACGAAGCAACCCAGACACACAGGTTCACTTTCTGACATTAGATTGAAGGAAGACCACACATTTACCTCCATTATATAAGAATTTAATCTCTATTTTTGGGTTCTGTTGTTGCATGATGTATAACTGATGCAAATTCTAAGTAGGGTTGCTTAAATATGTTTCTTTTTTTTTTTTATTATACAGGAGGAACTGGATGAATCAGGAGCACCCCCTTTAAAGAAGATATGTACAGGAGAAAATGCTGCTCTGAGATAGCTCATTTATAGTAATTTTGTCAAAATGCACATGATACCTGTCCTCAATCAGATTAGCTAAGCTTTTCGAAATTATTCCAAGGTCGTCTCGACCTATTTACGCAAATGTTACATTTCAGCAAATGAGGAAAAAAATATTTACTGCAAATCTTTGTTCACTTTTAAAGGTATTTCAAGTCTGCTGTTTTAAGTGATTCCCGAAATGAATCGAGAGGATTTTTCAAACTTTGTGTGGCAAGTTCCTGCTGTTGCAGGCAGTGTGTATTTCACTTCACATGCTGTAAATGTTTTTGGCGACTAACTGTTTCCGATTTATGCAGTCCAACTTTACTTTTGCATGTTTCCACATCCTATTGCTTTGGGGTTTTTTTTAGGTTTACAGGTAATTTTGAAAAAGTGTTAAATGCATAGCTTTCTGCAGATTGATGTGTAGATGTGCCATTTTGTATTAAATATGATGCCCTTTCTGGAACAGATCTTATTTTGGCTTTTCACATGCAAGAAAAAAAAATGCTTATTGAAGTATTTATAATATAATTTGCCCATGTTTATATTTGACAGCGTTGTAAACCATAATAAATGCTACTTTCCAATTCTGTTTCAATTGATTGATGCTGTAAGGTCGGTATATGTTCACCATAATGTATTATTCAGTCACTGTACTGTACTGTATTGTATCATAAAGGCAGGGCCTATTGTTTAATCAGACCTGTTCAAAATGGAGCCCAGACAATGGGTTAAGACATTCATTTGATGATTCATACAGGAATGAATGCCACTGCAGTCTAAACAAATGTCCTACATACCAAATATTTAAATGTATTTTAATATTAATGATTTAAATAGATCATATAATCTTGTCATCAGCTGACCTCTAGCCTCTCATTTATATTCAGTGTGGGCGTGGTTTCCTTGAAGGGGCTGGTCCAGTTGACAATAGACAGGCCGCATCAACCAATGAGAGACTGTGTTAGAACGATTTGATGAAGGCGCGTTCCAGAGGGAGCCAATGAACGTCAAGAGGAGGCGGGACATGCTTGCGACGCTGCTTGCTGCCGGGGAAACGGAGTTCCGAGGGTGTACGGGATTGTACCGGTGGACTAGAAACTCCCGCCATTTCGAGAGGAATTAACCTCTTGATTGATCCACGTTACTTTTTCTTAACACTTGCTTACTCTGTCATCTGATACCAAGAAGCTCCGACAGTGCGAACATGCAGCGAGCACAACTGATGAAGCGAGAACAGGCCTAGTTTGCAAAGACTTGGGATTGTACAGCGCGCCAGACCTCCCGCTGAACTGAGCTTTGGCTGTTGCCGCGAGTTTGATCTCGGTGTGGGTTTGCATCCTTTCATGTTCATCCGGAGGAGCTAAAAGTTTACTAACTACACCGAGAGACAAGTCCGGCAACCTGTTTAACACCAAGACGTCGCGTGAAACCAGCATGGCACTGCTGCTAGATGAGAGAAGAAGGATGCGATGAGGCTGGTGGCAAGAAGCGCACTGTTATTGTTTTGCAACGAGATAGCAATCCAGCCTGCTAGCTAGTCGGCTAACTTAGCTGCTACACGTTGAGTGCCGGGCCTGCCGGCGGTAACGTGAGACGTGCTAAGATATTTCGGGTCACTTGCATACATGCTAAGGACATATTGTTGTATATTACTGCGCTAGTTTGTTGCTAGAAGATTTGATTTTACCACTGGCACCCGTGCCATCTTTGGATTTGCAATGGCACCGCTTTTAGGCCGGAAACCCTACCCACTGGCTAAGCCGCTAACCGAGCCACCAGGCCCGGGAGAGGAGGTCTACATCATCGAGCACACCAAGGAGGCCTTCAGGAACAAAGAGTATCCTTCAACATGATGCTGATGCTCAGTCTCGATTTGTCGAGGCAGCCGGCATGCTGTATAAGTGGCTTTGTCTACCTGCTTATCTTAAATTGTTGCCTACATAGTCACACGCACAGGCCTGTAGAGATGCCTAACGTGCCTAATTTGATGTTACCTGACATTTTCCTCCCCATTTATTTTTTCCCCCGCATGTACACAGTGTACTCTGGATGACAGGCTTGCTAGTTAGCTAGCGTGCCAACCGCTCTGCTAACCAGCTCATGGTAGCTAGCTGGCTAACTCGATAAGCAAAACAACTACACTTTATGTAGCATATAAAACAAGTCACATGCTTAGTTAAACATAAAGAGCTGCTAAAAAGCCGTCCTTTCACTTTCAGCTTCCACGGCCCCGCTGTCAGCTGCCAATGCTAGCAGGGTTAGCTAGCAAGCCGCTAACGTTAGGTATCCTATTATGTCACAATAGCCGCCTGCCTGTACGGGCTGAGGATGTTGCTCGGCTGGTTAGTTAGCAGTTAACGTTAGCCTCTTTGGAGTTAGCTAGCTTTAGCTAACGTTACCGGTGCATTTGTGTTTTTGATTTGCCAAGAGGACACAACTGTTGACTTCGTACTGTTTATTGATTTTAGGCAACATTTTTGTGTAGGCAGCGTGGCTCTGGTGTGATAGTTTGGTAGCTTTAACCACTTTTTTTGGTGTTGATGTGAAAACTTTTAACATCCGTAACTGTCAGCAAGATTATGACAGCTCAGTGTGACACACGTAGCGCGGAAAGTGGACTTTAGGTCTTTTTATGGCTGCTTAAGTGATAAGTTCAAGTAGATTTGGATTCCTACAGTGATAGAGCTGTGTTAATTAACTCGACTGATTGTCTGTACACTTTGACTTCTGACTATCATCACATCGACGGCTGTTTGAAGCACAGGCCTCCCATCTACCTTTCCCCGCCGTCACAGTTGTAGTAACACAGAGAATTGGCTTTGTAGATGTGGTTCACTTCATTGTTTTAAGAATGATCAGAGGAAACGCAGTCAAACTTTCTGCTCCCATCAGCCAACCACAGAAGTGTGCTAAACCCCACCTAAATTAAGATTTCCAATATGTTATTTCAGTGGCCTAGAAAGTTCAATAAATGTGTGTGAATATGAGCTTCTCTCTCAAAGCCAGAAACATGAGAGGTGAGTGTCAAACTTGTGATGTCCTAAGGTATAAAGTCTGGAGCTGTTCCATAGACAATGAATGGGAGCCTTATTTTGTGGACCCATGAAATAAGGCTCCAAATGAGCTTTATTCTAATATACTGTTCTCAGTTGGGAAAGATAAAGTGCACCTATGGACTCGAAGCCTTTCCCTGGGTGTGGTCATCAATAACATCTTTCCCAATTCATTGTAAATGGAGCAGCATTGGACTCTTTACCCTATGACATCACAGATTTGAGTTTTACCACTCTAGTTTTTGGAGATGGGGAAGAATTGCTCATGTTAATTGATTTTTATTGGACTATCTTAGACAAGTGGTTCCCAACTGGTCCTGCCACGGGGTCCAGATTTCTCCTTTAGTTGTTAGTTCGAGGTCCGTAAGTTTCATACATTCAATGCCATACTTGCTGTTGAGCTAGTTTGCCGCCTCTGTTGAGTAACTGGCCATTAGTCACTCACTCTACAGCAGGAAACGCACTTCATAGGTATAACATATGAATTTTAAAATGGCTGTAGTTTCCTTCTTAAGTTATTCCACAGAACCTTTGTTCATCTTAAGTACCTAGGACTGTTTTCCAGCCCCCCTCGCCATCATTATTCTTCCCCATCGCCCCTTCCTTTTTCCGGATTTACATCGTTAAGGCACCATGTGCAGACCTTTTTTGTTTCTTGGAGTATAACCACACATTAAGATTTTGTTGGCCTGTGCCTCTCTGTACATCAATGACAAAAGTGCCATTAATTTCTCCATGGACCATGTTTGTCTTGTAATTAGTAAGCGCAACATGGAAAAACTGTTTGCATGTTAGTGTTGTAATTTCCTTGACAAAATGCCTACAGAGAGTATGAGGCACGCTTGAAGAGGTACAGCGAGCGCATCTGGACATGCAAAAGCACTGGAAGCAGCCAGCTCACACACAAAGAAGCATGGGAGGAGGAACAAGAAGTTACAGAGCTGTGAGTATGACATCCAGAGTTTGTGCATGGACAGCATTTTATCTAACTTGTGAAACAAGAGCCATAGGTCTGTCTAATTACAGTCCACGGTCTCTACGGATACGCTGTTGTGAAAGTTATGTGAAGAATACACAGGTACATTTGAGAGGATGGCAGTGCTTTGCATTCAGATGTCCAGTAAAGCTCTGGTTCGCATTAATGTGTAAATATATATACCACCAGTCATTATTTAGATGACTAAAACGGCAGATTAGCCTCTCTAACAGCAGCTCAGGAGTGTCACGTAGGAGCCGTACTCTCCCAGTGAAGGTCACAAGGCTTGCTGCTTTGCTATGATTGGATAAATCTGGCGCTCCTCCTCTCATTCTATTTAGAGGGTGTGTGATTGAGTCATCCTTGAATCTGCAATAGCCTGGTGAGAGTTCCTTTATCCTGGTCTGTAGAAGTGAAGAGCATAGTCATAAAAGATGCAGAATAGCTCAGCTGATCATTGTCAGCCCACTTATCACCACCTGGGTTTACGTATACTGTGTGTATACGTGCTGTCAGTCAGAGGAAGGTGAACCCAACTATATATGTGGCCCACGGAGATGTCACAGCAAAGACAGGACAGAGCATTGCTCAGCTGCCCAGAGCTCATGCCGCTCAGGATCACAGGCTGTATTTAAGCCCTGTCTAATTATAACAGCCAAGAGATTTTACTCCCCCTGCTGGTCACTCTCATCCCTTTGTTGCCCTGTTATGTAATGCTCGGCTCCCAGTGACGAATGCATCGCAGAAATCCAAACAGTGAGACAGAAATTATGTCGTGAACAGAGTGCATCACACCCATTAACAAATTAAATATATATGTCTGATGTGGTAATGGCCTTGTTTGCTGAGCATCAGGACAGTAAAACCAGTGTCTCACTCTATACTGAATAAAGTGGAGCATGCTAATGATGGGATTGCAAGACACAAACTAAATTATACTTAATCTTTATATATTGTTAAAACTTTGTAGTACTAACTGCTGACCATTTTCTGTGTGCAGGCTTCAGGAGGAGTATCCCCAGTGGTTTGAGAAGCCGGTCCTGGAGATGGTCCACCACAACACAGTGTCTCTAGACAAACTGGTTGAAATGGCCTGGGTGGAAATCCTCACAAAGTACGCTGTGGATGAAGAGTGTGACTTCCTGGTCAGTTTGACGTCTTTACTTTCTAAACTTAACATATTAGACACTTTAAATTATTGCAGCGTGTTTACCAAAGCTTATTTACATATTTAGATTCACACTTGGCCTCCTACGCAGCAGTTGGTTTCGGTTCTTGTAAAACGGGTTAGGAAATTATAATCACTCTTTACGATCACACTTACATCACCAAGTCTAATATGACTTTGTGCTAATTTAGAATCTAAACAAAACCCATCTTCCATGGTAGTGCAGAGGTAAGCAGGTGTTTAATTGAAAACTTTCTCTTGACTTTTGCATCTCAGGTGGGGAAGGACAAAACTTTGCAAGTGAAGGTGGTGAAGGTCCATCCCCTAGAAAACCCAGAAGGGGAGACAGGAGAGAAGAAGCTTGAAGGCGCCTGCGACTCTCCATCCAGCGACAAGGAGAACGCAAGTCAGGAGAACCAGAGGAAGGAACCTCCTCCACGAGAAGAGGAGAACAGGAGGGAGAGTCTCAGTGAGTACCAGTCTGTGCACATAGTAATGGTGTAATTATTGTTTGTAGGCTCAGAATGTTTAACTGGTACCAGCTCTGTTATTTCCATTTAAATTTCAACCGCTTTTATCTGTATGTTTGGGGGGAAAGAGTCTCATATTTTTTCACGTGATATTATTTGTTTTCCTATTAGGTGACAGAGCACGACGTTCACCAAGGAAACTTTCCACTGCCATGAAGGAAGAGAAGAAGAGATGGGTGATGCCCAAATTCCTTCCTCATAAGTACGACGTGAAGCTCATCAATGAGGATAAGGTTCGTATCCTGTTGTCAGCAGTCAAAAAAAAGGGTCTACACAGCATTTTTTAAAAGTTGACACCCAATCGTCCTCTCCATCTTGTCTCATAGGTGATTAGTGATGTTCCAGTTGACAGTCTTTACAGAACAGAGCGCCCTCCAACCAAGGAGATCATGCGCTACTTCATCAGGCACTATGCCCTGAGGCTGGGCATGGGAGAGAGCGCTCCGTGGGTGGTTGAGGACGAACTGGTGAAAAAATTTAACCTGCCCAGCAAATTCAGTGACTTTCTTCTTGATCCACACAAGGTAATTTACTCACTGATTTGTTTTGGGGCATTATTTGATTCTTTTTTTAATGTTGCTTGTTTTTGGCTCACAGTCTTTGTTTTTTTTTCCTACAGTTTTTAGCAGAGAATCCCTCTGCAAAGCGAAAGAGCTTGTCATCTCTAGAGGGTAAACCTAGCAAGAAGCTCAAGACCTCGGACACACCAGGAGAGGATTCAGGAAATGAGAAGGGAGAGAAGAAAAGGAAAAGGAAGAAAGACTCTTTAGGCCCGCCCCTTAGTCCGACAATTTGGGGCCACATGCAGGTGAGTTGGCTTGTACGCTCATTATCCTGGTTAGGTATTACTCTATGAATATGGGTTATCCCTTTTTTAAAAGTCAAAGCTTTGTTTAATAAGCTCCTGTTGGTTTTGTTTCAGAAAATAAAAATGAACGGCTCCCCACTCAACGTAAAGAATTCGGGATCACCAAAGAAAGGAGAAGGCAAAGGCTTGACTCCCTCCACTCCAAAATCAGGCAGGAAATCCGGGGAGAAGAAAGAAGGAAAGAGAGCTGGAAAAAGTGGTGATAAGAAGCTCAACGTCCTTAAAGCTTCCAAAAAGGAGGGTAAAGCTGGTGCTAAGACATCGAAGATGAAGCAGATGACTCTGCTGCATCTGGCTAAGAGCCCCCCTGCTGGGAGCCCTAAGAAGAGAGCCCGCAGTACTGGCATGGGTACACCTAAACTGGGGAAGCCACTGCACCCGATGGCTCTCCACCTCCTTCGTTACTATAAGGAGAACAAGGGCAAAGAGGACAAAAAGAACTCCCTGTCCTCCCTCATCTCCAAGGCCGCAAAGACCTTGTCCCCAGATGATCGTGGCCGGCTGCCACCGGAGCTCAAGGAGCTGGTGCAGAAACGCTGGGAGCTACTGGAGCAGAAGAGGCGATGGGCAGCCATGAGCGAAGAGGAAAAGCAGGAGGAGATGAAGAAAAGGCGCAAGGAACTCAAAGAGAAGCTGCGAGAAAAGGCCAAGGAGAGACGCGAGAAGGAGATGCTGGTCCGCCGCGAACAATCACGCAGATACGAGGACCAGGAGATCGAAGGCGGCAAGACCCTGCCAGCATTTAAACTTGTAGACATGCCTGAGGGGTTGCCCAACACCCTGTTTGGTGATGTGGCTATGGTTGTAGACTTCCTTCACTGCTATGCAGGGCTGCTGATGCCGGAGGACCAGTATCCCATCACCGCAGTGGCTCTGATGGAAGCATTGGCAGGGGAGCGGTCCGGCTTCCTCTACCTGAACCGCGTTCTGGTGGTGCTGCTCCAGACACTGCTGCAAGACGAGCTGGCCGAAGGCTACAGTGAGCTCGATATGCCATTATCTGAGATCCCCCTTACCATGCACTCTGCGTCGGAGCTGGCACGGTTGTGCCTGCGACCGTGCGACGCTCACGGCGAGGAGAGTGGCCAGGGCTCAGTGGACTCAGGGGGTTTGGGGGGCTTTGATGATGTGGTGACCAGCGAGTTCTTGGAGAGGCTGGAGACAACGGAGGTGTTTGAGCTGAGCCCTGAGGAGAAGGTCAGCCTGCTGGTGGCACTGTGCCACCGTATACTCATGACATACTCAGTTGAAGACCACGTGGAGACAGTGCATCAACGGTCAGCTGAGGTGTGGAAGGAGCGTCTGGCAATGCTGAAAGAGGTCAATGACCGCAAGAGGGCAGAGAGGCAGATGCGGAAAGAGATGGAGGGCAAAGGTAGGTGGAGATCACCAAAGTTCTTGACCTGCAGTTTTTAATGCAAGAGCCATTGTAATAACATTAAGTACTCTAAATCATCTAAAGCCTTTCGTTAGTCTTTTATCGGCATCCCCAAAATGTAGTTACAAGTTGATGCTAATATATTGATCTGTTTTTTTCTTTTGGGCTAACAGGCGAGAAGAAGAAAGAGGGCGGGGCTAAGAAGGAGAGCAAAAAAGAAGTTAAGGTGGAGCCAGAGGACATGATCAGCTCTGTGAAGAATCGGCGGCTGATGGTCATTCAGGCCAAGAAGGAGAAGGAGGAGATGGACAGACAGAACAAAGGTAAACTTTGTTGCAGAGAGTGCAGCATATGAGCCAATTTGAAATGGAAAAAGGGTAAACTGACAAGCTTAATTGCAAATGTACCTGTTTAGATTTGGTTTTCTTAGTACTTAAGTTCTCATTTCAACCACTGCCAGTATATAATTTGTCTCATAATTCTCAAATCAGTATACTTTACTCTTATTGTGTTATTCCCCCAAAGAGCGCATGGAGAAGGAGGCCGAGGAGGAGCGGATGCGTAGACAGAGGGCTGCTGTAGAAAAGGCCTTTCAGGATGGTATAACCAAAGCCAAACTAGTCATGCGCAGGACCCCACTGGGTACAGACAGAAACCATAACAGGTTAGTGCTGCACACCACCGTTGATACACAAATAAATGTAATTTCTTTGAGTACCTTAATTATAACCACGGTTTCTTGGTGTTTTTGTTCAGATACTGGCTTTTCTCTGATGTGGTTCCTGGTCTGTACATCGAGAAAGGCTGGGTGCATGAAAGCATCGACTACAACTTCACCCCTCCACCAGAGGAAAAACCAGCTGAGCCCGAGGTTGAAGAGGAAGAGGATGGTGAGTCAGCTGCACCTCAGGATTCACAAGGTACAGTAACTTCGTGTGAGTTACCCATCAAATTGTGTGTGTTTATGTTAAAATGTGTTTTGGTTTGTTATTTTTAACTTTGTAGTGAAGTTTTTTTGTATTTCTTTGATAAGTAACTGCAGGAGCTGAAAAGGACGATGGCAGTATAGATGGTGCCATTAGTGAGGGCGCCCAGCAGGGGGCGGCAGTAGACATCTGCATAGAAACCACCATTCCCAATCAGGGGCAAAATCTCTGGTAAGAGCTTTGTGTTTGTCTTCCTCCCTTTCATTTGATCTGTTTCATCTTTGTCCCTTTGACACAGTCTCTCACGCTAATGTTCCTGCCTCTGAACACAGGTTCGTGTGTGACACCATTCCTGAGCTGGAGGAGCTGGTGGAAAGTCTTCATCCTCAGGGGGTTAGAGAGAGTGAACTGAAGGCGAAGATACAAAGCAGGTGCGTGCACTCTCATTGTAACAGATAATTACTTTAACAAACATGTGGCCATCCAGCCTTGCAGAGCTGCTGAAGCATTAGCTGGTTTTACTAGCTTTTAGAGAGGCTACTTAAAGTTTTTGCTTTGCTTTTGCGTGCAGCAGCAAGCTTGTAGGTTATAAAAAGTAAGTCTGCAACAAAGTATGAGCTATGGTGTTTAAAAAAGAGCAAGCAGGCAGCATTGATTTAAACTAGACAGTTTAGCAGCAGTGATGGAGTAAATATGAAGCTAAGTACAAAGCTGTCCCCTCCCTGTTTCAGGTATCGGGACATCCTCCACTCTATCCATCTGGCCCGTAAGGGCAAAATGGGCCTCAGGACCTGTGATGGCTACGCAGAGCTGCTCAATTATCTGCGCAGTGACATCCAGGAGGTAGCCTCACGACTCCAGAAGGGAGGCCTTGGATACCTGGATGACAACGTAGACATTGAAGATCAGGTGATTAGTCTGTCTGGCTTCATACAGTATCAGTCGCCTTGAACTTTTCAACGTGTGTTTACTGAAGACTAAGAGATTGAGCAATCGTGTTTAACCTTCTGTCACCACCTGAAATATCTGAAATATTTCGTCCTTGTCAGGATGTAGGCATGAAACATTTTGAAAGAAAAATATGATGCAGTGAAGATGAAAAGACATGCAACACACCAAGGCTCTAAAATGTTTACTCTTGAGTTACACTAGGTTACATTTCAAAGGACCAATCTGTAACTTTATACGCTAAAATATTACAGATATATGTAATCTAATTGTGTTTACAAGATTAATGCTGTACGAGATATATCATAAAGCTGTGTTACTGATGTCATAGCTCATGTAGTATGTCTGTGTTGTCAACAAATCTTTGTGGTTGTGACTCATCTGTTTGTTTCATCCTCCATTCAGTTGAAAGACATGGAGAGCTTGAAAGACTTTGGTGAGTGCATCATCACCATTCAGGCCTGCGTGATCAAAAAGTTTCTGCAGGGCTTCATGGCCCCCAAGCAGAAGAAGAAGAAGAAGCAAGGCGGGGAGGAAAGCAGCAGCAGCAAGGCTGAGGAGGTGGATGATGAGAAGAGACTGGCAGAAGAGGCCAGGGTAAGAGAACAGAGTCGTAATGGTAGTGTTCAGGTTTGAAATACTTGTCTCACAGGTGACAGGGTCCATCATAATGTCACTTGATGTTGCTGAAATAGGGGTTTTTGAGCTGGGGAGACTTGAGTGGTTAGTGAAGTCATTATGGTCATGATTCTAGGTAAGAAGCACTAGTAATAATAAGTACTTTTAAAATCCATAAATTAGACACACAGACTAATATTCATACACAAACAGAGCTATGACCATTTAAAAAGTCTTCATGCAAAGTTCTGCTGAGTTTAAACAAGTCTGGGCTTTTTGTCTCTCAGGTGGCGACGGCGGTAGAGAAGTGGAAGACTGCAATCCGAGAGGCCCAGACCTTTTCCCGCATGCACGTCCTGCTGGGAATGTTGGACGCTTGCATAAAGTGGGACATGTCTGCCGAGAACGCTCGCTGCAAAGTCTGTCGCAGGAAAGGTAAGGACAGTTAACAGCTGCTGTCTCACTCATTTGGTCTCAGAGGAGGGAATTGGCTGTAAGTAAAATGTGCATCACAGGTTATTTGCAGCCAGCGAGAGCCTTTATGGACGCAGAAATACTTTTGTGGTAACATTGCTTTCTTTGTTAAAATAAAAACTACAGGACAAATAAGATCACCCCAGATCTCCTAAACAGAACTACAGCACCACAACTGGCTCCTGTCTGGTTTCTTTTTTTTTTTCCCCTCATAAACAAAGCATCAGTTCTTATTCACAGGTGTGCTGGATTGTTGAGATGCAGTTTAAGTGAAGCAGTGCTGTACTACTATGCTTCTGCTTCCTGTCTAGTGCTCAGGCAGAGGCCGTTTGTGCTGAAGCTGATGGAGACTAGATCCAGGTCCAGACAGGGCAGCAGCCACAGGCTCAGAGCAGCACAGGCTAGTTGTGTCAGGCAGGTCTACATACAGAGCCAGCAGGCCTGCAGGCCAACAGGTGAACCTGTAGTGGTAAGATGAGGGTAAAAACTTGCACAAACACATGAGATGTTTGAGTTGTCAGGGAGTAAAGACTAGAACAAAAATACTGAATGCATTTGACATAAAACGAGGAAATTGATTTAAAAACATTCCTTTAATAAATAATGATCTTTCAGGTGACGATGAGAAGCTTATCCTCTGTGATGAGTGCAACAAGGCCTTCCACTTGTTCTGTCTGCGACCGGCCCTGTACCGCATTCCTGCCGGAGAGTGGCTGTGCCCGGCCTGCCAGCCTACTGTGGCCAGACGTGGCTCTCGCTCAAGGTAACTGTCCGCCTCGCACTTTGCCACTTTCATCCATTGTAGATGTAAGCAGCTGCACAACACTGGGGGAACTATACAGAGTTCATGTAAATATGTAGAAGAAGCATTTAGTCTGTCTTTAGGTTGCCAAAAGTGAACCTTGTTAGATGTGTGCATAGAAAGTAGGGTTGTGTTTGCAGTTGCATTTAAACCAATAAGTAAAGTACAAAGTACAGAGTTACTTGATACCCAACCCTGATAGAGAAACATGCCTCCATTAAAAATGACTATAGACACAATGAAGCTGGATAAATTGTCCTTACATGATACTCGTGCAGGTCTCATGTACAAACGTCAGGCCCACTTTTGTTTTTAACTGCATTCTTAAAGCTGCAGCAGTCCCGTCCCAAAATTTCAGGTTAAGGAAAATGGCGAAGCATAGTGCTTCATAGTGAAGCATATTATTCTACACATTATGAAGCCAGTATTTTTCCCAATTTAACAAAACCTCCACAGTAAATCCTGCCTCTACTAAGTCTCTATAATTTGCGTGAAAGATTTTTCAAATTCAATCTCTCCATTGCAGGAACTACAACCAAGACACAGATGAAGAAGAGGACGAGGAGGAGTCTGAAGAGGAGGACTCTGACGAAGATGAAGAGGATGAGGAAGAGAACGACTATAAAGCCATGGGGCACAGCTGTGAGTATCCGCAAGAGAAAATTAAGCCCAGGTTTCACAAAATCGTCTCGGCTCAATGACTGTTCACCTTTAGCGTTTCAACCAGGATAAGTTAAAAGTGTTTCCGTCCTTTTTGACTTTGCGTCACCAACCTTAAACTGGAATCTCTGCATCAAAGACACTGTGGCGTGAACCAAAAAGAGAAGACCATAAATTCATCGAGCTGTCAAGGAAGATATGTCACTCATTCTACCCGGTTTTGGAAGACGGAAGGGTCCTTGGTGCTGAAGGTTGGGAATGAGAGGAATGCTGACGGGGAATTTGTCCCCTGTCCTCTGCCTGTCTCCATTGTCTGTGTGTTGTCATGTAGCACAGCTCAGGTCTGGACCTTTTGCTTTGAAGCCATGTCTCACTCTGGCTTCACTCGGAGTATGTGGCAGGATGATCCCCTCTGTCAGTTCAAGCCTGCATGTCAAGGATAACGATTAAGAGGTTTTATGCGCTGATGCTGAATAGTTCAAGAGAGGATCGCAGTGCACGGCTCTCATTTCTAGCGTTAGACTGTGATAGTCCGCAGCATTGCACACTGGGATCGGTCTGATACAAATTAACTTAACAAGAAGCATAAATGGTTAAATAAACATCTCTTTCAAACAACAGCCTCATTATATGAATTCCTTATGTGCGGTCTGTGCTACATGGCAAGTTAAAGGAATACTTCACCCTCCGAAATGATCATTTGTGTATCACTCACCCTGTGTTACTTTGAATTTGTGAAAAATACTCGTGTGAATGAAGAGTCTGAAATTAAAGAAAGTTCTAGATGAATTGACGTCACAGGCGACCACGTTTAACAACAGCAAAACTACCTTTAAACATCTGTTTAAGAACTCTCACTCAGCTTGTGCAGCATATTAAAATTCCTACACGTCTGTGTGAGACTGTATGTGCAGTCTCACAGTAAGGTGTTTTGGAGTACTGAGCATATGATTGGATAAAAAACACTTGAGTTGAAGGTGAGATTTGGTTACACATTACAGGATGTCAGATTTTAATTCATCGTTTCCAGATTTTTCCCTCTGCCTTTTTAGTGTCTATAGGAATGTTGGTGTTTCCACTGTTGTTGCTTCCTTGTTTGTGTTGTCCTGATCACCTCTCTGTATTTCTTCACAGTGAGACCAAGGAAGAAAAACAAGCAGTCTTCGTCTCGGCAGAAAAGTTCGAAAAGTAAACCCAAGAAGCAGTCGTCTTCAAACAGTCAAAGCAGCAAACAGCGGACCGGCCCCAACAGCCCTGCAGACATAGATGAACTGGTAAGACGCCGTCAGGACATACAGAGAAATAAAGCAGGAGATAATCTATGTTTTAGAAACCTACAGACATTGTTCGTGTGCGATGTTTGCAGGTACGGCAGAGTTCCCTGTCGGGAGTGCGCAGGCAGGCGCTGGAGCTGGAGAGGTGCGAGGAGATCCTCAAGAAACTGATGAAATTCCGCTACAGCTGGCCTTTCAGGTGAGCGAAGGACATCTTCTTTATGTTTGAATGGACAGTTAGTTTATTAAGTAGGGTGGAGCAGCACTAACTATGTGAATGAGACAAATGTCAACACCCTGGTGTCGATGAATTCAATTTGAAATTCCAGTGTTGAGGCAACACTACGTTCTACCTGAATGATATCATGGCCTATTATGATCTGTAGATTATATGACCCTCCTCTCACACTCTGCTCCTCTTCCAGGGAGCCTGTTTCCCCCGAGGAGGCAGAGGACTACCTGGACATCATCTCCCAGCCCATGGATTTCCAGACCATGCTGGGAAAGTTCAGCCAGGGCTCCTACCGTCACGGCCAGGATTTCCTGGAAGACATGAAGCTCGTCTTCTCCAACGCAGAGGAGTACAACCAGCAGGGCAGCACCGTGCTCTCCTGCATGGTCAAGACGGAGCAGACGTTCACCGAGCTGCTCCAGAAGCTGCTGCCTGGCCTCAGCTACCTCCGCCGGCGATCGCGCAAACGTGTCAGCCAAGCCACTGCGACTTCTGAGGAGGAGGAGGAGGAGGACGAGGATGAGGAGGAAGAAGAAAATGAAGACGAAGAGGAGGATGATGAAGAAGAGGAAGAGGAACCTAAGAAGAAGATGCAGAATGGCAAATCAAACAGGAAGAAAACCAGAAATGCTCGGAGACGGAGGGACGAGAGCGAGAGTGGCGAGGAGGATGACAACGAGGAGGAGGAGGATGATGAGGAGGAGGAGGAGGAAGAAGAAGAGGAGGAGGATGATGATAATGGCAGGAGGAGAAGTAAGCGGACCTCTGCCACCTCAGGCAGGAAGGATTACAGGGAGCAGGATAGCGATGGCGAGCGGGACACACGGAGAACTCGTCAGCGGGGGGGCCAGGGCGACGCCGGGGGGGCGAGCAGCGACGAGGACCGGTCCAGCCAGCAGCGACATTCCAAGAGACAGAAACGCTCGTGAAGTCCAGGGTGCTTTTTTTTTTTTTGTTTGTTTTTTGTCGTCTCTCTTTGCTTTAAAAATTTCTGTCCCGCTCCTCTGAAAACGATCAAGAGCCCGTCTCCTCCACCTCCTCACAGCCAGCGGGACTTAATCCTCAGAAGGACTTATTTTTTTGTGTGTTTATTGAATTTCTGTTCATATTTTGGAAAACGACAAAAGAAAACTGATTTATATTTGTATCTTGTTTAATATTGGTGATGTTTATTTTCCCCAGCCAAGAAAAACTAGACATTTGAGATCACTGACGGGTCCTCGTAGCTCTTAAGACTCTGATTCGTTAACAACCTCACACACGTGTAATCTCACTTAAAATGTTGTCCTGTGAACTGCTTTCTCAAACACCAGTGTAATCAGAGGTCTTTCTTCACTCTTGACACACGTAGTCCAGCCATCACTTTACTGGGGTGTCTATCTGTAAAGTGTTTGTCCCACCCACGTCTTTGTTTCAAGTCATGGTGTTTTAGTACTTCTTTGTAAGAGACATGGTGTCCACGCAGCCGAAACCCTCTGGAAAATCTTTCTCGGCTGATGATGAACTTTTCCCGTCACCTGTAAATCACTCTTCCTACCAAGCATCTTGACACCACCTTTGGTCAAATGCAACTTTATAGATGAACATGATAGGAGTCTCACTAGTGTTAGTATGTATGTTTTTCTAGCCCAGGTGCAGATTTGTTGTCAAAAGCCGAATCGAGACTGCAGATCACAGACGTAGTCACATCACTTCAGTGCTAAAACACAAGTCTCATCTCAGCTCTTAGTGCCAAGACGTGTTTAAAAGCCGGGACCCGACTCGGCATCTTGCTCTTGGCGTGTAGATCCGACCAGCCTTTTCCTTCTCTGCAGTGCCCTGCCACTTTAAACGAACCGGTACCTCAATGCTCCGTCAGTTTGCACTCCTCCTGTGTAAAGTGCACCTGTTAATGCCAGCAGCTGCAGGACCAGAATTTATTGAAAAAAAACCAAACATTTGTAAACAGTGTTTAAAAACAACAAATGTGACATTTGTTAAGAAAAATGGGCATTTTTGAATATTTGATATATTTTGCACATTTTATTTGGTATTGTAAATGATAAACCTGTTGATCTTAATCACATCGAATAAATGGCAAAGTTGAACCAGGGCTCTCCTAGTCGATGCAGAGAACATGTCAAAACTTGTTTTTACTTTTTATTGTCGCAGCAGAAATAGTTGAATTAGTCACTTGTACATTTTGTCACAGATTTAAATGGATTCAGTGACACAAACGCGGGTGACACGGCTCCTGGGAGGCAAATGAAGGTTTCCCTGCATGTCCTGGTTCAGCCACCAGGTGGTGCTCTGCTCCTGCACTCTGATTATTTGTCCCAGCAGTTCCCAAATCAGTCAGTGTCAGTGCTGGACTGCTGCAACTCTGCTCTCTGTGTGTACTGATCATCGAAGGACAGGGGGAGCTTCATAGTGCTGGTGTGTTTTGTGACATGGGGCAGGAACACTGCTGCAGCTAATTGATGACATTTTTGAATCGGACACGACGAAACAAAAACCTTTTGAATGTGCTTAAGTTTTTGTAGTTTGTGGCAAGGTTTGCCAGCGACGTATATGTATACATATATATATATATATACTGATGAGGCAGTGGTTGGTTTGCCCTCCTCTGTCTGTACTGTGCTGTGCTGTGCTCCAGTGTTTTTTCTAGTGCTGTTATCATCAAGACCTTCCTGATTTCATTTGGTCACTGATTGTTTTCCCCTCTTTTTATTATTTTTATTTAAATTCGGTTTTGTTCCTGACATGGTTAGTTGTTAAAACCACTTTTGCAATTATTTGACATTTCAACAAACGGACAAAAAGGTGACTGCCCCTCACAAGTCGAGACTTGACTGTAAATGCTTTCTTTGTTCTTGGAGGAACTGCAAAGTCTTTTACACTTCCTTTTTTATATATATATTTATAGTCTCTAAAGCTGGGTTTGGGCAGGTGCAGAGGATTCACATGTAAAGAATTTCCAATAAAGGCTATGGACGAAGACCGTAGTTCTCCCTGTGTTATTTGCGTTGAGCTGATGAGCGTGCCCCGGTCAGACAGACAGACATCACTGCCATCTGTAAAACCTTGTGATAAGACGATGATTGGGGAGGAAAACGGGTTAGCGGTGACCACCGACTGATGTCTAATTTTACTTTTTAATAAAATATCAAACAGTTGTCTTTACGCTGTGGTGTGGAGTCTTTTCTCAGAAACATCTGCATCTTCAAACAGAAGCCAAGTCTGCTTTAAATATGTGCGTCAGAGCCAGAGGAGACATTAAAGATAGATGGTTTCATTATTCACAGAGAACGATGAGCAGCTTGGACCTCAACTGTTCCATGAAAACAGTGGAAAAGGTAAAGCTTAAAGGGGCAGTTCACCCCCACATCAAAACTACATATTTTTCCTCTTGCCTGTAGCGCTATTTATCAGTCTACATTGTTTCAGTGTGAGTTGCTGAGTGTTGGAGATAGTGTCGGTAAAGATGTCTGCCTTCTCTGAAATATAATGGAACTAGGTGGTACTCGGCTTGTGGTGCTCAAAGCGGCAAAAAAATACATTTGAAAGACTCAGCAGCTACCAGTGGTACAGTTGGCTGGTGTAGTTCAGTTGAAAGAATTAGTTTCTGCCTGAAACTGCTCAGAACAAGGTGTGTGGATTATTTTTAGTAACCACAGGCCTGTACTACGAAGCAGGATTTGGAGTTAGCGAGGTAACGCAAGGGTTGTCTCTGGGTTTTCAGCACTATGAAGCTGGTTCTCTTTTTACTGGGATAAATCACCATGGTAACTTATGCTGAACAGCTAACCTGCTCTGGTGAGTGTTGGATCACAGTCTGTCAACACCCGACCTCTGACCAATCAGATCACTGAGTCTCAGGTAAACAAAGAGTAGCCTATATATTGTTGGAGGTCAGTATTAGGTAGGTCACTTCATTGTTTCAGGGCTCTATTTCCATTGGTTTTTAAACAGAGCTTCTGACAAACACAGAGATCATTTACAACACTAAACACATGATTTTAGCAGGATTTAACTTATGCAAAGTTCATGTTAGTCCGCAGAGACACTCTGATTCCATCACCACAGCTCAAAATAACATGAGACACCTGTGTGATGAAAACTAGGAAAAAAAGATATGTTATTACAAAAATAATCCACACACTGTTGATTGGCTCCCGTTATTATAAATGCCACATTTCGGTCAGACAGACCTCATCAGTCATTAACTAGGCTACTTTTCCACCCTTTACTTTGGTAGCAGAAACAGTCTGGCATCACTTTAAAGTGTTTTATGTGACATATTCAGAGCAGTTTCGTCATCATCCATCATCCAAATATAGCCTAGTGATACCTACACATAATATAAGAATTAGCTGACAGTGACTTTTTGGATAGTATTTTCAAAATGTCCATGTTTTCGCATTGTTTACATCCCACGCCACTGACATTTATTGTCTCGTAGCCATAAACATTTTCGGTACCGTTTAATCTCATATCACAAGAAGCAGCCTACTTCATTCATGGTTTTGATGATGGCGCCCGGCCTCCTTCACATGAATGTGCTCGTGGATGGATAGGAAAACCCAGAGTTGACTGAACTAGTCGATAACCAGCTTTGTAGTACCGCTTACCCAAACAGCCAATGTTAGGGTTAATAAAGTCAGATAACAAAAAGATATCCAGGCTAAGGTGATCTGGCTTCGTAGCACAGGCCAGCATCACAAGCCAAGTCCCATCTAGTTCCAGTATGTTAGAGAGAAGGCAGACATCTCTATGACCAATATCTCCAACACTGCAACTCACACCAAAACAATCAAGTTTGATAAATAGCAGGAGAGGTAAGAGGAAAAATATGTATTTTTGATTTAAGCGTGAACTGTCCCTTTAAAACAGATAAGTTTGGCCGTATTCCACATTCATGCTTTGTAATTCACCTAAAGTGAACTGTAAGGTGCAATATTAATAGCCTTGTTTCATCCAGTTGACCAGCAGGAACACAAAATCTAAAGCAGTACAAACCATGTCATGTTTGGCCAGCAGAAAGCTGTGGACACGTGAAACCTTAGATATTTACACAAGGCTATTACAGTGTCTAGACTGCCATTGAATGTGGCTTCGAGGTTGTTTATGGACCAAAATAACGACTTTGCTGCACTCAGTGGTCCGAGCCCGTTTCACACGGAGCTCTCTCCACAAAAATGTGCTCGTACAGGTAATATCTGGCAGCAGTAATGACTACTGGAAAGTCCCATAGTTACATACCCACGATAAGAGTGTGTCCGTGATGTATGGAGCAGAGGAGAGTGCAAGGAGGATCTCGTGAAATATCTGCTGAAGTGCTGACAGCCTCTGAGCCATCTGTAATTTGGCAACAGGTGTAGAGGCTAAGATGGATCAGAGTAAAGGTCAGAGGTGTGAAAAGTCAGTGGAAACGTAGCACTTGATTAGTGACCGCTCAAGCACGGCGGCAGCTGCATTCAGCTATAATAAACCTAAAATGATGTTTCACTTTGTTTTATTATCCACAAACCATGTATCTTTTTTTTTTTTTTAGAACATTTTCCTCCCTGCCAACTCTTTAGCTCTCTTTCTTAAAATGAAAATGTCCTTTCTCTCCGTCTTTCCCAGAAATCTTTAACTTCAGCATTTGGAGCCATAAAGAAGAAAGAGTGTGCAGGTCCGTGATCTTGACCCTCAAGAAACGAAGTTAATGGCAGATTGAGGACATTATGAGTTACAAGCCCCGAGGCGTTGGAGGGAAATCGCAGCTTTTTGTCTGTTTTGATGTAATTTCTGAGACTTAATGCTGACTGAATCGCTGTGACAGCCAGTTTTGGTGACTGGCTGTTTTGGGAAAAGGAGCCAAAACCAACTTAACATTGTTATGTACCAAAATGAACTCACTCGAATGATTCGAGTGAACTTCTAATGAACTCTAGCCTCTTTAGCATTCAAGAACTTGTTGTTAACTTGAACAAAGTCGTGATATATGAACTTCTAGGAGTCTGGTGGATCTATCAGGGTCTTTCCAGACTAATGAAACATGTTGCAAGTATTGTTCATTCCTCACACCGAGCATCCTACTCAGTGAATTATGGTTGAGACATGCATTAATCACCCAACTTTTACTCCCTATTGAGGTAAAAGAAATCAATGACTGCACATGCTGCCATGTTGCATGAGAGGAGCTCTGGAGTTTTTATGGGTAACAAAACTGAGAGGTTCAGAAATAGTTTAAATGCAGCTACATGATGGGAAAGATTCCTACATAAAATGCATAGTTGTCCTGCACATCCAAAGTCCATTTAAGGCAGGTGCTGAAGACAGCAATAAAACATGAAGTAACGTCAGCACACTGTAGCTCCCTTTAGTGCAATTTTTGTGCAGACATTTCGTCATGTTTTATAGAGTCCTATATGCAGAGTTACTTATTTATAGCAATGCTAGCAGCATGGTTTTAGGGACTTTCACTGCAACCAGTGAAGTGTATTTGTGGTTTTGAGTGTCTTGACAGCTAGTGGATGGTCGTCTGTTGAAGAGTTCGGCATTTTGGCTGTGGCCATCTTGCATTTTTGGAGCAGAAGGGATCATATTTGAACAAAAGGGTTGACTGAGAGCCTGAGGACACTATCCACAGAAAGCCTGTCGCTCGAAGCAGCCACGCCCTTGATTGTACGTAACCTTACAGGGGGTCTAAGGGAAAGCATATGAGTTGTCTGGATACGGTCGTCATCATGGAGGCAGCTAATGGTGCTAACTCAATAAACAGTGCTACTAGGGGGGGGTGCAAACTACACTTCCATTATTACGCCGTATCATTGGTAACCACCATATCAGCACAGAGCAAAGCAGCGTTGTATCAGACACATTGGTGGACTCACAAATGCAGAGAATCCCAAAGTTCAGGGTTTTTAATACAGTTCGGGTCAGTACACGAAAGGCAGTCAGCCCAGCAGAGGTAACCAACTCAACAGGCAAAACCTCACTGGTCTGAATACGGAAAACAGGTGAATCTCACGAGGAACACACACTAGGAAGAACGCCGGAAAGCTCACACAAAGGACAGGACAATCTAGCAGAGAACAAAGGGAAGACACAGACTTATATATGCTCTGACAGGGGCGATAATGAGACGCAGGTGAAAGCAATCAGACAATCAAGGCAGCGGAAATTTGACAGGACATGGAGAGACAAACAACAGACTTTCAAAATAAAACAGGAAACAGAACATCACATTCAAACCCTGACACACTGATTAGCTAGCCATTTACACTAACATGCACACATGACTGCACAACAAACTGATTTCATGTTCTGCTCAGGACGCCATTACTCCACTATAACTTTACATAGCAAATAGTGGTTATCTGCTACTTAAAAAACAACAACACTTAAATAGGTGAGTAATATAAAAATCAACCCCCTATACAGTTGTAATGCATGGGGAAATAGAGACTGACCAGCATTTTAACATGGGGTCCTATTGGGATTGACTCCATTTTGAAGCCAGCCTCAAGTGGCCATTGGGGGAACTGCAGTTTTTTGGAGGTTGCCACTTAAATATAGCCTATAGCATATTCTAAACAACAACAATGGCATAACATGGCATTAATAATCACTTACCGTCCCTGTTATATGGGGGTTGATCTCTGAGCATTTTTGGCTGCTGTTCTTTGAGTTAGCTGCTGACTGCTACTTGCTGCTTTTTAAATCTAGCTTTAGAGCCAGCCAAGAGTGTCCATTATAGGAACTGCAGTGTTTTTGCACTTCTGCTTTATTTTACAGCCCCTGAGGTTGCTGCTTCGTAGAGACCATCAACTGTGACAAGACTGTGGAAGACTGTACCTACACCTTACAGATGACACTCAACTTTGGGCCTTAATAAAATAGTAACAGGTGAGTTATAAAAAAATCTACCCCCTGTACATTTGTCATGGATGCAGAAATTAGCTATAGACCAAAACCGTTGTTTGTATCAGGCTGTAAAGATGTTTATTTCTGCTGTAAATTTGGGCATTGTAACATGGGGGTCTGTGGAGATTTACTCTGTTCTAGGGCCACCCTCAAGTGGCCATTAGCGGAACTGCAGTTTTTGGCACTTTCACGCTGGTGTCCTTTTTCAGCCTTGATTGCCACTTGGTAGAGCCCAAAAACAGAGCAAAAAGAGAGTGAATATTGGACTAACATTTATCTGGTGGACAAAGACACAACTACAAATGAATGATAATGTTGCACCATAACTGCTGGACGAGTAAACAAGCAACTGTTTGCCAACATGTCCATAAAATGAACTTGAATAGTGATAATATGTCAGTGTTGTGTTCACAGCTTGTTGCATTGCCTGTGTGTGTGAGTTTCTTGTCATAGGAGCTGGGTGTGGTTTGACCATATATCATCCAGTTATTAGGTTTTATGTTGCCTTCTCTATTTCTCCACAAAGTCTGATCTGACAGGTTGAAGCAGCAGCAGGTGCTCTCACTCTTTAACAAGCAAACACTGGCCATACGCAAGCTAATCTTTGAACCCTGAGCAAACTGACAGCCGCAGTGTATGACTGAGCCATCCCCACAGTGTGTGTGTGTGTGTGTGTGTGTTTGTATGACACCAGAGCAGAGCAGCCCACCCTGCAAATATTTACCCCAGGTCCAAGTCAGTGCAGAGGGCATCTGGCAAGGAGCGAACAAGTGTGTTTCTCACTCTCATTCCAGCAGACATGATGTACTGCACGTCCGTGAAGTGACATGACTGTGACCACATTAAAGGACAGGTGAAGCAGTAAATGTGGCGGGGTTTGGGTTTACTGCTCAACAGTGTAATACTCATATATGGAAATGTTTAATGACACACAGTGTTTCAATTATTCATGAAATGATTCATGAATTTATTTTTAACATCTCTTTTATTTTTGTCATTTTACATTCAATTACATCGTTATTTCCTTTTTCCTTTCTTGTCTCTTTATGCAGTACCTAGTTTATTTTAATTCTCTGATATTTGTATTTGTATTTGGAGTTAGATGAAGCTACTTTCTACCTGAGAGGTCAGTGAAACACTGCTTTTCAGCCTGGTAATAGTTAATCTTTAATTTCAGTATTATTCACAGTAATAGATAAAGATGGATGACAAATTAAAGAAAAACCATAACGGGGACCATTTATGCTTTTCCATATTTTCTGTCATACATATAATTTTACAATACCAGATGTCCATATTCAATTTGGCCACTGTTTCTAATAATGAGCTGAACATATGTAACACTAATCTCAGACTTTAAACCCTTCTGAATATTCTGTTTCCAATGTTTTTTATACTTTGGAAGCTGGCATCATTTTGTGACAGATTTCTTTATATGATCACTAGCTCCAGGCACGCCACTGCACGTCTTCACACTAAACCTGCACTGCTATATGTAGCTACATGCTAAACATATAAACACTGGTTTCAACACGTGTTCCTGCTTGAACATCTATATTATTGTTATTCAAAAAACATCTGAAAAGACTCTAATTTGCAAAGACTCCTACATCATTGATTTATTTGAAATTTGTTTGTGGTTGTTGTTTTTTGTAAATTGTAAATCTTTAACAATTTCGTATTACTTCTTTGTCTGGAACTCTTATTCAATTATGCAATCTGTGTTTTTTTAACCATTTTTATATATGATTGTTGTTAGTTAATACAGGAGGTATTTTCATAACTTTTAAATTCTGTCCCCTGTAATTTATATACATGTATATGCAACTAAACTAAACAAAACATATGAGATTTTGATCTAGAAGCTAGAGTAGTGCACCCTGAGCCTGCCTGAGCACATGAGTTGAAATGCACGTGTGCCCAGGCATGCTTGTTGTCTGTGCATGAGACTGTTTGTACTGACGTGTTTTAAATCATAATGCTTAGGTGAAAACTTCTATTATTATGATGATTATTGTCACATACATATACTACAACGTCTTAAAGCTGCTGTGAAACTGTGCCTACTTAGGGCAACAAAAAACACAATCTTGGGTGCGTCGGTACAAAAGACAATCAAGACAGGATGGCAGAAGAAATACCCGCACACCAGCTCAACTGAGCTGGACAGCCACAAAAAAGATTCACAGGCTGAGATCAATGCCAAGAAAGTCTATTTATTCAAAACATCCGTGCACAAAAAGAAAGCTGCTCAAAGTGCAAAAAATAATAATAAAAGGGGATAAAAAGAGAAACAAAAGTTTCAATCCTTGACCATCATCAGTGTTACTGACATGTCCTTCACAGAACAGATATAGACACAGACAAATTACTACCAGGTGTGTTCAATCAGTCAGCTGGTACCACTAATTAGACGGGATCAACTGAGGAGCCTGTGAATCCAGCTCAGTTGAATTGGTGTGCTGGTATTTCTTCTGCCATCCTCACATAAATATACTGTCATATATTAGTATATACTTATTATTATTATTAATCAAATCAAAAATTCTCTCTCCCTCTCTTTATGTATCATTTTGTCATACAGATTACTTTATATTTATTATGTTGATCTGTTCTGTACACATGACATCTATTGCATGTCTGTCCGTCCTGAACGAGGGAAAAAGTGTGTTTTTTTTTAACATTAAAGTATGTAAACATTAGGGCTGCCCCCAACTAAGAATTCTTCTAGTCCACCAATAATCGTCATTTAGGGCCATTAGTCGACTAGTCTGAAGAAGAATAGTATCAGTAACATTGTTAACACTGTGCTACATTACAGAGAAATACAAAACCGTACTAATGAACCTTCATTAATATAGGCCTATATTTTATCTACAAGTGCACGTCACACACTGAGCGAGCCGCCTGTTAATGACGCTGTGGGCTAATGGGCATGTAGCTACTTCCATGTTTCAGATGATACGTCATGTTTGTAGTCGACCAATGAAGATGAGTTTACATATCACCTTGGGTTCGTCCTTCACCTTCTCACACTTTGGATTTCCTGCCCGACATGTTGTTAACTAGCCTGTGGAATAACCTGTAAATTAACATGGCTCCTGTCTGACGGCCACTTCCTGCGTCTGTCCTTTCAAATTAAATCCCCACATGGTCCAGTCATATAGGTTTTGATTTATTTTGACAAGGCGCAGCTCCTAATGGAGTTTCATGTCTTTCATGTTTTTCTTCTGCAACTAAGCGACCAATGAAATCTTGCTGACTAATGACCTTTCTAGTCGACTAACATTTGGTCGACTATTAGGGTGCAGGTGATGTGGAGCCTTGTGATGGCCCGACACCTGACGACAACGCTTCCTTAAATTTGTTACCCATGTGCACCTGTAATAGCGACTGCCTCAAGATGACTCTTGAGATCAGATCTTTATAAATATCTCTCTATACCCTGAACGGCTCTTTACCTTGAGACGAGGTTACACTGAGGCCTACTTGCTGCTTTTTTGACACCTGTCCCACCGGTGCCGTCACATTAAAATGACACAGCAAGTCAAGCTCTCCTGCAGGAGTCGGTGTTGCGGTGCATGAAGGGAGTTTTTGAGCTGTAAGCGTAAACTCAATTTGTGTCATATCATGGCACGCTTCAGAATGAGCTCAGTCAGTAGTCTATCACGCTGGCAGCTGCAGGAAAGCACACAGAGAAAATGAGGACAAGGGGGAAAGAGACAGAAAAATCCTGACAGTCTGGCAGAACAGAGGGAAGAGAAGTAACATAATCATTCACAGAGCATAAAGGTGACCTGAAAATTGAGTGCCAAAACCAACTTATATGACCGCAACGGCGACATGCCCTAAATTTCTCTCTGCTTTAAGTGCAAGTACAAATGATTATTAATGCATTATTCACAAAACAGAGCCTTCTCCCCCAATTTTCTCCACTCATGTGCGTCCTCTCCCTTTGATGATATAACCAAAGTAAGAGGGGAGGAAAGCGAGGGAGTGCAGAAACGGAGGAGTTCAGAGGATGGCTTTTCTCTTGGGAACACAGAGCTCTGATCCCAAAGGGGATCCTGCACTCTTCTGAAACAGTCTGAATCTTCCTGCAGACCAAACAGCAGCATTTACATATCAGTCATATATCCTCTCTGCCATGACGGCAACCAGACACATCAGTGCAAAGATACACACTTGGACACGCTTAATCCTGCTGGCTTTTCATCAAACAGGTAAATGTAGGGTATCCCCGAACACGCTGCTTCCTTCTTTATCAATAATATAGTAATTTAAGATTTACATGAAGGCACAAATCTGAAAAATGTTAAAGGCAATCTGAAAAACGACCGCAGAGAATAACCTTAGAATCACCCAGGGTTTTCTTTGAACTCAGGGATCCAGATATGGCAGCAGCAACAATTGGATGAGCGCGCTACGGGGAAGATGAAAGGCAGTCAAACTTGTAGACGTAATAAGTGGGCTGAGGCCTTTCATGATTTATACTGAGGCTTCATCTTAACGTTCAGTCAAGCTAGTGATCCCAAATGTTGAATAGGCTTATATATATCTCTGGATTCTTTGTAAAGCTTAGCACTGGATGATAGAAAGCCAATTAACTTCCTCCTCACTGTTCTGAGTGGGCACGTAGAGCGATTTTTAAAAGAAAAAAATGGCCAAATTATGATGAGTTCTTTCACAACACAGCACCTGAGCTGCACTTCATTCAGTTTCACCATCTCATTTAGGCTAATAAAAAATGTGTCCTTTTACAAATGTTTTCTGGTAAAGGAGCTGCTTGCAACATTCAGAGCACTGATACAGCTGCAGACCACTATTTGCTATGCAAAGATACAGTGGAGCAAAGTCCTGCTACCTCTGTGTGTTGTAAACAGAGCTTCTGTTTTTTGTTGTTGTATTTGCTGCCTTTGGAAAAATGTTACCGTAGCATGGATCGATGGCAGAACAAGAGACGCAAATTAGACACACACACAGTTACAGTAAAAAAAAAAAAAAAAATGCAGTACATGGATATGCGGACAATAGTGTTGGTTAGTCAAGACTTCACCACCACTGGCACTTTACGCTTCACAAAAGAGGTGATTGTCAGCTGCTTTTCGCCGCCAGATTTACAGGTGTGTCTCTGAAGGCCACTTGTCCCTGAGTCACTCCTGTATTTCACAAGTAATTTACACGTCTTACAAGCAGCGTACGAAGATTTAACGCTGTCACTCTCGAGTCTTAAAAAATTCTTTAGTACTCCAGACTTGTCCGAAAGCTCTGTCAGGGTGATGCGTGGATCATTTTCCTTCACTTTCACTTGTAACACTGGAAATAAAACGTGGAATACACCACCTGATATAGTTCAAACGGGATTATCTGACCACACCTCTGCCATCTCTGACAGCCATCTCAAAGTATTGTTTTTTTTCCCTTTTCAACCGAGCACGCTAGCAATCAGCTTGCCTGCTCCATTAAAATATTGTTAACTTTAACATGGCCCGAGCTAACTTAAGGTAAACATCTGCTCCTTCTAAAGATGATTTATGATTTATGATGACTTACTTACACATTCAGCAAACATTTAACATAATTCAGTTTTAACTGTAGCCCCATGTAAAGTGAATAAATGTGATGTTCAGCACTGTTGCTGTTGTTTAGCACTGTTTACAAAGCTAGCAACATTAGCTGCTAGCCGGCTCAGCCACCTCCATGTTGAGAACCGTGTGTAGACAACTCATATGCTCTCAAACTGTCGTGAACCCTCCTGATGTCTCACACATTCATTCATTCATTTTGTCTGGTATTCCATGAAACTGGCTGTTTAAGGTTTTCTCCTTTCTCAATTTGTACATCCTCGATTTTCCTTTCCTCACCTCCTATCCTTGCATCTTAGTGTGTCCCACCTGACACGCAAGCAGAGGAGACAAGAAAGAGACACTAGGAGAGAGGAGTTTAACAAAAGAGCTGTCATTTTAGAGCAAGGCTCAGTAAACATGTGGCACAGCTGCATCATCACCTGTACGTCACAGGTGCTGGAAAGACTTCTGCAAAGGATAACTTCGTGCATCCTCACTCACAGAACCTCCACCAAGCCTCCTCTCTCCTTAATCCTCTTGCTCCTCAAGATGCATAGATGATATTGAGACATCCTTCAAGATGGCACGCTGAGAACGGTATCCAGGTCACAGGCAAGAGGATGGAGGAGAGGAGACAAGCAGGAGGCACAGAAAAGCCCTGTCTTGTCATTTCAGACCCAGCGACACCCACCTGCCCTCTGATAACCTCTTTCCCTCCAGTTTCATCAACTAACCTGCTCTCCATTTCTTTGATTCCCTCAGCAGCATATACTTCCACGAGTGCTTCCAGTATTCCCTGTTCTGACCTCTCTACATCTATGGATGTAATGATATGTAGCTGGATTTAGGTTGTCTGGACATTTGAGGGTGTATGAAAACTGTGTCACCACAGTTTCTGTAGCATAATATGGATTTGTGGATTATGAAAAGGCATAACAGGTGAGTAATGACTCTTTATTTTCTTGGGGTTTTTTGTCTGACAGAAGCGTTAATTAAACCTGCTGTGGTGGTTGTCTCTTGAAATGGTCTGTATCAATCAAACCGCAAGAAGCGTAACTTTTAAATGATAGGTCGTTGAGTAAATACAGCAGTTGTTTCCATGTCATAATCATCAAATAAAACCTTTCAAGGACTGTCGGATTTCTTAGAACTGAGATGTAGTCCTGCACAAACCTTTACTTGTTGCTGTGACTTTTTGTTTTTTGTACAAATTAGTTGAAGGAGTTATAACAAGTATAACAGATTTTGCTTCTTTGGCTAGAGCTAACTTCTCCCTGTATCCGCTTGTTATACTAAACCAAGCTGTGTCCAAAAGTAAGAAAAAACAGACATAACTTGTCAATTAGTGAACTTCAGAGGAGGGTGGATTTTGTTAGCTCTGGACAGAGCCAGGCTGAGATAACTGGCAGTTGCTTAAAGTTTACTGTGCAGGGATAAGACTGGTATCCATCTTCTAATTTAACTCTCGGCAAAAAAAGCAAATGAGCTTTCAAAATGTCAAAGTATTGCTTTTAAATTACATTTTCATGTGTCTGATAAGAAGTTTTTTATCAAACATCTATCTCATTCCCCTTCGTAAAGAAGTTCAAATCCTAATCTAATAATGGAGGGGAATAAATGTGGAATAATTTACTGTCACACCAGACCTGATCTCGTCTTCCAAAAGCATTTTCCTCCAGAATTAAGATTATCAAACACTGATCATGGATCATGTTGTTTTTTTTACATCAATATTTTATCTCCTTTCTCCCCAAGTCAGATCTATCTAAAGTTACACGATGGCCGCGCTGCTGTCACGGCTCATGTTTCTCTGGAGTGTGCATATGCCCAGTGAGGGGGATGTCAGCAATAAATAGATTAAAGTGTGTAATGGCCCAATAACCACGCCTGCACTGCTCCACCATGCACGGGTGATTCACTTAAAAAAAAAAAACCCAAAGAAGGCTGCAGCTGTTGGGGCTGACTTAAGTTCAGATTTTTGGTTGAGTCAGAAACTGGAGGTGAGTGTGTAATTGTGTGTGTGTTCATATACAGTGTGTGAGTAAGAGCAGAGAAAGAGAAAAAGACAACACATCGTATATGGAAATACTCATTCAAAGGTGGGCATGAGTGTAAATGTGGGCATGAGTGCAAACCTGCGTGCTTAATTTGTGTGTGTACCAAGGTGTGTATGTGTACCAAGTGTGCATGTGTCTTAATAGGAAGCAGTCACAGGGCTGCTGACGGCTCCATAAAGGAGCCTTTGAATGGCTTGGCTCTGGTAAATTCATAGCAGATGTGAGGGAAAGAATATCCACCCAGGTTGAGTGGCCCTTCACTGCGAAGGCGACAGGAGTCCAATCCAGGGGAGGCAGACGGACGGCAGACAGGAGCCAGGAGAGACACACACATACACACACATGTTGGGTGAACTCCAATCAGCCAGGAGGGAACTCTGCACGGCACTAAACAGGAGACAGGAGTTTTTCTTTGAGCCACTCTGGCTTTTAAATTGAAAATAATTCTCCCTTTTATTTCTGGAAGAACAGCTTCCCTGTGTTGGTCTCTGGGCAGGTTTTCCATTCAATGCACAAGTTCAGGCCAGGTGTGTGCTTCGGGGATGGCCTCCTCACACTGGATCATGCCTCCCGGTTCCCTCTGGACCCACGGAGTCTGGAGCGCTCCGAGGCCAGGCTTTATGCCACCTTTCCTGGCTCCGTCTGACGCCAGAGGAGGGGTGGGGAGAGACTGGCGCCTCACTGCCAATTAACATCCTCTCACACTGAGAGCACGGGAAGGTAACACATGATAGGCCAGACTCTTTCTAGCAAAGAGCCGCTGCAGACAGTCAGGTGGGGTGAGACTCATTAACTTATCCGTGCGCTGGACATCTGTCGGTGATACTACCCAAGGCAAGTGTTGTCTTTCAAAGGGCAAGAGTCGAAGATGGAGTTAGCTTAGCACAATGTACTGGAGACAGAGGGAAGCAGCTAGCTTGGCTCAATCCAAAGGTAACAGAATCTGCCTGACAGCATCTCTAAAGCTCACTGAGTCAACACGCTGTACGTCATTTCTTTAATAAGGTGAAGGAGTGAGAGTGGCACCAGGACTTCTGGAAGTCACTGCGCCCGGGCAGGAAATAATCAGGCACATAAGCTCTTGTAATTAAAGAAACTGGCATATACATGTTAATTAGTGAGATTTATCAATTTTCCTTTTTATGGGCAGAGCCAGGCCAGCTGTTCGCCCTGTTCCCAGTCTTTATGCTAAGCTAACTTCTGGTAGTAGCTTCATATTTACCATACAGACATAACATTGTTATCAATTGTCTTCACAAGTCCAGAATGTCAAGCCTGAACCTGATGGACTCAGGAAATCAGTTCTGATGTCTGGTTTCAATCTCGATACATCTCTGGGATGTGCTGGGATGCATCATTAGTGATGTTCCTGGGGTCATAGGGGGTTTTGGGTCCTTCAACATGAGACGGCTTCACCAAGGTGACCCACCCGGGGTTGATCAAGTCCTGGATTTCATCGCAACAGCAGCAGCAATCCATGACCTTGCCCTCTATATCAGTAATGGTTCGATTAGCTCTCTTCATTGCAGCTTCGGCTACTCCTCGCCCTGCCAGCGTTTCTGATTGGACCTGATCATTTTTGAAAATGCAAATACCCGACCTGTTTCTGCCAGACATTACAGACCTGACACAGTGCATAATAAGGTCTGTGGTTAAGTTTTGTTCTATGGCATAAAATTTGTCAGTAAATACCCCACTTGAGAATTTTGAAGCTTCTATGTGTCTTAATAAAGACGTCTGCTAACAAGTGGCTAAATGAGACTACAGAGTTATCACAATGAACATGTCTTTACAGCCTCGTTATGGAGGATTATCTCACTTCACAAAAATCTGTAAGTATCATGATCTCCCTTTTTGCCACAGAGCTTATTGTCTGCAATTATTCAAACTCAAATGGAAAAATCCTCATGGCTTTTTGTCAAGGCAACCACGGTAACGCTAACTTTAGCATCAGCCTACATGGGGATGTCTTCCCTACAGCAATTTATTTGCATGAAGAGGGTCAGACAGAAGAGGTGTTGCTGGTTTGACCTCTTCCTCTTTTGGCTTCTTTTTCACCTCGGTGAAGACGGTATCCATCCCTCCTCTGCTCCACCTTCAACTCACTGGCGCTGCTGTTCAGTGTCTTTTTCACCTCACTTTTGCTCTTGTAATCTGATCCTAAGTCAACCTAATCGTCACTCAAGTTACACAAACAGGGCTTATGTGTCTCTCATGATCAGCGCTGCGGTAATAGAAAAGGGTCTGACCCCACTGACCATAATAAAGGGGGGGTTGACCCGAATGCGCAGGAGTTTCAGGTCCCAGAGTTCGGGTAGTGAAGACTTCTAGTATCAAGTCATACATACACTTGTGTACATACTGTTAACTGCAGCTTGTCAGTTTCAGGGTGGATCCATGCTAAGTGTTTCTCTGTTTTTAGTCGCTAAGCTAAGGTAAGATAATCGACTGCTATATGTATAGTAAGTATGAGAGTGCTATCAGTCCTCTCATTTAAGCAACAAGAAAGCAAATAAGTGTGTTTCCCAAAATGTCAAACCATTCCCTTAAGCTCTGTAAGCTCAGCCAAAAGGCAAGGGGCCCTGTGTGTGTGTGTGTGTGTGTGTGTGTGTGTGTGTGTGTGTATGGTAAGTGTGATGACAGATTACTACAAACTATGTAAATAAAGTTTCTTCTGGACTACGTGTTTAAATCTGGATTTATTTTTTTTAACTTGACAAATGTGTAAAAGTCTCCTGCTCTGTGTCAGCAGAGCCTTTAATTAAAAGTAGCCTGAAACATTTATCACGTGGGGGCACTGAAGCTCATTCACACACTCTCTGCCTCCTCAAGGCAATTACAACTGATAGATGGTTTAGCTTTATTACCTGTGTTGCTATAAACAAGGTGTGTATGTACAATGAGCTTTTTTTAGTCTGAAGTGATGAGGGAATCCATGTGCCAGCTCATAAATGAGGCTCCAGCACTTTGTATCCGGAGGCGATTGGTAAACACAACATGAGCTCAGTCTCGCTCGTAAAACTGCTGCTCCAACTGTGACCAAGATGCAAGAGCTGCAACAGTGTCGGGATTTACTTTACCCGAGATGTCTCGCGACAATCTTTCCAAAGACAAATCACAAAACCGTGAAAACCACAAAACAGGATGGATGGATGTAGGAATTGCCCTCTAGTGTCCCTGGGTCTGGGCGGTGAGGGTCCTTAATGTGCTCTAAGCCAGTTGACAGAGGTGATCTTGCACGCAAGGGTGCTTCTGGAAAACCAGACTCTGGAGAGTAAGCAGATTTTTCTGTAAGCAATACGCCCTCCTCTGTGTGTGGGGGGGCAACGGGCACTTTGTCTGTAATTCAGGCTGTTCCACCCGGCTGCAACTGAAAACAAACAGCAAGCAGGGAAATTTCACACCCTGAGCACCTCCTGAGCAGATAAATTACTCCGTATCTCCTGTCTGCATCTCCTCTCCTACATGTCTCTGCATTTGTTTGTCTATTTGCCATCTGTCTATCTCTTCTTCTCTAGTTCTGCTTTGCTCTCTTCGTTCCACGCTCACATGAAGCTCAGGGGATAGACAAAGCTTGGGGGGGTTGGCTGGCGGGCATGGCTTTCACTTTTAATTAAAACTTCACACCCAAATAAATGTAGCTGAGTATCACACCCACTCATATCGCCCTATGAAAAGAGCCCGCCGGGGCCAGATGTTTGCCTTAGCGAGGATAAATATCTAAGTGGCAGCTTTCTCTGTAAGGGAATCTGCTCCCTCTGTCGTTTTGTCGGATTAGCCGGGGTAGGGAAAACATGGGGATCGTGTTCCGTGCGTTTCCCACTCTCTGGCTGTTCAGCATAAACACCATGAGTTCTTGGCCTCCCTCACATCCGCCTCCTCAGCTCCTCCGCCACTCTCCTCGGCCCCTGGGGTTCCAGCGCGGGGTTTGTTTTAGTAGCATAGCCCCAGAAGAGTGTTTGGTTGTGTTGTGTGTCACACTGGGTGAGTGTTTGATTATGTCGAGTGTTACACGGTGCGGGTGTGCATGAGCAGAAAGGCGGGGGACGCTAATCCCTCTCTGCTTTGTCCTCTGCTGCACAGCTTTAGTCTTTGCAGGACACTTCACAGTGGAGCTGGTGGAGGAATTCATGTCGCTGCTGCTGAGAGAGGGGCCTGTGGGATGTGAGGGTCTCACAGTTATGAACGCACAAAAATGAACAAGGAGGGGCTACTTGCATATGCAACACCACAAAGAAAGGATGACTCAAGGACACCCCAGCGTGCTCAAACTGTTTTCTGGCTTGGTCTGTATTTGGTGGCCGTGCACACAGTGTGAAATGAGCTTCCTCTTAAGGCTAATTTATACCCACTGTTAGGTACATTTATTGACACGGGCGGAGCCATCTCTCTGTGCTCTGCGTTCATTTTGTCAGTATTTGTGCACGTTTTCTTAAGCTTATGGACACGGATGAAGAGGAGCAGTTTCACCAGAATCCATGGGGGCAGTGTGGCGTATTTCAAGTGAGACACTACCATAGGACATGATAAAGGCATTTTAAAAGTGGCAGAATGAATCGGTAATAAAACAAAAAGAACTCTCCGTCCTCATGTCATGATGTATTTACTGTCCTCACCTAACACAGCTATTTACAATGTTGCCTCCATTAGGCATGGAAGTTTGTGGGCAGTGACTGTCGCAATGTTTGAAATGAACCTGTATTTTTAGACGTGGAGGGAGTGAAAATTAAGGAAAAGTCTGAAAAAACTCTGGTGATATTCGAGATTCATTCTATTGTCCTTGTGAGAAACACATCAGTGAGCGACACTGCTGCATTACGTGACATTATCCTTCATTAAGATGAATGTGGGCACTGTAGTTTTGAGTCAATCCCACATTCACATTGCCTTGCTGCTGTAAATATTCACTGGTACACTAAATGTGCGTTAATCCACAGCTGAATGTATGTAATTGTTGGACTCTGTTGTTGTCTGTGTTGTGTTGATATGAAGAGGCCCAGACTGTGGATATCTTTGGAAGCGATTTATTCCTGACAGCAAGAGGTAAAAATGAAATCCGACCATACAGCTTGAGCTCCTACACAAATTAAGCGACACAGGAATATGAAAGCATAAAATGAACTTAGGTATATAGCTTAACAGCACTAAAACCTCTCTCCCACTGAGTACAGCAACAAAGGGGAGAGTTAAGACAGGAGACACCCCTTTATAGGTGGGGTACCCCAAAGGTGAACGTAGGGGTACAGAATGTGAGTACAACTGTTCCACATTTTGATGGAGGCCTGAACGTGTCAGGTAATAACAACTGAAACAAATAAAAACATTGATGTAGCAAAGGACTTTTATTCTGACCAAATTAAAAACATTTAGACCATAATTTGATGCAGAAAAGACACAAATTCTTGCATACATATTTAGAGGAATGAAGGAAATTAAGTGTTTGATTCTCAAAGTTTCCTAGTGGAGACCCCCAAACCCCCTGTTTCATATATTTCCCCCCCAATGTGAAAATGAAACCTACACCCTTGAATGAAACGTTATATTTGTGACCGGTTTTTGAAGATTTATTCAAATGGTAAGTGGACCTGCACTAATATAGCACCTTTCTGGTCATCCGACCATTAAAAGCGCTTTTACCCTGTGAGTCACATTCCCCATTCACACACACATTCACACACTGGTGACCAAGGCTACCATTCAAGGTGCCGCCTGCTGTTCGGTTTTCAACACACCCACACACTGACGGAACAGCCAGTTTGGGGTTCAGTATCTTGCTCAAGGATACTTCGACACGCAGACTGGAGCAGACACAAACAGGCTTGAGACTGGTGAGGCAGAGATGTTGGAAAAGAGGCGCCCACTAGCTCACATGGTAGAGTAGGTGCTCCAAGTACAGAGGTTGTGTCCTTGCCGCAGGGGCCGCAGCTTTGATTCTGACCCACGGCCCTTAGCTGCATGCCATCTCCCCTCGCTCTCTCCTCCCCTCATGCTATAGCTGTCCTATCAAATAAAGGCAAAAAGCCCCCCAAATATCTTACTGAAAGAAGGCAGATTTCATGTTGATAACTCAGCGTCCAATCTGACAAATCATCATGGATGATAAAACACGTGATGAGTGGGGGGAATTTTGGCGAAACTGAACGATGCGCTCTTTTCTAATGAGTAAGTCCTTTCTAGCCCTGTTTGTCTGTGTTGTGGAAACCAGGCTGTAGCATGAAGCACCTGGCTCAGTTGGGTTCTGGTTTGGGGCTACAGGCCGGCCCCACTAATAGGCACTTGAGCCCCCCCACATCCGCCTAGTACCATGTTCCACTTAATGAGGCTCTACCCTGGGCTGTAAACAAGCCCAGATGCAACCCCAAAACACACACAGGAAATGTCTCATGACCATAACAACACATGGATCCTGCCAGCTCATGCATGATGGGGTGTGAACAGGAAGGCTGATCCTTGCAGGTTTTCTCCCTCTCTGCTCCACAAGCAGTTATTATCCTGAGGGAAAGGGCTGCATGTGGTACTGCTGCTCCAGCTCTGGCTCTGCATGCCAAATCCTCACCGGCCGCCAAGATCATCACAGACCGCTGCCTCGCTCCTTTTCCACAGCCTACAGTTACAGTATGTACACAAACCACAGTTTATTCAGCACTGTGTTGGACCTGGCATGTCAGCTTTGACACGCCACAATAGGAACAATGTCTCAGTATCTCTCATGCAACAAGGTTTTTATTTTACTTGTAAGGGGGGGTGAGACCTTGACAAAAGGTCCAGTGTTAGAGTGAGTGTGGCCCCAGCTGGTTCCCCTTACTACACAGACTGGCTAATGTACAGTGATCAGCCTGAGTCAACAGTGCTGGCCGGAAAAAGGGCTTAATTGATGATAGGAAATTTTTGGGCCAAATGTGTTTGAACTTCCCCCCGAAATGTCCCTTTGAATTTTCTGTCTCATTTTGTTCACAAAATACAAACAACCCTGGACAACCTCAGCGCATACTTACTGTGCAGAAAGTACAAATGTGAGTTAATTAACATGTTCATTTGGGGGAACCGGGAGCAGAAAGCAGGACGAAAGAATAGTTTCCATTGGTGATGCCCCCAACACACGCACACACACACACACACACACACACACACACACACCGGCACCAAACACACACCCCGCGTCTCCTTAATTAGCCAATTACATCCCACCATACAGACCTTTGAGCTGGTTCACAAAGGACTTTTATACCTTCAGACAGTCGAGTAAAATCACTCCTCTGTTTCAGACTACTTCGCAGGTCACACTCACTTTTAAAGGAACAGTTCAACATTTTGGAGTGTATGCTTACTGGTTTTACCTCCAGGAGTTAGATGAGGGGATTGATACCTCTCATATGTCTGACCGTTACATATAAAGCTACAGCAAGTAGCCGAGTGGCTTAGTGTAGCATTCTTACAGGAAGCAGGATCTCGTCTGGTATGACAGGAAATTATTCTTAATTTATTCCATTCTATTATTAGAAGATTTCAAAATCTTTACAGGGAATAATGAGAGATTTGGATGTTTGCTAGCTCTGCCTTTTTAAAAACTCCATTTCAAACACATGGAAATATACTTTCTTGCCAAGAGTAAAGCCTCTTTCACACATGCAGTCCTTGAAATGTTCAGGAACATTTCATGCACAGGGTCATGTGTGAATGGGAGCAGGGATCAACATTCATAGTAATCTGTACTGCCAATTTCTCACCTTGATATCTTATAATATATTAGAGAAATTAGCTGTTTTGTGAATAAAAGCAGTAACATTGCACATTTGCATTTTGTTGGTCTTGTACAAAGCCAGGTTTTGCTAAGCACAAAGCCTAGAAACCAACCTGGTCTCACTCCTGACTCCAAGGTTAGTCACTGGTGCAAAGAGGCACCCTTTAGCAGCAGTGTGAGACGACCTAGGTAGTAGCATTTGTTGATGCTCCGGGCAACAACCGTGGTATAAAGAGCGAGAATCTCCGTGTGGGGCGGGTGAGAAGGGAGGAGGATGGGTCAAGAAACTGTGGACTTTCACCTGGAGCCCATTGTTCTCCATCGTTCTGTGTGAAGTTGTCGCAATCTGGCGTTTTGGGCAGTGACCTGCAGTGTCAGACACTGACGAAAAAAGACATCTGTACGATATGTGGCCAGTCACTGTTGTAGTTTAGTGTCAGGGGGAAACGCAGCGGGACAAGAACGAAAGTTAAGGCAGCGAAAGTCCGAACAGGGTGGGAGGGGTGTTGAATGGGTCCAACAGCCACGGACTTTCACCAGGGACAGTGGTGTTCGCGTCCCGTAAAATTCAAAGCCAAACCCTGTTCTTTTTTTCCGAAACTTAACCACATGCTTTTGTTGCCTAACCTCGATGAAGTAAAACTAAAAAAGTTCTTTCACCTACGTTCTGAGTTTATTTTGAGAAAGACTGTAAGCATTTAACAAGCAGAAACTGAATGTTTCCTATGAAAACAAGTGTTTATCCTAGAAAGACATGATGCATGTAACACGCATAAATTGACACGCTGTCCCTGAACGTACAAAACTGAAACAGGAGGGGTAGCTAGAACATCGTAGTTCGATGTGTCGGGCCACTGACCAAGCGTCAGTAGACCTATTTGACAAGTTGGGGTGTGAATATGTTGTGGAAACAGCTGGTCTGACTCTGTTCAAATGTACAACCTCCACCTACCAGCACATCTAAAGCTCACTAATTAACATGGTGTGTTTCATTTATTAAAAAGCGAGTACACATAACCTCCTGTGAAAGCGCAGCTTCAGCATAAACTCGCACACTCGGATGAATCACCCCCTTCCTAGTATTTATGCATTGCTAGCTAACCGGCTGTTGGCTGTATCTTCAGATTTAGCGTACAGACGTGAGAGCATCAGAAGCAGCAGTGCTACAGTGCCAAGTTCGCAGAGCGCACATCATCTGGAAACTTCATGAATCAAGACAGTCAATATGAAACACAACCAAGTCAAAAAAGAGAGAGGGGGGAAAAAAGGCAGACAAGAACAAACTTCAAAACTCCAAATCAAAGAGTGTGAAATGCAACGGAGAATAGCAGATCCTTACCGAGCCCGGGGCCGGGGTGGGAGGGAGGGGATCAGTGTGTGTGGGGGGGGTGGGGGGGTGGAGGGGTGTGCCTCCTCTCTCAGAACACAGAGCCGAGGGGTGAGCCTTTGATGGCGGAGCGTGACATGAGCACATTTAGGATGGGGGTGCAGCGGCACTGTGACAGCAGACACACTTGCCAGACGACCGAGCCCCCCGGATCTGAGCGGTTCTCATCCATTTTGGTACCTGTTGGCTCACATTTGTGCCAAAATCCTGACTCGCATCAACTGTCCTGCTTTCACTGACCCACTGGAGCATTCCCACTTATTTTTTGAAAGTGAAACTCAAGAGATGTTATGTATCCTATAATGCTTAAATAACGCTTCCCAGCATGTGCAAAGGGGCACAGATTTGGATGTTGAGTCTGCCCTGCAGTCGGAGTTGTGCGATTGGTTGATCATCCTGTAGTGATCCAGTCAATGGCACAAATAAAACCACAGGGGTTTAAAGATGTTCAGGAGGGCCAGAGCAGGTTTCAGGGCCGAGCTTAGACTCCCACATCCTGTCCTTTTCCACTCCCTCCCTTTAGAGTGTTTCTAAAAGCAGTCCTTGCATGGGTTTGTGTTCTTTGTTGATGCTGTTTTCACATTTTTTTTCGTCCTTTGTAACTCCTGCTCCCTCTCTTTTTCTCCGGGGAGAGACTCTTTGGTACAAGAGATTAGAGCGGGTGCTGCCTAGCAACTGAATAAAAATGGCAGCTACAAAAGGGGCGCTCTCACTCTCCAACGTCTGACCTACATAATCCCAAGCCTCTGATCGTGCAACATAACAACATGATGAAAGGCCTGCTGTGATTTAACCCTCAAACAAATACTTGCCATCGCTGACCCCCTCGCTCAAAGAGCAATCTCGCCTGCCGCAGAGCACCAAAGGGTGACTTCTGAAATCTTGACGGTGCCTAATTAGAAAGGAAGAAGAGGCCGTGCACACTATTGGAAATGAGATGAATGTATTTGAGGAGATGGCAGCAGAGTGGCAAAGGAGATTAACAGTGATCACAGCAATGCTGTTGGCTTCAGAGAGCGAGAGCGAGCGGCGGAACCTCCCTCTGTTCACTGATTCATCTCTCCTTCAGCCACAGGCAGACGGAGCACAGGAATGAGTACAGGGGGATGAGAAAGCTTTACTTCTCTGTCTTCTGCTTATTGATCAAAGGACATGAAAAAAACACTCTAAAAAAGAGATACAGCAAAAAGCTGGAAACTTTTCCTTCAAACTTTCTCCTCCTGCACTGTGCTCTTATTATCTGCCCGACATTTAGTCTCTCAGTGTCGCCACTTTGTGTTGGAGCACAGCTTTCATTAGCATCAAGTCAGCACTTTACATCAGACGTTTTGTCCAACGCTATTTATGATAAATGCATTCAATCACTGTAGGAACTACATTTAGATGGCATCAAAGATTGTAAGAGCATCTTTTTCCACATAAACAACCAAGAGTGTTTATAGCATGATTTGCATTTATAGCGTGTCCAGGTGTGGTCTGAAAAGCAGGTTTT
This sequence comes from Epinephelus awoara, assembly GCA_035609425.1. Taxonomy (NCBI): domain Eukaryota; kingdom Metazoa; phylum Chordata; class Actinopteri; order Perciformes; family Serranidae; genus Epinephelus; species Epinephelus awoara. Next base: position 30,046,139 of record CM069297.1, read on the forward strand.
TAGTTGTGGGGCAGGATGGGTAGTGACTCTGCTGTCCTGCAGTATTATCCAATTTACCCTTTGCTATGATTGTAATGAAAAAATATTCTCTTTTTCTTTTGGTTTGCACATCCTTGAACTTTCTGCTCTTCAGTGGCGGTTCTTCCTATAGGCAACATGGGCAGCTGCCCAGGGTGCCACCCAGAAGAGGGGGCGCCCCCACCCTCATTTTTTAAAATAAAAAATTAATGATACTTTTGATGTTAAATTAAAAAAGATTATAATAAAAAATTTAATTATAAACACATAAAAAATTTAATTATGAGATAATTCTATAAAATTACAAAGTGAGTTAAATTAAATTGAATTAAATAAAAAAAAATTTAAAAAGAAATTAAATAAAAAAATTTAAATAAAAAATTAATTATAAAGAAATTATAAAAAAATTACAAAATGAATTAAATTAAATTAAATTGAATTAAATTAAACTAATAAAAAAATTAATTAAAAAACATTTGAATAATAATTAAATTATTAAGAAAATATAAAAAAATACAGAATGAATTAAGTTGAATTAAATTAAATTAGAAAATTAAAATAAAAAATTAATTAAAAAAACATTTAAAGATAAAAATGAAATTATAAAGAAATTATGAAAAATTACAAAATGAATTAAATTAAATTTAACAAAAATGAATAAAAAGAAAGTTAAACATAATGGAAAAATGATGCCAACGGTTGGTCAGTTGTTGGTCAATAGTACGGGTACCACCTCTGGTTGTGTTAGAACATGCTAGAGCATTAATAAGTACGGTGCAGTGGAGTCGATGTGGGGAGCATTAGGGTAAGAGATTTGCTTCACCAAATCTGCTAAGTCTGGCACTGCTGCTCTTTGTGAAAGGTATATTCTTTTTTTATGTCTCTCTTTATATTTTTTAACATCTCAGCCTTCTAACAAACCTTTAATGTAATCTACCTTCTTTATAATGGCACCAGCTTCATCCCTTAAATGCATATGTTTTAATTGCTGATAAACTGCAGCACTTGTTCCTACTCCTTTTGATTTAAGGTTAATTGTTCTTTTCTACGATGTAATTCTACTGTCGTTGTTTCAGAGGATAGAGGGTGTTGAATGCTGCAGATTGTAAAGCTCTTTGATGGTGCTTTGTGATTTCGGGCCATATGAATAAAATTGATTTGATTTAATTTAAGTTCAAATCATATTTTTGGGTCCTTTTTTAGTGAATGTTTAATTAAAAGCTCATTCTGATTAAAATTCAAAAGCACATTCCTTCCAGTGCTATTCATGTCTTCACTCCCTTTAATATCAAGATGAAAGGATGAAGTCTGGAAATTGAGACTGAAAAGTGACGTCCTCCAGGTCAGATAAAGTGCAGTTACAACTTGGACTGAACCCACACTGCAGAAAATCTCCATGTTAACTGATTGGTGTGTCTCAATATCTCAGTCTTTGATAGTAAATGACAACAGTCTGCTGGTTGGCTGAAAGAACCTCATCTGTTTCCAAGAAACTATCTTGGATCAAGGCTCATTTCCTTGATACCGCTGCAGCAAAGTGCTTTATTTGCCAGTCATGTTTTGAGATAGCAACACTTATTTTTAGAAAATACCAGTGAAAGTTGAAATTATCTCAAGCTAAGAAGAAAAATAAGTCCTGAAAGAAGGATCTAAGACGTGGGTATGAAAGGGACTTTTGATTCATTTAATTGTATATAAACTTCTGCTCGATGTGTTGCTGTTGATTAGATAACATGTTATTTTGAATAGAATAAAAACCTTTGAGTATTTCTTCCTCTGCAACGCCTCTGAAATTCCAAGACACTGAACAACACAGACAATCCTCTGTACTCAGAAGCAGTCTTTTAATCTCTCAGCTTGTGTGCTTTCATTTCACTGACGTGATAGATGCTGCAGAAAAATCTCAGCTGCTGTATCTCTTCAGCCACTTCAGACACTCAACACTGTATCCTCAATTCAACCAAAAGGGAAAAAGTCACTGCAAAAGCCAAATTCTCAAACTCTGCGTGTGCATTTTTTACCTCTGGAGCAGATTCCTCTCAGAGGTCACAGTGTAAATGTTTATGTCTGCGTGATGATATGAGTCAGTCTGTGCAATTGTGTGTGTGATTTGATGTTTGTGTCTTGCTCCAACGGGCGAGACAGCAGCGGCGGCGGCGTACTGGGCGTCTGATTGGAGTCCGGTTGCGTGGAGTGGTGAGCTGTGTGAACTCTGGTGCTCTCTGACTGCCGCATTTTCATGGAAAGCATCTCTTTGGGGGCCTGCAGGTTTTCAATACGCTCATTTACACATCAAAACAGCACAGGAAAGGGATAGTGCTCAAGGGGGGTGAGGGACTGCAGAAGGAGGGAGGGCAGAGTAATGAAGGATGCTTTATTTTCTCTTTTTTTCCCCTCAGGGGTGGGCAGGGGTTTAAGTCTATGAGGGAGGCGCATTGATGCCATAATGATCGCCTTTAATCAGACCCATGACCAGATGGAGGGATTTCTCCTCAGCAGACAAAAACATGGTGTCAGCAGCTAAAGCGGGAAAGGTGTTTTTACGCCTTTTTACAAAAAACAAATGTACAAATCCTGGGTAAACAGACCTGCTCTGTGTTGCTTTAGAACAAATAAACACCCTGTTCGGCTCACGGTCGACACAATGAAATATTCCTGAGAAACCTATAAGGAGAAGTGTTGCCTTTTCTGGGAGTAGTCTCACTTTTGGCCCAGACAAACTTGCTGCTCAGTGCGACTGACACTATTTAACCTTCTGAGCCAGAAGAGAAGAAAAACAGCGCGGAGACTCAGCCAAACTAAATCTTTCGAGCGAGACTGAGCTTACTTACTCCTGAAATTGGACATTACTGGAAGTCTGGGTGGGGTCTTCTTCACAACAAACTCGGTGTTGATTGGCTGCCGCTGCTACAGCACTGCAGACCTCAGGTGTGTGTGCTTGCGTATATGTGTGTGTGTGTAGGGAAGGTGTTCCCGGCAGCCACATCTCTGGCGCCAAAGGAACCACAGCTCAAACAAACTCTGCTTTTGGAATGAACCTTTCTTTCTTGCCTCTATCTGAAGCACTGTGCTCCACTGTGATTCCTTTCCTCTGCGAAAGAGAGGAGCTAAAAATAGCTGCCGGTGACCTGGAAATGGAGCGATAGAATTCATATTTGTGGAAAAAGAAACAGAGCAAAGACATCCTGTTGCTGCTATAACAAGTCATTTCTGTTGACCTTTGTGATTTTTTAAAAACCTGTCTTAGTCATATTCAGCAATACATGGAAAAATAATAAAAAAGAGAAGTGCAGAAAGGGCAAGAAAATGAAAGAGAAATGCTGAGAGGGGAAAAAGAGGTTTAAACAAAGCTTTGCTGCAGAGGACAAACTTGCCCTGTGTGCTACCCCCGTGTCCTCAACCCTCTGCAGCTACCTCCTTCCTATCTAATCAGTGCAGCTCAGCGCAGGTGGGACAAGCTGGTTTGTGTCTCACACAGCAAGTGTTTGGCCTCTCTGGGTCATGTCACTGGAGTGTAAACTGGGGAGGAAGCACGCGCCCCCGTTCAGGCGCCCATGAACTGGAACATGTGGCTGAAACACCACCAGCCGAGTCTCTGGCTGCGAGCGCGCTCCAAGCAAAACAGCCCCTTTTTAAATAGTTAAATGTGATCCACACGGTGTCAGAGTCCAGGATTCGCAACGCTCGCTTGCCAAGCCATGGACAACGTCTACAATGGCTGAGTAATGAAAACAAAAAAAGGAGGAGGGGGGGAGGATGTTGGTAGTTAACCCACATCTTGTTCTGCAGAAGGAAGGAATAAGTAATTCAAGTTAACTCAGGCGAGTGGAAGTGTGGTTAATTTACTACAGAGACATAACGCAGCTTTGATTCAAACTGATGTGTCTTTCACAAATGAACACTAACATGTGCTGTAGTACATGGAGCTTATTAAACATCTGCTGGAATGCAAACGGTGGAAAAAACAAAACAACTTTTTAACCTCTGGAGATGTCAGCGAGCACACGCCTGCTTCACACGGCTGAGGCTCCAGTAATGTAATGAAAACAAGCTCCTGGTCATCACATTTTTTCCATGCTATCACTCCCATGTGCTGCTGCTGCTGCTGCTGCTGGTGACACAGCACACAATTACACACAGACATAATAATCAGACCCACTGCTGTCAAACACTGTAATTTCCACTGTGTTTTGCTGTGAAATGACTTGCTGTGGGTGGTTGTAATTTATGTTGGCACTTAAATTGTTAAAGTCCCGTAATGTAAAAGCTATTTATTTTCACTTTTTTATGGAGCATGTGAGAACACGGTGGCTCTTGTGCATCATAAAAACGACTTTATTACTGAAATGTTAGTTGCAAGACCAACTTAAGAGTATTTATTAAAATGGAAATAAACAACTTTTTCTCTGAATCAGTCAGTGATTATTTATACCTGATGGCAGTTGTATTGTTTCTGCAGCCAGACAAAAGGCCTTGCAGAGTATCAGATTCAAACACTTAAACATAGGTATTCTGATATTTTATATATCAGAATCCCTTAATTTATACCAGAAACACAGCTTCCAAGAGCCACAAACCACATAGAAACTTAAATATTAAGTGAATAATCCTTCCACTCAATGAACAACCACAATTCTGAGTGCCTGCGCTTAACTTTAAATCTGTCAGTGAAACCATGCAATAAGGCTGAAATCCACTCCAGATTCGTCCTCGCAGATCAAAGTGCTGAGTGTTTGCACGGGGATCAAATGGAGCAGCGAGGGGGCAACAACAACGATTTTGTGGAAGGATTAAAAAACAGCCATTAATTAAATATATTCCTCCGCTGCTGCATTTTGAAGACGGTGATGCAAACATTAATACTCGCCACGGTTTGTCACTCTATTCATCAGCGATTCTCTTTGAGGATTATTGTTGGGGACGCCTCTGGGGTGTGTAGCATGCACTTGGAAGACAACACATTTGGCGGGGAGCCCCGCTGTAAAAAAATGTGCGAATCCCCCGAGAAGAAAGGCAGGAAAATCAGGAAAACAAGACTGAAATGAGCAATCATTTGTGACTGTTAAATCTGAAAGCGTTTAAGACTGTTAAAATGGTTAAATATTCATTTGAAGCCACAGTGAGATGGTGACAAACAATAACACCAGGCAGCGACGGAGTTGAACATGAATTCCACAAATTTATTGTCCTCCAAAAAGGCCAGAACCAGAGTTCTTATAAAAGGCACTTAATTTCCCTTTACCTTTAATAAATGCATCTAAACAACAAATCTGATAACTTTAAATTAAATATATTTACAATAAATAAAACATTTATACAGATTTATACAGTTAATCATGCCACTTTCAGGGAGGAGGATATTTCCCATGATACCTCCCTTTACAGTTTTTTTTTTTTTTGCTTTGAACACTGGGCATGTCTACTGCACAGAACACTATGAAACAGAAAAATATGGGTAACAATACTGAACATTTCCCTTAACGCACTGAATACTGTTTTTATAGATAGTTTCTCATAGTGACTCCTGTACCTGTGTGTCCCTCGGCAGCAGCAGAGCAGCGACTGACAGTTCAACTCAACCACTCATCTTCTTACAAAGTCTTTAGCAGCTCCTTACGCAGGGCATAGATGTGCGCGTGTGTGTGTGTGTGTTTGTGAGTGTATGTAGTTGCATTTGACAGTGTGTGTGTGTGTGTGTGTGTGTGTGTGTGTGTCACGCTCCCTCTCAGACATGTGTGGGGTTGTCTGAGTGCAGGTCAGTCTTGGCCATGTGTAGCACAACAGCAGGAGACTTGTAGTGGCAGTGTGTGCTGCCGCAGCTGACGCCGCTGCAGGGTTTCCTGCTTCTAGTCCTGTCTGTCAGCTTCCGGCTGCACAGGCCCTGCCAGGTCTGCAGGGTCTTAGAGCTCCACACCCACACGCCACTGGTGATGCCCACCACCAGCGACATGAAGATCTTCAGCATGAACACGGCCACCGTGGGCACCGACGTCTGCAAGGAGCAGTCACTGCTGAGGCCGTTGAACGAGCCGCACTTCATCTGCACCCCCCTCAGCTTCCAGTAGTCCATGTTTAGCCTCTCGTAGAAGTAGCAGACTATGACGCAGGTGGCGGGCACCGTGTAGAGGATGGAGTAGATGCCGATTTTCACCATGAGCTTCTCCAGCTTCTCCGTGTTGGTGCCCTCTGTCTTCATCACTTTGCGGATGTGGAAGAGCGCCACGAAGCCCGTGAGGATGAAGGAGGTGCCGATGATCAAGTAGCAGGACAGAGGGATGAGGACGAAGCCCGTGAGCGCCCCCGAGTCCATGCTTCCCACATAGCACAGCCCTGTCAGCTCATCTCCAGCCACCTTCCTCATTGTGAGGATGATGATGGTCTTCAGAGCGGGGATGCCCCACGCAGCCATGTGGAAGTAGTTGCTGTGGGCCTCGATAGCCTCGTGGCCCCACTTCTTCCCCGCAGCCAGGAACCAGGTGAGGGTGAGGATGACCCACCAGATGGAGGAGGCCATGCCAAAGTAGTAGAGGATGAGGAAGACGATGGTGCAGCCGGTCGACTCCAGCCCCTCCTGGATGATGTACAGCTCTCCGTGCTCCCGGTCGCAGGCGATGTTCTCAGCCCCAGCTACAGAGCGGATGATGAAGGCCACGGAGTAGACGTTGTAGCACATGGAGAGGAAGATGATGGGGCGCTCCGGGTACTGGAAGCGGTGAGGCTCCAGGAGGAAGGTGAGGACGGTGAAGGCGGTGGAGATGAAGCAGAGGATGGACCACACTGTCATCCAAATAAAGGCAAAGTCCTTGTCCTGCCTGGACCAGAAGACGTCCACGGCGGGGGAGCAGCGCGGCGCACACGACTGGCTCTTCTCCACAAACTGGAACTTGTCCGGGTTCTCGCAGGAGCCCATGCTGCCCGGAGAGCGGCCGCTGCTGGTGCCCGGCTGCCTGGGGCGAGGAGGCACCGGGAGCATGCCTTCGCCTTTCTTGACCTCCGTCCTGGTTTCGTTCTCGGGGGCCTCCATGCACAGGGCGTTGGGGTCGTTTCTGGTGGGCAGCTTGGAGCAGTCGAGCGAGTCGGGCCAGGTGTAGCTGAACTTCTTCATGATGGGGGCACACCGCTCCCTGGCCTGCTCACACATGGGTCTGCAGGCGGGGATGGAGGTCGACACTTTGTCCGTGCACATGGGGGCGTAGAGGGAGCAGAGGAAGAAGCGGAGGTGCACATCACAGCCATAAGCCACCAGAGGGGCAAACTCGTTCAGCTTGATGGTAGCCTCCTTCTGGTCGTCGTGGTCCATGAAGTTGGGCATCCGGGTCAGGTTGTAGCCGATCCCCTCGCACATGGGGATCACGATGGGCTCGCACTTGGCCGGTCTGCCTCGCTCCAGGTCGTAGGAGCCTATCTCAAAGCTGGAGCCAGAAATCACCAGCAGACACCACAGAAAAATCACCACCTTCAGCGGACAACCATCCATGCTCATTGTTTTAGTCAAAAACTGAGCTCTGTCTTTTAGAAATGATCATTAAAAAGTCAAAAACACGGGGGTCGGCTGCAGAGAGATCCCCCGCTATTTCCCCATGGCGAAGGCAGGTCCAAATGTTGCCTTCACTGTCACCGCTCCGTTAGAAAAACACTCCAAAAACAGCCTTCAGCACAAAGTATCTAAGTGTCCAATTATTTAGTGTTGAATTAAAACGATTAATCCCACAGACAGCCGAGAGAGAGGTCCGTAACTAAGACGTGACAGTCGGAAACTTCGACCAACAATGGAGGAAAATGATCAAAATCAAACACCGAGAGCTGAGAGTAAATCCTCACACCGACCCTAAGTACCCGATCATCAAACGCACGTATCAAAGCGGCCGCTCACGTTTGTTTCTTGCGGGTCCAAAAAGGCTGTTTAGCTGCGACTCTGCGTGTCTGTCGGCTCCCTGCTCTTCGTCCTCCGCTTTCAGGCTCGACACTGAAGTTTGAGAGCCGCTCAGTGGGACTTCAGTCGGGGGAGAGACCGAGAGGAGGAGGAGGAGGAGGAGAAGGAGGAGGGAGGGCGCTCCGTGACGCTCACATTTCAACCGGCAGCACCACACAAGGAAAATTATCAGACAGATGCTGGAGCATGGTCAGATGGGCCTGACATCTCTGCATCCACTTACATTTACAGGTAAAAGAACTCCCACTGCTTTGAAAATGTAAACTAGAAAATGCATTTCCTGCGGAAAATGCGTTTGGATGATGAATGAGCTGAAAACCATGGCTGAAGATGCAGAAAGAAAAGTAGTATTTTGAGATATTTGAATTTCACACATAGTTACTCTATACAGATTTCGCATAAAAAAAAGATTACACATGGTGAGTTCATGAAAGAGTGAAGTGCCATGGGCGGATCACGAGACAGTGGGGCCCTGGGCACAGATATACAAAGGGCCCCATCACCTCTCCTACAGAGGAGCAGGTTTTGTAGTAAATTTGCATCTTTTTGCAGTTTTGTGTCTCTTTGTGGTAATCGTGTGTGTCCTTGTGGTTGCTTTGTGTCTTATTGAGGTCATTTTGTGTCTTTTTTGGTCCGTTTGTGTCTCCATGTGGTTGTTTTATGCGTCTTTGTAGTCGCTTTGTGTCTCTGTGTTTTTTGTTGTTGTTGTTTTTTGTACTTATTTTGTGTCTCTTTGCATTTCCTTTGCAACAGTTGGCAGTAACCCTCAACAGTAAAATGCTACTTAGACATTTATGCACCAGTATTAATAATTCAGTTATGCAGTAGCATAGCCTAACTGTCACAGGCAGCATTTCTTTGCATAATTAATACCTTTGGTGCTATAAGTGTAGATTTCTGAGGGGACACAGGGGAAACAACCTCCTCAATATTTAGAAAATGCTTTGTCTATACCAGTTAAAATAAAATAAAAAAGCAGTAGAGGACTTTTACTTTGACAAAATTAAATACATTAACACCATAAATGAATGCAGAAAAAGCACAAATTGGTGCATAGAAATAAATAAAGGATCTAAATACTTCCCCCACTGCTGTGCTTTTTGCAGAACGGCCCTTATCTTCATGAGATTATCGTTGCTCATGCACTGTGGTAACAACATTATTCTCTGCTTTTGCTTAGGTAAAAATAGAAATGCAAAAATACACCATTACAAGTAAAAGTACTGCATTCAAAATTATAAACCAGTATAAGCAGGGCCGGATGAACCTGCTGGATCAAATTCAAAATGCAGCCTATTTAAGAATCTAGACACATGTTCACATAATCAGCTGAGAAACTAATATCGTAATCAACGTGAGACAGAAAGAAGCGTTCACAAAGTGTGTACTGCAGAGCAAGATGATGCTACAATGTGAATGTACACTGAGAAAAAGTAAACTACAGTGTTTGTGGTAGTGACCTCACAGATTCTTTATCGTAAACTTGGACAGTATTTTAAAGCTGTAGCTGCTCTCCATGGAACAAATTTAATCACTTTATATAATGTTGAATGTTGTAGATTTATAAAGCAATAGATTATACTAACGGCTGTTATCTGTTATATAAAGTTTGAATTTGCAAAGTAACCAAAAACTGAAAATAAATTTAAAATATATATATATAATATGGCATAAATTGGAGTTTCAAATTAAACAAAAACATCTAAAAAACAACAATATAAAAAGACAGTAATGATATAAAATGTACAAGTACCTCTGAGTGGACACACAGTACATGAGTATTTACTGAATACTTTGTAGTTACTTTGCACAAATAGTGGGTAACAACATCAGGAGCAGGCTTACAGGGTCATTTTAACACCCACCAAATGGATGTGCAACTAGTATTATCCTTTATTTAGTAATTATAAGAGCTATAGAGGAAAATAAAAAACGTGATGCAACAACTTCCCCCTCTGGATTCATAAGAGTCTACCTCTCCTGCTCACACACCAGTATAGTTTCTCCCCAGTACAGTTGTAGGAAAAAGCCAGTTCCTCTTGTAAAGTGATAGTCCCAGTGGCGTTTTACTGTTGCTGACTCATAATTACTCTGTCACCATTTTCTGCTAATGTTTTCATGCAGTATAATGTGAAACTTTATTGAGCCCTGCAGGTCAGTTCTCCTCTGTAAAACAAAGCTCTCCTCCAGCTGGTAGGGGCTGCCTTTCACTGCCTTGCTTAGGGACACTTCAGCAGGGGGCAGTCGCTTCAAGTGAGGACCAGTTGAAGGATGGTCTCTCTGAAAAAACACAAAGACATGTGCACAATGAATCCATAAATAGGATCATTTGAATTGGCATGATGGCAGATGACCGAACAGTGCACAGAATCAGGCGTAACATGCAACAAATGGATGCAACAGTGATTGTGCAGAGCAGAGGACTATTGTTTCCATCTAGTGGCTGAATGCGGAGAGCCTGCAGCTCCACAGCTGTTGCGCTGAGCATTTGATCTTTTCTCAAACAGGGGTGGAACTCAAGGATTTTGGCCTCTCGCCCTGCAGGACTGGATTGGCTGTCAACTGCATACTATCTCTATTAGCCCGTGTGTTAAAACTCTGCTGAAGGCAGTTTTGCACTTGTTTGATCTGAGAGTAACTTTGTTTATTCCAACATTTAGTTCAATGCTGGCCACATGTTGAATGTGTTCAATATCTTGAGAATTAGACATGATGCTGTTGCCGCTTGCACTTAAATGAAAACGCAGAAAGCCAAATTCTTGGATTCTTGGAAAGGAATAGTTGAACTTTTGGCATATATTATCCACTGTTTTTGTCAAAAAGAAGTAGAGAAAATTGATTGGCTACCACTAAATATAAAGCTAGAGCCAACGATCATCAGCTTAGATTAACAAGACTGAAAGAGCGGGGGACTAGCCTGGCTCTCTCCAAAGGCAATGAAATACGGCTACAGTCAGTACTTGGTCAACACTGGTGAATGCCTGTCACCCTAGTTTTTGCGGTGTGTCCCGCACCGTTGGCACTAGTCTGGCCTTTTCTCAGCCGATTCACGATGTTGAATTGGCGTGAATAAAATTAAATCACTCTTATTGGAAATTCAGCTCAGCACATGAGAAGAGAACTGGCAGTGAGGAAAGCAAACAGTCAGTTAAAGTCAAGAGGGCATGACATCAAAACTAACTTGTTATATGAGATAACATCTTTTTTTTTTTTTAGTCACTGAGCTCTTCAGCAGAAACGGTTCGTAACTGTTTGTATTATTGTTACCACAGTAGATAACATTTGCTCTTTTAACATTGGGTTGTATTATGTTAATTGACTGACTAGTATCTTAAATCCCTCCTGTTGGTCTTCTGGTTTCCCTTTGTGAATGACAAACAGACTGCGATCTGCTGGTGTGGAGACTTATGCAGGGGCAGAGTGTACGTGCTAGGTCAGTGGTTGCTGACTGGTGTGTCGCAATCCACAAGTGGGTTGTGGATCAATTCTGAGTGGACCGCAAATGACTCGCAAACATGTTGGTAAAAAAACCCCACACTTTATTTTGATGTACAGTGAATTTCTGGTGCAGAGCTTTTATTTTGAAGTACCGTTTCATGTTGTAGAGTAACAGCCAGCTACTGGACAGACAGCAAACTAGCTCGATGACGTAGCCAAATGCGAGTATGATGCTGAATATATTAAACTGTGTGGACGTTGAACTAACATTGTCAAAGGAGAAGTCTTCATCAGGGTGTAAAATGCACTGACAACAGGTGTGCAATTTAAGAACTCATGTAGGGGTCATGTGACACACCAATTTATGTGCAGTTTGTGTGAGTATTTCTTGTCTGTTTAACCACAAATTGTAGTTTTACACTTTAGTTTCATACAGATTAGAAAATATATAAAGTATTTCTTATGAGAGCTAGCTGGAGGAGCCAGGCTAGCTGTTTCCCCCTGTTTCCAGTCCTTCTGCTAAGCTAAGCTAACCAGCTGCTGACTGTAGCTTTATATTCACTATATGAATGGTATCAGTCTTCTCGTCTATCTCTCAGCAGAAAAGCAAAAAAGCTGTTTTCCCCCAAATTACAAGCTGTTCCTTTAAGACGACTGTATCCCACAATATTTAGATCTTGTCCAATGAGGTGTGAAAATACTGCTGCCTAAATACTGCACTTTGTATAATCAGGCTATAAATTTTCCTTTGCCTTATGAAAGGAAATCTCTTCTTCTAGATGACAAATTGGGCTAGATGAAGGCACTGTGTGCTGCTTTATCAGATCTGGCGTCAGGTGGAGAGAAAAAAAGCCTCCAACTTCAAATTAAGCCTGATCGAGCGGGGGAGGAAATACATTCCAGACTCTGAGATGATATCTCATTGTACGTCAGCGCTGGGGCTTTTGGTGAATCAAACAGAAATGCTTTGACTGAAGTTCCATTACTACTCAGCAGCCTCTCCACTTTAACGTTTTCAAGTTCACACTTCAAAGATAAGGGGTCACCGGAGAGGGCCTGGAGAAGCATGAGTGTGCCCTTAGAAGGCCTCAGATTATTATCACACAGATATCTTCTCCAAGGTAAGCAGCACATATCAGGATGCATTAGCATCCAAGTCACAAAGCCTGTTAAGGTGGGAGCACTTGTGGATCAAGGTTTGACCCTCAAAGCAGTTTGGATTAAAGTTAACTCAACCTCATTATGTGTCAGCGAGGGCTGAACTAAGAACAGTTAAGCAATCCAATCTGTGGCTAATGTTAATATATTATGCTTTGTTTGCTCAAAAGCATTTGTTTTCTGTCTGTAGTTGGACAGTTAGGGAAATACAGTTATTCACTCTTTAGAGAGTTAGATGAGAAGATGTTTTAATATCTGCACATTTGAAGCTACACCTGCAGACAGGTTGCATAACGTAGTTTAGCATTTATAAACTAGTGCTTTTGTTGTGTGGTTTTTAAACTAGGCTTTGTACAGATCAATATAAAGATAGTCTCCACCGTCTCTCCTTACTTACTCCCATTGTAAAATAATTGAGACAAAATATCCCGGATACACCTGCTGCCATTTTGTGCTGGCGACATGGTATCAAATTCCCACCCATACACCTGTTCGACCAATCAAGAGTAACACCCCTACCCCTAACACTTATAGCATTAAATAACTAATTGCAAAACATCAGAAAAACCAAAATGGTGTCCTCCATCTTTATCACACAGTCCACTGTACAGATTAAACAAACAAGGTGGAAGGAGGGGCGACTGTGGCTCAGAGGTAGAGCAGGTCGTCCACCAATTGGAAGATCAGTGGCTCGATCCCCGGCTCCTTCAGTCTGCATGGCGAAGTATCCTTGGGCAAGATATTGGACGCCAAATTGCTCCCAATGGCTGTTCCATCAGTGTGTGAGTGCATATGAATGGTTTCCCCCCATTTGAAGTCAATATGCATACATAGGCAATCATAACTGGAAATGGCCACTAGCCTCTGTTCAAAATATTTGCTGCATAGATGTGTCTGACTCTTTCTTCTGACTTCCTGAGATCCATCCATCCATTTTCATCTGCCTATCCGAGGCCAGGTCGCGGGGGCAGCAGGCCAAGCAAAGCACCCCAGACGTCCCTCTCCCCAGTGACGTTTTCCAGCTCCTCCTTGGGGACCCTAAGGCCTCCTCCTGAGATCTAACATGCTAGTCGCTGAGCTTTAAAGGTGCTGGTAGGTGGATTTCGTTACTTTTGACATTTGACAAGAGTGAGATGAAATGATCAATAGCCTGCCACTTTCATTTCTATCTTTCGTATCTTTATAATTCTATGTATTTGTACAGCACTTCAGTCAACTGTGGTTGTTTTTAAATGTGCTATATAAATACGCTTGATTTGCAAACACATGTAATTTCCAAATTGATGGACTGTTCCTTTAATCCCCTGTGATAACACTAACTGGCTTGACTTAGAAACAACTGAGCACATTGAGCTGGGGTGGCTTTTTGTCCCCGGGGCGACATCCATAAAGACTAAATGGCTCGGAGCCGCTGATCAGTTCAGGAGACACGAGGTCTGACCGCACCACTGCTCTGTGTCCTGGACCCGACAATAGGATACCATTGTGCTTTCATTGTGTATTTTTATTTCACCTAATCGTGTTATTTCTTCTTGACCTTAACGGAGAATGGGGAAAGAGTAGGAGTATTTGCAACTGAGTATTTTGATTTGGACATTCGCTGGCTCGCATCTGATTTGTTTTAAGAAGGCCAGCGCTATTTGCTTTGCCATTTGGTAGAGGAAATGGATATATGCTATTTATTTCTCCCCCTGCTCTCCCGCTCATAATACTGCCGTATGTCAAGCCTCTGTATGTCTTTGTAATAACTAGCCTCCACAAAGAACCCCCCATCTTTTATTTCACGCATTCATCAGGCGATCCGCTGGAGTGTGGGCCTTGTAATTACTACCTCTTACTTATTGGTTATCATATATCAGGCACAGAGCTATAAACATCCTGGGGAGAACAATGGGAGAGCTTTGCCACAGCCTGGCATGACATTACCATACCAGAGACACGGGCTGCCTGAGATTGTTATGGGTGTAATAAGAGACACCTCACACTTAAAGCAATACATCTGGACCAGTGTGCTGCCTTTGACAGGGAGTATAAGGGCAAAGTGTTGAGGCTTGGATCGTGTAATTATCTCTTTGTTCATATTGTGTAGTAATAATCTGTAATTTATGCAAGTGAAAGCTAGCGGCAGTTGTAGTTTCCTTGTTTTCTAATCAGGAGCAGAGAGTTATGATGTCTCATGTGACGCCGTCCGCTGCTTTCCAAATCCACAATTTGAAATTGTCCTTTGCTGTAATGAGAGGACACTGTGCACAAAATGTCTCAGTTTCACTGTTATGCAATTTGTTTTATGTAGCGCTATTAGGTGACTGAGTGAATCACCTCAGTCCATCTGTGTTCCTCATCCTCCAGTGTTTTGAAATAAGATAATGTCCTTTACAGCCTGTGGCAGGTAGCAAGAATGAGCCCGCTGTCATATCCTTAAAATGTCAGCATTACTGGGATTAAACAAGCAGATAATTTAGCCACAAAGTTTTAAAATGATCCAAGTTCTTTTGAAATACATGTGCATACAAATAATTTCGAATAGAAATGCATCCAAGATAGACACACTCACTTATTTGGTGGTGTGTCCACACTTGGAAACTCTCTGAGTACGCTTTAAAATGCCAGCATGGGTACTATAATCACTTGATTTATGCTTGTTCTGTTGATGGTCCCACAGTACAACACATAGCGGAAACTGAGGAGCTACTCACAGCTGGAGAAAAGGTGAAATGACTGCGAGTGGTTGTGCGATGGGAACAACAGCTCAAAACACAAAAATTAAAGCAATAAATCACTGGGAAGCATGTTTGACAGCTGTTTGTGAAGTTTTCACATCTTAAATTTCAATTGGTGCAGATCTGTTTCACCATAAAACATCAGATTTTTACAGTACTTTCTTGTTGTTGCACCACTAAACAGTGCTGTGTAGTACATATTATAGAGTTAGGGCACAGTCACTGCTGCACTCTGAGTCTTAGCTACCAGCTGGCTGCAGGCAACATTTTAGCAGTGCTGCCAGCCCTCTTTCAAGGACAGCGGCTACTTGTTGCTAAAAAGGTTTCAACAAGTTGCCAGACGATGCTTCGTATAAATAGGATATATTTTCTACAGTCTCCTGTTCAGAGTGAGGGGGGCTGCGCAGTAGCACACCACAAGCAGTATGATCCCAACAGAGTTATGGGTTTGAGTTATACGATCAATGCCGGCCTCGCTCCAAACCACTTCTCAGGCGATTTTACTGTCCCTGACAAGTTTTCAACATTGGAATAAAATCAGAGTTTTTTCTCAGTCGGTGTGTGCTCAGGTGATTTCGATCGTTTGGTGTAAGGTGGTTGTAAAACTCAGTCCGAGCTGTCGTTTTTTAAGATTATTTTTTAGGGCTTTTTGACTTTATTACGAGACAGATGGAGCGGGCCGCACGTTGGACCTGAACCCTGGGCTGCTGCAGGGGACTCAGCAACTATATGAACTCGAGATCAACCCCAGTCCAAGCTGTCTTTGGTCAGTCTTCTGCTTGTGGTGACATTCTGACAGATTCAAACATGGCCTACACACCAGAAACTGATCCTTTTGGAAATTATAATCGTGTCACCACATGTGGCATAACGGGCACCAGCCCTTCATCTGAAATGAACAAGATAAGGAGACACACCTCTACATATACATCCAGTGGTGGTTGCATGTGATAGATAACACATCAGATAACAGATAACACATGTAGCTACAGAAAAAAACAGCACAACACACTGCAAAACCAGTACAAAATTACACCACAGAAATACATTTACAAAAAAATAAACTTTACAAAAAGGCCAGCAGTGCCTAGAGTATCACCTCAAATACCACATGACTGAAAAATCTGGTAAAAAAAAAAAAACACATCATAATGACATGCAAATTCAAGGTGACATTGTGGAAGAGGATATTTTTTATAATTTATATACTTTTAAAAATTTGGGGGAATTTTTTATTTGTTTTTGTTTTATTAAATATAATGATATGATTAAATACGATTAAAGCTCAGTGACATGAATATTGTCAACAACCAGAAGGTGTGCTCTCTCCACCAGCATACAGGAAGCAGCAAACCAATTCGAGGCTCCTGGAGGGCGCTCTGCTTTATGCGGAAAAGGAGGAGAACAAGAGTTGGTGTTTAATACAGCTTGTATTCGATTCAACAACCAGTCTCCCCTCTCATTCACATGGTCTCCTCCCACTAATGGAGGCTGGTAGCGAGTTGAGATAACAAAATCCAAAATGTTAGGTTTGTACGCTAATACAGTTTATCTTTATGGATTATACTGATGCCGCATTGACAAGAATACTGTTGAAAAATGACACCTTTTGTCTTGTGTTTCTAGAGTTATGTGTTTTTGCAGTCTACTGAGAAATTGTTATTTGTCATACTTGGCGGAATATTTACCGGAACAGGATGGGAATTAATCTTAAAAGGAATCTAGTCGTGCAAATAGTGACTCTGCAAGATTCCCAGTCTTTTCTGTGTGACTAAAAACTCAAATTGTCTTTCGATGTGAAAGGTTGTCTGAGTTTGGCCTTGTAAATGTATTTTCCTTTTTAAAAGTCTTCCAGTGCCTGCCTTCACACCTGTGCCTCATTCCCCTAATTAGCCACCCAGTAAACAGTACCACCAGCAGTTTCTCTGGTTTACACTCGCCTCTCTTCAAATCTAAACACACATTAAAAGCTGCCAGATTTGTCACTAGTTGCTCTTGTGAAAAACAACCGACACACTGATAAATTCCAACAACCAGTCATTGCTGCAGTTGGATTGGATTCTGGTAAAAAATGCGTCACATATATGACATTGAAAGTGAGGCTGGACTGCATGTGCTGCAATCTATGGACAAATTAGTGACAGTGAGTCGCAGCCACTTTTGCAAAATCTGCATCTAAAATCCTCTTTAACTGTTTGTCTTATTTACACATTAATGTTTTACATACATTTTAAAAAAGAAAGAAGCTATAGTAACTTTTGTATGAATTCATCACTGCAGATAAATACGGGAATATTAATAGTTTGCATAGGAACAGTTGGCTCTTAACAGCTGGCCTCGCTCTGATTCATCCCACCCCGACTGTGACATAAGTTCTAAATGGCTCCTGTGGGAACGAGGTCTATAGGGTTTCAGTCCCGCAGCTGAATCATCAACCAATAAAAGCGAACAAAGAAACACAAAAATAGAGTTACAGATGTTTACAGCAGCACTGACGAGCAAATACCCGCTCAGTGTCCTCAGTGGGAAGACAATAGTTTTCTCACAGTTCATCAGACGTAGGTGAAGTAACCATATTTAATATTTATCAGTGCAGCGCGTAACTTTGTTTCAACTTCAGGATGTTTATCCTTTCTTTTGAGAGATTGTGAAGTCTGAATGTCAGCACGCTCTCTGATTCTGCTGGACTCAGTGTCCACACACAGTTACTGTAATTATGTCCTGAATGTGAGGTGCCAGCAACATTATTAGAGGATTTTCTAAAATAAACAGGGTCTCTTCCTGTGAGAGGGATTCATGAAAGTGTCCCTTAACGTTCGCATAAGCAAATAATGCTGAGAAAAATAAAGACTTGTGATGTATGTGTGTTTATGTCTGCATGCAATGTGCGAGTGTTTGCGCTGGACGGCTGATGTTGAATGGCTCAATTTGCAACAGTTAAATGTCTTTGTTTTTAAAGGCTGGAGTTTCTGGGCACACTCAGGTCCACTCTGGGACGTCCTTGGGGAGCAATGCAGTTGAAAGCAATATGACTGCGCGGTCACGCAGCCGTAGTGGAGAGGGGTGGGGGGTGTTTTGAATGGCTGAGGCTTTGCGCGGAGGGAAAGTGGGGTCAAAGGATTTAGAAATATCTAAAGATAAAGTTTTTAGAGGAGGGAAGCCTAAACAATGACATTTAGTTGTTTAAATGGTTTGAATTTCTGTGGGAGGATATGAGAAGAAACAATTCCTGTTTGCCAAGGTTGTATAACTGGAGAAGATGTTATATTCTTCTTTCCCAGAATGTGAATTCTCCGCAGGCGTCCAGCGCTGGTAAGTGCTGGGATTGATTGTATTTCACTATGGGTCGGAGTGCAGCTAGTGAATGACTTTAGAGTGTCGGCCAGGCCGGCCTGGAAGGACTAAAAATGGATTGCGGGGGGT
The DNA here is from genome assembly GCA_035609425.1 of Epinephelus awoara. Taxonomy (NCBI): domain Eukaryota; kingdom Metazoa; phylum Chordata; class Actinopteri; order Perciformes; family Serranidae; genus Epinephelus; species Epinephelus awoara. Next base: position 30,064,829 of record CM069297.1, read on the forward strand.
GGTGGAGAGAGCAAGGTTAAAGGAACAAGTAGCATATCTGACTTGAAATAACACTTGCAGTTGCCGTTTATTTTGTCAAGGCCTGTCAATCAGCCCCAGAAACTGCACTTACAGAATGAAAAAAACATAAAGGAAGGTTGAATTTCAAATATGCTCAGTAAATCGGCTGCTTTCTTGGCGCTTGAATTCACGCTGAGAGAGGGGGATGAAGTATTTGGACTTTTGAGATTCAGTTTATATGAATAGTTTAATATTTTGGGAGAGTATTCACTTTCTCGCCGAGAGCTGGACGATAACATTGATACCACTCTCGTGTGTGTATGATAAATATGATAAGTATGCTTGTAAGCTTAGAATAAGGACTGGAAATGGAGAAAAGATGAGCCTAGGTCTATCCAAAGGAAACAAAATCCTCCTACTAGCACCAGTAACACACGACACTTTGTTTGTTTACTCCATACTTAAACTGAAGTATAAAATTAAAAGTAAGGTCAAGTAAAAGCAGTTTTAGAGGGGCTGTCTGACTTTTTGGGGCGTAAAACAACAAATTGTCCTTTCTAAATTTTGGTTTTTGCACACATTAAAAACGCAGCTCGTAGATATTAGCAGCATCTAGCAGTGAGGACTACAGATTGCAACCTGCTAACTATGATAGCCAACATGAAAACGCAAATATACCTGTGTAGAGCCAGTGTTTGATTCTTGTTTTCAGGTGATTATAAACGGTCATTTTAAAACAGCTTAGAGGGTTTTCGGGACTGTTTCTGTCTTGTAGTGGTGGTGGGCGTGGTTTATAGAGACGTGTCATGGACGCTACAAACGGAAAGTGTCTCCAGCTTAACATGTCTTGCAAAGGGTACTTCTGTATGTTGGTGTCTGATGCCGAGATCCACTGACAAAGTGACGGAATTTGATGAGTTGGGAGCAGTGTTGGGCTTGTTACTTTAAAAATGTAATATATTACTCATTACTCTTTTCAAAAGTAATAATATAACTTTACTTATCACTCCCTGCCAACAGTAATGCGTTACACTACTCTGTTACTTTTCCATTACACCCCATAATTGTAATATTTTTAATGAAATTTCATTTATGCAGCTGGTCGCCATTATAGTTTAACAAGGCTCAGCAGCATCAGAGGGAAACCGAGCAGGACAAGAATGAAAGTTAAGGCGGCGAAACAGAGTGGGGCGAGTGGGAGGGTAGGTGGATGGGTCCAACAAACGCCAACTTTCAGGAGAGCGGTGTTCACATCCTGTAAGCCAAACCTTGTTCTTTTTTCCGAAACCCAACCACGTGCATTAGGGGGGAAAAAAACTTCAATTTGTGGCGCTGTACTGATGTAGTGCTTTTGTTTTAAAAGAGACTGTATGTAAATGTGTATGTAATGGTAAATTCCCTGTGAAAAAGGAAGTGTATTTCGAAATAAGACAATGGATGTAACAAGCAGAATTTGACACGGTGTCCCTGAACGTCAACAACCAGCGCACCCAGGCTGTACTGCGCGCGTCATCTCTGGACGTGGAACGTCTATGACCAAACTTTGATGTGTGAAGAGATGAATGTCATTCTATTCCTTTAATACCCTACACTGTTGCATTATTGCTTTAAAGGAATCAGATATCAGAATAATTAGAAAGTGCATTATTACACAAGTTACTGATTGTTTGATACGCATCAGGCCCTGGTAAATGTTACATGTAATATCTGTTGGTTGCACTGGTGCACCAGCCTGGAAAACCCTCCAGTGTGCACAGGTTCAAGTGCCAGCCCCCTGCCAGGCCCTCACATTTCTCCCTCCTCTCTTTCCCTTCTCTTCTCCTTCGCCTCCATACTGTCGGAAAACTAATAAAATACTGAAGGAGGGCGGATTGCTCGCTCTTCTTTGAAAAAAAAAAAATGAAGGGAGAGGATTATTCCTCACAGCTGTGCAGTCTTGAGGCCATATCTAAGGAGCCGCCACAGGAGAGGTCAGCCCTGTTGCAGCCTCACACTAGCCTTTAAATCAATCACATGTCAAGGCTGTGAATAGCAGACCAATAAGCTCAATTAACACCAAAATACTCTGAATCCGTGCCCTTCTGCCACCCGTCACCACCTCCTGGGAGAGGCCTCTCAGATCTCAGGACATGAGAAGACACCGACAGCCCGACCCACCATTGCTGCCCGCTCAGCCGCGGCCTCGCAGCCACGTACAGCCCCTATCAAGCTATAGCCACATAACTTAAGCCTGCACTCACACACAAACAGCTCAGTGCCTATTTATACATCACATCCTGGCAACGCACATGGGAAAACAAGACCCCTGCACTATCAGTGTATCCACTGTTGTCTGCTGCTCACTGTTCTGTCCCCGTCTGATGTCGGAGGGGACAGAGACATAAGATAGCTGCTTAGGATAGCTGAAAGATGGCTGCTTTAGATAGCTGAAGATACCAAAACAACTTGATTATGCGTTTGGCAGCAGGGAGCAGTTGTTGATATTCCAGACGTTGCATTCCCTGCCGACATTCCTGTGCGTGTATTGTAATTGTCTGCAGTGTCGTGTTATCAAATCATTATCATCGTGCGTTAGCTACAATAAAACAGCGGGACAGCATGATTTAACGCAGCCTGCTTTTCATCGGCACTGTGAAATAAAAAGACACAAACAATTCTTTAAACGCTGTTCTTTATTTGGATCGACTGATACCTCGATCCAAAAAAGACTTCAGAGCACAGCGCAATGTGATAAACATAGGCAAAATATCAGGAACACCTCACAGTATAATGCAACCCAATGCAATACACAGCAATATCTCTGCAACATATGACATTTTAAATGACATATGTTGCAGTGTTTTGTTAAGACTGTGTTTGGGCTGTTTAAGAAAAGTCAAAAACTCATCTCATCACAATCATGTCTAAAAAACGTCTAATTATCAAGTATCAGTCACAAAACAAGAAGTTAAAAGCATGTAGGCTTTTCTATCTTCACCTTTACAACAATGATTTATTGGTAGATTAATGAATGTCGTGTTTACAGTATGTGGGTGTGGTTTAGACAGGTGGTGGGAGGCAGGGTCAGCACTGACATCACACTTGAAAGTTAGTGGTAATGACACATTAGCCGCTATAAGTCGCACCTGGAGGGAGAGCTGGGGAGGACTCTGAAACAAAAGAGACTCAGGCCATGTTTACACTAACACTATCCACTAAAAACAGAATCGTTTCTCGTTTTCGTTTTGCAAAAAGTTCTGCGTTTGGACGACAATGTTTTGATAACAATCGCCGTGGACACGGATCCGCAAAAATGACCAAAAACGCTGCAGTATAGATGCCAGGCCAGTAGTTGGCAGTGTGACGCTTAAGCTTCCTTCTACAGAGCGGCGATGTATAAACAAACAAAATGTCAACCGCACGAACGTTTGTCTGGACGGACGACGAGGTGGAGTTGCTACAGTAAATCTACACTATGATGGGGAAGCGTTGATAAATTCAACAGAGTGAGCAGCACAAACAGAGCTCGGGAGTCCGCCATTGTTGTTGTGATGGTCGACTTTCTCGCGCATGCCTAGTGACTGGAAGTGTAATGCGCATGTGAGAAAAGTCTCAGTTTTCAGAGGAACTGCATATTGCAAGTTTACATGACAACGGAGACGGTGCCGTTTCCAAAAAATTGCACTCTGGAACCTGTTTTCAAAACGTTGCATTTTCAGGCACTCAAAACGCCGCTGTCGTGTAAACGATCGGCCAAAATGCAACTAAAGTTTACCGCTTTCAGTTGAAATCGTTGTCGTATAAACGGGACCTGAGAAAGCTTGTAGCACGTCACCACGAATTATCCATTTAAATACAAATTTACTCTGAACAACCACAAATAAGAGTGAGCAGCCTGGCCAACTGGTGCAATGGATTGGCACCTGAAGGGTGTCCTGCGGTGCCGTCCAGTCTGAGCAAGCTGGTCGCTCCAAGCATGAGCGGTGGCTTGGCGGTGAATTAACCACACTCCCCCCCAGATAGGAGAGGTCGCACTCACTCAGGGAAGTCCAGGCACATTTCTCACGTCTAATGCAACACGTAGAAGCACTGAGTTACAGGCTTGCTAGCCTTAGTTGATGCGGTTTCATGAGCCGGGTTTAGTATAGCAGCATAACTTCAACATTTTGGGATACACACATAGTTGTTGAGAGTTACGTGAGACGGTTGACAAACATCTCAGGGCTGTGGTAAATATGAAGCTGGCGTCTTAGCTTAGCTTAGCACAAGGACTGGAAACAGAGGGACACAGCTAGCCTGGCTGTGTCCAAAGCTAGCAAAATCCGCTTATGAGCACCTCTAAAGCATAAAGGAATAATTCACTGTAAACAATATGGTGTGTTGGCCTATATGCAGTGCTCGAAGAAGTATTCAGATCCTTTACTCAAGTATAAGTAGTAATATCACACTGTAAAAATACTCTTGTTACAAGTAAAAATCCTGCAATGAAAATGCTGCTTAAGTAAAAGTATGTCAGTACATCCAGGAAACTGTTTTTCAGAATTAAAGTAAACGTACTAAATGCAAGTTTTGAATCAATTAAATGAGTGAAAACATTTAAAAAATCAAAGGGAAAACATTAAGTCCTTATATTTAAGAAGCTGGAGCCATGAAATGTTTTTGCATGAGAAACGATTATCATTACTTGCAAATAAATGTTCTAATCAATCAAGTGATTGTTTCATTTCTAAACAAGCCACTGAGGGGCGAACAGGTGAACTTGTTCTGGGTGCATGTTCTCGGCTAAGAATTAACCAATGTTGATCCATTGGTGATCCATTTATTCTTAATACAATATACACATGCTCACCATAACATTGCCCATATTCAACCATTACTCCATTCAGCAAATTCAGTCTTCAGTCTTGATGTGTAAAAATGTGTAAAAAAGTTATCAAATAATTGTAGTGGAGTAGAAAGTACAATCTTTCCCTCTTTTCCCTCATGAGATTAAAATACCCAACTACAATAAAAGTACCTTAAATTTGTTGTTAAGTGCAGCACTTGAGTAAATGTACCTGGCTACTTTCCACAACTGTGTATATGGACTCACCTCCCTGGGCTCTCTTTGGTCCCAGAAAGACTTTCTATCGAGTTGTGTTAAGCAAAACATTTTTGGATTATCCTCCCAAGAAGGAATTTGTTGTGCATGCTTTGTTTGGCGATATATTGAGATAGTTGTGTTTGGATTTCCATGAGCTCATGAATGGATACAAGACACATAGATAATTCTGCACAGGAATTTTCACAGAGTTTTCGGATGATTTATATTTTATTTTTTGCCGTCTTTTGTTCAGCTTTCACTCTACCACTATTTGATAGAAACCTTTTTCTGGGACCATAGAGAGCCTTTGAAGGTGAGTAGCTACTGTACAATTTATGGGTGAACTATTCCTCTAATTCAAGGCCCACACACAAACTTTATCTGGGGCTTTTGAGGTCGACATGAAAAACCGACCAAAATCTATTTGTTAACGCAGACTGTGAGATTTGGAAAAAGATAAGTTAGGACTGTTTGGTGCGTTTCATACACAGTTAGCACAGCACATACTGTAAAAGTGACTTGCAATTGATAAATGGAAGAAATGTGAATGTTTTTTAAAGGCGCTTGTTTAGAAATTCCACCCTGTAGCTGTTCCTCCTCTGTAAATATATATCAAGGTTTGTCGACGATGTGAGTGACACCAAATGACACAGCCAAACACGTTTTTATCAGCGTGTTGTGTTCACTGTCAGGACTGACTGTCAGTGATCAAAGCCAGGTCAGCAGCCCAGCATGCTTCCTCCCGCGTTATCTTCATTACTGTTTTATCTCTGTTTTCTTACCAGAAGAAGCCTCCGACATGGCACCAGGAAGTTTGATCATCCCGGCTTGTTTGGCTTCAGAGCGCTTCAGAGGTGGATCAGCAGTGATCACACAATGCGAGCCAAAAACGATACGCTCATATGAGACAGGGTTTAAAATCAATTTGTTGTTCTCCGCTCACTTAGACTCTGCGTTTAATCTATCTGATCTTCTTTAATCTTGTTAATCTGCATATCCCGTTTCTCAGGGCCTCTCTGTTGGGAAATGTGCGTGCCAGAAAGAATCATAATTCATATATTAACACATGTTGACTCATTCTGTGCTCCGGCCAAGTGTGTAGATATGTTGGAGGGGAGGGGTTTGGGGTCGACTGTAATTATGATGATGAAGCACAAATACCTCCGACCATTTGCCATGTGTCTGAGCAGTTCGATTACAAGCTGTCAGCCGAGCTCCAGCTGAACCGAGAGAGACAGAGAGAGTCTGCGACGATGATGATGAAGCACAAATACCTCTTACCATTTGTCATGTTTTCATGTGTTTGACCATTTCAATTACATGCTGTCAGCTGGAGAGAGAGACGGAGAGAGAGGAGTGCATGCCGGAGAGAGTGCGAGTGACACATGTTACACAGAGTGAGTGAGTGAGGACACATGGCGAGATAGAGAGAAAGAAAGAGCAGAGGAATCGAGGGCAGAGCCGCCTGTGAGAGAAAGCTGGCAGCAGAGAGGAAGGGGGTTATATACAGAGTGAGAGCAGTTAGAGGACAAGCACAGGGATATCAACTATCTCTGACCCGCCATCGCCTTCTAAAAAGCCCCCCCACCCCACCCCAACACACACACACACACACACACACACACACACACACACACACACTCCATCTGCCCACCCTGTAAGCCTCAGCGCTGGTACGTCAAACGAGTCCTATTTATAACCTGTGGATGGATGAGGGAATCAGGTGGACTCTTCTCTGGACACAGTCCACATCTGAAGGGTGTGTGCGTGTTAATGTAGATTTTTGTGTGCGTGTGCGTGTACATGTGTGTGTGTGAGACAATACTGCCATGTGTACATTTGTCCCTTTGATTGTGTAAATGTGTTGTAAATGTGAAAGTCTGACTTTTAACTTTACAATTTTATTTGTTGGAGGACGAGCCATGTAAAATTGTGATAATACAGATGCACGGTGCACACTTCAAGTACATTAAATCAAATCCAATGTATATGCTTGACAGTTGAAAAGCTCTGTAATGTATTAAGAAAAACAAATCCCTGCATTTACGTCTTTGAGATTGGATCGGGACATCCCCATTGGTAGCTTTGTCACCTTCTACCTATGCCAATCCTCAATGCCTTTGTGCAGTTTCACATAGATTGACCACGTTAGTGAGTAGAAAAACGTGGGACAGACAGAATGACTGACTGACAGAATGACACACTGACAGTTTCCGTGATTATGTACAGCATACCATACCATGACTTAGTCATACCAAACATTAGATGAAAAAAAAAAGAAAACATTGGTCCACAGGGGGAGCCACAGCGATCGGTCGCATTTTAGCCATTGTTAAGCATTTTTCTGTTGTTACAGCGCCACCCAGTTGCCAATTAGAGTTACATTTCTCCAGTCACCTTGAGGCGTCCTGTTCTACATATCTACCAAGTTTAGTAAAAATCCATATGGCGGTTAGGCCTAGATAAGAAATTAGCTCTCTAGCGCCCCCATTTTGTTTGATGGGGTCAATAATGGAGGGGTCCCCTCAGATTATGTGTGGTCATATGCCTACAAAGTTGCGTGGTGATGGGTGAAACCCTTGAGATGTTATACACCTTTATGTGATGAGCCACGCCCTCTGCAATATTCATTGCCTTATAGAAGCTCAGTTTTAGTAAGTTTTCCAACTTTTGCCAAGAGGGAACTTTAGATATTGGTCCCTAGATTATGTTCACCCAGTTTCATGCAGATCGGTCAAACTTCCTAGGAAGAGATCGATTTTAAGTGTTTTTCAAACAATTCAAAATGGCGGAAAATCTATATAACTGGAAGTTATGGGTTCTGAGGCACATTTGTTCCTCATGAGGAGAGGCATCTCTGTGCAAAGTTTCATGTCTCCACGACATACAGGGCATGAGATGTGCCAAAGTTTGCAATTTCAATCGGTTGCTATGGCGCCCCCCTTTGGCCAATTGATGTAATATTGCTTCATTTGCATCCTCCCATGACCCTCTACCACTGTGCCAAATTTCACATGGATTGACCAAGTCAGTGAGGAGAGAAACGTGGAACAGACACACAGAGAGTTTTGTCATCATATAGAAAGATAAGATGGTGTTACACCAGGGGAAGCTTGCCTAGGGCGCAGAATGTGCTTAGTCTGGCACTTACTAGCTAGTCCACTTAATAGCTTCTTTTGAGGTTTTCAACCATTTCACATGGTCTTCATCATCATCTTCATGGTCGGAGTTGTCGTTGTCACAGAAATCAATCTGTTGACGTGAGCTCTGCAGTTGTTCTAATTAGGTAACACAAAGCCTACATGGATAAAGTTATGTTTGTGAGCAAGTAAGTGGACCTTGTGTTATTCTCTTCTTTGATGCTTAACGCAGATTGTTATCTGAGCTTTTGGTCACACAGATTTTGTCAGAACATTCACACAGAACCATCAGTCTCTCTCAATATCAATCAATACAGCTGAGATGATGTCAGACAACACAAATGTAGGTGCACTGGATTTTGCTCCTGTTTCATTTCTATGAGGAGCAGTGCAAGATGATCCCGCTTCTTTTATCTGATTAAAATTCAACATGAAAAGTTGTGTTTTTGTTTATATAGCAGCATGGTAAAATAACACAATAGGCGAAGAAGATGGGGGGGGCTGCTTGGCTGCGATGAATGCAGGGACTATGATAGAGGCTAATGTGATGACCCTCCTGCTGTCTTACAGGCTGTCCTGGCTAAACTCAGCAACCTGTGACAGTCACAGAGGAGTCCTCAGCTGATTAAGCTCATCTGGGCACTTAGGATGTAAAAGCTGGCCCATGTCTTTCTCCCCGCTTTCACCCTGCATCACCTTCTTTTGCACCTTCAGTTCTACAGCACTCAAATCACACACATACACTGCTGATGTACCCAGTTCATTGTTTGCTTTGTGTTAACTAACTAACTAGAAACATAATGATATAAAACATAGGAATTTTGGATTGGTTTGGTTGTACTTTCTGGAAATGTTTATTATATTTTAGATAGATAGATTTTACTCATCTCAGATATTAAGACAGAAACAAAGTTGTTTTGACGAAGGTTGCTTGACAGAAATATAGCTGTTGCATAAATCACTGCAGGAGCTGACTTATGTTCTTTTGATTTAAACATTTTCCAAACTTGATCTCGTCATCTCATCCTCAGCAGTTCCGCTCGCCATAATGACCGTGTGTGTGCGTCTCGAGGCCGAGGTGTAAGGCTAAACCTGCGCTAACACTCGACAGCTAATAGGCTCATCCATCATGGAGGAAATGAGACAGGCTCTGCCCCGCTCCTTCTCCTCTCTCTGCTCGCTCAGCCAACTCTCGAGCCCAGACATACTTACAGGCGAAATTACTGCAAAGTTCTCCACCAGGGTATCCTTTCTTTATTATTCTACGTGAACAAGGGGGCCCTTCATAGTCAACCTAATTTATCCAGTGTCTCATTTCGGAATAAAAAAGCTCAAAAAATGAAGCGAAAGGAGCGAGAAGGTCGTTGTGGTTAGAAACCTCCAAACCTCAGGCCTTCCTGAGAGGCCTGAACATGGAATGGAGGCCAGGGGGTCATGAGGAGGCCCATTCAGTCCTGGCTCTGTTTTGACACGGGCAAAAACACAGATCCATCAGTAGGACCATTTACAAACCCTCGCATTCCTGCACTTTGTTCCCTTCTCAATAATTTGTTGGCTCGGAGTTTCAGAATATTTCAGTTTCATGGCTTCAGGAGGCTATGACACTAAAAACATCTTGGAGATCTTATTTTCCTCAACACAGTGTGAAAGGAAATGGCACAAAATGTTCGGCGTATTTTAAGGATGGCATATTAAGCTTCTTCACTGCGACTGATGACACTAAAATTTTTACTGAGGCTCCAGAACTTGTGGTGCCTGAGGAGACACGACCTAATAAAACAAATTGTTTACAGCTATGTCAGCCTCATGTGGTACACATAAAAAAGAAACTGTTTGGGCCGTGAAGCCAAATACAATAAAATACAGGCTACTTATTTAAAGCAACATTTTCAGTGTACATAGTCTTGGTTTTTGTTTTTAGTGAAATTTAAGTTTTATTTATTTTTCTGCAGTGATGGCCTTGTGGTAGGGGCATGAAGTTCTGGTTTGTCTGTAGCATAGGTGCAATTTTTATGTGGGTAACCCCTATAAATAGTTTGTAATATCATTTCACTTCCAACGGACACACAAACAGTTAGCCAGACACTTGGTCAGTGGCCCCACATGTCAAACTACGATGCTCTAGATATCCCTCCAGCACCAGTTTTGGAAGCACAAGGGTGACGTGTGAAGTTCAGCTTGTTAAATGCACTGTCTTTTCAAAATAAACTTCATTTGTCAGAGGAACTCAGTTTACGCTCATTAAATCCACACAGTGTCTTTTAAAAAATAAACTTCCCAGCTCAGACCAAAGATTTGCAGTGAGACAAAACTGTTTTAGAACGTTGCAGAGCAAAGTTGCTGCAATCTGAACTGGCCGTTTGAGCTGGTAAAAGTGCCGGCGGCTGGCATTAGAACGTAAAGCTCGTCACATGTTTCAACAGCCAATCAGCTTGTAGTGAAATCCACTGGTCACATCAAAATGACCGCAGATGGTGTGTTCAATTGCTGCAGCATGTGCTCCATCCCCACTGGTGTGCTGATGTTGGACAGTGGATTGCTGCTGCTGCTCGCTGAATGTGCTCATACCCCCTCACACGCATTCTCATTGACTGATTAATTGCTGATGCTCGATTTGTTCATGTTTTTCTCTGTTTCATCACTCCTACAAATGCAGCTGTAGCCAGTATCTCACTATCCTCATTCATATTTTAAGAAGTTACAATTTATATTCAGGCACCAAATAAGCCTGAAAAGCTGATGAGAGTTGTTGCATAGAGATGATACACCGTCTCATCTAGTTGCATTGGTGTGAACCGCCAGATTTTTATAATGTTGCAAAACAGTGCATTGCAACTAGTTGTCTGTTTCAACTCATCTCATCCTGAATCCTTGGTCTGAACTGGGCTTTCAGTCTAGGCAGCAAAAGTATGTGATTAGGTTTTTAAAAAAAATCATGGTTTGATTTAAAATAAGCAACCCATTCATAATCTTACGGGATGGGAACACCGCTCTCCCGGGTAAAAGTCATTGTTTGTTGGAGAAGACTGCAGAAGACTACTTGTTAATTTTGTCAGTCTGATCATGTGCTGTCGCCACAACTTGACCTGAGACAACGTGAAAGAGCCCCTTCTTTTGAAAATGTAGGACAAACGGAGCACAGTTTGTGAAAGCCGCAGGTGTTAGAATACCATGAATGAAAAGTAACGTCTAATGGAAAACAGTGCTAACATCAGGATGCTAGGCTAAATGACAATTTCAGAGTGGATGCTTGTTAGCCTAGCTTGCTAGCTTCCACTTTCAGAGCAGAATAAAAATAGCAGTGATTCTTCCCACATGTTGAATGTAGCACCGCTACAGATGTCTTTAGGCACTAACAGTACATAACCAATGTTGCGTGGGCATCGTAGGACAAAGCAAGAACGGGTTCAAGTTGAAAGAGCACCACGGAAGTTAACAGTGGGTCTCCAAGCAACACCAGAGTGTCAGTCAGTAGCTGAGATGGGAAACATCCACTCAGAGGCTTGAAGCTTAGACACAGTAGGCTATTCACAAAAAAATCAATATTTTTTTCAATTAAATTCTCTTTCTTTTAAAAATATGTAAAATATTTGCAGTGTCGTTATTGTTTCCTTACACAAAAAGTTGGGAGAAAAATGTGTTTTGTTTGGCAGTTGTTTTACTTAATGTACATATTACTCATGCAAACATGCAGGTCTCTCTCTCACACACACACACAAACACACGCACACCTTTTGATGGTAAAAGACGTCTTTGATTTGGTCCCAAGTGCTATACCCAGAAGTCTGTGTGTTTTCCCAAAAGCAGGAAAATCATAAAAAGTCCAGGTTCCTAAATTACTGTCACTCAAAGAGTTTCTTTCTCCTTCTCTCTCTCGCTCCGTCTCCATTCACCTCTCTTCCCGCCAGCCCCGCAGTCTCCGACCCTTTCCTGCTTCCACCAGCAGCAATGGGGGCTTTCTCTTGTTTCCTGGTGCTGGCGCTGCTGGATAAACACACAACCTCCCCCTCATATAAAGGCTCAATTCTTCTCCATCATGTTTAAATATGGATACAAAGAGAAACTTGTATGATAATTTTTGGCATATGGTGGTGGGGGTCAGCGGGTGGGGTGTGTGTGTATAAGAGAGGGGGTGGGGGGGTGCAGGCGAGACAGAGTTCTGCCTTGTTCGGATACTTGTCTAAGATTTCGAGGTTTTTGTTTTATGCAAGACCAGACCGATGCCGTCTGACAGAGTGAGTGCCTGAGCAGCAGTTTGTTTGAGCGTGCCTGAAAATGTGAGGTTTAACAAACTCCCGCCAGTCACATGTGCTGATATGATAAGTGCTGGCAGGGTACACTGCAGCATAAAGCAGCACTGTTGTGGAATTTGGGTGGCATGTGGAAACACACTGCGAAGCCAGAGATTAAACAAAGATTTAACTGCAAAACTCAAATGAGGGAGATCTCTTCTCCTCTCCATCGGAGGGCTGTCTGCTATATTTCATCTTTGATTCTGCGATGGAGTAATGGAAATGGAGACAGAATCTGGCTCCTGGGTTGGAACATGCCAGAGATGACACAGATACCCTGGATGATACTGATGGCCTGCTGATAGCCTGAAGATCACCTTACTGCTACTGTGCCAACAGCAGTACAGCGAGACAAGTACAGGCCCCTGAGGGGAGTGATGTTACCCTCCGCAGATGCTTCAGAGGCTACAACAGCTTCCAGTCATACATTAAAGTAGCTGCAGGCTTTATAAATATACAAGAGTTGTTGGTCATTTCTTTCAAGTTACTCGAGGCATACTTAATAAAGGGTATATAAGTATAACTACTGGCTGCTTAATTATAGATCAGCTATTACAGACATGAAATAACAGTGTTTGAGTTGCCAGGGCGTAAAAGAAAATGTACTTTACTTTGATGCATAACCTATTAGCCAACATGGATGAAAAGTCCTGAAAGTGCTAAATCGTAACAGCTACTGACTCGCAAGTCATCAGACCCATCTACATTAGCAACAGCACAACTGAGCAAACCACTGCTAAAGATGCTGAGATACGATGGCGTTGTTTCGGAATGCACTGACAAACTTTTTGCTTTGCAGGTATGAGGTGGATATAGTATATGATGCTTATCAACACTGGAAATGAAAGTCCGAGGAAAGACAGTGATCAGAACCATCAGATTGGAGCTGGCTCCAGGATTCTTTCTGGTGTGATCCTGGTGATAAAACAGGATCAGCCAGGATTTCAGTCGTATTCGGAGTGTGACAATGGGAGTAGGTGGAGTGTGGAGATGGTTGAACTCCCACTAAAGAGGAGAAAAAGATGGGAGGATGCGGATTTTCTCTAAGAAATAAATAAACAGCAGTGCATGTAAACATTGCAAAAATCCTCTCTGTGAAGGACTTTATTCATTGCTCATTGCAGGAATACTGTATGCACTATTATATGACAATGACCACATGTGCACATATTTTAATAAATGCTGGTTGTTTTTGCACCAGTGTGAAGGATACCCATAATGATTGGCAGCCCTGCACAGAGGTAATAAAGCAGTTCATTCTTCTGTCTGTCAGGACATAGAGCGCACATTCACCCGCTGCCAACGGATACAGCTTACTCTGGTTTGCTGAAGAGGACGTATAAAAATCCTGTTTCTTTTGTAATCGGCCCAAAAGCCTATTTGATATTTTAATCCGATCTCACCTTACCCCCGTCTCTCGAAAATGAAAACTCCCAGAAATCTGGAAAAACAACACATTAAGTTTACATTTGGCTAAACCCTTTCCATTTTGACCGATTCCAATGAGAATGTTTGTATTTTTGTGGAATAAGTCCACATCAAATGGTGTATAATTACTCATGCCCGTTTCAGAAGGAAACTGTTGACGATCACAGCTACAGTTGGATCCTCGTACAAGATTTCCAACCAGATAAAACTCCAGGAACCTTTTATGCAACAGAGCGGGCGTTTTCATGCATTCACTGAGTCTCGTCTGTTGATTTTTTACACACAGTGTAACAGCTCCCTATCTGCCAGTGACCTTGCTTCATTCATCTTTCATGCTTTTGGAACAAATATCACCCAGTGAGCATCAGAGAAGAAGAACACTGTGGGTTTTATTCTTCTATAAACGTGTCCCAAGTAGCAGAAATACCAGAGATGTCTTTATCTAGGGTGACCTGTCTGAGCAGTGACCCTTTGTAGCGTTTTGAATTCATTCACATTTAATCTGGTTGTAATTACATCAGTCCTATGCGGAGAATGGAGGTTTATACCTTTTAACTCGTCTCCTGTATGTGAGCGTGTGTGTGTTGGGTCACCTCATGCCCCCATCTAACACTGAGGCACTGTAGGGAGGATGATGTGAGATAAAGCGCCCCTATGCCAAACTGTACACCAGAAAACTGATCTCTGAGATAATAAAGATCTAAAACACTGATGTTCAGGTTTCCAGTTGGTAACTCCGACTCATAACAACCTCCTCGGTGCAGCGGGCATGAAAGAAAAACCTTGAATGGTTTCGACATGTGGAGGAGTGAGAGATATGGTCAGCAGAAAAGGCAGAAAGAAAACAAGATTTTTTTCCCCCAGTGAGACTTGTTGAGAATTTTATGTTGCCTGTTTAGTGGGGAGTGTTGAGTACACAAAGTCCTTTCCCTCACTGTTGTGCTACTTTAATCACTGAAGACTGTGACAGTTCAATAAACACTTTCAACATGCAAAATATCCCAGGCAAAATGTGCCAAGCACCAGTCAGATTTTTGGCTAGTATTGCTTTGACATTTGCATTTCTAGATCGCTGTAGCCTGAAAACAACAACAAACACAATCTTTAAAGGAGCTACATTTGACATTCAGAGCCCAAACTCAAGGCTTCAAAACAGTAGTCCACAAACATATCACAGTTATTCAGCTCATTCAGTCACTCATCCTACCCACATGCCCACCTCATCAAGGCAACTCAGTTCACCTGTTCCTGATTACACTCTGTCAGTTTATATACCACAGCCCCAGAGACACTTGTTGCTGATTGTTCTACGCCATTCCCATGCAAGACTGATTCTTCATTGCTGACCCCGGGCCTGACCTGATGATTTTATTTGATAGGACAGTGGTAGCATTAAAAGGGGTAGAGAGAGGGGATGACAGGTTGGAATTGCTGTGCGGCAGTGTCCAAGAACATTGCCTTTGTGCATGGGATGCTAGCTGTTGTTAGCTACTCGGCACCCTGACTTTCCTGGTGTTTCACTTGTCTTCTCATTCTGTGTTCTGCTGAGAGGTGCATTAAAGGCTATCACAAATTGTCCTTATTGTCTGAGGTGCTGCTTTTGGGTTAAAACCACAACCATTACCTAAACCAATGGGTGTTATGCTAGCTACGTCCATTATTTTATACAGTCTGTGGGCAACAGTATTGACAGAGCTGGGAGTGGCAGTGATAAGCTGGGGTACTATCATGGGGACTCACATGCAGTAACATGTACGTGTAGGCTACCAAAACAAAGAACAGAGAAGCTTTGAGTACAACACACACAGAAGGAGCGTGACTTCGTTCTCTGCTCAGGACGCCATTACTCTAATACATCTTTATATAGCAAATAATTGTTTCCTGCTATAATGTTCTGAATGTTGCATATATTTTGTTTAATCTGACATTGTGACATTTGTAACAACACTTAAAAATACAGACTTGTAATTAACCCTTTCTCAACAGTATGCCGTGTGTCTGGCTCTATAAACATGGTAGTTTAAAAAAAACAACACAATTTGCCACAAGCTCATGTCCTTTTCACATTAAACGTCACCGCTCAACAGAAGAGGTGAGTCCATGACTTAGTTTAGGGGCCTCAGCTAGCTCAGCCATGTCTGTAATAACAGCAGGACTCTGTAAAATAGACAGCAGAGATTACAGCTTTTAACTTGTAAAACGACCCACTGTAGTGAAAGCTGATTTGTCTTAGAACATGGAAAAGATTACATTTCTTCTTTATAGAAAGACAGATGAGAGAAATGCTGAATGAGAGATGGCACTGAGTTGCAGAAGCTAGTAGAACAGAGGCTAGCTTGAACGTGACATCACCACTTCGGCTGTCTATTCCTCGTATGTCCAAAGATGGTCTGTGTCTTGAACTGCATGTTTTCTGAGAGGCCTCTCTATACAGTTCTCCTCAGCCTCCTCATCTATACATTACCAGTGAAGGCTAATCTCACATTTTATTTTCTTGACTTTCTTACTTGAGGGCAAAGTTGTTAATATTCATTAAATCTGGGTTAATTTTGGCCAGAGCAATAAAATATTTGCACTCCCTTAAGCATATGGCTGAACATATTCTCTCTCTGCACATTTGTTGTCTCAGCATGTCAGTGTCGTGATATGATTTTGGGAAAGCTGCCACCGTGCAGGGCATTTATCAGCCAGAGCTTAGCCTGTCAACATTCAATAATGTACTTCACTGTGTTCTTGATCCTATAAAGCTTCAGCAAACTCTCCCAGCCTCAACAGTCGGGTGGAGGATGAGCTAAGATATTGATTGCTCTCACTTCTCCAAATAAATCCTGTTAACAAGAATGCTTCATCTATCGCAGCTGTTGGACGGAGAACCTTGTGTCTCCAGGACTGAGAAAAACATTAATATTGTATGTGAATTTCGAATAGATAGCCATGTATTATGAAAGCAACATTTTTCACATTGCAAGGGAGGGAGCAGGGTCATAAAAGACTGAGTTAGTGCATATAAGGTAATGTAACTTTTCAATCTGGCTCAAGGTTTTTACCCAAGACTTGAGCACTCGCTCCCCTTCAGATGAATCGATGTTTCTCTCCAGGTTAAGCAGGCGTGAGTTACGGTGCATGTTCACCGACAGGAGAGTTTTAGCTTCCTTGGGTGTCATTGTTCTGGTCTGTTGATTTACAGCACGTGTCTGAACTGTTTGGCTTGCTGATTTACAGCATGTGTCTGAGAGTGGCCTGGCCCACAGCTGGGGGGCTCTCGGCCAATCGGGGGCCGGAGTGGTCCAGGTCATGCCGGGCGACGTGGTTCCACAGGGAGGCATACTGAAGTCTAATAAAGCTCCAGCGTGTCTGAGGGCAGGGAGGCCCCCATCCATAGGGGGGACTCAATCTGTCATGGCCCATCAGTGAAGCCCTAAAGCACAGCAATGGCTGTGTTCCTAACAGCTCACTGAGACAGTGTTTGTTACTGAGCAGGTCTGAGCTGCTGCTACCTCTGTCTCCACTCCACAGTCCATCACACAAACACCACATGCAGTAATGACCAATACGCCTGTTCTGTGACGGCTGACACGGCTTAGCCCTGAACTGTATGAGACAACTGATGTTGACTGACAAACACTGTGCACTGCAGTTTGGAAGCGACAGCAGAAGGTAGCACATCCAGAACTGAGCTAAACTTCACATGAACAGGACAACCAGTGCTATTGGTGAAGAAAACCATTTTTGTTGGCTTGAAAATAACGACAACAGAAAAAAAAAACGACTCATGATTTAAAGGACAATGTTGTGTTTACACTGTTACACTGAACACGAAGTGAGCACTTTGCATGGCGTTATAAAAGTGTTATGAAAGCCCATTAGCGTTCAGAGCTTTTTAAGATTCTGCTGGCATTACAGAGAATCAGAAATTTGGGACAAACTTACTGTCACTGTCTGTGGCCACCCGCAGCTCTGCTACTCAATGTAAGTAGCGTACATAGACAGAACAAAAAAAGAGAGGGCTTGGAGAAAAGCTTTTGGTTATACTTGCCTGCAGCCCAAGTTAGCCTTCAGCTGCCTGCCCCAGTTAGTTAGCCATTAGCATAGGTGTTAAGAGCGAATATTCTCCAGTTATGAATACTCCAAAAGACCCTCCATTGGCTGTGTTCACGTGAGTAATGCTTTGCGGTCAGTGCCCCATGAGTTATTATCAACAATCCTGTAATACTTTGCTGAAGGCAGTTTGTTCCTACTGAAGATATAGATCTTCAAAAATTGGTAATACTTTCAATTATTAAATAATAAATGTTTTTATCTATTTATTTTGATAATTAATCTATATAAAAAAAAATATGGTATAACAATACATCAATCTGGACTGATATATCGATTCAATGTATTAAAACATCGATGCATATTGTCTCTTTAAGATATGCCTCTTTTTTAAATTCCCATGGCATGCTTATGTTTCCATTTCCGTCCAAGCCCACCTCCTTCCTAAGCAGTCAAACAGTGCTAGTGGACGAGTGCCAGGCCAATAATAGTAAACAGCCAAGAAAAAGACATTTACTGATAACGTCTCATATTGATTGCAGGCCAACCGGTCCCACTCAGAAGTTCCATCCTTAAACGTCAGCATGATACACAGGCGGTCACTGGAGAGTTAAAGTGACAAAAGTCCAAGTAGGGCAGGCAGGAGGGGTGGTGGATGGGTCCAACAAACACTTACCTTCACCCTGGAGAGCGATGTTCATGTCCCGTAAGATTATAAAGTCAAACCCTGTTCCTTTGTCCTAAACCCAACCATGTGCTTTTGTTGCCTAAACCCAGCCTCGTGCGTTAGTAGTTTATGGAAAAAATGTCAATTTGTGGTGTTGTACCAACATAGTGTGTTTATGTTGACAGAGACTGTATGTAAACGGTAAATTTCCTGTGCAAACGGAAGTGTTTTTGAAAGAAGACAATGCATGTAACAGGCAGAACTTGACACGGTGTCCCAGAACATTAACAGCCAATGCACCCAGGGTACCTTGCACGTTGCATCTGGACGTGAAAAGTCCATGAGCAAACGTCAATATGTGACGAATATGTGTTGTGCAGGCCCTTGAATTGAATCAAATTGAAATCATATTGTGTCAAACTTTGTGATATCAGTAAACACCAGAACGGAGTATGTGTGATTGAGTCTAAATAAACTACAGTGGTGAAGTTATATCAGGTTTAGGGTACAGACAATACAGTTTTTAAACTGCTTGTTTTCTGTGCAAAACCCAAACATACATTTAATTTACAAAGTAATACAACAAGAAAGGCAACAGATGCTTGCATTTATAAAGTAAGTTCTCCTTGAACTCCTCAAAGATGTTATTGTGCAGTCTTGGCCCTCAGATAATTCAACTGGTGACACCATGAAGGCACCCTATTGTCCCGCACCTACAACAGTTTGATGTCTCCAGAGCCCTGCGGCCCTGAGACATGCTTCATTTAAAGGAACACTTGACTTGACTTTGAACCTTATTTCCATGTGTTAGTCATAGTGGTAGTAGGTTTGTATCTTCTGCAAAGCTTGCCAACGCTCTCTGCAGCCAGCTGAAGCAGCTGAGTTTCTTCTGTCATCTCCTAATGAGCTTTGACTTCAATGGACGGTGGAAGAACTACAGACAGACTTTGGCTCAGATGTGAAATTTTTTTCTCTGCCAGCATTCTGGGGTCGTCGCTGCAGCTCAGAGTTGAAAAAGCCATCGTGGTCAGCTAAAAATCCTACTTCACATTTCATAGCATGTTGTCATGCACCGTTCATGTGAGCGTATGAACTGCAGCCCAGTAGAAGACAGACGCGGGCTGCCACTGCTTTTTCCGGGAGACGGCACCACAGCAGGACGATCCGAGCCTCCAGGAGCTGACAGGTAGTGTTTGTGCTCCAGCTGCTCGCCAGTGCCAACTCAAACCAAGTCACTGTGCTGCAGTTTCAGAGGGGCCAACAGAAACAAGAGGGCAGTTAGGTGAGTAAGTGTTTCTGTGGACGAATGCTGAGTTTATCTGACACATTTATCCTGTCATCATCTTAATGATCTAAATCTCTTTTAATTTCTCTGTAAAGCACTTTGGCCAAGATGATCAAAATGTGCTCTGCTAATACATTAACTTAAGAGAATATCTAATAATAATATTGTCCAGATTATGAATGCTAAGTGTTGTGAGAGTATCTGCAAAACTGTACATATTTACTCTTTTACCTTCCCCCTCTCCAATCACACTAAAGTCATTGTTCATTTGTATGTACACTGAACATGCAAAGCCAGTTGTGTTTGCACACTGGTCAGGTGAACGGAAACACAGTATCAGCAGCTGTGATAAGGGACAAACAGTCAGATTAACAGCCCATGATGTTGGACTGATCGGTGGGTCTGCTGCTCCCAGGTTCAGACACAGTGTCTCCTGATTCCTGTCGCACCCTGAGCACAAGAACTTTTATTACTCAGTGAATTTTTGCAACACTAAACAGTTACTGTACATCATATGTTTCTTGCTTCTTGATTTTGTAATTACATCACTGTTACT
Source organism: Epinephelus awoara (assembly GCA_035609425.1). Lineage (NCBI taxonomy): Eukaryota > Metazoa > Chordata > Actinopteri > Perciformes > Serranidae > Epinephelus > Epinephelus awoara. Next base: position 30,085,297 of record CM069297.1, read on the forward strand.
TCTGTCATGTTACACTAGACTAGACTACTACATCAACTTTTCTCAGTATTTCAAGTATTTCAAACTGATGTGGAACCTGCTTTACCTATACATATAATGCGCTCTCACCAAATGTAATGCCATTTAAATAACAGAATAATCACGTATTAAATTTACAAAAATCGTGAATGCTTCATTAAATTCACTTTTTAATTTTCAGAAAACAAGTTTGTTGGAAGTTGTTGCATCTTTGCCTGTACTTTGCATGCTGCAATTTGTTTTTTGTTGACCAGGGGAAGGTATCAAATATTTTCAAGTCAAAAGTCAAAGGCTCATGTCCAAGTGAAGTCACGAGTCATCAGTGTTTGAGTCCAAGTCGAGTTGCAAGTTTTCTTTGAGTTTTTCATGTCTAAAGTCATCAGATTTATGACTTGAGTCCTCAGCTCTGATTTCAAATGCAAATTTCCTGCAGCAGGTACATGCAAAATTTCCTGTCTAGTTATTCCAAAAGTCCCTTAGATTTTCAGAAAACTCATCCACACTGATGTTGAAGCTTATGCAGTTAAACTCTGTTGTATTGTCACTGGTAATATCACATTACATTTGATCAGACATTTACACAGGAATGATAAAAATAAACTACCAAACAATTAACTTTCAACAATGGTTTGCTCCTAATAGTTAATATACTTCACTTCATGGTGGGTTTCTCTACTGTAAGACCGACTGACTAAGACTGAAACCGAGGAGCCTCTTAAGAATGCTATTTTCATTTTAAAGTGTAGCTGATACTGAGCTGACAGACACGCCTTTCCTCTCTGCAGTCCCCCACCCCCCAACACTGTCCACTATGTTTTCAATGTACGGAGGAACGCTATCTCGACTTCCCCAGATCTCACAGAGGTCTTCCCCTCTGGTTATAAAGGCCACTTTATACAGCTGTACATCTGTGACCCAGCCTGTGGAAATGTCACACCCGGGCTGTTTGTGGCCTCTGTGCTGGGACACACGCACCGCTGTTACACCCTCTCACCCACAGATGCCAGTCAAGGATGACCGGGCCTCACTAATACATGCTAATGCATTCGGAGTGGAACATGTGCTGCGACCCGCACATTTCTCTGGAGCTTGATTCATCCTGTACCTCGATACTAATGTTTAAAACATTTGACCTCCGAGTCTTGCTATCAGTGCGAAGCAAAATGAGTTAAATCTGGCCTGGGTCGCTGCGACTGGTCCAGGGACGAGCCCTCTGCAGCACATGTACACAACGCCATCACGGATCGTATTTGCGAGGGATTACCTCGATGATCTGCGATAAAGTGCTCAACTGTTTTCCACACACTGCTCTCACGGCCACAAGGGCATTAGAGGCGGACAGAAACAGAGCGCAAGAGAAAGAGGGGAGGAAGACAGAAATAGTAAGCGAGCTCGATGGACGCACGGACAAAGAGTGACAGAGAGACACTGAGAGGTAGAAACAGAGGAAGACAGAAGGCCGAGCAGAGGGAGAAATAAGCAGTGGCATAAGTGACAGACTGCGAGTATGAGATGGCAGAGAGGGAGAGTGAGAGAAAGAGGGGGAACAAAGAGCATATTGTCAGTGCTGGGCGCTAATCGTCCCCTCTTAGGCTGCCAGAGACAACAGGTGAGAGCAGTTTGACTCCCTGCAGGCTCCATGAAGCTTTCAGGGCTGTGTGTGTGTGTGTGTGTGTGTGTGTGTGTGTGTGTGTGTGTGTGTGTGTGTGTGTGTGTGTGTGTGCAGGGGCCAGGGGACCTCAGGAGAACTCTGCCAATGCCAACTCAAACGGCAAATGAGGAGTGAGGGCCGCACCATCAAAGAGCTCTTTTCAGACATGCCAGTGCCTTGGCTGTGTGTGTGTGTGTGTGTGTGTGTGTGTGTGTGTGCCCATTTGCATGTGTATTCTCGCTGTACACATCTTGCAAGAAATTCTCCTTCTCGTCACACCAGCAGAGTAATAACGGTATATGTGTTCAAAGAAACAACAGAGGGGATGTTCAAAGCAACAACAGAGGAGACGGACTTTGATGTTTACAAGAGTGCGTGGGCTTATTATGTGTTAACAAACTGACAAAGCATGTGACCCATTGCAGCTGTTTGCACAACTCTCACCTATAGGAGCACGGAAGTGAATTTAAAGCAGGAGAGATTAAGAAGGAAACAAAAGGAGAGGAGTTGTTGATGCGATTTCATTGCTGAAATGCATTTCTGAAGATGTATAGGAGGAGTCTGTTTAACCCCATTCTTAATGTACCCTACCATCGTGCCAGAGCAGGAGCTAGACTAGATCTGGAGGTGACTTTGGTGCGTGATGAGAACTTTTTCTGGAGATGAAATAGAGATATCTTGACTGGACCTGTGGTTGAATCACACTCAGGGATTGGCTCTGATTAACATAATAGGTGGACCACTGAACTGTTACATTGAAAACAATGTAGGAAAAACAATTAGATTATTAGAACTTTTTTTATTTGTGTAGCTCAAGTCATCAGTTCTGTACAAAGGCCTTGAGAAGTAAGGTGGAAAAAATGCATGCAATGCTGGACAAAAGTTTCTCACCTATGTACGAGATGTTAACTTCTACATGGACGATGTTATAAACTTTTAGGCTAAATTTGGCTGTTTTGAAAGTGGGAAATCCATGCAGAATTCAGCAGTTAGCACAAGATACAAAGAGCATCCAAAGTTCAGCCAAATGCAGCGGAAACAAAAGTTTTTAATTTCTCAATTTACTAAATATCTAGTGGAAAATATATTGGAACTCACCATATTTCTTGTCCTTAATCTAACCTCCGTAACTTAACGTTAATTAAGTAACTTGACCTTAAGGATGTCACATCATTCGTGGGCCGCTGGGTAGCCTATCATACAAACTACTGCGTGTGCATATTTGTAGGACATTACAAAAACTGTTGCATGATATTTCATCGGTTTAAGTGGGTATGGAGTAGCTGTTGTTTCCTGTTGTGTCCAAAGTAGTATTTAGTGCTCTGCTACGTTCTTATGTGAGTGCTCCGATTAATAAATGTAAATTTTGATTTTGAAACAGTAGCCTTATGTTGTTGTTATTTTGTAAAACTTTTTGGCGCACCAAAGGGCGAGCCAAATCTCATGGCACACCTATATTGATATATATACCTTCTATGACATGTGTTATCACTCTTACCTCAACATAAGACAATAAAAATAAGAAAAAATAAAGCAGGTAGCGTTCGTGATCCTTCCGACTGACAGTTTTTTTTAACTTTTCTTTTGGTGGAAGGTCGGCTTCCTCCTCTTGAATGTCATCATCACTCACACTGGCTGCCAATCAGGGCCTTTAATCCGTCACACACTAATAATTCCCACACGCAAATATGTTCTGTGTGAAGTTTAAAAAAAAAAAAATCAAATTAAAAGTAATTACATTTTCAAGGTAGCATAATAATAATAATAATAATAATAATAATAGAGCAATAATAATGCGTGGTTATCACAAAATCCCACTACACACCTGGATTGGCATCACACTATTTGAGAATCACTGGACTAGAGTTACAGAAAAAAAAACCTGGTTGTAATGAATCTAACTCTTCCTTTGAAATCTGACAGCTAACCAACAATTGGTCAAAGCTCCTACACACCTGTCGTTCACCCACACAGGTGTTTTCACTCACCTGATTACACTCTGCTCAGGACTGTGTGGGCGTGGCTGACAGGTCCCTCAATCTCCTGTTGGCTTTGTTGCACCTGTCGGGGCGGGAAAAGGCACTTGATCTGAGGAGAGGTTTAATTAGTAGGTAACTGAAAACACCTGAGAGTGAGAGCGTGCTAATCACACTTCACAGAGCCGCGTTAGGAGTAAATATCCATGTTCACAACAGTATTGCTGAATGCTGAGTTTGGATGGCACTTTTGGGACACCTGCCATGGCATGTCTGATTATGCAGCCATGGAAATATGTGTTGGTTTGCTGGTGGGGTTTCATGCTTGAGAGCAGATGTGTGACAAGCACAGTGGCATCTTCTGGCACAGCGCTGTGGTCATATTCTGTCAGTGAAACAATTATTATATTATTTCAAAGTATACACGAAAAAGCAACAAACACTACCATTGTAGGTGCACAAATGAATATTTCTGTCCATTGTGTGTCCGCGGTGGTTCAGAGGACTTATGAAGGAGTGAGAGGAAAAGAGCTGCAGTGGAAAAGTGCAGTGCTGTGTTGTGCAGGGCATGGAGAGTTAATTATGCATGCAGGGCTAAACAAATGTACTGGAGTCACAGCAGACCATGTCAAAAAACATCTGGGGGCAGCGTGTGCGTGTATTTATACTGGCATATCTGTGTGTACGCGTGCATCTGTGTGTGGGAGCCCACAACCACATCCTCATGATCGTCACAAGATAAAGCCCATTAATCCATCATACATGTGGGTATAAAACGTCATTCACCAAAGATAAAAATAAGAGAGATAAGGTTACAGTGTGGAGTTTTTAGATTTGAGGCGTGTTACCACCGAAGGCATTCTCAACAGTTCAGTTATGGCCGCCGTTACTGGACAGGCAACTTGAGCTCAGTTGGGGTTTAAATGCCAAGAGATGGGCTGCAACAAGAAACAGCCTGAAGTAGCGCTGCCTGTCAAAGTGAGACGTAGTATCTCTGTGGACACAGTGACCAGAGAGAGTGTGTTAAACTGGGTTTTCAATGAGGGGAAACAAGCAAGCAGCAACTTCAGGAGCTGTAAAATGAAGCAAAATAGAAATGCCATAAACTGCAGTTCCTCGAGTGGCCACTTGAGGCTGGCCCCAAACTTTGTTTTCCTCAAATGCATCCTCAAGGGTGAATGAAGAATCCCAAAAGCTTTTCATTGAAAGTAAAATGTGGCTGCATTTAACAACAGCAAAACTATATCAAAAACTCTCACACAACTTGTGAAGTATAATCCAAGTTTCATTCATCCGCTCGTTTTTTACCAATGGTTTTCAAACTTCTTGTGCCCAAAATCTCAAGTGACCCCTGTATTCATATCAATAGCTTCTATAAAGTGTGTTATCGTTCCTATTATGGCACAAGACAATAAAAATCAAAATAAGACAGAGCTGTCATGATACTGTCGGCAAGCACCTGCGATTGAACTCAGCTCGTGCATTCCTTTGCTCAGGCGTGTTCCTCGTTCCTGTTCGAGACTGTTTATGTGGAAGTGTTTTAAATAGCAAGGTTTAAGCGAAAATCTCTCCCCTCTCCGTTCGCCAAGATACATCCCTAATTCCCTTCCCGTTAATGCCCGGAGAAGTCGGGAAACGCAAAAGTGATGCTGCTGGGAAGCCTCTGCAAATTACCTCAACGGGAACAGCCGTGCTTTCCTGTTATTAGCTTACGCGCACAAATACTTCAGAGGAGATGTGCTCACTTTGGGTTAAAAACAAGTATTACTGGAGACCATGTTAGGAATGGGATCACTCCAGCGGCAATACAGCAGTACGTGACTTAAACCGAATGTTGGCCAGGGTCATAAAGTGCCGGAGTGGAGGGGATATGACCCCTTCCGTACTTCCGATCCCCTCTCTCAGACCACAGCCACCTTCAAACATGATTTTGATCTGAATGACACACCTGTGTGACTGCATCTTGCAGGGTTGTGATGTTTTCTTGTTGAAAATATATACAAATATAAACACCTGGCTCAAAATGGTTTCTTGGTATGTCTCCAGCAGTGTAGGCACTGTGAGTGATACAGTGTGCTCTGTCTTAGCTGCCAAGCATGCCAAGCATTTCCTATAAATATCTCCACAACAAAAATCTTCTCATTAAAGAGCCAGCTAAACATAGCATCTACTATACTGTGCCTTTATATCTAAAGGGAACGACCAGGCTTGCCGTCCTTTTTCTATGCAAACCAGCAATTAACACTTGAAGTGCCTCTGTGAGTCCTTCCAGAATTTTCTTGTTATCTTCTGCGGTCTGCAGCGCAACATCATGACACAGACAACGTAAAACATGCGAGGTAAACTCTTTCACCCGGGGCAAATTTCTACGACTCATGAAGCCATGAATATGACATCATCTGAAAACGGCGGCGACGCCAGGCTGCTGTCACCAAAGTGGACACCCTCCAGACCTCGACTACAGGCTGACGTCCTGTCCATACGAATGAAAAAAGGGGACAAGGTGCATCCTTTTCGTCTACAGTCTACACATTTTCTCCAAGAATCTGAATATACCTCTTCCTCCTCTTCCTGCCAGCGTACAGGGACCAAATGAGTCACAGTATGAGGAGTACCTGCTAGGAAATACCACATCGTTTGGTCATAGCATGAGCGGTAGTTGTCTCCTCTCACTGTTAAACAGACCCAACTAGTTCACACAGCTTTGCAGATTTGCCTGTAGTATTTTATCCATTCGCAGCTGTGTATCAACACACCCCAGATGTCCAGGGATAGTGTGATAGAGTCACACACACACACACACACACAGAGCGATACTGAGAGTTAGGAACAGAGTGACAGAGTAGAAGCGGCAGGTTACAGAGTCTGGGAACAGACACACACTAACAGCAGAGATGGACTTGGATTGAGTCCAGACTGCCTGCCTCGCCAACTGTCAGTCATATTACACCGCTAACAAAGAATGCAATAAGTACCAGCTAATTAAATCAAACTGGATACACTCTTAGAAACTAATACCAGCCCACAGCTTATATTTCTGTTTTTGTGTCAGACTGCGGAATCGATTGCTTTTATACCTGCTCTCAGTCACCAACACACACGCAGGCGGAGAGGTCTGCACAAACACAGATGCCAAACCACGCTCGGTCAGTGACCCCTGAGGCAACACGATGTACTGTAATTAAAGTACATTAACACATGCACCACAACTGTTTTTTTCCCTCACAGTTCAGGATGAGGGCTGTAAAGTGTTTCCCTCATACAGTATTCTGTATCATTATATCCCTCTCCATTCGTTTGATGTGCTGATCTTCAATCACCCTGCAGTGGAGGGGTGAGGAACATCAGAAAGCTTTGCACTCTGTCTAACTCGGGTTTCAGGATGCTGTGACTTTTTGAACTTTAAGCCGTTTCCATGGGATTTCTGACTTGTGGGGGAGAACTTTATTCCCAGTGACAGGTGACCGGAGAGATGTGAGAGAGGGCTGGTCGCGGAAATGGGCAAACTGTGAAAGTTAAGAAGTATGATAGCAGTTTAAAAGTCTCAAGGTGTTTACTGTAGTTGCCAAAGGGTGTGCGGAAAGATTGATTAGAGTGGCTGGACTAGTTTAAGAATAAAATAACTAATAATAAATAATAGCAATTATGCTCAAAATAAAATAAAATAAAATAAATAAATAAATGAAAAATAAATAAATAAAAATAAAATGAAAGAGAATAAAATAAAATAAGTGAGCTGTACACCTTAACACTACCTGTAGTAATTCAAAGAGCATATGGCTCCTGAAGACCTCAGCCCACGCTCCTATGCTGAGTTACTATAACCCAATTTTTCTGCATCAAGTATGTTTAAGCAGTTCGATACATCCCAACTTCTTTTAGGAATATGCACCATGTGAACACGACATAAAGTGAAATAATTAAGGTCTTAAAACTAGATTTTGATCTTTAAAACACAAGCGCCATAAGATGAGGAAATGACAACCCAATTGCCAGGAAAAATGTTGGTACATTTCTGCAAGCTTAAACTTAACATTAAAATCAGTGTTTCCCAACTAGTTGGTCAAATTGACAAATTGAGACACGTGTCGAGTTTGTAAAAAAACACACTTTATTTTGAAGTACAGTGAGTATCCAGCACAGAGCTTTTATTTTTAAGTGCTGTTTCCTGCTGTAGAGTGAGCGACTAATGGACAGCTGCGAATGGAAACAGCACACTAGCTTGACGACATGTTCAAATGCAAGTATGACACTGATATATTGCACTGTGTGGACCTTGAGCTCATGAAGAAGGAGAAACCTGGACCCCGTAGCTGGACCAGATGGGAACCACTGTTTTAAATGATGCTTGGGTTAACATGTAGTTAGGCTTTGGCACAAGACCGATTGGTTATAGTTGGGAAAAGATCATGTTTTGGCAGTGGTCTGCAGCTTGGCAGGCTTCTCACATGGTGACATGCCATCCTCGATTCCCTCCACCTCCTGAGGACAAAGTTAGCTTACACGCTACATCACTTTTGAAATGTTGATATGATTTATATGAAACGTGCAAATGTAATGTATTTGTGGTTTGCAGATGCGTACAATGCCAACATATTTTGCTGGTGACTGGACTGGAATTGAACGATCCATCATTTGTAGTTAATATTGTACTTAGGCGGTGTAAATTATTTCTTAAAAACCCTGCTATTTATCAAATTACGTACAGCCAGCTGATATGGAGTAAACCTGGGGCCCCTTGGTAATTACCACTTTGCTTGATTCCAGCCTTGCAAGTGAATTATTACTTATTTAGCAAAAATGTTGTGTTACTTTTTTTTCAGGATGTTCTGCAAAATCTCTTGGAAAACAAAATCCTGTTTAAGCCATTTTCATCTATTTCTGAATCCTAACATCCCATTTTCCTCAATCAAGTAACAACAATCTGTTATTGTGGTGAGATCATTTCCTCTGCTTCAAATACAAATCAGTTTGTGCCATTTTCTTGATTCTCCTGTCATGAAGTTACGGCTGAAGACATTAATACTCCTTTCTAGAACATTCCCAAAACATGGGGTGATACAGGGAACTAGATTCATTATTTGGCAACACTGGCAGATTTTTTTTTCTGCTGAAAGAAAAATAAATATTGAAGTCTGAACATGAGATTAAATGACATAGACAGATGATTTTTGCAGTAAAGGGACGAAACATGGTGCAGAGATAGGATGACGGCTAAGAGTTTGGGCCTGTTTACAAGTGTGTGTGTGTGTGTGTGTGTGTGTGTGATCAGGCTCTATCCATGACGTTGTCCAGCCCCTGGCAGTGGAAGGGGTCTGAGGTCTGGGCGCCATGGAAACTGCCCATTGGGCCTCAGTGGGGAAGAACATCATGCACACACACGCTCTGTTTCTGTTGGACCGCCCTGCAGGAATTCACTTATTTGTGGAAATGTTAAGAATTCAAGCAATGAAGCTTAGAAAATTGAACACTAACCAAAAACTAAACACTTCCTGAGTGGTGGTGGGGTCACTCTGGTGGCTCCGTACAATGCCGCTCTTCTTGATTCTGATTTATCTACATTTTTGTGACATAAAAAGTCACAAAGCGAAAAAGATTTCAACCATTAAAACATGGATTTTGAACCCCGAAAAATTACACTAGCAGGGAGCACGGGACAGCGAGCAACAACCCTCTTCCTCCTTCAATCTCTCTCCCACATGGCTGGCTCTCACTTTCGCTCCGCAGACAATGGCCCCTCTGTCTCCCCTGTTTAACCACTTTCTCACCTATACTAAATGCTCACACACACTCCCTCGCAAACACACCGCTGTGCACACACTAATGCATATATAGACACAAATCAATATTCACGCTTGCATCTACGGACACACAGACACACGCATGTGCATGTGTGCACTAATGCAGACACACACTCACAGCCAAAGAAGGGAAAAAGCAGCTATATCGCTGGTGTGATACCATCCTGAGGATGCCAGGGCTGAGCTGAAGTGTGGCACATGCCTTTGATGTGAATCCAGAGCATGGGCATGTAACAAACGCAGATACCAAATTACACCCTGTCCTGCTTTGATCTCTAAAACCCCATGCCTGCTTCTACAGAGGTAATAAGATTGTGTGTGTGTGTGTGTGTGTGTGTGTGTGTGTGTGTGCGTGTGTGTGTGTGTGTGTGTGTGTTAGAGGGAGAGAGAGAGGGAAAGAGAGTGAGAGTGTGTGTGTTTATTTAGACGTGTGCGCACATCTTAGCCTGCATGATCAGTGTTAACACAAGAATGCGAAGATGCATAAGTGTGCATGCATGCGTGTGTATCTGCATGCATGACTGCAAATGTGCAATGACACGGGCAGTGTGTGTGTGTGTGTGTGTGTGTGTTGCAGAGTGGCTCATGCAGCTTGTGTATTGGAGGGCAGGAGTTAGAGCGTCCACCCGTGGGGAACTAAACCCTGGCAGAGGCTTGTAGGCACCTGGTAAAAACATGTTCCTGGAGACCTTCTGCCGAGTTTGTCTTGTCGTCACGTCGTCCACAGTGGACTCCCCACTCTGCCTTCGCAGCCGACGATGATCAGGTTGCGTCTTGGATTTCCATCTTGAACCACCCTCTAATCTCATGACAGTTGAGCGTGAACGGAACCACTTCTCAGCCCTGTAAGGTCACCCCCTCGCAGGAATTAGCACAACACATGTTTATGTGTCCCTCATTACCTAAATGTGTCTGAGGTTTTGGAGTGGTGCACTAAGGGATGGATGATACACTCTGAATCAAATATTCAGGTGACGTTATGTTGTAATCATGAATGTACTGTGGTTACTATAAAGAGACAAGGGCGCTCCCTTTTCAGACTGACCCTGGCTGTTTGGATATGTGATGATAGGTCAGTCAGGGATCATCAAAATAACTCCATAACTTTGGATGTCATCACTATGGCAAGACAAATTTGCTAACAGAAATCATTGCAACAGTGCTGCACAATAATAATAATAATAATAATGATAAACTTTATTTATATAGCACCTTTAATACAAGAAATGAGTTGTAAAACTATAAATTATAAAATCAAGTAAGATTTTTAAAGAGTTGCAAAAGTGTGAAGAGGAAGAGTTTCAGACTTGTATCGGGAAAGTCAGAGGTAGTTAAAGTCTAAAGTACAGACAGGTTTTTTTGAAAGACATTTAGCGGCGCTAGCTTCCCTGATATCTACAGGTAGTGTGTTCCATAGCTTTGGGGCATAACTGACAAAGGCTGCATCCCCGATCTTCTTCTGGCTGTTGCTGGGAAGATTTGCTTTATTTTGCTCGAGCATTTAAAACATTTGCATTTCTTTTTCATTGCATCTCATAAAAAAAGTCGTCCTCCAGCATAAAAATGTAGTAAAAAAGAGCCCAGAAAAGGTATCACAAAGCAATAAATAGAATAAAAAAATCATCACAAGTCAAAAAAGGTCACATAGAATATTAGAAAATGTTAAGTTGGCATTATAAAATCACTTTTAATATTACAAAATATCATTGGCACTGTAATGCAGCTCTGTATGTGAGTAAATCTAAAAGACTTACATCGTCATTTAAGACTCAAGGACTGGAACAAAGTATAACAGAGGTAAAAATTATAATTCAACTTAGAAATAAGACACATGAGGAAACCTGGTGGCCCAAAGATCTAAAGGCCCAGACACACCAAACTGACATCAAAGAAGTTGCCTCAGGTCGCCTGTGTCTCGGCCAAAGGTTGCACTTGAACACACCACAATGGCTACAACCAGCAGTCATCTAGCATGTATATTCTGCACCTGCATGAGAGGAAATAACTCTCCATACCAGCAGACGGCGGTAGTCTGTATTTTATTTTTTTTTTTCCAAAAAGGAGAGCGGAAGACTGAAATGATGTCTTCAAGACTCTAGTTAGCCAGTTAACACATTAACAACACAATCTGATGCTGAAAAACCAAAAGGATATTTAGCATGGACTAGCGAACAATAACACAAACAATTAAGAATTGTCTCTGCTGAAGATCTCAATGGCTAAAAAAACACTGACCTCATGTAACAAATTTGTTTCAATCTCTTGCCCTCTTGACTTCAGCTGTTTGTTTATTTCCCTCCCGTCTGTTTTATTCCATGCGTGCTGAGCTGATCACTCATTGATGAGTTTGGCCACCCCGACTCGGCCAAATGAAAGCCGACCAGGGCCAATTTGTACCAAGGGTGCAGGACACACCGCCAAAACGAGGGATATCAGACACTTTCTGACGACCTGTCATTGACCAATGGCCGACCACCAGCTTGGTGTGCTAGGGCCCTAAGGTTTGAGCCCATCCAGGGACCTTTGTCACATTACCTCCTCATTTCCTCTCTATGTTCACTACAAAATAAAGGCAAAAAAATACCTGAAAGAAAAAAGAAACCTCCCAAGTTTCTCAAATGATCACCCGGGGATAAAAACTCTCAAATTAAACAGTTCTTATTAACAACAGGACACAGATGTCCTCCAACCAGAGGCTTTTGTCATGCAGGAGGAATCAAAATCCAAATGGATACTAGAACTAGCCATTTCTGAATGCCAAATAGATGTTTGTTGTTGCTGTGCTTTAAATAGTAAGCATATTTTTCTGAGGTTGTTTGTGGCTTGTAAACAGGCTGATCTGGGGGGTAACAGAGGGGGGTGGTATTGCCTTGTTAAAGCCAAGAATTAAACATTAACATCTTTTTTTTTTCTTTTTTTAGTGGAAAAACTATGACAATTTGTCTCCCTGCATCCCCTTGTTAAAGCAGAATGAGTCATCCAGTTCTTGTAAATACCACAGCAGCAGCCAGGGTAATGGGGGTGATGATGAGTGCTGCGGGAGGTTGAGCGCACTGCACGGGTGTCTGGCGGCACTTAGTGGTGAACGTCTGCTACTGAGCGACTTCACTGAGGTCGCGTTACACTGTCCGGTCACATGAGCAAAAGGCACTCATGGCATTTATGTCTGTCTGACAAATGTGGCACATTGCTCCAAATACCGATAATAATCCTGCTGCTATTCAGTGACATACATACAGCATTATGTGGCTTGTTTACAAACACATGTAAACACTTAGGCCTGCCAAAATGGCCGAGTGATGTAATGGAAACTATGCATGCACTGGGGTCTGCTGTCTCAAAGGGGAATAGAGGGCAAAGTATAAAGCAGCAGTTGCATTACAATGTCAGCGTGTGTTTCCATCCCGGCGTAACACTGAAAACAAAAATGGTGGTTTTATTTGACCACTGAGGCAGATGTCCCATCATGTTTGGCCATAGCATCAAGATGATTCCTCTTTAATGAAATACACCCAGACTAAGGAAAAGAGCATGTTGCTGTTTAAAAAGGTACCTGAGGTGCTTCATTTGGTTTTATAGCAGGCACTTTGGAAGTATAAAAGAAATTAAAGGACTTTCATGTATTATTGGTCTGCACAGTTGATGAGCAGATAAAATGCCTCACAAAATAATGCACATCCTGGATTCCCACACGGTCTCATGACTGTGGCCGTTCAATTTGGGGTCGTTCAGCTCGTCAAACACTCCGGTGTCGATCATCTCCTTCTGCCACCGGATGGACACAGCGCCTGTGCTGAACTGCTTGAAGAATTTCTCATCCTTGGCGTCAAACTTAATATCCTCCTCCTCGGAGTTGTCCCTAAACTCGTCCATGTCCTTGGCGTAGACCACGTTGGATTTTGGCACCCAGGGGGGCTCCACCAGCCCGGCCTCCAGACGGTGGAAATTGATGCTCTTGAAAAAGTGGTGGTTTCGTGGGTCCTCACCGCTAATGTTAGAAAGACACAAAAGACAATTAATGATCGGACTTACATAGAAAAAGAGGTCATAAAAGCAGGAGGTGGGTGAAATGATTTAACTGGGCAGTAAAAGTGTTCATGTGGGGCATTAAAAGCTGATATATTGTATAATAGACAATTCTCATATAGTCTACATAATTTAACAGAGTACACATTTTATTGGCTTCATTACACAACACCTTAAGAGAGTTGCAGTAAAAAGAGAACAAAACGTCGACTGAAATAAGAAAGAAATGATAGAATGCAGGTCACATCCGAGTCCATCTATCCAGGCATCAAATGGACCCTGCTCTCTTTGACTTCACAGACGATCTCACTCTCCCTTCAACCAGCCGCTCAACAACTTTTCCAGACAGGTTGGACTCAATATCAACACCTCCAAAACAAAAGTGATGTGTGTGAACACCACCCCCACAGCACCCATTCCTGTGCATGGGGAGCCACTTGAGTCTGTGGAAGACTTCAACTACCTGGGCAGCCTCATCAGTAAGGACATTCGGACCCAAAAAGACTTCAAAGCAAGGCAGGGAAATGTGCTCGTCATCAAGAGAACGAGCACATTTCCACCAGTTTTGAGCAGAACCATTGTAATCAAGGATGTGCCATCAACAGAGGGCGCTGCACAATGTGCAGCAGAAATAATCTGTAGTAGTAAGATAGTGTATCACATTGATTACCTGCAAGCTTTTGTTCTGTTACTACAGATACTTGTTTCTGTCCAAAAAACAAATATGGACCAACTGTTAATGATAAGAGGATGCAGGAGACTATGACTGAGGGTTTCGGCTTTGTCTCTCCCTTGTGTTTCCTGTTTTCTGTCCCTAGTGTCTCATGTTTGTTTTCAGTCTGTGGCTGAATCCAAAGGTTCACCCTCTGGTCTTGTGGACTGAGCCCTCGCAGACTTCAGCTGTGCGTAGTGTGACGTGTTTACCGTCATCACGTTAAGTCTGCGAGGGCGGAGACTGCAAGCTGCTGATAGACAGCCCTCGAGACTGCTGTCATATTCATAGATATGTCATTTAAGCTGATGAACAGTGCTGAACTAATCTGTTCCTGAAGATAACAAGCTATAAATCACCTTTTTTGTGACTGAACAAAAATGTAGGTCATTTACATCTCAGGCTACACATGCTCAAAAACAGAATTAAGTGTGTAAATAAGGATGACGGGACTTTTGCCAGTCTGTGAGTACGGTGAAGTCCGGACATTTGGATTCAGCCTGTCTCTGTGTGTTTGTTGGGCATGGCCTCCTGGTTTCCTCCTCCTGCCAATCCTCCTGAGTGCCAGCAGCTGCTGAACCTGCACACCTGAACCACATCAACAATCAGTCCACTTCAGCGTGAAACCCCAGCTCAAACATCCAGGCTCTGCCAGAGTTCAGTCAGGACAGACATCAAGGCCAGCTTCTAAGTTTTTCGTTCTCGTCTTCCGCCTCTGGATTTGGACTGCTCTGTCTTCAGCTCCTCTGCCTGCTCTGCTTTGCTATTACCAGCCCACCTCAGCCATCATTTCATTCAAGCCTTCAGCCCCACGTCTTACAACTACATAAACTGCCTCAAACCACTCAGTTTCCTGGTTGTGTTTGCATTTGGTCCCAAAGTTGAACTGTCACAACAATGACATGCAAGACTCGGTCCTCTCTTTCCAACATGTAGAATATGACATGTGACATCGTTTGCCCTTCAGGTTAAGGGAAACCTCTTTTTACCTCCAGCTGGGGGCCAACCTTTTGGGTTATGAACCGATTTTTTTGGTCAAAATGCTCTGAATGGTACAAATTTAAGTACGGAGACTGAAATGGAACCCGTCCATGTTGTTGGAAAACAGGTATAAGGAAAAGAAAGTTAATTCTGTATTTGAAAATCCAGAAATGGTCCAAAATGGTTGCTTGTGTTTATTTTAGTCTGCTGTAGTTGCTGGTGGGAATGTAGTGCTTCATAATAACAAGATGTTTTGTCATCTGTCCTGTTCATTTAATCATCTCGTGACGTCTTCAAGGTGTCCTGACTTCCAGGTCTGGACTTGAACTCAGCATGGCACTGGTGGGTCTGTTTCTTTAAGGACTGTATCATACAAACAGTATGTTTACACAGGTGCGAAGGACGTTCCACATTTTCTTGATGAATAATTTGTTCCATGACGTCGACACCACTGACCTCAAGTTGCACCCTTACGCTGGAGAAAAATAGTTTAAAAATATTTTTTGCTTACCGGCACCCGAAGCGATGGGCCACCTTTTTCTTGAGAAAGCGGCAGATGAGCTCTTTGGTGGGAGGATCAAAGTTTTTGTGTTCAAACTTGCACTCGTCCTCCAGAGTGCGACGAGTCACCTCCTCATTCTGCACCTTTTCCCTGAAGTCTTTAAAAGGCAAACGGGCGGCCACCATCTCATAGAAGCTGCAGCCCAGAGCCCACCAGTCCACGGACGTGCGGTAGTACTCCTGCTTCAGAATCTCAGGGGCCATGTAACCAGTCGTACCAGCCTGACAACACACACAGGGGAGAGACAAAGTAGGATGAGGGACAATTCAAAGAGATGTAAGCCCACTGAGGTTTTACTTCAATTTTACAGTCTGTTTAGATATTGAGGTCGGGGTTAGATCCTGGGGACCAGGGACAATAATTAATAGGGAGGGGAGGGGGTTATTTATTTTTGTTGAAGGTGCTTTTTTCTTCAAGGAATTTAGGCCTGCATAGAATTTTTCTGTTTTTTTAGGACACAAGTATTTGAGACCAGACAGAATAATCTTGTCTGGTAAATAATTCACCTTTTTAAAGTTCATTTTCTTTATCTACAACAGACTGTTTTGAGCAGCATAATGGAAAATTAAATAGGGAAACATGGAGACAAAAATACAGACAAACAATGAGACACTGTTACAAGTAATGCTGCATTAATTGACCTCCATCAGGTCGGTCAGCTGACAAATGAGACATGATTGTTCACCCTGTATCACGTCTGTAGTGAGTGGAGGCCTGCTGTGAGTCTCCTGACTCATCTCCTTGGACAGACACGTGGAGGCCATATCTGGTATTAGTACAGCATAGATTAACCAGCCAATGCTAACAGGCTGTGCTCAGCCTGCCGTACATTTCTCGACCTGTGCAGCATCCAACTTTGGATGAGGTCAGGGCCTTTTTAATGAGATTAATTTAAGTCACACAGTGTTATGCTCTCTTATGCTGTCTGTCAGAGCAGGACTTAGAGCTACCATACCTATTCCTGGTAAGCTGCTTGTAGTGGTGGGATGGTGTGCAGATATACAGGGTGGTGGTATTAAAACAGAGCACATAACAGTATGCCCAGGAGAACATAGAGATTTCGCAGGGTAGCACAAACCACAGACAGGCTCTGCAGAGTGCATTTCAGTGCAAACGTCTGACAGCAAACACTGTAGGTTAATCCAGGGTTAGATCTCCACACTAACCTTCTGGCAGATCGATTTGCCCTTCGGCAGCTCCACAGCCAATCCAAGGTCTGACAGCCGACACTGTCCTTTGGCATCTAGCAGCACATTCTCAGGCTTCATATCTCGGTACACAATGTCCATGGAGTGCAGGTGGAGCAGTCCCGTGGTTATCTGGGCCATGTAGTATACAACACGGTCCATACGGATACCCCTTACTCCGAGCTCATAGATGTGGAACCTGAGGTCTCCTCCATTCATGAGGTCCATGACCAGGCACAGGTGGTTCTTGTTGTCGTAAGCGTAAGCCAGATTCACAATGAAGAGGCTGCTGACCTTCTCCAGGATCTCCTTCTCCAGAAGGGCCAGCCTCTCGCTACCTTTCTTCTTCAAGCGCCTCTTGTCCAGCTTCTTGCAGGCGTACATTTGGCCTGTGTGTTTCACCTGGATTGCACACACCTGCAAGACAGAGGAATGTTATTGTGCCATCCTTAAATATGTTTCAGAGCAAGAAAATGTACCTTTTACTGACCAGTGACCACCGTGGCTACATGTAGAGAAAATGCTTAAATCAGTGCACTAATGTCTATTACATAGCAATATCAAACTGCAGAGTGCTCACATTAGCTCTCATAAGCTACTGGTCATTCCAGGCCAAGTGAGGCAGCAAAACTCTGAGTATATTGCATTGATTAACAGTGCATTTAATCGCTCATGAATTCAGCTTTTCATTTGCAAGAGAAGGAATGCTATGTCTTCTCTCAAAATGATTTCACTTTTACTTTCAATTCATCACTTCAACTCCGATATAGTAGTTCAGATGTTTGGATTTCTGCACCTACTTCACCAAAACCACCTCTTCCCAAAGTCCTAAACTCATAAAAGTATTTGTCATTGATCCTCTGCTTCTCGTACTCCTTCCACTGCATGAACCGATAAAAAAAGGGGCTATTCAGATACTCCGAGAAAGGTTTTCCCTGCAGGAAGTCTCTTGTGGCTTCTCTTATCTGGCCCAACATCGCCTCGTTGAAGTTCTTGTCTGATAAATCCTTGCATATTTCAGCTTCCTCTCCTGTCAGGTAGGAGAGAAAACTCTTGGACTCAGGTTGACAGAACTTAGTGAGCAGGCTGTGTTTGGCCTTCTCCCTGGCCTCATCCTCAGCAAAGCTCCAGTCACTCAGCTCCTCCAGAAACTCAGTGGCGGCCTTGTACTGAGGGTTGGAGGCCAGGAGGAACTGCCGGAACAGCTTCCTCCCAATAGGCTGTCGCTCACACAGTGACTCGTACTTCCTCCCCACTGCTGCCAGGACGGCAGAGGACATCTTTGGTCTGGGCAGCGTCAGGGAGAGCCTCTGTTTCCTCAGCTTATCGCGATCTATGCGCTGAGCCCTCAGGTAGGCCGTGTTGGCCACCAGGTTGTCCAGTCCCACCAGGTCACCCATGTTGGATGTGTCCTGTGACAAGGGAAGCTGGGCCTGATCAACTACGGCGCCACAGCTCACTCATTTGCAGGTTCCAGGCACAACTGAGCACCTGCATCCTGAACATCCTGCACCTCTTGCGCCACGCCTCCTGTAGCATTAAAAGTACCAATGTCCTCTGGGATTTGCCATCAGCTAAGTGTCTTTACACGCTTATATGTAGACGGCACCAAGGGAAAGCAACTTATGTGGTTTGAACTTAAGAGGCTTTGGGCTCGACTATTTTTAGCAGATGCAAAGTGCCTGTGTGCAGTAATTTGGCTGCCAGCATGACACGATGAGGTGACAGATCCTGACCTTTACAAGTTTTGGCTGATTACAGCTTGTTATGAGACAAAGAAGCCGCTGAGAGAGCTGCATGTGAATAATATGCTCAGTACGCAATAAAGCATGCACGCCATTGCTTATTGTGAGAGGAAGAGTGACAGCCTCGGTAAATTAGCCCTAATTGGTTAAGTAAGCAGCCTAAGATATTCATTTTTTAATTAGCTGTCAGGAGAGTGAAGGCCGTGCACTCATACTTGAGGATTTCAGTGACTCAGCATAACAAATCTTATATTGTAGCTGGAGCAATTTCGAAAACTTCCTTTTTATTTACTTAAAACAACATTGCTGGTATTTAATATCTCTTAAAAATGTACTAATGATCACGATTTTTTGTGTGAGACAAGTACAGAGACAGTGGACTTTTTTATTTCTTATTTATTCATTGATAATATCACGTTGATTGGAATAGACCTGCTTTACACGTTTGCTTACAGTCCAGATTATTTTGGATTGGAGATATCTGCCGTAGAGACGTCTGTTTTCTCTCTAATATAATGGAACTAGATGGCACTCAGCTTGGAGTGGATAAAGTGCCAACAAAATATGTTTAAAAAAACTCAGCAGCAATGTCTCTACTGAAATCATGACCCAGTTACTCAAGATAATCCACAGACCTTGTTGTGAGCAGTTTCATGTAGGGACTATTTTCTTTATCAAAACTCCACCCACCAACTGTATGACTGCGCGGAAGGAAGAGTGCATCTACTCATGGACGAGAGCTGAGCTAGCAGTAGATGCTTTCTCCTGAGCAGTGAAAGATGCAGCCTTAACACCTGTGAAATCACATCCAGCATCCTGTTAACTGTGCTTCAAGGCACTGAGATAGGGAGTGCTTCTTGTTTACTTCCCCCACATGGTCAAGAGGTTTGCAGCAGCGTCCTTGCAGTCATTAGCCTAATGTGTAAGTGAATTACCCTGATCAGTCTTACCCACTTACAGCATTCCTTGACAAGAAAACTGTGATCAGTGTTATTTTTCAGAGAGAACACTGAGCTGTCCTACATGAATGTGAAAGCAATACTGTAGCTGAAGATAATATATGTGAAGATCTGTGGGCAAACTGTCAGAAAGGAATTATGGAAAGAGTTTGACTGGAAAATAAAAAATCCGATATTTTAATACTCCCCTCATTCCCTCATTATGTCATCATATATGAAAGAAACCTCAGTGGCATTGTGTCGGAGAAATTGTGGAAAAATAAGGGATCACATACACATTTTTTGGGACGGCCCAATAATTCAGGGGTTTTGGGGAAGCGTTAAGAAAGAAACTGACAAAATCAAGGAGGTAGATGTCCCACTACCCGTTAATATTTCTGTCAGGAGTTATCCCTAAAGATAGATATAGCACTGATCAGAGGTTTTTACTGAGGATACTCCTACTAATTGCCTAGAAAAAATGATAATGATGAACTGGAAAGACACAAAACCACCAACTATAACCCAGTGGATGCAGAGACTCAGAATGGTTTACATGATGAAACGAATGACAGCAAGTCTGCAACTGAAAGATTGTACTATAATGGAATATCACTCAATATGTCATTGTTGTGTTCCTCTGTAACTGAACCTGCTCTGGTGTAAATGCAGCCCCCCCTTATAATTCTTAGTTTTGTGCTATATATTATATCATACATATTATACATACTTAAGTATATTATTTATTTTTTATTGTTTTGTTTTACTTTGTTTTTTTAAATATAATTTTAAGAGGACCTGTGGCAGGGAATGTTCTGTTAACTATAAAAATTGAACACTAAATAAAAAGAAAAAAATCCATGAAACATTCACCCAAATGTAATTATTCCACACTTTAAGTTTGGTAAAATCTAAATTTTGTCTTCATAACTGCTTTACAGAGGTGGAAGAAGTACTCAGATCTTTTAAGTAACAATAGCACAATTTAAAAAACCTGTTACAGGTAAAAGTCCTGCACTGAAAATATTATACAAAGGTATTAGCAGCATATTGTACACTCCACCGCTGCTGATTTGAATAGGTGACGTGTGAAACTGGATGAAGGCCAGCCTCACCCTACAGGTATAACAACTGCTCGTCGTTAGCATGGCCGCCTTCCAGGTAGTTCACTTTGACTGCCAAAGGACTTATGGCATTAAGGTGACTTAAGGAGGTAAGTTTACCTGGACATGGATGTTTGTTGGTTGCTAAGTCATCATGAACTCAGATGATGATCAAAATGTGTAGATTTAAAGCAATGAGAGAGGAGTTTTTATACATAAAGGACATGAACATGTTTTCCCACAACACCATTTCTTTGTTGCACAAGAGGTCAACCTTCTGTAATAATAAATGGTGTCTAATCATGAGCAGCAGTTCAAGAATCATGTCGGAAAGGTAAGAATTATCATTTTAATTATAAATTGGTTAAAGAGTAATTGAAAGTTAATATAAAGCTTGGCAAGATTTAATGCTAGGTTTGGAACTCAACAGTTTTTGATTCTTGTTGACATTTTTGTCAGTAGCAAAAAGCTAAACCAATGTGCACTTTCTTTCATTTTAACCAAAACATCTGTTGCATAACAACACACCAATGTCCATAATGTTACTGTACTAAACTCGTTCAAGTTACTGGATGAAAGAATACATGTTTACAGCTATGCACAGTTCTTTATTTTTTAAAAAGACAGTCACATATTCAAGATGTGCTGAGCACCACCACCACAGACAATAAAGTAAAGCTAAGATGTGACCAAACACTGCAACGAGGTTCATCCTCTCTTCATGATCCCTCCAGCCACATCATCCAATCAGTGACCAACGAGCTTGTGCCACTTTAATTTTGTCCATGGTCCTCCTTCGGCACCAGGACTACTGGAACATGCATTCATAAGTAGGAGGACAGACGGTTGTTGGCGTCAGTGGCTCTCTGCACAGGACGCTGCAGTGATCATTGTCAAGTCTGTCACCACTTTCGGGTGCACACAGGTGTCGTCTGAGAGTCAGACCGCCTGGAATCGGAGCTTATTTGCCGATTCTTTGAACCACCCAGTCCTGCTGGCAGAGGGGACAGCGGTTGTTCTGCTTCACCCAAAGGGACATGCAGCAGTTATGGAAGGAGTGGTTGCACTCTCCCCATACAACTGAAAGAAGATGAAGACAGAGGACAGAGGAAGAGACAATGAATTAGTATTCACAGCTAATGTTACACAGAAAATTTAAGTATAACCTTCTGTGCTTAAAATGGTTAATGAAACTGATTCACTTTGAGTTTATCTGTGATTACGTTTTTAGATCTACTAATTCATTCCCTTCCTAAAGGCAATATCCTTGGTATCTGTCATCCTTCTCTACAGTAAAACAAGGCAACATGACTCATGAGTTTGTTCTTATCAAACATAGCTGGCTCAGTACACCTGTGAGCATAAATTTGACATACATTACGTTATATTCACAGGTGTGCACTCGAGTCACATGACTTGGACTTGACTCAGACTGTAATCACAAATTTTATGACTTTAGACTTGACAAAATCAAAAAAGACTTGCAAGGTGACTTGGACTTTAATACCAATTCACTTGGATTTGAACCGTTTGACATGAAAATACTTGATACTGTCCACCAAACTAATTTGGGAAGAGAAGGTTAACTGGTGACTCTAAATTGCCTGTAGGTGGGAATTAGGGCTGCCAAGATTAGTCGACAAATCGATGACTAATTGACTATTAAAATAATCGGTGACTATTTTAGTAGTCGACTAATCGGTTTGAGTCATTTTTCATAGTAAAGTACTGTAAAAGTACCCCAAAATACTCTTACTGCAGTTTCTTACGTTCAGATATTGGCAGCTTTACACACTCTCCCGTGACGGTGAACTGAAACCCTTTGGCGTAAGTACGAAACATGACATTAGATGACGTAATTTTGGGGTTTGGGCGAGACAGACCGACATTTTTCAACATTTTAACACATTTTTTGATGAAATGATTAGTCAACTAATCGAAGAAATAATCGACAGATTAGTTGACAATGAAAATAATCGTTAGTGGCAGCCCTAGTGTGAATGTGAGTGTGAATGGTTGCCTGTCTCTTTGTGTCAGCCCTGCAATAGTCTGGTGACCTGTCCAGGGTGTTCCCTGCCTCTTCCCTGACAGCTGGGATAAACTCCAGCCCCCAACAGAACAAGCAGGTATGAAAAATGACTGAATGAATGCACTGGTTATAACAAATGAGTACAAACCTGAAAAAGAATTTATATTTTTTTGAAAATGTAATATATCATTATTCTGTTGGTAAAACGCGATTAAATTTGGTTAGTAGTGCACTATGACTTGTTTGGGATTCAGAACTCAAAGTGTTTAGGATTTGTGCCTTGACTAGGGACTTGTGAGTCTTGACTTGCCTGTCCTGATTTAGGACCTGACTTTAGGCATGCGTGTCTTGATTTGAGGTTTGATTTGAGGCATGCATGTCTTGATTTGGGACTTGAATGCAAAGATTTGAGACATGCAAAACAGTGACTTGGTCGCACCTCTCGCTATAATATGTTTAATTCAAACAATGCAGTGACGCTCTGTATCTATGCAAGCTAATGTCAACCATTTGTTTTGCATGAAAAGACTAAGCAGAAGTACACACCCCGCCCTGCGTGATTAGCCATCTGGCTTGGTCAGTGTCTTTGACAGCTCCTAACAAGCTAGCTAATGTTAGCTTGTTGGAGAAACACACTATGTTAACTACCAAATGTTAAGTGTGTAGCATATTTCATAGCCGACAATATCTTACCAACACAGTCCTCCTGTTTGTTTTCCGCCTGGCACCGGAGACAAGCATCTGCGAATCAAGAAAAACATTTTACAGCTGCACCGTGCCTGTGACTTCAGGCATTACTGGTAGCATTAGCTATGCTAGCTACATTAGCCGGTGTCCCAGCTAAGCTAGCGGGTTAACAGCGTCTGTTCCTCGGACTCACCCATCACTTGTACCCGACAAATGGCACAGGTATCGCACTCGACATCCCAGCTCCACATCGCTACTGCGTTCCACTTCTTTAAGGAAAACATCTTGTCCCCACCCGACTTTGAGCCTGAAGAAGTGTTGTGAGAGAGGACGATCCCCGGCTCGTCACCGTCATCCATCTCTGCTGCACGGTGTCTGAGCTTAGCCAGGGCTAGCTAAGCTAAACAAAATGGACGAAGCGCTTATGAGCAATGCTAATGCTAGCGGGGTTAGCAAACGGCTTGTCTCCATAGCGACAGAAGATGGCGCTGTTATCCAGGATTTAAAGTCTCATTTAATAATAACTTGTCACAATATAAACAACACGGACACATTGTGATAAAATACCATCAGAACAGATTAAAAAATAAATATAATTTATTATTACTTATTATTATAAATTATAATATAATAAATATAACTTTATTATATACATATAAAAGTGCCATTGACAAGTGTTCACTGCTAGCTTGTCATCATGCTTTTGAATTTGGCATTAAGTATTTCATATTTGAAAATTAAGACTTTGTTTATTTAAAATCAAACAAAACCCCAAATAACCAAAAATCAAGATGTTGTAATGAATCTACATTTATTTAGAAATGAGTCGTTGATAGAGAACACCACATATAAGCTGTATATTATTATTATTATTATTATTATTATGTTATTATCATCATTATTGATGCAGAGGAAATCCCTTTGGAAAAGAAAAATTGTCTGTCAGAGATTTAAAAAAATAAAAAATAAAATCACCCAGTGAATAAGACGTGTACTTTACTTATTTCAAAGTACTGAAACAGTAATGGCCATAGTACTTTTCTGCAAGCATATCATGAGAAACAGACGGACAGAGCTGTCCACTTATGATCAGATTACCAAAGACGCCTGTTAGTACCTGGTCTCAAAAGGCTCAAAGTTAAAAGTCATCAAGCAATGTTTAAAACATGGTGAAATGTTTACTTTGCTTAACCATTCCTGATGTTTTCTTCCAGTCATTTGGTGTTGCTGTCTGTTGGCGAGATTGATTCTGGCACTGTCCAGCTGCTGCCTGCACCTTGGTCCTGGATGTTGTGGGACCTCAGGTTAATGACTGGATTAATTTCATGGAGAGTACCAGTGACCCCATCAACACCTCTGTCACAATACAAGTCAAAAGCTTCCACAGCCAAAAACTGTGTTATTCACTTACAACAGATCATTACTGTATGAAGATTTGCATGTTGTAACCTGAAGAGCAAACATAAAATGTAGGTATATGTCAATATTGCTTCTTGAAACTTTTTTTTTTTTTTTTTTACCAGATTCCAGTCTTGCTGAATACTGTCATCAGTTATGAGGGTTAAGTTTGATCCCTCAGGTTCTAAAATAAGTTCAGAGGACAATACCAGCGGGAACTGTTTGAATGCCACTGCCCAAAACAGATCTGTTGACAGGGTACCAAAGGCTCTCTATCGGAGAGGCAGAGTTCAGACTTCTCGAGTTTTGTTATCCCAGTGTCTCCCACTAGTACCAAAGATGAGATCTCGCAGGGAGAGGACCTATTTTGCTGTGTTTGTCGGTAAGCTGCTGGATCACATCACCCTCTCCACCAAGACATCAGTACTGGACTTTGATGGGATTTTTAAGAATCTGAGGAGGACTGTGGGAGAGACACATTTTCAAGAGGCTTTGTCTGCAGTTTGGATCTGCAGAGCTGCTGCAGGCTGCCATTGTGTCTGAAGATATGGCATTCAAGGAGGCGGTTGCCAGGGAGTTGGGCAGCTGCAAAGGGCTACACAAAACTCCTCCAGCTTTGTTACAAAGGTTTTTTTCAGAGGAAAAAGCAACAAAGTCGCTCCAGCCAGTGAGGTTGAAACATTAGTGTCCCACAGTGAAGTTATCCATCTGGAGAATGAATCAATCCGTCAGAACAAACAGAAACGCCCTGCCATCATCAGGATGTTCTCTGCTGTGGCCAGGATTCTGACGAAGCCCTTCACCAGCAGTGGATCCAACATCCAACATTCAGTCTTTCCCCAAGATCTTTTCTGTACTGCCTTCATCTTGAAAAACGATCACTGGTTTTCTCTCAATAAAGACATAAGTTGTTTGTTTTTCAAGATGAAAGCACACTTTTAAAAAGGATAAGTTAAGTTAGCTAGTGAAATAAGTCTCAGAGTCAGAGCACTTTCTCTAGAAAGGTTTGATCTTCAAAATTAATAAGTAGGGTATTGACTAATGTGTTTTATGTGGTGGAACAAAACATGAAAGTTAAGCTTGTGTTAACCATAGACCAGGCATTCAAAAAACCAAAACCCATTTTAACAAAAAACCCTTCTGCTCCTTCGAGATGAGGCACCTGACAGTGCTAACTCATTCCTGGGTTTTAGTTTAAAAGCAAGTCTTAACCTTTAAAGGTAGCCTATGCAGGATTGTCGAGAAGCCCCTCACTGCAGTTAGCAATGTGGGGCTGTGCTCAATGTGGGTGGAGTCAAACTTTGAGCGCCATTCTGTGTTAGCAATTCTGACTGCGTTAGCTGCTAGTTAGCTGGCTGCTACCTCCATCATGGGTGTATAAACAGACCGGTTAAGCTGAACTTCATCTCCACCTCACTCCTGGCCTATGGGGCCACTTTTGCCATGAGGAGAGTGGCTTGTACCATCTGAGAGGTATCAACTCAACTTCAGCCACAGCTAACCAGTTAACCCAGCCCCAGGGGTGACAGCCGCTAACTGAGGGTCCATCTCCAAAGTTGCTGTCTGCTCTGCTCCCAGCTAAGTAGATCTCATATGTGGGAGTGAGGTGGCAGGACTATGGGGTGCAGTACGGTCTGTCTCCATGGAATATGGCAATATAGAGCACTGAATTGGATGAATTTTGCATTATCATGCACTTTTCTCGACGAGTCCTGCCCCACAAAATCCCAGAGAAAACAGACAAAAGTCCACAACTTCACATCCAGGGGTATGCAGACACTTGACAAAAGGCGACAGAGGGCTGTGGGAATGAACCCCGTGACCTCCCTCTGGTTCTGTGGCAAAGTCGCAGAGCACAGCCTGGGCCAGTGGTGCAAGAGGACAGCCAGGGTCTGCAGAGCATGTTGAAGAACCTGGGGGAATACAGGATCTCACACACTTGGATGAGGAGCCTCCAACATGCTCTGCAGGCCTTGGCTCTCCTCTCACCCCCCATGGCTGCCTCCTCAGCCCTGGTAAAACCTCCAGCTTGACTCACGGCCGCCTGGCTCTAACCCACAGCATATAAACAGCCTGCAGCGGACCCTCGCGGTGCTCTGCTGTTCCGCCAGAAAACCAAGAGGTCAATTTGCAATTGCATCCTTATTTCTTTATACGCAGCCAATGAGCTATAACAGATTATGATTATATCACAAAGATACTGGTGTAATATGTTCTCGAGGTTGCAGGGTTCATTATTTCGTACTTCGTGAAGTACTGGCGCCCATTTTCAGGCGGTGCCGTTGTCAGTCGTGCTTAGTCGTCAGACATTTGACTCCACCTACATTGAGTGGTAATTGTCATTGTCGCCAGTGAAAGTAGAAGTTAAAGCCAACCTCAAATTCTTGTTTGGTATTTCACCTTGCTATATTTGTGTATTTTGTTGCTGTGTCTCTTGAAACACAGTCTCACCTGAGGGCTGTGATGGTACACACGTATAAACGTCTCAGAAAATCTAAATAAAATTAGAAAATACAGGCAGAGGGCAGAACACACACATAAACACACACTGAGAGTGGGTTATAAGTGATGACTGAGAGGGACTTTTCTGTATGAATATATATATTAGGACTGTACCAACACCAAAATGTACCCAAAAGTACACTGTACACTGACTTACATAAATAAATAAGTAAACAACAACAACAGCTTGGGGACAGTTCCGTAAGTGTGTGTTCTCGATGAATGTTTTATGGTTGTAGACAAACTTGACAAGGCTGAAAGATGCATGTTGTGCCAAAGAGCAGATCATTTGTACCAAACAGAGACACTAGATTTGTAAGATGATTATATCTGACAGAATGAGACATCAATCGAAACCCACAGTAATACAGAAATGAAGAGAAAACATTCAGTTATAATTTAAGAGATTGTCATTCACCTTCGCCTTGAATGACGCTTTTCAAATAAGCAGAAAAACTTTCAAATAAAACTTAATTATTTGGGGCCTGTAGTGTCATTTCCTCTCCTTTAAATCACTGGACACAGAATTTACTGATTCAAACATCTGGAAACAGAGAAAAGCAGGTCCGACTCCTCTTTTCCCAGTGCGTCAACATATCAAAAACAGTGATTAATTGCACCATAAATAATGTAACTATACCCACATGACTGTAACTGGATTTGACAGATTACCTTGAGGGACTGGGTTATCATAGGGAAAGGATAAAATGTCACTAATATGTATGAATTGTTATCCCTCTCTCCTGAGGCTACGTGATGATTAATGATCGCTGAAATCTTTCACAAAATGAGTCATTTTCAAGCCTGAAAAACAGTTACATTGTCAAAACAAATCATGTTAGCTGCGTGGTACATGGCCTTTATTTATACAGACAGGGCTCGATTAACTTAGGGGCAATACAGGCAGCAGCCCAAAACATGGTTATGTTACATTACAGGAGGGACAGGTGGATGTCTGACAATTGTACGAGATCAACAAACAACAGAAGCTGGTAACAACACATTAGGACAACTCCGGCTATGTTTGTGACACCCAAACTCAGTGTTGTGAGCCAAAACATGACCTTTTCCCCAACCCTAGCCAACGATTTTTTGTGCCTTAATGTAACCAGTGGACTGGAGTTGATATGAAAAGGCCCAGACAGTGGATATCCTCTGACAATTATGACCATATAACTCGAGCCCCTCTCCTGTGGAGCACAACAGCAAAAACGTGGCCACGTTACATTCTGTTCAGAACAATAAAACACAGAAAACATACCTGACAGCAAAAGGTAAAAACAAAATCCTCCCTCAATTATGACCGTAAAACTCAAGCCCCTACACAAATTAAGCGAGACAAGAATATGTTAGCATATTATGCAATAAGTTGGGAGGTGGGAGACACCTCTTTATAGGTGGGGTACCCCCAAAGGTGAATGTAAGGGTACAGAAACTGAGTATCAAACACAGTGTGTCCAGATGGCAGGGTCCTCATCAACATTTTTGAGGGTTTTTAAGGGGGTATCACAAGGGTCGGTGTTAGGGCCCATTTTGTTTTCAATCTATATAAATGATCTGTGCAATAATTTGTCAGATGCCTTCTATCATTTTTATGCAGACGACAGAATAATCTATTGTTGTGCATCGTCTGTTGTGCAAGCTTTCACTCTTTTACAGGCCTTTGATGTTGTTCAGGCCCGTCTGCAAAGGCTGAAGCTGGTTTTGAACACTGATAAGATAAGTGCTCTGAGGTTTGTCACTGGATGCAAAAGTCTGACACATCATTGCACTTTGTACAAAAAAACTGAATGGTCATCCCTGTCTGTCAGAAGATTTACTCATTGGTTGACTTTTATTTATAAGGCTCTACTTGGTATGGTCCCATCCTATCTCGGAAGTCACCTTGTTAGGAATCAAGGAAATTATAGCCTACAATCCACTGGCTTCTTTACTCTGACTGTCCCTCGTGTTTTCACAGAACTGGGGAAAAAGGCATTTTGTTTTGCTGCTCCCTCTGCATGGAACTCTCTGCAAGATGAATTAAAATTGTCGGACCTGATCCCTCTGGAGAGCTTTGTTGTAATTCTTAAAACTAAGGAACTCAAAAGCTTTCAGCTTTGTCACTGTTTTTAAATCAGATGTTACACTTCTTTTAATCTATCCTTGATAATTTTATTTTTTATTTATTGTACGATTGTTATTTATTTGTATTACTGTTTGTACTATAAAATTCTGCTGCTTCTTGGCCAGGTCGCTTTTGAAAAAGAGATTCTATATCTCAAACCTGGTTAAATATAGGTTAATAAAAAATAATGTACACCAGAAAACACATAAACAAAAACCTTTCAAACAGGTAATGTACAAAAATAACAAGGCAAGTATCAAATACTTTTCATCTTCCAGGATGCACTGAACAGAGGACCAGAGATACAAAACACAAAGACAACAAACAAAACAAAAACGGCACAACATAGAATTAATTAAGCATAATACACTTTAAATTAACCATAAATTAATCATGATTGAACATATATTAACAGAAATTAAAAGATATAGTCATGCCAAATAAAATATAAAATATTTATTCATTAATCAATAGGAGTCTATTGCACATTGTATCTGGAGGCTTTAACATTGCTGCTGCTTTGCTGCCAAATAAGGTCTTAATTGTGTTACTTCTGTGCTGGCCTGTATGTTCCCATATTAAGTGTTTAAATGTGTTTAATTAATTTACGACACAACACTTATGGGAGAGAGGGCAGTTGGAAAAACATTTCATAGAGAGATATATGAACACGGGGTCAAAAGGTGACCAGAGGCTAATTTTTGCTTTCTGTGTCCCACCGGCCATGCAACCTCCCACTGATGAACATCTGTCTCAACAGGAGATGTGTTCACATGTCATTCACTGCATCATCCCCTCCTCATTCTTGCTGTTACTTGATTTAAAGTCACAGGGGTCAAATGTTTAGGTGGTTATTTGAAAACAGCGCTTGTTATTGCACATGAATTATAGCCTAAGGATATGCTTGACAGCGGTTGTTGGGCGCATTTCCGACTGTCCTTGAAGGCAGCAGAGGCCGGAGCGTTACGCACAGAGCTGCAGTGAAGCACATACACACAGTGGATGCCAGGGATTCTCAGGACTCACAACGCTTTGAGAGCCTGTTTGTAAGCCTGAAGTGAAACCTGAACAGACCTGAGAGTGGATCTATCATGACTGCGAGGATGCAGGGAGCCAAACCAGCGCCAAAGAGCCACGCAACAGGTAAGTCACAAGGTCATTCATGTCATCAGGTGACATGACATGAGACACACAGGGGCAGCTGCTCTGAAACTGTTTTACCTGTTTCTATTTAACATTACACCTCCACTCCACCGCATTTATGTGACAGCTTTGAACTTTACATTTGAATTATTGACACAAAACACAAATTAAATACTAAATTATGATACGCATTGTTATAGATTAAACTCCACAACAGTATATAAAGTAGCTGAAATTACCCTTAGCATAATTACCTGCAACATATGTGATATTTACACTTAAACTTAAACAACTTAATTATTTTCTGGAATGAGCCTTTTTGTATTGGACTACTTTTAATGAAGTGTATTTAGTTACTGTGATTGAGGCTTGGCTTACTTTGTCGACTTGATCATTTTATTTATTCATTTACTCTCTTTTTATTCTTTTTTCATTCGTTTTAATCATCTTTTTTGTTTTATTCTATTTTGGTTGCTTTGCTTTTTTAATATATTATTGTCTTGTCTGTGTCATTCCAGTTTTGTCACGTGAAGCACTTTGAGCTGCATGTTTGTATGAAAGGTGCAAGATAAATAAAGATTTAGGTGCATGATTTTGACTTGTAACTGAGTGTTTCTGCACTGTGGTGTTACCTTTCCTTAAGAATTTCTTTTAAATTCGTAAACTAATACCAAAAATGATTAAAGAGACACGTGACAGATTTTACAGTGGAAACAACCAGGTGTGATTTATGGTATGAGGCACGTACTTTTCATTATAAAAGCTCACTGTTATCATTTCTTGTGTAATTTATTTCTTGTGTGCCTGTCACAGTGCTCAATAATTTCACAATAAAAGGTTTCTATGGTGTGCAGCGTAATGAGTCATGACTGGAGTTCACAGGGTTGCACTGCTTTCATTCCAGTTTGTGTTTGTGCTATTGAAACTTAATAACAATTAATCTTTTACAGTATTACTAGAGTACGTGTGCAGATTTCCTCCACATAGAGCAGTGTTTGTTAGTTACATGAGAATTAATTCCTTTACTTCGCTTCAGTATGCTGATTTGTTAACATCCAGGACATTTGAGCTGAACGAGATGGAGACACAGGATTCAGATCTTTGTTTTTAAAATTAAATTAACCTAAATTAAATTAAATCAAATTAGATTAGGTTTCCTTTGTCGACCTTAAACCAGAAATATGCAGGTAGGCAGCTGCCAAGTGTAGTTTATTGTATCTTGTTTGTCCTGCACCATGCCATACAGTATGACATGTTTATCTCTTCTCTGGGTGGCAGAGACGACGAGGAGGGTTAGGAGAGCTCTGTGGCTGGTACTGGGCATGCTCAGTCTGTCTCTGCTGCTGGTGGTGCTGGGAGTCTACACGACGACCAGGACAGAGAGCCTGAATGTTACTGGTTACATCTCCGGAGTTGTTGTAAGTTTTTCATGTGTCTCTTTATGATTCCTGGCCATGATTTATTTAGTGAGATACGGCGAGATGACAGATTCGCTTTAAATTTTTCTCTACCAGTAAAACAGCTGGCGTCTTAAAGCACACCAGAGCATGTAATATAAATTATGAAATTGAAGCTGCGGTGCCAAATGTTTTGCTTCGCCTGTTGTGGTCTTCCAAACGGAAATCGTCTCAGGTAGGCTGTGAAGTCGATGACAGCTCTTTGCATCAGCAGGAAATCCACATGAGCACTTCCAACAGTGGCTGACGTTCAAGTTTCTGAAGCTGGAAGAACATCACAGCCTGGATGTCCAACTTCTCCTAAACTATACCCACCAGTGTCGGTCTCTAGAGGCTTTCTGTGAGGAGATCAGGGCCATGCTATGACTGAGTCATTCATGTAATCATTCGGCCACCCTTTGCTCCAGCATGTGTGATAAAACACACTGTGTGTTTTTAAAATCAGAGGCTACCACAAGAGCTATTTTCTGTTCAGTGCTAACATCTTGCTGAGCTCTTCCCTTGAAAAAGAACCAAGTCATAACAAATTGTCACAGTTCTTAAGAAATTGAACCATATTTCTTTTCTCCTTAACAATCACTGTGGTCATTATGGTATGTTCTTTACAGCTGACCCTTGGATCCTTCCTGGGACTTCTGGGACTCTGCCTGGAAGAGAACCGCAAGCAGCTGGTATATTCACCTCACACACCTACATCCTCTTGTCATAATTCTCCCTTGTGTTTTCCCTACACACACCCAGCCCTGACCTGCCAAAAGACAGTATGTTTTGGCCAAGACTTTGTGCGTTAGGACGGTGACCAGCAGTGCTGCTCTGTAACACGTAGCAGACATCATGTGGCCACCCACCGTGACACAGAGGACGTTTAAAATGTATCATTAGGGAGGATGCAGTCCGCCTTTTTATCTCCTCTCATCTCATGTCTCAACTTTCATTTAAGTTCTGCAGAGATTTGTGGGAGACCGCGATATTATTCCTGGTTGGCACTCAATGGACAGACAGTAACACGGGAAGTAAAGTCCCAATTGACTGATAGTGTTTGAATTTCACACTGAAAGAATTCAGACACTCAGAAAAAAAAATATCAGCTGCCAGTAAATGTAGTGCACTGTTGTGCAGTAAATAGGGAGTGATTTTGGACACGGTCCACATGTTGAAACAGTGTGCATATGGCTTCAGTAAGAAAGATTATCTGCATTTAAAGAGGTTGGAGGGTGGTTTCTTTGTCAAAAACAAATCAAAAAACACGAGTGTTAAAGTACAACAAACAGACTGATCCGTGTGTTTGTCTGCTGTAGCGTAAGCTGCTATTATAAGTTAGCTTATTAGTTCACTGAATAACCAGAAGTTTCTATTTTTGGGGGGGTTACATCAAAAAAGCTCATTAGTGGCTGTGTTCTGCTCCTTACTGGATTTTGGTAAATTTCTACAACCCAGTCACCAGATTAAATGTTGGCATTGTTCATTTCTGCAAACCACAGATATGTTACAGTATGTTTCATATGTAATTGATATGGGCAAACTTTACAGTTGAATTCTTGATGCTTTGATGCCGTGGTTAATGCGTGGTTAGGTTTGGGCACAAATCCACTTTGTTAGGCAGAGGAAACAT
This sequence comes from Epinephelus awoara, assembly GCA_035609425.1. Lineage (NCBI taxonomy): Eukaryota > Metazoa > Chordata > Actinopteri > Perciformes > Serranidae > Epinephelus > Epinephelus awoara. The sequence continues at coordinate 30,118,932 of CM069297.1, forward strand.
CATGTTTTGGCTTAAAATACCTGGTTTGGTCGTCACAAACATGGCTGGGAATGTCACCAGTCTAGAACAGTGGTCTGCTGCCCGGCAGCCGTCTCGCTCAGGTAATGTAATCTGAAACATTGATAGTAGGGGTGTGCCATATCATCTCGTTCACGATAATACCGGTGTAATTTTTAATACCATATGAACAATTCATGTCGTGATATTTCGACTTGTTGACATATTGACGTCATACTGTTACCCATGGCAACAGCAAGCATGGCTGAAAGGGAAATTATTACAGACTCAGCGGTGGTTCCACAAAGAGGAGCAGCTTCAGTAGTGTGGAATAAACTGTGGCATCCTGAGTATTTAATGAATAGCCCCGGACTTCTCGGACTCTTTTAGCGAGTTACAGCTCAGAGGGAACTCTGAGTTGTTGCAATTCTATGTTCTTAAATGAATGATAACATTGTTTTTTTACTAATTTGTCGTATCGCAAAAATACCCTGAGATAACATGATATTATTTTAGGGCCATATTGCCCACCCCTAGCTGATATGATATGTAAGAAACGTACAAATGTAACCTATCCATGGTTTGCAGAAAAGTACAATGTCAACATCTGGCGAGCAGAGTTCACTCTCCAGCAACCCCAGCCAACATTATCTAAGATGGCATCACATCAGTTTCTTGTGACATTCAAAGTGAAACACAGACCTACTGTTTGAAAATACAACTGTTGATCTGATGCTGACTTTTTGCCCGGGACATCTTCAGCTTCAGTTGTGTAACGCAACATCACAAATAGACATTAAGGTCAGATTATGAAACCCGGAAGTGTGTTCATGTCACAGGAGTCACAGGACTGATTGGCTGTGAATTGTGTATTGTGAGAACGGTTCAGCTTTAGCTCCATTAAATCATCTATTCTTGCTATCACACATCAATAATCTAACAGCTGGTATTCAATATAGCAAGTGTTTGTGTGTTTGGTTTTAAAGAGGTATTGCAACAAAAGGACATTAGCTAATGATAGCCAGTGATACTGTTTGGCTGTGTACAGTATGTTATCTGTAATTCAGGTAATCTGATTTGTTAAACAAAGAACACTACATGTCACTGAAGTAATGGCGCATGGCTGCTCTAATCATGTTATTCGTAAGTATTTGTTCACGTATCAGATGTCACGCCAGGGTCAAATATTTATGGATCTGATGTGTAGACCTACAACATTAATTTCAAGTATGAAATACAAAATACATTTTTGCATATATATTCACTTCCTTTAGGAGGACACACCTAAATTATATTTAAATTATAACAGGTGCAGCCAACACTGTCGATTACTGTGAAACTAAAATCACATTAAATCTGCTTAAACTTTGATGATGTTGCAAGACAAATGTTTAACTGAAATATAATCTACACTGAGTTCTAGTCTTTATGGGCACTGTATCAACAACTTGTACTCAGATCTGGCTGGTGTGGCTGTTCACGACCCCCAGAGGACGACTCCTTCACCACTATCGAGCCAAAAGTTCTGCCAGTAATGTTAAAAACAACAGATCATGCTTTTCAAGAGGGACAAAAGGGCGTTTGCGGGCAGTGTTTCCATTGTTGGAGTTCTTGGATAGGGCCGGTTGTGCTTGGATTTGGTGTCCTGTTTTTATCCATTTCACTGGTTAGATTAGTTTCAGTGATAAGAGCTCGAAATATCTGAGGAGACAGGGAATCGATTCAGTGCAAAACAATGTTTGATAGTGGAATGTTCATTTTTCATATTCAGTTTGTTCCACGGAGGGTGTAATCCCAGGATGTGATGAATTGAGAGTGTGATAAATGAAGAGCAGGAATGAAGGAGTATGTATAAATTCAGCACAGTCATCAGCCATACATTACAGAGTGCTAACACAGTTATCTTGGTTTATTCACTCTCAGGTAGGCAGGAATAATATTATGGTATGGAAAATTCACAGTTTAAACAGAGAAGGCTATCATATTTCTGCTCTGAGGCTGATCAGCAGCCTGTATGTGTAGGACTCTCTCCTCATTTATGTTGGACTACAGCTCACCTGCAGTTTGCCACAACAGAAAAAAAGATATAAATTGAAATATCAGGAGTAAATGGGTCATAAATGCTGGTATTTTTATAATCTTTTTCTTGTTTTACATTGAAGTTATTTCATTCAACACGGAACAATGAACATACTAACATGAGCACTTGAGTCCATTGTGTAAATGTGCCATATTTAGCCATGCAGGCACATTTTCATCTGCAGACCGATTGCATTAAAAGAAAACATACAAAGACAAATAATTAAGCAATGACATAACCACTACTCCAGATTATGACAGCATGTTTTATTTGACTTGTTTTCAAATTTATAATATTTATATTTATATTATTAAAGATACGATATGTACACTTGAATGTACATATACACACATATACATGAAATCTAAGTAAACAAGAGCTGGCACAGAAGAGGTAGAAAGCCCCTGCAAAATTATGATTAATACATTTTCATAACATGTAATAAAAAAAAGGTCATTATTATCGTTATTTAAATATGTCTTTGTTTGCACCCTGTAGTTTTTTAGGGAACGCAATCATTAAAGCTACAGATGGTGACTTTTATAAATATAACTTGCATCATATTCGCTGAAACTGTCGCTATATTCTGAAAGAAGAACATAAGACAGATAGCCTGTGAAAGAAATAATGTACCCCCTCCTCCTCGTATTGCCTCTAAAAGCATTTTTGATCAGAGCTGAGAAGTCTCTAACACAGCAGTTAAACATGCAAATCACCGCAGGATGTCTGTGTTATACGTTACGAGGTGATTGTGACAAGTAGGCGTCCACGCAAAAGATTTAGTTAGAACAAGCATAATTTATTCAACTCAGCTCAACTTAAATAAACAATGGAATGTGTATGTCAGCAAAGTCAGTTATGAAAGCCATGCATGGCTGTATGTCAGGTGTGCTGTGGAGATGTTGAAGGTCCAAACCAAAAGCAATGATGTAGGCTGGATGTCTGCTGCAGGACGGGAAAGAGCGAGTGAAAACATGAGGCAGCTTTTATAGCCTGGAGGCCTTTGCAGGAACATACACCGATCAGCCAACATGTTAAAACCACTGTCAGGTGAAATGAATAACATTGATTATTTTGTCACAGTGCAGTGTTCTGTTGGGAAACCTTGGTTCCTGGCATATATGTGGATGTTACTTGACGTGCTCTACTCACCCAAACACCGTTGCAGATCAAGAAAGCCCCTCATGGTAACAACACTCCCAGATGGCAGTGGCCCCCCAGCAGAACAATGCGCCATGCCACACCGCAAAAACTGCTCAGGAATGACCCAAGGAACAGGACAAAGAGCTCAAGGCATTGATCTGTCTTCCAAATTCCCCAGTTCCTCATACGACTGAGCATATGTGGTACGTGCCAATACCCCAGATGTACTGCCCATCCACGGTGGGGCCTCTACGGCTTGGACATAGCTCTGACATGTCAAGGTATGGACACAGGAAGTCTAGGGATGTCCCTTGGTGTCTGGCACCGGCCAGGTCAAGGCCATAAGCTCTTTGTCATGTCATTGCCCTGCTGGGGGGGCTGCTGCCATTGGAGAGAGATGTCATAAGGGACTTTGCTTGGTCCGCAGTGGTGTTTGGATGGGTAGTGCGTGTCAAGTGGCAGGACCCCAAGTTTCCCAGTAGAACATTGTAACAAGATGATCAATGTTGTTCACTTCACCTGTCAGTGGTTTTAATGTTTTGGCTGACCAGTGTTAAAAAAAAAAAAAAAAAAAGTCTCTAGGGACTGGGAAGATCAAATGTGAAGGGGGAGGCTGTTTCAGAGCCTGGGGGCAGCCGCTGTGAAGGCTCTGTCACCTCAAGACACCACCAACAGCAGTTGGTCCAAAGACCTTAAGGTTCTGAGGACCTCAGGGACCGGCCTCCTGCTGGTGCCCAGAGTCAGGACTAAACATGGGGAATCAGGGTTCCAGTTTTATGCAGCTAAAATCTGGAACAGTCTCTCTGAAGATGTGAGACAGGCCTCTACTACTGTTCAAATCTAGGCTCAAAACAGCTCTATTTCACTGTGCATATGACTGAAAGGATCTTATCTGCGCTCTTCTCTTTTAAAGTTCATTTTATAATGATTATTTATGTTTTTATTTTGTATTGTGATTTTAATGCATTTTCTTCTTCTGTAAAGCACTTTGAATTAGTTTGTGTACGAATTGTGCTCTACAAATAAACTTGCCTTGCCTTGCCTTGCCTGGTTGAGGTGTGGCACAGAAGGAGCTCAGACAGGTACAGAGGGGCCAGACCGTTGAGGGCTTTAAAAACAATTAAAAGAAGTTTAAAATCAATACAAAAACGGGCCGGGAGCCAGTGGAGGGAGGCTAAAACTGCCGTGATGTGGTCACACTTTTTCTTGCCTGTGAGGAGGCGAGCAGCAGCGTTCTGGACGAGCTGTAGACGGTTGAGGGAGGACTGATCCAGGCCAACATAAAGGGAGTTACAATAGTCTAATCTGGTGGCTATGAAGGCATGGATCACCCTTTCAAAGTCTGCACTGCAGCTGAGAAATAGGGCTTGGTTTTGGCTAAAAGACGTAGCTGGAAAAAGCTAGTTTGACAACAGCACTGATCTGTATGTCAAATTTGAAATGGCAACCACCCAGAGACTCTTTACAAAGGAACGAATGTTGGGGTTCAGGGGGCCCAGGAAATCTGTGGAGCTGCATGGGGACATGTGGTCTCCAGACAGGATTACCTCTGTCTTGGACTCATTAAGATTTAAGAAATTAGAGCTCAACCAAGATTTGACATCACTCAAACAGTCCAGTAGAGGTTGCATTAAAGCAATATCTTAAGTCAAAGAGTTGATATATGGTGCGAAAACACCCTTTGAAGCTATTTTTTGAGCAATCTTCCCTGTGAAGAAACCAAATGCCTTCACAGCAAGGATCAGACAAATAAATGAAACTATAAGTATGGTTTCAAAACAGTTACTGCTGCGTATGGCATGCAAAACTTTTATCTGTTGGAAAGAGAAAAAAGGAGCTCAACTATAATCTGCATTCTTCTCAGATTGTGCTCTCATTATAATCAAGTAACACTAGTTATTTATCTTTATATGGAAATTCTCTCATGTATGCTTTTCTCTTTGTTCCTCCTCCAGCTGACGGCTGCGATCGTATTCCTCAGCTTCGGGATCATCACCTCTTTTCTGTGCCTGGTGATTGATGGCGTCTGTATTGTCTTTAACATGGTGAGTTACCTGCAGTTGCATGCGTATACTGTGACACCAGTTGTGATTGTGCAGGATGATGAAACAAAGCAGTAATAGTAAACCGTGAAACAATAACAAACCACCGTGCTGGTTGACTGTGAGCCTCTTGGCCCACAGTGGGTGCCAACATCGCTCTGTTGGCAATATTGACACAGTTCTATCCATGAAAAGAGTTCCCACAAATTACAGCTCGGGCTTTATAACATTCGCCAGCTGAGCTTTTTTGTTGGGTTTGGTTTTTTGACCACGAAATTAGCAGTTGTGAAAGTCTTATTGTGAGAAAACAAACCGGAGCGGACTGATAGGCACATTCAGTGTACAAGTGTTGAGGGAAGAGGTCCAGTTGTCTTCGGCTCAATACGAAATACAGTTACAGCAGGTTAAAAAAGCAAAGCTACATTCCTGTTTCCAACCTCGAAATTAAAGACAGACACATTCAGTTTGGATCTGCTCAGTCAAATCAGAGGAGACTGTTTTTATCCAGGGAGAAATAACCAGTTTTATAGATGGATGTAACACGCTTACCATCACTATCAGTGATAAACTTGAGTCTTGTTTTGTTTACTTTTAATTAAACATATTTTAACTGTCATTTTTAAAGAAATAAACTAAGCACAAAAAGTGAGGACATTTGTGTTTGGTAGATCTTTGTTGTAACAATGCTTCTTGGCAATAAATCTTATACCACTGGAAAGCCTGTTTATTTCCCTTTAAAAGAGTGCCACATTTTAAGGAACATGCATTTGTGGGATGAGCAGCAGAGCTGAGTATGTGGGTTGCACCCATGAAAAATTTGCCAAATCTTCTCTGTCAATGCCAAACAGCTTTTTTTTTTTTTTGCTATTGTTTTGAGCTTCTGGTACCCCCAGGTGCTGACATCAGGTGCCTGATTGGCACATACTCTGCTGCTGATCCCACAAATGCATGTTCCTTACAAATGTGGCACCACTCAGCTCTGCTGCTCATCCCACAAATACATGTTCCTTACAATGCGGTACTGTTTAAAAGGGAATTAAACAGGCTTTCCAACGTTATAAGATTTATTGCCAAGAGGCATTGTTACAAGAAATAATCTACCAACACAATTTTCCTTAATTTTTGTGCTTAGTTTAGTTTGACATTTCAGTCACCAGTGAAGACTCCTGGAGTCGCTGTGCCTGGGCAAGAAATAACCCAGCACATAAACCCCATAAAAAACACAATAGGTGGTTTTTGCTCTTCTTTTTTTTAAACAAACCTGTTAAAACCAGTCTTTATGCTAAGCTAGGTTAACCGGCTACAGGCTGTTGCTTCATATTTAGCGCACAGATATTTCATCAGAGACAGAAGAATGAAGTAAAGATAATATTTAATACAGAATGCGAGTGTACAGATTAACAGATGATTTGTGCTGATTAAGATTTAAGCATCAGGGGTGGGATGCAGACTCAAATGCAGCACACTGAGGCAGGCAGACAGTTGGTAGTTAGATTTAACGCACACGCTAAGATACAACAGTTCTGGGGTCGCTGGGTTTAGCTTGCTTGTAGTCTCTGCAGTGAGAGAGTGAGACGAGAGCAGGCAGCCAAGTGGAGTGAAGACTGAAGTAGCGAGCCGAACCAGGAGAGCTGAGGGAAGCAGGATTGGTGTTTCACCATGCAGCCACAGAGCCGAGCAGACGAGAACCAGGAAGGGAGCAGGCAGGACTCGGAGTCTGAGACAGAAGGCTGAGGTGATTACTAGGGTAGAGGCAGTGGAGGCAGGTCAGGAACAAGCAGGATCCGTGCCGGGGAATCAAGCCAAGAGTGAATGCTGGAAAGTCTTGCATGTAGTCGAAGAACAATCTGGCACTGAGGGGAAGGCAGCAGCTGCTTATATGCATGGAGTGCTGATGTGAAGCAGCTGCGTGCAGAGGTGAGTGGAGCTGTCTTGATGAGGGGGGCAGGGTGCAAGTGAATGGGAAATTTAGCAGGAGCAGGTGAGGGAGAGAAGCAGACTGTGACAAACAGAAGTCTTTGGCGCTTGGACACCAGAGGGAGGTACTTTGTGATCGAGGGACATCTGAGTGGCAGCAGGATAAATCCCCCCATGGAGTCTGGACACTGTTGGAGGTGGTGGCTGATGACTCTGAGGCTGATGAGTCCTGAGGCGTGTGAGGCTGATGAATCTGTAAGGACTAGGTGTTGATGGGGAGGTGGTGGGCGTGCACGACTGCAGCAAGAGAGGACTTTGGCAGAGAATGAATCATGTTTAAAATAAGGAGCAGTAAGATGATAGGCTGACAGAGAAGGTGCGGCCCTGTGTTATTGGTTGATTGTGAATCAGCTGACGACTCAATTTACCTACCCAGACAATGACACCTAGAGATACTGAGTGAGCGTACATTCAAGGAGTGAATGGCAGGGTGAGAAAGAAACTTACAGCCTGAGTATGAAAAGTGTTGTCTTCCTGACTGAACTTTTGCTCGAGCTTCATGTGAGTGTTTCCAATCCTCTCATTTAGCTCTCAGCACGAAAGCATATTTCCCAATAAACTATTGTACTACGTGTACCAGCTTTGGTTACAATTGGAAGAGATTATTTGCCTCATTTGTTGCTGCTTGCTTCTTTTGATTGGCGGGTTCTTCGTAGGTCAGCTCTGAACACACTGCACAGTACAACAACCCACCCAGGATAACTTCTGGCTATCTGGCTCGACTAACCCTAATATTGTCCATTTGGATAACCGGTATCATGAAGCTGGTTATCAGCTAGTTCAGTCAACTCTGGGTTTTCATATCCAGCCATGTGAGTATGACTGTGAATGGTTGTCTGTCTCTATGTGTCAGCCCTGTGATAGTCTGGTGACCTGTCCAGGGTGTACCCTGCCTCTCACCCCTCTCAGCTGGGGTAGGCTCCAGTCTCCCCACGACCCCCAACAGTGTAAGCGGTTATGGAAATAACCCATGTTTGTTTTCTTTACAAAAGATGAATAATCACACAGAGCTCCTAATATGACATTTTGTTGGCTCAAACATCTTATTTCTCCAACGTGTATCAGACAAATATCAGTGCAAACCTCCATAAGGAGGTCTTGCATGTTGGTACAATACCAACTTGAACCTTTCGTACTTTCAATAGAATTCCACAATGTGTGTGCGAGACTATTATTTATAATGAAAGCAGAGTTAAAAACAGAATTACACACAGTGTGACTTTGATTTATTGTAAATTTAAACTGCACCAGTGTTTTCCTCTGAAGAAGGAGATGATAAATAAAGTGCTATTATAGCACACATAGAGTTATGAGTGCAGACCAAAATTTAAGAATGAATTGTCAGAGTTACTGTAACTCACGTCACTGTGTTTTAGTGTGCTGCAGGTCGTTTTTTTCTCTTATCACAGTGTTGTAAATTGCAACATGCCCCCCCCCATCATACATGTCTTCAAAACCAGATAAGGATCGCATATCCTCTTTTCCACATGTATGTGTTCCCTATTATACAATACGGTACAGATAAAGACTTCATCGTTGGATCAGTGTTGGTCCAATCACACCTTGCGCAACAGAACGGTGATGGAAGTGAAGTCCAGTGTACGCTGTATTTCATAAAAATGTGTTTAAATGTTGTCAATAAAGCAAATCAAAACCAAAGGGCCACCCATGGTTACTGTGAATCTTTACCAGAGAAAAGCTTCCAGTGCCAAGAATCTTATTTTACCGATTTAAAAGAGCTATAAATATTTTTTTGCTCAAAGTGGGTGTGGGAGTGAGTTTTGGAAATCGATCACAGACTCCAAACTCAACAGTTTCAATTCAAATGTGTTCTTGTTGCTGTGTACACAAAGACATCTGGATTATCTTGTATAAGAACTGTCAACATATTTTGTTTTAATATCTCATTATTATCCCAGATAAAAATGGATTGGTGTAGTTTGGAATTATTCATATACTGTGTTAACATTTGCCAGGACATGCGTCCACTGAAAGCAAACAGGTGCCAGTACTACAGCAGCGGCGGCAGCTACATCTATGAGAACTTCTACACCTCTGTGAGTGAAGATGTGCTGATGTCTACAAGGACAATATTGTCTAGACTTGTCTGTGTTGTATTTGCAGATGAACAAGTTCTGAACTTGTCGTTTTCAGGTGTCGTGTTGGAGTCCAAAGGAGTCTTGTAGCATGACGGTACGAAGTGGGACCTGCTACTGCTGCGACCTGTACGACTGCGCCAAGTGAGACATTGATACTACTTCACCATTATCTCACTGTATTGTCACTACTGCTATGTTTTCACAGTTTGAACCAACATATTATCTTCTAATATATCCAAATTACTGCTCAAGCACTGTCACCAAAATCACAAACTTTGTCTTGTGTTTATTGCTGTTCTTGTCCAACAAATTAAAAGTCATTTGTTCTAAACGAGCTGTTGTGTTGTTCTGCAGCGGAGGCTACCTCAGCAACTACTATGAGTACGTCGGAGTACGAAGCTGTGAGGAAGTTTTCACTCTGTACATTTTAATTTGGACCCTCAGCGGCCTTAACCTCGTGGCCTTCTTCACAGGCATCCTCACTACAGCGGTGCTGGGCAGCATCAAGGACCTGGTAAGACACACACACTGGGACATCTATATATGTAAAGGTCTGTAAACTGGGTGGATATTGTACATTTACTGTATTTACGCCCAATTAACAGCAAAAAAACTCTTCAGATCAAAGATTCGCAATGAGACGAGTTGAAACAGACAACTACTTGCAGTGCACCATTCTGCAAAGTTCATTTCAGTCTTATTCTGTGGCTGAATATAATTTGCACCTTCTTTAAATTCATAAGCACACACAGTGAGTAGCAGTGGCGACCCACCGTCCAACTCCGGCCCACTGCGAGGGCCGAAAGAGAAGGCTTGGTGGAGACGGAGCACCTGCGGCAGCAAGCGGTTGGCTGCTGAAACATGTGACGTGCTTTACATTCTAAAACCAGCAGTCGGTGATTTGACCAGCTGAGTTGCAGGTGACACCCTGAGTCGAGCTCAGACCGGCCAATTCACACTGCTGCAACTTTTCTCTGCAGTGTTCTAAAATGGTTTGATCTCCCTTTTGAATGCTCGCTTATGCAGCCATAGAACATATGTGCTAGTTGGTCGTTGGCTGTCATCTTTGCGGGGTGTTCAGGTGCAAGACACAGGTGATGCGCTGCAACACAACAGTCGGCCTTCATCGCCACTAGTTCTTTGATGTTTGTTTGTTGTGTTTCAGCCTTAAAGGATTTTTTTATTCCTTTCAATTTTCTTCTCATATTAAAACACTATTAACAATAATTAAAAAAATTTAAAGGTTTTTGAGTTTCACAAACTTTGGTTAAACTTTAAAGCTGCACCATTAGGAGACAGATACACTCTGAAACAAGCGTAAGTAGAAGCAGTAAGACTAAATCTGTGTCTGTTCAAATATATCTGCTCTTCTGCTTAATTTTCACTTTGCAGTTTAGCCTGAAAAGGCCGTTTGCACCACGAGGCAGGAGGGAGACAGGTCAGAGGTCACAGTTTAGCCTGAACGCAAGAGAAGAATGAATGAAGAAAAGCCAACAAATCAACTCTGTCTCCTATAAAATCAGTCTGTATGTTACTGAGCTCTGTTCATAATAACATTGTGTTGGCATCGAAGCGCTGCCTGGATTATGTTTAAAGACAACATGTTCAAGTTAATGAAACATGACATTTTTCATATACCACGCTTGAATCACAAGGAGGTGCTAGAGGTAGATGGCGGACATATAAAGTGCAAAACTGAGACACCAGAATCCCGTGTTCGTGACCAGACTTCTGTCTGTGTTCAGGTTTATGCAACAAAAGCAGTTTGGTTAAAGTTAAAGAAGGATTGTGTTTTGAGTTAAATGTCAATAAAAAAGGTAATTAAAAATGATAATAATGATAATAATAATAGTCACTGCTGGCAGTGTTATTGCAAGATTTCCAATTTTGGCACAAAACAAATAAAATACATTGTCAGCGAACATTTTGCTCAAACGTTTCGTATCATATTTTTACGACGTGCAAGGTACGTTCATAGCAGCATTCCCTCTTAATGGCGTAATGACAGCCACATGGCAGATCATATCCAACAAGCCGTACCACAAAAATGACCTGCTGCACAAAGACTGCCATGACAGTGAGAGCTGATAGCTTGCAAACACAGTTTAAAGTCATAACTTCCTGACCTGTAGTCATTCTTACTTAGTGTCGTGCTTGCATTTAAGTGAAAACATAAGTAGAGCAGTGGGTTCAGGAGAGGTCTGAGGTTTGTTATGAACATTTACATAGTTACACAACAACAAAACTTCATGTTTGAGCTATTTATTTATTATATTTAAAAATGGCGGGTTTGTGCATTTAGTCCTTCTCAGGCAAGCTCAGCGGTCATTTCCCTTCAGTCTTTCTGACTAAAGGTAATGCTGTTGCACCAAATTCCTACCCAAGTTATGTAACTTAAAAATAGTAACATCAGACACGTTTTGCCTCTTTATAGGTGACAGAAGTGAAAATCAGTCAGTTTGTTGTGCTATGGTTTCAGAATGATAAAGACAGTTTGATACATTGGATACAAAATAGGACGTAAGCCAGAGATACTCAATTTGTTCACCCAGGGGCCACTTTGGGTGGTCTGGAGGATCCTCCCCTGGCACATTTATTTTAATAGAAGACATCTGAGACTCCCTCTCACTCTCCACCTTCAAGAAAACCCTCAAAACACCTTTTAGAAACTGCCTACAACCTCTAAAATCAGTGTACTTCGCCCTTTCTGCATTATTTCCTCCCTATGGATTATTCCATTTTCTTTTTTTTTTTGATTGCTGTTGTTGTTCTTTGTAAAGCATCTTTGAGTATCCGGTTCAGTTTTGAACTTTACTGCCCAATAAAAATTTAATTAACTTTGCAGGAGACAGACATAAAACTTAAACACAATAAAAATGCAAAAGCAAGCCACTCTCCTTGTTTTTATCTGTTGTATTATTTTTAAAAGCCTCTATTTTGGTGCTAAACATGATCGTCAACCTCTAATTATAACCTGCAGAGTGAGAAATGAGTGCATGCACCTGTAGTGCATGATGTCATCTCTTCCTGACTCTCTTCTCCATGCAGTGAGACAAAAACCCAAACTCTACAGCATTTTTTTATTTCCCCATCCCTTTCAGCCAGACCGCATCCTTTTAATATACGTTGTTCTATATTTAGAGGAGATTTATATTATTTTACATGTGCCTGATCACCATGAGCTTCACCACGGGATGTAGGATCGCCTTTTTTTTTTTTTTTTTGTAAACATAGTCAAAGTTTTAAGTTGACAAAGTGGATCATGAAAAGTAATGAATATTGTAAAGCACTGAAAGGTCAGGAGGGTAAAACAGGACTGTCTCTGGATGTTAGTCCCCAGTCCATTACTGAGGTTTATCAGAGGCATTCCTGCCCTCCACCTCCTGCAGCTTCCACTCTTAAATCTGTCGCTAGGTCAAAGACACTTTATCCATCAAACTTGATACAATCTGCTGATGTCTATATGTGTAAATACGCTTAGCAGGTTTTCAGTTTGTAAGAACATTAAAGCATTAATCACAGGAGCGACAACTCAATTAAAGTTTGGTTTCTTTTTAAGATTTTTTTGGGGGCATTTTAAGCCTTTAATGGATAGGATAGACAAGTGTGAAGGGGAAAAGAGAGAGGGAGTGCGATGCAGCAAAGGGCCACATGCTGGAGTTGAACCCAGGCCGCTGCGGCAACAGCCTTGTACATGGGGCACCTGCTCTACCACTAAGCCACCAATGCCCCTTAAAGTTTGGTTCCTAAGGAAGAATAATCTATTTGCTGATGCATTCAAAAAATCTGCTGATTTTTTAATTAATGAGATTATTATGTTAGAATTATGAGAAATGTTAATTCAGAAAAACAGGACTTTTTCATGTTTCCACTCATCTACATACTGTGTGTTGTTTTATGTCAAATGATAATTATTTCATTCTACTTTTATTTTATTTTATTACTTTTATTATTTTTGCACTCTGTCATAAATAAATTGACTATTTTTTGCATTGATCTCAGCCTAGTTGCATTGGTGTGCGGTATCTCCTTTGCCGTCCTTTCTTATTTGTCGATCGTACCGGCACATTCAAGACAAACTTTTTTGTTGCACTAAGTAGGTGCGGTTTCCCAGCAGCCCTAAGACTTTGGTGTCAAATGATAGCTTCAATTATGACAGCTAAAATTATATCTGATAATACACAGAGGACAAAGAGAAGACAAAATGGATTTACCATATGTCATTTTAAAGCAGTGCAAAAAAACTCCGTTTTGAGTTTCTCAGCGTGGGTTTGCTCGGGGTGCTCCAGCTTCCTCCCACAGTCCAAAGACATGCAGGTTAATTGGTGACTCTAAATTGCCCGCAGGTGTGAATGTGAGTGTGAATGGTTGTCTGTCTCTATGTGTCAGCCCTGTGATAGTCTGTTGACCTGTCCAGGGTGTACCCCGCCAATGTCAGTTGATGCTCCAGCCCCCACTATTTTTTGACCGTTTTAAAGACCAAATTAATAATTGAGAAAAACTTCTCCACATCAATTGTTAATTAAATAAATTTTTAGTTGCAGCAAAGTGGACTGCTTGATTCGTCTGGCCAAGAACCAGCCAGGTTGACACCAAACTCCAAAACAGTGTCAGCAGACCCACAGATGGATTTGGCCTGTCCTAGACTTGCATTAAAAACTTCCTCCAGCAACCCCGCTGATTTAAAACACTTCACATTCAACATCTTTGTTTTCTGTGGAAAGCTCCTCGCATTTTATGCTGCCAGTGATTCAGCTGATCAGGCCTGAATGATCCTGAACACTGCATGAGATGATTGCCAACAGACCACATAGCTTCCAACATGCTGTCTTTCTTCCCTCCTTGCTGCCGCAGGTTGCCTCTCTTTTTGTAAATAACATTATCTGCAGCGATTGAAAGACTGGACTCCCTGAACTGTCGTAGTTCTCTCTGTGGGGATGCAATCAGATTTTCCTCCTCATGTTCTGAAATTTTAATACGATTCATTTCCTAAATCATCCATCACTCTTTATCTCTTCCACACCCCATATTTTTGTGGATATGGTGTTTACATACTGTCCATAAATTCTGATGTACGACAGAAGATGTTTCTTCTGGGTAAGATTTTTAATATCAGAGTGCAGGAGGTTTCCTGATCTGTAAGATCTGTACATGCCTGTGAGACGATTAGATTTATTTACATTGGTATGTTTACAGATTGCAGATGTTTCACGTATTCTCTTTCCATATCTGGCTGCAATAAATTACACAAAAGACAGAGAATAGTTGTGAAATTTATAGATTTGAACCCTCTAACAGTTTTAGATTTCTGAATCAGAATTGGTCCCTTGGGGGAATTAACACTCACAACAGACAAGCCACCCATACAACCAACCCAACAACACTGAGGCCCAAATATAACAAAGGTTTCTGCAGGGATGAGTGCGTGCTGCATCATTTACGTGACGCAATAAGAGTGCTCGTCACTAACTGTGTGCAGCGAGTGACAAATGTGCCTAACAGTATGTGAAAATTTGATGAAACAACTCCCTGAATTTGAGTTATTGTTCGCTCTGTTCTGAGACTTCTTGCATCACAGCTTGATTATATTACATTTTACTGATTTATTGCGAGTTATTAAGTCGATGAAACCAAGCGTCAGCAGCTGGGATGCAGAGTAATGTGTCGATGACTCGTTTGTGTAAAGTTTCAGCACAACACATTTAACAGACGGAGCTCAGTGTTGCTTCAGGATGAGCACTGAAGATGTGCTTGCATTAGCTGATTGGTCTCTGCTGTTCATTCAGTCTTCACTATCAGCTGTTTGGCTACCAGCTCAATATTAAGGTTCCAATCAGTGTGCAGTGTGTCCTGACACACTCATGCCAACAACGTTCACTGCCTTGACTTCTTCCACCAACCCAACCTCCTGGTGAAATCATTGTTTTTCCCCTTTTAACCATGCACTGCTCCCCAGCATTAGTTGAGCATAGCGTTAGTTCAGGCAGGACACGATGTCAAGCTCAGCTCACATCCCAGCTACATCAGCTGATCTCAAACAGCCCAATCAACTGATGGAGGAGCTGACTGGAGGAAGGGAGTCAGCTGATAGATCACATGATTCCTTTCTATGCAACCAATTGGCAAATCTCATTCAGGGTGCCCTATTTAAACTGCTCTGGCCTGCCTACTGTTGCTGCTTCCTCTGCAAGCCACTTTCCATGTAGGCGCATGGAAGGGCAGGAAGGTTGGCTCTGACTTAAGGCTTTTCACATAGGCACGAGGAACGGCAGAGAGGTTTGCTCTCTCCGCCTTAGGCTTTCCATATATAGGCGCGTAGAAGAGGCTTTCTGCGTCGGCCTGAGGAAAGGCAGAGAGGCCCCAGAACAGAGCCATACCTCCAAATATTACACTGCAAATGTAAAAAGAGTTCTCTTTGACTAAGACAGTGTTTTGAATAGGGAGTGCTGTCCTGGGTAAAAGCAGAGTCTAGTTCACTGTCTAGTTCAAAACAAAGTTAGAAATGGGACTGCTTGTTTGTCGGACACTATAAATTGTGATGATGTTCCACTTCTTTTGCTTTGTCACAAGTAAACCCTCAAATGTCCAATCCTGTATTTGGAGTCTCTTTATTCCACAACAAGGTTCCAGTTAGTTGAGGCTGAGAAACATCTTAAAATGGAGTAATCGAAGGAAGGACGTGGCTTTTGCTTCGGTTCAGTCGTCTTTCTGTTTATAAATGCCCTTATGCTTTCTTGCACTTACCTCTGTCTGTCGGCTTACTTCATCAACATCCCTTATAAAGTTTTCTGGTACCAAAAAAAATTGTCTGCCCTTTTCATGGGGTGGCAGCACCCGTCCCATCTCAAGTGCTACATTTTTTGCGCTATAACCGTTCTAAAATCACTGTAAACTATGGCTTTTTGTGGCAAATAGAGAGTAACTAAGGATGGATACAAGCTTTACCTGTGATTGTGGTTTCATGTGTGTTTGTGCAAATACTTTTTTGAGGGAAATATAATGTGAAGTAGATCATTTTTCAACATACTCGGGAAATGTCACTTGTTAACGAACCTGGCAAGGCGCAAATACGTTTCAGCAAATGACAATGTATTTCATTTTTACAACATTTCTTTTTTTCAATATTGTCTTTTCTTTTAACATTTAACTGAAATCACAATCTTCCCTTACCTTAACTTAAGTGCATCTGTGCCCAAACCTAAACACAATCAAAAATTTGGACAAAGACCTTGGATTCTGGTGTCTTAGTCCTGCATTTTATATGTATCCATTGTCACCACAGTGTCAGTATGGATTCAATTTAGTAAAATACCAACGTAATTTCTGGCAGATGAAGGAGGGATTAGATTTTCCTGCAGAATTCAGAGCCTTTTCTGCCAAATCTAACTGAAAAACTATTTGCTATAAATCCTAAGGTCTGTGACATAAGTGTCTCTGACTGCAGTGATTTTGTAGATTACAGTCGTCTCTGCTCAGTCCTCAGTCATCCACATTAAAGGATCACTTTTAGAAGAGTTTAGATTTGCCTGATGTTCATTTGGGAGCTGAGACATTTGATATGTAACCAAGATAAACCTCGCCGCAGACTGTCTGTGACTGTGGTGCAGATTGTCAGGCGATGTCATCATCAGAGTGCTTCTAATTTAAGAGGCATCACAATCGGACCATCTTCATCATCTATGTCATTTCATCTCTAATGGTGGAATGTGACTGTTTTATTTTTTTCATGTGTGCACACTATACTCCAGAGCACATTATACTCATCAGAACATTGTGTGTGTGTGTGTTTGTGTTTCTCTTTGTGTGTGTCAGAGGAGTAGGAGCCCTGCGACCAAGCCCCCTGAGAGTGCGGCATCTTCCTCCCCGACAGCTCCTCTGCTGATGGACGCCAACACACACACAGTTCACCAGCTCCACCCAGTCAGTATGCGTTCAACACACACACACACACACACACACACACACACACACACACAAGCAAAAGATACCATTCATACAGCAGTTGTGTGTGTGGTCTAATTTGTCTTCATTTTTAATCTCTTTGTCTCTGCCCATGAGACTAACCATCTTACAGTCACGCAACCGGTCCAATCCTCCCCATCTCCACCCTACATCCGTACATTAAACATCCTTTATGGCATTCTCACCTCAAATTGGAGCATAGCTCTGCTATTCTTCAGATGTAGTCTGTAGAGCTTTTGACAACCAGCTCTGGATTGTAAAATTTGAAAAGCAGGATCATGTGTTGGCCGACAGGACCATGAGCACGACACTCAGTTTGACGATTAATGTGCCGTAAAAGGCGGCAGTGCGGTAATAAAGAGGAGAAGAAGACCACAATCTGATGCAGACAGTGAAAGCCCCGAAGCATTAAATTTATGATCCAGAACAGTGTCCTAAAATTAAACCCTATTCTTTATACTATTTATGAGTGACTTGCATTAAAGTGCCCCTTCACTAAAAAATGTGTTTTTCTCATGTTTTGCCATTATATGCACAAGGGACAAATCACAAGCCACATTAGCTATAACCACGCTACACGTGTTGCCAAATGATTACGTCTTTAAAAATACACTTTCGAGCATTAGTGCTATATCATAAACAACTGGACTTGCGTTTCTGGAAGACGTTTTGCATCTCATCCAAGAAGCTTCATCAGTTCTAAATGACTGGTACAGAGTTGCAGGCTTTAAATTCTGTGTGGGTGTGGACCCTAGCAGAGTCGTAGGGGTCATATGTGAGCTCTTACTTTCAGAGTCGTTAAGGTCACATGTGAGTCGTTAGTCCACCTGGCCACCATGTGAGTCGTTAGGGTAAGGTGGGACCAGGGGCGAATGGGCGTGAAGTCGTCTGGGCAGGGATCCCAAGACTGCATTGTGGGTGGCTGATTAGTGGTGTCGTAAGCCTGCCTCTTTCAAACCATCTTTCTTCCTTGGCCAAGATGTGCACATTGCTGTCCTCAAAGGAGTGTCCCTTCTCCTGTAGATTTAAATGGACAGCTGAGTCTTGAGCTGAGGAGCTGGCTCTCCTGTGCTGTGCCATGCACTTGTGGAGTGGATGTTTTGTTCCCCCAAAGTATAAATCTGTGCATTTCTGGCTGCACTGAACTGCATACACTTAAACAGAGTGACTTTGAGAAACGCAAGCAAGTCCAGTTGCCTACGATATAACACATATGATTACAATGACCTGGATGACTAATCTTCACCGACAAGTACACTTTTGATGTTTCATGAAGTAGGAAATGCATTTAACATGTTTGTTGGATCTTTAAGCCCAGTTAAGACCAATTATTCACAATGACTCAGGTTGGCTGATGGTGTCACCTGCAACTCAGCTAATCAAATCGCTGGCGACTGGTTTTCAAACATAAGGCCGACACCTTTTCTTTTTCAACAGCCAGTCGGCTTGTAGTGAAGTCAGCTGGTCATGTCAAAATAATCGTGGATGGCTTGTTTGCTTGCTGCGGCAGGTGCTCCGTCCCTGCCGAGCCCTCTGTTTCCGTCCTCTCAGTGTGTTGATGTCAGACGGTGGGTCGCTGCTGCTGCTCGCTGTATGTGCTTCTACCCAGCCACACACACACATTCTCACTGACTGATTAATTGGCACTGTTTTTTTTTATATTATTGTGTCATATTTATTATGAATACACAACATATCACTACTACAAATGCAGCTGTAGCCAGTATCTCACTATCACTATCATACATTCATATTTTAAGAAGCTCAAATTATATTCAGCCACAAAATAAGCCTGAAAAGCTGCAAATCAGAACAGAAGTAGAGAGAGTTGTTGCATAGAGATGATACACCGTCTCATCTAGTTGCATTGGTGTGAACTGGCAGGTTTCTAGAACGTTGCAGAACAGCACACATTAAGTAGTTGCCTGTTTCAGCTTGTCTCGTTGTGAATCTTTGGTCTGAATTGGGCATAAGGGACAGTTTGGATTTTTTAAAGTGAGTTTGTATAAGATACTTAGCCACAGTCAGTGTATTACATACAGTTTATCACCTACAGTAGATGTCAGTCAGCACACCCCCAGTTTGGAGAAGCAGGCTGGAGTCCAACATGTAAGCTAAGCAATTTACTGCTGTGGATGGGTCAACAACAACCCATTTCTGATGGGGTACTGCAGTCGACTCCATTGAGAAAAACAGTGTTATAACATCGCTGAACACAGGAGCTGCTGATCTATCACTGCCTCTGTCAGTAAGTTTGTTTGTGATATTGTGACTTTGGCATTTAAAGTGGTTAGTTTGGATCCAACAAGGTCTCACAATAACACAAGCTGACTAATCAAGGGCACGTTAGACCAGCAGCTCCCATGTTCTTCTATCTTTCCCTTACCTTAACCAAAGTGCATTTGCTGCCTGAACCTAAACACAGACAAAAGTCTATATAAAAACCTGGGAAAATTAATGTACTGAGGCTGAAGCTGTGTTGACGAAAAGGTAAAGTGGTGAACGTACTGTCAATGTAGCATTCACTTAATCTGTTGAAGATTATTTAGGTGGGACTTTTTATTGCTAAATGCATCCACAGCAGCTTCTGTGTCAGACCCCAGCCTGCCTTTCCAAACTGTGGGTTTGTCAAGAGACATCTACTGTAGGTGATACATTGACTACGGATAAGTACGTAATACAACCCCAACTTCAAAAAATCTGAACTATCGCTCAAGGACACAAAGATTTTGATAATAATAATAATAATAATCTGCATTTTTCCACCAACAGAAATAGTGGTAAGAAGACAGTTGAGGTCTCCACACTCAACCACATGCGTCTGATCACCTTATTTGGTCGTGGCATTTCAGTCTTGATGTGTATAATAAAGCCATGGATTGCTGTATTTTCATCAGAACATTAAACATGCTTGTATAATCCTCAACAAGGCTGATTAGTGGAATTCACATCAGTAGAGATGTACTGATGTTAGACTGTAAAAGTTTATCTGTGATCTGAATCAGCAGTTTGATAATAACAAGAAGATGTGGGTGAACGCTTGTGAAAAGCTTATGAACTGTTGTAGCTTATAAAAAATAGATTTCACCATTCATTTGTTCATGTTTGCAAACTCGGCACAAGAGAGTGTCCTGTTACGAGACCTCAGGATTGCGTCTCAGCTCTTTACAGTTTATGTGGTTTTGTTGGCTAGCATGCACCGGGGCTGTTTGCAGCTGAGTGTGAAGCGGCTGCCATCACCTCCGAGTCTGAGGCCGTGGTTCTCTGCCTGAAAGTGGTAGATATCCCCTCTGGGATGAGAAAGAGTTACTGCCACAAGCACATGAGCTCAAGTATGTCGGGCTCTTGTTCATGAGTGAGGGTAAAATTGAACTTTGAAGGAAATCAGCCCAAAGTTTCCTCTGTAGGGTGCGTGGGCAAAGAGAGGGTGAGGAGGAGTTCAGACATCTGAAGGGAGCTCAGAGTAGACCCAGAAGGATAATACATCTCATCTGGCCCGAGAATGATTCGGGATCTCCCAGGAGGAGGTGGAATGCTGAGGAGAGGGACGTCTGGAATACCTCACTGAGCCTGCTGCTCCCTCTACCTGGCCCCGGATAAGCAGATAAAAATAGATGGATGGATGTTCAGTTCACACAAAAGATGCATGATTTGAGGTCTGTGCTCAACGTCTGTCTTTGTTTCCTTTGTCTTGTCCTGCTCATCCAGGGAGCCTCGATGTATTTCCCTACAGCAGAGGGGACGGCCGCCTCACAGAGTTTCCCTTCATCATCGACTCCTCACACCGAGTCCAACCCTCCTCCCTTCGTCCCGCTGACCAGCCTGCTGCCTTACAGGGTCCACGGCATCCAGGCATGAACACCAGCAAAAAATGACCAGAAAACAAACGCAAAAAGGGATAAACATGTTTTATTCTTGTTTACGTTGTTGTGAGGAGGGGAGGATGTACAACAACTACAGGAAAGATATGTCAGCCTGAATATTATACAGAAATTCAGATTGTTTTTTATAAAAATCCAGAGGTGGACATGTCAATGTATGCAAAGATCATAACATACACTCACCAACTACTTTATTAGGTACACCTGTTCAGCTGCTTGTTAACGCAAAGAGCTAATCAGCCAGTCATGTGGCAGCAGCTCAATACATTTAAGCCTGTAGACATGGTCAAGACCTGCTGAAGTTCAAACTGAGCATCAGAATGGAGAAGAAAGGTGATTTAAGTGACTTTGAACGTGGCATGGTTGTTGGTGCCAGACAGGCTGGTCTGAGTATTTCAGAAACTGCTGATCTGCACGGATTTTCACACACAACCATCTCTAGGGTTTACAGAGGATGGTCCCAATCCAGTGAGCAGCAATTCTCTGGGTGAAAATGCTTTATGGATGCCAGAGGTCGATAGAAAGGCGACAGTAACTCAAATAACCACTGGTTACAACCAAGGTGTGCAGAGGACCATCTCTGAACCAACAACATGTTGTACCTTGAAGCAGATGTGCTCCAGCAGCAGAAGACCACACCAGGTGCCACTCCTGTCAGCTAACAACAGGAAACTGAGGCTACAGTTCACACAGGCTCACCAAAACTGGACAATAGAAGATTGGAAAAACGTTGCCTGGTTTGATGAGTCTGGATTTCTGCTGCCACATTCAGATGGTAGGGTCAGAATTTGGTGTAAACAACATGAAAGCATGGATCCATCCTGCCTTGTATCAACGGTTCAGGCTGCTGGTGGTGGTGTAATGGTGTGGGGGATATTTTCTTGGCACACTTTGGGCCCCTTAGTACCAACTGAGCATGGTTTAAACACCACAGCCTGCCTGAGTATTGTTGCTGACAGTGATCATCCCTTTATGACCACAGTGTACCCATCTTCTGATGGCTACTTCCAGCAGGATAACGCACCATGTCACAAAACTCAGATAATCTCAAACTGGTTTCTTGAACATGACAATGAGTTCACTGTACTCCAGTGGCCTCCGCAGTCACCAGATCTCAGTCCAATAGCAGCAGTTCCAAAGGCAAAAGGGGTCCAACCCAGAACTAGCAAGGTGTACCTAATAAAGTGGTCGGTGAGTGTGTTTTACTGTATTTTGCTCAAAACCATAAACATCTCAAGGTGTAAAATGTGTAGATGAAATGTGTTGTAATATAAATGTATCGACTGCATGTGCAGGTTGTGTAGGCTTTAACTCTAACTTTCACAAACAGCAGTGAACCCATAGACGACCCATGTGCACATAGATAAAATGTATCATTTAAAAGGTTTATAGCATGGCGTTCTCACACAGCCAAACACAAGTTTTTGTAATATGTGTTAAGTTAAGTCGAAGTGTGATTCAAGGCCTCTCATACGTGCGATTCACATGCTCAATGTAATGTTTAATTTACTAACTGTTGTCCTGTTGAGTATACTGTTAAATTTTTCCATACTGTGTTTGATTAAACTGCAACAGTAATTCACAGTCATCATCATAATAAGAGTTTTAGGTTGCTGACGTGATGACTGTGTTGCTGTTAAATTAAAATGAGGACAGTGTAACCTAACAATAAAATCAATGTGACCTTTTTTTACATGTTTAATTGACTAAATAAATGAATTATGAAAACAGGTTGGTGTATAAATGTCTCAGCATCAAGTGGACGTTTAAATTCAATCTGATTCGTTATCCCACAGCAGCTCGTCCAACATTACTACACAAACACCATCTGACTTTTTTATTAGTCCTATTTATAAAATAATATCTGCTGACTGATCTAAATTATAACAGTAACCTTAAGACACAGCTGATATATTATTGCTCTTAGATGGAAGCAAATACACACACCTGCTTGTTTGATGTGTTTCCTGCAGCACATTTAATTTTTATGTGGAAGCATATGAGGCACACAACAGTACATGGCAAACTGAGGAGTGTGAGGTAGGTCTGGAAACGATGTTTGGAAAAACAAACACTGACAGTACGCCAGCTCTGTTGGGATTAAAACGTACTTTTCTTCTGTAAAACACTGACGTCCAATCTTTCAAAGGTGGTGAGGAATTTAGGCAAAGTGTCTGAATGTATGGCACTTTGTTTGCCAGACACATACACCCGTATATATATGAACATCCAAACAACATGAATATATCTTCCCTTTTACAGTTTGTAAACAATGATGACGTAGACAAGGTGCTTGTGCATTTTGGCACGAGGTATCCTAATCTGTAACAATATATCTTATTAGTTGAGTTATATTTGATATGAACAGTATGTACAGTAAGTAGTTATTGAAGTTGTAGTGGGAACCTTAAAACTGATCTTAACGTAAAACTTCGATTAATAGCCCGGGCTGTTATTTTGTTGAATCACTGAACTCAACAGGCTTATATTTGGGACAGGCCTTTAATTCCTTTAACACAAAACTATTGCTCAGCAAAGATAGAAAGACACAATTAAATTGTTTATTTGAACCATTATGAATATTACTATATATATATATTACTAAAAAATGACAGACAGGATCTCAAGGCGCAGCCTCGGGGAGGAAGGCGTCTGGTTTGGAGAATTTTTGGGACTTCTTTGTTTGCAGATGATGTGGGTTTTGTTGGCTTCATTGGTCAGGATGAGAGTCAGCACCTCCAAATCTGAGGCCATGGTTCTCTGCCGGAAACTGGTGGATTGTCCCCTCTGGGTTGGGTGAGTTACTGCCTCAAGCGAGGGAGTTCAAGTATCTCGGGGTCTTGTTCATGATTGAGGGTAGAATGGAGCGTGAGATGGATCGGCGGTTTGGTGTGGCTTTTGCAGTGATGCGGGGGCTGCGCCGGACCATCAGGATGAAGAAAGAGCTGGGCTGCAAAGTAATGCTTTCGATTTACAGCTCCATCTACGTCCCAACCTTTATCTACAGTCATGAGCTCTGGGTATTGACCGAAAGAATAAGATTGCGGAAATGAGTTTCCTCCTGGGGGTGGCTTGGCTCAGCCTTAGAGATAGGGTGCAGAGCTCTGACATCCGGAGGGAGCTCGGAGTAGAGCCGCTGCTCCTTCGCGTCATAAGTCGTCAGTTGAGGTGGTTCGGGCATCTGATCTGGATGCTTCCTGGGAGCCTCCTGTTAGAGGTGTTCAGGGCACGTCCCACTGGCAGGAGGCCCCAGGGCAGACCCAGAACACGCTTGGACAAGCGGTTGAAAATGGATGGATGGATGAATATGGTAGCCAACAGCCTGGTTTTATACATCCAAAGAACTGTAAGTACAGTGCTTTGGTAAATTTACTTTCCACCACTGGTAACCTCATGACAAGGTATATCAAATCTGTAATTCATTTCTCATTCAATCTCTCTCTTGTGTGCATGCAAAGTAAAACAACTAAGAGGAAAGGGAGCCGCTGTGCAGTCGGTGTCCAAACAAGTCATAAAATTATTGGCTATAATCTGTGAATCTCAAGTATGATGATCCCTCAGTGGGAACAAACTAAGCAGCCAAGCCAGAGAGCAACAACAAGGCCGTAAGATTTAAAATCCTTAACATCCAACATTAAACTTTAGTTTAAGGGTGATGACTGACCGCAGAAGAGGGGATGCATCGTTGTCAGTGTGGACTGGACTTGACTTTCTTCTTCTCATCTCAACTGCTTTCCAGGAAAAGATTAAAGAGGCCATTAAAAAGCTTTAAACAGATAAATCTAGAGGGAGTCTAGTGGCACTGCTGAGACTCTGCAGACCGACACAGCAGTCCTATAGAATAAAGAGGGTCAGACCAGGCCTCACAGTCGGTATAGTGAAGTCAAAATACGCTCTTGGTTTCACTGTGAGTGTGATGTAGCCAGACTGCTGTGAAAATGATGATGTCAGAGCAGCCGCAGGGCACCACTGGGGTTCGGATAAGTACCCTCTCTGCTGGTATTTACACATTCATGAGTAACACAAACAAAATTCACCTCTGCTGGTTTGTGGTTGAAGCAGAACATCCACAGGTGAAAATCTCAGAATCCGCGCAGTTAAAATCTTAAATAACACCAAACTACACACTTCTATATGTAAGAGAGTTGTTTGGTTGTGATTCGGTGACCCTTTCACAGCCATGTCAGGTAGCTGCAGGGAACAGGGAACAGGAAGTTCATGAACAAGTAGCACATGCATCAGTACACGGTCAGGACTGTCCACATGCCTCAGGGATCAAAAAGCAGCACGTCTCAGTGTGACGTGTGTATTCTGCCTTAAACTTGTACTGAACATGTATGAGTGTATGTTTTCCTTCACAGACAAAGCTTTGTATTCGTGTAACGTGAAGACATCTCATGCTGTGGGATAGCCAACATTTGACCCTGAAAACAGAAATATTTTCCTTCTGGTAGAATTGAGGACAGTTTGTGTTGCCACATGTAACGATGCTGACAGTGACGGATGAGGAAAAAAAACCTACATTAAAAAAGATGCTAATTAGTGGCATTCCAACCCAAAAACCCACTCTGACCTCTACATATACATTCACATGCTGAATCAATAATGAGAGGAGGCACTAGTGTAGTGTAACATATAGTCTAACGTGCACATGCTTGATTCTGTCCACATGTGCTCGAATAATTCTTCATCATCTTTCACTTCTTACATCTTTGGTATCTTTTATTTCTCTTGTGCATTGTAACTGTTCTTTGTCACAATTGCAAGACTCGCCAGATCCTGCAGACTGAGCACTGAGCAGTTAGAGAAATAGTTTGACATTTTGGGGAATGCACTTATTTGTTTTCTGAAGCGAGAGGTGGATGAGAAGATTGATACCACTCTTGCATTTGAAATTGAAATCACAAGCTGATCCAACTGTGCAAATTTTATTACGGCAACTCACAGTGTGACTCAGCAGTGTGTATGGACCCCCTGCGCCTGTCTGTGTGCACTCCTGACAACGTCTGGGCATGCTCCTGATGAGTTGGTGGATGGTGTCCTGGGGGATCTCCTCCCATACCTGGATCAGGGCATCAGTGAGCTCCTGTGGCAGCACTTGGCGGCGTCCAATGCACCGACACATAACGTCCCATAGATGCTCAATTAGATTTAGGTCAGGGGAACGAGAGGGCCAGTCAATGGCATCAGTGCCTTCGTCATCCAGGAACGGCCTGCACACACTGGCTACATGAGGCCGGCTAGTGTCCTGCACCAGGAGGAAACCATGGCCCACTGCACCAGCATAAGTTCTGACAGTCGCTTTGAGGATTTCATCCCGGTACCTAACAGCAGTCAGGGTACTGCTGGCTATGACATGGAGGTTTGTGCGACCCTCCAGGGATATGCCTCCCCAGACCATCACCTACCCACTGCCAAACCGGTCATGCTGGGTGATGTTACAGCTCACCATGGCGTCTCCAGACTCTTTCACGCCTGTCACGTGTGCTCAGTGTGAATCTACTCTCATCTGTGAAGAGAACAGGGCGCCAATGGCGAACCTGACAATTCTGTTTGCAGCATGAGCAGCACGGTGCTGAGCTGTGAGCACAGGTCCCACTAGAGGACGTCTGGCCCTCATACCACCCTCATGGAGTCTGTTTCTGACAGTTTGGTCAGAAACATGCACACCAGTAACCTGCTGGAGCTAATTTTGTAGGGTTCAAGCAGTGCTCCTCCTGTTCCTCCTCACACAAAGGAGCAAACACCGGTCCTGCTGCTGGGTTGATGCCCTTCTTCGACCCTGTCCAGCTCTCCTTGTCGAAGGACTGGTCTCCTGGTATCTCCTCCATGCTCTTGACACTGTGCTGGGAGACACAGCAAACTTTCTTGCAACCATATGGATGTGCCATCCTGGAGGAGCTGGACTACCTGTGCAACCTGATTGGGCTGCAGGTACAGCCTCATGCTACCAGTAGTGACAAAGACACTAGCAGAGAAGAATCAGTCAGGAAAGATAAGGACAGAGCAACTGTCTGTGGCCACCACATGTAAAACCATTCCCATTTGGGGGGTTGTCTTGCTTTTGCCCCTCCATTGCACCTGTTGTCTGGTGATTCTCAATCACTTGTGTTTCCTAAAGGGACAGATTGATATCCCAGAAGTTTAACTGAGCAGTGTAAAAGGTAAAATGAATTACTAAATGACTTACAATTTAAAAAAAGAATCACAGTTAAAAACAGCAAAAGTGCAGACAAGAGGTGCAAAGATAAAAAGATTATTTAAAATGATTTAAAATTGAGTTTTAAAATAAGGCTGCAGTCATTACAAGGTGAGAAGGCAGTGTAAAATTGTGATGTTTTTAGCTTTGACTTTAACCATGTTTCGTTCTTACTCTTGGGACGGTCAGTAGGCCGGCTCCAAATGTCCTCAGGGTCCTGGAAGGTTCATATTTCACAAGCATGTCAGAGACATATTGAAGCTGAAGTAATGTGGTCATATTTCCTAGTTTTTGAGCAGCAGCATTCTGAATAAGCTGAAGTTGCCAAACACTTTGTTTTGAAAGTCCAACAATCAGGCCACTGCAGTAATCTAATTTACTGGAAATAAAGGAGTGGGCGAGTCTTTCAAGGTTTTGCTTTGACATTATTCCTCTGACTCTACTTATGTTTATTAAATGGTAGTAGGCAGATGATGTTACAGATTTGATGGGGCTGTAAATCTGAGTCCAGGATAACACCAAGGTTTCCTGTGTGACTCTTACTCGAGATGAGAGCTAAACAATTATGTTGGTCTTATTTCTGTTGAGTAGGAGAAAAGCCACTTAAACTGTACACTTTTGTTAGAACTGACAAAAAAAAACCATGCAGACAAATAAATAAAAAAAATATTAATAACAAAAACATGCGAACAAACAAATAAACAAATAAGACCATTTATATAAATCAAAAGAAATAAACAATGGTGACCAAAAGAAGGTCTAGGGTCAAAGTGTAGCAGGTCACCAGGGGTAGTTACAGTAGTGCTTGATGATGATCAAACAACGGGTTTTGGCAGTATCACAGTGCATCACAGCATCTCTTTAAATATCTGGTGTGGACGTCTTACATAGCTCTATAACCGCCCATGAATGCATCACCGCCACAGCGTGACAGCACATGGAAAAGTCACAACATTCAAGAAATCAGCAGCAGTACACTGGTACACAACATTTTTCAAACAAGGCTGCGTTAAGTCTCAATTAAAGGTAATTTTTTCCATAACAAAAACATCATGCATCATATTAAACCAAACACTTAGTATGGAGTGTGTGCTTCCTGGGCAGCCCCCTCGATCTGACACCTCTCCATTTAACGCATCTTCTTTTGCTTATGATATTTCAAAGTTTCCTTCACTTTCCCACTTTTCTTTTATATAAAATTTGTTCACCCCACTTAAATTTGGAGACCCTTCGTTAAGGTTTTGGCTTTGTCTCTCCCTTTTGTTTCCAGATTTCCCACCCCAGTGTCTCATGTTTGTTGTCAACCTGTCTCTGTGTGTTTGCTGTGTGTTTGCTGTGCGGTCTTCTGGTTCCCTCCTCCTGATAATCCTCCTGAGTGGCAGCAGCTGCTGAACCTGCACACATGAACCTCATCTACAATTAGTCCACTGCAGGATAAAAACCTCCTGACTCTGCCAGAACATTCAGTCTCCTCTGCAGTACAGACATCAGTTTTTTGACACTTTGTCTTTTTGGACATCAATTATATACATTTTACACTGTGGCGTCCCCACAGGTTGCATGTTCTCTCTTGTGTCAGTGTGGGTTTTCTCCAGGTACTCCAGCTTCCTCCCACAGTCCAAAGACATGCAGGTTAATTGGTGACTCTAAATTGTCCGTAGGTGTGAATGTGAGTGTCTGTCTCTATGTGTCAGCCCTGTGATAGTCTGGTGACCTGTCTAGGGTGTACCCTGCCTCTCACCCAATGTCAGCTGGAATACGCTCCACACAGTTGGTGGCCAGCAGGGCTTTGAACAGAGCCAGGCCCACAGTCTTTATGTTAAGCTAAGCTAACCAGCTGCTGACTATAGCCTCATATTTAGGTACAATAATCAAATATAAATCAATCTTCTCATCCAACTCTTGCTCCAGAAAGTACATAAGTGCATTCCCCAAATTGTCAAACTATTTCCCTAAATCCTCAGTGCTCAGTCTTCAAAATCTGGCTAGCCACACAATATTGACAAGGAACAATTACACAGCACAAGAGAAATAAGCGATGAAAAAGATTAAATAAGTGAAAGATGTAGAATTATTAGAGCACACGAGGACACAATCACTGAACAGCATGGATACATTAGACTTCAACCACACTGTATGGAACATTACATTAAAGCTTCCTCTCATTATTAACTCAGCATGTGAATCTTCTTTTTCTGTTTTAACCTAGGGGTCACAGTGTTTCTTTTTGGGTTGGAATGCCACTAATGAGCAGCTTGGCTTGTTTTAAATTTGGCTTTTTCTCATCGTTACATGTGGCAATACAAACTGTCCTCAGTTCTAGGAACTAAGGTTAACATGTCGTAACCGTTGTTACTGCTCCTGAGCATAGAACAGTTTGGCACATTGTTATTGTTGTCTCACACAAATGTAACACGAAAGATATGTCATGTTAATTTGTGACCTTCAGAGGAAGTGGCAAATTTTGCTTTTCTTAGGCAGAGGCGGGCTCATTGCTCCCACCTGTTTCCAGTCATTGTGCTGAGCCAGGGGTCGTCAACCTTTATCAAAAGAGCCATTTTAGGGCAAAAACTAAAAAAGAAAAATCTATCTGGAGCTGAAAACTGTGTGGATAACACAGCCTATTAAGTCTTAATTAGTCTATAAACATTACTAATAGGTCTGAATGAGCATTCATTTATTACACTTTGCTACTCTGCAGTGGCCTATCTTACTATATAATGACGAAAACTGTGTGTCTGTGTGTGTCTCTGTTTGAGGATGAAACTGGGTGAACATAATCTAGGGACCAATATCTAGGCAAGGCAAGGCAAGTTTATATATCTAAAGTTACCTCTTGGCAAAAGTTGGAAAACTTACTAAAACTGAGCTTCTATAAGGCAATGAATATTGCAGAGGGCATGGCTCATCACATAAAGGTGTATAACATCTCAAGGGTTTCACCCATCACCACGCAACTTTGTAGGCATATGACCACACATAATCTGAGGGGACCCCTCCATTATTGACCCCATCAAACAAAATGGGGGCGCTAGAGAGCTAATTTCTTATCTAGACCTAACCACCATATTGATTTTTACTAACAGGACGCCTCAAGGTGACTGGAGAAATTTAACTCTGATTGGCAACTGGGTGGCGCTATAACAACAGAAAAATGCTTAAAATGGCTGAAATGTGACCGATCGCTGTGGTAATTTTTGGTATGACTAAGTCATGGTATGGTATGCTGCTGCCACACCTTTTCCATGTGAACTACCAGTGCGCCCCACTTTTAAGTCAATACAACATATAAACACTTTAACTATCTGCCTTTCAACGTGCTACCTCAACTCCTAACTCCTAACAGTTTTAGCCCACTAACTATCCCACTATTGGCAATGGTGCTACTGTACTTTCAATAAAGCAATCAGACTATCAAATTCTGAATACATTGCTCTTCTTAATGGGTTCAGTTGACTATTTAATCTGCAGTTTCCTATGACCTGTATCCCAAACACACACCATGTGAAACTGTATGTGGGCAACTGTGCACTCAGTGGGTATGGACTACTCTGCAATAATTTGGTGCTTAACTTTGCGGCATTAGCGGTGAAAGCAAACAAATGAATCTGTCCACACACTATTAAATTCTCTATTTTTCTCTGAGTCTTTTTGTTTTTTTGGATTTTGGAATCCATATCTAGTCTAGCTAGGAAAACTTAAGTGAAGCTAACGAGCTGCTGGCTGCAGCTTCACACGAACAGAATTTGGAAAAGTATTTTTCCATAAATGTTGAAATATTCCATTAGACAGGAGACATGAATGCCATGTTCTCTCAGCGTAATAGAATTACAGTTTCTCCTCTCTTGAAGAAGGTGTGAGTGCAGGGTCAACAGCTGCTCGCTGACAGGGCGAGACCTCCACCAAGAGTCTCCCTGAGCAAGGCCTGACAGGTTTATTTATGTAGCAGCTTTTAAACGGAAAAGAGCCATCACATAAATATATCAAACCTTTAACAGGGCACAGTTAATGGTCATGTGACCTCAGAGAGTCAAAAACCACCAACATCAGCGACTAATTCATGTGTGTGAAGACAAGTCAAGACAAAAAAGGGTTTTTTAGCTTGCTTTTTTTGGAATATGTTGTGTGTTGTCGAGCCCCTCGCTGCAGTTATCTCTACGTATTTGTCTGAACATCTTTTCAGCAACACATATTAACAACACTAAGAGTCTGCAGCCATGCTGAAGGCACTGTCAGGGTGCAGTTACACATATGTGTCACAGCTGTATGTGCTGTGTGCTGCTGTCACTTTTACCTCCACGGTGGCTCTGCCCAGGTGTGCTGCATTGCTTAACAAGGTGCCAGCAGCAGAAGAGACATCCTCAGGTGTGGGGACTGCTGGTCCTGCTGCCTCTCAGCCTGGGATTTTAATGTCGTTTAATTTGATAGTTTTTGTGTCTAATGTGATTATTTGTTCACCCCATAGGGCCACCCAAGGGTCACTTTCTGTTTTGTGTGCATGAGGTGAAGTTTATAAAAGAAGCCATGCTGTTATATGAAGGACTGAGCCTTTCACTACAACAACCATGGCAGCATACAGTCTGCAACATTCATCTGAGGATGAGTGGGATATCATCACAGGCTTCCAGAGGCCTCTGATATATGTTCACAACGCGGGCACCAACCTTTCTCCCTGTCACATATTTTATTTCTCTTCTCCTTCCCGGCAGCTTTCCTCACAGGTAGCTTAAAACTCAAGGAATGTGGAAGATAAAGTTGTGCTGGACCTGACAGTAAACGATACAGGCTGTGTGTAGTTTATTAGGTGTTTCTGAGAGAACGCACTAAGAGCTCAGCACTGTCTGTGTGTGTTTTTCACCTAGAAGCAAAGTATAAGCCTTTATATGTTCTTCACGGGGAAACCTTGCAAACCTATCAGCTCTAACAAAAGGCTCCAGCCTCTGTTTCTTTCCATCAAGTCTTTTCAGTCTGCACTGAGGCCAAAGCTGGAAACAAAATGAATGGATTAAAGTATTAAGTCTAATTAATTCCCAAGAAATCTTAAAGGCCTGCAAGTTTATGGGCCAATGTTTTCACAGCTGCTCATCAATTTTCAGTAAACGTGCTTATAATGTTGCTAACCTTCCTACACATTATGTATAACACGTACAGTGGGCGCAGCTTTTTGTTTTGAAGTGCAGCAGGTTTATTTAAAAGCAGCTGGGTTGCTGAGGAAAAGAAAAGGGCAGGCCAGGGTCAGCTCTACATCTTTTACCGTAACCCTGAATCTGTTTATACTGGGCTGTTTGTAGAATAAGCAGGGATGAAAGGGCTTAATGTGAGCGAAAACAAAACTTGAGGCCCGTGCTACGAAGCAGGATTTGGAGTTAGCATGGTAACTTAAAGGTTAACTCAGCACTACGCTAATTCTCTTATACCAGGATAAATCACAGCAGAACACTTCTACCTAGTATACTATGTGCACTATGCTCATTGGTGTATTGTGCGAATTTCATGGTCGCACAGTCCTCGGCCGCCATTTCCAGTTTGAAAAGTGGTCCCTCCCCTTCTGCTACGTAGCCAAGATGGCAGAGATGGGACCAAGTCACACGTGCAAGTCTCAAGTATGTCTCAAGTCTTAACCTTCAAGTCTCAAGTAAGTCCCAAGTCATATTTTCTTGGGCAAGTCAAGTCAGGTCAAGTCACAGGTTATGTCAAGTCAAGTCAAGTCCTGTAATAGGTCAAGTCAAGTCCAAGTCAAGTCACCTTACTGTAATTTTACCTGCAGAACCTGATCTTAATAAAGTGAAAAGACAAGATATAAGTAACATATATTATTATATACATAAGTCAGTAAACATTGACTTCATCGCTGCAATGTTTACTTTGCAGGGACGACCCCCATGCGCGTGCACACACGCACACACACGCAAACACACACACACACACACAAGTTCCACAAAAACAAGTTCCACCAAACCAACCGAGTCAACTCAAGTCCAAGTCACAATGACTCGAGTCCCCATCTCTGCAAGATGGCGAC
Organism: Epinephelus awoara; assembly: GCA_035609425.1. Lineage (NCBI taxonomy): Eukaryota > Metazoa > Chordata > Actinopteri > Perciformes > Serranidae > Epinephelus > Epinephelus awoara. Next base: position 30,152,334 of record CM069297.1, read on the forward strand.
CACTGAGGGCGAGAAGTGTCCACAGTTCCACACTCAACTTCTTGACCATTTTGAGTGCACCATCCGCCCCTGTGTGTTTCCCTCCTGTGTGATTACCTGCCCCGCATTGATTCATTTCACCTGTCCCTCATTGCCCCTCTTCCCTTGTGCATTTAGTCCACCTGCTGCCCTTTGTCTGTGCCACTATGTTCTAAGTTTTTTGAGCACGTTCTAGCAGATCTGATATTTTGTATTTTTGCATTCTGCTGAAGCCCCTAGCCTTTGGAAACTTCTGTGTATGTTTGGACTCCCACGGTCAGATAGACCTCATCAGACAACTAGACTCCTTTTGGTAACACTTTACTTATAATGTCATAAACATTATGTACATGTCATAAATGTTTATGACTGCTGTCATTAAGTGTCATTTGGTTTTTGTAATGACAAGTTGACATTGTTTGGGTTGTCTTGATTATGACAACTTGACATTGATCAAAGTGACATTACCAGAAGTTGTTTTTTGTTCATGACAGTGTCATGTCATAGTTATGACAGCATCATGTCACCCTTATGTAGATACCTTCAAGTACATGAAACAACTGCCAACATGAAAGCATGGATCCATCCTGCCTTGTATCAATGGTTCAGGCTGGTGGTGGTGTAATGGTGTGGGGGAGATTTTCTTGGCACACTTTGGGCTCCTTAGCACCAACTGAGCATGGTTTAAACACCACAGCCTACCTGAGTATTGTTGCTGACCGTGTCCATCCCTTTATGACCACAGTGTACCCATCTTCTGATGGCTACTTCCAGCAGGATAACGCACCATGTCACAAAGCTCACATCATCTCAAACATGACAATGAGTTCACTGTACTCCAATGGCCTCCACAGTCACCAGATTTCAGTCCAATAGAGCACCTTTGGGATGTGGTGGAACAAGAGATTCACATCATGGATGTGCAGCTGACAAATCTGCAGCAACTGTGTGATGCTATCATGTCAATATGGACCAACATCTCTGAGGAATGTTTCCAGCACCTTGGATCTATGACACCAAGAATTAAGGCAGTAATGATTAATTTGTTGCACTGCATCCATATTTTCCAAAATGTCTAATGTGATGTGTAGTACTTATAGTATGGCTCTGTTTGTTTAAATGTTGTCTTGAGAAACAGCGGACGTTCTTGGACACAAGACAACTTTCAGATTTGTTTCTGACAATAAAATGAAATCGAATCACATTTGGATTTTCAGCACAAGCACAAATACCCAACAAATACGAGAAGAACTGGCAAAGTGTTTATTGTAAATCGTTTCAAATGGACACAGAAAAGACCATGTATGGAAAATAAAATATCTCATGTGTATAAAAAGAACAGACATTGTACCGAAGCAGTATGGAGACATTCAGAAGAGATGAGTCGGAGATACGCTGGACAGAAAGGAGGTTTTAGATTTCAGAAAAACATCCCGTGAAATCCTCTGACAGATTGTTTATTTTAATCATGCTCTGTGCTGCGACTGTCACAGAGCAGATGTGAGTGGATTGGCAGGACAGGAAGATTGTTTTGCAATGTTACGCCTGTAACTGATCGTGCTTTGAAGGTAAGCTTGATTTACTGACCCTGAAATTAATTAATTTTCTTGCATTAACCTGGACTTTTCTGTAATTAATATTAAGTGCTCAGAAACACACATCACATGTGAGTCGGCCTTGATTAATGTATTAATCTGATAGATCAAAGCAAATATGAGCATTTCCCTTTACGTTTATTATGATTTAATGGGAGAGTTAATATCAAGACGACTGTGGCTTCATGTATTTCAACTACTACCAGGCCGCTGCACGTGTTTCCACATGCATCTCATCCACATGCTGTCAAGGACTTTTATTTTAGAGACGACGTGCCGACATGGAGAAAACAAATCCCTTATTAAAAGCAGATAAAGCATAACTCAGTAATGGAGTGAAAACATGTTCACCTTCATATGAAAATGACCACACAACCAAAAGACATCAACCGCTAGCTCACTGGCCCGTATCAAAACTAGCAATGACATGCAAGCTTACACAAGAACAATAACTTGATGCTGTGATTCGTTAACATCCACATACTGTTGATGAAATTTGGTCCAGTCATTTTTTTCCAACTGAAACTGTTCACAAGCACAGGTGAAGTTCATCCAATCATCAATTTCTTAAAACCAATCATCTTATAGTTGTATGTGTGGCTCTTATTAGGCAGCTCATTCACCGACAACCTGCATGTGGACATAATCAGTGCCAGCTGCAGCTCTGTGGGACACTACGCACGATATTCACTTCAGCAACACTGTGATAAGCTATCAACAAGTGGAGGTTCAGCAGCAGCTACGACCACGTACAGTCAGTAAAGGGACGAAAGAAAAAGCCTAAAAAAAAAACGCTGCAGACAAAGAACAAGGTACCGTAGCAGTTTAGCAACACATCAAATCAGTGTTTAAAAAAAAAAAAAAAAAAAAAAAAGTACAAAAACATTTTCCTAGAAAAATATATTGTTAAATATACAAGACATGCATGTTAGAAATATATGACGGACCAAAGACAAAACAGGCAGCAAACAGAAAAAACAAAACATGTTTAACCCTGTATCATCAGCACTACATGTACAACTTTTGTTGTTAAAATAAATTCAAGTTTCTTTTGTATCTTTTCAACACTTCATTGTTCGAATGGGCAAATGATGGGAAACAAAAAGATAAAACCAGGACTGAATCAAGAGTTTGATTGTTCATAAGTTTTCTCCAGCGCAAAAATGACTTGTTGATTAATCAATAAGTCCACCAACAGAAATAATCAGCGATAAAAACATTAAAAATTTGCTGGTTAGTTCTGAAAATTTTAAGGATTTGGTTGCTTGTTTCAGTTTCATATAACTAACTAAATTCTGTTCGACCAAGAGGAAAAACATCTTAGTTTTTAGACATCATGGGCTCCGATAACCTGTGATATGGATTTAATTAACGCAGACAGCTCACAGACTATTATCTGTTACTGTATTGATCAGACGCAGCCCTGCTTCTGCATGATATGACTGTTAGGATAAAGATGTGTCTAAGATATGACTTACATTAAAAGCATGATAATGTTTATGTCAATAAATTTATCTTTTTTTGTTTTGGCAGTGGAGTGCTGCAACTAGCTTTGTGGAAAACTCAAAGCCACATTTCACACAAAACTTCGAAGTAAAACAGCCGGAGTGCTGCCGATTTGAAAAATAACAATGTGTTAGTTGCCGGGATTGTCTATACTAATTCAGTGATGACGGGGGGGTAATTTGTTAGTCTGACTGATTCCTTTCTGCGTTTCCTCCATCATTTCTCACATAAGCCACGACAGATATGTTGCAATGCTCTCAACATGACAGCACAGATCTGATGTACACCGTACCAGTACGATTCACAATGACAGGGAAACACAACTCTACACCACAATCATGTGCTATCAGGATTCCAAACTGAACGCATGCAGTCTGCTCGCCTTTGAAGGGGAACTTTAGCAGGTTTCACCCTGGACCTTTCTCATGTTTTTGTGCCTCTGTGACTAAAGGAAACAAAAATGTTTTAAGTCGGTCCAGTGTTGAGCGAGAGCGCTTCAGCCAGCAGCTGGGAAACAGGCGATGTAACCACTCGGGCATTTATGCATCATCAGTTTACATCGGTTTGAAGTGCTTTTATTTGCCACTGACAGACTCATTGTTATAATAAACGTCTGACAACATTATGGAGAGGATCCACACAGAGATCGACCTTTTTATAGAACAGTAAGGGTGCTTTCACACCTGCCCTGTTTGGTTCAGTTCAATTGAACTCAAGTTCGTTTGCCCCCTAAGTGTGGTTCATTTGAGCAGGTGTGAACACAACAATCACACTCGTGTGCACCAAAACAACTGGATCGAGACTTTCTTGAAGATGTGAACTCTGGTGCGGTTCTGTGGTGAGAACGTGCTCCGACCTCGATCTGAACCAGCTGCAGTCACATGACACATTGTTTGGGTTAAACACGAGCATTTACAGTCCCAGAGGATTATTACTGTGCACCTCCTCCTGTACTGCCTTAATATGCACATTCAGCAAATCCAATGCATCAAAACATTGTTTTCTAGTTGGAGCCGCGCCTCGTTTTCAAACTGTATGGTTTGACTAAAATGAACAATGACAGCAATATAGTCCACGATGAGCAGCGCTAAAATCAACCTGCGCAGTTGTCCCTCCATTGTGAAATTAGAGTGTTGCATTCATTTTGCAAGTGTACTCTTCTTCAGGGTTTTTTTTACTTCCTGGATTTTTTTCTGACCAATCAAGAGCAGCTTTCTCGTGCAAGGCATTTGATCTGGTCCACTTGTAAATGCTGCCGTGAGAACACGAACCAACTCTAAGCACTTATGCAACTTTGTCACAAAATTAGTCCCTGATTCAAACCAAAGCAAACAAACTCTAGGTCTGAAAGCACCCTTAGATCCTTTTTTGTTGAACCAGAAACAGCCCCAAAAATTACTGTCACCAAATGCACCAGACTCCATTTAAATAAACAGCAATTTTATCATCTACCCACACCCTTCATTCAAAGTAGAAAGGAACAAAATAAAGCTTACAGTAGCTGTCTTTGTTCATCTTTCCATCTCTGGTTTGGTTGAAATTCACCCAGTCAGATGTGAAAATATGCTGGCTTTATACACTTTTAAATTACTGTTTTTGTAAAAGGAGTCTGGTGACTTTGGTGATAATGATTTTGAGGCTGTTTCTGGTTAAACAAAAAGGTCCATCTCTGTAGGGATCCTTTCTATAATGTTGTTCATCCTGTCAGTGGCAAAAATACTATAATAATCCACTTTTAGTGGTTTAGATGGTGCACAAATGCCCTGAGCAGCTTCGTTGCAGCTTGTATCGCAGAGCAAGGTGCAGCAGTCTTGCTCAATACTGGACCATGTTCAAAAACTGTTGTTCCAGTTAGTCACTTAGACACAGAAACAATAGGGTCAAGGTTGAAAAATACCAAAGTTACCCTTTAAGTCACAAAAAAGTAAAAGGATATGTTAGCAAAAACATACACAGAAACCAAATATATATTTATATATATAATTTGTCTCCATTTTTAAAACATTTGTATTCAAAATACATTAATTAATTTTTTTTTCAAGTCAAACCTATGAAATTGTCTTTGGTCAAGAAAAATATTTTAAAATCTACAGGCTATAAATGTTATTGTACAGGAATGAAACAAAAAAATGTACTCGAGATCATGTAACTGATCAAAATGGGGGAAGCTGATACCAAGTATCTAATCATTTCCATTTGGAGTGCTCCAAATATTTAAAGTGCTTCTGCATTATTCCCTCAGCATTTAATGTGAAAGAAACATCCATTAAAGTAAGGCAGATCGGTTTCATCTACTTCACTGTCCTCTGAAATATATGTACACGTTTTGTTCAGAAGAGGAAGGACACTAAGAGAGTAGAGAGAGATAAAAGGGGCACGGATAGAGCACGATCCTCCAGAAAGATGATGATTATCAAATCAGCTCTAAAGACTGATGTCAGAGCAAAACCTTAAAAGATTTGGGAGAGCATCATCACAGCTGTTGATATAAAATATTGGGTGAATAAAAAAAAATTAGCAGCCTATTCACACACCATCTAATGATGCCTTTTTTCACACAGCTGTAGACGTCAAGAGGACATAAATTAAGACGAGGAGAGAGTCTCTTTATGAGGGACCAGAGGAGGGGAGGAGATGAGGCAACGTACTGCCAAAGACAACACCGAAGGATTCATTCATTTCAAGAGCTGAGGAGAGAAGCTTGTTCTGCTTCCCCTTCTTAGGCGGTCACTGCTGTAGTGGACTCATGATGTCTGGAGGTCAGGGTGTATCATTCACTTTTCTCCTGGACACGCGGCGGGCTTTCTCTCTGGGACAACTCAGGGGCTCCGTTAGAACCCTTTCAGGCTCTCTGTGGTGTAGCAACACCTGCTGGTATGGCTGTTTCAGGCCACACCTTCCTACCCGGGTTATGAGGTTTTCCCTACTATGGGGTTGTCCCTAAAACAGAAAAGATAACAAAGATGAGTGCCTTATATTTGTGTGAGTAGAAGCAGCTACGTCTGAGTGATCACAGCTGTAATAATGTAATAAAGTTAAGGTGTGTGTCACTGAGATTTACAGGGAAAAAAGAAGAAGTTTCACAAAGTCATTTACACAACATACTAACATGCTATTTAGTACATTAAAACAGTACGTGAGATGTTTTTGAGTAAAACCTTAGTATGAAACCAACAGTACATGAACTGCTTTGAAGTCCCTTCTTTTTATGCCTCCTTTGCATTTTTGCACAGAACCAAACAACAGAACCAGTACGTAATTATACACTGCAGCTTTGCGGACTCAAAACAGGCATGACAGGCGTGGAATTTAACAGAACACCGTTGGCCTCTAGTGTGACATAACACATAGGCGTCAGCAGCACTTTCTAAACAACAACAATGGCATGAATGTGTCAGTACCGATCATTACCATCCCCGTTATATGGCGGCTGATCTCGTCTCATCTGTTCGGAGAGTAAAGGCCTTTGCACACTGAGTCTGTTTTTTTTTTTAATCCGTCATCCGAAATAAATCGTTACACACAGAAAACTTGCATACTGATTGTTCCATTCGTTGTGAAAATTCACTATACCGTACAAACTAAAAAGACACATTTCCTCTTTTGCCTCTCTCCACTGGAGTTACCTATCTAGCTGTCATCACTCCCTCTCTGTCTCCACATTCTGTTTGCGGTCCACATCCTGCTCCTCTTCATCATCATCCACCTGAGTATTACTATCTGACCTGATGAAAGCAGCTATCTGAGTTATGAAATTATTCTGTGTGCTCTCTTCCTCTGTCTTGTCATGGCAATGTCACGCCACCACATTTTCTTCACTGATTCTTGGTCAAACGTCTCTAAAGGCTCTGACAGACGCAATAAACGCAGGAAATCGAACCTGTTTCAAAAAATTTTAATGATGGACAAAAGTTTCAGACTCAGTGTGCAAACATGATTGACGCAATGTGAAGTCGTATTTATTTTTAGACGTACAACAATTTCGGACAAAAAAACAAACTCAGTGTGCAAAGGCCTTTAGGAGCTCCCAAATCTCATTCTTCTCTTCTTTGAGTTAGCTGCTAACTGCTACCACCTACTTTTTAAATCTCCTGCAGTGTGTTGCACACATAAACACGTTAAAATGTCCCATGATCCTTTCTGGCAGGCTGTGCCGTTTATACGGATACTGTTTCAGTACTGTTACTACTGCCCGTAGCAGCTTTAAGGCAAGACCTCCGTGTCCTCTCTTTCCGCGATTGTACCTTCTATACAGAACGGCAAGGTGACATAACTGTGATATTCCCACCCTGACCAGGCAGTGTTAAAGGGGCTATGGTTACATGTGTTCAACTGACAAAGAGGTTCTCACTGTTACTGCTAATTCACACAATAGTATGCGGAACTGTAGTGCACATGATATGAATGTAGTGCATAGTATGCGATTTTGGATACAATGATGACGTGAAAATAATCAGCCATAAAAAATTCATATACATATACATAACACATTACATTTCATATGTATGAAAGTAGAAATAAAACAAACTTACAAGCTCCCATACTGCGCCGTGGTGTCACTCCTCATGTTGTGCTGCCTCTGAAGTTCCTCCATGATGTTTCGCAGCTGTTTGAGTGTCTGAAAGGTCTCTTTGGGTTCCTGAATGGTGAACTTGGAGTACTCCTCCTGCTCCCGTTGAGGGCCCTGATACACTGCCATACTGGCACATGCATCTGTGTAGAGGACACAACATTTACAGAGCAGCTCCAGGGTTGGACTATACCTGATCATAACATAAATCCCAAGACGTGCTGTGTGACCTCATGAAATCAAAAGCGTTGCAGTCCCCCAGTTCTAGGGGTGAAAAAAAGTAATGGGACTAGTTGACACAAGACTAGAGCTGAGAGATGAGCAGAGATATCTGAGTGCTGGTAAGATGGAGAGAAGTTTACCACAGTAAATCTACACATACTTCCCACATACACTGGTAGGATACAAAGCTGGTTGAAACTCAAAGTATCCCTTTAAGGTGAGTACTTTCAATTCACAGTCATTATTTTAACTGCTAATCCAACATGCTGGAGTTGAGACAAACCAGTGAAAACCATTACCTCACTTCCACCTCACAACATGCAGTGACATACAGATAATTAACACATACGTGCATAAATAATTATTATAGGTCACAAGCTCTAACAATGGTGTAACGCCCCAAGAATCTCACAGTGGTGTGGGGCGTGTTATCATCATATCCTGCTCATGCTAATGAATTTAGCGTGTCATGAACAAACACTGACCCTCCATGTTCTGGAGCTTGGTATCATTCGAGGAGAGGAGGGAGAAAATTCTCTCCGTTTCCCGGTCACAGTCTATGTCCAGCTGCAGGTTGGCCAGCACGGTGCTGAAACAGGAGAAAACAAAAGTATAAGATGATCTCATCCAGGAGAACGCAGCAGAAAGAAGACAGGGGAACAATATTTTCATTTGTTTAGAATAAAAAACAGAGATCCAGTTGAGCCCTGGGTGTGTTCTCTGTAAATTCTATGGATTAAATAACCCGTATTCTGCAGCGCACTCTCTTCGATTAAATACGATACATTTGTTGTCTGTCCCTCACACTCGCCTTGAGACACGTGGTGATCGAGCTTATGTCTCTGTGATTTCTTGTTGTTGTATGTTGCCCTCGTGAAGCATTTTGTGACCTATATGTCTGCGAGGAGCGCTATAATCAATAAATTTTACTTAGTTACTTATATAACGACAAATACACAGGAGGGTGAAAAGAAAGTGGAACTGAGCAGTGAACGACCTGCTGTCACACTGCGGCTGCACAGTGACTGAACAGATGATGCAGTAGAAATGTTTCTATTCAGATTTGGGATGAAAGTGAATATTAAGCGCAGTCAAACAGCTACAGTAAATTGGACCACGGAAAAAACTATCAATCCTGTTTTCAATTAGAATAAGTCAGCCTTAAAAAAAAGAAGCAAACATAATTTGTTGACAGCTTCAAACTTAAAGATACACTTCTGCCGTTTGTTTGCTTGTTTCCCATCTTTATGAAAACTCATCGGTTTCGCCTTCCGACTTGGTCCTCGTGTACAAACTGTATAATCGTCCTGAAGTGAACTTGCTCGATGGACTGGACTTTGGACATGCCTGGTTTATGGCAACAAGCGTCTGGCAGCTGCTGTAAAACAGCCCACCTGCCATTTTAGAGAATTCATATCAGTTTGTTTCAGCGGCTGCATCGAGGTGGCTGGTGAAATTTACTGCCAGTGGCAGGGTTTCAAAACAGCGGTGGGCACTTTAATTAAGGCTAAATTGCAATCTACAACACATGTCCCACAAAACAGCAGCAAAAATATTAAATACTTTGCAGACGACGTATTTCCTGTCATGGTGGTGCTGATGCGGGCAAACACTTACGCTGTGCAGGGCTTACAACCCGGCGCGCTGTTACTCTGGTTTTTGCAGCACTGCCAGGCTCCACCGGTGTAATTAGACGGATGGTAGGTGGACAGGCGTCCCTCGTTGCAGCGGCTGACCTGGCCCAGGACCTCCAACCACTCACTGGCCTCTACACAGTTTCCTGCTTGCACATACAGAAGCTTCTCAGAGTGGACCACCTGAAACATCTGACCCAAGAGAAAGAGAGCGGTTTAAAGGCCAAGACCTGACAGTCTTTATAGAAATCATTTCCAGGATTATTTCCAGGACACTTTCAAATTCCTAAAGCTTTACGCGAAAGATTGACAAACAGGTCTGGCTGCGCTTACAGTGACAGCAGGCCAAAGGTTGTAACAAGTGAAATGTTGCAGGCATCGCAAATCTGACATTTACTTTGTTTTATATGAAATTGGACAATTTCCAGGACATTTTGTTCATATGTGTCATTTCCCAACACTTCTCCATGTCTAAAGCGCTTCAGGCTACAAGCATGTCAGGTCTTTGAGGTACAGAGGAATGAAAACAACTCATGTATCTCATGAGACTACCAATAAATAACCACGTCTTTATTGGACTTGAAATTTAACTGACTTAACCCCGACTTGTTAGCTTAACGTTCCCCCAACCCTTACCCTACAATGCACGTCGCCCTACTGTGGCTTCTTGAGTTGGGTAATTGCCACAGGAATATTTTTGAAAGCAGTTGGGATATTTCCAGGCACACCTTATCTGCCTTCGCTGTCAGCCTGGTCAAGTGCAGGTGGTACAGATCAGACTCTTCCCAACTCCCACAGGTCTTAAAATGTTTTTCCTGATTTGTGTCTGTGACCGTGGACTTTCCACAACACCATACGATACAATCACAAAGGATCTCAATAAAAGATTTGTAAAATGGAGTACAAATTTTATAATTCTGGGAAAACACATGAGCTGTTGGACCTTTTTATAAATCGCACAGACACATTGATCCCAGGAAAGCTTGTGGTCTGTAAGAAGTCACAGCTACTTATACTCTGTCACCACCTCGATCTCGTCTCCTGTTCTGTTAGCAGGACTGGGTGGTGGGAAATTGCATCCGAGATCAAAATTTCAACTTGGGGAAAAGTTCCCATTACAAAGGGGGCCAATACTTCAGAAGTGATGATTGGGTGTCTGAGGGGAGTTGGCTTACATTTTTGCGGTTAAAGGCACTTTCATCCAGTTTCTCCACTGCCTGGATATTTTTGACACTGATGATGCAGAGGGCCTCTTTCCCTGGAAAGCAGAAGTCATTATGTCAAAAGCGTGTGAAGAATAACTCACAGTGATGATCAGAAATATCAACAACCCAAATGTTTTAGGTTTTTCTGTAAGTAGAAAATATACGAATAAGGTGTAAGTGAATCAGTGTACTGTAGGTCTTTCACACCTTTCAATATACCTTCTAACAGTGTAAGCCACAGTGCTCTAGATGTTTATTTTAACTGCAATTTCTGAAAAACAATCTCATCCTGAGAGTAACAACAGCTATTTACTTCTGTTGAAATCAGCTTTTGTTAATTGCCTCCCACAATGAATGTTTAGGCTAGCAGCGTGCTCCGAACTATCAAATTTGTTGATTCACAGTCTAAATTCCAGGTAAACAACCCAAAAAGAAGATCGGCATTTGGTGCCAATCACTGTCAGAATGTTCACATGGTGATGTTTGCTGCCATCGAAGACAGCAGGAATTCCACCATCAAAAAGATTAACACAGATCTGACCTTGTCAACATGACATGATCTTATTTATACATAAAATCCATGACTTTAGTGCTCATCGCAGCTCTTGTAGCTGCAGTTTTTTTAATAGGCCTTCAGGTCCAGACACACCAAACCAACATCAAAAAACTAGCAGCAAGAAAGGCTGACTGTTGCGTCACTTCACGTCCTCTGTGTCTCGGCCAAGAAGTTGCACTTGAACACAGGGGAAATACTATAGCCAGTAGCCAACGAGCAAGTACGTTCTGTGCCTGCATGAGAGGAAATAACTCAACATACCAGCGGCGGCGGTCTGTATTCCTCATTCAAAAAGGAAACCTCAAGATTCAATATGCTAGTTAATTAACTCAGCCGCACGCGTGCTGACGAGGACCAGAGGGCGGGAGCACATTACACCAGTTTTAAAATCGCTGCATTGGCTCCCCGTCCGCTTCAGGATCGATTTTAAGTTTCTTTTATTAGTTCTTAAATGTCTTAACAGTCTTGGACCATCTTATCTATCTGACCTGCTTTTATTATATCAACCCTCGCGGACCCTGAGGTCCTCTGGCACCGGCCTTTTAACCATACCACGAGTTAAAACAAAAACCCACGGTGAGGCTGCATTCAGCCATTATATATGTGGGGATGGGAGGGACGGGCTTTCACTTTTTATTGTTGTATGTTTCATTATTTTATTATGTTTTATCTTGTGAAACACCTTGAGTTGCATTTTTTATGTATGAAAAGTGCTATATAAATAAAGTTTTGATTTGATTTGATTTAATTAGTTGGCACAAAACACAAATGACAAACCATCACAAACTGCTTCTGCTGAAGAGCTCCATGGCAACATCTCGCCTAATAAAACAGGTTTGTTTTGATCTTACGACTTCTTGACATTTTTTTTTTTGTTTTCCTCACCTCCAGATTCTTGAGGTTCTCGTGCACTGGGCTGAATTGTCAATCAGAGTGACTTAATTTACTGTCGGGTATGAATAAACAAGCTGAATCTGCCAAGAAATGCAGACAAAGGTCGACTATACTGCAACAACTAGGGTGACAGACACTAACCAACGTTGACCAAGAGGTGACTGTAATCTTGGCGTGTCAGAGCCTTTCTAGAAACGTAACAAACCCAAATTCAAAGGTGTGTTGTTTCAAATGCAACCGCTACTCTTAATAAAAAATTCTGACAACCTGACTTTGACAGAGAAGTCAATAGATCTTCATGCACTGCTCCAATATCCAACTTTTAATGCTGACAAACATCTTCACAGAGAATGTAAACTGTTTTAATTGCACAAACCGACTCAGTCATTGATAGAAATCCTTTGTCTCCTCTAGAATTTGTTTGTTGTAAGCAGTAAAGTAGTGATACAAGCTCAGCCTGACACATCTGGACGCCCCAAGTGATCAGTCAAAAAAGAATAAGTATTCTAATTTATCATGACATCCTCCATTTCTGATAAATCACATGACAGTAAAACATATTTTGACCCTTTCTCTTGAGTACTCCTGAAAAGATGTGATTTTACTTACTTTAAAAAGCCCTAAAAACTGTGTGTCGCCACACACCAATTAGTTCAACACAATAATATATGCTGGCTTTCCCTTAATAATAATAATTTCAGAGGCTTTTAATGTCTATATACAACATACCATTATTAACAGGCACTTTTTCTATGCGTAAGATTGGAAAAGTTTTTACTTTGGCGCCATCTGGTGGTAAATTTAAGAGAATGATGCCATGACAGGAAGCACTGCATGTGGCCATCTTCTGTTAGGTTCATCTTTTTTTATGCTACAATTTCTGGGTGAAAATAAATGTGGTTGGACTATGAGATGATAGAAAGAGTTCTCACCTTTATGTTTGTGGTAGGAGAGCTCCCTGTTGGTCACTCTGAGCCATCGCTTTTTAAAGTTTCTCTTGCCGAGGCGTTTCCTGCCCTGGGCACGTTTCTGCACTTCCCTATGGAGAACACACACGAGACTGGGGTTCAAAAACTGATCAATGTTTTACAGGTGGTAAACAAATTAATTATTTTCAGCATCTTTTGGTTTTGTTTGAATTAGATGACCAGCCGGAAAACCTCCGCTCTGATTTTTCTCTGGTGCAAAACTTTACTTGACTGCCTAACTATTCTCAGCCAGCGTCACTGCCATTACATTACATGAGGCTATAGTGAAGTCTTACTGGTTAGATTCTGTCAATGCTGCACAATTAAACTTTCCACTGACCACACATGGTAAGGATTTCATTTTATAGTCGCTAAAGCTTTCTTTAGCCTTCGTCAGTCAGTGATATCAGTGACTTTTTTTCTGCACGTTCTCCCAACAGACCACTTAAATCTCATAAGGAAGAGTGGTTAAAAGAGGCAGCAGACACAAGCTGTACTCTCTATGTCACCTCCTCTTCCTCCTGATCCTGACCAGGCTCATAATGAACACTCACCCCTCCTTGAGAACTACTGCATCCTCCAGCCCACTGGACTCCTTGCTGACGTTTGACGAGATCTCATCAAGAAACTGGAAAACAGAATTGATGAAGATTTCAGCCTTCACCATTTCAAATGATAAATAAATATAAACGCTTACATTCTTTGGACTCTTTGAGTATATTAACAAAATACCTTTTTTACTTTTTCAATACACTTGTCTTCTTGGAATGATTTGAAGAAGTCGTACATGTAGGTTTCTTTAAAACTAGACTACAGAGAGAAAAAAAAAAGTAATGTTTGACAATCAAAATTTAAGTACAAGTATTTGCCATTCACTATACAGCTGACTATATTTAACACTACCACTCTCTTTATTAGATATAAGACACATAAACAATACAAGACAATATCAATATACTAACATACAAAAGTTAAATAAAAATGAAATAAAAATTATATAAATAAATAAATAAAAATATAAAGATGTTTCTTCTGCAGCTAGTAATCACCAATGTCCCACTGTGTCCTACAATAAAGTCAACATAAAGTGAGGTATGCAATGCTTCCATCCTGCTTTCCACGATAGTGCTATCATCTGTTTTGCCTGACAAATGCCTTCATTCATATGACATGATCCTACAGGGTGGATGATGCACCCACTGTGCTTTAACTGGCTAAAGAGAATCCTCAGATCTTACCAGTTTTTTTGACAAACTACCCCAGCTGCCCAGCGTCTGGATTGTTTTTGAGATGAGTGTAAGTGTGCGGGAAATCTCAGGATCCTAGAATTGAAGAAAACGTACAGCGACATCAGTACACTGTAGAGGCCATGTGTGAATTTGCTCTCCAAATATTTATCGAAACAGTGCCAGGGCTGTGCACTTACAGGATGGTGGGAGCGGAGCTGGAAGGAGTGTGGAGAAAGGACAGCGACAGCGAAGAACCGCAGGAAAACAAAGCTGCTAACGGCCGAGTATTGAACGTGTGGGTCAGCTGTAGAGAGAAGGAACATGGTGATAACTGATTCTGGCTTCACAACACAAGCTCATTCAATCGATAAGCACAACCTATGCTTAATTTAGAGTCACCAATTAACCCGCATGTCTTTGGACTGTGGGAGGAAGCCGGAACGCCTGGAGAAAACCCACGCTGACACAGGGAGAACATGCAAACTGTGCACACAAGGGCTCCCCCACCCTGGGGTTTAAACCAGGAACCCTCTTGCTGTGAGGTGACAATGCTAACCACTGCACCACCGTGCCAGTGAAAAATATACAGAGCTTAGTAAATGAACTGTAAGGTAATTTGGTGTGGAGCCCAGGACTGTCAACATATTTAGTGCCTTTAAAACAATAAACTAGTGTCCTGCTGAACTGCTGCACAATTTCTGAGGAACAAAGGAATCAACACAGACGGAGTAACATCAGCATGCCTGCGGTAGGTCAAGGTGGGTTTTGTTTTGCTTGGTTTGAGGTTTCTTTTCTTAATGTCTGAAAGATAATTTCTCAAACAAAGTGGCGGCAAAAACACAGTGAAGGCTTATTTACCTGGGAAGCGTTTGCAGGCCAAGTGTCGCAGTGACCTGAAGACATCACACATAAGTGGGGGACAGCTGGAGCTGGACTGTGTGATGGAGGAAAAGACTTTCTGGACATAACCCTGAAGGTTCTCCTGCAGAGGGAACAAACATTGGTACTGCTGTCGTTTATGTAAATTTGATAAAGACAGGAACACTAATATGTATGACGGTAAGGGCCGCTGAAATCAATGATGATACAGAAGATGTACAGCCCTAATACAGGATTCATTAGCCTGATCTATTCTAATTCAGTCTGCAGCCACTTCATGTCACATGTTCTGGTCATGTCTGAAACTATTTCATTTTTGGGATTTAATATTCAAAAATGTTCAAACAGTGTTTGGACAGCTGGTTGCCCTATCTTTGTCCATGGCAGCTCCTCTAGATTTTAACTTAAGTAGAGCACAAGCAGGCATTATTAATTTCTGCTTAGGCTCACTAGAAGGCTCACCCTGTGTAAATGGAAGAACTCTTCACCTCCAACATATGGACACTGGATAAAGGATGTTATGTATCATTTACAACTGGAGAAAATCTGTTGTTTTATCAAAGGATCATCTGCACGCTTCTTTGCCACCTGGCAGCCATTTTTAACTGTTGTAGCAAATATGGAAGCTGGAAATTTGTAATAAACATGCTATACTCCCCCTACTTATGTCACACGTTAATGTATTTGTCGTCTTTCTTCTCTATTAGATTTCCTTTGACTGGCCTGGCTTTCTCTGTTTGTTCCTGAGTTGATGGGTGGGTGGGGTTGTCTTTTTGCCCTTACTGGTTCTGTCTTTGTTTATTAATATTCTGTGTATCTTTATTGAATTACCAATAAAAATACCTTGTTAACAAAATAAAAAGGATGTTGTGTTTGTCTGCGGACAGGTTTGTAAGACATGTGCATTTACCTTGTTAACCTCCACGTTGTCACCTTCCTTTAGTTTAATCGGATCTATCTCACATGTTTTGTTGGATTCACAAATCTGTGAAGGATTGAAAAGGACAAAAAAAGACAAACAATTACAGTCAGGTGATGAGTAACAAGGGCTGAGTTTCTGTGTGTTGTGTGGAACTGCGCATTTATTCCAGTTCGCTTGAAATTAGAAGGACAACAGGAGATGATGACTAAGAGTACAGGCGTGTTGAGGCACTAAAATTAGCATTCAATAAATCATTTAATAAACAGCAATGTAAAGTTGCAGATAAAAGACAAAATATGACCCAAATGAACCACTGTTCTTCACATTAATGTGAGTCATTGAGAGGAAATTCTTAAAAAGGAGTTTCAAAAGGAAGCGGTCAACGCAGTGCCCTGTCAGAAGTCCAAAGCCACCAACTGCATCTACTCATTTGTTGTGGAAAACCAGCTGCTGAAGAGCAGTTTTCCACACTGACCTCAGTGACTCATGCCCATTCTGACATCTACACTGAATGTGTGTGTGTGTATGTGTGTGTGTGTCCTCGTTACTCATACCTCATCTATTACAGGCTTCAGGGTAACCGCCAGGTAATTCTTTCCCACAATCTTCATCATGTCATCAATGCAGCGTGCTGCCAGTGAGTTGCCTCGGAATATAGTGTTAGCCTCCCTGTGCGGACACAGAAATATTCCACCAACATCAACCAGACATTAACACCAGCTCTGACCATGTTTCTTCACCAAAGTGTTTTATAAATGTTTTATGACATAAGTCTTATTTTTTAAGTTATGGACATCATTTCGTCTTCAAATTCATTATATAGGTATCACATTTTGTGCACCATCTCATCCATTGTTAGAAAGTTTCACAAGTTTATCAAAGTGAAAATAAAAGCAATATGAAATGTATCAGATTCCCCTTTTCAGAGCTGCTTCCTGGTTTAAATTCAGTTTTGGTTAAATTATCCACAAAATGATGGTCAAACAAAACAAAATTAGGTTGTTAAAAAAGGAACTTTGCTTTAATGCTTTGAGGCTTTGAGAGGTAACAGCGTGGCCCATGATATTTATCTTGTACATGTTTAAGAGTCTACACGCCACTGTGTACCTGTACTGTACTGTACTGTAGGTCTGCATGTGTAAGTACTCACTGAGTGTTCTCCAGCTCTAGTGCTGCCACAGCAGAGACAAAAGGCACAAAGCGATTGTGGTGGAGCAGCAGTCGAACCGTGGGCAAAACAGCCTCGTATCGCTCTCTGCAGATGTCCCCCAAAATGTGTGCTGCTGATGCCGAGATGGGCTGAAGAAGGGTAAGAGGGTGAAATATATTGAGACTATTTAGAGGAGGTGAAACTGATCAACTCCATTTTTATATTCTAATACATTTTACAAACAAAGGAAAAGCTGAAGCGTCTGTCGTACCTTCACATCAGGGGATTTGAGCAGCAGGTTGCAGAGTGGTGTGTAGCAGGTAGATGGCAGCACCGTGTCTTCTATGTAGGTCAGCTTCAAACGCAAGGATCCCAAATCATCAGACTTGGACTTGCTGCCGTTCCCTTTAGGCTGGAGGAGATACCTGTTAGAGCACAGGAAGAAGGACACCATGTTACTGTGGAAAAACAAGTGTTTTCAACGTCATGACCGACCAAATGCCTAAGAAACCGAGCAAGTTCAACCCAACAAACCTAGCACACACAAAACATAACACAGTCTACATAAAATTACACATGGGCCTCATAATTTTAGGCTCACTACCACATTCAGAAAAATGGAGGCTGATGGGATTGTTGATCTTGCTGACCTGAAACCACCTGCTCAATACATCAGACACTAACTGTGCTATTAATATGGAATCACGTGGAATCAAACCTCTCAAAATGTTCAATTAAAATCCTATGAACACTTTTCCTTAGGACAAAGAACAGCTGAACATGTTTCTGTTAAACACCACACACACATAAGCAACTTATAGAGTCGTTGAATAGGAGAAATACTACAACAGACAGAAATATATAACTGGCAGACTTTATGTAAAAACTGTGGATTATTTTTTTCAAGTTTGGGGCAACACTTACACTTATACATCCTTCAAAATAGAGCAATCAGGACACTACACAATGTGGGGTACAGGGAACACACGAACACACTGTTTTTAAAGTCGCATGTATTAAAATGTTTAGATCTGGTCATATTTAAAACTGCAATAATCATGTTTAAAGTGCAAGATAATTCACTTCCAGGCAACATTCATAAGATGTTTTGTGACAGGGAGGGCGAGTTATAATTTCAGAGAGGTCTGTGTATTTCAGTGTGTGGGGTGAACGTGTGGAATGGGCTGTGTAATGAGTTGAAACAAAGCACAAATACAAATAAAAAATATATATTTTTGGCAGATACATAGACGAGGAAAAGTTGTGTTAGGGGAGTGCCTATTTATTTTATAACACTGGCTAGTACTTGGACTGTATACTTGGACAGTTATATATTAGTTGCAAATAAAGTTGGGAATCTGTTGAAACAATATACGAGTTAAAAGCAGAAATGTAAGAAAAGGGTAGAGACATAAATTTTACTTCTACCTACTCCTTTATGGAAACTGTTATCTTTGTCTTTTTTTTGTTTTTTATTATGTTTATTTCTTTATTTTTGGTTTGAAATTAAGTCATTTATTCATTCATTTGTTTTCTAACTGGGATAATGCTGCCCTTGGAAATAAATCAGCCTCACAAAGCTCTTCTAGATCAACCTTTAACATGTTTTACCCAACGAGCATGGAAGCTCTTTGCAAAAATAATAAAAACAGGACACAAAAACGAACAGCAGATTCTTGAATGTTGTGTTTAAACACATTAATATCTGATGTATAATTCAAGAGACTGTGAGAGATTAGGGCTGCAACTAATGACTGTGTAAATACTGATAAATCTGACAATTATTTTCACAATTATTTGAAAATTGCTCTCAAGTGTCACCAAGACGAAAGTAGCTCAAACTCCTCATAAAAAGCAGCTCCAGGAACGACTCAGTGAAGCTAACACCTACTTGTATACACCTTAGAAGCAGGAAGACAGCTGTTTTAACAATTCTGATGGACTACTTAAAATCAAAGGATTTGTTAGATGGATAAGAGAATACTGCTCATATTTCTGCTGCATGCACGTCTCCCAAAGAGCCAACAGGTGGAGCAAAACACAAAATGATTAAATGCAGAGTTGAGCTGCAGTGCTTCAAAAAGCTGCAGCTACATACAGTAGGCTTGTCCATAACCTGCCTGAGCTGTAATCACGCTACACAGAGTCATTTCTAGGAAGAAGTGAACAGATCACCTGTGCTGATTTCATGAAGCTGAACAGTTGTTATGTGTGTGCAACATGGACCATTTCCAGCATAAACACAGGACATGAGGTACTGCCACCATGTAAAAAGCCACCCACGCACTCAACTCACAGCCCTCATGTACCAACAGATTGCTATCTGGCATAATCCCATATCACCTACACTGACGCAAAGCTAGGAAACACCCACACAGAGGAAGAACTGCCAAACGCTGAGGAATCCAGGGTGATTTTTCAAATCATCTTAAAGCTATGGAAAACTCAACAGTTCAGGTCGTCCCAGTGAACGAGCAGGGAGGAGTCCCTCAACATAACGACTCTAAAACAAGAAGCTCTACAAGTGATTGTGTTGATGACTTATGCTCTCCTGTATTCTTATAATTATGTATGCTTCTTATGTTCTTGTATTTTCTTCTACATGTTGTATTTTAATGTAAAGCACTTTGAGTTTAAGCATAATAAAATGTGCTATATAAATAAAATTGCCGCTTCCAAGTGTGAAGACCTGATCTAGTTTAGAAGAAGGTGACCAGCCCATAACGTCAGAGCGACTTCAGTCTACTACTACTGCTTCAATTAAAAATAATCTAATACATTTACAAAGAAAAACACAACGACTTTGGCAGGGACAGGACAAGAAAGCCTCGAACTTATTTCCGATTATGTCCCTGATGTTTCTGCAGTCCAGTAAAAATCACATCTCTAGTTGATAACAAACACGAGACAGGAGTGGTGCATGTACGCTGCACAGATCTCTCATTATCTCACCTGGAAATCTAATATGGGCCGATTTATTTTTAGCCACGGCAGGACAAAAAGGCATTTAGTGAGAAACAACAGGCCCATGTATGTGAAAACATTTGACTGCATGCAGTTGACGTAAATGTGAAGAGAGTGTGGCGGACTGGCAGCTCTACCAAAGTGCTTGCAGCAACAACATGATCTAGTTAAAGCAAACTGTTGAACAGAGGCTAATCAGTGTCAAAGTGAGCTCAACGTATGACATCATGTGATATATATGTCTAAATCAAACTAAAGTTTAAACCGCAGTATCTGTTGCATGAAAACCAAAAGGTACAGACAGGCTGTTTGTAACTTTAGAGTAAATAACACCAGAATTGCTTAAGTCACTGGAAAATATAAAGGGATGGACAGAAACCAGAGGATGTGCAGCCTCTGTGATGATAATCAGGTGGGAGATGAGTGTCGTATTTTGTTTGAATGTCAGAATGTGAGCTTAATCACTTACAGAGAGGTATTATTTAAACTGTTCATCTATGTTTAAATTCATTTTGTTATTACAATCCGATGAGCCAGAAGTAATTTATAAACTAGGCGCTTTGTTGAAGAATGTCCTTCCTCTACTGATTTTAGTTGTTCTTTTATCTCAGACGTGTGTTAGGATGTCACATACCTTGACATGTTTCGCCGGAAACTTCCGCCTTCCTCAGAAGTGTCACTTGGTGGTGGTTGTGATGCGTCTTAATCTGTCAATCAGCTGATATTAGGGAGGCATGATCGTCCTTTCAGTTTTGACAGGACGATCACACCACCTGCTGTCCGTCCGCCACCTCTCCAGGACTCTGCTTCCTTATTTCGATAGCCTCCCTGATCCAACGCCGGTCTTTATTGTCCTCGGTGTGTGTAGCAGGTGGCGTGACCGTCCTGTCAGTCACGCACGCTCCCTAGTATCAGCTGATTGACCAATCAGCTGATAAAGACGCTTTATAACCACCACCAAGTGACACTTCTGAGGAAGGCGGAAGTTTCCGACGAAACATGTCAAGGTATGTGACATCCTAACACACGTCTGAGATAAAGTCTTCATCAGAAACTAAAGACATAATGAACACCATTGAACTATGTCCTTCCTCTGTTTCAGTAACACTGGTTGTACTTTAGCCACACCTTGTGCCATTGTTTTGTTACTGTATGTGATGTTTGTGCTCCACACCATGTGATATGGTCATGAGTCAAATAAATGAAATGAATTATGAGGTGAATGGGGGGGAAAGTAAACACAATATTAATTATTGGATTATTGTTAGTAGATAAAAGAGGTGTAACACAAAGCTAATGTCTGTATCCGTTTATTTTACAGTAATGTCTGCATCACTGTGTTCATAT
This sequence comes from Epinephelus awoara, assembly GCA_035609425.1. Lineage (NCBI taxonomy): Eukaryota > Metazoa > Chordata > Actinopteri > Perciformes > Serranidae > Epinephelus > Epinephelus awoara. The sequence continues at coordinate 30,173,993 of CM069297.1, forward strand.
CAACACTACGAGTTCGATCGGCCTTTCCCCAGGAGCTGTCAGAAATTGTCTAAACCGCTTCATTTTCTGTGTTTAAATGATTTCTACTTTCATTTATACTCTTGACATTTACATTATTATGTTTAGTCGCTCACAAAATATTCAAATATTTAAAAAAAATTAAATTAATCTATATATTTTTATGAATAGAATATATAAATCATATGCATATATATTTATACATATATATGCATATTACGAATAAGTATTTTGATGTGCCTTAATTAAATATTACATTTTAAAAATAAATATTTTTACATATACCTTTTTCCCCCCATGACTGACTTTAATTGGTTAAACTATAAGGTGACTTAAAATAGCAACCACATTTTTAGTTTCAGCAACCAACTTTTGTTTTTAACAGTTTTATTCTTATTTCTTTCTTTTAGATATTTTGATGTACCTTAATTAATCCTGTAAAAAAAAAAAGATTTGTAATTGAACCACATCCTTAAAAAACAAGAAAAATAATCTAAATTGAGTTTAAATAAAAAAAATTTAAAGGACAGTGGAAAGAGAACTGAAGGTTGTGGAAAATAAAAGTCAGAAGAGTTAATTAAATTGGATGAATATGACCCATGATCTGGAGTTATAACAAACATTTTTCTTTGATTTTCATAATGGATTTTTGGATGTTTATCCACCACTGGCTCAACCACAGTAAAGAGTGAGCTTAGCAGATGTTTCAAATAGTGTAAATCTTGTGACAGGAGAAAAAAGCAGACTTATGGATGCTGGTTGTGTTTGTTTGGAGCAAAATAATGTCAGAAATTAAAAAACAAAAATCTTCTGTCCAGTCTGTACCAGGCTTTGTGGATGTGGTCGCTCCGCAGGATCTTGACCGGGACCCGCGTCTCCCCCAGAAACACATCCTGAGCCAGATTCTCATTGTTCCACAAATCAACTCTGCAAAGGCAGAAGACAGGAAGTGAGCAAAGTATTTCATCTCTAAATATACGCCATCAAATGTACATCCAGGAAGGCACATTTTTCGTTGCTGTGTGTGTTCAGCACAAACACATAAACACCCAGTTCCAATATGGCAAAAAGGGACAAAATAAATGTCACTACTGGAGTGGTGCTTACCTGCTTGGTGCTTAGAAGCCAATACAATACCCGTGCAATGACACCACCTCAAATCCAAACCTCAAACCCATGCATGAGTGTTTACCTTTGACTCTGTCTAGTCTTACCCAGTGAGCTATGAGTCCACTGTGAGGGAAGCCCCACATATCCTTAACCAGAAACCAAGGCTCTCTATCAGTAGTCAGAACACACCAGATCTAAATTCACTTTTTTGTCCTCAAGTTGTTAAGAAATAATTTTTCTTCTGTCAAGACTATAGAGGGGAAACAAGAGAGAGAGAGGCAGGGAGGGAGAGTCACAGAAAGTGAAACGTACAAAGGAGAGGAGGGGGAAAAAAAACAAACTTACTTGATCTCAAGTTTTTCAATGTCCTCGTCCTCCACTTGGAAATGAGACTTTTTAGAGTAGCTGCTGGACCGTGTGACCTGAGGGTGGACATGCCAAAGTTTATTTACAGGCTTACTTACACAAACAGTGTTCAAGTGAGCCGAAGAAAAGTTACCTCAAAGGAGAAGGTCTCTTCAAACTGAGGGTTGCTGGTTTTCTTCTTTACCTTTGTTTTCTTTTGGTCAGATCTGAGGAGGCACATTAGAGAAACTCTGTCACATCACAAACTGATCAGCTACTCTGCCTTACATGTGGTTACCATCGTTTTTTAGATTTCTGTGCATCAAGATTACAGCCGTTTATAAAAATCTTTAATGAGGAACATCAATAAAAACATTTTTTTTTACATTTCTGTACTCAAGATTAGATCATTGCGAGTCATGACGCCTCAGCCTCAGTTTCCTTTAGCGACTGCAGTTTGCTGCAAAATGGATCAAAGATAGCACACTGGTGTTAGCCACCCTCCGTTGGCTCAGTCTATTAAGAACTGATTTAATTTTATGGTGACACTTGTAATAACTGGTTTTTAGGTCACATGGGGGCAAAAAACAAACACAATACTGTCATAACACTGTTACGGAGCAACATTATAATTCATTTGGAGTCGAGTTTGTGTCCATACCAACTCCTGATTAAAATATCTGACCCTTTAGCTGCTAAATGCTCCACTATGTTCACCAGCTAGTCTCCCACTGTGTCTGTCTGCCACTTAGTGAGGAGCAGATACTGTCCAGTAGGTTTTTAGAGCTTTTCCACTGAAAAAACACGACGCTGTGAGAGTGGTGACACTGAACCAAAACAGTTAAGGTGTGTGTCGGAGAGCCAAACAGTGACCTGCATTTCTAAAGCTCTGTAGTGCCAAGGGGAGCGGCAGATTATGACGATAACTGGCTATAGGTTCATTACTATGACCAACCCCTTTCATGCTGTCGCATATTTTGACACAGTCATTTGATACATTGTTAGAAAACCTTGATAATACACTACTTGCACAATGTAGTGTGACTTATATACATTCTACTTATTTCAATTTTACTTTCTGTAAACTCTACAGTCATGTTACCTTCGCCTCTGACCTTAGTGATCCTTCACTTTCCACAGTTAGCTTTGTACATATTGTTGGCTTTGTATATAGTGCTTTTGATAATTTTAATAGCCAGATAAGCCAGTCAGCTAACCTAGCTAGCTACTAAAATGAATCAACTTTAAGTAGGTGGTGGCAAAGCTCTGAAAATCAGGCTAACGTTGGTGCTACTCTGACTGGATAGCCAATGCCGCTAACAGTTATCTAAGACAGTGGTTCCCAACTATTAGGTAGCAATCCCAAAGTGGGTCATGGGTCGCATCCTGAACGGACTGCAAGCGACGCATGAGCGTGTCAAGTTAGTAAAAAACAAACTTTATTTTGATGTACAGTAAATTCCAGCATATTTTGAAGAGCTGTTTCCTGCTGTAGAGTGAGTGACTAACGGACAATTACTTAACAAAGACCGCAAACTAGCTCGATGACATGGCCAAACGCAAGTATGGCACTGAATAAATTGAACTGTGTGGACCTTGAACTAATGACTAAGAAGAACTCTACACCCATAGCTGGGGGCTGGGATCAAAAACACTATATACAAAAAGTAACAGTAAATGCTGTTAACAACATCAACAAAGCAAACTGGTTGGAAGCTAAAGTAAGGTTACTATAGAGCTGACAGGAACCAGATATGATGTTCATAAAATGGATATATGTCACACTACATTGTGCATGCAGAGAAGGCAACACCTGGTCTGTGTGTCTAATACTCCAGTTTAGTTTTATTTCACTAGCTTTTTGTTTCTAAATTTTTAATTTGGAAAACAACTGTGCAGTGTTTATTTAAGGACACTGGTGTAAGTTTCCATTTATAATAATAATATATCATAATATTATTAATGCATAATCAAGAAGTTAAAAGGGAGCAAATATGCTGCTGATTCTACACCTAAAACATTTACAGAATATCATCATATGTGTATGTTGTAAACCCTCGCTCCCTTTAGTTACCTGGCAGGTCCGATGAGTGACACGGTGGCGTAGGGGTCACAGTTCTGCCCACTGATCAAAGGCAGTCCCTGGCACTCTATTATCCTGGAGGCACAGAAACGGGGAGGGACACCATTAATAAAAATGACTATAGGACTGTGTTAATTCACATCATTACCACCTGCTGAAGTATTAGTCAGGAATCATTTCTATTAGCAGCAGGGTTCGGGCGGTCAATCCACTGCTCTTACTGTTACTGTCAAAGTAATCATCTTGGAACAAAACTTTCAATATTTCGAGCAATTATAAATCAACAGACTTGAAAGTGATGCAGACCTTGGGAGAGCTTAGCCTTTAACACTGTGTCTTCCTGAGAGCATAAATGGTAAATAATTTCTTGTTGGTTCAACAGATGCCTGAGTGGAAATGCTAATGCTATTAAGCCTCTACAGCCTGCATTGTCACGGCACTGAGTAAAAACAAACAAACAAAAAAGAGGTTACTTGTAACAGGACACTTATGAAAAATCAGAAAAACGTTTCCCCATGAGGCACCACTGTACATAGGCTGAGGTCTCTTAACCTCCAAACTTAACAGACAATTATGACTTTCAAAGCAGACATATTATCTTTGTATTGACGTGCTGAGTGTGCCACTATGGAACAGATCAGTGTGCAGTGGGCATCAACTTCAGTAACTTTAAAACCAACTCAATAGGCCAAGAAATAGCCCATAAAAAGATAAAAATCTACCTATCAGCATCTTCACTACTCTTGTTTTCTTCCACATACCCAGCACACACAGACACATACATAATTATGCTACATGTGAATAATACTAATACAGTACATTTTTTACTTTTTACCTAAATTAAAATCAGGATTAACTCCTGCATTTAATACAAAATAATACTTTAAACACCACTAATGCTTCTGATAAATGCACTTCCTATACAAGGCTAACTCATTTATGTTGACTCAGGACTAGGGTTGCAACAATATGAGATTTTTACAGTACAGTAACCATCTCAGAAAATATCACAGTTTCACTGTATCAAGATATCAATCAGAATGACCTTTAAAACAATGAAAATGGAAGGCTTGTTGTTGTTTGAACAAATGTTTTAATACTATAATTAAAACTTGAAACCATTTTGTCCAGTTGCATTTTTTTCAATATTATAGATAAGCACATGATATGCTAACCGTCAACTTTTATATCACGATATACCCTGAAACCAGTATATGCAACCCTGCTTAGGACAAAATAAAAATTTTCATTTAAAGCTGCAGTCTACTCTATTGCCTTGTAGTGTTTCTAATGGCCTTGTTGCACCTGAACATAAAAAACAAAACATCAGAGCCGAGGAGTCTCTAAGGCAGCTGTCAAACAGGACACACCCTGCCTGTGAACTGCAGTCAAACTAGGCAGCGCTCAAGATTCTGTTACTGCATTGCTCACTTATCGCCTCAAATATTTCCAGAAACATATTTTAGTGTACTGTTTAGCTGTAAAATGAGAACATTTGTGACCCAGCCGCTATTTTGAGAACAGTCGAGCCAAAACAAAACAAGACAAAACACAGCAGGCCAACTGGAGCAAAACTTTAATTTCACAGCTAAACAGTACACTAAACTATGTTTCTGAAACATTTGAGGCCAGGCTAGTTTATTTTTGATCAGCACTGAGTACACTGACAGTTTGACCAAAGTTCAAAGAGTGATTCACATGACTGACAGCTCCTTGGCTCTGATTGGTTGTTTTTTGGTGTGCCAGGGTAAATTCTAGCAAATGCCATTTGAAGAAGTAGGAAGAGGAGGAGGGACGTGATTTTTTTTTTTTTTTTTTTTACACATTTGTGTATGTTCTCTTTCAGAATAGTGACAATTTCAGCAAATACGGCAAGAAGTTATTTTCATAAAAGTTACCAGCTGTAGCTTTGGACACAGAGGGCAATCATATTGTTATAAAGTTGGTTGTGATTCAAAACTATTTTATGTTTTATTTTTGTCAAATTCATCAGTTTTCAGGTTTCTTTAATCTGCCATTAATTGTCAGGATTGCTACTTAAAATTACATTGTTACCATCTCCTCAATTTTCAAACAGCCATTGTGTCAACAGTTTATAACAACACCATGCATTGATATAGAGGTGTTATGGTCTTCATTTAGAAGTTGTGCTTTGCCCTCATGTCTGGCTCGTGTCACACAGCGACCACTGCTTTTTTTTTTAAACAGGTGTTTTAGGTGACAACAAAGACACACTGTGGGCACCCTAAACAGGATGTTGCTGCTAAGCAGGAGTCGCTGGAGAATAAGAATGAATTCATCACTAAGTGAGGCCAGAGGGAGAAGCTGAGCAGAGCAAATGTCAGGATGTTTGTGTATCATCTTCCAGGGTGTCATGACAATATTCCCTACAGTCTCCTTTACGTCTCTTATCTCAACCCCATCTTGCTCTGCTCCGACCATCTCTGGTGACTGAGCACACTGCAACAGGATGTCTAGAGGTGTGCACATGATAAGCTTCACACCTTATATTTTAACTTACACTTGGTGATTCTTGTTTTACCAACAACACCCTGATCAGACATCTATGCACACACACCGACAGCGAGCAGGTGAAGGTTTAAGCAAACAATCCGAGAGACACAGTGAATGACGGCAGCAGAAAACCACAGCGGTTGCCGTGTGAGAAGCACAGGCTTCCTGCTCAGATGCCATCACTTCCTCCTCATTGCCCTGCTCTCCAAGTATGAATGGGGGATGCAAAACAACACACGTAAACAGCATGAGCGCTGACACGCACACACATATACTTGTGTACTTGTATGTATATGTGTGTGTGTGTGTGCATACATGCTCAATCTTATTCTTCAATGAGTGCTTCCTTTTGAGCAGACCACACCCGAAGCCTTACATGTCATCTGGTGAACACTGACGACTTTTTGATGTCAAACGTACAGCCGGGCAGTAAAAGGTGATAGATAAGGTAATATAGTGACACACCGAAAGCTAAGATTGACAAATGATATATTCTTATCAGTGATGACTCCTTTATAATAACTACTTTCACAACTTTTCTTATGGTGTCTCTCTCATGTACCTCCAGTGTATGCAACTGAACATCATTTGACTGGCTGAAGTCACTGGAGCTCAGAGAAGAAGAGGAAATGTTTTCAGGCTACAGTTGTTGTTATGGCCTCTGAAACAAAGCTACAATACACTTTGTGTTTGTTTTCAGAATAGTGTGGACAAAGACACCCTGACCTTTCAGACAGTGCAGGACAGTGAGCTGTTGCGTGTTCCTATCAAACCACACAACTAAAAGAGTCTGAGAAACTTAAAAAAACTGATAATTATCCTTCATTTTTCTGTGTTCACATCTCTTATTCCTGATTGTGCAATATATCTGTGGCTGAGGGTTCAAACATTGTCTCATTTGCCTCTTTAATTTCCTCTTTTCATTATGACATGATGTGTAGTTGGTTTACACATGGATGTAGCTTGTGCTTTCTGTGTGCCTTGTATGCAAGCAGAAGCAGAAGACCCACTGTCTCCTAGCTAGCTGAAAATCCCAACTAGAAACAAAGTAGTGTTGCTGGTTCCACTATCATAATCTGTGTGACGTTTATGCGAGTATTTAGTAAATTATTCGTCAAAATATATGTCACCAATTATTGAGATTCAGTAAAAATCAATGATAAAATCCTCCTCCCTATGTCTTAGCATTTGTAACATGTTTTGAAAGTTCAAGATATTTTAATGGCAGGTAAGGCCTTATTTTCAGATTAAATACATCAATGTCTTTAAAGACTTTCTAAGGATGTGAAGGAACCCTTTGTCTGTATTTTTGTATCCTGCTGTGCAAAGCACTGTGGCATCCCCACTGACACTGTCTAAATGTGTTACATTAACGCATATCTTGGATTAATATCTCTGTACGTTGCACATATTTGCTGTGCTGTGAACTTTTGCAGATCCCCTGATAAGAATTTCTGAGCATCCTGCACAAAACTATACAGCTTTCTCATTCTGAAACAGAATGTGTGACTGGACCAGTTGGGAACCACTGTTTAAAATTAACTTCTTCATATTCTAATTGCTATGTTTCTATTTTATGTTTATGTTCTTGAGTGTTACAGTTATTTCCTTTAAATGTGTTTATTGCCTGTTTAATGTATGCACCGAAGCCCAAAGCAAATTCCTTGTCAATAAACCTATTTGGTGATAAATCTTATTGTGATCCAACTGGATCAGGCCTCACTTGACTGTCAGGGGAATCTTGGTACTCACTTGACAAGTAAGTGTTGACCTACGGAGCCGTTCTCTGTGATCACTTCATTCAGTCGCATCTCCAAATGGACCTTACCCTGTTGAACATGAGAAGAGGAGAGTGGCCGGTGAGAAGTTATATATTACTAAAAACATCTCACTTTTACATTAAAGCACATTTTACCAACAAGGAGTTTCAAACTGAATCCCAAGTCAATATGTGGGTTGTAAAAAGAGATAAAAATGTAGGCTGCAGTAAAACTCCTCCATCTAATCACTAATATTTATTTTTTATTTCATTAACTTATTCAACCAGAAGTCCCACTGAGATTGAAAATCTCTTTAGACCTGGCCGAGGTAGCAGCCAATCAGAACACATTCAAAATCCACAATAAAACAGCAACTATTCAAACATAGTGGACTCCCGAGAAAAACAAGCACATGTCTCTGTCACCACATTCTTTATGATGCCCTTATATTCATCAATGGATATAAATGTTTCTAATTTTAGATCTTTATCCAAGGTGCAGAGTAGGAGAACGTAATTTTCCCCAGATCTGTTAAAACCCAGGGTACATTACATTTGAGTTGGGTAGCTGGTAACTACCTGAGCTGACACACAGAAGGGTGCAGAGGTAGGCCGGAAGTTTGCCCAACATTGCTTTATAGATAAAACAATACCAGTGCTGTTGTCGGCGAGTGGACAATGACGTCCAACCCACCCAATCATAAAGAACGCAGTGATAAGTGAGGGACTTTGCATATGTAATAAGACGCAGAGACGCACTGAAAGTAAAACAAGATTTATCTCTAATATAAAAGGCAGTGTTCACTTTAAACTTTCTAACTAGAGTAGCAATATGTACATTAAATGAAAGTTTGTCAGCTATCCTACCCTATTTCACTTAATATATATGTGCACATATTTTCACTGCATTTTGTTTGAAACAGGTTGCCCATTTCCCTCTGTCTTTTTATCCTTGTCCCAGACATGTGGCCCGGCTCAACCTCATGTTTCATGTTGTTTTAGGTTAATGGAGGTGCCATGTGTGACAAGAGCCACAGCAGCTGTGAATTTTGTCATCACTCATAAAAGATCTTTACGGGGTCGGATGTGGTGAAGGCTACCGGTCTCGCCTTCGGAAGTGTCAGAGAGAGAGAGAGGGAGTGAGAGAGAGAGAGAGAGCTAGAGAGGAAGACAGAGAGAGAGAACTAAACAAAACGCCCACACACTTGCACTCTGTCTCTGCAATTCAGCATTTGGCTGAGATGGCGAGTAGTTCTGATTCAAGTTAGGCCTTTAAGCCAATATAATACTTACTACTTTGCAAAGATCCAAGTGTGCAAATATCATCATTAAAAGGGGGGATAGGTGGTTGTAATGTGTGTTAATTTGCGGAATAATAAATGTGGTCAAAAAAAGTGTGTATTGTTTGTCCTCCTGTGCTGTTCCCTTTATTAACCGAGCTGGTTCACAGTGGAATAAAAGCTGCTCACAGGGTACATACACAGCCTCTGTTTGACTACAAACCAAGCCGGAGAGGCATTGCAATAACACCTCCATCACTCACTGATGTAACTTTGCAGTTGAAAGTGTCTACTTGTGAGTGAATCAGTGTAGCAGCACATACCCAGAATAGTCTGGCGTGGGCTAATGGCAGCTAGAGTCAACACGTTAGCTACAGCAGCACAGAAGTGGTAGTGTGCTGTAGTTTCAGCCGACACAACCAGACCACAAAAACTATCTGATCAAAGAAATGTACAGTTGAAATAGAACAACCCACACACATGCCCTATAAGTGACAGAAACGAGAGCTGCACATTGAAAAAATAGATCAATAAAATGCTGAAAGGCAAAAAAAAAAAAAAAGGACCGTTTTAACACATGCAGCATACATAGGATAAAAACACCTCATGAGTCAAGACTATAGCTGTAGTATCGTAAAAATTAACAAATGCTACAGACAGCTGCAGTCAACTTTATCTGTCTTTATTTTAAAATGCTCCATCAAATAATCATGGGAAACTTGTAACTTGCCTTGTAACACTTCAGAATATTTCCTGCTGGGCTTCAGGCAGACTGACATACTGGTTGTATAAACAATAAATACCTGGATTTAGGCAGAATGCAACATATAAGCAACCATCTTGTATACAGTTGCATCGAAAGACCAGCTACATTAGCATGATAAAAAAAGATGTGAGTGATTTGGTGACTAAGGATTTTAGCCAGACTTTTGAAACACAACGCGAAAGTCCGGATTTATAGTTTTGTTCAAATTTAAATCTGTCAGGTGGTAAAAAATAATGACTTTCAAAACAATAACACTGATCTATCGATTTACTATACTGGTGTTCTTCTCAATAATGTCCAAATCTCATCTTGCGCAGGCCGGTCATGGTGTTTTCACCACACATACTAATTTGCAACCAGCTCCATCACAAACCTGTTGGATAGCCTCTGGGATTCTTGTTTAAAAGTCAAGAAGTCTAAAACATGTTTTACTTCCTTTATGTTGTGACAATAAGAGCCTGCCAAAATCTTTCCAAATCAAGTCTGACATATTGAATTTAATTTTCCTGCAGCTAGACGGCTGTCATACTTGCATTCAGTTTTTGAGCGGGGGCTGACCGTGGTAGTCAACTGTTGAGCCCAAATCGAAAACAACCATGCACACACAAGCATTTTAGCACCATTTTAGAAATAATCTCGATCCATATTAATATTAACACATATCACATAACCATTTGTGAGCACTGGACATGTGTGTGCCGATATGAACAGGATGTAGAGATGGTGAAAAGTAAGACCGAAGATTTCTTCTCTTGGATCAACATGAGGTATGTTACTGAAAGTAACACATGAGTATAAGGCGGTCAAGGTGTCGGAAAACACATTGGTAGTCGTTTTGAAGAAAATACGGTAACATATTATCATGGTTCCGGCCGGGAGCATTATCCATCACCAGAGGAAGCCATGGCAACGGGAAAGTGCCGGAACAAGAAGGATAAAATCACAAGAGGTGCGTAGACCTAGCTATTATGTTTTGGGTTGACAAGCTGTGACTGGTAAGACCTAATCAGGAAACAAACTTGTGTCTGTGTCATCATCATCATCGTCCATCATCATTGTCCAGAGTTTTCAAACTAAAACAGGATCAGCAGAATTTTAAAAGCTCTCTGTTTTAGCGGCTCCAAAACGTAAGTACGAACGAAGTAAGCATTTTAAAACGAAAACGTTTTTGTGTAGATGGAGTCCCTGGTTTTCGACCAGTTAAAACATGCAGCCTGGACAGAGACTATTATTAAACTGTATTTTCACATGGAAACAATCTTATCTGTATGCAAATCTTAATCCACATGCAGGTGAATGTACTGCTTGTTGTGTTGGGGCGCTGAAACATGTGAAAGCGTGCCTCCCTTGAGCCTGAAGTGAGCGGTGCAATCTCATTATCAGCAAGTTTAGTGGCAACTTGCAAGCGTGTTTAATATAAAGACAAAATGATATTTATTACATTAAATTCAGGACGAGACATGCTATAAGTTCAACGCCAAATTTTTAAACCACATTTGTGAATCATCAATACATTTAACTTTTGTAAAAATTACCTGAACTTCTGAGTTAGGATCTACTGGATGAAGGCTAAACCAGTGCTCCTTGCCACTGTATTTACACAGGTCATCCTTCCGGATTGACACCTTGCCTGTAAAGACACACACACACACACACACACATTAAACTACAACTCGTCCACTCCGATTTGAAAACACACTGCCTTACTGAATGCAACTTACCAACAGGTAGCTCCCTTTGGAAAACGATCTTGGCATAAACATAGAAGGATAAACACTGAAATGGACGTGGGATCTCAAAGTAGAAGTCCTCTCCGTAGAAAGGGCTGTAAATAAAGAGTTTTAAATTAGCACACAAAGTTGAATCTTATGTGGAAAAAGGCAGTGTGAGAGAACATTACTGAGAGTGTGTGTAGTAGGTGGCGTAATTTGTGATGAACTGTAGACAGATTAGTGGCTATAACCTGATTTGAGCCATGACACACATGTCAGCTTAATTAATGATTTGTTAAGGCTGACGTTTGACTTCTTGACTGTGTGCAACACCAGCGTTAACACTCAGCCGAAAACAGGTTTTCTGAATGTCTCAGTGGTAAATAAAAATAAAATCACCACATTCATTTTGTGTTTTATTGAGTCAAAAGTCTTATTCACTTAAAGCAAGTCATTTGCTGACAATACAAATAAATCTGTTTAAGATTAGGATGTTTTAATGCGTACGTGAGGATAGGCAGCTACACCATGAGCGTCAGGAAGACGTCATTACCAAGATTTCTCTCTGCCCTCTGCATGGTGAAACTGCATTGTACACCGTTATAACTAACTCCTCTTTCAACTTGAACCTTGACTCCTTGCAGATAACCTGGTCCCACCACATCAACGTCTGCGGCTCAACCAGGTCTGCAGTACTTTGTCATTTATAAGCTGCAAACGGCAGCTACTATGATAAAGTAATGTGAGTGATATCAACAGAATTAAATGGCTTGAGTGTTGCTGCATGCTACAAATTGTTAGTCACTTCTTGTAGTTTATATGTGTCATTTCCTCAGCTACATCTTTGCCGTCCACCTGACCTAATTCTGTACTCTAAAATCCTGTGATCAGTGCATCAGCCGTCTCATGTAAAAGGGTTGTTTCATGGCCCTAGATTATGTAGGAGAAAAACGGACAATCACTGAAGTAACTTGGTGTTATGAGCAGACATTATCACATTTGAGCAGAGCTATCATAAGCACAGGATTTGTTAATTTCCTGGGAAATGAACTGTCTGAGCAGAAGGTGGACAACACAGGGTGCCCTTATGACTCATCGAGGTTGTGGGGAATGTTTTCGCTGTGTTGTGGGTTTAAATCTGTCACTTTTGCCGTCCATTCTCTCGTAAAACTGTCTTGTCATTTCCTTAATATGCAGCTGAACGGTGTACAATCCCCGCAACAATAATCTGTGAAGACACTTTTGTACAATATTTCTCTACGCTCACCAAATTAAAAGGGAAAATTACATAAAATCTGTGAAGTTGGGGCTGGGATGAGTAAAATATCTGGAATGTGACAAAGATATCTGGAGAGTAAAATGAAATAGGGTAGAGTCAAGATTTAGGCAGATAATACAGCTAAAAGCCAACTAAGGAAAGCTTTTTATTCTACCAGTGACAGGATTTTAAGCAAACTGTATTTAAAAGTGAATACAAGAAGTTGTTGAAATTTTTGCACTGAACAGAAATTTGATTATGTAATATTAATAATTAAGCATGTATTTGTTATGTCATGATATTTATCAATATCATGAAAATATTATTTAGGGTTTCTACATTTTTTCATGAGTGAAATTCAAGCACTTTTCAAGCACTTTCAAGGTGTATTTCCAGCACCTTACACCTTTGGTAAATTGCACACTTATATACAATACATACACTTAGTGGCCACTTTATTAGGTACACCTGGGTACTCGATACCTCTCAGGTACTGACCAGAAAAAAAACCCCTCAGTGCCAAGTGAGTATTGAAACTGCTCCAGTCAAATGATACCTGGATTTGATCGTTCTATACCCAGATCTAGAAAAAAAGACTATTTATAAGGGGTGTAAATCACCAGCTTTATCATGATACACGATACAATATTATATCGGATGGATGACGATACAATGTTTGCCGATATCACAAAGTCTGTCACGATACGATTTTGATTTGATTTGATTCAGGAGCCTGTGATCGACATGATGCGATATCATCTGCCCATCTAACACAATCATTTACATCAACTCACAAAAACAACTAGAATATGATTTGGCCATTTTATTTCTGAGCTGTCTGTTGTTTGAGTGGAGGCGCGCTCGCCCAGAAATGGTGACACAGACGTGCTATGTGAATGTGTATCTTTAAGATGACGATATGGATCAATGTTTTCATTTTGCATCGATATAATCGGATCGTTAATCAGTGAATTGATGTATCGATGTGGATTGCTATATTGTTACACCCCTACTATTTATATGTTATATTTTTGTATACTGTTTTGCTCTCAGACACTAAAAGTGCAATTTAATGCAGTGTGTGATTAGCTTACTATTGTAGCAGCTACCACCCAAACAGTCTGTGGTGTGGTGAAATTGAGCATGACGTATTTATAGAGTTGGAAGTTCAGCGTGCTAGGATGCCACAAAAACATCTTAAAGTACAGCTATGTTGTCTAGTGGCATTTTACGTAATGAATGCTTCCATTTACATGATGGGTATCGAAAAAAGAGTAGTCTATTGGCATGGGTACCACTTTAAAAAGGTATTGGTACTAGTATCATATCTTTTAAACGATACCCAGCCCTAGGTACAGCTGTGCAATCTAGTCGTACAATCTGACTAATTTTTATTTCTTTATATAAAAGCCAATTATTCCACCAGATAGTAATTTATTCTGAAAGTAATGCAATTACAATTTCAAGCCCTTACGAGCACTTTATTTAAACTCCAAGCACTTTTTAGATCTTGAAAATACTACAGTAAAATTCAGCTGATTTCAAGGATGATTCTTATCAATACTGTGTTCAGCAATATCATCAAGCCCTAGCAAAAGGTCGGGTACAACCTACATTACCACGTACAAATTTGGGGTTTTCAATCTACCCGACACCTGCATGACTTTAAACTGTGGGAGGAAACATGGAAGAAACCCATGCAGACACGAGGAGAACATACACACCTCTATCATTTAAACAGCATGTGCTACTAAAACGTATAGCCTAGCAGCAAAGTGTTTAAATCTCTTGGGTTCAGACCAGGACCTACTGCCCTGTAGGAGCTGGCACGAACACAGAAGGCTCAAGCATCTGTGCCACTCGGTCCTGCCAACATGACTACCTCACGACCAACACCGCGAGGTAGACAGCTTGATCTGACACAGCCAATTGTAGGTTAAGCACTACCTCGACGTACGTGCTGCCAGCAGATGGACCACCTGTCCCAAACAGACTGAACAGTACTTACACAGTTGTACTGGATTAACTGCTCATATGTTCAAGTCCGACTGCAATCCCTGTCTTTAAAATGTATTTTACGAGTCATCTTCGGCCAGTTAAGTTGACGTTTGAGGGCATAAATTAAACATTAATGTAGCTTCAGAGTTTTCCTGCTGGGGATCAATAAAGGTGTATCTTAAATTAATGGGCAGCTGGCAAATAAACAACTTGGTAGACACTTGTGTGATGTATATGTCGACCAGTTTAAAAGAAGAACTTGAAGGAGTGCCAGTCCGACATGTCTGTCAAACATTACTGGAGTTTATGGCTCATGTGCCTTAATGAATTATACTTTACAATTCCACTTCAGTTTTTAAAAGAAAATCAATGGGGACCTGGAAATTAGCCTTGTAAACACACATATCTGTGTAAATATTTACTGCTAGTATTGAGCTAACCTGGCCCTGTAACTTGTAAATCCCCACACTGATGCCTCCCTCTACCATTTATGCATCTTGGACGGTGATACATCTTGCCTGACACTTCCGCACTGGGTTTGGCCAACAGATCCAGTGTACACCCACACATCCTCCTCAACATCACATGAATTTAAGCACTTGTAACCTTCCTATTCAACACACACTCAAACGTACACCCACTATACTACCGTCCTTTCTTTTGTCACCCTTGCTTCTAAATAACATGACAATGCTCGGTAGCTCCACTTGACCACAACTGTGTGAACATGACTGCTTTATCCAAGGGATTAGCTGCAATTAGAGCTTCTACACAGCCTTTAAACCAATAGAAACAGGAGCCCATGCAACAGGCATGAGTCAAGCGCCATGAAATAAATTACAAGGAAAAAAAACGAAAAAAACACAGCAGGCAAAATCTGAGTGATTATTGAGATGTGCTAAACAGAGGCTAAGGTAGTTGAGAGTGACACAGAGAGAAAGGCAGGGGAGAGCGTGGGAGGACACACTTCCTCAGAGACTGTAAAATCCTTTTGAACGGCACCGAAATCAGGAGAGGGAGGAAAAAAAAACGAGCTGTTGTGAAATACCTCGAGAAGGCAGGCCCATGTTTACAGTGAAATGTGCAATGATGTAGCTAGAAACCGAAAAAGGTTTCCTGGTGCCCATCTCCCACACCTTTCTCTGAACCGCATAGCTTTTGGTAAAATAGCTCATTTCAATCTGAATCACTTCATGTTTCCCAGCTACAATGGTACCCTGCACACATACAGCTCTGAGTCACTTATTGACAGTTTGTAAGATGTAATCAAGCGAGTGAATTTCAAACCGGACATTTCTCACATGATCAGCCTGCAACAAACAGAAACCGTCCGGAGTTTAGCATAACTGCTTCCACATGAGAGATTTTCTCAACATGTTATTTCCGTTTTCCTTTAGCTTTGCTTTGACTTCAGGCCTTAACACACTGTAAATTACACAAAGAATAACAACAACCAGGAGTAATATAATCAATCCATATTAATGTGAATTAATCATCATCCTGCTCCTGAAACAAAAAATGTTGCACATTATCTTGGTATTTGTTTCTGTAACAGCAGATATGGGTTACAATTACAGAAAAAATTCAGTGTTAAGTTGGGTTATCTTGCTCTTTCCTCACCCTATCAAACAGATTCACATCTTCCTACATTCAAATTAATAAAGCGGAAATCCATGATTATTTCCATAAATTCAGAAATGACAAATGACATCCGAAGTTCCAGCCGATAAACAGTCAACAACTACAAAGCTTTCAATACACAGCATGATGTATACTGGACTGGATTGTAAATGACACATCCGATACCTCAGAGAAGGTTCACTGCTCAAAAATTAACTCTAAGAAGACAATGACACAAATAACACACAAACCCGAAACTTGTCCCGCATAAAAACAGAGTTATGTTTGGATTTCTTGTATAGCCAACACAACTTGCTATAGATGAGGTGTGCAATGACTTGACATGACAAAACCCAAGACAACGAAACACTGTACACAATCATTTCTCCTCCTTCTGAGTCACCCTGAGTATCACACTGTCTGGGAAACAAACCATTGAATAAATACTTTAATTCTACTCATAATATTCAACTACGTTGTTGGCGTGGACCTGATGTAAATTATAAGTGTGTGAATGTACACTTCATACTTTTAAAAAACCTCTACTATTTTGTACTAGCCAGATAGATTTTTATATCTTACTGCCATCTTTTTTACTTCTCTTTATTTGCCAAATAAAGTGGTATTAAGTTTGCCATAGGGTTGGGAAATACATTGATAATACACTGATAATGTGATATTTTAAAAGACACTGGACACTACATTTTCTCTGCTTCATTAATTTTATCATTGCTGTCGCACAATTAAAAAATGCCGTATCAACAGTGGCTGGTGGACCATCCATAACAAATACCAACATGCATATTTGTGACTAAAGGTATTTTCCCCAAATTTATAAATAATGTTACAAAGTACTGTGTGGCCATTAGTGTTGTGACGCTCTCCTAACAATAAACATATTAACATTGTACTGGCAGATGGACAAGGTGAGTGAGAGCAGCACGACTGCAACCTGCAAATACAAGTAATTCTGTAAATTTGTTTTACCAGTCAGTCATGTAATAACTTGTGAATTTAAGGTGTAACGATACACATAATGCCATTATGGCACAAATCGTGGCTTGTAGTGAGCAGGCTCGCTAACATTAGCTAGCGTTAGCCTTCTTCTTCAGCCTACAGTAATGTTAAGCACAAGAGAAAATCAACTGCAAGTTAATTTTACTCTCATCAGGATAGACAACTACACATTAGATCCACAGTTTATTACATAGCTAAGAAACCGGTAAAACAAACTTCAACATGTTATCATAAGTTAAACATGTACAACAGGTTGCATTCGAACTCTCTCCTCTCAATCATCCCTGTATCTATCACATACAGTCCGTCCACACCTTCAGTGTGATGCAGGATGGGGTTTTGCGCTTGGTTAGTAATCATCAGTTGTACACTACTTTTCACGATGCACTGTGGGATACTTTGAGTCCACTATATAGGGTATAATAATTCCCACTATACATTCAGACAGCTCCACAATATGACTATATGGGAAGTGATTTCAGACATAACCATCATCATAGATTTTTGATTTCATAATATCATGAATGTTGTCTTTTCCTGGTTTTGAAGGCTGCAACAAAGTAAAGTGATGTAACTCTTGTGAACTCACTGAACTGTTCTAGCTGCTCGATTATTTTCCTTTTACCACTCTGTCATCATATGCACATTACTGATAACCACTTATTAAATATCTCACCGTGTAAATATTCTGTGAAAGCAACAATAGCGAACCCTTCAATATCGATAGAGGTATTTAGTCAAAAACACTGATATTGGCTTTACTCTATATCGCCAAAGCCCTCGTTTGCCAAACTACCATCCAACTACTACTTTTAAGAAAGATATGAAAAGCTCACCATCAGAGCAAATAACATATAGAGTGGCTTTGCTACATTAAAATTAAAATATATACACCTTTAATACTGTTTAGACATTGGCCACCACCTTGAAAAGAGAACGTTTGCACATCCTTATCATGATGCAATTTCATGTAACTAAAGTATACATGGTGTAACTATGAAATGTAATAAAAGTGTAATGTTTTAAAGCTGACCGTTTGCTGCATTGTTAACATAACCAACACCTTCCTGTGCAGTAACAGCTATTAAACTGTAGCACCAACTGGAAATAACACAGGGAGAGGACGCAGGGGTAATCTGGCTTACCTGACGCTTTTGTCCAACACCTTGGTGCGGAACACCTCCTCCTGATCCAGACTTATGGTGCAAAAGGTGCAGAGATCCCTTTGTCGGTTTGGACCTGAGACAGGACCTAGGTTCTTAGCTTCACCTGCAGCACAAAGAAAAGAACACCATCATTACTATCTCAACTAGCACCAAAACAACAGCAGTCTTTCCCAATTTAAAGTAAAATTCAGTATGTGTACATTGTCTTTGACACATCTTTCTCTATACCTCCTTCTAGTGTACAATCATAAATATTAATTTAACTGCTCGACTGAGACGTGAACTAAATGACATGTTAACAAACCTTTAAGAGATTCTGAAAACACAGGCATTTAAGTCTCAGATCTTGAGAAAAAGAATTACTCTGCTAATCTGTTGTAATACACAAATGACAAGCCTGGAGTTAAGCTAAAAAAATGTTTTTTTGTTTTTTTTTAGTTCCTGCTGCTACTGTTTATCAAAAAAGGAAAGGAAATGTCCTGTTATGACAGTAAAGGTTACATACAATGAAGCTGACTCAGTACAAGCTAATCTTAAATCAATAAACGCACATGTGATTGCAATCATACACAGTTCACTTTTACATCCTCATGTTCGTATGGGGACATTGGCTCTTGCCAGTTGTTTGGGCAAGCTGCAGAGCGGATGTAGCTGAAGTAGACTTGAGGCTCATATGTGGTTAAAAACATGAAACACTGACTTCCTCAGGATAACCAGTGACGATGGTACAGCGCTGATTCACAAATGACAAACACCTTTGTAACAAACACCACATGCGCACACTTCCATTACATTGCAGGCAGGCCCAGAATACATGCCATGTGGTTTTGTGCAACACATACATAAAAAAATGCCCCAAATCAAAGCCAGATAAGTTTCACTTTAACTGTCAGAGCAGCTAAATGGCAGTCACTCAAACACAGCACTATCAATAACCTCACAATGGATCCCATTTAAACCTGTGGATTAAAAGGGCAGTAGTCTAAAGTGGTCCTCTAGCTTTGGACAGGTACCATAAGCCCAGGTGAAGACCTAATTAAGAAAAGCCACTGGTGAGATCAGCTTTTTAACAGGCTATTAATAATGGTGTATGGCTAATCTTAGGAACGGCCAGTAAAAACAACCAAGTTGTCACTAAGCTTGGACCAGGATGACCTGGTGGGAGTAGAGAGCACAAGCACATATGCACGCAGATACAAACACATACAGTGGGCCAACCTACCCTACTACCATCTCTTCTCAATAACATTTCAATGAAGCATATGACCCTGTGAAAACAATGGCTGATAGGTCAGAAAGTATGCCTTAACAACACCCTTCTAAGCTTCATACTGCTGAGTCAACTGGCCTTTTCCTGATTTTAATCTGAAAATGAAGCAAACAAGGGCACAAATCAAAGTATAATGGCCATTTAAAACCTGCTGTGAGAATACATCTTTACAGAATGCCACCTCAATTGATGTAGGCTAAAGGAAAAATGACAAAGTGTGAACGAGGAAGAATGGAGTTTCGTAAGACTGCAAAGTGAGTTACATGCCACGATAGTTCCTCTATTTTGTTCTGCTTACTGTTTTCTCATTAATTCATAGTAGTGAAACTGACATTTGTCTTTCTATTGTGTCCCTATGCACACAGGCCTCACATACTAGTTAGCCTGTATTCACCTTACAGTAAACATGTACAGTAAAGTCAGACTTTGAGGCAGTCATTAGCTCGTCATGACGTGGGCTACGCCTATTTTAGAAACAGAAGATGTTGCCCAAGCGCATATTCAAATGATGTTCTCACACATATAACATTTAAAATAATAATAATAATAATAATAATAATCAGTGGGATTATTTCAGGAAAACTCTGCTCTAAATTGACCATACTGTGTTTTACTTTCCCCGTTGAGATCAAGCAATACCACTGGGGCAAATTAAATCCCAACCATAATCAATTACCTCAAACACCAATACAAGGAGGACGTGCAGACTAATGGATGTGTGTTAATACTAATGGTTGTGTGTTAATCTGCTGCAGCATATCTGTGAGTAAAAACACATAATGGGAACCAGTACAGCTTGAGTAATCTGAATCTTACAATGCTGGTAATGGCTGAATCTTTTGAAGAGCAGCCACACACATCTTGAAGTTGAGTAATTTGGCAAAAGGAAAAATACACATTCAAGCAGGCGCACAGGCTCCTGGCAGGTACTCAACCGAGGACCAGCCAAGCCTGTGAGGGAGGATGAGGAAACTGGCTTGTGAGGTATTTGACTTTAAAGCCAACGTTTCCGATTTGGACTCTTATCACATGCATGACTAGTGTATTACTATACTATGACTGCAGGCAAGGCAGCTAACTCATTCCTACAGATGCTTTAATCACTCATGGAGTGTTAAATGATGAGACATGATAATTGCGTTTAATTGATTCTTGATTAATGCCTCAGCAGGCAGGTCAGAGAGCAAACACTGAGGATTTAGAGACCTGCTGAAAGGACTTGAAGTCATCACCCATCAGTCAACATAGCACTGTGACATAATGTGCAATGATTGGCACTGGTTAGCAAGATATAACGTTAGGTTGGGTGCCAATGCTAACGTTTAACTCCATAGAGTAGCACCTTATTTAAAATGCGTTTGTGTTGTCGCTGAAAACATGGATATTATCTAGCATTAGCGAAGTTACCCGACTGTCAGATGCCTGCAGGACTAACGTTATAGCTGATTGGGTTAGTGACTGAAGCGGTTGGGAGTAGCTAGCCTACTTTGCCACCATCGCTACCCTAGCTTACAGGGCACACAAAACGCCCAAATATTAAAAACGTTCACATTTCTAACACACGTAAAACACCCAGTATGCCAGACCAGGTTAAGTGGCGGCCGCGCAGCCCTGCTCGATGAATGAAATCATTCACAACAAGCTGCTAGCCGCAGCTAGCATGCTAGGCTAACTTGACGTTAGGCACCAGCCAGCAGCCCGACCAGATGAACTGGCTGCCGCTGCCTCCACACTGTCGACTGTTGATGGCACTGGCACGCCGCGCCCCTCCGGCTTCCCCTCTCGCCGCTCGCCTGTTACACCGACCTCTCTCCCCCCCTGTGAGAGACGGAAAACATCGGCTCGCCAGTGAGACTTACATATTTTAC
The DNA here is from genome assembly GCA_035609425.1 of Epinephelus awoara. Classification (NCBI taxonomy): domain Eukaryota; kingdom Metazoa; phylum Chordata; class Actinopteri; order Perciformes; family Serranidae; genus Epinephelus; species Epinephelus awoara. The sequence continues at coordinate 30,195,777 of CM069297.1, forward strand.
CCCTCAGGCTCTGTAAAATCCGAATCTTCGCGTCGTCCTCTTCCGCCATGGTGAGAGCTGACTGTTGTCGCTGCTCCGGTGCATTCAGCGCTGGTTTATCATATCCGTTTATGAATGCAGGCAGAGTGGAGGAAAGCCAGCCCCACTGCCGCGTCACGTCAGGTCCCGTACACACTGGTGCCTCAAAACGTTTGGAGAAACACCGAGCTTCCTCAAAAGTCGAGTCTTGCTTTGGGTAGCGCTTCAGTCTGGAGATGGTAGGAGCCTTTACAGGGGGGTTTAAAGTCTCTCCGCGCTGCTGCTCATTATGCAACGACGGAGAACTGATACTTTGACTTGTGGGGCTAGTTAGCTTAGCGAGCTAATCTACTTTACACACCAGTGCATTAGGTTAACCCTGAGTGACATGCCTGGGTCACACACATGGAAGTTTGTCATCAAATATCTGAGGTTTTAGGAGTGGTGAGGACGTTTTCAAATTAAAAGATAATGCAGAAAGAAACCCACAATGCTCTAATATGTACATTAATTAAAATAAATGTACAAACATAACATTTAGGTGCAGACTGACCTGCTTATAATTCACACAAACATCACAGCTAGCTAGTCTTATATGTGTCTGGCACTACTGGAAAAGTTTGCAGGCCAATAACCAATAGCCACTTCTGATTTTTAATCATAGAATAAGATAGTTAAGTGACTCTCAAACTACAGCAGTTTAATACTAGCTGTATTATGTTACCAGTAAATGATGTCAATATGCATTGAAATAGCAGCAGTTTCATACATATTTCTGTAAAGCACATCCTGTAATGTTTTACTTTCAATATCATTTTCATTGAACAGATTATTATACACGACAGAGGTTGTGTTTTACCTTGGTTACAGATTTTAGCAGGAAAATTTATTGAAAAATGATGTCATCATTGAATGAATGCCTATTTCATAATAAGATGGTCATTTATTTTATTCCGTTATCTACTCTGGATGAGAACATGACAGACATCTTGTGTTCTCTTCCTCTTTCCAAGCGATGGTGCTTGAGGTTTGGTGAAAACAATGGTCTGATCCTCAGCGTTGGTGGAAGCAGGGAGCCTGAAAGGGCAGTCAGGTATGCATTATAACTTTCAATTTCTCTGTATCATTTCCTGTAAACAAGTAGCTCATGCTGGGCTGGCTGATATGGAGGAAAAACAAATATGATTTTTTTTTTTGGACCAAATGCCTCAGTATATATACATACACCGATCGGCCAAAACATTAAAACCACTGGTGGGTGAAGTGAATAACATTGATCATCTTGTTACAGTTAAATGTTCTGCTGGGAAACCTTGGGTCCTGGCATTCATGTGGATGCTACGTGATGCGCTCCACCCTTCCAAACACCGTTGTAGACCAAGTAAACCCCTCCATGGCAATGGCACTGGTCGTTGGCAGTGGCCCCCCAGCAGGACAACGTACCATGCCACACCACAAAAACTGTCCCGAGGAACGGGACAAAAAGCTCAAGGCATCAATTTTGCCTCCAAATACCTCAGATCCCAATCTGATCAAACATTTGAAAGACATGCTGGTACCCCAGAGGTACACCTGATCCACGGTCCTTGGACCAGAGTTGGCTCTGATCTGTCAAGACATGGACACAGGAGCTCTGGAGGGTGTCCTTTGGTGTCTGGCATCGGGGCGTTACCATCAGATCTATAAGTCCTGTGGGTTGTGAGGTCGGGTACCAGCACGTCCTTCAGAGGTTTGATGGTTTAGGATCTGGGGAATTTGGAGGCCTGGTCGACGCTTTGAGCTCTTTGTCACGGTTCTCGGGCCATTCCTGAGCAGGTTTATATGGTATGGCATGGCGCATTGTCCTGCTGGGGGGCCACTGCTACTGGGGAGTTTTGTTCTGGAATACACTGGTGTTTAGGTGGATGGAGCATGTCAGGAGGCATCCACATGACTGTCAGAACCCAAGGTTTCCCAACACAGTGCACCCAAAAATGAAAATTCAGCCATTATCTACTCACCCATATGCCAAGGGAGGCTCAGGTAAAGTTTTAGAGTCCTCACATCACTTGCGGAGATCCAAGGGGAGAGGGGGCAGCAACACAACTCCACCTAATGGAGGCTTTCATGCAAGACCAGTGAAAGCACGTGAACACACATGAAAGTGGTGCCCATGTCTCACGGTCTTGCGCAAGCACACACACGTGAGCACAGTGCACAGAGAGGCAGTCAGAGCTACAGGCTACAATGAGGCTAAAAACAGAGTTCAAATGACGTTTTTCTGAACAGCTTTTTATGTCGGGGCTTCAGGACACTTGGATCACTACGGACGAGCAGTATGGAGATATTTTGTAGTTCCAATTATATGTTTTTGGATGTTTGAATCTGTGTTGTGAGGACTCTAAAACTTCACCTGAGCCTCCCTCGGCATATGGGTGAGTAGATAATGGCTGAATTTTCATTTTTGGGTGCACTATTCCTTTAATGTTTTGGCTGATCGTGTATGTTTTGACAGTATTGTAGAGCTGACTAGTGGTGCTTTCAGAAAATATTTACACAATAAGATTTTTGGTAAATAATCATGAGTAAAGTGTATATAATGACTAAGTGGGTAAACACAAATCATAGAACAGTGAGAACAGCTTGGTAAGTTTAGAAAATTACATCACTCTACTGTACTGCAGCCATTAGAAAAGGGCAACAGTCATGACATTACAATGTCCCAAATATAAGATGATATATAACATGATATAATGCCCAGCCCTAAGCTCACACTAATTCACAGCACCTTCATATTAATAACATCTAATTCATCTTTAAAACTGCACATTTGGCCACATGCAGCAACATTCTCTTAAATTTCTCTTATATTTTTGTTAAGAGAAAATATAAGAGAAATTGACTCCAGATGCATCAAACGTTCTTAGCTATCTAAATCTGCTCTTACCCAGGTGTCCTGAATGATGAATCCCACTTGATCATCAAGTAACCTATTGGTATGTGTAAGCTGTAGTGAAATTGATGCACTGTTAAATAAACTTAAATAATGTAAATAAGTAAATGTGATTTTCCATAGTTTCAGTTGTTGTGTTACAGGAAAATCAAAATCCCAGCAACAACAAACATGTCAGCAGCAGTGGAGGAAATATTCTGATCCTTTACCTAGGTAAAAGTACTAATACGACAATATCAAAATACTCAGTTACTAGTAAAAACTTTGCATTTAAGCAAAGGTATGCAAGTACAATCAGGAAAATGTATTTACATATTCAAAAGCAAAAGTACTCCTGCAGAAAAGTTTAAATAAACTTAAACTAAACAACAGGAAAAACAGCAAGTCCTTGTGATTGAAAAGCAGGAACCATGAAATGTTTTGCATGAAAGAATGACAAAATGAGTGACAGTTAATTTTCTAATCAATCGACCAATCATGTCAGCTGCTTTTTATTTTCAGTATTTGGTTTACGCACAAAAATCTTAATTTGTAAAGTAACTTGTAACTAAAGTAATCATATAGAAGTGGAGTAAAGGGTACAGTAATTCCCTCTGAAATGTGGTGGAGTCGAGGTACAAAGTGACATGAGATTAAAACACTCAAGTATAAGTACCTCAAATTTATATTTTATTACAGCACTTGAGTAAATGTACTTAGTTACATTCCAGTAGTGGTCAGCAGAGAGGCACACACTAACACTGAGTATAATGGTATTTCTTTAGCTCTGAATATTGTTAATCCAATTATTTTTATTACCCTGAAACTCAATAATCTAAATGTGATTATATGATATTTATATGAATGTTCCTCAGATATAACACAGACCACAGTGCATAACTTGTGGACTTTGAAAACAAGATGTTCTTGGGCAAGAGTGCTGTCGTAAAATTTTCTCTTACCTAATAGCAAAAATAAGAAAACACCGTAAATCCCAAAAGTCAGTGACAGCTAACAAAAAAAGAACAAATTGTGGATACTAACAATGCTAAGAGAAAATTTGTTCATGTGTCGTTTCTTGCTTGAGGTCCAGTATGTCACAAAATTATCCGCTGTTCACCATCAAGGTTTTGACATTCATCTTTAGTCAGATTAGGATTTTTACTTTAGTTATAGCGATATCAAGCAAATCTTTTTATTTGAAATCTCTTATTTAATGAGACCAATGATATCTTTCTGAAGTGTTTTACTTACAGCACCAAAATATCTAAAAACGAGTGATCAATATATCAAGTCCATGTTGGATTTGTATCTCTTGTTAAAGTGCAGTAGTAGCTTTTATACAATATAGTGGGCATATGCATATGTTCTTCACTATACTACTACGATATAAAGATATCAGCTTCTACCGTCACACAGAAGACTGAGGGTCTCACAGGCTCGATTGAACAGGGTGAGGAACTCTTGTTTCTCAGTCTGTCAACCTGTTAAATCTGTGTATGGCTTCAAAGTAGCCCCAGTGCACCCGTGTCAAACACTGAATGTAACTGGAGTGACTGATTTGTTTTTAATGTCTGATGTGATTTGTAGCATTTGTAGTAGGGTTTTGTCTCAGGTTAAATGATGTTTTGTAGTTGTGCATTTTTTGTGTATCTATTTGAAACAGTTGACGCCCTGGGACACAAGAAATAATTCTGATTTTCTTGTAGTACAATGGCTCCTGATGCCATTAGCTCGTCTTACAGGTTATGAATGGAAAATAATTGAAACTGCTCTTCACATTTAATCTGGAATTGTTATCATCAGTGTTTCCAATTCGTAATCGTTCTTTTTTAAATGAGTGAAAAATGCTGCCTCCATGGCATAAACAGTGTGTTACGCGGTGCCTTACACCTCAAACTTATGATCCATCTGTTACATCACAAATCCAGTCTTAGAAAGAGGCAAGGAATTTAGAAGCATCTGGAAATTGTGTCCTGAGGCCCGACTCTAAATACAGATGCAGTTTGTGCGGAAGAACGAGGGAATGAACTTCTCAGATGGGCTGCAGCTCCCTGAAGGATCGGGAGGAGCAGATGACCTCCATGTGGCTTTATATTTAGGAAATTGTTTGCTGTGGAGCAGGTTTTGTACCAATGTGACTGTTTGAATTCTACTTTTTTCCCACTCCTCATTTTTGGGTTTGTGTAACTATTCCCTTGCCATCAGTATCAGAGAGTCAGTGAGTTTGCTTATCAGTCAGAGGTCACTGGATACTGCCATGGTCATGTGCTTGCTTGATCTCTATCTAGGTCAAAGGAGGACAGGATCTAAGTGTTTAGAATATCAACAACATTTATTTAAATAGTTTTACATGTTTTATACATATTAAACACACAAAAGTAGTACCTTTAATCTCAAGGGTGCCATTTATTAATTAGAAAGTAGACTTATATGGTGCTTAGAACTGAAACTGAATTATCAAAGTATTTAACCAACAGATTAGCATAGTCTAACTATAAAGTGCAACTCTCATAGCCAGTTAACTGAACGTGAGATTCAGAAATGTGACAGTTGTAAAATTCATAGTTTTCCAGTTTTTCCCAGATGTATATTAAAAAGTGAAGATGTAACCACACCAGGCAGCTTTTCAGTCATCCATCACATCCTACCCCTGCTCTGAAATAGCTTGCATGTCACTGAGTCTGCCATAAATGCATAGACAATGGACATAGTACAGTCTGTGTCAGAAGGTCCTGTATTATGCAAACAAAAGTCTCCTACAAAGGTGAAAAATTTCAAAATGTTGAGTTTAGGAAGGACGAAATTACAGCCTGCACTGATGTTAGATCCCCTTGTTTAGCATCCACTCAAAACATTTTATTGAGCACAGCTGCAAAGACAACACCCTTACATTTCCTAACCAAAAGCAGAGGCTTGAAGTCAAGTTTCATTCACTTTCTCTTTTGCCTATTGTCGTCCACTGTCCTCAAAGATCTCTAAAAAAATGGCTCTTCTTTGCACATCCATTTCTCTGGCTTGTGTATAGAAATGTGTGTACCTTTCGTTTCAGAATCATTTCTTCCAAAGAGTTTAAAGGACTTGTCGCGGTCATTGTGACTGGTTATTCTTGGCCCCGTCAAAATGTCCCTGTTGCTATCACTGTCTCTGTCACAGGCTTGCTTCTTTGAGATGAGATGCATAGAGTGCTGTGCACTGGTCCTTTTTTTCGCCATTTTATGTTTCAGCTTTGAGGACGTCATGGAAAACAACGAGTCAGTGCAGGGCGATAATGGACTTTTAATGTTGGAATATGACATGTCTTGGTAGGCAGCTAAAGACATGAAGTCAGTTGTGTCCTCGATTTTAGGCTTCATTTTATCAATGGAAAGATGTGCTTCGTCCACTCTTTCACTTTTTATGCCAGTGCCTCCTTGATTGTCTCCGTCTTCAGTTTTGATGGTGTCTTGTTTATTGACGTCACTCAGGTGTGCTGAGTATTTAGAACATGGTGTGAAGCTGTCAGAGTTATATCCTTCCTCGTTTGCTTCCTGGTGTTTTTTCTCATGGCTTCTCTTGGTGGCAAGGTAGAGAAACCTCTGGGGACAGAAGGAGCAGCGATACTTCTTCTCTGGGTTGGGGCTCCGGGGTGTGTTATCAAAGCAGGAGCCATTTTCCATACAGCTGTTACAGATGTAATCACCACCAGCAGGTGCCTCACCGGGGGGACCTTGTTTACCACAGGTCCTGCAGAAACATGGGTGGGAACCAGTAACATGAGCTTTCAGGCCCGTCTCTGTGATAAAAGAGCTGTCACAGATGTCACAGTTGTAGGTGGCCCTCGGGCTGGAGTTCCTGCTGAGGCTACGTTTCACCTCTCCACTACCACCTGACACGCTCTCCTCTGTCAGCCAACTACTTTTATCAAGGTGGGCCTCACCGGCAGCAGTTCTATCTGCAGATATATCAGGATAACCGTGAAACAAAGCCTTTCTGTGCTTGAATCTCAACTTCTTCCTTTTCTTTTTAGCTTTGTAAGAATAGTAGGGACGCCAAAGCATATCAGCTGTGTCACAGTCATTGGGATCATCGTATGTCTCTGGTTCTGTGGCAGCAGTGACTTCTGGTCTGAGGCGGAGCCTGGGGCTCTCTGAGTCTTCTCTTATTGGAGGGCACTGACTTGGGCTCTCCTCCTCTGTCCATTCTCTGATTCTCCTTTTCTTTCTTGGGAAGAGCTTAGATCCCTTGATTCGGCGGCGAATGATAGCTTCGTTTCCTATTTTCACTGTTATCTGACAGAGTGGCATGGCAGCTCCATCCACAGATGGACCCGGGCATGCAGGTTTGGCGATATATGTTTCTGTCTTTGCTCCCACATCTTTACCGCGCGCCAGATTCTCAGTGCTTGATTGAAGTAACTCCTTGGTCATATCCTCAACTCTTTTTGCAGAAGCTGACAGCTCACCTAACTTTTTAACCGTGTTCAGAGAGTTAAAGAATGGCATGTTATGACTGATGTGCTCTGAGTTACTCAGTACTGGAGGATCATCTTTGTAACCCACTGCAGGAGAGTCAGGTTGCAAAGAAAAGCTACTGCTGTAATCGGTGAAGGTTGAATCTCTGTTGTCAGCCTCTTTTCTTGTGCCTCTCTGAATTTCCAATTCACTGTTCAGACTTTGATCGACATGTTGGTCATATGGTTTGTCAAAGCTGATGCGAGGCATGACAGGTGCCACCATCTTCGTGGTTGCCATGAATGTGAGAGGGAATGAAACGTTATCATGATGGCTGATCAGACCGTTTTCTTCAAATGGAGGGATAAGAGAGTTGCTGTCTGGTGGGGCTTCTTCGCCTCTTTCAGCACTCTCTGAGTACGTCTGACTGTACGTCTTGTATTGCCTCTTTCTGAACTTCATAGGCAGAAGCCTGTAGAGTTTGATTGGATAAACACTGGCTTTCAAACCACCATTGGCGGATTTTTTCTTAACAGCTAGACTGGGATCAATGCCGTGAAAAGACTTCTGATGGTTCTTTAAGATATAATATGTCATGAATGTCTCCAGGCAGAAAATGCACTGATAGCGGCGTTCACCCGTGTGCCAGATTTCATGCTTCGTACGGTACTCTGCCAAAGCAAACACTTTATTACAGTAGTGGCAGGGATAGGCCCTCTGCCAGGAATGTACATTCTCGTGCCGCTTTAGACTGGATAGGGTGACGTAGACCCGTTTACACACACTGCAGTTGTATCTCCTCTGACCGCCACCAGGCCTCACTGCTTTCTCAACCTGTGGAGGCTCTGATTGGTCCACTTGAAGGGGCTCTGGGGTGTAAGGGCTAGAGAGGTCAGCAGAAGGAAGCTGTGTCATGTCGCTCTCTGTGTTTGGCATGTCATCTGAATGGAGTTCCACGTCTTTGGTTGAAATGTCAGTAGCATGCAGTTTAGGTGGACCCCTTACAGCTTTGGGACAGACTTGCTCATGGTTGCGCAGCCGTTTGAGGTGAATAAACTTTCTGTGACAAAACTTGCAAAACAAATGACTAACAAAGCGCTTTTTATGTACCTCTGAGTGAATGGTGAGAAGAGCTTTATTTGTGAATATCTCTGGACAGTGGTCACATCCATAGATTGAAATGCTGTCCTCTGTGTGAGGGGAAAGGGTTGGTGGACCTAACTCCATTAGGGCATTGTCAGTGGCTACAGGTAGCCCTGGGTCTATTCTTTTTTGTGTTTCTGCCTCTGAAAAAAGTGGAGGCGGTGTCATGACTGCAACGGGTGCTGCAGAAACATCATCAGCTAATGTGGGGGTTACTGTATTTGGTTTATCTGCCTGTGGTTCAGCTGGTGTTGGAAGTATACTTCGACACAAAGTGCCTCGCAGCCTGTGGCGCTTTTTGAGCGGGCCTGCGTTCCTGTAACTGAGTTGCTTTGGCTGAGATATTGCTGGCTTACAGACCTTCTTGTTGTCCCACTGACTGCTGTCTTTGCCTTCAGTAGATTTGCTTACTGCATATGAGTGCTCAGAGAGGGCTTGGGTTGTCTCATTGTTCCCGTTGAGGCAGGAGGTCGTGGGGCAACTTGATGGGAGTTGTCCCACATCTGGTGACTGCCTCTCCCCATTGGTTTGAGCCAGAGGGGTGAACAGATTGTTCCCAGGACACACTTCAGTGATAGAGAAGGCATTGGTGATGCGTGGCCCTCTGTCTATGTCCTCAGGCCTGGGAGCTTCCTTCTTGGTTTTCTTAGACACTGGGGCTGTGCTGGAGTCTGTGGGTTTAACACATTCATCCTGCTTCTCTTGCTCCGCAAGCTTCTCTAAAAAAGGAATTCCAAGTCTTTTTCCAGCTGCCACCAGACCCCCTGTGTCCTCCGTGCCAGGTGACGTCACCTTTGAGCAGTAGATGAAGTTGAGGATACTGGCAAACACCTCAGACTTCAGGTCCATCAGCTCCAGCACCTGGCTCGAGCTCCATGTGTCAGGAGTCAGAGCATTCCTGAAGTACCCGCTGCAGGCCGCCAGGATGTTCTTGTGGGCCCGAAACTTAACATCCTCCACCACAATGGTGACATCACAGAAGAGGCCTTGCGAACGCTGCTCGTTGAGCTTGCTAAGCACAGTGTGAGGGTGGGCACTATCCATCAGGTTCTAACAGCACAGGGACACCACAGTCATCTAAAAAAAAAAAAAACAAGAGAGAAGAAATAATTACACCAGATTATTACAAAATGGTGGATCTGCTTTAATACTGTTTAGAAAATGAAGAGGATGTGATTACATTTTGTATTTGTGATATTTCAGCTGTTCTAGTGTTTCAACAGTAGATGGCAGTAATGTCCTGACAGATGAGCTGCAGTGCCAACAGTCTGGTCAACAGTTGTGGTGACTCAAGCTATCATAATCTCCATCCCTCTTCTTAAAAAAATAAAAACCAATAAATAAAACAGACTAACGGATCATCAAAAGGCAATCTATTGTAAAGTGCAGACCCTTTGGAGGATTGTGCCACTACTGTCTAAAGTCTCTTCTGTTCTTTTTATATTAGTATTCTTGTTTCTCCTGTGTAGGAGAGATCTTTAATCTCTTCTAAAGGCTAAATGACACATTTTAATGAGCCTGTCTCTTGTCTGATTATTGTAGGGAAGACCTCATTGAGGAAAAAAAAGTCATAAAAACACATTTGCTTTGATATTTCATTAACAGTGTGTTGGAAACCATTTGTCAGTGCTAAGATGTGGGGCAATGATTGTTTTTAGCAGTGGGTTTATCTCTGTTGATACTGTCAACACGCCTTCAAGCAAGACATTGAGCTCCTGAATGCTGCAGTGGAGCTGCTCAGTGGCCTCGAGGCTGCACTGAAACACCTAAGTGGGAGTGTGACATGCAGCTAATTAGAAATACTGCAGGAATTAATTTTTAGTCAAAGCACATGAATAGAAATATGTGAATTTGGAGTTGTACTGTGACCATTTGAAGATTGTGATTCAAAAAGTCTTGGATATAGTGACTGAATGATCAACATTCTTATTTACTTGCAGCGTTTTGCCCGCCCATTGATTTAATTTCTGTTCCAGGTCTGTTCTGTCCTGGTTTTTCATACATGGAATATTCTTGTCATGAATAACCCATGTTGGTGATGAGCTAATCCCAGAAAAAAGACACGAGAAGATGAGAGAAAAGTCTTTCTAAAAACAACAGCTGCACCCTAAATGAAAGCAAACGCTTGGCCTACACCTGGTAAAATATGCCATGACTGCCTTACTCATAGATTGTCGTTACTGCTTATGATAATTCAGTTTGGGTGGTAATCTATTCAGCGTGCTACCACGGCGCTGCACTACGTCCGGTTCAGTTGTCATGACAGTCTTATGGTTAATATGAAAATGGCATGCAGACAGTTACGCACTGATGACTCATACGCTCCCCTCTTCAGTTGTCTGTCAGTCGGCAGCGGAGACATCCTTTCACTTGTCCCACATACATTTTATACATTTTTTATCAACTACTGGGAACAGTTAATTGATGTCTCATGATGGAAATGGCGGGCAGAGAGTGCCATTGATATAATTTAGCACAGAAGCACAAAAGTAGACACATTAATATTCTTTGGCCTATTCAAAGTAGTTGACTCGCTAATAATATTGTACTACATACTGCACACATCTGTAAACACTGCAGTGTTCTCTGGACAGACAGACAGGGGATTACAGTATGTGCGTACTGACAAAGCAGCCATATTAATTAGTCTGACAGTAAACTAAATGACCTGCAACTCTCAGAGGAAGTTAAAGTTCATTCATTCTCACTTTGGAAAGAGGATGTGTCACTCAGCGTGTTGTTCCAACTGTGGCCTACTCATTACAGAGTCAGTAAGGTTTGACTCTACACTGAGTCATTTAGCATGTCTCATGTAGCATGCTGACTGCATCTGCTCAGACACACTCAGCTTGCATTTGCTAGTGATGAGTCATCGCACCTGCTTAAATGTTGTTGAAGTGTGCAGCTTAAGTTTGTACTTTATATTATTATTATAATTTTTTCATCTTCACTTCACAGCTGCAAGTGAAAGTCACACAGCGACTGTGCAATTTGGCATGGGACTATGATTTTCTTTGACTAACTGCTACTCTGGAGGGAACAGTGCTATATTTAGTGTTGTAAGCTTGTCCATTGTCGTGCGTTCTGAGAACAGGAGTTTAATTTGTTGAGATCCGAATGAAATTTAGTCTGTTCAATGTCAAATTATACTGTGAAGATAGTCTCATATTATAATAGATTAACAGGCAGTTCTAATTTTTCTGTATTGCTAATTTTTGTCTTGCGTATTACACAATATTTAGAAATTTGTTAAATGTATTTTTAATCTCAAGGGTGGTACATTTACAGCATATACCTTACTTTTTGATTACTCCAAAGGGGGTTTCGGTTATTCATCAGTGATGTCATTTTATATATATGTATTTTTAGTCATTTCCAATTTTGTGCAACAAATACAATATGGCCGCCGTTCTTTGAAGCCCCACAGACGGGCTGAAAACACAACCAGCCTCCTGCCTTCTTTCTCAGACAGGCCTCCGTTGCCATGGCAACATGCTATGGCGCAGCACTTATTGGGATTCAGCTGGATGGCAAGTGAGTGTACTAGCTGTTCGGGTATTCGGTCCCCTCTCTCCCACAAACATGCTGCCCTCTCTGAGAACTTGCAACACACAGCAGTCTACAGAGCAATCGAGGTTTGCTTTTGTCTCCGCTTGAATGTACTTTGTGTATGTGTATTGGTCTGTGTGTCTTTGTCTGCAGCAGAAATGCTACCCAAAGGACTTTCTCATCTGATAACAGCAAGTGATGTGCCACAGCTTTTGTACTAATTTCTCAGTTTGTGCTGTTTACAGAAACAATTTCACATCATCTTCTGGGTTACTGCTTTACTTTACCAGTTTCATTTTTCACAATTCATAACAACTGTTGTGGTTTATTGCCACCACATGCTGAGCGGAAATTTCGAATTTGTCGGTGCGTCTGATTTTGCCACACCCGACCTTTCTTTACCTTCAAAGCTTATGTGATATATTTTTTTACGTCTCAACCTGTAAAATAAAAATCCCCACAAACCAAACCACAAACCAAGAAATGACAGTATGGCACACAGACACAGTCTTATCAAACAAAGAGCGAAATGTCAAAGCAAAAGCCACTTCACGCATCTCTGCAAAGCGTACTTCCGCAAAAAACAGGTTATGAATTGAGGGAAACCATGCAAAACATACCTTAGTAAATCAGAGAGAATGATGCAGGGCGAACAGGAAACAGTGTCATGCAGTATCCCCTTTCTACAGCCCTCAGTGAACCCAACTATACATGAAAAACAGTTTCGTGAGAGCAAGGCGAAAGTAGTTTTTTTTCTATGATGGTCGCTCAACAGTGGTGTTGTCAGAAGCAGAGCTTTTTCTGACGTCTTTCTTCCTCTCCCTCCCTCTCTGTGTGCAGATGACTCCAGCTCCAACGTCCTTCGCCTCTATCCTTGCAGCCCAGGTCCTGGGCTAGATCTGCCCTGCCCTCCTCTGCCTATCCCTCTTCTGTCCTTCTCCAGCTTTAGGAATAACTCACAGTTTATACAGCATGTTGCTACACCGGAGTATGGGTCTGCCTTTGTGCTAGCTGGGCAACTGAAGCGTTCGTTCTGGAGCCACTGAGCAGGAAGCGGCAACTTTTATTAAGCATGGCAGAGGGCTGTAGGGAGAGCGGAGAGATTCTGGGTGCTACATCACACACCAGCTCTGAGCTCGATGCTATAGCCAGAGAAAACGCTGAGCTGCATTGCTGGTAGCAGCGCAGAGTGAGCCGTGCCCTGCTCTACAACAAATGCCGTATTAAATCTCCCCGGCACCACACCAGCTAGATCCCGATGCATCGACGTTGACCGAAAGGAAAAATGTCTTTTGAATGAAGCAAAATTATCTGAACATGCACCTCGAATGCATAACGCTGCACCATCTGTTTCATGCTTTTGCACACACACTCTGTCTGTGCAGCAGTATATAACACCAAAGCCTTTCGGCTGTGCTCACACAGTCACTGTGGTTAGGTAATGCAGAACCCGAGAGAAGATGGCAGTCACCACTGTCCTATTGTTTATCACAGCAGTCACAGGACAGATGTTCATCGATGCTTTTTCTCACAATCGCAGTAAGGGTGAAAACTGAAAGCAAGGCTGAGGGGGGGGAAAAAGAGAGTCCTGCTATCAGCGGGGACTCTCGGTCTACCTATATAGAGGCTGCTGATTGATGCAAAAGCAGCAGATGCGTCAGCACTGCAGACGAGGGGGATGGGAGGAAGCTGAACCCGACATGGCACTGTGAGCCTCTTGCTAGCCTCTGAGGACGGAAGCTGCTCTTTAATTTACACAACTGAGTGTAGTCATAGGACTGAGTGGGTCTTCTCCTCATGCTGGCTGAGACCCACTTGCAACCAGTTTGATGTGCAAAATATTTTTTTATGTACTGTTAACTTAAAAGACAAAGTAGCAGGTGCCATATCATTATGCAAGCACACGCTCATTGCCCTAAAGAAAGGAAATGTGCTATTCATGGAGTGTTTATACTTTAGCCTCTTAAATTAAACTCAACGACCACCCTAAATCTTAACTGCTGTATTGTTCTGTTCCCTTTCCTGGGTTTGGTACATCATGTTACATTTGTTTTATGAATACACAATCAAGCACAGGCTCAGTCTTCTATTTTTAGTGCTGAAGGCAAGACCTGCTTTCTCGAGGACCCTTACACTAGCCTGGGAAGCAGCCTGCGCACAAGTATGTCAGGCAGTTAAAGCTCAAGACTTCTGACACAATGGGCCATGTTGGTGTGACGACCAAAAACAAAAAAAGAGATAGCTAACCAAGTGATGAGGAAAAGGAAGTTGAAGTATATACTCTCTATAAATGGAGTCATAAAGACTAAATTTGGGACACACAGCTGACTGTTATTTACAGAGACTGCTGTCAGTCAAAAATAACAACTTAATAGACTCTCAAATTCACAGCAATGGCACACGTCAAATTAACTAATAAGATGCTAAATGATTGTGAACAAAAAATATTGCCATTATATTTAAGATGAGTTTTTTCGTTGACTGCAGTATACTCAGGGTTTTCGCTAAACGGGGCCAGGAAGATCAGTGGCTTTAAAGAGAATACATTGAAGTTTCATCTCCGTTACATTTTTAGTATATGTGATCTCAGTAGCGGCCCTTGCCTTGGTATTACTCTGCATAGTGGAGCGTACAATATATTTTGTAAGCAGCACCTTGTCGCCCGCAATTATTATCACAGCTAGTATGTGTTCAAAACCACAGGGATAAATATACAGGCCTCTGATGCTCAGTAAGCTCAGCTGCAGCCTGTAGGGACGCCGATCAGCAGGGAAGTACAGACCGCCCTACAAGGCTGAGTAGGCCTCGTCCTCACTCTCGAAGCATTCACACTCATAGCATACAAAGACACTCATCCCTGGTAGCACTTATGTTACTACCGTAACACACAGTCATACTTTGAGTTGCCTACCAAAATGTCTCTGTGCGGAAGGTCTTGCCGGGCCTGTCTCTGCCACTATGGAAGCCTCTCTGGTGTTTGTTTAGGAGGAGGAAAGGACAGTGACTGCCCGGCTCCAGTTCTCCCTTTGGCCTAGATCAGGCCTTCACCATCTTCCCTCTTCACTGCTGCCTGGAAGTTGCCTGTGGACTATGGTTCTGGCAGAGGCTCTCTGCTCCTGCTGTGTATAGTTGTCTTCTGGAGGCTGCTGCCACTGCTGCGTCACTCCCGCTGCATCACTGACCCACAAAGAGGAGCTGTGAAGGAGGGGTGGCACGGTGAATGTGTGGAGGCAAGGGATAAGCAGGAAACAACCGGCACCGCTTTACACTGCTATAGCAAACAAATGGATGAGGCTTCCGCTCAGCCTCGGCTTGGGGCCTAGTTGCTGCTGTGGTATTCAGGAAGTGGGTCTGGGAGACAGATCCTTTATTGTTACGTAATGAATATTTTTCCTCCTAGACCAGACTCAGCTGAGAAGGCGGTATCCAGTGTTCAGTGGCTAATAATAGGCCATAGTAGCTACCAGTCAAGGCTGTATGCAGTTATGTCAGATCATTCCAACACCCAGCTATAATTTGGATTCAAGACAATTTAATATTAAGAGGAGCTGTAATATTAATGGAAAATAACGACCCATTCCTCTCGTCCCTTTAACACAGGACATTGGATTGAGTTATGTTTGTGTTTCCATTTTGTCATCCTGCAGTGACAATAGGAAACAATAACAGTACTGTAGTATGTAACTGTTTGCTAACAGTTATTGTACAATATACTGTCTCTGATCCACTAAAGTACATACAGAAAAAAAAAACAATGCATACCTTCGTCTTAGGTTACTGTAGCTTGCTTGTACAGGTTTCAGGTGAGGTAGGACCGGTGTGACAGATGCCCCTACAGACGTATCTGTACAAGGTTTCAATCCAGAAAAAGTGTGTTGTAGTCTTTAGGCCTGGATATGGTAACCAGAATTACAGCACTTGTTTTGCACACGTTACCCAAGGGTTTATTTGCTTGATCCTCCTCCTCCCATCATCTGACTCTAGTTTTCATTGCCACATTGCTCCCTCTGCTGGCTGTCTGAGTGAACACTGCACAGAGACCACATGCAAACCCTATGCTGGCTGTGAGCAGAGACAGGGATGAGTGCCGAGGGCCTTCAGCAGAGGGCGCAAGACCAGTGCTCTGGCAAATGTAAACAGGAAGTATACGTTGAAAGTGACCATTGACCTTGGTATGATGTCAGCAGGACTCCAGTTGCTTATGTGTTCACAGTTTTTTGGTAATAATCTTCTTTAGTTTATATTATACCAGTTTATCACTCAAGAAATACGATGGGACACTGCTGTATTACACAGTATGTTGATTTAATTTATCATTAACATTACATACTCTGCAACGTGCAGAACTTACAAGTAATAGCATGTAGCCATTGAGAACTGGTGATGTCATCCAAAGTTTAAAAAGAAATTTGCAACACATAAAAATACTGGTTTGTTTTTGAAGAAAGTTTGGCACTTTTTTTTGGAGATGACACATCTCAACCATAAATTTGAAACCTGGGAATGCTCACTGAAAACACTAACTGTTGTTTCACAAAGTACAAAAGTAATATCAACTATCCATATGCTGTTTGGGACAGCAATAAAATCGTTCAGTTGCTTCCCTGCTGGTTGTCACTGCCAGAGGTTTGGAAAAAGGTAAAATACAGCATCTTCCAGCTACTGACTTTTGCAATGTCCTCCATGTCACTGGTGAGCTCAGCACAGCGATTCCTCACATACTGCTCCCAAAACCTCTCGGAGTTGCAGAGCTGGTACGGTTCAATCACGGCACAAGATGACAAAACAAAATGCAAATTTACAGGTGTGGTTATCAGTGTACAAATACATATGAGCACAACAATACATGCAGGTAAATGGGCAAAATGAAGAATAACACCATTTCTGCGTTATCTAATATATACACTACTGTGCTGTTGTAAAATTATCATTTTAAGAGGCCCTCACCTTGCTGAATCTCTTTGAAACCTGAGCCAGCTGTGTCGTATCTTTCAGCTCCAGGTCAGACAGGATTTGGAGCAATATGTCGTCAGGCAAGCGCTCCAGGTAATCAAACTTTCCTTGACAAAGTGATCTTGTGTATTCCAGGATCCTCTGACCGAAAACAGCACCAACTTGTTCTACAGAAGGGGTAAGGGGTGGAAAGCACAGCCTTGTCGTCAAATGATTTCCATCCTAAACAAAGTGCTGTAACACTTCAACAAACAAAATTAGAAACAAGTGAAAAATCTTTTAAAAATGTAAGCAACTGGGTCATGATTAGGTTTAGATTCTGATGAAGAACATTTACGCTGTAGCATTTTATTGTCTAGGAAATCTTGATGGGATGTCTTCAGCTCTTTGGGTGCAGCGCCCCGGCCGGGGTGTCGCAAAGTAATCATCCATGTTGTCCATATTACCTGAAGTTGGGCATATTAAAAAAAAAAAACTGTGAGGGCAGAGTGAAGATATTATTACTTTATTCTAGGAGATCCCTTCTGTGCATGTGTATCCAAAATACACTTAAGGTTATGTATAATAAACTCAAAGACCTGAGGCATACTGGATTTAACCGCAGCAATATTATTTTTATATATGTTACTGTATAACTTAGCCATCAATTCCCTGTGTGCCCTATCACTCAATTCAACATAAAGGGACAGTTCAGTTTCTTTGAAGTGGGGTTGTACACCGGGGTACTAGAAAGTATATATTACATACAGTAGATGTCAGTCAGCCCCCAGTTTGGAGAAGCAGGCTTAAGTCAGACATGGAAGCTAATATACTACTGTGGAGGGGTCAACAACAAAACATATTTTAACCACCAGAATAAAGTCCCACCTAAAATAATTATTATCAGTGTAAGTGTACACTATGTTGACAGTATTTTCACTGCTTCACGTTGATGTCAGACTGTGATTTCCAATGGGAAATTTATACTGCTCCCTTCAAAGCCAGACCCCATTTAGAAAAACAGTGATTTAACATAGCTGAACACAGGAGCTGCTGGTCTATTGCTGCCTCAAACACGTAGTTTGTTTGTGTAATTGTGAGACTTGGCATTTAAAAGTTAGTTTGAATTCTCGCAATAACTCAATAACATTAACTAACTAACTGAAGCAGCGGTAAACCAGCAGCCCCCGCGTTCAGTGTGCTAAAATTAGCTTTGTCAAAGGAGTCAAAAGTTGGGCTGTCTGGCAGAAACGTGAAGCAGCAGAAGCACTCTCAATATAGTGTACACTTCCAACTGATACTGGTCTTTTTTTAAGTGGGACTTTTCTAAGGTAGCTAAAATACATTTGCTGCCAACCCCATCCACAGCAGTGCATTGCCAAGCTTCTGTGCCAGACTCCAGCCTGCTTCTCCAAACTGGGGGCTTAGGTAATATAATGTCTATGGGTAAGTACCCCATACAACCCCACTTTAAAAACGCTGAACTACCCTTTGAGGTGGTCAATTTTTCTAGATGGTACACAAATATAAAATAGTACCCTAGCAAGGTTTAAATCAAAGCTAACGTTGCTTAGCTAACTGACATTACAGGTGAACATTAAGCTAGCTTCAGCTACATTTGTAGCTATACGTTATTCTTTGAATTATAAACTTGTGTAAATACTTAACCTGATTTTTGGTAATAAGAAGATGGAACAAATCTTTTGAAGGACCTGGGTCTCGACCACTAATTTCAAACAGATGCTCCCCAAGCACAGATGCCATGTTGGATGCAGAGTTGTATGACAACTGAAAGCAACTGACAAAAACAGTATTTACTCAACGGCAGGAAAACAGGGAGGTCACGACCCAGCGGATTGATACCTCATATTTTGAAAAGCTAATGTTACAATGACTTAAGTGTTTTAGTCATTATCGTTGAATACCGTCAAATATAGGGCTTTTTGTTGGTAGATTTTATAACCATATATCAACAGAGCAAAGACTCCGGCGGCTGCAGCGACGTCGTTGGCGAAAAAGAGCCAGACGCTGAAAGCTAGAAGTAGCGTTAAGTAGTCCCTGAGCGGATGAATCACGCGGATGTATATTGCAGTTGTAGGCCCCTCAGCTGATGTGAAACTAGCAGGGGTAGAGAGAGAAAAGAGGAGCTGGTGCACTGTCTGTTACAACTACAACACTGGAACAAATAGGTAACAACATTATACAAAAGGTAGAAATTTTCAGTGACATCTCAGCCAACAGTCTCTTGGACCTTCGAGATTGTTCAATATCGAAGTACATCGGAGGAATTATGAGTCAGTGTTGCGAAAAGATCTCGAATCCCGTTCCTGCTTTCCTGTTTTTTTGTGTCTAAAAGGTATCAGAGGCCATTTCTTTTCGCTAGCTAGCGTTAACGTGCTAACTGCTAGCTAGACAACTTGATAATTTAATCACAAAATGTGACTAAATTGTTCCCAAAAGGCTGAATCCGTGAGTTGTACCGAAGCTGTTGATAGTCCAAGAAATACAATTACCATCCTGTCGAGCTGGCAGAGCTTTCGCCAGCGACAACAAGGATTGCTAATATTAATTAGCTTGCATGCCAAGGTTAGCTGGTAATAGCTATAACGCTCTTGTTTGATTTGACAACGCTTAACGTCATCTACGTGACTGCCCTGCAGTAGCTAATTCGGTATTGTTAAGGTCAGTGATTTTTTTGTCAACCGGACAGCTAGCTGAACTAATGTAAACCAGCAACATCAGCTTGTCTAGCTAACAGTCAATTGTTTATTTTTGTCAGCCTTCTGTTTGCGACTGAACCGTCATTGGCGAAACATTTGCCATCATATTTGGCTAACCTAGCATTAGCTTGCTAATAATTAGCCTCAAGACTTGTCATTCCTGTTAAGGTACTTAGATAAATAAGATGCTTGACTTTATTTAGTCCCTTTAAGCTAAATAATAGGGATACACTTTGTTGACATGTTGCTTGTTAGTGGTCAGCTTGTTTCTGTCTGGCTAACAATGGCTCAAGGCTAGCTAGCGCTTGAGTGAGAGGCAGGCATTGGCCCTAAGTCAGCTTAGAAAACATTAGTGATCCTCATAGCTTGCTAACGTTAGTTAGCTATACTTGTGTACTCAACATTCGCGTTGACAGTTGCTAAGAGAGTGATACTTGGATCTGCCCGGTTACCTTTAGACTTGACAGTTGTTTATTTTGGACTTGATCGTCTCGTCAAACAGTATAGAAGGTGAGCTAACTTCCGTGCCATACTTGTATTTTTTTTTTCTTTAAACTTGATCGTCAGCCAAACACAGACCAGTGTGTCATGGCAGTCAGAATACCAAGTTAGCTTACCCTGGTTTACTGGTAGCCTGCTAGCTATATTACATTAAACCGCTTGCGAAAGACGGTCTAGCCGATGCTGCCATTTTCGATGTGTAGCTAATCTTAGGTGAACGTAAGTTAATCGTTTTTGTCTCTGAAGGGGGTCGTTTTGGCCGGTCAGTAACAATTTCGCCATTTCTTACCACAACAAGGTGCAAACAATGTAGCTGTTTGAATTTGCCAGTGCGTTTACTTAGGGAGCTAAAGAGGTTGACACACCGGTACGCCAACTACGCATTTCCATGTATCCATTGCTACGTTAGCCAACGTAACTTTAACCAACGAGTCTCTGGTATGTGCTAACTAGCCTTTTAGCAGCTTCTTATTGTAATATTCAATATTCAGCGGGTACAAGCTTCGCTTTTGTGTTGCGGGAGTTTTTTGTACAGATACGTATGCGGCCAAGCTACTGTCAAAATGTATGGGACTTGCTAGGATATGAGTGGCTAAACATGCTAGTCGGTGGTGTAGAGAACTACGTCAGAAATATAGGCCTCTGTAAATCATTGGTATAAAAAATGGACCCTTGCGTGCTTGTTTAGTGGTGTAGTAGAAGAAAGTTACTGCCGGCGAGTGTTTCAAGCTCCCGATCATCTGATGTGCTTAACTAATCACATTATACGCGAGTGTGGTGCACCAGTTGTCAGAATGGACGAATAAACAAAGACTAGGATGCACTGTCAGTGCAGGCCTAAAATGGCCCTGTGAGCTTGCCAAGTGTGGCGTATTTTTATGATCAATGATACCATGATTTTAACCCTAACTCACTGGGTTAATGGGTGATCTTTCTTTTCTGTGTGTCCAAAAAGTATTTAGGCTGCAATTCAGTGTGATACCTCAGTGTTTGTGTTCAAAAGATGTCAATCATTACTGTTATCAGTACCCTCATGTCATTGACTTGTGAAAATACATATTAATTATACCTCTCTAAATGTAAAAGATAATTTATTTCACATCCTGACAAAAAATATTACTGCAACTTACTTTAACAGCAGGCTCTGTTGATTATGTATCTAGCTAAATGTTATGGCCATTTTAAATAATATCAGCTACTGTTGAGATTCCATTATGTTTTTGTGTGGTTTGAATGACTTGCAGTCTGCCCCATAGTAGGCTTATTTTGATTTATCTGTGACCTTGCTCATTGTTACTCAAACAAATCTTGGGCTGCTGTCTTTGATGATGTAAAGTGGTATTCTGATGATGACTGCCAGCTGTCCCTCCTTTCATTGAGCTTAACATACAAATGTATATGATATAAAAGATACAAATCAAGTGTACTTTACTTGAAGAATATTTGGTGATATCTTTGCATTATAGGCCAAACTATGCTCATGATACAAAACAGTTGAAGTTCTGTAAGTGCTGTTTCTAAAACCATTACATTATAATTTGATCAGACTGTAAGAATTAATGTTTAAAGGTCATTTGGTGGTTTACTGTAAGTGTTTCACAGAAGTAAACATTTTTTTCCAGACAGGAAAAACTGAAAGGGGCTGGAAACTTTTTCTTATGAAGGAGGCATTTTACTGGCTTGATTAAATATTTTTTCATCATAGAAATCTACTGTACATGTATTTTATAAAATTATTTGAAGTCTAAACCTTAGTCCAAAGTTTTAATTGTTTCAACAGTGAGCCGTCTGGTTCCTTACTCATGATCTTTCAGGCAGCCTGTTTCTGCCCCTACACAATAGGTAGTTTAAGTAATAGGATTTGTCAGTCGTCTTCTGGTGGGAGTTTGTATCCTGTGATGTATAATCTTAAACAAAAAATTGATGAGACAGTTGTTCCCCTGATCATCTCAAATGGGCTGGAGAGGTGAGCTTGAGCGTGGTGGTGCAGACGAGTTGTCAGCTGTCACCTGCAGCACAGCAACTCATTTTAAACCCCGGACAACCCAGTGGTTGTTTGAAAGTGTAGATTGTATTTTGTCATTATTCTTATGTGGTTTCTTTCTCTCTTCTATTGCAGTGAATGGTAGTGTCTAGAAAGGGTATGTCCCTTCAGGAGAGAGGTGCCAATGTCCAACCGGCCTAATTCCAATCCAGGGGGGTCACTGCGCCGTTCACAGAGGAACACTGCTGCGGCCCAGCCACAAGACCACACAGTCGCGGGAAGGTGAGCCCACCTGCACATTTATCGTCCAGTAAAAGGCACTTAGAGTTTGTGGGGACATTAGTTGAGATTTTCTTGAAGGGGCAAACAAGTAAGTGTTAAGAAGAGGGATATTTGTACTAAATTCATGGGTGGTGTTTGTCTGTTGTTGATTTGAATTTGAACTTAATGCATAATAATTTATTGGCCTCTTTGATCAGAGGGAAAGCTTATCTTGTGTTCTTTTATCATAGTCAAATGCAGATTAACTGTTTTAGTTGTTTTTCTTGCTACTCTAGAGGTGTTGATGATCAGAGGATATGCAGATGCAGTCAGCCAAAATGATTTGGGCATTGATCAAGTCTCTTTTTTTATGTGGATTAATTACAGAAACCCACACTATCTCTTGCTCTTTAATTTCCAACCTTACAGGTTGCAGTCAGAGCAGGTAAAACATAAAGCAAATTCCCCACCTGAAAGTAGAAGACCTAATTCTAAGGCTTCCAAAGCCACAGCCAGCTCAGCCACTGGCCAGTCCAGAGGGCACAGCTCAAGAAGGTACCCCTCCTCTCTACTATTGTGTGTGCGTGTGTCAAATTCAAAAAGAGGAACATACAGTATTGTGCACCTTTTGGGTTTTGTTGTAATGCTGCTTTCACATAGAATCAGTGAGATGGTGGACAGAAATCCAGATATCATTTTAATGGATGAAAGCAGAATGGTAATATTAGGGGAGGTTGGCGGAGAATACTGGCAACGTTAATGCTAGATAGCATTGCTGTGCGAAGTTCAAATATTTTAACTTTTTGCCATCCTTCTCGGTGGATGTTATGTAGCTCCTTTACACAAACCAAAAATGTGGGCGATCTCGACCATTACTGGATATTACCAGAAAAAATTATATAAAATAGTAAACCCAAAATAATTTTATCTAATGTATATTATTCCGTTCTTTGTAAACAATAAGGCATGGCCACCGCAACTCATCATCATGCATATTATGTTTTAACGGCTTGCTAATCTGTTGGACTGTTTCTTTTTTCTCGTGCCGTCCAGAAGCTGTTTTCTGATTCCATGTGATCGCAGCACAAATCTGAATGAGTACAATGAATGTGGCATTGTAATTCATCTCCTTTCGTGTTTTGAGAAGTTTTATGAGACGGTGTTTTGTTGTCCCTCTTGCTCCTCGGCAGAAGCGGTCTTACTCTGTCCGTGGCTTCATTTGTGTTGCAAGACGAGCCAGAGGCTGCAGGGACATCTGAACAAGAGCGACCAGGCCACCAGTCAAAAAGTGAAGGCACCCGAGGGCTGAAGCGAAGCGAAGCTCCTGACCAAATTAGTACCTTCGGACCGACCCCTGCCAAGAAGCCCAAATCGCTCCCACCACCCAGAGACAATACCTCAGAGACCAAGAAAGGCCCAGCTAAGTCAAAGAAGCGATCACTTGCTTCAGAACCACCTGCATCGTCAGGTCGAGGCCAGAGCAAGAAGAGCGGGGCCGCTGGGGCCTCACCAATCCAGAAACGGAAGAAAGCGGACTCACTCCCCGGTCTTAGTAGCACCGCTGGGTCCCTCCCCAATCGTACCGAGGGCAGGACTGCAAAACCCACCAAGCTGGCGTCTAAATCGGCCGCCTCAGCCAAAGCTGGGTGTAGCAACGTGACGGACTCCTCCTCCTCTGCCTCCACCTCTTCCTCTTCCTCCACCACAGGCACCAACAGTGCCACCACGCAGGGCGCCCGAGTCAAACAGGGAAAAGATCAGACCAAGGCACGACGCTCTCGCTCAGCCTCTAGCCCCTCCCCACGCCGCAGTACCCGTGACAAGGAGCAGGCCAAAGCCGCCAGCTCTTCAAAGTTTGAGTGGGCAGCACGCTTTAACCCCAAAGTCAACCTGCCAAAACCCAAACTGTCCTTGCCCGGATCCTCCAAAACTGAGACCTCCAAACCTGGGCCTTCAGGATTACAAGCTAAACTAGCAAGTGAGTCGCATTACCTGTGTATGGATCCCCTCTGTTCATAATAGAAACTCTCATTCTAATCCATTCTGAGCTGATCACTGATCAACAGAGTGTGGTGATGGGAGTATCTGCAAGGGTTGTTCTAATCGGTTTGTAATTGTGTGAAAAGATTGAGGGGTTTAAACAGGTTTATGATTGCCTTGTAGAGGGTCAGCACAGTATTTGCCTGTGCTTCAATGGCGGTTACACCTCTGGGATTAAATGTCACAGGGCCTGTGATCCAAGCAGCGTCATAGCATCAGTTACAAAACCTCTCTCAACTGCCTGGTGCAAATATATTTGGTGTAACTGCTGCTCAGTCGAGGCACATTACAGCACATGTCCACCACAGAGGTAAACCAGTTGGCACAGCAGTAATTTTAGCATCTATGAAATTGCAGTGTTTTGAGACTGTTAGCATAAAGTAATTTACATACCATGGATACTCCTTGTTTTTCTTTTATTGTGGAATATTTGAGGGCACCTTATAGTTGATACATTTACACAGTCAGAATTCAGACACTCAAAAGAAATGGTGGACATTAACATAGTTCATGAGATAATAAATAGGGAATAATTTTATATACTACACAGTCTGAGCCTTTTATCCAGACATCAGTGTAACTCATATGTTGTGCATGCACCATGTATAAATACTTTTGGTGACACACTGCACACAATATAGACTTTATGTCTCGACTAGCATATCTAGCTCCCATGTGGTGAGTGTGGGCTTCACTGAGCTGGTGAACTGGCTCAGATTTCAGCCTTAAGTACCAGTAGCCTGAAACTGGAGAGTAGCTAAATACATAAATACTGCTGGTTGCTCAATTGTCAGTGTGAAGCAGTTATATGGTTTCACAGGTATGGTAGACACATTCAGAAAGACATTTTATAAAAATGGTCTTAACTGTGGTATCTAGTCTTGTGAATTGACCATTAATTCAAGGGCTGCATCTATAATGAAACCTGTGCGAAACTTATGTGTTATAGTATGACATCATTGCATTTTGTTTCTGTTGATGCTGTCACGAGGTAGCGTTTTGATCTCAAGATGTATTCTGTTGTTTAATAAGGGATGTCACTTACAGTTAATTTGGCTTTTGAAAGTCCTTTGCCCATTAGACGCTAACTAAGAATGCAAAAAGATGGTAAATATAAGAGGCCTTTTCTTTTCGTCCGGCTTTTGCACCACATTTCAAAGTGCAGTCCATTTAGAGGTTGAAATTTGGATGTTTTTTGAAGCAAATGTCTTGCCTTTTATTTTCTGTTGACTTTGCTGACATACAGCTGGCTAGCCCCTTTAACATGCAAAAACATAGTGCCCACTGCACACCATCCAGTCTCCACTGGTTTGCTAGTAGTGCCGCTTGTCCCAGTGGTGGAACGGTGTTGCTGCAGAAACATGGTGGCCACCCTCTGGTCTCTCCCCAGGTAGCCCTGATGAATGAATAGATTCATCCTGAGCTTGATAATGAGCTTAACTATGTTAGCACCGTTAGCTGTGCTAACACTGATAGTGGTGCTGACAGAGCTTACAGTGATAAAATAGTTAGCAATGCTAAAGGGCTTTTGTGGCTCAAAATCGAGCCACTTTCTTACTAGGGTGTACTGGGGGTGACTAGGTTGGGCACGAAGTTTCCACAGCTATGCTATTTGGGCGGGACAGCATTACTCCTTGGATTCAGTAATCCTCGAATGAGCCGCGCCACTAGCTACCTCATATCAGACCCAGTTGGTGTGCAACGCAGTAAACTGAAGAGTAGCAAAATTAACCAATAGACCAAAATGTGTAACAGGTCAGAAATATTTTTGACAATAACTGATGTATGTAGAGGTATCAATGTAGTATGAATACCATTGATACTTTGTCAGACTTAGTCAATATTCTTGGCTCAGTAGAAATGCACCTTTCTGTTAAAAAGAAAGACGGCACTTAAAGGAGCTCTTAATGAGCCTTAATAAAGTACTGTTAACATTCAATGAAACACTGACTGAAACAAGGCAGTTAATGTTAATTCAGTTAATTAATGCCCATCCCTAATGAGAATAGGGGAAACTAGTAGGACAGTAGGTCAGATACACAGATATTACAGTAGAAATTTGGCGTGTGTGGTGAAATGAGTATAAGCTGTTCGGGTCAGTATGGGGTCAGGCTGTTCTAGGTAGGTGAAAGGATAGAAACTGAGGTGGGCTCTGTGCCATGGGCCTCGGGCCCAAATGGAGAGAGACCCCTCCTAAGTTGGCTTAGCTCGTCGGCCCACCAGCTGACCAGGGGTATGTTTGAAGGCAGGGAAGGATTCATATGCTGCTTCTGTCAAGAGCAAAGAGCTTCATCTCCCTTTCCATATAATCATCTGTCAGCCTCTGATATCTTTTAACACTCATAGATTTTACTTCTTTCAGCTATAATGGTGAGTAAGCATTTCCATTGCAATTTGCTTGTGTTCCAGTGATTCTGTATGGCTTTACATTGCACAGTACCTTTTTGATCATGCTGAATTTAATATGTTACTGCCACATAATGAATAGAAAATCATTAATGATTGCATTGAGTGGCTCCAGATAGTTTCAACTTTATTAGGAAGCTTTGGGTAACTTGTGATGTGTGTGAGGGATTAATACTTGACCTGGTATGATTCGAAGGTAAGGTTATATGAAGTACAAAAAGGAAATAATAATTCTTATATCTTTAATTCATTTGGTCTGAACTTTCTCAGTCTTTATTTTTGTAACACTGAATTATGAGTCACAGATTGAGCATGGAGGTTTTCCTGTCATAGGGCCATGGTTGGGTTACTATTAATACCCATCTAGTCAGTGTTACAGGGCTCTGAACAGGCAACACCAGAGGCTTTTACTGTATTGAAAATTAACACTCATCGTCAGTCTTTGCTCTAAGCAATATTGACCAAGACATTTCACAGATCTGCGCGCAATAATCATTTAACAGGGGATGCTTACTATAGTGGTGCCCCTGGCCAAATAAGTTACCAAAAGTAAGCTACTGTGTTTAGTAATTCAACCCAAATATTCTCTGTGACTTGTTAACTAAATCCAAATGACAGTGTTTCATTTTGCCTATGCACCAACACAAATATAAAGCTGGTTCTGATTCAGACTGTTTTTAGACTTTATCCCATTTAAAAGAATGTGATGTGCCCAGTCGCCAGGTGGGTTATTTGTCAATTTTGTCGCCATAGGTTTAAGAAAATCCACTAAGAAGCGCAGCGAGTCTCCTCCAGCAGAGCTCCCCAGCTTTCGGCGGAGCACACGCCAGAAGACCACGGGCTCCTGTGCCAGCACCAGGTACCAATCACAGTGATGACTTCATGTAGATTGTTGTATAGATATTGATGCCTAAAAAAAAGACTTGAAATTCAAGAGTCTTAAGTTTTGTGCACATCAGGATGAGGGTGGAATTAATATTAGAAACAGCTGTTAGTATAATTCAGTATTTAGCAGCTCCGCTAACAGTTTCCTCCAAAATGACCATTGTAAAAACAATAAGTCAACGTTATAACCTTCATGAAGAGTGGATTTATTGCAGGGATGTTGTGTGAGACGGCAGTAGTTTTAGCATTCGTCAGAAACTCCACAGGGAACCTTTTTAAGCTTTGTTTGGCTCGGCGACAGCAGCATTTGCTTAAGACGACACAGAGAAAGTTGTGTGATGCAAAGATTGATCATAATTATTTTTCCTGGGATGTGAGCAATTCATTAATTGTTTTCTATGTAGAAAAAACCCCACTCCACACAAGCAATCACAACAACAATCACAGGGTGATTACTAGCTTTTGAAGCAAGATGACAAACCAGAATAATAAGATCAGCAAAACTGACATGACAATTCAGGGCAGCACTATTTCAGAAAACAAGGAAGCGTATTGTTTAGACCTTCACTCACATTCACCTCTCCCATCAAACTCAGAAATCCCGAGGAGAGCGCTGGTCTGACCCACGTGTCATGTTATCTAGTAGAATTCTTCGTTGAGCATATCAGCTATATTGACAGTAGTCCTGGGTATCGCTGCTTGATACCTTATTAAGGCATTGACCGAAATATCCCAGTACCAAGCAGTATGGAAACATCTCCAGTCAAACAATACGTGCATTCAGTCCTTTTTTCTGCTGGGCGTCTGATCCCAGATCGTCCCGATTCCCTGCCAGGTCAGCAAATTTTCTGTTGTCTCCAGAGCTGCTATCCTTTCAGCGGACAGTCAGTTCAACGTTTGCTTAGTTAGCACAAGCTAACGCAGTAGCAGCGGCTAACATCCAACACCAAGCCATTAAAGCATCCAAACAAACACAACGACACTGCAACAGCTTGACTCTGTCAGTAAACCTGTTAATAACTGTTAGGTATTGTTAGCTGTTTGATGACATTACTGTGAGTGTGCGGCTACAACCACAGCTACACCCCATACAGTCAGCAGTTAAGCATGACGAGATGCCAACAAAGTGTTGTAAGGTATGGCTGTATTCCACGCCACTCCATTTCCACTCACAGGAAACCCACTCACACCCATCAGTATTTACTGTTTTGATTCCTGCCCACTCACTTGAACATAAGGTCAGGTACAACATGGCTAACAGCGCAAGTTCAAACTACACACATCTTAAACTTGAAACTTTGGCTACAGAGATTTGTTTAAACAGTAACAAGGTCCCACAGGAGTCCTTTTTGATCTTAGTTTTCCTTCTCATACTTTAATATGACCACATCTACAGTGGTATATTAATATCCAGCATGACAAAATACCCAGGGGAATCCCTGCTCTGTATTCATTTGACTTAGAGTGGTAACACAGAATGCACTGCACGTTATAATTACTCTGCAATCACTCATACTATCAATCTGTCTTGACAGTCGGCGGGGCTCAGGCCTGGGCAAGCGCGGGGCAGCCGACGCTCGCCGACAGGAGAAAATGGCCGACTCCGACAACAACCAGGATGGGGCCAACTCGTCAGCCGCTCGCACTGATGAGGCATCACAGGGGGCTTCAGGTACCTATTATGCCACTTTTTAAATTTGTGTTTGCCAGTAGAGCATCCTCTTTTTATATGAATTTAAGTCTGTGAATGGATCCACCGGCCAGCTGCAACCCTTCTGTGTGGACTTTGCATGTTCTCCCCACGTCAGCGTTGTTTTCTCCAGGTTCTCTGGCTTCCTCCCACAATCTAAAGACCTAGAGGTCAGGTTAATTGGTGACTCTAAGTAGTAGGCTCTAAGTAGACTTTAAGTAACAGCTCTGATACTGTCTGTGATGTTTTTATGACGTGTTATGTGTGCGACCCACTGGGGGACATTCAAAAGGAGCTGTTAGCAGTTAGCGGCTCACTCAAAGAAGAACAGTGGCTGTACTTGTCGGCAAATTGGGTAAACAATTAGATTCAGGAGCTCCTTACCCTCCGAGCAGAGGGTGAGATCATTCCCCATAATGGACAGCAAATGATTGTCATTGACATGTTAATGCCATTGTTGTTGTTTAGAAAGCGCTGCAGATGCATATGTTTTATGTCGCACTGGAGGCTGATGCTGTAGTGTAACATGTCATGTCGGTCAACACTCTCTTCATACCGCAAAGGGGCGATGCAGTGTATAATCACACACTGGAGCAGAATGATGCTGCTGTCATTTGGTTCTGCTGTTAAAATGCAAAGGAGGCCAGACGAACAGAATTTGTAGCGGCCCGATAACACTATTTGTGTATGAAAATGGCGTATGTGTCAACCCAGTGATGGTCTGGTGACCTGTCCAGGGTGCACCTTGCCTCTCGTAAAGACTCCAGTCCCCCCACGACCCTGACAGGCATTAACAGAAAATGAATCATTCTAAGGATGATCAAGACATTTGTACTGAGATTGTGTGGGAATTAAATGTATTGTTTTTTTCTGTGTCCAGCTTCAAGCTCAGTTGCTGGAGCAGTGGGCATGACCACCTCTGGAGAGAGTGAGTCTGATGACTCTGAAATGGGAAGGCTTCAAGGTATGTTCATTCCCCCTCTCAGCTTTACCAGTCAGTCCCTACTTGCATTTACCATTTGTAGACTATGTCACTGATCACTATCACTAATTTTTAATGGTATCGTTAGGTATAAAGACTTAACAGACAGTTCTCTCAGTTCTACCTTTTGTAAAATTGCTCTGTATCTTTGCTGTCTCTGTCCCTATAGCCCTATTGGAGGCCAGGGGTCTCCCCCCACATCTTTTTGGGCCCCTGGGGCCCCGTATGTCCCAGCTGTTCCACAGGACCATTGGCAGTGGAGCAAGTGAGTACAACCTCTTTACCCATGTTCTTCACATTTGATAGGCGCTAAATAACTGTTGGAAACTCTGCTTCCAGGCTCCAAGGCTCAGCAGCTATTACAAGGCCTGCAGGCCACAGGTGACGAGTCTCAGCAGCTCCAGGCTGCCATTGAGATGTGCCAGCTGCTGGTGATGGGCAATGAGGAAACACTTGGTGGATTCCCTGTGAAGAGTGTGGTGCCTGCTTTGGTTAGTCCTGTTCTGTTTGGTCATTGTCCTGCATGTTGTTTGCATGTAGAAAGTGACTGTGATATTTGACTAACACTAATCTGATTCCATATAAATACTCTCGACTTTCTTTCACAGATTACACTGTTACAAATGGAGCATAACTTTGATATTGTGAGTATGATGAAGTTGTGTTGCTGTATGTAGATATTTTGGTGTGAGTCATCCATTTTTTTAATGCCACTGCCTTATATGCCTTTGCTCCCTGCACACAGATGAATCATGCCTCTCGTGCACTCACGTATATGATGGAGGCACTCCCTCGATCCTCTGCTGTGGTGGTCGATGCTATTCCTGTCTTCCTGGAGAAGGTAAGACAATGTGCTCTCTATCCGTCCCTAATCGTTTGTTAATTCGGAATGGTGGCCTTTTGATATGCTAATGTATTGTTCCCCCTTCTTATATGCAGCTTCAGGTTATCCAGTTCATTGACGTAGCAGAGCAGGCCCTGACTGCCCTGGAGATGTTGTCAAGGCGACACAGCAAAGCCATTTTGCAAGCTGTAAGTGTTGTTTTTTTGTCAGACCCTTAAAGGGATAATTGTCAATTTTCAACATGGACCTTTTTTTACCATGTAGTATATATGTCTAGGTGACTGATGTTAACAGTAGTTTTTGTAATTGTGCCAGTATTGAGCTGGACGGCATCAGCTGGGCAGCTGCACACCAGCTGCAATGGAATCATATGGGGCAACTGAACTTAGTTACTATATGTTCATTAAAAGTGGTACTTTTAGCCATAGACCAGCAAAGTGCCTCTTTACCTTTAACTTGATCCAGTCTATTTGTGACTGTATCATCAAGCGGGAATCCTGTCCTGAAATCTCACGAGATGTGACTTAGAGGTGGAAGAACTGGAGTAAGAATGAGTAGTAGCGGGAATAGTTTGTTGTGTTGGAGTACAGAAACATAGTTAAATGTTATCTAAAAGATTTTTAATGCCATGGATGATTATTCAGCTGATTTTGACAATGTGGATGAGGCCTTTGAATTCAATGGCTGCCTGTGTTTATTTGAGCTGGAGTATACGCATCAAGGGTGGACGAGGAGAGAGAGATAGACAAGGAGGGGCAACAGGCAGCAAAGGGTGAGCAAGCTGCTCACAGGAGACTGGTGGTGTTCCTGTGACCCTGTGTAAAGAATTCCCACACTATAAAGAGTGATTTGTGTTTGTGCATTTCGAACTGTGCTGACACAATGAAGAGCTACACTTCGCACAGCTTTCAAATACTACCTTTGTCGTATATGGACACGCTGAAGTTTTGACTAGTAGTGCTACAAATGGATTCTCATACTCCTGTCCATACACTGAGCATGCAGACCTGTGGGTCTGCAGTGACCATTTTGACTGGGATGACTACTATCAGTCAAAGAGAACAAATCCAGGGGCGTTGGTGGCTTAGTGGTAGAGCAGGCACCCCATGTACAAGGCTGTCAACTCCGGCCTGTGGCCCTTTGCTGCATGTCACTCCCTCTCTCTCTCCACCTTCACACTCAACTGTCCTATCAATTAAAGGCTTAAAATGCCCAAAAATATCTAAAAAAAAAAAAAAAAAGAGAACAAATCCAGGGCTTACTTTCCTAAAGAAAATTGTTGTTCCAAGAGTGGAGATACCTGCTGCAGATAGAGTAGAGGTAGGCTAATGCTATAAGCTAACGGTATTATGTTTGCATTACATAATGCTACATATGAAAGCATGGCAGGATAAGGGCAAAAACCGTTAATAAACAGTTAGTAGGTGTAAATATCAACTAATTGTAACAAATCTATATAGACTGATTCCCCATTTTCAGTAGTTGACATTCATAATAATAAAATAAGTGATAGCAATAAGCAGACACTATGTATGCCACAGTGTGTGGGCATGTGGTGGAAAATATATTTATGCTTTGGTATTATATGACTTATAATTGTATTACATTTTATACCTACATTTTCCCTTCATATCAAGGAGATACCTACTGGCAATGAATGATTATTGTACAAGGCCCTATACACTGTCTTTTCTAATAAGAGGATCATTTGTTATTCCCACAGCAGAGAAATTTGCAGTGTCTCAACAGCAAAGGGGATAGTGCAATAACAAGAAGCATTAGCTGGATATTATGAACATGTTAATGGTAAAATAAAAACCTCTGCTGCTTGTTGTCCCTGCTGTCTCTCTCCTTGCCCTCATCCACTCTTCATGTGTATACTGAGACACAAATAAATACAAATGACGATCGAATTCAAAGGCCTTATCCACGCTGTTGAAATAATAATCATCCATGACATTTAAAATCTTTTAGATAATACTAAACTATGTTTTCTGTATACTACGCTGGTTACCACACTCACTCCAAATCTCACACACACTTCCACTGTTGTCTTTGGGCAATAAGTGACATCTTGTGAGGTTTCCAAACGAAACTTTGCTTAACGAGACACTTGGAGATCCAGCAACAGTGCTCAGTTGCCCCATATGCTTACATTTCAGCCTGTTGTGCAGCTGCCAGATGCTGTCCCCTCACTAAATACTGGACTAATTTCTAAAAATGTTGTTCACATCAGTCTCTCAGATTCATATACACGGGACAATAGGGTCCAAGTTGAAAAATCCTTTATCCTTTTAAATCATCCTGTCTTTGTAAGCCAGAATCATACACTGCAATAATGTTACCATTTCATTTGTCACAGGGTGGACTCGCTGACTGCCTCCTCTACCTAGAGTTCTTCAGCATCAATGCTCAGAGGAACGCTTTGGCCATTGCAGCCAACTGCTGCCAGAGCATTACTCCAGATGAGTTCCACTTTGTTGCTGATTCGCTGCCGCTGCTGACTCAGAGACTGACACACCAGGTGCGTTTTTCCCCATGTCAGAAATTATAAAATGCAACACCATCACAGCAGGGGGTTGGCTCAGGTGGGGTTCCTCTTGAAACAAGTTTTACATTCCAGAAATGAAACTGATTATAAACACATTGGGTAGCATTAGGAAAACAAGTAAATTCACTTAAAACATTGTGAGGTTTAGGGCTGCCAGCTGAAAATCAAAGATTCTAATCCATAAATGCAGACCCCTCAGTTGACTGAGATTCTTCAAGTTGAGCAGTCAGGGGCTGACTTTGAGTTAGTTTGCAGTGGACATTTCAGTCCCCAGAGGTAGCTACAGAGTCACGCTCCTTGCTTTCGCCCCGCTCTTAGAGGTAAAATCATTACACTACATCAAGTCATCCCATCCGCTCAGTGACGATGTCTGAGACGGATACAGGTAGCTGTGGACCTGGACCCAGGACCAGTGTGAGTGAGGAGGAAGGATGCCTACAGGAAGAGAGGCTTTGCTCGGTCTGACTCAGAGATTATGTTATCTTCTGCCTTCCTGTGAGAAGTTGTGAATTTACACCTCACAGCATCTTGTTACGATACAGTGTCAGGCTTCGGGTGAAAAATGTTGAGCAATCCATCGTTGGCATAGTTAGCATGCAGTAGCTCTGAGGGCTAACTTGGCTTGTTTACCTTATTACATGAACATCGCTGTCACTCTGAACATCCTGCTGAACCCTGTTCAAAACTCAAGTAGTTCAATAACGGATTGCTTGATAGTCTACATTAAAAAAAGAACAAATAGTCAAATATTTGTATTGAAAAGCCAAATCTGATTTGACTGACAAAATTCTGTGTTGGGTACACCCCTAGTTAGGTTTGTCAGTTTTTCTACATGAGTAATAAGCAAGGCCTGCGTTAGATTTGACTTAAGAAATAATTTATACAAGTCATGCTAGCTTGCTATGTAAGTATATGAAAAATGGAAATAACTCTTCAATACAAATATTCAACGAGTCATTCTTTTATTCAGTATAAAGTTTTAAAGTTTGATCACGATTTAATGGGACGTTCAGAGTGACAACGGCATTCATGTAATACAATCAACAAGTTTACTGCACTAATGACAGATCAGAAGTATGCGATAACAAACTTTGCCAGCAGTAGATATTGATATCTACTGAGCAAAAGCCAGAGATCATTAAGTTTCTGTGAGCTGTAAATTCAGCACTTCAAAGCAGAAGAGAAAAGATAATGTTGTCTGGAAGCCCTATGGTGAATATGGTGAAAAGTTTCTCCTCCTCCATGCTGCTGCATTGTTTCCGCAGCTTTCTGAGAGTAATAATCACCACACTGATGAGCAAAGTTGACGACTGAGGAGGAATCCCTAACTTTGAATGGGCACCGCTAGTCATTTTTAGGTACAAGCAGCCAGCATCTTAAATGTAATTAGGTCAAGTAGGAGACAGAACATAGCTTAGTGAGGGTACCTTGTCTCACAGCATTGTCATTCGAAAGGAGATTATATGGATATAGACATATCCATATTAAAAAAGCTGGCCATCCAACGTTGGTGTTTTCAGATTATATTCTACAAATTCAGACAGTATAGTGGTGCATATTTTGTGCTTTGGTACAGGTGATTACACATTACAGGTCATGTCCTCGACATTTTCTTTTTGTTTTATGTTTTTGTGTCAAATCACTTTCATATATCTGTCTTGTAACAGAAACATAAATAAGAAATGCACCTGTTCTGTGTTACTATATCTAAACAATGACAGGGAATGAAAATAAACAAAAGTGACAGTAATACACAAGTTGTTTACCTAAGGTGGAAGGTCGTAAATGAGAGGATATGTTTTTCTCAGTTATTACCATGACTGTAGACATGTGTTAAACTGAAGAAAAGTAGTTTAGGGAAGTTGCACCTTTTACAGTGTGTTGGTTAATCTTTAGACAAGGAGTCATGTTTTAATTGTACATAGTTCAGTTTCACAGGAACTACATCAGTAGTTAAAGCCAGTAGATGTTGCTCGTTCTCCCATTAGAAAGAATCTGCATTACTTAATTATTCTGCAGTTGACTGAGGAATGCCATGTTTCTATAGCAGTAGTGGCTGCAGCAGCATTTTGATGTTGAAACAGATAGGAAGTCACCAAGTCTGCTTCTTATAAGCACAAAAAGAAGTTTTCTGAGATCATGAAAATGTTTGAGTGTTTTTTCCTCCTCTGTATTGTAACCACTGTACATTGATACTTCAAATAGTATTTTATTTCAAGTATTTCTTTTGCTGTCACCCATTGTAAATATCTGCTAATGGCTCAACTCATTAACCTCCCTTTCAGGATAAAAAATCAGTGGAAAGCACTTGCCTCTGTTTCGCCAGACTGGTGGACAACTTTCAACATGAGGAGGTTTGTACTCAGTTGTTTTTAAGACTCAACACCATGTCTGCTGTTTTCCTGTTGTCAGGCAGTTCTGTATTGTCTCCTCTATTTGCCATTTGACTCCCAGTTAATGTGTGTACATGCATTCACATCAACAGAACCTGCTGCAGGAGGTGGCATCACGGGACCTGTTGACCAACATTCAGCAGCTACTGGTTGTCACTCCTCCTGTGCTCAGCTCGGGGATGTTTATCATGGTTGTGCGTATGTTTTCCTTGATGTGCTCTAACTGCCCCTGCCTGGCAGTCCAGCTCATGAAACAGAGTAAGTAACACACACACAGCAAGAAGTCACATCCTTGTCACACACTTGATGATTTATGCCCTGTCGTGACAGTCATGCATATTAAAAAATGTTTTACAGGGAAACAAAGAATCAGAAAGTTCTCTTATCTTGCTGTCAATCAACATAACATAAGCTGTGGTCCTTAAAAACAAAATTAACTATGACACATGTTTGTAACCCCTCTGTGTGTATCGCTACAATCTAAGAATAACTTCTGGTTGTGTCTCATTCTCCCTCAGGGGAAATTAGGTTGTACAGAGTTTACAAAATAACTGTCTTACTTATTAACTTATTTACATTCTAGGCGTTGACCCCTATTATGCCAGAGATATCAGTGACCTAGTTTGATTGAGCATAACCTGAGTAGATGTACACATGCAGCTGTGTTTCTGTTCTGTAATGAGCTAACGTATTTGACACCATCATTATTCTGGTAAAACGCATTTTGTAACAATATTTAAGGCCAACTTGCAATGTGTAACAGGGATCTGTGCTGTGACAGTACAAAATTTAGCTTGTAGCTAGCTAACAACACCTATCAGCTGTGTGTATTTGTGTGTGCAGGCAATAGCTTAGACATGCTAATAGCACACCTCATTTTAAACTTGTGCAAGCAAATCTGTGGCTTAATTTTAACCATCTAGACTGAATTCATTGTGCTCACATGAACTCATTGACTACCTCTAAAATTTGATTTACAGCCAGAATAATATGTGTTGCAGATGCAGCTAAAAACTGAGTTGTGTTTGTGTTACCTTTTCTAAACAGACATAGCAGAAACTCTGCGCTTCCTCTTGTGTGGTGCATCAAATGGCAGCTGCCAGGAGCAGATTGAACTGGTACCCCGGAGCCCCCAGGAGCTCTACGAACTGACCTCCCTCATATGGTAAGGTCTATTTGCCCGATTTCTTTTCAGTATGGTATGAGTGTAGATCCTGTTGGATGACATGGCAAAAAATAGCATCACCTCTGGGATTTGGGAGCACTTTCCCCTATAAATTGTGCTGGCAGCAAGAAAATGCTGTTTACTGAATATGAATCTCCTAATAACTAACTTATGACACTATTTGGAAGCCTTCAGAATGTTCTCACATCGTCCCCAGCACAGTTTACAGAAGCTGTATCAAGTATACGAATGTGGGGTAGACAAGTGTCACAAATGTTACTCCTGCTTCTCCAAGACCTTGAACTACATATGCAGCTGTTTTGCCACAATATACTTAAGTAAAATTGTTTAAAGAAAAATCATATCCATTTCACCTGACAACATTTAAACTGAATTCAGATTAAACAGAATTCTGCAGCCTTCTCAAACTGCTCTTCTTCTTACAGTGAGCTGATGCCCTGCTTGCCTAGAGAGGGCATCTTTTCAGTCGATGTAATGCTCAAGAAGGGCAGTGCCCAGACAACAGAGGGAGCAATATGGCAGTGGAGAGACGACCGAGGACTGTGGCACCCTTATAACCGCATTGACAGCCGCATCATTGAGGTATAGATGCACCATCCACATTATATATTGTTTAAACCTCAGTGTTTATGATGAAATCATCATTGCTGGAGAATCGCATTGGGATATGTTGAGTCACAGTGCATATCATCAGTGTTATAAAAACATAGACTTAATTCTGGTCAGTCATTCTCGACCTCTCTCAAACAACAAGACAACTATTAAATGATGCATAATGGAATTAATCTGTTGTTGCATTTCATTTCTTGACAACACTCAGTCTGTTTGCAGTGTGTCACCCTCTCTCGATACATTTACACACACATCAAGTCTGTTTGGGACACTGATGTTGGTTGTATCTGGTGATTATCTTACCCTGCAGACAGCACACCAGAACGGGGAGGATGAGATCAGCTTGTCGACCCTGGGCCGTGTGTACACAATTGACTTTAACTCTATGCAGCAGATCAATGAAGACACAGGAACAGCACGTGGTATCCAGAGGAAACCGAATCCTCTTGCCAACCCTAATACAGGTAATACAGATCTTTTCGAATGACAGAGATTTATGTTGAGATGACAGTGCATTGTACTTTATCTTTAAGTAACAGTAGAACCATAAGCTCTCACTATCAGCACCCTGATGGCAGCTGCTATTGGCTTTGAGTCACACAAGTTACAGCTCCAACAGTGACCCAGTTTCATGGCAAAAATGTTTAAAAGATAAATGAGTTGTAACTGCAGTATTTTCTTGTTATTTTATTATCATGTAAACCACTATGCATTTACTGAGTACAAGTCTGTGGACGTTTGTCACCCAGATTCTTGCTACTTTGCCCATTTCTGACACTTGATGACAGATTTATGTCTGTGTGAAAGCAGAGATTACAGCTGCTTTTATCTGCAAGCCGCAGTCAGTCTGTTGCCACTTCTTTTCCAATTGTGTTCATGTGTATAACTGACGTGTATAAGCTTCTCCGTTGAGGGACAGCTGAGTTGTGACTGTCGCAGTGTGGTTGAGAAAATAAATCCACCCTGTTCACTGTGTCTCTCCAGGGAGTCACCAGGAGGTCCGTCGAGAAGACGCACGAGCCCAGTTGATGAAGGAGGACCCTGAGCTGGCAAAGTGCTTTATCAAAACTCTGTTCGGGGTCTTGTATGAGGTGTACAGCTCATCGGCCGGCCCTGCTGTCAGACACAAGTGCCTTAGAGCCATCCTCAGGATCATCTACTTTGCTGATGCAGAGCTGTTGAAGGATGTGCTGAGGAACCATGCTGTGTCCAGGTAACGATGCCCAGGCTGTGAGCTACTTTTAATGTTGACATTAAAGCAGGAACAGAAGGTTGTCTTTAATAGAGGTTGATCATTTCTTTAAAAAAAACTTTCAAAAACACCTGGTGACAGTCTTAGAGTTGAAATGAAATTGACTTTAATCTGTTTTTTGTTTGTTCATTTCTGCAGTCACATTGCCTCCATGCTATCCAGCCAGGACCTGAAGATTGTAGTGGGTTCTCTGCAGATGGCTGAGATCCTCATGCAGAAGCTGCCTGATGTCTTCAGTGTCTATTTCAGAAGAGAAGGTATCACATAATCCCATGGAAAACTCATTTACCAACTTGTAGGTCATCGACTCTGGGGAGCAGACAAGTGTTAGCTCGAGCATGTGCTGAAATACATGACAAACATGCTTTGAAGATCGATAGTATTGCACAGCTGTGAAAAGCTTGTCACTTTTAGGCCATCTTTGGTGGGAAATTTCAAAGCCGAAAGCTGCCTGAAAGTTATGTGGTTGAGAATCACCCCTTTTTTTGTTCATCTACGGTTCCCACTCCATTATAGACAAATATGCCCCCTCTGTCTAAACCTTACAAGTTCATTAGGCTCCTGCAGTTTAACATTTAATTTTGGCAGTAAAATGTTTTTTCTGCCAGTCTTTTCATTTGCATTTTGTTTGTCAAGAGGTTGCTGTGTATTGTGCAATTTTTTAAGGCTTTAGACAATTTATAATGCTCGTCTTCCTCCTTTCTCTTCCAGGTGTGATGCACCAGGTGAAGAACCTCTCAGAGTCCGAGAGCTTCCTGGTCACCAGTCCCCCAAAGGCTTGCCCCAGTGGCACTGCCAGTTTGTGCAATACCACCATCAGCACTGCATCCACCACATCTGCTAACAATGCAACTCCTGATCTGGGCTCACCCAGCTTCCAGCACAGCATGGACGACTCACTAGACCTCAGCCCGCAGGGGTGAGTATGT
This sequence comes from Epinephelus awoara, assembly GCA_035609425.1. Taxonomy (NCBI): domain Eukaryota; kingdom Metazoa; phylum Chordata; class Actinopteri; order Perciformes; family Serranidae; genus Epinephelus; species Epinephelus awoara. The sequence continues at coordinate 30,235,999 of CM069297.1, forward strand.
GGCCATGTGTGGCTTTGCTTTGGCTGTGTACAGAAATGTTTAAAAAATATTTTTTAACACAAGCTAGTCCTAGTGTGGAAACTATCCTCATCATCACAAATTGCACTTGCATCCTGTGTTGAATCACCTCAAAACAGCTGGAACAAATTTTGTTGCCCAACAACCAACTTAATACATTCTCGTGGAAACTAAAATGGTAGCATACATCAATCACTTAATAAAAACACTAATAATGTATAGTATTTAAATATAGACTTGTATGTTTGCTCATCAATTGTTATTGTAATAAATGGGGCAAACAGATATTTAATAGCAGTGGTCTTGCTATGTATGAGTCCTGCATCTCCGGTGCATTTAAGTCCTAAAGGACGCAGTAAGTTACTATCAACACATCCTTTTTTTTACCATGTATATCTCACAAAAGATGAGATCCTGTTTTGTTCATAGTCTCAGTGAGTGAAAGAAAAACATTTTAAAAAATTGTACGCATTTTCCCCCCAAAAAATCTGTTTAATTTATTCAGTAGCTTATTTAATTTTTTATACATTGAATCCCAATTTTAATTATATATATATTACAGAATGTTGAGTTTAATCTCAATAAAGTTAGAAGGTTAGCCTCAAACGACCACTGATACTAGGTAAATGATTTTGTTGCTCTCTGTTCAGCTCAAGATGTGACATTTATATAATGTTTTTGAGAATAAAGTTTTCAGATTTGGAATTTTCCTAAATTTTCAAACATCAAACATGACTTTAACACAACAGTTTTTCAAAAAAAAAAAAAATACTGGGTATTCACTTAGTTTCCCAGGGACACATTTAGATGACCACTTGTGGGTCCCAGGGACTCACTACATTGAAAACTTATCAACATCACTGTCATAGTAATTATTTTTTTCCTCCATTAAGGCGGTTAAGTGATGTCCTAAAGAGGAAACGGTTACCTAAAAGAGGGCCCAGAAGGCCCAAGTATTCTCCCCCAAGAGATGATGATAAAGTAGACAATCAGGGTAAGTTGAAGTGTTACTGACAGTGTTACTGTGTGTGTGTGTGTGTGTGTGTGTGTGTGTGTGTGTGTGTGTGTGTGTGTGTGTGTGTGTGTGTGTGTGTGTGTGTGTGTGTGTGTGTGTGTGTGTACGCAATGTTTTCAAGGAGCATTAAGCAAAATCCATCATTTCTAGATTGAAGGAATTAAAAAATTGCCATGTGAAGACCTAGATGTGTAATTTCATCTAGGGTATAGCATGACCTCACACACCCTCTCTCTGTGTTGATCTCCAGCCCCTTGTTTACAAGCTGGTCCGGCTGCGCGTTCATGTACGCCCATGTGAACTCCGCTAGCCTACCAGCTAGCAGGGGCTAACCGGTGCTTCTTCCTCAGGCTCCACTTCACTCAGCTGCCAGCATAGCCAGTTAGCCTCCGCTAGCTTCCCAGCTAACGTGAGCCTCGGCTCTCCGTTTAGATCCAACCGGAGCACCAAGCCCTGGTTTGTTATTCAGGTTAATGTGGGAAGAAGCAGCGGGTATATCGGGCAGCTGAGTGAAATGGAACCTGCGGAAGAAACACCGGTACGGTCTGAATGTAATAGTCCGTGGAGAGGTTGCGGTGCTCGGCTGCACAGACGAGGCGAGTGGGATTGGGGGTGGAGAGCAGAGGTAGAGGGAGGAGTGGCTCAAGACACACTTTGTTTTGGTCTTCAGGCAGAGCACAACAGCAAACCTAGCAGTGAAACGATTTCGCTTTTTGCCCCTTTAAGATCCCCAGTAGACACTTGAGACGTGCAGAAAGGCACATTGAGTAATATTTTGTCCAGTATGTCTCTCCCCCCCTGTAACTGCACGATTGACAGCAGATTCTGTTGCTGTTCAGTAGCATGTGGCTGATTGCATGTTCAGCATTTGGCAGATTCCTTGTAGCACATTTGAGTGGTCATGAATTTAAAAGGCATTTTGTGGTCTTGGATATTTGTGGTCTTGTACATTAGCTTATTCCATAGATAACCCTTATTAATCTACCTTTTGGGTTCTTTACAGCCAAGAGCCCTACTAGTACTCAGTCACCCAAATCATCGTTCTTGGCCAGTCTTAATCCCAAAACCTGGGGCAAGCTGGGTGCCCAGACCAACAATGCCAACTCAGAGCCCTCACGCACAGCGGGGGTGAGCGGCCTGGCAAGGGCGCCTCCCAAGGACTCAATTTCAAATAACAGGTACGATGATGAGAATTAAAGATGAACCCTATTTCCCGCTCCTGTTTCATGTCAGTCGTGCTCTTTTTCTTGTGACTGATGTTAAGTGTTCGAGCAGACTGATCAGTCAATGATGGTGGGGTTAATGTGTGGACTTGTTTTTATTGGTTTATAGAGACAAAATAAAAGCCTGGATCAAAGAACAGGCAAGTAAGTTTGTGGAGCGCTACTTCAACTCTGAAAATGTGGATGGCAGTAACCCTGCACTGAATGTACTCCAGAGACTTTGCACAGCCACCGAGCAGCTCAACCTGCAGGTAAGACAACAAGCATAACGTGACATTCCCAACAAACATAAAGGTATTTACTGCTGTTTTAGATCATGTCCTCAAAGTTGAAATTGTTGTAGCCCCTGTTAAACTTGACAGAGAAACCTACAGAGATAAAGAAACTAAATATGTATTTATTTAGCTAAATTTGAGTGTCTGAAGTTGCACACCTCCTCTGAGACATTTTTGTGATCATGTTCTATGTTTCCGTTTCCCAGGTGGACGGTGGTATGGAGTGCTTGGTGGAGATCTCCAGTATTGTATCAGAATCTGATGTGTCGTCTTTTGAGATCCAACACAGTGGGCTGGTGAAGCAGCTCCTGGTCTACCTAACCTCCAACAACGACAGGGACTTGCTCAGCCGCGATGTGCGGCTCAAGAGGTTTCTCCATGTGTTTGCTGGCTGTCCGGTGAGAAACTAGAACACAATGTATTTTTGGCAGACTGAATATTCAGAATTTATTTTGAATCTCGTTTTTTTCCCCTGCTGTTTGTTTGCAGGTTCCAGGAATGGAGCCTGTAGGTCGTCTGGACCCAACAGAGAATGGGCCGTACCTGGCACTGGTGCACAAAATGAACAGCTGCCTGAGCCAAATGGAGCAGTTTCCTGTCAAAGTGCATGATTTCCCCAGTGGTAATGGCAATGGCAGCAGGTCTGTGGCTTTATTATTTATGTTTTGATCAAAATAACTTTATATTTTAATACTTGAATCAGTTATGAAACTGTATAGTTTGATATTTCTAAATTTGTCTCTGCAGGGGCTCTCAGGCACTGAAGTTCTTCAACACACATCAGCTCAAATGTCAGCTGCAGAGACATCCAGATTGCACTAATGTTAAACAGTGGAAAGGCGGCCCTGTAAAGATAGACCCCCTGGCCCTGGTGCAAGCCATAGAGCGGTATCTTGTTGTCAGAGGTGAGGGACTGTCCTGAACTAACTTACCTCCTTTAAGACAGAGGGAGCCACCAGCAGCTCCTTCAAACTGGGATTTCTCGTATGGCACCTGTTTTTCCTCCACATTGTCCAAATGCCGAATGTAATGTTGTTCTTAAAGTCATCCTTAAAGGGATACTTTACTGATTTTCAACCAGCTTTGTGTCATAACTATGTTGGTAGTATGTGTCAATGAACTGCAGTAAACTTCTCTCCATCTTACCAGAGCCCAGATCACATTTGCAAGAGGAAATTGTCATCCAGCGGATTTTCGCTTGGAATGTTGCTTGAACTACAGTTGGACTTTCTAATTTTTTTTATGTCGCCCAACACCACGGAAACAAAGAGTACAGAAGTGGATACAGAGAGAGACACCTCTCTCTCTCAAACTCAGAACAAACGATAAAACTAGACAGTGCTTATCAAATACAAACCAAGATTCTTCCACTGTATTGCCTGTTTCTCACCTAAAATGTCTCTGAAACATAGTTTAGTGCACTGTTTGGCTGTAATACAAGAGTTTATGAACAGGAACTGGGCACCATACTGTTTTTCTGTTAACAGAGCCTGACAAAAATGAGAATGAATGGTAAAACTAAGCAGCGCTGATCAAATATGAACCAAGATACTGTCATTGCGTTACCTATTTTTCGCCTAAAATGTCTCTGGAAATATTCTTGGTTACTGTTTATCTGTAATTCTTAAAAAAAAATAAAAAATTTACTGGCCGGCTGCCACATTGTTTTTTAGACGAGCAACTGGCGTTACGTTGCCCCCCAGAGAGAGTGTCTATTGGTTTGGTGTTGCGCAGTGCACTCCGGTAGTTTTAGGTTTACTACCGCTTGAGGAAAAGTGAATCTCACAGCTCTTATCCTTTGTTTTCTTGAGTCATGTAGCACCAGTATCAAGAGTATTTGCATCTCTCTACTGCAGACAGCGGACTGTCAACAGCCCGTATTTTTTTCTTTTTTCGATGATCATCATCTCAGTAGTGAAATACTAATCTAAAATGGCATGTCTTTAGTTGGGTTTCTAACTTGAAATTGTGTTTGTACAGGGTACGGCAGAATAAGAGAAGAAGATGAGGATAGTGATGATGATGGTTCAGATGACGAAATCGATGAATCACTGGTATGTGATATTGTTCATGACGAATAAGGCTAACTTTTTAACCTGTAACACACTTAATTCTGTGTGAACCAAAAGGAAATCAAAGTTCCAATGCAGGTTTTTGTGCACATAATCCTGTGTTGATGTGTGTTCCTGCTTTAACTCCAGCGTTAGCAATTAACCCTATATGTATTTTATTTGTTACCCAGGCGGCACAGTTCCTGAACTCTGGCAGTGTACGTCACAGACTACAATTTTACATTGGTGACCACCTGCTACCATACAACATGACGGTGTACCAGGCTGTGCGGCAGTACAGTCTTCAGGCAGAGGAAGAAAGAGAGTCGACGGACGATGAGGCAAACCCACTTGGGCGAGCTGGCATTTGGACCAAAACGCACACAATATGGTAAAAAAAAATCTTCCAAATATTAACTGGTATTTGTGTGTATTATTATTTCATTCTTGTCCCTGTAAATGTCTGTTCTGCATCTTACATCTCGCTCAACCTCACTCATCTCTTAAGAAACAAGGGTTCACACAAGGTGCTTTAAGTGCTTGAATTTTGAGAAGAAAAGATCAAGCACCAGACTACCTTTACAATAGCTTCCTTTGTAACAGAGTGCTTAAAAGTCTTAGAAATTCAAATGAACCACATAACGCTGTCTTGTATCATGTTCATCAAGTCATTAAAATTGCTCAGCTTTTTCTGTAATTCGTCTGTCTTCCTCCCATTTCTGATGTCCTGCCCGACATCGTAGTATATTTTCACTTTGCTCTACGCTTAAACAAAACAAGGAGGCCTATTGTTGCATGGTAGAACTTTATATGACTAAACTTAATGAGCCGGCTCTTCACCATGATTTGTTTTCCTCTCACTTCAGTGGTGCGCCAATGTCGAAACTGAAATTGAAACATAAATTCCAGCTGGCATCATTTTCTTTGGTTTCCATTAGAGGATTTTTTTTTTTAAATTATTTCATTCGTTCATAAAGTATACACCTTTCTGTAACGAGTTGAGAGTTCTGTCTGATGTCAGGCAAGTGTGACGCATTGAATAGTATAAGCACCACAGCTCTTATTCCATTTTGTAGAGATTTTTTTCAGTTATGCCCAAAAAAGTGTTGAGTAAGTCTTTAATGAGGAAGAGAGAAAAAATATATTTTTGAAAATGAATTAGCTCTATAAAGTTCTATAAAGTCCTTGAATTCACTTTTGTAATGTCTGTTTTAACCCTGTTGAATCATATTAGCCAGTTGTTGAAGGTTCAGACAAATAAAAATCCGTCATCTCATCATTTAGCTAGAGATAAGAAGCCATGCAGATTAATTTGCCAAATTTTTGAGATACACTCGTCAGCGCAGTGTCAAGTACACAGGATGTGATAAGCACATGTACTCACCAGCAGTTTAAATTGCAAATGATTGTTGGCCTTGGTGCTGTTTCTCCTTAAATTGTTCGCGCACCCAGAGTGTTGTCACAGAGGTGAAGCGCTGATGCGAGACATTGTTTCTGGTGTAAAAGCTGACGTGCATGCTCATCAAAGCAAACGGAAACAAAATATCTCATCTTGTGTTCCTGACAGGTATAAGCCTGTGAGAGAGGACGAGGATGGCAGCAAAGATGCTGTGGGTGGAAAGAGGGGCCGAGCCCAGACTGCTCCCACCAAAACTTCACCTCGCAACGCCAAGAAGCAGGATGAGCTGTGGCATGGTGAGAATCATGAAGGATTTCGCAGACGAGGGTCACTGTTGTACCTGATCTGTTTAAGAAAGGATTCACATTGTCATTGTCATTTTTTTAACTGGGGAATTCCTAGTTATGATGCTTGCAAATCAGAAAGCAGTTGAGTGACCACATCAACGTCATCACAACTGTTGATTCCTGTCACTTCCAGATGGTGTGTGTCCCAGTGTCACTAATCCCCTAGAGACATACCTCACTTCGGAGCCACCAGAGACCATAACCTTTGATGACCCCTCTTTAGAGGTCAACCTGCTGCTGAGGGTCCTGCACTCCATCAGTAGATACTGGTTCTACTTGTATGAAGTAAGTCTCTTCTCTAAGGGATTGTGGTCTGTCTCTGTACAAGTCTGTACCTTGTTAACTGGCCTTTAAAACTGGTGATGTAGTTAGGTGTAAAGTTACTAAACCCTTAAGCTAGCTCTGATATGTCAGGGGTAGTCATATAATATTAACTGTGCAGGTAACATGAATGTTTTTGGTCCTGTTGCAGAATGCTGTGTGTAAGGAAGTCATCTCGACCAGTGAGTTCATTAACAGTAAGCTGACAGCCAAAGCAAACCGTCAGCTACAAGACCCGCTGGTCATCATGACGGGGAACATCCCCACTTGGCTCATTGAGCTTGGAAAGACCTGGTAAATGTTTCATACTTGAGATCAAAATAAGGAATCAGAATTTGATCGTTCACCTGTTGTTGGACATCTTGGCTCTGAACTTGATATTGGTGTTGACATACATTATTCTCTCTCTCCCTCTCTACAGTCCTTTCTTCTTCCCCTTTGACACCCGGCAGATGTTATTCTACGTAACTGCCTTTGATCGTGACAGAGCCATGCAACGCCTACTGGACACAAATCCTGAAATCAACCAATCAGATTCTCAGGACAGCAGAGTTGCACCACGTCTTGACAGGAAGAAGGTACATTGTGTTGCCATATTGAACATATGTACTTTTACATCTTACCAAATCCAGTAGTTGTACACACAGTTCATCTGTTAACAGTCTGCATTGTATTTTAGTGGAAGTTTTATGCCTGTTTTTGTTTTCAATAACAGCTCTATAAACTTTTTCTGACCTGGCTTGAACCTCATTTCTCTCCTCCCTTGTCTTGTGTTTTCAGAGGACAATAAACCGTGACGAGCTGCTAAAACAGGCTGAGTCTGTGATGCAGGACCTGGGCAGCTCGAGGGCAATGTTGGAGATTCAGTATGAGAACGAGGTACCTGCGCTATCTGTGAATCATCACTTGCACTTTGCTGCAGTAAAATGCTTTTCATCACAGTTTTCTGGAGAGGAGATTCTAACTTTTTATCATGTTTCAGGTTGGTACAGGTCTTGGCCCAACTCTGGAGTTCTATGCTCTGGTGTCACAGGAGCTCCAGCGGGCTGATCTGGGCCTGTGGAGGGGCGAAGAGGTCACGCTGGCCAATCCTAAAGGTATAAACCCTCAGATGCATGCTGGATATGATGAAAACCATGTCATGTTAGATACATGCTTGCATGAAGGTATATGTAGTAATTTCTTCTGCCTTTCTCTGACCATGCTTGTGTCTCTTCTCCAACAGGAAGCCAAGAGGGAACCAAGTACATGTTCAGCTCCAGAGGACTGTTTGCTGTTCCCTTCGGCAGGACAACCAAACCAGCACACATAGCCAAAATCAAAATGAAGTTCCGTTTCTTAGGAAAGCTAATGGCCAAAGCCATTATGGACTTCAGATTGGTAACGACCTCTATTTTCTGTTCTCTCTTTGTTAATAGACTCATATTTTCAACTGAGCATTGGCATTTAGGAACGCTCCTCTGCCAGCAGTGAATTAGTCGTATTTACACATGCTGTAGTAAAAGCTTTCAGGCATAATTGAGGTGTCTGCTTAGTGGCTGTTGGAGTCATTATTAATATTCCAAATATTAGTCCTTGACATGTTGCATCATTTCAGGAGGCTTTCACATCAGCCTTTGTCGTTTCATGCCGGAGTCTACTTGAAAAAATGGTCTTGAGTATGATTCGTTAGCACTGGGTTTTCACTCCTGATGCAGACCGTACCCAACTGTTCCAAATCAGGAAAATGGACTGTTATTTAACGCGAGTAGAGTTGCAAAGGCATTTACCAACAACAGCACTCGATCACATCCTCTGAACTGCACGGCCGTGGGTGATAAATTAGGAAGGGAGGAGAGAGGGTTGCTCTTGACTTTGTCTCTTGAAATATAAAACAATAGTAGGCTTAATGCAAAGGTCAGCTCCATTATTTGTAGGGTTGGGTACTGGACTTATACTTGTAAGCTACCGACTGAATTATGTCAGTACTACAGAGAAGTGATTCATGTTAAGTCAGTTGGCGCTAGATGGGCGGACACATATGTACAAGCAGAAGACAGAGACAGGATCCACTTTATGTGTGATTAGAAAAGAGCAGAGGAGCAGAATTCTTTTTAGTCCACTATGTCACCCCTGCAGTTTGTTCAAAAAATACATTTTTAATATCACAGAGAAAGTAAAGCACTTAAGAAATGTACCATTGGGCACTTGCACTGAATTTTGGTATCAATACAAATGTAACTGGTACCCAACTCTAATTGTATGGGCTTGGGATCTTGTGATTGGTACAAGATAATGAATCAAAGAATCAATTATACCTAACAAAAATGCACCAAAAGATTGGAAAGTTTTCTTTATCCATAGGTGTTGCCAAATGTTCCTTCCTTCCTTTATTTTACCTGACTTTCTTTACCTCTTTCCTCCTGCTTTTTCTCCCAGCTGGACCTGCCCCTGGGGCTGCCATTTTATAAGTGGATGCTCCGGCACGAGATGTCTATAAGCTCCCATGACCTGGTGAACATTGACCCCGGTGTGGCGAAGTCCATCCAGCACCTGGAGGATATTATCCGTCAGAAGAAGAGGCTGGAACAGGACCGGTCACAGGTGAAGTGCAGCACAGAGAACTTCTCTTCTAATGCAGTGGTACCAGAGTGTGGTCCTATAGGCTCTTGGTGGTAGTCCAGGTTTAATAAAAGCATTGTCTGTTTCTTGGGGGTTTTTTTTGTCCAATAGACGAGGGAGACCCTACAGCAGGCACTGGAGAGCCTGAACATGAACGGCTGCTCAGTGGAGGACCTGGGTTTGGACTTCACTCTTCCAGGATTCCCCAACATTGAGCTGAAAAAGGGCGGCAAAGACGTCCCAGTCACGATCTACAACCTGGAGGAGTACCTCAGGGTATGCTACAGTGTCTCTTAGCAATCACTTTCATCCTTTTTGTCTGTCGTGATATTTGTCCTCTTAATCATTTTTGTCTTTTCTCTCCCATCAGTTGGTGGTGTACTGGACTCTAAATGAAGGAGTGTCCAGACAGTTTGAGTCATTTAGGGAAGGGTTCGAGTCAGTCTTCCCCTTGCATCACCTGCAGTATTTCTATCCAGAGGAGGTGAGCAACTGTTCCGTTCTTTCCTTCTTCTCAGGCCTACATAGCAATCTACGGTATGTGAGTCTGTTTTGTTGCCTCTTCTTTCTCTTCTTTAATTCCTCATCATCTCTCCTCTCCTGCTGTAGCTGGACCAGTTGCTGTGTGGCAGTAAATCAGAGACGTGGGACGTCAAGACGCTGATGGAGTGCTGTCGACCGGACCACGGCTACACACATGACAGGCGAGTCCAAGCTCCCATTTTATTCATCATAGTCATTAAATATGGCTCCAGACCACTTTTTTCTAACTCCCTACATGACACACTGAGCGTATGAGTACATTTTTTTTCTCAAGACAAATGTTTGACATGTATTTTCTCCCATGTTTTTCCAGCCGTGCTGTACGGTTCCTGTTTGAGGTGTTGAGCAGCTTCGACGCCGAGCAGCAGAGACTCTTTCTGCAGTTTGTCACAGGGAGCCCCAGACTGCCCGTCGGTGGTGAGTCACTTCACGTACACAAACATGAACTTATTAAATGCATTAAAGCAGGACAGGTTGATAAACAGTTGTGTCTACAAAGGGGGCTACTCAAATATTTGAATTTTAATCACAGTCACAATTTTGGCTCACCCCAATTAAATGGACTTGATAGACTGCGATATTGACATGTTGCGACTTCAGACGGGCTAAACAAGAATCAACCGCTCATCAACCACCATCATCTGTTGTTTGGAAGTATTTTGGATTCAGGAGAGAACAAATCATATGCAAAGAGTGCAAAACACTTGTGTCTGCGCTGCAAAGCAACATTAACTAATTTACTAAACCACCTGCAAAAACTGCAGTACAATGGAGGCCAAGAAGAATAACGTTACTGTATCGTTACCATTAATCCCCGTCCTCGTCCAGTGTCAACTCAGACATCCATGACAGCAAGGCTGCAGCATGTCATGGTACTGTGACTGCTGTAAAAAAAAAAAATTCTCTATATATACAGCAGCAGAGACGTATTCATAGGAGATGCTCTGAGTTCAGGTGCAGAAGGATGCTATTTTAAGTCTCATATTGATGCAAAGATTTTTTTTAATCAGTAATAAAGCACAAGGAGAAAGTGAAAGCAGTGCTGTTCATTTAAATGTTAAAGTGCAGTAAAAACAATTTGTCTCTAAAAACAATAAATAATCGTGATCTCAATATAAACCAAACTAATTGTGTGTCATTTTGGCTATAATCATGCAGCCCTATGTGCACATGTACTGAGATCCCTGGCTTAAAATAATCTAGCATCAGCCAAAGTGAATATTTTCTGCTCTTATGCGAGTGTGTTTGTAAAAATTCTGTCATAATCTATTATTACTTTGCATAGTAATTTTCATTTTTTAATGATGATAAGACTAATAGCATTTAATTTTGATTATAAAAGGATAAACAAGCTCATAGATTTTGCATTTCTAAGGGTGAAGTGCTATTTGTTGACTGGACCACACCAGTGACACATGACATCCGTGCACATGCATGGTTAAGTTGTGGCTCATTGTGACGGTCACGTAACCACTGCTCCTAATGTTTACGTGCGTTATTCAACTCTAACTAAAAAAATGAAATGATGTTTTTTTGCCTTGTCATCCTTGCTAGATAAAATTAGCAGTGATAGACTGAGAAAAAATAATTGAATTCATTGTGGTGCTTAAAACCTAGTGCCGGCAGCTACTGGCAACTTTTAAGGTCCAATGGTTTCTCGTATGTTATGCGAGAAAACTTACGAGTTGACACCATGAATCAGTCAACACACCTTAATTGTCAACATGTTAACTTTGACCATTCAATTTGTTTTTGGTGGCTCTCTTCTTGTCACCAATTGACTTAACCCTGTGGTGATGATTGCATCTTAAAGCGCTTCAAGAAAGGTATACAAAATTTGATCTGGTTAATACGAAATGCAAACATTTTTTCTTTACTTGGAGAAAAAGAAGTGATGGAGTGTCTTTCCAGTAGCACTGCACTCCTGTGTATAAGGGCATGAAGATAAAAGATAACTGCCTTTTTTTGCATTGCTATGTAGTGATATATGCCTACACACATGAAGCCTAAGCCAGCCAGACAGAGAGCGTGCACATGAGGACAAAGACAAGACTAAATTAATATGCACACACCACCAGTCCAACAGTGTGAATTACGGTACATCGCCTGCAGTGTTCTGATGTGTCAAAATGACGGATGGCCTTCAGTTTTTTTTTTCATCATTTTTAATAACATTCAGTCAGTGATGGGAAATATTCAGCTAACACAACCTCTGCTTGTGTTTCAGGTTTCCGGAGCCTGAACCCCCCTCTGACGATTGTGAGGAAAACGTTCGAGTCGACGGAGAACCCGGACGACTTCCTCCCATCAGTCATGACCTGTGTCAACTACCTGAAGCTGCCTGACTACTCAAGCATAGAGATCATGCGAGAGAAACTGTTGATCGCGGCCCGCGAGGGCCAGCAGTCTTTCCACCTTTCCTGATCTCTCCACATCTCACATTAAAATGCCTTCTACAGCGACTGATGAAACATGACTTCCTTCTTAGTTTTTTTGTAACCACATACATCAAGGCTACATGTACAGCCTTCTTGTTAGAGAAAGCAGCTTGCAGAAAAATTAAGACTTTAAATATATATTTGCTGCCCCGGTCTCTCAAAAAAAAAGTATAAAAAATAAAAAAATGGAAAGGTGTTCCATGACTCACAGAAGTTAAAATATAAAAAAAGAGAGAGTAAAACTTATATCAGTAGTTGAGTAATGTTAAAAAAAGATGAAAACATCTGGGTGACATTTTAAATTGCATTGCTATGTGATATTTAAAAAAGGGATGTCTCCTCTTCAGAGTGGTGGACAACGTCACTGGGTGTCGGGGAGGGCGGGGGGGAGGGGGGGTTCCATCGAGCAAGCTAGGTTTACTTTAGCTCCAAAGATCATTTGTACAGACAAATTTGCAGACTTTGCTCATTCTACACATTTGATAGAATAGCTCTTTGTTCTCATGTCTCTTCCCCTCAGTTCGTCTGTTTGCATTTTGTTCTGTATTATATTGGCCCCAGTTTGTGTGTTGCATTTTGGTTCGGCTTTCCCCTCCCCACGTGTGTCTTTGCTTCAAGTTGTGGAAAACGAGAGTTGCAGTTGGTTGAATGCGGGTAGTGATGAGCGCATATTATCTTTTCTTTCTTACCCCTCTACCCAAGTTGAGATTGTGTTCTGGCCTCCTTTATTATAGAGAGCTTTAGCTCAAAATGAAGAGATGTAACCAATGTGTTGATCAGGTAAATTATGTTTTGCTCTTATTTTGATAGAGTTAGCGTCTTTCTGTTGGGCCCTACCTGATGTGTAGGGTTATCTTGGTAGACCAAGCTCTGAGCAACCCTCAACACATAATGTAGCTGGGCACAAAATTTGGCTGGTCTCATTTTATCGTTTCATGGCCAGATAGCATTTCAAGTTCATTTATGGAATAAAGTTTATATGCAGTTTCACACCCTGTTTGAGGTGGGAATGTCTGCTTTACCTTTTTTTTTTTTTTTTTTTAATTTTCTATATTGTCTTTATTTCTTGCTGTAGTTGATTATTATTATTTTTTTCTTTGCACTGCTGGCTTGGAACAAACCGTGGTGTGCACCTGCAGTCTGTGGCCAGGGGAGGGCGCCACTGTATGTTCTCCTGGCCCAATCGTTCATGTGCTGGTTTCTAAGATCTGCAATAATTTACTGCATCAGGTTCATGTTTTTACCTGAACATAAATAAAGTAACTGTTTGACTCATCTATGTTCTTTTATTTACCCGTCCTTCCATCGCTTTGCAGTGTTGCTCTTCACAGCTGGCCCTCTAAAGGCTGATTTATTAATCAGTGAAGGTTAATTTAGGGCAAATCTTGGTACTCTTGTCCTTAACCATGGGCAGGTTTAAGTGAGTTGGCATGGTGACTGCAACACCTGCTGTTCTTTAGATCTCAGCAGGGTTTAACAACACTCGACCTCTGAGCTGGATTTGTGTTCCCAAACTCTTATAAACAAGAGAAAGCTTAGCCTCGGATTTAACATTACATAAGATGTGTGTAGGTGTTGGAATAAGAATCCTTACTCAATGATAAACCCACTCTCACTGGAATACTGTTTATTAACTGAAAACACGTCGGATGTCAAGTATTGTCACCTCACAGCAAGAGGGATCCTGCTTCAAACTCAAGGTGTGGGAGCCCTTCTGTGTCGAGTTTGCATGTTCTCCCTGTGTCAGCGTGGGTTTTCTCCAGGTACTCCAGCTTCCTCCCACAGTCCAAAGACATGCAGGTTAACTGGTGACTCTAAACTGCCCATAGGTATGAACATGAGCGTGAGTGGTTGTCTGTCTCTATGTGTCAGCCCTGTGATAGTCTGGTGACCGGTCCAGGGTGTACCCTGTCTCTTGCCCAAAGTCAGCTGGGATAGGCTCCAGGCCCCCCGCGACCTCCAATAGGATGAATGAATGAAAACGTGATGACCCAAATTGAATTTTGGAGACAGAATGATTGTATTCCTTCCTGTGCGGGGCTGCTGTGACTGGATTTGCCTCTTGGCCAAAATGAAGAACAGCAAACATCAAGAGGTCAAAAACCCTGTTCTTTCATATAATCCTTTGTCTATTAACCTGCCCATTAAGTCTGTTAACTTGAAATTACATGGGAAAGTCATGGAATTTGTCAATCATTGAAGGTTTCGGAAAAGTCATGGAATTTTGTTGTGTATAATGACGCTGTTACAGGATAACCTTTCACATAATGTAACATACTGGCAAATTAATTTTCTGTAGCTGTAACCGTAGCGATGTGTGACAACGTTCTGTTTACCATGGTGCAGGTTTCATCATTTCCTCCCTGGGTTGGCTCCGTCCTTCTTGTATGCCAGATACCCGAAATCATGTTTGAATAGAATTTGAATCTGATATGTTAAAAAGTGCCAGGCAATAGGGCAAGAAAAAAATCTTCATTTGTGAGTTTTGTATCTCCACTCTTTGTAAGAAGGGTCTCGATAGTCCACATTGGAGGTACTCAACTTGCTTTGCCCGGAGGCCTGTTTTGCAAAAAGACAGGAGGTCATGCGCCAGTTAATAAACAAAGGATAATATGAAAGAACAAGGTTTCACCCTTTGGACGTTTGCAGTCCTTAGTTGTTTTAGCCAAGAGGCAAATCCAGACGCAGCAGACCCACACAGGTCTAGAGTAGGATTAAGGACGTGTGGGGTCAAGCTGGGACCCCTTGAGGGGGGTCCAGGAGGCATCCTGGCACTCAGCTCTATTTTCATGTTTTTTATGCATTCTGACATCTTATTTATTTTCAAAGTACAAAAAAAATCCCATTGTGAGTCACTTTCTTTGATAGTGAATTAGACAATGGTCAGTGGGCCACCCAGCAGCAACATGCTGTGTGTTGCTGCCCATGAGCACAACGAGCAACAGGCTGTATGAGTTAGCAGTCTGCTGCAGCACCCGAGTTCACTGAGCGTACCAGAGTAGTATAAGGTGACAAGTTCACTGCACCGTAGGACGACTCAGTAATGGGGAAAGCTGAGGCCAGAGTGTAAGGCTGACATCTCATTAACGACTATGGGGCTTCATATTTATCATACGAAGGCAACAACACCCCTCTGTGAAACATGCAACTACTGCAATGCAATAAATTGAGGCTGTAAATCTCACAGCAGCCCTTGAGATTGTGATTGAAAAAGACAAAGAAGACAAGGTCAAGGACTGCTGAAACTTCGGCTTCACATTGAAAAGATATGGGAGGTTTGTTGGGAATGGAGTTTATATGCTACGTTTAGTCCCTTGTTTTAAAGGATAGGCTCACAGTTTTTCTGTCTTAACTCTGTAGTCTGATGCCTGTGTGTACATTACAAGTGGTTTTGCTCACTGTGATCATCCTCATTTTCATATTGGCCATCAAAAGTCCAGTGTGAAGGATTTGAGGGCAGATATGGTATATTCATAAATATGTTTTCAGTAGTTAATATTCACCTGAAAAAAAGATCTGTTGTGCTTTCATTACTATAGAATGAGCCGTTCATATGTTCATACAGGGCGGATCCTCCTCCATGGAGTCCGTCATGTTCCACAGAGCGGATAAAGCAAACACTGGCTCTGGATGAGGCCATTCGCATTTTCACGATATCACATCAGCCACAGTAGTTCTCCTACATGCTTGGCACACAGGCGAAGTTTCAGTTCAGCATCTTCACCAGTATACGCCACAAAGTCCCACACACTAGTGCTTTAAAAGGGCGTCTGCAGGTCTATCTTAATCTCAAATGTATAAATATAAGGCCTTAAAAGTCATTGAATAGTTTTAAATTTGATTTTGTGAGGTTTTAATGCCACAAACATTTGATCCAATTTCATTTATCCATCTTTTAATTTATTTTTGTTAAAATAAGTCACGCTCCTCCACGTAAAGGTCCACCTTAAGAAACCTAATACTGTCTTTTTTCTTCATACTTGCACTACAAAATGTAGATTAACCTAACTCACTCTAATAACCATATTCCTACATAAAACCTACCTCTGCATGGGACCACATATACACTCCTGACCTTTACACAAAGTTTGAATAAGAAATAGATGATTTGTCCAAACATCAGTCGTAAATCTGGTTAAAAATTATCTTTAAAAAACATTAAAATGTCTGATGCCTGTAGACGCCCTGCTTTAAGAGATCCTGCCTTTACATGCTTCAGGTACAAGAGACGAGGGACAGAATCCCAAATCCTTGTTTTGTGCGAACATTCAATAGATTCCAGATTTTATTTTAAGGTTATACGAGTCCTCTGTAGTCAGAGTTAAAGATCCAGTGTGAGGAATTTAGTGGCATCGAGTGGTGAAGTTGCAGTACTGAAATGTCTCCAGTGTGCCAAGCATGTAGGAGAACTACAGTGGCCGACGCTAAAACATGGAAACATGAATGACCCCATCTAGAGCCAGTGTTTGGTTTGTCCATTCTGAGCTACCTTAGAACAACAGGACCCGCTCGGTATGTACATATAAACGTTAAGGCACAAGTTTCAACTTCAATTAGTAGCCCAGGCTACTCAACAGGCTTTTGTTAGTGACAGACGCCCATATGCATTTAATTGACCATTTGAAGTTTAAAAATGATCTAACGGTGTGCATGGGGTACATGCAACTCCGACACAAGGTATCCTGAGGGGCTGGGCAACCAGGTGAATTTTTTACACTTTAATGCCACATCTCAACCGGGAATGTGTCTCCTTTGGATGAAGTTGTGCAGTAGATTAACAAGGATGTCTACATGTTTTAAGGTAAGTCAACATCGTGTTTGAGGCAACATATTGTCACTTTGCTGGAAAGAATAAAGTGATCTTTAACATCTCTAGCTAACGTTAGCTAAAGTTAGCCTGATCGTACATCATTGTTAGCTGTTGTCCAAAGGGCTCTAGTTAAGCTAACGTTAACTTTTAGAGCTTAGCTTCATTAACTTATCTGTAATGGCAGAGATAACAAAGGTTGGCAAATGTTGTACTGAATGATTCAGTGTAAATACTGTAGCACCAAACTAACGGAGAGACACTCTTGGTAAAGATGGTAAAAAGGCCGTTATCCTTTTCTCATATTCTGAGACAAAAACCTTAACTTCAGTGGCACTTTGATGCACCAAAATTTGATTGTTTTACGGTATTCTACGGTGATGGAAAAAAACGTACCACTACTGTGGGATAAGTTCAAAGTCCAATCGCAAGAGGGTGAGTGTCCATGCGTCGTCCAATAACGGCGCGCGCTGGCAGTGTTGGGAGTGGGGGACCTGTAAATGCTCATGGCTTTCAATCTCCACTCTTCTAAAATCGTACTCCCAAGATGACTCAGGTGATACCACTTGTCTCAAACTTCTAGTGCCTAGTGAATTTAATGTAAATTGGTGGATTGCCCTTTTTAAAGTTAAGTTCAGTCAAATAAAAAACTCTGTGACCTCCCACTGCAGGATGCCTAACAACTGAGCATTACATCAGAGTAGGGACTATGTGTACTCCAAGGGAAATCCACCCCAAAACAGAATTCATAATGACCTAACCAACATCCCAAAACATGTCTTTGTCCTGATAAAATCAAGCTTGACATGTATGTTTATCTCAGCTGTTGATGTTCACTCACACGTCATGGTTCCCTGGTGAGCTACTGATCTCTGACCTCTGGGACTGCACCATCCACACACACTCTGCTTTTATGAATGATTTTGGGACATTTTTGTTGTGCACCACCTTGAGCGCCTCCATCAGCATCATTCTGCTATTTTCAGACTTGCAGTGCATCATCTCCCTTGTGACAATACCGCCTGTTATCGCTGGAAAGCTGCTCATCTTTGGCATAGCTGATGAGGATTTTCTCCACCAGCACCCCCAACACCCCCTCCTACTCCTCTTTCTTCCCTAACTACAGCCACCTCCCTCCCACCTTGGCACCAAGCAGAGGTTATGGATGATGAGACTCTAAATGAGGAGGGTGCAGAACTCTCCCTACTCCTCGCAGTGTGTGTGTGTGTGTGTGTGTGTGTGTGTGTGTGTGTGTGTGTGTGTGTGTGTGTGTGTGAGAGAGAGAAGCCAAGAAAGAGAGGAGAGGGAATGTGTGTGTGTGAAGGTGGTGGTTTGGTGTGGGTGTGGGTTGGGGAGCAGTGTCGTCAGCTACCATCGTCACTGTGACTCGGAGATGGAAAAGAGCCGAGAGCCCTCCCCTTCTCCTCCCGCATCCCCACCTTCTCTCCCTCAGCCTCCACACCATCAGCCAGTCTGCTCTCAGTCATTCTGCCTGCGCACAGCTCAGGCTCCACATCCTGTACCAGTCTCCTCCTCTCTCTCCCTCACACCCACACACACGCACACACACACAGTTGCTCACACACCTCTTTGCTGCTGCACACACAGCAGCTGCTTCAGCTCTGAGGGAAAGAGGAGAAAGACACACGCAACAACAACAAAAGAAGAAGAAACCCGACTAAGAGGATGAGGATGAGTGTGGGCAGTGTGCCGGCAGTCCCCTGCTGCCGTCCCACGCAGATCGCACGGAGCTTCACACCCCCCTTGCTTCTCCTCCTCCTGCTCCTGGGCACCAGCAGCAGCAGCAGCATTGGGGCCGTCCCCTCTGCCTTCCAGCTGGCTCCAGACACCCCGGCCCCTGCCGAGCCCACCCCGACCCAGGCCGCACCTCGTCCGGACCCCTGCGAGGGACGACCCTGCCTCAATGGGGGGTTCTGCCTGGCGCTGCCATCCGCTGGCAGGCCAGAGGACACCTGGGAGTACACCTGTACGTGCAGCCAGGGCTTCACCGGACGCAACTGTGAGGTATGGACACATTTTGATGTCATCTACCTGAATGAAACAGGATAATGATGAGCACAGTGTGTGTGTGGTCTTGTTCTTGAGAGGACAGATGCTGTGTGAGTACATGTCAGGGTTGTTTTATGTGTTAATTACCTCATAAACAGAGCTGCATTTGCTTATTAGTTGTATTTTGATAGGACTGTGCTTCTGTTTCTTTTGTGTTGAGCACATTAGGGATCCATTATCATCCATTATTCATCATCATCATCTGGAGGGTTCACCTTGTGAAACAAACCTGCACCCTGTCTTGTGTTTCTGACTCGCACGCGAGCCGTACAGTGGATGACGGCATGTGTGAGCGTGATTCTTGCTCTCTGCTGCTCTCGGATGGCTTTTTAATGGGAGCATGTGCTGTCACCGAGACACGGAGACGAGTGCTGCGTTGCTGTGGCAACAGGAGGGAAGAGCGGCAGCAGGGAGATGCGAGTGAAAACTGTAGATGTATGTGTGTGTGTGTGTGTGTGTGTGTTAGTGAGTGTATAAGCATGTACTGTCTGAGTTGTTGAGTGTTCTGGACATTTCGCGTTCCCCCCTCATGATGTAACCAAGTTTTGCTCTTACATCTGTGCAAACTGAAGAGGGGGAAAGTTGCACTAAATCCTGTGGTGACATTGAATGCATCCCTGTGCTGTGCTTTAATATGTGTGTGAGATAAGAAACTCAAGTATAAGTAAATCTGTTAACATCTGGGATACTGATGATGATCAGGCCAAAGGACCAGTCTCCACACTGCAGTCATTAACTGGAGCATCTGGACAGTCATGGAGACGTGTGTTTCTGCTGCAGGTTCCACATCATGTCATTTTCTTAAAGTTATTTATTTCTGTCTGGGTAAAGCTCGCGCCTTAACAAAATCACTCTGCATGATAACATCATTGAAATACCACATCATCATCTGCCTAATGCAAAAATACAAAGTAGATTTGAGAGTCAAAGCTCCTCGTGCTTTATTTTTTTAGCTCTTAACTGCTTCTCATGGCCTCTGTCGTGTGTAGATTTGGTTTTAAGCATCTGATTGACATTTTTGTTTGATGGAAGTTTGCAGAATGAATATCTGACCACAGATTTTTATTGTCTCTGCCATGCATCCTGCGCTCTGTCCAGTATCATGAGTCCTTGGAAAAATGCATTCATGTGGCTGATAGTAAAATATTAGACTCACAGGACTGTTTCAATCGTATCACATCTCTGGTTTGTGTTTGTAGCGCTGAGTGTGTCCATTTGAAGATGACTGCATCACTGACTGTATCTTCCTCTACACATCACTGAAGTTGAGCTATACGCACGTTTGTTCCTCCCACATCATTTTTACTCTTCCATGTGTTCAAGGACGTTTAAAGTTCTGAAGCAGCCCTCTTTCATGTTGATTCAGCACTCCATTGATCTCCACATAAACCTGCTCCTCTGTCGGACTGCATGTAATTCATTTGTGCTTTACAATAAATGGACTGTGGCTGAGCCTCGCTCGCATCAGGCTCAATGGGCAGCCGGCGCTCTGAGTCATGCTGGGGTGAAAGAGAGCATCCGCCAGCAGCAGAGAGGATAAATGAGTCTGCTGCAGCATCACGGAGGGAAACGGCAAGGTGACTGGCTGAGCTTTAGCAGACTCACCAACAGGTGGCAGCCATATCCCCCCTTGTGTTGACATGTGGCTGTGCATACAGTGTGTTTGCCTATCATGTGAATGCATGCTGATGTATACGTACAGGTGAGCGTGCTGCTGGTGATGTGCAGGCACTGAGTTGAAGCCATTTAGTGGAGCATTCAGCCAGGGACCCGATCACTGTCTCCTTGGCTGTCCTGGTTTCATGTCTCAGAATAGAAAGCAGCTGCAGTTTGTTACCTCCGCAGCCTGCCTCACTTCACTGCGTGCTGCTCCACACAAACCACAGAGGACGATGTTGTCACACAGCCTGACCTGATGCTGGACAATACATGCACCATTTTTAAAAAAAAATATTTGTCATACTAAAGAGGAAAAAACACCTCTCATTGAGCATGCTGCCCACAGTTGTATTCTTCCACTCCAGCTTTATCCCTCTTATGCGCCAAATCTCAGGTTCGGCACGGGCCCAGAGCCGGGCCCCGGGGGGAATCATTGATTTTCACTTTGCTCCCCTCCTGCTGGTTGTTTCTTCTCCATGGAAACTGGAGCAGCAGTCAATTGAGATTTGGTAAATGACCTGATTGGCTGAGCGTGGAGCTGGTTTGCATCCCCTGTCCTCTGCATGCGTCACAACACAGATGGTCCAGTGAGAAAGGAGGAGCAGAGGATGAAGAAAGAGAAAGCATGGCAGGAAGGAGGAGAGAGAAAGAGGATGGAGAGTAATGGGAAAAAAATGATGTTTCTCTTCTTGAAGAAAGTAAAATCGTGGTATTGGAGCTTGAAGAAATCCAGCTGTAAATGAGTGTAATATCTTCACCCTCCTCACCTTTCTCTCTTTTCTGTTATCTCAAATTGTGTGTCAAACCTGGGGCGCCGCACACAGAGCAGGATTAGAGCAAAAACAAGTGACATCTGTAAAACTGAACTTGAATGGTAGGTTTAGGATTCAAACTTGGTCATGCCTGTTGATTTGAGGATATTTTGCAACATTTTTTAAATTATCGGGCTAAGCTGCTAATCCTGCTTTGTGCCTCACCCCCACCCCCTCGGTTGTGTTTTATACCGCATGAATCAAAGCAGCCTGATGCAAACCACAGCAGCAGGGACCGTGGGGAAAAGAAACCCACTCTACTTGTTAAACTGGCCGAGTTTTAATATCAGCCTGCACCTTTTCTGGACGGCAGCCTGTAAGCTGTCCTGTTGGAATTCACAGCCACTGGCCTTTCTCTGAGTTATTAGCTTCTCAGCCGCTGGCTTATTCATTATTGAAAGGCCTGTTGTGCGCCCTGATGGATTTGGTAACTTGCTCAACAACACAATAGGGCTGTGGCAGCGCAAAACAGCCATCTGTCATGAAGCAAGTCCAGGGAGCTCTTGCTGGTTTGCTCAGCCACACAGCTATATGAAAGCAGTGGATCATGGCAAAATTTGCAGACTGAGGTTTACAGCCCCGGCATTATGAACACGGGATGCATTTTTTATTTTGCTGTTATTTGGAGAGGGGGTGTGGGACTGAAGGTGGTGAGAGAGGTGGTATCTCTGAGGAAGCGCAGAAGTAATTTAGCTGTTCCTGCAGCCGATAGTTCTGCCTCAGCTTAATAAGCCTGCACGGAGTGTGTCCGAGCTGTGATGAACTGGAGGCTTTTTGATCCTTGTGATGATTTTTAGATCTTAGCTCAGCACCGCTCCTTCTCTCAACGCGTACAGGTGCTTGCTCAATCACCAATTTCACTGTTTTATCAGCATTATTTAAGTGTTCAGGCTTCTTACTGTGATTTTCAGATGTTTCCCCTCTGCTTTCCCCACCAGCGCTTCTTTGAAAGAACATATTAAAGAAGTAGTTTGATATTTAGAGAGTTTGAGAGTTAGATGAGAAGATTGATACTTTGAGTGTGGTTTCAATTTCCTCATTTATCTCTATACAGGAAAGCTAATAAGTACATTTCCCATCCTGTCGAACTATACCTTTAATCTTCTTGCCTTTTTGCCTAAGCTAATTGAAAACACGTTTTTTGTTTCTAGTGCAGTTGCACGTCTTGTGAACTCTGCTACAGTGACATTACGTTGACAGACGATGCACCACCTCAGTATTAAAGAACTCTCACTTCAGCCACATTCTTGAAATAACTTGATTTGCTTTGGAAACATTTTAGATGATCTCACACTTTACAGCTTTTTTATTTGTCTCAAGACTCGGCGACAGACTAAAGATGTTAATTGGATGTTAAGACGGGAACGCAGTGAGAAAACTATTTACCTCCAAGATTCCTTCACTTGCAATTCAGCCAGTTTAAAAAGTGGCAAGAAGAAGAAGGTGAAATTCATTTGGTAAACTATATTTTCTTTTCCAGACAGCCTATATGTGACGATTGTTGTTGCATTATAAAAAAATCCACCTCTTGACAGGACTCAGTGAGAGTAAACAAAGCAAAGCGCTGAAGCTGTTTCATTGTAATTGCGTGGATAGAGAGTATATGTGTGTGTGTGTCTGTGTGTGTGTGTGTGTGTGTGTGTGTGTGTGTGTGTGTGTGTGTGTGTGGCGGTCAGCGCTTGTCTCCCAAGGCCGTTCACTCTGCTGCTACAGATACAGCCCGAGCTGCATCCAATTAGGCAGAGCTCAAAGCTCATCACCAGCCTTTGGTCCCTTTGATATTCCTGACTTGTTAGTCAGAGGAGAGATACAAACCACAAGAAACATGGCTCTATTTATACACTATATGGTACACACACACACACACATATATATATATGTATATATACATATGTATGCTGTGTGTGTGTGTGTGTGTGTGTGTGTGTGTGTCAGTGGACTCTTTTTACTGCTGTTTTTACTGAAGCACTTTTGGTAACCTCACTAGTGTCGTTTATTCAGGAGAGGAGATCTTCCATATGGTCTGAGCTGGTGTTCCTCAAAAAGGGGGGGGTCTTAAATCAAGCAAGGTTGCAGCAAATGATCATTGCTCGAAACAGCTTTGAGTATTCTGCCAGGAGTTTTATTTTGTTGAAGTGATAGCAGTCATGAAACTTTACAGGTGTGTAGTTGAGACTGAAAAAGAAAGGATGAGTTTGAAGATGGGCCTGGTCTGTGCAAGTGAGCTGTGAGTATGGAGGTAGGAAGCAGGGAAGGGGTCATCGCCGCACCCCCAGTAAATCCTCACAGATTTGAGACACTGGAAACTTGATTGAAATTGATTTGGCTATTAATTGATTCTCAGATCTGTTGCTGATTAGTTTTCTGCCAGTAGACTGATCCATTAATTACAAAATTCAAGACACAATCTGTGTTTAAAATGAAACTCCTGTGCATCACATGTTGTAGTCTGCCTGATCTGCTGTAGTCTAAAAGTTACTGTAAAATGTAATCATTCATCCATCCATTTTCTGAAACGGCTTATCCTGCTAGGGATCGTGGGGAGGCTGGCTATATTGGCTATATCTGAATAAAGAGGCATTTTAATGTTTATCTTTTTCTGATGACTACTGCAGTATTACTGTTTCTCTCACTGTACTTTCAAACACCTTACAGTGCTGATAATGAGACCTCTGTTAAGGCTACATGAAGCTACTCTACCAGGCCCTAGAGGCTACAATGTTCATTACAAACCACAACATAAATTTGCTGGACAGATATTTTGACAGACTAAACATGCAGAGATTCTTTTGAGTTTGGAGCCACAGGAAATGGATCATTAAAATCAAAGCAGCTCAGCATGAGGGGAAATGTGTCTTTTAGATCCTATGTGCAAAGTTGACATTTGGGCCTGAGGGTGGCGCAAGAGTAAACTTGTCAAGTGTCCAAACTAGAAAGAGCTCGTCCTCGTAGAGAGTCTTTACAACAAAAAGAGATTCTGGTAAACAGCTGCAAACTGTTGCATCATTGGCAAAGAGAAACATCCACATGTGATCAGTTACGGATGGTTTGATGAAAGCAGCCATGTCACTTCGGTAACAGGCTGCTTATAACCCTGCCGGTACCTTTGATACAGCAGCTACCCATCAACCAAAAAAAAAAAAGACTCCTTTGAGCTATTATCACTGAGCTATCACTATTCATGTTGATGTCCTTAGATGTTACGAGGCGGACCGTGCTGCCTTTGAGCCGGAGGGCTCGTGGCCAATCACTTTGGTAATTTCCATATCACACATCACCCGGCCTTTTGATCTGCGGGAAGCGCGTGAAGAGGTGGTGGTGGTGGTATGATGGGTTAGTGAGGACTGATACATATGGATGATGGTCTGCAGTGGACATGAGTGGCTCAACACCAAGTGCTCATGCTCTGTGTATTGATCGCTGCGGTCACCTATAGTGTCCGTTATTACAGCTGCAAGTCATATATAAGATCTTCTTTTGACCAGGTTAGCTCGTTCAGTAGCATTTGCAATTTAGATTCTATATTGAGTTAGATATTTACATTTGTAGCCACGCTAGCAGGTTCTACAGATGTTGGTCATTCGGTCCACCATTTTGATCCAGACTGAGACCTCTCCACAGTTAATGGATGAAGTGAACATTTGTACAGGCATGTGGTCCCCAGAGGATGAATCCTGCTTAAGTGATCCCCTGACTTTTTCTCCAGCATCACCATGAGGTTCATATTTGTGCTTCAGAGAGAAATATCTCCACTATTGGACTTTCATGGAATTCACAAATTTTCATCTAGCACCATCAAGTCAAAATCTCACTCACAAATACCTGAATCAGTCTCAGCTGCACTTTGTGTTGAGTGCTTATTATGTTAGCATGCTGGTAAACATTATACCTGCTGAACAGCAACATTTTCGCATGTGAACATATTAGGGCACAGAAATTTCCACGGTTAACGTCTGCGGACAGCTGCAGTCACAGGTTCTTTTCATAGTACAGTATAGGGTCCATGTCAGCCCCAACACTGGGAAGAGAGGTGAGTTTGCAATACTGACATCCGCATAAGGGTCTGCCCCAAGCATCGACCTTCTGGGCTGAAAAATGAAGCCACTGCTAAAATGCCAAAAACTGCAGTACCTCTAATGGCCACTTGAGGCTGGCTCCAGAGGTGAGTCAGTCCTCATTGCCCCAAACCAAAAGGTGATGTCACCGTAGCTACATCCGTTATTTTTACAGTCTATTGTCTGCCAGCATGGATCGTCATTGACACGGGTGATGATGATGACATGTATGTCACGTGGACCACACCGAGGCCTTTTGGACATGCGGATGTGGAAACTATGAATTAGTCTTTAGTCTGCTGATGTTAGCATTTAGCTCAATTAAAGTACAGCCTCAAGGAGCTGCCACACATCATGGTTGTAGAATAAATTTCCCTATATTTCAGGTCACATTACAACCACCTTAATCCCTAAAAATGAAAATGTTGCACGTGTTATCTACCATAAGACAGCTGAAGGCATTAGAAAAACATTATTCACAAGACGACTGGTTACAGAGCAGCACAGAATTCATCTGAAGGCATCGTGTACAGTAAACACAGCTCTGCTGCATCACCTGGAAAATATTAAAATATGTCTGACTACAGTCATGTTTCATCTCTGCTTCTTTTTTTTTGTTTTGATTCCTTGTTTCTTTAAGCACAGTCTAATCAGTTGCTGCATTTTTAAAGCCCTCCTGACTCGCTCACACATCTCATCCTGTGTTTCTGTCTTTAATTGCTGCCACTCATCGTGAACAGGACTCTTATCTCTGTGTCATTGGCTCTTTCATTTTTCTCGAGTCTGGCAGTGAAACTTCCTCCTCTCTGTCCTGGATAGAAAAGAAGTCATTACATTTCTCCCAGTGGTTTAGTTTAGGTGTTTTTTTATTGCTTTTTGTCTGCCCTCGTTGCTATTTATAAATTTAATGGAGCAGCGAGTTGTGTCACCAGCCGCAGTATAATGTAAGAAAGGGCAGAGCAGCTCTTACTCAGCAGCATTTCACCCCTGTAATAACCCTCTGCTCTGATACCATCATTGTTGTGCTGCTTCTAATGATCAGTCTCGTTGTCAGTGCTGTCAGCATGAGTGTATGAACGAGTAGGGAAGTGTGTGTGTGTGTGTGTGTGCGTGCGTGTGTGTTAGAGGTGAGTATCAGGAAACACTTTGCTGATTCGATTCACTTGGTTCAATTCAGTTCAAAAATTTGCAAATAACTTTTTTCCAAGGCAACGAGGTCGCATTACGGTCCAACTTCGCTTCAGTATGTACGGCAGTAAGTGAACGCATCACCACTCGTACAGCTCAAGTTCAGTGTTGATTCTGACTGTTTGGTTCAGTTCAGTATAAAACTAACAAGCACTGTACTGTGTATATGCTTCTCGTGCTCTGTCTCCTGTGTTTGTCTTTATTCTCTGCGTCAGTGATTTGTGTGTTATAACAACGATATGAAAAAATATGAGCAATCACAATGTCAGATCGGATGAATGAAGCAAACAAAATGGCAGATCTTGTCTACTAATATCGTACCAAGTACACAATACATGGGGCCTCAAAGAAAACATCTTATTTTAATTCATAAAACAACAAATATATGAAATTTAAACAATGTCAGGAGCAATCCCTGGACTCGAGTTGAGTTTGTTTGAGGTGATACAAAACTCACAAGAAACCTCCAAGGCACTCTCTTTTTCAACATTTAAACAATTGTATTAATTGTATATAAAAGCATTTCAATTGTTTAAAAATGTGCTTTTGAGTTTTCTTGTGATTTCCGTGCCTACATTTGATATGAGACCTATATGACAAGGAGCCCTACAATAAGAATGAGATAAAACCCCTGTTATAAATAAGAAGCATGTTTTTTGTTTATTTTGATCCCTATTCGTTGTTACCATGCAACAACTAAACTTCCTTAAATTCATACTGATAAAACACAGTGTAACTAAAAAGCACGGTGTTTAATTATACATAAAAACACAAGTAAACAAATCATGTCCATATTCCCTCACGTCGCAGTCTCTTAGTGCTTGTGGTTCAGTCTGCTCCCTCCTACGCTCAAATGTTGTTTTTGTTTTGTATTGAGTCACATTTTCTTACACACTGGACTGCTATAAACAGCAATAAATGTGGTGTAATGTATTCAGTGGATGGACAACACTCACGGGCAGATTAAAAAACAGACTGCAGTGTTTTTGTGTGGCTAAACCTGCACAAATAAGACAAAGAGAAACGGTGAAATAAAGAATAAATGACCACAACAGGGTGAATTTAAAACTGAATCTGGCATACGTATGGCTATTTAGACCCTTAAGGGCCAATGTCACAATGACGTCAGTTTATTAGCTGGAGGCAAAACACGACTCGCCACCACAGGGCTGTAGGCTACATAGGAGCCCTAAAAAGTCTTCTTGTTGTGTTATTGGGAGCCAGAATAGAAGGAGTCATGGCTCATAAATATAAATTTTATTGCATACCAGCCGCCACTGCCTGTCAACAAAAACAAAGACAAATTTGGTTAAATGCAATAAGACGAAAGGACTGGACGGAGGCGACCGTCAAAAATGCTCACATGCAGCACACACACTTCATATCAGGTTTGGGAAATGTACTTCCTGTTGTATGGATGAATAACGTTATGTGTATTAAGGGTTGTCATGTCCACCTCATCAGAAACTGGGAAGGTATTAAGAGGAATGTTGGATTTCTCCATAACACTAATGTTTTAGCGCATTACATTAGGTTTGATAGCAAAACAAACAGGAGGAAACAGTTCAAGTGTCTTTTCCTTTGTAAGATTGGCAGAGTAATCAGCCACAAAGCCGGCCATCCCACCCTCTGCAGTCCTGTCAAACCATCCATCCACTGAGTGAGTGTCACTGTATGGTCGGCCAGTCTGGTCCCGTTGGTCAGTGTGTACTTATTCAAGTAACACTCGCAGTCCCGGAGAGTGAGTGACATGACATGGTGCGTTTGTAAATTCAGTCTGATGCTCTACACTTAAATAAGAGCACTGTTGATCAAAGAAACAGAGTGTTATTGTAAGTAAGTAGTTAAGTGGTGTCTTTTTGCTCTGTATTAAATTGTAATTACCTTCTACTTTGGCTCAGTGGCTCAGTTGAAAATGACGAGGCACGTCTTCTTTTCGAAGCTTCTGCGAGCCTCTGAAACGCATCTGCTGGAATTACAAGAATTGTCTGTTCCCAACCACCTTGGCCACCTGGTGGAGATCTGCTCTCTACCGAGTGCACTTGTCTCAAAAGGCATTGTACTTGGTTTGGATTAGAGGAACCACACATCCACGGGGAAACCAACACAGATCCATAAAAGTGTGTTTTAGTGTGTAGAGGAGGGGCTGACAGCAGAGTTAGTGTGTGTATCATCCTCTGCTCCGCTGCCCTTCTTGCTTCTAAAACATGGTGACTCAGTAACAGATGCAGAACTGACTCCTGCTGTCTCCTCCTCACACAGGCACTCACACAACTTGTCAGTTAAGTTGATCTGACAATATGTTATTTAATGAAGCCAACTGGGAGACAAGCCAACATGCTGTGTGTGTATGTGTGTGTGTGTGAACTGGTGTGTGTCGCGAACATTTTCTCTTAGCCGCAGACAATAAATGCCAGCTTAATCCCAAAAAAAATCCCTTCAGGACCAGCAGAGCATCTCTGACGGAGAGAGGAGCGAGGCGCGAGGCGCAGTCACCAGCCTCAGGCGTTAGACACAGAGATTAGCTCGTATTAACAGCTGGGCCTGTCTGCCAGTTGATAGGAGAGACGCTGTGGAAAATTTGGCTGTCTGTTGGGGATTGTGCTGGAAATGTATTCATCAAAAACCAAATATTCGGCCTGAAATAATGAAGAAGTTCACCTAAAATTGAGTTTTTGTGAAAAGCAATATTAATTGTAGCGATAGGATGGCACTAACACGAACATGCACATGCAGCTCAAATTTATTGGCACATTTTGGTTCAGTTAATTAACCTAAAATAAAAAGTTAACTTTTATACACTGCAGGGTGCTTTGTAAATTCAGATGCAGCTACATCAATATAAATTTACTTAAAACTTCTTTAAAATTCAACGTCACATCTGTTGAAACTGCGCAGTGCCTCTCAGTTTTCTGTCGTCGTGTCATAAAATAAGACACTCTGGTTTATCTGAACCGAAGCAGGCGTCAGTTTCTATATAAATCCGTCTTTATAAAAGCAGTAAGTGTTTATGATGGGATTTAAAATCATATATTCAGTGTGTGGGTAACTGGTGAGCAGTGATGTGCATTACATTTTTTTTAAGCTGTGGGGGAGAGTGGAGCTCTCAGCCGGGAGGAATCGATCCTGTCTGGAGCAAAGTCTCTTGCTGATTCATCCGCCTCCAACCGCTCCGCTCTGATCGCATCAACCTTCACTGATCAGCAGTCAATCGCTGTTTATCAGCGGGGGGGTTTTACACATTTATGAGATTGCCCTCTTCTGGCCTTTTGTAAGTGTTCACAATATTTCATAGAAAGTTGTGAAACTTTTCAAAAATAAGCTATAATTCAGCCCGAAGTCCAATAAATAACCTGAATCATAATTCAGCAGATTTCACCAGACATGCTGACTCATTCTAATGTGCCCATGACCTAAAATGTTTTCACCAACACCAAAAACTTTGTGTTAGAGTAAAATAATAATAATAATAATAATCCCCTAACAAAACCAATAATGAATAATACTTACTATTATTGTTTGTGTATCCACAGTCCAAGGCTACATTCACACTAATACACTTAAAAACACACAACTATTGCAATGTTCGCACCTAGTGTCAACACTAAATCCCCCAAATTTAGTCCTTTAAAAATTCTGCTGACGCAGTTTTAGTTTGAAAACTTCTTTAAACCCATGTTGACTTCTTGATTGGATGTTATCAGTCACGCTGTATCAAGCTAGACCATTATGGCGAGATCTACATACATTTTATGATATCATCCTCCTTGTTGCCATGGCTTCCTTCGGCCAACATTTGTATGTGGGGTCAATGTGGGTGGTAAATGAGCTGAAAATGGTCCCTAAATGGGATTGTCCATGGGTTCCTTGTTGGCCCCCATGGATGGGTTTACCCAAGTGAGACCTAGATAAGACGCCCATTTTGGGGCCCATACCCACTTGGTACCCAGGTAGCCATAGCATAACCCATGTGGGGCCCACTTGGGTAAACACTAGTGTTGTGTCGTTCACGAACGAATCATTCAAAAGAACGAACCTGTTGAGTGGACGTACTGAACTGAATCACTTCCAGAACTGGTTCGTTCATTTCTCAGTTCAGTTGAGTTCAGCAGCGAGCGTGCAGGCCAGGAGTGGAACAGCCGATTTGGTCCGTGCGAACGATGAATCACTCAGGAGTCACGAAGCAGCCAGGGTGCAAGGAGGGACTGCCTACCGTGTGGCGAATCACTCGGTGAACGAATCACTCAGTAAACAACATAACCCTGATCCCTGAGTGATTCAAATAATTTTTTCTCAGCGATACACTTTCATAGGGACCGTTTTCTCCAAGCTAACGGCTAATGTAGCCAGGAGTCAAGCCACATGAACACAATCACACACCTCCCCATTGTTTCAAAAGACTTAGTTTCCAGATAAACAAACTTAAAACGTTAGGCTGGCCAGTAATGAGACTCACCAGTGCAGGGCAGACACAGCAGCAGCTCAGCCGTGTATCAGTTCAGAGAGCTAGACTACGCAGTACACATTCAGGGCTCCTCCCGCCAGGCACTGAACAATTTGGTGAACAAATCTTTTGAATTAATCTTTTTTCTAAACTCTTTCTAGTGATTCAGTAACATCTAAAGAACTGCTTTGCCCATCACTAGTAACCCGTGGACAATCATCCATTAACCATATAGAGACCGTTTTTTACTCATCCACACACTGGGGAAAAGCATTTCATCAATGATGTCACGACATGTTACATCATGCATGTAATTTCTATGATTAAATGTCCTTGTGGGTTATTCTATGTTGGTAAAATATCATGTGCACTGAAGCAGACAATAACTGAACACAAGAGCTCCATAAGGAGAAATGATAGAGTTAACCCAGTAGCAGTACATTTCAATGGCTTCAAACATAATGTCTCATCATTTAGGTTGAAGAAATACTTAGCAGAAGAGAAGTATACTGGATATTTAATCTGCATTATAATAGATTTGGGGATCTCAAAAGACCAATTTATGATACATGGCATTAGAGTTTACAATGTTGAACATTTTGAGTGATTTATGAAAGCTGCCAAGCCAATGTGTTCATTCATAAGATCAACATTTTTTGTAAATAATCTTGTAATATTGCAGATATTAGCAAAAAACGTGCATCGGATCGGACTGCATGGAAAAAATGCCGATCCAAGAACTCCGAGCCAGTTTTTCATGGAGTCCGATCCAGGTTTTCCGGCTAGCCCAGCGCTCCGCAATTCAAGCAGTGTATTCCAGCGATCCGCTCCAGCACTAACTATCAATCCACCAGGCCAGCATGCAGACACACAGGAAACAATGTCTATTTTAATTTGTTTATTTAATCCTGTTCACAATAAACAGGTCAGTTTCTCATACCAACTGTTGTGGATCATTCTAACCCGATTAAGTAGTTGTTCTTGTCAGAGTAATATCGCTTGATCAAACCTTTTCTAACATGACTGACATGACATGACTATGTGCTTGAATCGGATCAGTATCGGTATCGGCCGAAACTCAAGGCTGTAATATCAGTATCAGATCGGAAGTGAAAAAGCTGGATCGGGACATCCCTAGAAAAAAGTGTTTACTGTTTAGTGTTAGGTGCCATAGAGTCAGACTATATTGAGATATGGACTAAGACATTGTTAGTTTTCGTATTTTCATGGCATTTGCTGACAAAAGCAACAATATCCTTCAAATGTGCTTCAGTAATCAACACGATCACCTTATGACGTTATTAACATTTACATCTATTCTTATTTGGACACACTGAAATCAACAGTTTAGATCCCCTCTTAAATGAACACAACATGAACAACTATGTTCAGAAAATAAATCCCCTGAATCATATTCAGTATTGTCGATTCAGATCCTTCTTCCTGTCATCCCTCCTTCTGTTATGGTTCGACCATGTTCACGTAGGCGTCGCTGGAGAAGATCTGGAGCTCCTCAACAGAATGAACAGCTGCGTCTTCACTGTCGTGGCTTCTAAAAACATCTTCCTCCTCTTCGGGGACAGAGCCGGTGGGAGGACATCGATGATACATGTCCGGTGTCCACCTCCTACTAAGAGGCCCAGTTTTCATCGCCGTGCCCCCATTCCTCTTCTGGGGTCTCCATGGCAACAGAGCAATGACGAGGGTAGCCAAAAGATCAACAGGTGGAGAGCACATAACACCAAGCAGAAAATGTCAGCTACTTCCTGTGCGCCTAGTTTCCTTTTTATTCAGAAAGGGAGCAGAACAAATCATGTGGCCCACATTAAGCACACCGAGTTGAGGTATGATGTGTTTTCTATGTTTCTCCTTTGTGTACTCTAGGTTTTTTTTTTTTTTTTTTTTACAGTATTACTCTTGTGCGGCACAGCTCTAATGCGCTTATGTAACTTCCTGTGAGGCAGGTGAAGTGCCTGGTGCTAATTTACAGATTTTTAGGTGACAATGAGAACAGGATGTTCCACTTCCACGGTTTCAGTGGCTGATTCCCTGTGGCAGCAGGACCAGCTCCAAACCCATTTTTAGCTTGACATGAAGCAAAAAGGGATTTTGCTTATTTTAACATCTGCTACATACCTATTTAAAACAATAAAATGTGACCTGAAAATCAATCGGTTTTCAATAGCAACAGAAGCCTCGAGACGCCTCATCATGTCTTTGATTTAGCTCCAGAAACTGTTCTGCTTTCATGCTGCCGCCTGTTTAATCATGTCAGCAGTAGGTGTCACCTTTTGGATATCTTGTTGTGCAAGAAACCTTCTGTGTATGTAGGTCAGAGTGAACAGCGAGCTCGTAGTATGACATCCATCTCTACCAGCTGTGGCCTGAGAGACAGACGGTCTTTTATGTTGCATTATAGAGTTTTTCTCGCCTGCAGAGAGACATTTATTTATACTATAATTCACCCCCCTGGATATACTACAAGCCACACACACAATCTATATCCAAACCTGTTACACAAAATTTACTATTTTGTGTAACAACTAACACTTGTGCTCCTTGGTAAGTCGGATCACAGTGGGTAGTAACTTTTTATGCAGAAAGTAATGATGAAACAGCATGTCATACAGAGCGACAGCTTAAAAGCCAGGAGGAGGGCTTCCATCCAAATCATTAAGCGTTCTGTGTTTCACAGCAGACTCTGCGTCTGATTTAATGTTTTGGAGAGGGCAGCAGCAGAGAAAATACAGAAAATACAGCTGCTGTACCAGTGGTGTTTTTACTGGTGTTTTTACGTCCTTGATATATAATGTATGACTTATATATGTACACACACATATGTCCGCTGTCAGGCCACAGCTGCCTGTTACTGTCAGAAAGAGATGTAATCTTACTCCTACAATACTGCGGCTTATAAAACCTCACCATGACCATGACAGTCTAATAAAAACTCACATTATGCATGAGTGGTAATTTAAAGAAATACTTTATCCACAAAATGACCATTTATATATCAATTATATATATTGTGTTACCTTGAATTTGTGAAGTTTTTCTCACATGCCTCCATGAACAAAGAATCCAAAAACAGCAAACACTGCTGATTAAGTGAAGTAAATGGTGACCACGTTTAACAACAGCAAAACTATCAATCCATTTTCAACCGCTTATCCAAAGCCGGGTCACAGAGGCAGCAGGCCGAGCAAAGTATTCCAGACGTCCCGCTTTGCCTTCCGACTTAGCTTCCTCTTTACCACGACGGTCCGGCACAGTGCCCACATCGCTGCAGACGCTGGTGTCTAGTGCCGCAGATTGGCTCTGGATTCTGCGCAAGAAAAACAAAGTCTTCCTCACCATTTCAAGGCAACACGGCAACAATTAAAGCTCTTATTTCCCACATAAGTTGGGGGTTTTACCATTCCTCATGAGATAATATGACACACAGGTCTCAAAGTACAGGCTGTGATTGTGCAAGGTTCCCCTGAGAACAGTAGAGGCAGTATACTCTGATGGTGTTGGTGGGAAAACAGGAATCACATGGCCCAAAACAACAACAACAACTATACTGTATTCAGCACGTGCTATAGATTGTCTGAGTATAACAAACTGGATGACATGTCAAAAGTTATGTTAGGTTATGCATGTCACTGTGTTCGCACAAAGAGTTAAGCATGAGTTACTGAGATTTCCAGGGTGTCAGTGAACATGCCAGCTGAGACGCTGTGGAGTCAGTCTCTGTACTAACCTATGACAATGATTTGTGTGACATAGCGTACCTGTGATTGGCAGAGAGAGTTAACGGCGCAAAGATTTGTTTTCCTACTTATGTGGGACACTGAAGAAGAGGCTGTTTTTTTTATGCTGGCGTTGGTTACGACCAACATTAGCCTGCGTACTGTTCACAAATAGACCGTCAGTGAAGCTAAGTGACGCCTGTCTAATGATAGACACTGTTCAGTGGCATAATGGGGGTTGGAAAGCCGGATCGTGGCCTGTCTGTGTCTGTGCCGCTTGATATAGGGGCATCAGTATTATACTGAGACTGTTTCATAAATGGTTAAAACTCCTTGTAATCGCATTAAATATCTGTCCACTTATGTGTTCACACCTGAACTGTACTCTCGACTACCTTTTCAAGTGGACTCCGACTGACTGTCGTGATGCTGGGTTCTTGTTTATCTGTTATCCTATGGTCTTTTTTCTCTTTGTGGTACTTGTTCCACGTTATTCATTCATGTTTAATCTGCTTCCTGTTTTATTTTGTAGATTCTCTCCTCATGTGTTGTGTCTGGTTTTACTTCCTGTCTG
Source organism: Epinephelus awoara (assembly GCA_035609425.1). Classification (NCBI taxonomy): domain Eukaryota; kingdom Metazoa; phylum Chordata; class Actinopteri; order Perciformes; family Serranidae; genus Epinephelus; species Epinephelus awoara. The sequence goes on from CM069297.1 coordinate 30,271,573, forward strand.
TGTGTGTTTTCCCGCCTGTTTTCCATCACACCTGTCTCATTAGTCCTTCCCTGTTCCAAGAGACTTCCATTCACACCTGTTCTGTATTAGTCTTGTTTGCTCCACACCCTTGTTGTTATCCCTATTTCCTTCCTTTTGCCCGTGTCCTCCTACTCCAGCTGTGTCTCATTCTTGTGATTAATTTTCTGTGTATATGTATATATATATACCTGTGTGTTTCCCTTTGTTCCTTGTCAGTTAATCTGCGTTCATTTCTTGTGCCCATCCCCATTGTCTTGGTGTCATTCCTTGCTCTGTTTCCTGCCTGGTGTCTTGAGTTCTGTGTGGATTTTTTTTACCTGAGTTGTCCCAGTTGGTTTTGGGTTAGTTTTGGTTCTTGTCACTTGGACTTCCTGTTGCTGCTCTGCATTTAGGTCCTTACTGAACTGATTCCTGATGCTGACATATCCTGCCCAGGTACGTCCTACAGTGTTCACACCAATCTAATAAACTGGATTTTTGGTTCAAGTGTACTCGGGCCCAGGTCCCTGATGTGAGACCTTGGCCTCTGCTCTGCTGTTTTAAATTTGGCCATTCTGTTTTAATCTGTCTCTCAATAGTTCCCAATGTTATTTCCTGCATGTTCAGTAGTACATCACAGTACTACCCCTTTAATTTCCACTTTTTCACTTGAAATCTGTGTTGAATAATAAGTAGCAGAGAACTGGGGCACAGCTACGCATAAAATTGCAGAGACTTTGCTGAATATTTGTGTGGTCTCTTTTTAACAATGTTATTTGATTAATTTAAGCCATTTTGCTTGTGTAGACATAAAAGTTTGATTTAGTTTGCAGTGAATCATCAGTCTGAGTTTCCTGTTATCCTGCATACTTAAGTACCAAATAGATGCCTCAAATAAGCACTCCAACTTTTAGATACTTTGGTCCAATCCAAAGTGTGATTTATGAATCGCTTAGCTCACTTTGTTTTAATTGTGAACTAAAAAATCATGAAAACTGGACAGCTAGAAAGAGCAGCTATAAATCTGCAAGGGGCTGTTATAATGTATAGTTTTCACATTGCATGTCACGCTCCAAGCTACAAGTTAGTGTAGGAACAGTGTGAATACAGAGGAAATATATTTCACTCTGCACAAAAGTGCCTAATATTTCAAGTGATGCAATCTGTTCTACTTGTGACAGCTAAAAATACTGTAGTCTCAACACTGACACAGAGCTGATATTAAAGTCACAGCTAATCAAGAATAACTGGAGTATCAAGCCGACAGACTAGCTGTCACTGTAATGTGGAAAAAGCGGCATAGGAGAGATGTAATACCAAACAAGAAAAACTGTCTATCTGTCAGTGCATCTGCTGCAAGAGCAGCTTCTGATAAATTCACAAAGAGCCTGAAAGCTCCTGATCCATTTTAGTCCCCGTCTGATAGAATAAGAAGACAGACAACTGTGTCCCAGCCCTCGAGAAGAGACGCCCGAGTCCCCTTCAGCCGCGGCTCTACTTGGATAGGTATAAATAGAGCCTTGCACCACCTCCTCTCTTAAATCATTCTCCTCTCACTTAGTATTCTCCTTACTCCTTCTCCTCCTACTCTCATTTCTTGCATCAATCCCCCTCTATCTCTCTGTCTGTTTTGGCATTTGGCAGAGTTGAGAGGTAATTGTCTTTTGAGGGATGATGTTGAGCAATCATGGGAGGTTATTTAATGTCATTTGCCCGATGACAGCGCGGGAATCCTTGTGGAGCAAAGTAAGTGTCCTCCTGCTCCGTGTCGGCTTTTGAGTGACAGGCAGAATGAAGCTCCAATTAAGTACGATAACAAAAAAAAGTTAGGATGTGCAGGAAGTGAAGACATATGATATATTATTCAGATGGGAAATCATAAACACGAAGGGCAGTTTCACCTCATTAGCATGTTTTTCTCTCCATCTCTCCGCTGCTCCTCCATTTACATCTATTTATGCATCAAGGCAGGATCGAAATTTATCAAGGTGCTCGGCCATGTTTGTGTAGGCTTCGTCGATCCACATTTTGAAAAAGGAGTTGCTCTTTGAAGCCACCGGGCCAGGAAGTGATGGGGAAGTTTGAGAGGGAGAGGGAGGGATGGCAGGCGCTTTGATGTGCAGAAATAGATAACATTAAAGCCTCACTGACAAAAACACACTTTCTGGCCACGACGCGAGCATCGTCCTGTGTTGCTGGATGCTACAACCACTTGGATGAACATGAAGCAGATGGTTGCAGATTGCAGTCTTTATCCCAGAATGATACGATTTTGGAAATTGTAGGCCTACTGTGCATGAGAGTACAATAAAATTCTGGGAGCCAATTTTTTGAGAACAATAATTTTTTCCTTTTGTTTTTGCAAAGAACCCTGCACGGTTTCATATTTAGCAGATGATGATGAACAAGTAATGTGTCTTTGCTCGTGTTTCTGCCTCTCTTGCTGGCAGAGAGATGGAAACTCATCAACAAGCGTCGCATGGCTCAGTCTGACACAGTAATGAGGACAGCTGTAGCCAGAATTTTAAGGAAATGTTGCAGTAAAATCTTCCTCCTCTAGATGCAGTTAATGTGTACTTTAAGTACCCTTGAGCAAGGCTGTTGAGTGGTATCACCGGGCAGCTCTTAGGAGGGAGTGAATGAGGCTGATCCATCTTCATCCTGCTGCACTCCCCCAGGCCCTGCTATGAGTAATAATTTGTTTTTATGAGGCTGCACTAACTTTATGGGAGCTTGGCTTGTTGGTGATATTAAGTAATGTAATATTTTCACCATCCTTCAATATGTGGTGGAGAGCTCTGTCCACTCTGCGTATAAGGCTGGATGGTTAGAACAGAAAAAGACAGATGTTCTAAGTAACCAGCGTCTTCAACTGTTTTGATTTTCATTAACTTTACTGTTTTGGTTCAGGCTCATTGCTCTAACCAGCGTTTGTTTTCAGTTGTACACCACCTCCCCAGCACCAAACAACAGACAGTCTAAGTTAGCAACCAGCTGGTGAACACAGCAGAGCAGATTGCAGCAATCAATGCATGTGCCAAACATGAACTCCCAGTCAGGATTTCTGCAGTGTTCATTGTTCAGGTGGTTTTTATGGCAGAGGTCTCTTCCTCTCCAAAACAAACAGACCAGGTGATTTAAACCGTTGTGTAAAAAAACAACAACCCCTGAATAAATCAGTTTCTCATAACAAATCAGTGTTTCTCCGACGCTGTTTGGGCTCAGTGCCTGCTAATGTGTGCTCACTTTTGTTCACTGATAGCTTAAGATCCATACGTTTAGGAGGTTTTTAGCGGCAGTTGAATCATCCACAGAGGTCTCTTCCTCTCCAAAACAAACCAACCTGTGATTTAAACTGCAGTTTTATGTTAGAAATCAGTGTTTAAATCTAACACCGTTCGACTTGTCACAGAGGGGCTGCTAACTATGGTGGCCAAAGCGAAAATGCACCACTTTGGCGTTAGGTTTTTTGCAGTTTTTTTTCATTTTTTGCAGTTATTCTATGTCTCTTTGCAGTTAATTTGCATCTCTTTGTGGTCTTTTTGTGTCTCTGTGGTAAGTACATTTTGCACATGAAGGCCAGGGGGCCCTCTGACCCATTCAGTAATCCATCCATGGGGCAGAGGAACAGGCTGAAATGGATTAATTATCACCAAGTTTTTTTGATTGTCTTCTCGGCAAACAGCTTCCTATTAACACATCCAGCAGACACTGCACGTTAGCATTCATCTGCTATCATGTTGCAGATTTGGGGTCAGAAAACCAAAATAATGAGCTGAAAGATGCAAAAACGCTTCATAGAGAGAAGGGGAACGGCAATTCTCTATAGGTTTGTCACTTTGAGCGATTCCTCTCACACACACTTGGTCGTTAAATTTAGCTTTAACTTCTAGACACATTCAGTGAGATCACCTCTTCCTGCTTTAGCTCTGAGTCTGAGAGTCGTCAATCATCTGACAGTTAGCAGGACTGACAGCTGACACTCTTCATTCCCGTTTAACTTCACACCCAAAACGGCTGAAACGTGATCAAGTACACGTTGAGACGAGCAGGTGAAGACTGCAGCCTCTTGACATCACATAAAAGTGAAAATACTGAAACAAATGTACCTTTCTTGTGAATGACAGGAAAACATGAATGTTTGGAGATCAACGTAGCAGAGTAATTGTACTGACAGTGTGGGGATTTCTTTGCACCACTGGGGCACTGTAGACGGTTTCTCTTTTTTATTTTTTCGATTGTACAATATTCTAATATTACAAAAAAAAGATTAATAAAATAAAATAATTTATTTCCATTCCCAGTTTCCAGCTGGGATCACAAAAGTTTCTACTGATTGCAGGGTCACCAGAAAAATATGTGCAGCTTTACTCAGGTGCTCTGCTACGATATTTATTTATTAAAGTAGTTTGATTGTCTTGAAGTAGTTGAAACTTTTTTTTATCTGAACAGCCTGGTTTACACCTCAGCTCTTAACATCACCCGACAGCTGTCACTCTCTTCTTAGCTGATGATTTGATTCGTGTCGGTCTGTTTTGCACCAAACAGGCAAAAGCCTAAGGACTTCTTACGCTGTTTTGTTTCTTAACTAAGGCGCGGTCCCTGAAATGGGTCAGTGGTCTGTTTCTGTCGGTTCTCAGTCTGACGAAAGCATCAATATATTTTAATCAGTTTCACATTCAGGCTGAAAAGATTAAAATGTTTTGTTTACATGGTATGGAAAGATGAGACAGCCTGTGCCCTTCATCTTTGTTCAAAAACAATGTCTGAGTTTCAGTGGCTGTGACAGAAAAGGGCATAAGGCAACGCTGTTAAGTAAAGTAAAAGTCAGAATAACAGGTACTAAGTAATAATAAAAGTTTTCAGACATCCTACCAATCACCTGCTCCTCCATTCATGACCGTGATGGAAATGGGGAAACAGTCTGCGGCTGAGTATCTAAAACGGTGTCTTTAAGTTGTGTCTGCGCTGACAGCAGAAGTGACGAGCCTGGATCATGAGGGGTTTCATGCTGGGTGGTTTCCTGACTGACGGGTGTAATAAATCATAACAACAATAATGTCTGCCTGGGATACTGACAGGATATTGCTTAAATGCTAAACCAGAAGCCCCAAACACTGCATTATCCTGTCTTTGAATTTTATTGAGTCCGTGCAGTTGACAGCATGAGACAGGTGAGAATAGCTTTTTATTTGAAAATGTTAAAAAAAACCCACAGTGTGTCATGACTTTAAGGTATTTCTCCAGAAGGAAAACAATGTCAAGCATAGACTTCTCCTGTACAGGGATGTGTAGCAGAGCCTGGTCCAGTAAAATCCCAGCAAACATACATCCTGGACTGGTTTCCAGGGCTGTTAAAGATGGGCAATCTTATTTAGCTCACATTCACACCTATAGGTATAATTAGAGTTTCCCTTTTACATGATCTTTCTGTCTTTGGATTTCTGGGAAGTAACCAGGATTGGATGGATACTCCTGCCGTAAGGTGACAGCACTAGACACTGAGCCACCACCTGTATATGTCAACACAAACACAAAAATCTAGCCATAGGTGTAGATTTCGGGAGGGACACAAGGGACATGTCCCCCTCAATATTTAGAATATGTACATTTATCCGCCCCAATAAAAGCATAAAACTAGCAGAGGAAAAATTAAAGACATGCACAGCGAAAATTATTGCAGAAAATGCACCAGAGTGGTCTCTCCTTTAATCCACAGTAGGTCAGTGGGCCTACATAGTGCACATAGTATGCTACATCGACGTGTCCTAACGGAAGTATGTGATTTGAGACACAGCAATGGTGTCAGAAGAAAGTTCAAACTGTAACAGCTAGAAGTTAGCGAGCATGTGTCCGGAAAACGCAAAGTTAATGCGTGAGTGTTTCTTTTCTGCCGAGCAGTAGTTACGTTGCTAGCAAGAGTCTGTCATACCTTCTGTGTTAAGCCTCCAGATATTACTCTACAGTAGATAAGAGTAACAAGACAATGGGAGCTCCTTACCGTCCGAGCAAAGGACGAGATCAGCCGCCATATAACAGGGACAGTAAATGATTGTTATTGACACTTTTGATGCCATTGTTGTTCTTAAAAATGCGTATGTTTTACGTCACACACTGGAGCATTATGATGCTGCCATTGTTTTGTGTAAAAATGCAAAGGAGGCATACAGAAGGGACTTTGTAGCGGCCCAATATTGCGATCTATGTGTTAAAGAGGCTAAAAATAACCACTCCACTTCTTGTAATCCTCACCGATTTTACGTCTTCAAGTTTTACTTCTACAAACTTTCTGCCACATGGGAATCCTTTGAAATCCAGTCTACTTGTGTCACAGCTATCATTCCAGCAGGATACGTACCATCCTTCCTCACTGATTGACTGGAAAGGCTTGAATTACTATTCCTCTTTCTTTTCTTTTAAAATCCTAACATGCCCTCATTTTTTTCCGCTCCTTTTTATTTCCTCCATCTCTGCCACCCCAAGACTGTCAATGGCCCATCTGGCCAACCTTATAAAAAATTCTGGAGGGCACCGCTGCCTCTGAATTGAAGTGAAATGAGGCCTCGTAGTACAGGTAGACTACAACACCCTCTTAACAACTGAACTATTTTTATTCCACAGTACAGACTTCAAAACTAATCAAGTGTGTTAATACCTGGGTTTGAAATTAAAACCAGCCACCAGCCAGATCCTAAAATATTCACAGTTCCTGTGACTCATCAAGTCTTTCAATTTTATTAGACACTGAGGCAGTTACTCAGCTGGGTTTCCATCAGCCTTTTGTGTTAAGAAAAGGAGCAGAGATTAGACTCACTCGCAAAAAATGTTGATCCTCTTGCAACCGTGGCTCGTGAACAAAAACCGTCAGTTTTCCTGCCAAGGATATACGTGTTTGACACAGTCTTGCATCATGATTTGAGAACTGAGCTTGTTCCTCCGACAAGCTTAAAGTCACTTTACAGTGCGAGACGTTTTAACTGTCTGCAGGAGCGAATCCATAAAAAACACCTCTGTAATAACGTATTTCTTCATCACCTACCGTCTGCACCGGTTCTCTGCTTTGTTGATTCCTCACTCTTTGGTTTATTTGTTTAGTTTTATGCTTCATTCGGTGCTCCTCTCCTGCTCGGCTGCCTTTGAATCCCTGAGTCACTCTCCTCATAAATCAGGGATGCACTGGGGAAAAGTACAACATTTTCCTGGGACTTATCCTGTCTGGATCCAAAGACACACACTCAAAGAGTTGTGTACTGTACTTCTACACACTCCTCCGGCTATATGAAAGCTGATATATCCACAGTCGTAATATTTTCACATGATTAGAACAGTTAATTATGTACCGGTGGCAAGTTTCATGCATTTCTGAAAGTATTGACTTCTTTTCTGGATCTTTATTTTTGTAGTTATTTATATAATCAGATCACATCCCTGGGCTCAAACCTCCCGAGAGCAGACCGGAGAGAGTACTGCCGGGGAAACGACTCTATTGAGGGATGATTTTCAAGTATTATTTTGTCACTATCATGAATTAAATATTTTGTTTTAGCTGGATTGCGGGTGCTCATTACGCACTGCACATTCGAGATAAAAATTACTGCTGGCTATATGAAAGTTTAATTTGGTTCATCCAGCTAATTGCTGTGTGATTGATTATATAATTACACAGTATTTGTTTCTTGGCTGTTACAGTCACATAGCTCTGCCTGTAACGCCCTAACCGTGGTGATGCAGTGTGTTTCACAACTATCGATCTGTGGAGAATAATGTCGTTATGGCTGTGTGTGTTGTAAGGTACGTGCCCTGTATGTTTCAGGGTTGTATACTTCCTCATATTTGTTCTGCTCCTCTGAGATTACGCAATGCAGAGAGATGCTCCAGTTTCTCTCTGTAGCCTTGAATTCACCAAATACACACTCGTTCTGAGAGACAAGATGGATCTAGATCAGTCGCATCAATTTTTAAACACGTCTCTCATTAGTAAAACATGAAATATAAAACCCTTGTCGACACGTCACATTAAGTTTCTGCTGATAGTCAGTCTGCAGTATCATAACCTGAATCACTGGTACTAGAAAGTAATGGTTCTCCATTTTCAGTTGATTGGCCAGCCTATGTTATCGGAAATAGCATCTTGAATAATTGACAAAAATTCAACTGAAGCGTACCTCGCTATCTGAGTGTTACTGCACAAAATAATTATTTTTCCAGCCTTATTCTGAAAAAGATAATATTCCTACTGGGCTGTTTACAAGACTAATGAAACTGAATATTCCACTAATATTCCTGTTTACATGCAGCCATGCGTACAAGGCGGACTTCTCACTCCGACCTCATCACATATTGATGTGCTTGATCATGAACCTTCCACGTCCACATACGACGTACAAGGTACCCTGGGTGCGTTGGTTGTTGACGTTCTGGGACACTGTGTCAAGTTCTGCCTGTTATGTCTTGTTTCAAGATACACTTCTGTTTTCACAGGAAATTTAACGTTTACATACAGTCTCTTTCAAAATAAACGCACTATGTTGGTACACCACTGCAAATTGACGTTTTTCTTCAACAACAAAAACACGTGGTTAGGTTTAGGGAAAAAGAGCAGGGTTTGGCTTTAGAATCTTACGGGACACAAACATCACTCTGTCTAGTGAAAGTCTGTGTTTGTTGGACCCATCCACGACCCCTCCGGCCCACCCAACTTGGACAGTCGCCGCTTTAATTGTTGTCTGTGTCCCGCTGCATTTCCTCCTGGGTTGAATACTCAAACTGGAGTCTGAAATGCTTTCTCAGTGTAAAGTTATACGCCCACCACTCGACTTCACTATCCTTCACTTTGAACAATGGCCACTATTCGCAGAGTTACTTCTCATTAGGTGTCTGCTCGATTCCAGTGATGTTTTGGATAACCAGTGTGTCCCCTTCAACTCTGTACAGACTTTTTACGAGACAAATTTATCCTCTCTGAGCTCCTGTGGAGATATTTTCCTGACTTGTGAGCGAGTGTTTTCATGAGAGGGTGATTAGGCAAATGCTATCTGTATCTATTCTGCCTCCACAGCGGGGGGTGTTATCACCCTGACAGAGGGAGGCAAAATGGTGATAAACAGCCCAGATGAGGAAGTAAGTGGATTATAAGATGGATCGACTCTCTGCAGCATGATGGGACTCTTTGGGCAAATATTGATACTGTGTGTGTGCAGAGAACAGGTGTGGAGGGGGCGTGAAAAACACACACACACACTATCTGTGTATAGTACTGTGTGCTGCTAATTGCACTCACGTTACCTAGCTACTGTAGCCATGGTAACACATCTTGATCGTTATAGAGGGGCTGTAGAAAAATTTCAGGCGAATTGAGTGACCGTATAAGATTCTCACCTTTTCCTGCCATTGTGTGTGTGTGTGTGTGTGTGTGTGTGTGTGTGTGTGTGTGTGTGTGTGTGTGTGTGTGTGTGTGTGTGTGCGCCCCCCTGCTGATGTCCGCATCTTCCTCTGTTGTACTTAAATTTTTCATACAGTTTTTTGGCCCTTGTTGTGAAACTTGATCGTTTTCTTCACATGTGCGTTTCAGTTGTATTTTCATGTGCAGTGTGAGTCATCACTGCCCGTCCAGCTGATTTCATGTGTGTGATTAGCTGAACGATCCGGCCATTACAGTGAACCCCTGCAGTATTATGACCTGCCGCTCAAATGAGTCTGCCATAAACAGTAAGTGGCTGATAAACTGGTGAAATGGAGCGCTCAGTTAACTGCTGTTATGAAACAGCTGACGGCCCAAGCTCCTACAGGGTTGTAGCTTCACAGGAGCTTGTTGAACTGAGCTGCTGATCCAACTGCTCAGAGCAAACCCTCTTTAGTAAAATTAAGTTTTTAAACTTAGAGGAGACTCAAACAGTGCACCCATGGCTGCCTGTCCTGGCTGCAAAAAATATGTCCTCACACTGAATTTTGCAAACTCTTGTTCACAACAGTTGCTTGTTTACTGTCAGCACATCCAATGTGAGGGGCTGTACACATGCAGGTCGGGCGCTGGTAGCTACTTTTGTGCTGATCTTCCAGGCGCTGTTTAAAATTGTGTAGGTCCATTGTCCGTGGGAGAGATGTAAAGTTCTGGCAGCCCGCACCAAAATGATCAGCTTTTCCATATTTATAGAAGAAGGGAAAGATATCTGTAAGCTGTGATTGGTTGTTCCTTGTCACATGACATGCAGTGTGGGCTGCTGCGTTCTAAAAGTTGAATGTTGAACGCGCCCTAAAAAGATAAGTGCTCGTGGAATGTGGGCACGTCGAGACAACGTTGCTCTGGTGTTTAAGCGCGACTGCCGTGTGACTATATCGAAAATACTAATTTTAGGGGACAAAAAATGCGGCATGTGTGCGGCCCCTAAAGCAGAGCAACATCACCATTTATTTAAAGTCATGTTTATAGCCATCTGGCAAATGTTAAAGTCCAATATTAACTTCCTTCTTGCTCTTTTTCTTTTTTTTTGGTCGGGTCTGAAAAATGAAGCCAACATAGAAGTGCCAAAAACTGCAGTTCCTTGAAAGGCCACTTGAGGCTGGCTCCAAAACAGTCAAAGTCCTCAACGAAGGCAGGTTCAAGCCAATTGTAGACAGGATTGTCCAGATGTAAAAGCAGATTCACCCGTTTGCATTTTATGAAGGATTAAAGTTATGGATAATTAAGGGCCGGGCGCTTTGAGGGACAGGCTGTCTTCAGCTTCTCAGTCAGATCCACCCCTCACTCCTCCAGAGCTCTAGCCTCTTACCCAAATATGATCATTTCTGGCTCCAAAAAAACAAGATGGAAAGAGCTGAACTTGAAGCTTCAACACGGGAGTCCACAAACCAATGGGGTGACGTCATGGTAGCTACGTCTATTATTTGTACAGTCTATGATCTCCACCACCTCCTGAGTGAAACAGCTGTCTCTTTGGCTGCTAAATGCTCCACTATTGTCACCAGCTAGACTCTGACTGTGTCCGTCTGCTGCTTGGTGCTGAGCTGGTAATGTGCAGTGTACACAGTATTGATTATTAGCACTTTATAGTCTCACTCCATCTGTATGAAACTGAGGGTTGAATGTCACACGATGGACTTTCTTTGCAGGGGTTTGCTCCCATTTAGCCAAAAGAGCATTAGTGACAGTGATGTCGGGCGACAAGGTCTGGCTCTCAGTCAATGGTCTTCTTTTATCCCAAAGGTCACTGGATGGGGTTGAGGTCAGGGCTCTGTGCAGGTCAGACATTTTGTTCTACATCAAACATAGAGAGCCAATCGCTAGAAAAAACATGGATACGTTACATCTATACATCATTTTGTGGTTTATACAGTAACACTTTGCATTTCACAACAGCTGTGGTGGAGGTGTGGTTAGGTTTAGGCACAAAAATCACTTGATAATGTTGTTCGCGCTGTAGTAGTAGGTATATATAGGGCTAGTACATCTTCTTCCTCACTAATAATAGCCTACTGGTTCTCTGTTGGAAACAGCCAATGAAATTTTTTCGTTAGCCGTTGCTATCCTGCGCACCTGCACGGCGTGGTGATGAACTGTCTAATTGATTTCTGTTGGCGTGCTGTCTTGCGGGCCTGCACGGCGGAGTGATACTGGCCAGAAAATAGTCCCAATTGATAGCAAGGTCTGACGTAATGCGGGGATGTTTTAAAATTATTGAAATAGTCTAACAAAAAACATGCATACTTTTTTGTAGCTTAAAACCTTTTGGTTATGTGTCCGCCTTATATCTTAAGAACTACTTTTTCTCCGGTTTCACACAACTTCATGTCCAAAACCCTGAACTATCACTTTACCATTCACAATGCAGCCTCCACCTAATAACAGACCTCTGGTGCAGCATGTAGCTTCTTCCCGGGCTGATGCACATGGGAAAACCCCCATAACTCCTATTGATCCATCTTCAGCTTTACTTGAAGCATTACATCCTGATCAATCATAGTCAGGCCACAAACAAGCCTGTGTTTTTAAGTTCTCTAAAAGTTGGCAGCAACAACAGTTTGTAAAACCACTCAGCGTTGAGGAACACATAAATCCTGATATACTGCTTTGTTTTTCCCCTCACTGCGTCACCTTTTCTAATAAACTCCTTTGTTTATCGTCACCACCCACTTACTTTGTATTATCAGGGCTGAGTTTAAACCTTCTGCAGGCTGCAATATACCTCAGCTCACTCTCCGAATAAACTAATATAATGAAGCTAGCAGGCAGTTTTGAAACATTTATTAATCTGTGCAGAGAAATTCTCTTTCAACTCTCTCAGAGGTCAGAGGGCGGCTTTCAGATGTGCTGAGCTAGTTGGGATTTACTGTAATGATTGCTCAAGGACACTTCTGACAGTCTTCGTATCTAAACTTCCTATAAAAGGTTTGTCTCATTAATTACTGAATCTGCAGCCCGGTGGACTGCTCTTTAATGTTTTAAACACCTAAGCACAACAGTGGCAAACATTGTGCCGCTGATCACAGATTATGCACGCATGAAACAGAAATGAGAGAAGTTTCCTTGAAAGAAGAGCTTAATTTAAACCCAGGAAATATTCATTTATTTTTAATTTTCTGTCGTAGACTTTTTTCTCTTAGTATGTTTCCCCATAGACACATATGCCATTGTTTTTATATTAAACTCAACAAGCTGTACATTGACTAAAAGACAATTAGAAAATCACACTTACAACAAAGTGTTACCAAAATGTTATACACTCCATATGATGGCAGGACATTTCGTTTTCCAGCGCTTATGAAAGTCAGCCTGCGACTGTGTCGAAGCCAACTTAAGTTAAACAACATGAATGTATGCATTTTCTTGCTTCCCTCATAAATAAAGCGAGAGCTCAGTGACACATCGCATCAAACCCGCTGGATGCATCATCACAGTATAAACATTTCCTCTCCTGTCAAGCTGCGAACGTAAAGGTGACACCACATCACCCTAACATTTGTTAATTGTCAGAAGATGTCAGGAGTGCAGATAAACAGCCGCCTAAAAAAGCATCGCTCAGTTTCCGTGGTTATTCTTGCATGCTCAGCGTTCTCGGTGCAGCTGAACTTACAGCTGTTGTAGAGGGATTCACTAGAATACCCAAACAGCGATGACATTTTCCTCCCTTATATCAGGAGTGATTTGGCCCTACGTGTTACCTGTATTGCAGTACCTCAGAATATATGAAGACATGAGTTTATAACATGTAAAAAGTAGCTGTAGTAGTATCTGTATATGTTCACATACTAGAAATATCAATATGATACATTTATTAAAGGGTATTATACCACATATCACACTAACCTGTGTTTTTTATGTTGTACCATGCATTGTGTACTTACTGTTTCTATCATGGTAGGCACATGGATTTACTGGGGGCAAACATTGCACACTGTCTTCTTAGAAATCAAATATATTTAACTAAACTAAACAGTTTATTTTACTTATATATACAGGTCAATTAAAACAACATATACACAAATATTCTGGATTCCTTTAAGTGCTTTTCTTATTAGTTTTTAACATGCATGCCTATCGTTTATATTTAAAGAAATAAAATCAACATATATCCTTCATTAATTAAACTCAACCTAACGTTATTTATACAGCACTTTTCATACAAACATGCCCAAGTGCCTCACATGGCAAAATGGGAATGACACAGACACAAAACAATAAAATATTAAAAAAGCAAACCAACCAAAATAGAACAAACTAACACAAAAGATGATTAAAACTCCATAGAATAAAAAGAGAGTAAATAAATGAATAAAATAGAACAAAAATGAACAGGAGAGATAAAAGAAGGTAAAACCAATGGTTAAAACTTAAGCCAGATAAGAAAGATAGGTCTGTAATTTACATTTAAAAATACAGAGAGAGCTTGCCGCTCTTATATCCAGAGGTGGTAAATTCCACAGTTTGTGATTCATATACACAGCCGGATAGTTTAGTCAGGTAGGAACACCAGCGTTTCCGTCAGAGATCAGCAAGTCCTGATTTTGGACAAGTCATTCAGTAAGAGTAAGTAAGTGTAAAGTTACATGTGCAGTATTTAGTTTATAGTTTATTTGATATGGACGTCACAGTAGCATCAGAAAAGTTAATTTATGCACAAGAACCAGATGTCTTATGTTTACTGTCTGCAGCAAAACGTTCATTTGCAGCCAGCTGTTTGTGTTCAGATGAGCTAAACATGAAAATAGGTAAAAAACAATACTTACTTACTTATTTAATAAAAATCTGCACATTTGTGATAGAGGTTAAAAAAAATATTTAAAAAAAAAAAAATGTAACAACAGCCCACATGCACATTGGGAAAGGTTGTAAAACTTTTTATTGCCAAAGACTTTTCTAAGACGTAGATTTCTAGGTTTATGCTACACATGTACACAAATGCATATTTATGATATGTAGAAATAATTGACATATGTGACAAATATGGGATTAGCATGGTGGTGCATTGTCGCCTCACAGCATGAGGGTTCCTGGTTCAAACTCAGGGTGAGGGAGCCCTTCTGTGTCGAGTTTGCATGTTCTCCCTGTGTCAGCGTGGGTTTTCTCTGGGTACTCCAGCTTCCCCCCACAGTCCAAAGACATGCAGGTTAACTGGTGACTCTAAATTACCCGTAGGTGTGAATGTGAGTGTGAATGGTTGTCTGTCTCTATGTGTCAGTCCTGTGATAGTCTGGTGACCTGTCCAGGGTGTACCCTGTCTCTCACCCAATGTCAGCTGGGATAGGCTCCAGCCCCCACCATGACCCCCAACAGGATAACAGAAAATGAACATATATGGGATTAAATGCATTACACATACATAAACATGCATATTTGTTTGGGTTAGATATATACATGTCAGTATATAAAATTGTTCCAGCCTCTAATAGGTTTCATACATAATTTGTACACCTGTTTCTACTTGATATATACATGTATTCGTATGGGTTGCATCATTAGGCAACAGCATGGGTCCTTATTTCCTTCCTGTCAGCTGATGTCATTCACATACACTGCAAATAATTCCAACAGGAAACACAAAGGGACACATATTTCACTCTCTAACTTTACCCAGCTGCATTGTCACAAGGATTAGGCATCCATATGTGTGCGTCTGACTTCTTTCACTCACATAATTGATGTGTTAGCCACCTCTTTCAAATGTTTCCTAACAGCGTGGAGATAGAGATGTAATTTAATGGTCATGTATTTTGTTTATTCTGCTAAATGAGATGATCCATTTGCAGAGTTTGATAGATAAACCTACAGCTTGGATTCCGCTTACTTTTCAGAGATGCATATGAATGTGTTCATGTCTCATAGATGTGTCTACCCACCACAGTTTGAAGCGTGTGTGTGTGTGTGTGTGTGTGTGTGTGTGTGTGGCACGTCTACAGCAACAGACTCATCCACCAAGTTAAATTGATGATGCTAATAGCTTAAGTAGCGTTTCTGCTTCCGTCCATCCGGCTGTATTGATCCTCTCTCCTCGGGGTGGCCATCCCAAATTAGCAAATACATCACAGCACCTTGTGAAGCATTTAATTTGGCCCGGGAGGATCTCTTTGTTCTGTTTGTTGGTCCATGTGGGAATATAGATAAAGGGACTAATGTGAGTTATTATCAGCTGCTTAGAAGAAATTGATTCACATGGTTTGCCAGGGCCCGGGGCAGATGAGCAGTTTGGTGCCAGAGAATAACAAGCAACATTATGCACAAAGATGGGCCTAAGTACGGGAATACTAATGGCGCCATAGACGACACCATATACGCTGAATAACAATGACACCAACTTGGAAGTTAGGACTGGATGATAAACTTCATGCAGGCTCTGTGCACAGATGTTCTCAGTTTCTGAGGAGGAATGGAAGTTACCAGGAGTGAGAAGGGAAACATCAATCACATTTTGTCTGTGCCTCCACTGCCCTTAAAAGAGATTCATCCAGGCAAATTAGTGAAAACACCTCTGTGAGTAGACTATGGGTGTTCCTAGCCCTTTCATACATAGTGGTCACTGCATTGGATGGCCATTTAAAAGACATTTTCTTGTATATGCAGGGTTTTGATGCTGTAGTTGCATTTAAGTCCCTATAGTGGACCCTAGTGTGTCATGCTATACACTGCCACCCACTGGCCAGGTGTTGTCAGTGCAACACAAATCTGTCAAAACCAAGATGGCCGACAGAAAGCAACAGATCATGCAGCAGTTTGTGCAGCTCAGGAGTATCTTGCCAATCCGTCTAGAATAGGAGACCCTGGCAGGTACATACAATCTTTTAACATCAAGTAACATCTAAGGAGTAATACAGTTGTTAAATTTTTCAAATATTGATTTTATGTTGTGAGGAAATTACAATTAATCATCTGTCAACAAAACTGGACATCACGCGTCGCTGGCTATATTTCAACTGCAGTTAATAGTGTTACTGCAACTTTGTTGTTCTTAAAAATACTTAATCTGCAGTGACTATTTTTGGCTGTGAATCAGTTTGATTTATGTTATTAGAAACAATATTTTGACAATATTTTTGTAATTTTTTGCAGAAAAAGTTAATTAGAAAAATGAAAAGTTCAACAGGAGGAGGTGGGTGGGGGATCAGGGGTGAAGGGGAAGGAGTTGAATGAGGGATGGAGGTACAGGAGGGAGGTGTAGAAAGAGAGGGGAGAAGCGAAGGAGTCAGGAGCAAAGTTGCATGGCAATGAACAGTGATACAATATGTTAAAAATGTTGTGAAATGATATATATCAGTCTATAATTGGTTTATATTTCTTCAGTTGAAAAATGCATGTTTAAAAAAATGAACTAAATGATTTTTTTCATGCCTAAAGAGGAAAAAAACACTTCAGAAAAAAATCTTGACTGAGGTCGTAATAATTCATAAATGAAAGGGTGTGAATTACATTTTTTAATAAATAAATAAATCTAAATTTTATACAGTTTAATTGAGAGTAGCCACAACAACCAATGGACACCAATCAGTCCAAATTATTTTCACTATCATGAGGATGCTTTATTAAATTCATCAGTTAATTACGTCCAGTGTTACGGAGTAACAGAATACAAGTAATGGTGTTGCGCATTTAAAATGCAAAATATGAGTAGCTGTATTCTGTTATAGGTGCGTTTTCAGTCGGTGGTATTCTGAATACTTTTACTGTCTTTAAAAATAAATTACTTGAAAGGATTACTTTATTTCGTTTCATTTTATTGATATAAAATTCATATAGACACACATTTGCTGCCACACAACAGTGGGTGAGGCTGATGACAGCCAGGACACAAATGAGCTCAGCAAGACCATTTTGAAGTATCCAAAAAGTAATCCAAAGTATTTCGAATAACGTAAAACTTTAATTAAACACCTCGTCCTTTATTTAAACAAATAAGCGCCTGTCTCAATTAGACGCCTGTCTGGTTGATAAGCAGTTCATTTTTTTATAGACGTTCTTCAGATTATAAAACCAGGTTTTTGGAGACCTCAAATGGTGTCCATTCCTCAATGACCCAGTTATTCAGTTTTTGAGTGTTGTTTTAACAGGGTAAAGTGGTGTTGTGCCGGTATGCCCATGATCCTCGGGTGCTGTCTGTCAGAGACAGATCAAATGAATGATTCATAATTGATTTATCATCTGAAGCCTAATTTTTATATAAGTAATATTCACACTGGTTTAAATAAACAATTTGATTGTATTTCCTGGTCTTTGCTGAGCATCAGTTTTGTGTGAAAGGAATTAAAGGCCTGTCCCAAATATAGGCCTATTGATTGATGTTTGAGTAATCCAATGGAATATGTTACAAGTTACATTTTGTGGGCATTTATTCAGTAATCTGTTGTGGAATATGTTTTAAAAGTAACCCTCCCAACACTGATAGTGTCTATAAAATGTCAGGAAAAAATAAAAATATCCAACAGAATTTCTTAGAGCCCATGGCAACATATCCTTCTTTTAAGTATTTAAATTTTACAAACATTTAAAACAGAGAAAAGCAGCAGACTGTGACAGCTGCAGTGCCAGAGCCAGCAAAGACGTGATAAAAAACTTAAATGATGTAGACAGCAATGCATGAACTTGTTACACCATTATACACCAAAAAAATGTGTCAGTGTTTTTGTTGTGTAAATATACAGTACATATATATATATAAGTCATGTTGTGCTCCTCGCTGTCCTTTGTTAGAGCACACTCTGCAGCCTCTGGATGGAGACACTTAGGACGGAGGAGAAATCAGGAGTGACAGATGAAAAAGGTCATGAGCTGGACTCTAATGCTTCTTCTAACCCAGACAAGCCAACGCTGCTGTCCTGTAAAAGTTGATAAACTCAATCCCTGGTGCCGTTTGAGTGCAGATAAGAGCAGCAGACTGTGTAAGGACCGGAGAGTGGCCTTCTGGGACGGTTTGGGACCACTGTGCTTCAGAGCAGAGAGAAAGTTTGATAAAGGCATCGCAAGTAAAAAACCTGAGAGAGATTAGCACTAATGAGCTGTGACTCGGTCGTGGAGAGAGCGGACTGTTAATGACGCTCTGTTGTTCCGCCTCTCGCTGTTTCTCTCAGACACACACGTGCACGTTCACATGCTCGCACGCACATCTATATGCGGCGGGGGGATTTGATACGAGCATCATTACCATCCTTCTGTTCACCCTCTCTCCAGCCTGGGTTTTTGTTTTTCTCTGGGTTTTATTAAAAACTGTTATCTGAACACATTTAAATCAGACAGCTGGAGCTGCAGATACCTCCGTTTGTTTCAGTGAGTTTGCCAAAAAATAAAAGCGACAGCAGGATTATAAACATTCTTAATCCTAAGAAGGCTCTGAGAGCCAAGCAAAAGACAACACAGTGTTGGGCAGTAAGCTTCATAAGCTCGGCTTTGTCCTCTTTCACCTTCAGCATCCCCAAATATGATCAATTATTGATGAGGGGAAACCAGCATGAAGCAGGCTGTCAGGGTGCATTTTTTTCACTGCTGCATGACGGGGGACCAAATGCAAGTGTAGGTGTGCAGATACTATATGTACGCTCATAGTGTAGTCTGTGTGTGTGTGTGTGTGTGAAAGAGTGAAAAAGGGAGAAAGACATGCAACAATTTATTAGGAACACAGACAAAATGTGATATAATAAATGAGTGGAGTGAGTAAAACAGGAAGCTGAGTCAGAGCAGCTGAGTAGCATGAGAGAGGGAAATCATCAGGGAGAGTGTGGACCACACTTTCTTGTTTGTAAGGACCTACTCCTTGACCCATTTAAAACGAAGCCAGATCCCAGGCTCACATTTTGACCTTTCATTGTGTCACCAAAAATGTGCTCACACAGTGGAGACAGAGGGCATGTCAGAGCAGTCTGGACGACAGAGGTGGAAAAACACAGTCAGATAATGTTTTCTTTTTTGTTCCGGCTCTTCCTGTTTTTATTTATTTTCTCTGCTCTTTCAGTTTTTCACAGACCCGTGTGCCAGCAGCCCCTGTCTCCATGGAAACTGCAGCCGGAGCGACGGCGGGGAGGAGGGGGAGCCGGCCTACACCTGCGAGTGCACCGAAGGCTACGAGGGGGAGAGGTGTGATCAGATCCTATTGGACCTGCCAGCCGCTGACTGGGACCCCGCCACCCCCTCCGCTCCCGAGCTGGCCACCCCTGTCGCTTCCACCACTGCAGCCGCCACTCAGCCGCAGCCAACCACCGTCCCCTCCACCACAACGCCGCCGCCACCTCCCACCCTGCAGCCATGGCAACCCAAACCTGGGCAGAGGCTGCTGGTGGTGCCGTGGGAGGCAGACAGGGTGAGATAACTTCCACACTAAATTTAAGCTCTGGCTGGTTTATCTTTAAAATGCATAACCTATGTTGTGTGTGTGTGTGTGTTTCAGGTGACGGAGGGTCTGCACTGTGTGAGTCCTGAGCTGTGTGAGCTGACATCAGGAACTCTGACTCTGTCTCTGGAAGTGCCTGAAGAGACAGCCGTAAAGTAAGAGTAACTTTTATGACTGACTGCTCTCCCCTTAAAGCATGTCTGGATTAACCAGCCGGGGGCCCCCAGCAAAATGTGCCCCTATTTATGCCCAGTTTCTCCCACTCTATTCGCAGTGAATCTATCCTGTTGCCTTTAATTACCCATCTGTTGCAGTTTGCACAGCAGACTACAGATGGCAGCTTCATCATGTTTTGCCCAGGGACTCAAAAACTATAACGAATACAACTATTGTTGAATACCGTCCTGCTACAGGTTTGTAAGTTTGGGGTGCTTTGATTAAACAGAACACACACCATGCAAGAACACTACAAACTAAAATAATACAGGTGTTAATACTATATTTTGACACAGGGCCTGTCCTTTACCATTTGAGTGTACCACAGTTAGCATGAGGGCCCAAGGGAGCAGCTTCTGGCTTTGTCCAGTTGTCCAGCCTTGCCTTAAGAACCAGACACACCAAACTAACTTCAGAGACCTAGTGGCGATAAAGGCTCCCTGCTGCGTTAACTGATGTCGCTGTGTCTCGGCCCAAAAAGTTTAACATAAACAAACTGCAAAGTACACCCAGCAGTCAACCAGCACATACATTCTGCGCCTGCGTGAAAGGAAATAACTCCACACCAGCAGACGGTGGACGTCTGTAATCCTCAATCAAAAGGAGAGACCATCTTGACACTGGTTAGCCAGTTAGCACATTAACCACACAATCCAATGTTGAAGGCAAAGCATATTTACCATGCGCCAGCAAACAATAATGCAAACCATTGTGAAATGTTTCCTCTCAAGGGCTCAATGGATAAAGAAAAATAGTCTCACCTTATATGACACATTTGTTTTGGTCTCACTGCTTCTTGACTTTAGCTCTTTGTTTACTTTCCTCAATTCTGTTTCTCTTCTCATGCGCTGAGCTGAACTGCAAATCAGAGTGATTTCATTCACTGACAGGCTCCGCTGTAGCTGACACTAATTCAGCATGTTGAATCAGCCAAAAAAAAAATAAGCCAATGGGGGCCAACACAGGGCAACGGTATGGGACATACCACATAAACAAGGGCGGCAGACGCTCAGCAATGGCCCAACTGACTGTTGGCTCCGTTGTGTCAGGGCCTTTAAAGATATAGTCCGAATAACTGATAAATGAGACTTGGCTTATACTGCACGAATTGTGTGAGAGTTTGTAAATGGATGATATAGCTTTGCTGTTGTTGAAAAGGACCCCCTATGACTTCAAATCAGCAAGAATTTTCTCAGGTTTTGGATTCTTTGTTCAAGGGAGGTGCGCAAGAAAAACATTTTTGTCATGAATTCAGTGTAACATGGGATGAGTGACTGACATCTAAGTGATCACTTTCCTGTACAAAGAGTAACTGTAAAAAGTAATGCTAACACAGAGAGAATTTTTTTTTTTTTTTTTGTTGATGTCCAGTTGATTCAGTTCTTACCTTGCTGACATTTCTGTGTGGAGTGGAAAATGTCTTAGCTGGCAGAAATTCCTAGTAGTCTCCAACTCTGAATTGTAACACAGTTTGCTTAGTGACGTATCACCTTGGTGACAGAGAAGTGTGCACATGAAACTTTTAACCTGTAGTTGTCACTCATACAGAGGTTTTTTTTTTTGGTTTCTTTTTTGGATCCCAATCAGCAAAAATAACAGCCGAGCTTGCTGGACCTTACAGGCTATTGTCTGCCACAAAGAAAAAAGTAGAACTCCCTTTGCTCAGCTTTTTATCTGCATATCTTCCATGCAGCAACTTTTGCTGGCAACATAACACAGCTCTTAGCTTTTGTAACTAATAACTTTACGTTTGAATCTCGTCACCTCTGGGACCTGAGATGCTGTATTACCTGTAGTACACCCCTCCAGGTGCACTCCATGTTTTCAGAGCATGTTTGCTCATAAACAGAATTACAATGGCTCTGTAAATTAGGGTCAATGAATAATGCAGAAGCAACGGTCAAGGTGAACGCTGAATGTCCTTGATGTTGCCCCTCATTATAGATGGCAGGCACGACTCAGGACCCTGATCACGATCGCAGACTGGGAGCTGCGAGTTAATCAACTGCTGCTGCTTTGTTTTCATACTGTATAATTACAAACCACACCTGAATGCAGGCAGTGAAGGACGCTTATGTACAAACACACGTGCACCACTTGGAAATAAAGCAGTGTTTCAAAAGTGACATCGATTAAGAGGCTGATAATAATGTAATAAAGGTCTTGAATCCCAAGAGAGATCTTGTTATACCGCTGCAGGTTTTATGTGACAATATCAACACTGATGCTGAGTATCACAAGAATATTTACGGTTCTAAATTATAGTCGAATTAATGTAATTGCTTAGAATTAAGTTCATAATAACTGACTGGCCACTAAGTACACTTTAATGAATAGGAGAAGGAGAGATGAAAGTACCAAAAAAATAAAGTTAAATGAAGACTTCCACTTTCATAACACTCATAAATGTGATCATCATTTTAAATAACTACCCCTTGATATGCCAAATGACTCATTTCAGCTTGAAGTAGCAGTCGTTCCCTTGATATCTGACCTTCCCCCCCGTGTTGTCCCTCGGGCTGAGCCCAGACACGCTGCGAAGGAAAACTCATTTCAGCTCCTAGTAGCCTGTCCACCATCTTATTATGTCGGTCACTGCTCATAGCTTCACCTTGAGGCTCAGCTCCCTCCTCGGCTCAACATTTTGGGACAGTCTTCGTGCCGATCCACCTGTGACGCTCTAACTTGTCCTCAATCACGAACACGACCTAAAAATATATCCTGATATCCTAAGTTGTGCCTGGCAGGCCTTGTCTGACAGTCTGAAGTCAGTTCATGGCTCTAAATGATCACTTTTTAATTTTATCTCATTTCTACAGGAGTGTTTGTCGCCGATGTTTCATTTTCCAATGACAAATCAGGCTGTTTGTGGCCAACATTTGTGTGATTCCACTTGTGTGATGCAAACCATCCAATTGTTTTAAACATAAGAAACAAATTTAAAGGGACAGTTCACCCCAGAATCAAAAATACATATATTCCCTCTTACCTGTAGTGCTGTTTATGAATCTAGATTGTTTTGGTGTGAGTTGCTGAGTGTTGGAGATATTCTGTCTTCTCTTCAATATAATGTGCTACCTCGTTCAGTGACAGCTTACCAGCTCCGAACAGTATTTGTGAACAAGCTGTCTTAGTTGCATGAATTTAGCTTGGCTCGTTATTAGCTGGTAACTAGCTTCTAGTGGTCCGGACTACTCCGCTGAAGGAAGGATAGCGAGGAGTTTGGGTGCCATTCACCAACAATGGCTTCATTGCAGTCTTCACCACGAAACAACCCACCTGGCCTTCTCAGGGAGTCGAAGTCGTTGTCTTTAAAAATCCAGCGCTTCAGCAGTAAATTGCGGTCAGAAATCAACGAAAAAAGGTGTACTTTAACGTCGGCATGATACGCAGCCAGTTGCTGCTATAGTTTAATGGCGCCTGACGGCATCAGGGGGACAAGGACAAAAGTTAAGGCAGCAAAATTACGAGTGGGGCGGGCAGGATGGCTTGTGGATGGGTCCAACAAACACCAACTTTCATCCAAGAGAGAGGTGTTCCCATCCCATGAGATTCTAAAACCTTTCCTAAACCTAACCACGTGCTTTTGATGCCTAAACCTAACCATGTGTGGTTGTTGCTGAAGGAAAAAAAAACATCAGTTCTTGTTTTTGTACTGATGTAGTGCATTTATTTTGAAAGAGACTGTTTGTAAACGTTATATTTCTTGTGAAAACGGAGGTGTATTTTGAAAGAAGACAATGCATGTAACAGGCAGAACTTGACTCGGTGTCCCAGAATGTCAACAACCAGCGCACCTAGGGTACCTTTCACATCGTGTGTGGACGTGGAAAGTCCACGACCAAACGTCAATATAATATGCCATGACACGGCAGACATCTTTACAGCTGATATCTCCAACACTTGGCAACTCAGGTAAGAGGAAAAATGTGTCGTTTTGATTTTGGGGTGAACTGTCCCTTTAAGTGATTCATTAAGTAATGTGTCAGTTATTTTAAGTCTTTTTTGTCACTGTACAGCACCTTCAGCTGCAGCTCTTTGTATTAAAAATACTGCAGAGGTAATAATAATAATTAATCTTTTAGCTAAGCAAGCAGTTATTAAAACAGACACACAACGGCTGAGAGGATAATCACTGATCTTTTTTTCAAATTTGTTTATGTTAGTATGAGACTGATTATTTCTGATGTGGGAGTGAGGTTAAAGGGGTGTTTAAAAGCATTTAATCAGTGAAGAGCCTCGTTGAAACTGTTCAGCGTCTCTTACAGCCCTGCATGGTTGACGCTCTGCCCGACTGTCTCTCGTTCGTGAGCGTGGTAAGCCCGGCTCCGGTTTTCGTTGTCTCCTCAGCGGGTTAGCAGCTGTTGGAGCTCAGTGTCTCTGGCAGGGAACATGGTCTGCATTGTTCTTCTCATTTTGCCCAGCGAGAGACTGCACTGCTCTGCCCACATGTTTACAAATGCAGTCATAAGCCTCCTCAAGATCATCCCTCTGAATCCACAATGCTCAGCTGCAGAGGGTATTTAGACAGAGAAATCTATTTGGGCTGTTGGGATGACTTATTTGTAATTGTTTCCTCATATAGATGTGTCCAGTGTTAGCTATTTCAGAAGTATTTTATCAGAATAAGTTAAACCCTTTAATCTTCCCCTTGACAGCCTGAGGGTTGGTGCTGCAAGAAAGCTCATGTAGTGCCCAAAGCAGGACGGGTTAACTCATGGGGAGCATGAATCTGGTCTGTAAATTCCACCTGTCTGCCTATTTGATTTTGATACATCTAAGTGATTCTCGATGGCAGTGTATGGAGGAGAGACCAAAGTTAAAGGCATTAAAGCGCCACTCCAGTCACTGTCGCTTCCTGTTTTTCAGTTAACGTTGTCTCTCAAACAGAGAACGGGGTTGTGGTTAATAATCAGATGTAATCCATTACTATGGCAACCACATTGCCACTCTGGGAAACGTGTCAAAGTGATAGCATACATGTTAGCATGGATAGCGACAGTGGTCACTGTAAGAAGTTACGATGCAGAGGATTTTCCTGCACCTCCTCCACCCGAAGGACATTTTTTTTAACTATTTGTATAGTAAATATTTAAGTGACAGTTGATATGGGCAACTATTTTGTTTGCTAGTCTCCATAATGCCAGCAACAAGTTAACAAACCCTAATTTAAAATCAGTATTTTTTGTCAATTTATAATTATCTTTGACAAGTACATTAGCCTGTATCAGCAGCTTTGTATCAAACAGGGCCTCCATGTTGGGGTCTTAATCACCCTGTCAGCATTTATTTTGCTAGTACTAGCTGGTGGTTGCTCAGTAACTTTGTCCTTTACATAGCCTACTGTAGTCTGTCGACATATCCTGACAGGATATCTGTAGGATATCCCATGAGTTAGTGCCCCATAATTGACGTTACGTACTTAATTTCTAGTTATGTGCTTACATAACGTTACGTAGATTTATTTTTTTTATTTTTTATTTTGTATCATGCACACTTTCATGTGCCCTATCTTATGGCTTTACAAGACAAAATTACAATGACGTTGCAGTAACAATACAAAGTACTTGTTATTTTACTGCTCAGTCTAGAAACAAAATACTCTGCCTTCTATCCCACGCCTGGTAAAGAAACTCAGCCACTAAAAAGGTTCCCTTTTTTCCCAAGTATAGTTACATAGGTTAGGTTTAAGAAAAGAGGTAAAAATGTAATTTAAAATAACTTAAAGTTTACTTGGTTTCACACGGTCCTGAACACCCATCTCCTGGGGGAAAGTCCTAGGCTGTTTGACACGTCTGGGACCCAAACCTGTCTCCTTACACAGATTTTCTGTCTTTATACTACTTCCTTCGTTACTCCCGTAATTGGTCCACCACATTCTCACTCTGACCTTGTCACATATTGACATTTTGGTCATAGACTTTCCACGTCCACATACGAGGTGCAGGGTACCCTGGGTGCATTGGTTGTTGATGTTCTGGGACACTGTGTCAAATTCTCTTCTTAAAAAAGATACACTTCCGTTTTCACAGGAAATTTAACAATTACGTACAGTCTATTTCAAAATAAACGCACTACGTTGGTACAACACCGCGACTTGATGTTTTTTTCCCTCAGCAACAAACACACTTGGTTGGGTTTAGGCAACAAAAGGAGGTGATTAGGTTTAGGATAAAAGAACAGGGTTTGGCTTTAGACTAATGAACCTTGTCAGGAAATGACTCAGAAAAATATTAAATATCATAAAAATTCCAAAATACATTAGAGTGGGGCTTTAAAAATGGACAGCAGTTTTGTGATGCGTATCATTACACGTTTTAGTATCAAAGTGCCCATCCACACTGCACTTTCTCTGTTCTCCTCGTCTCTCTTCATGTTGAACCTGCGGCTTCCTCAGTTTCTCTGTTGGTCTGTTTTTCACTACTTTGTACAAATTGTCTGAGTTCCTGATGAATGATGGCTCCTGACCACCCTGGGTGTGTTTCACAGCTCATGTTCATGACGGCCACAGTGTAACAACTTTCCTCCCACTGAGTCTAAACCACTGGCAGCAATTACTCACTCAGACCTGTCTATGGTGCCAGGTTGGCCTAACAAACAGGAGCATCCTTTAATCATGAGTCCTGGGTTCAAACGCAGGACACAGTGTCCACCAGTAAGACACTGACTCAGCTTGCTGTGGTGCTGCTGACTGATATGAGTAGAGAACGGAGGGTGATATTTTATTAAGCTTCTTATTTTGACTAACAGAGGGATTAGAAGAAGTTGAGAAGTTGATAAAGAGGATTAGTTTATTTATCTTATCTTTCATGCTGATTGTGTTGATATTTTAATACTGTTTAAGATGAATCAAGTGTTCACTGGATGTACAAAATAACAGTGCCGCAATTTGTGGATTGTCTTGCTAATATTTTATTTAGTCAATATATTTTCCATTTGCATTATTTACACTGTGAATATAAAGATATCATGAAATATAAATCTGTAGTTGGGGTCAAACTGTGGAGCAAGCCCACAATAATCAGATTCTCTCCTGATTCTCCTTCCTCCTGTATGTCTCTGTCCTCCATCCGTCTCTTCCCTAATTTGTCCCTCCAACTAGAGTGGTGGTGAATGCCAGTGGAGCTCCAGTGCTGTGGCGTGTGAATGAAGAGGGTTTCCTGCGTTCCTCCATTTTGAACGGCACCACGATGTCGTTCCTGCAGGCCCAAGATGGACTGGTGGTGCCAGACCACTCGCTGCCCCTGGGACAGAACTACTTCCTCAGTAAGATGCTTACAGTCTCCTGTGCATGAATGTGAAACTGTTTTCAATTGTTGTAATTGCCCCTTCGCTAAGCCCCGCCCCTTTGTGATGGTCTGTCAAGCTGTCGGAGTAAGCTTGGAGCCCGCACCGTCACTAACTGCACTCCCTGAAGAAGTATCATCATATTTTTGGAGAAATGAAAGAGTGATTGCAGAGAGAAGCAGACAGAGGGGTCTACAGTCTGTGTTTGAAGGATATATCCAGGATGTCAAACTGACTCAGCAGCAACAACAGGTTAAAAAGACAACGATAGTTAGAAGCTAAAGCCGAACTATTGGCTACAGATCACAGTGTAAAAGTGAACCACCACATCACTGCTGATCAACACACAAGGCAATGAATATAAAGGGAAACTTTGCTGGTATTGAACCAGCTGTGTGGCATCACAGTGTGTGCAGATGAACGCTGTTTGGCTTCACCCCTGTGACGCTGCCAGATTGGCAGGGATCTCGTTCATCTGCACACACTGCGATGCCACACAGCTGGTTGAATATCAGCAAAGTTTCCCTGCTTCCCTTCACTGGTTCCTGTACAGCAGGGTCAGTCTTTGTTTCACTGTTATAATCATTAAAAAGCAAAAGCAGCATGTGTATACATTCAGTAGGCTATATCTTCAGTAGCTAGCTAGCTAACCCTACACTTTTCAGGGTTTGATTTTGGTTTTGGAACAGGGAAGAAACGTATATCTTTTTCCAACCTCTCCAGGTAACGAGTATCATTAATACACGACGTGCCCCAGGCACAACATTTAGCTCCAAATCCACAAAACCAGCCTGAAAATGAAGGAAATCTGAAACGATTGCATTAGAATCAGTGGAGCACAGCTGTGTTGTTGTCGCACCCTGGTCTGAGCTGGCCCGATGCTATGCTATGATTGGTCAAATTGCGTTCAGGGGCAGGACTTAGTGAAGGGTCAATGGGGAAACCAGAGGACACATCTCCCTTAATATTTAGAACATGTGCATTTGTCCCCCCAATAAAAACATGAAAGTAGCAGAGGAATTTTATTTGACAGAATTAAAGACATTTCCGCCATTAAACTGACACAGTAAAGGCAGTAATTGGCGCATAAAAACCACCAGAATGCAGGAAAGTAAGTGTTTGACACTCTAGACCTCAAACCGCTCGTTTCTTATGTGTTGAAACAAAGCCTACACCCTTTGTTAACAAATGGCTCCGAGGCATTCAGGTTTACAAAAGTTCATTAGCTAAACTGAAATTCTTAATCTTAACCACTATTTATCATTTTAATTATACTTTAATTATCTCTGTTTTTCATTTAATTTGTGTGATCGCTCATCCAACAACCGTACAGACGCTTAACACAAAACAGTTTTGAAATACCTCCAAATAGCTCATTTACAACCGAGCCAAAAACATCTGAGGATTAATGAATTTAAATAAATTGTATTTACAGCATTTATTCCTGACATGACATTGGGGAGCATCGCATAATATTAGCATATATGAGTCAGAATATTTGCATTTTGAAAAAACAGCAAACAGATATTTATGCTGATATTACGTCTGTATTTTAATACTGAGCTTCACACACACACGCACAGATGTTGTGAAAGAGTAGTGACACCAGTGGGTGCTGGAGGAGGGTAAGTGGAGTCTCACTCTTTGAATGAAAGGCTCGTCTGACCTCTGTGTGTGCTCAACATACCTGATGCTGTTTCACTACGCCGCCTGTCTTCTGACCTTGACACGTCTTCTAACTGTGGCAGCACAGCCTCTGCATCGCCTGAGAGAGACAGGGAGACAGGGGGAGATGACATTGGGGAGTTAAATCAGAGGGGAGGACGGATAATGGAGGGTGGGACAGAGGAAGAGTCAGATAAGGATGGCAAGACAGAAAGGGATTAGAGAGGACAGAGGATGCAGAGAGAGGGAAGAGTGAAGGTCAAATTGCAAGAGGAAGAGGAAGATGCATGCGAAGCATCGGTAAGGAGGGAGGAGCGGTGACACTGCATTTCCCTCTTCTCACGTCACTGTGTCTGAATGTTGGCAATGTGCGTTCACCATCTGATGGAGCAGTGACTCTGCAGGTCCAACGTTTGATGTCATTGGGCTGACGATCGTTTGGTCAGGGGTGACAGAGAAGCACGGGTTGTTTTATCACCACCCCGATTGGCTGGGGAAATTGCATCGTCAGTGTCTCGTCACTGGTCGACTCGTAGCTTATTGGCTCAGATGGGGCTCTAAAAAATGGCAGTTAATATTCACCATGAGGCTATTTTTATCCGAGCGCCCATGTAGCTGTCAGCTTTGATTGAAGATATAATAAGAGATGTTCTGAACTTATAAACCCCGAGAGACAAGACAGAGAGGCACACGCTCTATTTTGGTCACAATGAAGAGCTTCCTGCTCCACATGTTGTCTCAACACCTTTAGACACGTGGGGGTTAATTTTTTTTTTGGCAGCAAGATACTTTACAGGCAAAGGATCATTTAAAATCTGTCCTAAAACATTTGCTGCCAGCTGCTCCATGAGGCTGTACATAGGCTCCCGCACGCTCACGCAATGATGTTTGGCATGTTTACCATGTTCAGCATCTTGGTTTAGTGTGTTAGCATGCTAACATTGGCGTACTTATTCATTTGTTATCAGGGACAGTGGACACTGATAAATGTGCCACTGTTAGCCCAAAGGCTCATTTTCAGCTGCTGTCCCTAGGCTAGATGTTAAGTTGGCAAAAAAGAATCAGCACTGAACACAAAGTACAGCCAAGGCTGATGAGAATATTTGATTATTATCATTAGCTTGGCAGGTATAGCAGAGAAGAAAGTACTGCAGGGAGGCAGTGTTTAGTGTCTGCGGTCCTGTTAGAAGAGCTGAGGACATCATAGTCTGTAAATCAAGCAGCTCAGTGGCCTAGCGTAAGAGTGTCCGCCCTGAGACTCGGAGGTTGTGGGTTCGATCCCCAGCTGGGTCATACAAAAAACTACAAAAATGGGACCCATTGCCTCCCTGCTTGGCACTCACCATGGAATTACTGCTGCTCACCGCTCCCTCAGGGGATGGGTCAAATGCAGAAAACAAATTTCACACACTCAGGTGTGTGACAAGCAGGGGAACTTTTGAACTTAAACCTTCAAAAGGACCCAAAAAACTTACTTTTTAAGCATAACATTCCTTTAATCTTAATATTTTTATTTAATTAGGTGATTCAGGCAAAAAACAAATGAAAGACATGACAGGGACAACACTATGCGGGGGACATGACGTGTAAAAAACAATTAACACAAAAGACAAACACAGGCATACTGGCACATTGGTACAATGTATGTTCAGGGTGTTGAATGCCATTTTGTGTGTTTGTGTGTGTGTTGACAAAGTTGATGAAGCAGTAAAAAGGGGGAATGAGTTGGAACGAGAAGAACAGAGGATAGGGAAATAGTAGATTAAGCAAAATAATGTTAGAAAAAGGAAAGGTAAGACAGAAAACAAATAAATAAAATTTTGAAGGGGAAATACATAAATTAAAAAGAAATTATTTCAAATTCTACATTGTTAATTCTTTTAAAATATCATCTTAATATTTAATCCCACCCCCCTTTTTTGTAACCAATTTTTTCAGCACTTTGCATATATGATAGTACAGTAGCACAGTGTCATGTTTTTCTTTTTAAACAAAGTTATTAACCCTTTTACCCCCCAACAATGCCCTCCCAGCGTAAAAGAGCAAAGTAATGATAAATAAATACAATTTTAAGAAATGATTAAGTAACAAACATACACACAAAGCAGGTGTGCAACAAATTTAAAAGGAATAATTAAGAAATAAATGAATATATAAATGAATATTAATAGAATAAAAAACAAGTCAGTCCTCATGTTGCCTTTTATCTGTTGTATTGCTGTATTTTGCTTATATTGTTGTATATGTTGTTATGTATTTTATTTTAAAGGTGCTATATGAATTGATTAAGTTTAAGTTTTAAGTTTATCTGGTCCTGAATCAAACTGATGGACTAATTGAAACCTGATGATAATGAATGACCTAAATTTCATAGAATGTCTTTTAGATGTTAAGACATTTCTCTCAAAACCACGAATGTCAACCTCATGGTGGCACTAGGAAATGTCAAGGGAAGTCAGCAGGGTTCATCCTCTGGGGATCATGAATGTCTACAAAATGTGTAGCAATCTATCCAATAGTTGTTGACATAGCGGTGGACTGAAGTGGAGGTGGAACAAGTTTGCCGTCCCAGGAGTGATACCACCAGCAAGTCCTTGCATGGGGATCAATATTTAATACAACATATATGAATAAACCGGCCGCATGAATAGTTTATAAGGCCCTCAACTCTTCTGTGACAGGTGTGTTGCGAGTGGGCGCCCCCACAGCCCCGGAGGTCACCCTGCGTCTCAACCTGACGGTGAAAGCCAGCAGCTGCGTGGAGCCTGGCAGCAGCTTCAGTGACCCTCAGTGCTCTGGGAAAGGCAAATGTATCACACAGCCCTCAGAGGTAAGAGATAACGTTTCTTCTTATCAAGAAAACATGTGAGCTTCAGTGTGAAAGGGGGAAAACCCCACAGTGTTGTTATACTTGAATAGAAAATATTATGGTGGCCACAAGTCCTCAAATACAAATTTGGCAGTGAGGTAACACATCTTAATTAGAACTGCAGCATCCAGATATTTGCAGTTATTAATAAACAGCATCTTCATTCAGTCATGTTTCTTTTTGCTGTTTGTATAAGCATGGTTTCAGCAATCCAGTAATATAATAATAGTGCAACTGCAAAATAAGCAAAAGCAAAGTCTCTTTATTATTATAACCCAACATTATCACTGCAGCTGCAGCACTGCAGCCAGCGATTTAAGCGCCTTTTGATCATTATTCACAAAAGTAAAGCAGAAAAAAAAAACAGAAAACAGTGCAGAGCAACAGAAAACAAAGAAAAAAAAGTCAGGACAGTACAGAACAACACAACACAGCGCCTCAAATTACAGCAGTGCAACATGATAAATTTTTAATAGTGGGGATTTACAGTTTCATTCATTATGTGACAATGAAAAATGCATGTTGGTCTATACTCTGGTGTAGCAGCAACCTTGAAGACGGAGTGAAAAAAACATGCTGCAGCAGAGGAAGGAACCACCTGAGACCTGTTAGTCGCCTCTACAATCATGCGTTGTGCTAAAAGAGATGTAGCGGTCGTGACGCTCAATGCAAATGATAAAGAATGAACAAAAGGGTAGAGAGGGCGGCTGTGAAAACCAAACTGTGTCACTGCTGCTTGTTATGTCACTGAACTATTTTACAATCCGCAATCTCATTAATTCTGTTTCACAAGTTGTCATCGCCATCTCCAGTCGTTTCACCTTCAAGGCTCATTGATTTGACATGTGACATTTGTGTGTGTGCGTGTGTGTGTTTCGCAGAGCACTTTCTTCTGCGAGTGTGAGGACGGCTACACTGGAATTTTCTGTGAGGAATTTGACGCCTGCCACCGCCGACCTTGTCGCAACAACGGCACCTGCACCGACGTTAGACAGGGGGGTGAAGGACGCAACTTCACATGCACCTGCCCACCAGGTGTGTGTGTGTGTATGTGCGCATTATGCTGCATGTGTCTGTGATAAACTGTTTCCCATACGGCTTCATGAAGAGTCTCGGCCTCACTGTGTGGTCTTGGTCGGTTTGATTAAAGCTGCACAGATTTTAAAACTGACCCCTCTCTTTGTTGAGGAACATCTCTAAATGAGAGCACAGAACCAGAGAGCACAGTCAACCTTTGACATTGTCAGATTTATTTTAGGACAGGGATTTGAAATAAAGGCCTCTGAGAGGAAGGTGTATGTCAGAGGTGACCACTGATTGCCCGTCACTCCCTATTAAAAAACTGTAATAACAAGTCCTGAGCGAGCAGCTGATGAGAAACAGGAAGAAAAGGATACAGACGGTCAATAATAAGTCAACTTGGTTCAACTAGGTGGCTCAAACTAGTGTATTTTATTTCTGTATTATTCTATTAGGATTACCATTAGCTGCTACTAGGGACCACTTTAGGCAAAGAAAACTTTATGTCCATTTGCAGTATTATATTTGGCGGTATGGCTCTGTTCTAGGGCATCTCTGCTGCCTTTCCTTGGCCTGCGCAGAAAGCTTAAGGCGGAGAGAGCAAACCTCCCTGCCCTTCCATGTGCCTACATGGAAAGCTTTAAGGCGGAGAGAACACACCTCTCTGCCCCTCCACGTGCAAACAAGGAAAGCCTGAGGCAGGGAGAGCAACAGCAAAGACCCCCGGGAACAAAACAGAGCAGCATCAGTGACAAACAGAAATGACACTGATAAGTCAGACACAGCATGAAAAGGAGGAGCTGGGGTGGAGGCAGGTTACAAAGCAGCTTGCAGAGGAAGCAGCAACAGTAGGCAGGGCAGAGCAGCTTAAATAGGGCGCCCTGAATGACATTCACCAATTGGCTGCATAGAAAGGAATCATGTGATCTATCAGCTGACTCCCTTCCATCAATCAACTGCTCCATCAGTTGATTGGGCTGTTTGAGATCAGCTGATGTAGCTGGGATGTGAGCTGAGCTTGACATCGTGTCCTGCCTGAACTAACGCTAAGCTTAGTTTGTGGGCTTCATAAAAAAAATAAAAAATAAATAAAAAATCTGTATTATCATAATCAATCAATCATATCAATCATAAGTCAAACTTTTTTAAAGCAAGTAAAAAATAACAAAATGTTTCTCTTTTTTGATAATATTCTTGTCATTGGTTTAAAATGACAAAATGAACAA
The DNA here is from genome assembly GCA_035609425.1 of Epinephelus awoara. Taxonomy (NCBI): domain Eukaryota; kingdom Metazoa; phylum Chordata; class Actinopteri; order Perciformes; family Serranidae; genus Epinephelus; species Epinephelus awoara. The sequence continues at coordinate 30,305,661 of CM069297.1, forward strand.
AAACTACAAAGACAACTTTCACAACCACACAAACATGAAGACGGTTCAAGTGCAAAAATGATAAAACGAACTAGATACATTCTTTAAACTAATCTGGATCCAAATATACTTACATAGACAACGGTGGACTAATGGTTAGACAATGGTTAGGCAGTGTTACAATGCTATTTAAACAAAGTCGGGTCCAACATTTGAGACATACATCATCCATTTTATTCACTTAAAATAACAAAAAATTAAACTTTTACACGCTTGTTACGATGTACCTGTGCAAAGGTTGTGTGTTTTGTATTATTTGTAGCTTAAGAATCTCACTTTTAGTTGCATTTGAACAAATGTCATGAAATAAATGTGATTATAAATGTTTCTCAGGTTATGAAGGGGAGCGCTGCCAGTTGCTGGTCGACCACTGCCTCTCTCAGCCCTGCAAGAACGGAGCCACTTGTTTCAGCAGCCTGGCCGGGCCCAGGTGCTACTGTCCCGAAGGTAGGAGACGGTTAAAGTTGCTTCTAGTTGATATTTTATAGCTGCACTTTGTAGATATTTGCAATTGTATATTGTGATTTTCAACACTTGTTTTATTTAATAAGATCAAGTTTTCAGTCTGTTCATGCTATGTCAGTCATTTTTACTGCAGCAAAATGTATCTAGTATTCTAATAGGCTAATAAAAGTTGAATCTGTATTTGCAATATTAGTAATTTATATAATTTAATGTATCTGTGTATTGATATAATATCACCACACAAAATATTGCGATAGTATGCTATATTGATTTTTCCCCTATTCCTTAATAAATATAGTTCTATCTTATCTTATGTGATCTGATCTTAAGCCATAAGATAAGATTAATCTTATCTTAAGAATTTAATTGCACATTTCAGAAGGATATCAATAAAATAGACAGACACATGATCCAGGGAGGGAAACGTGTAGACAGAAAAAGTGTGTGAATCTTGCAGTAGTGTGTGTATTTTCCAGCTGTCTGATTCCAGTTTTTATAGACTCTGTGTGTCTGCTGCGTGTTCAACGGTATCTGTGCCACTGAGATGCTTAATTTAAACCTTCCTCCTCTATTCTAATTAGTCTTCATAGCCTCAGCGACCCGCATCAGCCTCTCTGGGGAAATCTGTGACTGCAAAACTTCTGCCGAAACAGCATTTCTCAACAAGAGTGCACTAGTTTGCGATTAATGTACACCATGTACCAGCAACAGTGTTTACAGACACACACACACACAACACATACATATAAAATACAGAGAAAACATAAGCTAACAATGGACCTCGACTCATAAATAAAGAAAATACCATCCAGCAGATGGATGGAAAGGCTGGCAGGAAGGCTGTTTCATTCTTCCAGGTTCAGCTCCCAGCAGTCAGTTCTTTCTCAGTCTGGAGGAGGCCTCATTCACACTGCAGCACCTGACTGTACACTTACTCTGCAGCTGCCAAAAAAACACAAGGTCCCCAATGAGGAAAGGAATTCATAATCCACCACTTGTGTAGCTCTTTTCATAAAGTGGGAGAAACAGAGGTGAGAGCCGTGCCAGCACCTTTAATTAGCGTGAGGAGATTTTATCAGGAAAAGGGCTTTTAAAAATTAAAGAGCTTATTAGATGACTCTGTGTCTGAGGGAAGTTTTGGACAAATTATCTCTCTGTGCGTGTATTTACATGTAGCTACAGGGTAAATTGATCTGCACAACGTATCCACATACAATGTTTTGTATGATATCTAACAAATTAGCACCCCACGAATGACTTTGCGTACTTAACATCTTTCAAACCTCGCTTGGTATCTCACTATGCGAGGCTCCTTCAAGTGTAAGTAATTGTGGAAGATGACTGATCACACCTCAGGGTGCTTCCCATAGTGAGATACCTCACTTGGTTATCAGAGAACTGGGGTTACCCTGGTAACCTAAAGTTATGTACTTGATGTAAAATTATGTGGGTCACGTTCCGGTGATAACATGACAAACAGGGTTCACCGCCAGTGTCTTAAAGTCCTGTGTTTTGTGACCCATCCACCACCCCAACCTCCCTCTTTACACTGACTTATACGTTCTTTACACCCGTTAGCACATTGATCACATGATTGCAGCCTTCTTGATTACAAAGCCAGGACACATCTGCTGCCATCTTGCGCTGGTGGCATCATTTGGAGCCAGCGTCTGCATGGTAGAGATCGCCACTGTATGGAGTTCCTCCCCATGCACCCATTCGACCATTCCTGAGCAGCACCATTGATCTTGAGCACACCGATTGGCACACACAGCTGTCAATCATGACATCAAACTCCCTTTCTATAGCATCAAATACTTAGTTATGACCAAACTTATCAGAACAATAAACGTTTAAACATACACCAGCTTGATATGAACTGACAAAAAAACATCTTTGGGACAAAAAAATTTATTGACGTGTACTTTGAGTTTTTAGTTTAGCTCATGTCCCATTTGCTAACATGGAGGGGGCGGGATTTATGACATACTGCAGCCAGCCACCAGGGGGCGATTGAGATGTTTTGGCTTCACTTTTATGCAACACATTCTCACTCCGACCGGTCAGATATTGATGTGCTTGGTCATGAACTTTCCACATCCACATACGACGAGCAAGGCACCCTGGGTGATGTTCTGGGACACTGTGTCAAGTGCGCGTCTTTAAAGATACACGTTTACATACAGTCTCTTTCAAAATAAATGCACTGCACCGGTACATCATCGCAAATTGATATTTAGGCAACAAAAGCACGAGATTAGGTTTAGGAAAAAAGAGCAGGATTTGGCTGTAGAATCTTACAGGATGCGAACACCACTCTCTTGGGTGAAAGTCGGTGCCAAAAGTCACTGCCCAAGCGCCAGATTTTGACGACATCAGAGTGAAACCGTTCTCTTTCATGGAGCAGTCATGTCATCCATTTTTGTATACAGTCTACAGTTGAACATTTATAGTTCTACCAGGAACCAAAAGGGTTCTCCAGTGGAGAGAAGCTGTAGAGTCCTGCATGGTTCAAGTTATCACCTTTATTTCTAAGAGTGTTCTATGACAAGTCAAAGTGTCTGCCATGAAATAATTCAACCTAAAATGTAGGATAATATTTGACGTTTTTCTCTCTTAAATACTGTAAATGCTTTTCAGAGTCAGTGCTGCGAGATTGATGCTTTTAATGTTGCAGCAGCGAAAGTAGTTTGAAATATTTAGGTAGTTTTGAGTAAACACGGACAATTTTAAAGAGCAGGAAAAAAGAAAAGCTCCACTCATACAGACTCAAAATGTAAAATCCATAGAAAGGAAAGTCTCAATATGGGACACACTGTTTGACAGATTAACAGTCAGTAAATGAATGATAATGCTGAACGACACTCACACACTCCTGCAGGAAATAACACTCTGATAAAGAAGAATCTCCCTTCATTGTCATTGTCGTGGAGACTCAGGTTCAGTCTGGGACAGATTAGGACGAGGTTGAGGTAAAGGTTGATGTGACTGCTTAATAACACCACTGCATCATTTGTCTGTTCTGAGATGAAAATCAGAAAAACAAAGTGTAGTGTTTATAGCAAAGGTTGGGGTAGGACTCCGGGAAATAAATGCACATCATTTTAATGTCCTCCTCAGTGACAAAAACAAGTTTGTGTGTGTCAGAGAAGCACACAAAGATGAAGAGAGATGTGCGTCCATACTGATGAACACATCAGAGGAGAATGATTTAAATGTCTCTGTGAAAACACAGCCTGTGGGCAAACAATCAGATGTAGAGGAGATGTTTTTCACTCAGTGGTGTTTTTTATTGTGGATGCTGTAAAGGAGACCCTTAAAAGTAATGTAAAGTTTGCAAGCGAAAGACAACATTTCATCTTGTATCAAAAAAAGGATTTCATTAACACTCCAAGTCCATGAATGCATTACGTGTCCTTTGGGTAAAACCTTTCAGTATGTAGAGCGGGTAGAGATAACAATGAGAAAGGAGAATATGTGTGTTCTCCTTTGTTCCTCCTGCATTCATTTCATTTCCCCCTGGACTGAGGTACTTGTCTCTTGGTTTAAAGCAGAAGTGTCAAGTTCTTCTCAGTCTGTTTGCTCATAATTCTCAAAGACAGAAAAGAATAGGATGCTTTAAGGTAAATAATAATTAGGACTTCATTCATACAGTACACGGCCAGATGAACATGCACAGAGGCCAGATACACATCTACCCTCCCACCCTCATAAATCTCCTCCAAGTTTTCTCGCAATCTTCCTGCACAGACAGACGCAATAAATAAAATGACGGATGGCACGACAACTGTAGCAGCTGTCATCAGAGACGCATCAACTCTGTGATCACTGGGCCAACTGTGAGAGCAAAAGCTGCATTTTTATTTGCTACATCACAAGGGAGGCAGGGATGTTTATTCACCCTGCAGGGATAGAAGGTAATATTTTCACTCCTGTTTGTTTCCCCGTCAGCAGCATATCTGAAAACCAAAAGATTTCCAGAGAGAAATAAGAACTAAAGATTAAAGAGACATAACAACTAAACAGACCGTGGGACATTGCCTTAGTCAGACCTTATTACTATTCATGTTTACATGTTTACAGTTTACTGTGGAATGGAAATTTAATGATACAAACAAGTGTAGACCGTCTTGGCGCTAGTTAGCCAGTTAGCACATTAACAACACAATGCAGTGTTGAATGAACAGAACATATTTGTCGTGTGCCAATGAACAATATCACAAACCATCATGAAACATTTCTGCTAAAGTTTGTTTTGGTCTCACTCCCTGTTGACTTTAGCTTTTTGTTTACTTTCCTCACCTCCGTTTCTCTTCTCGTCCGTTGGGCTGAACTGTCAATCAGAGCTATTTCATTCATTGATGAACTCCGCTGTCGCCGATGCCAACGCTAATTCAACATGCTAAATTGGCAAAACAAGCTGACAAGGGCTGACAAAGGGCAACGTTGCAAAACACACTACCCCAACTATGGCAACAGATGCTCACCAACAGCCCAGCATTGACTGATGGCCAACCATCGGCATGGTGTGTCGGGGCCTTTAATCTTACCCTAACCTGAACCTAAACTACGTATTTTTGAACCTAACACTTCATATCTAGCAAAACAGTAACTAAGCCTTTTTTTCATGGCTTCTACTATCGGACCAAGGAGCGCAGGGGTCTGAGGTGAGCAAGTCATGTAGCTGGTGGGTGGGTCACGCAGCTGTTCCAGCTGCAGCTACTTTCTCACAGGGTTAGGGAGTAACAGAATACAAGTAACTGAGTTACATATTTAGAATACAAAGTATATTGTATCCTCTTACAGTTACAGTTTAAATTTGTGGTATTTATTCCTATCACTTGCTTTTAAAGCTCCGCAATGGACAAGAAATGGCCGATTTGTGAAGTTGAAATGAGTAATTATTTCTACAATACCTCCTCATTTATCGGCAAAACCCTAAATAAGGTGGCAGCTGTCTGAAAGGAGATCTACAGAGAGCTTAAAGTTTCTGGTAAATGACCATCGCAAATAACAACCTACTTGCTGCTGGCTATATTATATGTCATTTTCAGTAAATTCAACAATATAAAATGTGTGTTTTCTGTTTAAAAGTACAAATGTAGAAAGACAGCAAGTACTCACCCATCTTTTAAATCTGCACTCGAGCCCACAGCTGATCGGTACCCTAAGCACTTTGTTTACATGATGTAACAGAACAACATATTTAACAGATTCAGTGTGGACAGAGAGTGATGCTTGCTTGCTGTTTGGAGAGGGTGTAAATTAATTTGAGGCATGCATTTCACATTAACAGATTTTTTAAAATGCGTGTGCAGTGCACCTGCAACATGACGATGACAGAGGAGATGAACAGCCAGGACACTGTCGTGTGCTCACAAGGTAGAGTGGGTTGTTCACTGATTGGACGATTGGTGGTTCAATCAGGCTCCTCCAGTCTGCATGTCAAAATATCTTTGGGCACTGAACCTCAAATTGATCCCAGTGGTGTGTGAGTGTGTGTGAATAACTACTGAGTAACAGGGGGCACCATGTATGGTAGCCTTGGCCACCAGTGTGTGAATGAGTGAATGTGACATGTAGTGTAAAAGCGCTTTGAGGCGCTATAAAAGTAACCTTACAACACTGCTCGCTCATAGTGAGTAAAGCATTTTTTTGATTCTGTTTTTTATTTAAACATAAAACCGAAATCACAATCTTTCCCTACACTTATCCTTATCCTAAGTGCTTTTGCTGCCTAAACCTAAGGCCGATGTCTGAACACGAACCTGAAGATCTGGTGTCAAGATCCTGCACATTTTACGCCTGCCATCCTCCCCAACCAGCTCCTTCTGAAGCCTATGCGGTGCATGAATAAAAATGTTGCGTGACCTTAAAGAAGTGTTGTCTCTGATCATAATCCAGGTTGCGATGACGTTGCCACAACATAATTGAGTAATCCATTTAGTAACGTACAAATGTAATGTCTAGGAGACAGGGTTGGATATTTATGAATGTCTGTACTCTCTGACTGCCTTCCAGTTTTACTCCCAGTTCAAAGTAAAGTGATGAAGAAGTCAAATCTGTATTAATACCATTAATAATATGAATTTCATAGATGTGCTTAAGTTAATTTTGCACTCTGACTCCTCAGCAGCGAGTGCCACATTCATATTAACTTTCTTCCACTTACACACACACGCACACACACTGACAGAAGAGGAAGTGTGAGTGTCAGTGCTGTGACTGCCTCCAGTCAGATAGCAGGGCGGGGGAGTGAGCGTGTTAGCTAAATTTAAACTGTTAACTGCGTTTAATGTTGGCAGGTTTGAACGCCAGCAGCAGGAACAAACAGCCTCCTCTATGTCAGCCAGGTCCCATGTCACAGTGTGTGTTTTGTGTTTGATAGATAGATGTTTAGACAAATAAACGGAAAACGCTGAGCTTAAGATGCGGAGGTTCTTACACGGAGCAAAGAAAACACAGGAAAGCGGGGGATTAAACCGTGACAGAACAAATACAAATCATAACATTAAATTTATGCGAGAGCTTGTCTAAGTGTGTGTGTGGGCCAGCATCTGTGTGTTTGCAAACATATGATAGGAAGGGGAGAGAGATGAGGGAGCTTGGAAGGAGGCAGAGATGTGAAAAAGGAACACAGAGAGAAAGAGAGAGAGAGATTTGGGTGAGATTTTCCTCCGACTGCTGCAGATTACTCCTGCCTCTCTGCTGCTCAGTGATAAATGTCCCTCTCACACAGTGAAATAAAGTCTTGCAGATCAATGGATGCTTGAGAGAGATCTCTTCATTAGCTCAATGGAGTGTGCACTTCGGTGCAGTCAGCACAGGGATTTACTACGGTGTTCCTGTAAATCATAGGACCCACGCACACTATATCACAATGAGGTGTGTGCGTGTAGTCCTTTTTCACTCTGCAGTACAATAGCAGCTCTCTAGGGGAGGTGAAGATAGAGGAGGAGAAGGGGTGAAGCAAAAAGGAGGAGAGTTATTTTTAGATGAGGAGTAGGTGAGAGTAGCAGAGGCTCACAAGCTAATGAGAGGACGGGAAGAAGAAACCAGTGGCTCTAAAAGACAACCAGTCAGCCCACAGAGAGAAATTAATTGCACTGGTCTGCACGAAACTGAAACACAACCTTCCTCCTTCAACACAATATTCCTGTCGACAGCAACAACCTGCTTTAACTGCCTGTTTTTGTCTCCAGCGAGGAGGAGGAGAGGATAAAAGACAGAACATTTGGTGATGATTTTGGGTGGTAGATTATAACAGAAGCAAACCACTTGCTTTCTTTTTCTCGGCATATTATCTTTGATCAGTGCTGTCACTCTCCGTGCATCTGCTTCTACAAAACTGGGAAGTCGTGAGGCTTACAGGAATAGAATTTGCTTTTGCCTGAGAATGACATGAGAACATCTCGATACCAATCTCATCTTCTGTCAGAAGGCTGTTAGCTTAGCATACAGACTGGAAAATGGGAAAAACTGCTTGCCTAGCTCTGTTAGAGCACGTAACACCCCCCAAAACGGTGTTTTTACATCTCTCATTTAAACAAACGACAGAAAATTAGTTATTTAGTGAACGTAAGTGCTGAGTAACATTGGTGAGAGCCAGGCTAGCTGCTTCCAAGAACAGTTCATATGATATGCTATGAATTAGCACCCCACAAATGATGTTACATTCTTAACGTACAGTTATGTAATTAACGGAAAGTTGTGCGAGTTAGGTTTAGGCAAGTAATAATAATAATACATTTTATTTATAGGCCCTTTTCAATACACTCAAGTTTAGCCTGAGGCAAAGATAGAGAAAATAACAACAGATTAATAAAGTCAACGAGATCAGGAGTAAAGTAATATAATAACGTAACAATAATAACATGACAATAATATAGAGTTATTTTGGTTAGGTTTAGAAAAAGAAACATGGTCAGGACGTACCTTAAAATTACTTCGAGTTCATACAGATCCAAACATGCATCTCCAGTGGAAGTCCTGGGGGAAAGTTTGATTTTTTTGTGACCCATCCACACCCCAATCTGCCTCCTTATAAAACCACTTGGGACTACTTCCTCGTTTACTCCTGTCAGCGCATTCATCACATGATTGGAGTCTTTCTAAATAAGTGGGGTATGCACAAATGGGGTGAGAGGGTGAAGCTGTGGAGGAATGAAGGGTGGATCTTAGGGATGTTCGATATTGGCTTTTTTACCGATATCTGATATACCGATATTGTCCTATGCTTAATTTCCGATACCGATATCAACTGATACCGATATATGCGGGGTCCCCCCCTCAGAAAAAAAAGGAAAAAAAAGAAAAACTAAATCATTTTAGGTAACTAACATTACACATATTACAAACAAACAAAGACATCTCAAAAACTATACACCACATCTCTCATATTTTGACATTTAGATAGATAGATACTAAACTTACAGACATAGTAATAATATTCTCATCTCTCTCAGCTCTTGACAAGAGGATGCGTTAGTGTACTTCCCAAATTGACTGTTCCTTTAAGACCTTGATAAACCATAATCAGGATGTGTGTGAAATGACACTGACTAGCAGAAGCTAGAAAAAAAGATAATTTGGTTGAAGGTCTAAAAAATCACAGGATAGTTTTGTGCACTCTTGTTGAATGCACTTATCGTATAATTACTCTGTGTGCATTACGTAAGATATTATTTAGGTTTTTCAGAGAGAGTGAGGTTTCTTTTGCTTTGAGAAAAACACTGTATGTGGTTGCTCCTTACACTTCTAATGACCTGCGCTGTTCAACTTTGAATCCATGTGGAATAAATTACTGTGCTAGTTGTGCAAGCAGGGAATGTGTGTACATATTTTTTCACCCTTGTACTGTTTCATGAGATTTAATTAAGGCACCCACACTGAATAAAGCATGTGTGCACAGCATGTCAGTTAAGTGAAGTGCAGATGAAACAAGAAAAGTGTACTCAGTAGAGTGCAGATCTCCACGAGGCGACCAAGCGGCCATCAAAGCTGATCACAGCAACTCTAGACAATTGTTCTAATTCTAGCAGACACAGCATAGTGCATTTTATAGGCATCCAAGAAATGTGAAATAAAAACACAATGTAATTATGAGGATTAATGTATTTTTAATAACTTAGACACACAAATCTTTGATCCATTTTATTCATAAGTGGACTTCAGTGGTATTAACTTTGTCTGCAGGCTACAGCATGACAAAGAGGGAAATAACAATAACCACGATTAAAACAGACAAAAACAAACCATTTAACTGCCTACGTACTTTATTGAGGGTAGAAGCACAAATATCAAGGTCAGCAACTTTACAAAATCAGGCAGGCAAAATGCTCTGCTCCCGAAATGCTCCCAGTGTGATATGATGCTGTGTGGCGGACAAAGCAAAACCAGGTCACAGACATGGCGGCCGGTGCAGGGCACAGCTTCACCCGGTGAAATTGTCCACAGTTGCAGTTAAGATGGCAGTAGAGATAACCAAAATGGGGATTTATCCATCTTGTATCGTGCCTAACATTAGTGAATCATAACATATCGGGTATGGAATTCATCTGCAGATGCTCTGGTTCAAAATAAGACCAAACATTTCTATGGAAATCAGCTCTGAGACATGCTGAACGGCCAAAATGTGGCATGCAACAGATGGAACGTCTTGTTGTCAGCTGCAAACAGGTTTTTCAACTAAATATGAATCACCGCAGCCATGAGAGATCCTTGAGCATATAGTCATATCAGTGCACACAAAATATTAGGCTAACTGGACCAGTAGTTTGTGAGATAAGCTGCGAACAGACTGATAAACACACTCACACACATGCACAGGTTTACGCCTGCCAGAGATAATAACCACATGATCCCTGCTGCACGGATTAATACTCTCAAACATACCACGAGCAGCTGTGGGTCACAGTAGTAGTATGAGTCACTTAATCCAGTTCAAACTCCACCATTAAGGCATTAAATATCATATTGATGTGTATTTATATGATTGAAAATCAAAGTTAAAAAAAAGTCTAGAGGTCTGTTTGTACAACTGAACACACACACATTTCTTTGTGAACTTATTTGCATGAAAGGGTGGTTTTAGTGGGCAGGAGAGTAGGTGCAATTTCATGCCAAAATGGATGTCACAAATCACACTGCACCACCTGATTTGCATTAACACAACCTCTGCTGTGCCACTCTGCATGTCTTGTTGCAAATGGGTTCATTTGAAGCCTAAAAATGATGAAGCTTGAGAAGAAATTTATCTGACTTGCCTGCAGAATTGGCAATAGGCCTGCATGCACCTCAGTGTTGTGCTGTACGTGTTGTTTAATGTTTTCTATTTGATACGACCACTAAGATATAATATCACAACCACTGGCAGCTTTCCAAAGGGTTGTGTTTTCTTCTAGACATATGAGCACTATCATTTTTGCCATTAGAGCTTCCTCTCTGCCACACTATTAACCACCCTTGTCTCTGCCTCTCCCTCTAACAGGCTACCAGGGTGCCACGTGTGAGCAGAAGGTGGACCCATGCGCCTCCAGCCCCTGTCACAATAACGGGACATGCTATGCCCAGGGCCCCGGCCCCCTGGGGTTCGGCTGCAGCTGCACAGCAGGCTTCACCGGCCCTACATGCGCCCAGCTGGTGGACTTCTGTGCCCTAAACCCCTGCGCCCACGGGGTCTGCCGCAGCGTGGGCAACAGCTACAGGTGCCTGTGTGTCCCAGGTGAGCCGCAGTATCAGTCATCTCAGTGACTGCTGCTCTTAGTGGAGGCTTAGGGTGCTGCGGACTGCTGATGTCATAGCGCTGTGGGTATCAAGAGCCAAATTTAGCCAAAGTCAGCTAGAGGTGAGACAGCTCACCCCGATTTCATTATTGGTTGAACAGTATCTACATAATATAAAGAGGATGTTATGCAAATTTAAATTAATCTATGAATCCGTGGACCATAACAGCAGTTATACCCCCAGTTATTTTTATACATATTAAAAAGTATCTATTTCAGTGTCATGATGTACAGTACGTGCCATGGGACTGGTTAGACAGAGTCTGAACTTATATCAAAGATGCAGTTAGTGTATGTGCATGGGTGGGATTGTGTCTCTTTGTAGTTGCGTTGTATGTATTTGTAATCATTTTTGTATCTTTGCATTTGGTTTGCCTCTTGTCATAGTTATCATGAGTCTCTTTGTCTCTTTGCAGCTGCTTAGCATCATTTTGTGTCTCTTTGTTTGTTTTGCCCCTTTTGTTGTCCTTTTGAATCTCTTTGTAGTTGTTCTTTGTCTCTTTACAGTTGAGTTGCATCTCTTTGAAGTCATTTTTTGTCTTTTTGCAGGGTTTTTTTGTTGTTGTCCCTTTTCATAGTCATTACAGCTCTCCTTGTGCCTCTTTGCAGCTGTTTTTTCATCTCTTTGTAGTTGTTTTCTGTCTCTTTGTAGTCTTTTTGTGTGTCATTGTGTTTGTTTTGCTCCTTTTGCATCTCTTTGTCGTTGTTTTGTGTCTTTTTACAGTTGCGTTGCATCTCTTTTAGTCATTGTTGGTGTTTCTGTTTGTTTTGTCCCTCTCTATAGTCATCATTAGTGTCTTTGTGCCTCTTTGCAGCTGCTTTCTCATCTCTTTGTAGTTGTTTTCTGTCTCTTTGTTTGTTTAACCCTTTTCGTAATTGCCATGAGTCTCTTTTTACCTATTTGTAGCTGTGTTGCATCTCTTTGTAGTTGTTTTGTGTCTCTTTGTAGTTGTTTTGTGTCTCTTTGTAGAGGTTTTCCATTAAGGTAATTTTGAGTCTCTTCCAGCAGCATGTGTTAATTTAAGTGACATTTTGCAAATGAAGGCTTTGGTGGCCTCTGACACTTTAGGCCCTTGGGTCTGTGTCTGGTAGGCCCGTTCATTAATCCATTCATGTGTTTGTGTTTGTGCTGCGAAGGTCTCACTTACCAGATTCTGATTCTGATCTTCACCTGCCTGTCAGAGCAGCTACCCCTCTGCATCACTCAGGGTTGCTTTGCATCTTTCTCTTCCTGTGTTTCTTGGCAGGATAAATTTGTGCTGTTGGTTGAAACGACTTCCTGCACTTAAATATTTTGTTCATGCTGAGATAAGAGCCTGTCAGATTTTTCCCAGAGCTTCCTACCACTATTGATCCACCCTGACACCTACCTCTACAAATATTATACAACATCCTATAGAGAACCTTCAAAAGAAACCTGTGGTGCAGGTTATATGTCCACCAAGCAGAAAAAAAACAAATGCATCAGACCTGGTATTGAAAAGATACTTAGTATTAAAGAATCTGATCCTTACTTTGTGGCTCATCACTTGGACTTTTCAACCAAAAAATGTTAATATAGTCACTTTGAGCAGAAACTGTTGCTTTTGGGAACCCTGAGCCCTCAAACCTTTTGGGCCCAATACTCCCATCCATCCATAGCTATAAGATACTGTCCCCTCTGAATCTCGTTCTGAATCCATCGCCCCTCTAAATCTGGCTTTACAACCAGCACATCAAGCTTAGTGGTAAGTAAAGAGATGGTGACTTTTAGCATGGGCTCCGTCTCAGAGTGGCAGTAAATATCGTCTGGCTGAATGATGAGATATTTTTAGACGAGACGATCGTGGCGCTCGCACCGATGCCTCTGTGATGAAATCAATTGGGTGGAATGATGACTTACCATTATCCATTGTCTTGCAATTACCTTGCTGGGGTGGTGAGATAGATGACTTTCCCAGTGGCCCATAAACATAATTTGACACTTTGCCCCGACTGCTCTCTGTTTATACCGTCTGTCAGTTGAATGTATAATCCAATCACCATCTGGATCTCCTACCTGATCCTCCCATTCACTCTCTTGCATCAGAAGCCTGTACAGTGTATGACTTAAACCAGGACGATTACATATATTGATAGCTTAGTCTCAAGGTTCAAGGTTTCTTTATTAGTACCCAAGAGTAAATTTATTGTGCAGACAGGTCTCTGCAGGACCCAGACGAATTGCCACACAGCAGTTCTTTCGCTCATTGATTTGGATTTTGAATGATGCATGAGCTTTTTTCTAGCTCTTTGTCAAACCCGAGAAACAGTTTCCTAAATATGTGAACTCTAAGAGTTATTGCTTGAATTGATAATCCCTCTACTAGTCACGTTGCTCTTGTTTATTCAAATTCTTTCACCTGGCTGTGTCCTGGCGAGCAGAGCGGTCGTCCGTGGCTTTCCAATTATTCAGATATCTTAAATTTTCTACAGCACAGCTTTATTTTTCTCTACTTTGCATTTCTTTCATATTTTATTTCTTCCTCTGCTTGTCCCTTTGTCCTTTCTCGTCTTTATCTTCCTGTCGTTTACCTCACCTCATTCCCTTTTCATCCTCTGTTGTCTGGTTGCCATGGTGAAGCAGTTGCGTGTGTGTGTGTAAAGAGGGGGGGGGGGGCTCCCAATCAATTGTCTGTGTCTGTGTCTGTGACTATGCTGGTTGAGCAGATGCTGCCATCCAATCAAATGTCTCCACTCAGACCGCCATGTCTAATGGGATTGGTGAAATTGGTGATTTATAATTAACATTGCAGACACACACACACACACACACACACACACACACACACACACACACACACACACAACGTTTGGACCAATACTGACCTTTTCTCCACCTCATCAGGATGCCAGTTGGTGTGTGTGTGTGTGTTCCCACATCAATACAGTAGTTTGTGTGCCCAAGTGTTAATGTGTGTGTGTAGTGTAAATGCCTGCTGGCTGTGTGAAAGAAGGCTGCTGGGGAGCTGATATGTAGAAGGATCCGTCCTCCAGATTCCTGTAATCCAGCTCACGAGAAGCTGCCAGCACACCAGCCAGCCTACAGAAAGCAGACAGAGTCTTGGAAAGACACTTGACATTTCACTGGCATTTCACAGAGAGGACCCCAGAGGCTCTAACTGGGCTCCTCATTAATTCCCCCTCTCTCCTTTTTCCCAAACACACGTTAGCCAAGGCCCAGGGAGGGTTTGTTGAAACTTTGTCAGCACTGGGACCCAATTGAGAAATGTAGTGAAAGAAGGAGCGGAGCTAATGAAAACAGATTGCTACAGTAGTCATGTAGTGGAGGACTCAAGAGATGCTGGTCTTCTGGTGATTTTAGCGAGGGTGGAGCATTTCTCTGAAGTGCAGCTGTGTGTGTGTGAGCAGGTACATCAAATGATCAGGGCATTTACATATGTCACAACTGTCTGTCAGCCTAATTACTGAAGATTTAGATACTCCTCATCCACTGCGAGGGTCCGAGGACAGAGGGATGTCGTATGCCGTAAAGCCCTCTGAGGCAAATTGTGATTTGTGATACTGGGCTTTTTAAGTAATTGAATCAGATTGAACAGTACCTTGCAGCAGACATCGGGTCAGACCTTTCCACAAATACTACATTACATTACAGTCAAACATTATGTAATTAAATTTACTTTTAAGAAATGTAATGTTGTAATTATTGTGTTTGCTTTTAACTGGTCAAACATAGAGTCTGTTTACAAGACAAATAATCTGTGTGTAACTCTATCTCAGTCATTTTCAACAAAATCTTTCCTGCCTCACTCAGAACTTCTTGAAGTTTGGAAATTGGGTGAAAATGAGTCCCACTGTCACCCACTAGTGACATGGGTTAAAATGTGTATTTTTGAAAAGCTTAAAATTAACATACACGTAAACGTTCCCCTTTCTTAATATATTTTTATATATATATTTAATTATTATATTTTTGTTTTTATTTTGTTGTATTTTAATTTAATTTTATTGTTTATTTTAATTTTTTTTATAAATAAATTTTCACTCCCCTTTGCTTTACATTAATGTACCTCAGTCATTAATCTTATTGTTAACAGACATGTTGCTGCTCTTATCGCCCATTCTTTAACCTCGGATGAGGGGGATGGGAGGGGGCGGATGCGGGTTCATTGTTGGAAAAACTCCTAAAACATTATTAAAATATTTTAAAAAAAACAAAAACATACACTTGTGACTTATAAATACAATACAACATCCTTATAAAGAACAGAAACAATATATCTTTGTGACTTTGATCACTTTTCTTCCTGACTGCCATTTTGAAAAGACAGAAGATACGTTGTGTTGTTCACACCCCCATGTGTGTTACATCACTAGGAAGCCCAGAGTGTGCTTTACACAGTGCATCACGACTCAGATACACTGCATGTATAGTGTTTGAAATAAAGGCTTCAGTGTCATGCCCCCCCACACAGGACAGATAGTAAGGCTTTACATTAACCAGCCCAGAAACTGCAGCAGTCACAATGTTTACATCACGCTTCCAATTTTTTGTTTTAGCTTCTGTTGTTGCAGAAACAGGATAATAATTGATTGTCTGTTCTCGGATGTTGCAGGCTCATTCTGCCTCAGTACACAGCTGCCATCCTATGGAAAAGACAGTGCACTGCATGTCATTTGACCTGCTGCCCAATGCCATTAAAACTCAATTGCAAAATACTGGGCTCACAATATATATTTACACGTACTGGTCAATGAATAATTAATGGATATCTCTAGTTTACTGGTGTTGTATTGTGCATTGCGCATTTTTGTCTGAGTTTTTCGGGGTGAGTCGTGAAGAAGTACATTAAAAATGTATGTAGGAGCTCCACAATGAAACAAATACACACTCACACATCACTTTCATGATGATTTAAGTCCATGGTTGTGGTTGTTTTACAGACATACAAGTCCCACAGCACCACCAAATGGCACACCACATGCAGATTTGAGAATTAGGCTGAGATTCAGTATATTTATTTATCTAGAAGAGGGTTTTTGCTAATGCTCTCTGGCTGTCACCAGCAGTTAGCATAAGTCATTCAAAGGTTAAAAAAAACATTGGGTGCATCAGCACTGCAGCAAAATGACACGTTTTATTCTGTAACTATAACATACAGATATGTTTGTGTCCCATTAAGGCTACCATGGCTTGTACTGTGAGGAGGAGTACAACGAGTGTCTGTCTGCCCCCTGCCAGAACTACGCCACCTGTAGGGACCTCATCAACGCCTATGAGTGTGTCTGCACACCACAGTTTGAAGGTATGTGTGTGTACAATGTAAGTGTATATTTACTTCATTGTGTGTTAGATAACATATTACATGTTCTGTGTGTGTGCGTGTGTGTGTGTGTGTGCAGGCAGACACTGTGAAATCTACAAGGATCCATGTCAGAAGATGCACTGCCAGAACGGAGGCCACTGTGAGAGTTCAGGACTCAACGTTTCATGTGTCTGTCCACCTGGATACCTGGGTGAGCGCTGACACCATGATGAGCTGCAGTAGACTAAGTGCTTATTAGTATGATTCACATGACATGATTATGAGGCTGAATGACCAGGAAATTATGCTTTTATTAGACTGCATTAAAAACAACTGCATTCAAGTCTAAAGAGACAGTTCACGCAAAAATCAAAGCTACTTATTTTTCCTTTTACCTGTAGTGCTATTTATCAGTCTAGATTGTTTTGGTGTGAGTTGCCGAGTGTTGGAGATATTGGCCGTAGAGATGTTTACTTGTGGTGCTCAAAGTGCCAAAAAATACATTTGAAAAACTCAACAGCAATGTCTCTTTCCAGAAACAATGACCCGCTTACTCAGGATAATCCACAGACTTTGTTGTGAGCAGTTTCATGTAGGAACTATTTTCTTTTCAAACAAACTACACCCACGAATGCTATTGCTGCGCAAAGAAAAGTGTGCATGTTCTCCTAGCTCACCTAGCACCACTGAACTAGCTAACGTTGCAGCTCAGCCGAGGAGGACGCTGTTCTTGTTTACATCTCACGCTGTCACAAGCATGAGTCTCTTGTCCATGAACTACCGAACTAAACCCACCAGCCGTATCACTGCGCAAAAGGATGCGAGGATCTACTAATGGATGAGAGACTAATACTCCAGACAGCGTGAGATGTGAACATTAATGGCAACCCACACCAAAATAATCTAGATTGATAAATACCACTACAGGTAAGAGGAGAAGTTTGATTTTGGGGTGAACTGTCCCTTAAATGTAGAGTAAGATAAGATCTGCATTTTGCTGTTGAGCCCTAAATTGTTCCTGTGGTGCACCAGGCGTCAGATTACTGGGAGCCTCAGTTTCTGCTCTTGACTTTTTTGCTCTACTTGACATTGAACGCAGCCTTATCTGTCCACTCAGGGGAAAAGTGCGAGGTTGACATCAACGAGTGCGAGTGCAACCCCTGTCACCATGGAGGCACCTGCATTGACCAGTCAAATGGCTTCACCTGTCACTGTCATCCTGGGTGGGTGGGGCCCAGCTGTGAGATCTGTAAGTCAGCCTGCCAGAAAACTCCAGTTCAGCTATTAATCTGAAATCTGACATGAGGAAAGCTACATGCCTGTGTGTGTGTGTGTGTGTGTGTGTGTGTGTGTGTGTATCTCAGACCTGCAGTGGAAGCCAGCACACACCGAAGTCACCCTGACCAACATGCCCCGCCACTCCCTCTACATCATCATCGGAGCGCTGTGTGTGGCCTTTGTCCTCATGCTCATCATTCTCATCGTGGGCATCTGCCGCATCAGCCGCATCGAGTACCAGGGCTCATCACGCCATGCCTACCAGGAGTTCTACAACTGCCGCAGCATCGATAGCGAGTTCAGCAACGCCATCGCCTCCATCCGTCATGCCAGGTAAGTCACAGGATCTGTATGTATTGACTTAAGTCTAACAGGAAGTTACAGAAGTGATGATGTCAGTTTGCTACTCACAATCTTAAATCAAGCTCTACTTATTCTTTTTTTCTGGAGCTTGTGATAACTCAAAAACAAGTGAGGAAGTCAATGGCTGTTTCCATAGTCAGAATAAAGTGTCAAGCTCAAGTCAGTTTCCGAGTCATGTGGAGCACTACTCCGCCTCTGAAACAGTTCTGTTGCTCTGGACCGTGGATGTATTAAGACACCTGGATACAGCATTGGCAGCGGGACTTTGTTCATTCCTATGAAAGCTGCTCGGTGTTGCATGAAGTCAAAATCGCTCTGTGTCCGCGGTATGAAATTAACGGGATGATCGGTGCTGCTTCCACATCATTGGGCCCTTAGAGCAGACGCACTAGAGGCTTACGAGCTCTGAGTATGGCGAAGCAGGCGACCTCTGTCAGCCCAGCAGCTGACTTCTGGTTTAGCACTCTGCTAACTTGAATGGGTATGACATAATTTAATCTTGCGTCTCTTGTAAACTTTGCAAATGTTATCAGGCTGAATGGATTAATTCTTGATTGAGGAACAAGTAATTTCTTGGAGGGTGTGAGGCTCCAAAAAATTTCTGTTACATCTTTTCCCCCTTTGTAAGTCTATAGGAGGAAGTCTTCTTGAGCTCAATGGCATCATTTGACAGACCCCGGAAACTGCAGTACCACTGTTTGGCCAGTACGAAAATTGGCTTCAAAGCCCCCCACCCACACATTCTCCTTGACTAACTCATTGGCACTGCTAACTTGTATTATTGTGGCATATTCATTATCAGGCGTTGGAGTGGCGTTGTTCGCTGCAGTGCCCTTTAACAAAAGTTACTGTTTGCTCTTCTCTCTTTGTGCGTTCTTATTAGATTTGGCAAGAAGTCCAGGCCTGCCATGTACGATGCCACTCCCATCGCCTACGAAGACTACAGTCCAGATGACAAGCCTTTGGTTACCCTCATCAAGACGAAGGATTTGTAAAACACAACCATCATGAGCTGTACACTACACATGCAAACACACACACACACACACACACACACATACATACATATACAGAAAGTCAGTATAAATCTTGAAGTATTTCTTAAGAAAAAAAAAATAACAGCAAAACAAAATTGAATGTAAAGCGGAGAAAGAAAAAAAATCCAAAACATACTCAGTAGTTATAAAAGAACAAATCGGGAATTTGATACATCTATTTTCCTGTCAAAGTCAATGATAAGGCTTTATTGTAGCATAAGAGCATACTTTGCATTAAGTTATTGCCGACGGGCGACGCTACCAGTAACCTCTGCTGTACAAGAGCGATGACTTTAGTCTGCACCAGACTGTCTGTCTGTCGGCAGGGCCAGCAACCCATGAGCCTAAATTTGTAAACTCAGCAGACAGGACTGACAGCAGTCCTTACAGGTGTGGTAGAAATAGGTGCACTCCTCTCGGTGCATACACTGTATCTTTTTCTATATCTAAAAAAAATCTGCAGTAGGTTGCCTTACTTCGTGCATGGTTAGATTAGATGTTCTCTTTGCATTATTTTAAACTCCTTTGTACTTGGTTGTTGTTTTTTTCATTGCAGTTGTATTTCTCTCTGTCAGGATTGTGCCAAATATTTCCTTTGGGTAATTTGTGGTTAGTAGATCAAATACACACATGTATAAAATACTAGTCACAGAGTTTTTCTTTTTAAAAATACATATTGTCCTGTTCTTTACATGCAAGTTTCTCAATGGTGTATGATTAGTAAAGAAAGTGGGTTTACTGGAGTACTGTGACCCTACCATCCTACTGTATGTATTTCAGTGATATTTAGGATAATAGGTAGGTATATTTCTCAATTCACAGAAACATAGTTGGTTTAACTCAGTGTACCTGTTTATGCCAGTGTACAAATTCACCTCTAGTATTGACAGTGTTGAATAGTTTCTGGATGAGAGTTTCTTTGCTGGCTTTAAGGTGAGGAAGAGGGAGGAGGAGGGGGGGGGGAGAAGAGGAGACTGAGAGGGACGATATCTACTCCAGAATATATGTGCTTCTGTGTCCTGCCAATGGAAAACTCTCTGTCCGTGCAGCTGTGTTGTTCCTCTCAAGGTCAAGCAATGTTTTACCAATAGGCTCAGCTAATCCTCTGATTTCTTTTCTCTCATTTGAAACACAGCGGCCACATGATTACCTATTATCTATGTTGAATGATGTAAACAATAAAGATTCAAGTGAACATAATCTGCAGCGCTCGTCTGGTGTCTCGTGTGAATTCTGGCTGAGTGTGTTGTTGTTGTTTTCCGCGGCGACAACAGCAGGTGGTGGTGACTGCTTTTTGTAAATGACCTTACATGTTGCTGTGATTTATTTTCACTCATGTATGTAGAATTCTCAGCTGGCAACCTTAATGTTCAAAAGAGCCATATTTGGCACAAGAAATGAATAAGTAAATAAATCTGGAGCTGCAAAACATATTAAGTCTATTAGGTCTACAGCTATTAAGTCTAAATTAGCCTATCCACATCACTAATGGGTCTAAATAAGCATTCATTAATGTGTTTAACCACAAGGTGGCTACTCTGCAGTCTGCTGTTTATGATCATTAGGTGCTTAAACGTTGCAGCATTGGTGGTAAAAGCAAACAAATCTGTCCCCACACCGTACCATTCTCTTTTATATTCCGAGATTCTTACTTCTTTGGACTTGAAATCCATAACTAGTCCAGCTGGAGAGACTTAACACCAGCCACCGCCACTGAGGTACGGCAAAATGAACAGGAGACTGTAGACATATGGCACATTTCTAGTGACGAAATGTTTAAACATATTTTTATCCTGTGTATAGGCATTTATACAATGAGAAAATTAATTTTAAGAGCGACTTTACATTTGCAAAAATGATACCTTGTCATGAACCAAGCAGTCAAAGCACAAAGAACACAGGTTCATAGCTCAAAAAATGTCTATTTTCCCCAAAAAAATAAAATATATTTTATAAAGCAAATGACTAAAGATTACAGAATCAAGAGAGGTCAACAAAACAAATCTCTACTGAAAACTCAGGTTAACAAAACTAGACATTCACAAACAGACCTAACAGAAAGACACACTGGGGCAACATATGTTGGCTGATCAGACCAAATTAAACACAGACAAGAGAACTTACATAGGCATTAATTAAAACTAACACAAAGAAACTGCTAATCCCCCCATGATGTCACAGCTTTTGGTTTGGTCCATAGGATGGCCTTCTGCATAAAACCAGGCTCCGCCCTCTGCCCCATCTTTGCCCATCTTCAACCAGGAGGTGACTTCAGGTAACTCAAAGACAAAGAGAAATAAATTAATAATTTACAAAAGCAAACAGCAAAACAATGTAAACTAAATGTGCGCTTCATCTAGAAAACTGTGTTGTCAAAGTCCTAAAAAACATTCTATAGTTAGGTACAGTATATAAACAGTATTTTAAGTGACTGCAAAGTAAAGGTACATGTGGCACTGGTGTGGGTGAGTATGTGAATCATTCAGCCTTTTGTGTGGCTGTGGGCACGGCCATCACGTAACTGAAAATAAAAATGTTAAAAATACAGGGCGCTACTGGAGAGGGGCTATAGAGCCGCATGCAGCTCCAGAGCTGCAGGTTGCCTACCTCTAAACTAGACCTTAGTCCGGGTTAACAAAGCATCCAATACACCAGGGCCGGTTCTTTTGGTTTGTTTGTTTTTATGCATGCATCATTTGGGGATGTAATTTGAAAGCCTTAAATACTAGTGCCAACGCAACAGATGGGTTTCAGCACATACAGAAACAACAACACTTTTTTCATGTAAGAAAAGAAGCCAACCTTCTAAAATGCACCACATACAAATGGCCTAATATGTCTTAAAGTCTAATTTAAATTTAATCCAGCATTTAATCCAATACATGGGTGGCTATGGACACATTTCAGTCGGCAACAAAAATGTATAATTTGACACCCACCCCTAATTTTACCAGTTAAAATCATCAGTTTTAAACGATATAAAAGAATACAATATGAGATGATTTAAATCACTATTTATCATTTATTTTATTGGGAATTATGTACAATAGTTGCATGAATCAGACTTTCACCACCTTAACTTTCGTCCTTGTCCCGCTGCATTTCCCCCTGATGCCGCTGAGGGATGTTAAACTTTAACGGTAAATGGCTGCGAATCATGCTGAAGCTAAAGGACGCCTTTATTCATTGCTTTCTGACTCCGCAAGTCACTGCCCAAGAGCCAGATTTCGACAACCTCGGAGTGAAACCGGGCCCGGGAAACGAGGACTTGTGCAAAACAACGTGTATCTGGGTGAACTGCAGGAGCCTCTTGTACATGAATCACTAAAATAAAGTAGAATCTTCCCCGAACTCAGATTTGATTAACTGACACGATACATTTTGGGCTGAAATTATTAAACTGTCTTGAAAGCATGGCTCCTATTTTTATAATGTTAACACAAAACAGAAAAACCCTCTGCAGAGTCTGTTTTTGTGTCCCAAGGTCATACCCACCAGACTGGACAGTCCGCCGTGGGAAAGCCCTTTTATGGAGTGTTTGTAATGTGAACACCCTCAGTGACCTCAGGCTTTATCCAGATGTTCCCCATGTAAACATCTCTAAATACAGACTGAGACTGCGGAGTCATGTCGTTCAGCACACCTACATATATTATGTGTGTGCGCAATCTGCACATACACACATCGTAGGAGCACCAGATGTTATTGATGGCTCTCACCTTTGCCTTTGGTTTGCTTTGGAGGCCTTGTGCGTGACCTCTGCCCTCTGTTTGCCCTGGAGGGTCAGTATTCCCTGTTTGACTTGACCCAGTTCCCAAAACACATCGTCTGTTTGAGATTCTCAGTCTCTTTCAAGGCCTCCACCTTAATGAACTCTCACTCTTGTGTGGTTTCATTACAAACAGTATCTCTTTTCAGAAAATACACTCTCATTATCCAATTCTTAACATTTGCAGCCTGCAACATTTTGGCAGCAGAAATATTAATTCATTAAACATTTTCCACAAAATAATGAATGATACTTCAGTGCGTTCCCAGACCGCACTTTTAGAATAACAAGGTCATACAAATCAGTCTCAGCTCAAAACAGTCAGGCGCACTGAATGTTTCTGGTGCAACGTGTTTTCAAAAAGCTTAAGGAGATCAAAATGTGTGGGCAGGACTGTGGCAATCCAGCAAAGACTTTGTCCTTAGCTGCCTTTTTGAAAATTACGAGAATGGAATATTTAAACTAACCACGTTTTTATTGCCACCAGCCACTGAAATAATGCCATGCCATTTATGTTAGATTTTTATGTGATTATTTCCATTTTAACTGCATTCCTGCTCTGGCTGGTTGCGTTGGTTTGCATGACTAATCTTCTGAGGCCTTGAAGTCCTCTTTATAATCGTGCTAAGGATCATTACGGGTGCATTTTGTCGTCCAGATGAAAAAAAATCATAATTTTTTTTAATGCCGATTTTACATTTAATGAATATGGGTACTGGTGTATGTTTTGATGTTTAGCTACTCAGTTGTTTTAGCAGTTAATTTTCTGCCATGGCATTACCAAAGAAGTGTTTTTCTTAAAGGTATACCAGGCGGTATTTACCCTAAAATAAATAAATGTATAGACTCATACAAAGTTAATCTCTCTGTCATCACTTATGACCCCCCTAGAAGTGTGTGGTGGTGTATTTTTCTGCAGAGACTGTCGTCTGCCTGTATTCTCTTATTTTCTTGGCAAAACACCAAGCAGACAAAGCTTTTTCCAAAATGAGAGTGAATCTGGGGCTGGCCTTCACTTTCACTTTGACTGGCGATACTGTTTACAAACAGAAACTGACAATTTCTACACACAGTAATACACCTTTTAAAGTGATAAATATGACACAGAATATGTCACGATGGGCTCATCATCAGGATGCCTCCTGGGTGCCTTCATTTTAGAGGTCTTCCGGCACGTCCCACTGGTAGGACGCCCCGGGGCAGACCCAGAACACGCTGGGGGGATTACATATCTCGTCTGGCCTGGGAACGCCTCAGGATCCCCCAGGAGAAGCATTGCTGGGGAGAGGGGCATCTGGAATACTTTGCTCGGCCTGCTGCCCCCCGACCCGGCTTTGGATAAGCGGTTGAAAATGGATGGATGGATTTCACAGATGCACTTAAAACACTATTACTTTTTTTTGGTCACTTGGGAAGAAGAGGAACAAGCTACAAACATGCTGATGTCAACCTCCTAAGGGCCATTTCATATGTTCGACGCAGACACGAACGCACTGGGACGCATTGAGACGCATTGGCCGCCATCATGTGTGCTTGCATCTCAAAATGTGTTGTCCATTTTTTTTAATACGCGATGCAGCAACACATGTAATACCCTGCGTTGCCAGCGGGGATGATAATGCAAGCAATGTACTTGAAATTAACCACTTTTTGGGAACGAAATTCAATCTTTGTTAACTCCCCATGCGAGCATGTCAGAAACATGATTTTAGACACTGATCTTAATTTCCAGAAGCACATCTCTAATAAGACTGCCTTTAATCACCTCAGAAATATATCAAAAGTTAGATGCTTCTTGTCTCAGTCAGACTCTAAAAAGCTGGTTCACGCTGTTATTTCCAGTGGGCTGGATTACCGTAACGCACTTTTTGCTGGACTGACAAAGCAGACAATAAATTAACTCCAGCTTATTCAGACTGCAGCAGCCTGAGATTTAACAAGAACTAAAAGGTCTGACCACATGACTCATATTTTATCTTCTCTTCACTTTATTTAATGGTTTAGCTCCGTCCTATGTTGCTGACATGCTCACAGAGTACACACCAGATAGATCCCTTAAAGGTCAACTCGTTGTACCTAAAATCAACTCTCATCAGCTCATGGTGCTTTTCTGGTCCTACTCTCTGGAATTCTCTTCCACATGAACTACACATTAAGTCTCTTAAAAGCAAACTAAAAACGTATCTTTTTTTCGCCAGCCTTTGGTTAGCTTTTTACGTGTATTTTCATTTGTTTTAGGAATTAGTATTATTGTTATCTCCCCCTTTATTTAGGAATAATGACAACAATGGTTCCCTTTTATTTTCTTTGTTTTTATCATGTCCTGCATGTTTTTATATGTGTAATAGGCTACTTAATTATCTTCTATGCTATCTTATATTTGTCATGTATGATGTATTTTAAGCACATTGAGTTTATGCTTGTCGTTTGAAATGTGCTATATAAATAAAATTGACTTGACTATGGATTGTTTCATTTTGTTTTGTTTTGTTCTCTGTAAAGCAACTTCAAGTCACCAGGAAAGCGCTCCTGAGACTCTGTGTCCTCACATGAGGACATCACATTTTGGGTTTACTTGACCATATACTTCATTCTACTTAACTCAGACCTATCGTCCTCATTTGTGGACACTTTTTGTTCCATCTAGTGGTAGTAAGCGCACACTGCACTGATCCACGTTAAAATCTAGATGGCAGCCATCTCTGCAGCCGATCCCGACACAACAGTGGACAATGTCCAAAACCAGATCAAATTTTATGGTTGAAATTTGTTTATGAGTGATTAAAGAAATGCATACCAAACAAACGTTCAGGTCTCAGGAGGAGATAGATAGATAGATAGATAGGTAGATAAGTAGATATATAGGTAGGTAGGTGGATACTGTAGATAGGTAGATTGGTAGGTAGGTAGGTAGGTAGGTAGGTAGATTGGTTGGTAGAAAGATAGTACTTTATTGATCCCAAACTGGGAAATTCTTGTGTTACAGCAAGTAATCAAACAGTATGTGGACATTAGATTGTAGAAATATAGCACTAAAATTTAAATACAAATTTATATACAGGAATAAAATAAAATAAAAATATCAAATTGCAGGAGTAAACAGATCAAACTATATACACAGCACAGTCAGAAGTAAGAAATGTGCAAAATAGCTACGAGTATGCAATATAAATCCAATTTATTATTTTTATTATTATTTTGACTTTGCAAAACACCATTTTCTTGTGCTCAAAATCTCGCCGAGGACTGAGGCACAAATCTCCCTCCACACAAACCCCCTTTCACACTGTTTGTCGCCTCGTTTCCCTGGAGCACCTGAACGCCTCACTGTGAGCCAGGCGGGCACAGCGCAGGTACCTCCACCTGCTGGCCGCTGTGTGAACTACAGCCAGGCGGAGCAACACATCCTTCATCTCCGACCAGTCCAGATTGAAGGAGGACAGAGAGGCGAGCCGTGAAAGCGAACAGATGTGAACCGGACTACGAAAAGAGCACAAGCTGTAGTTTCAAGACGGAGAACATTTCCCTTCTGCTAATATGTGGCAACCCGCGTCGGAGCGACTGCAGGTAAGACGTGTGTGTGTGTGTGTGTGTGTGTGTGTGTGTGTGTGTGTGTGTTTGTGTGTGAAACGCTTCTTGTCGACAGGGCAGCGGTAAATAAAACGGTTGAGCCGTGTTCCAGTCACTGAGACCCGCCGTGCTGTGCATGGCTCCAGCCTGGACACACTTGGTACGGTTTCTGAGCTGCTACAGATGTTTTCCGAGCTCCGTCTTTCCCTTTTGTGTTGTTAGTCGTCTTTGAAGTGTCAGAAACCAGCTCAGAGTCGTTTTTTCTTCGCCTATCTGTGTGTCTCTGTGATACGTTTCAACGCACCTATTCACGTTACGCAAGCCGCCGGGGGTACAGTGCAACAATTTCTACCTCCGCTGCATTCCTGTGCCAATCCACCTCTGGAGATTGTCTGTAGATATCACTCAAAGGCATATTCATGTAGTGTTTAAACGCCTCTTTGGCCCACAGGCCTGTCTGAGCCAACTGTACCTTCACACTAACCCACGGAGTGTAACTGCAGGCCTCCTGCTCCTGTTGTTATTTTTCCTTCACATCAGGATGCGTAATCTTTCCGTCGTCCTCTGCATTCCCGTGTGAAAGCTCCGTGGTCAGTAACCTGCCGCCTGCGACCTGTTAAGAAATAGGGCTAAAAAAAAAAAGGCAGCGTTAATGACACGTAGTTTGATATCCAGGGGCAAGCCGTGCACCGAGCCTGGCTTCACGTCTCCTGCAGACGTAATGCTCTCCAGATGTCGGCCTGCACACTGCCTGCCAAGTGAACTTGCACAATCCCTTCCTCTGCCCAGGCGTCAAGAAGATGGGATCACGAATTATTTAAAGCGAGAGTTCCGGTGTTACAGGCCTGCATCTGTATGACCCCCTCTTACTCCTCAATTAACATCCAGTAATGTGGCCTGCTATCACACACTGGACACCAGTCTGTCTTGTATATATATGAGCTGTTGGTGACTGTTGAGCACACTGACTGTCATTGTCAGGCTCAACAAGTGTCATCCAGTCACCGTGCATCTCACATTTTCCGTAGCCCGTTGTTGCTTAAGTAAATTTGGGAAGTGCATGTAAGTCAGTGAATCATTCCACTCGCTGCACCCTGCCAGCTAACTACACTGAAAGACAAACAGCCCCATGAACAGTCATGTGGCTGCAAGGTTCAGATATTTAAAGCTGAAATCAGGGGCGTAAAATTTAGACAGTGCAGGTAGTGCAAATGCACAGGGGCCCCTGGGCTGCATATATACGATTAATTTCATTTTTGTCAGATATGCAGCGATGATTTCTGGGTAATATGTATGTTGATGTTGTCCAATGTCAAGTCTCTATAGTCCTGTTCCCACTGAGCAGTACGGTTCAGTTCAGTTCGATGCGCTTTTTTCCTGTTCCCACTGTGAAAAGTTGTGGATGGTGCCAGTGGAATTGTTCCATACCGTCCCTATTTTCAGTCCCCCCTCTGTTGGGGTACCTAGCACACAGATCTGGTACTACAAGGTGGAGCTGTGAACACTGCAGTCTGTTGATTGGTCAATAGGGGACGGTCACTCTGCTCAGGGCTGAGTTGTGGCTGGTTTTGAGGCTCATGTAACCACTGTTCATACTGTGGAGAGTTTTAGTTAACTGTAAGAAAATAAAGGATGTTTTGCTGCCTCTTGCAGCAGCTGTTGTATGAGAAAAAATAACTTAATTCACTGGGCCGACTGCCGGCGACTTTAAAGGTGGAACGTTAACTTGTAATGTTGCTCAATGCACGAGCTGACGATGTGAATCCATCAGCACACCTTAAATTTCACTTTAACAACTTTGACCATCACTTTTAGTAATGAGTGGATCTTCAAGCGTTTACATATATTAATTTTTACCGGATTATGTGAACTGTGTATATTCTGTGTGCTCCGGCAACACTAAACCCCTGAGCTTGCCTGAGAAGGACTAAATACACAAACCCACCATTTTTAAATATCCCATGGAGAGAGACTCTCACTGCAGCCTGCTTTATTTGTTCTGAAAATGTCGGCGTGCAGCCTCGTTCTGTGGACGATAAACAAAGTGCAGACTGTTAAAGGAGGAAATACAGTGAGGGCTGGATGGAGCAGTTAAGAGTACAGTTTGCAGTGGAAACACTAGGGTCTAGGTACCATGTCTGAAGGGTTACTCTTGGTTCCAAAGGTACCATACTGAAAGTGTTTGGTGGAAATAGGGCTTATTTGTGTCAGAACAATACATGCGCGACAGCGTGCACTAGGGCCCGTTGTAACTTCTTCACACCACTGGGTGAAGTTATTTTATTTTATCATCACTGTGGCTGATACTTTTGTCAAAGTGGAATTTGTTGGTGATTTATTCACAGGTCCATCTCACACTATGTGCTGAACAGTATTAATATGTCCTTATCTCATAAATTCACTGTATAGTAAGGGTGGAGGAAAAAATAGACACAGCGTAGTATCACAATATTTTTGTGTGGCAATATTGTGTCGTCACACAGTGCCAAGTATTGATTTTTTCATTATATAAATTAGTAATATGACTAATACAAATTGAACTTTTGGTAG
This sequence comes from Epinephelus awoara, assembly GCA_035609425.1. Classification (NCBI taxonomy): domain Eukaryota; kingdom Metazoa; phylum Chordata; class Actinopteri; order Perciformes; family Serranidae; genus Epinephelus; species Epinephelus awoara. The sequence goes on from CM069297.1 coordinate 30,334,801, forward strand.
CCTACTAGAATAATATAATCAGTTGTTCTTTCAGTCCACTAGATACGTTTTGCTGCTGCAAAAAATGGCTGCAGTGAGATGAACAGATTGAAAACTTTATCTTATTAGATAAAACAGACGTTGACTACATTTTCCTTTTGGGACACAATTTACAGTTGAAAAAAAGGCAATGAATTGCTGTGTATATATATATAAAGATTATTTTTTGGGCATTTTTGCCTTTGATCAATACAGTAGGACAGTTAAGTGTGAAAGAGGGAGAGAGAGAGAGGGAGTAGCACGCAGCAAAGGGCCGTAGGCTGGAATTGAACCCGTTGAGTTCATGAGTTCATGTTGCATTAGGGGTAATGTAGGATTCAGCTATATGGAAGTGCAATGCTTGGGTTTGTGTCCCTAAAATAATCTTATTTCTGATAACCGCCACTTGGCTCACACCAGCACACCGCCTGGAGTCCAGCTGCAGCCCAGAGTTGATAAAGAGTTTAAGATGTTTCTGTTGTCGACTTCAAAACTATGAAACGCTGGACTGTATGGCAGTGCTTAACTTAATGGATGACTTCTGAGGTGAATTTAGATCAACAGCGTCTGTCTGGCTGCTCTGTTCTCGGGGTAAACAGCAGAAACGTTTATGGATTACTCATGGTCTGCCTGGATCTTTTGGATCAGTAAATTAAAGGTTAAAGTTCAAAATAACAGTTTAAGAATGAAAAAACATTAAGGTGAAAAGTGGTAGTACAATGATAGCAATACCTGCCCATTGCCTGCTTTGTAACCGTGGCAACGACCATCCTTTAGGCTGCTTCACCTCTCTGGAGCTGGGAACGGTGGGGTTTTCCAGAGCTGAAGATGTCAGGTAGCTGATCTGGAATGCACCAGCGTTTATCATCTCCTGTTTTGTTGTTTACATTCACTATGGCATCCGTCCATATTATTCTCACTTGTGCTGTCCTCTGTTGCCATAGCAACACCTGATGTCTTGCTGCATTTTTGTCTCATGCTCAGGCAGGGAAAAGGAGGGGGGGCGAAGAGATAAAAGGAGGTGTGGGGGTAAGGAGATATAGGTCGTGGCGTGAGTTAAGCATCACCAATCACGTTTATGTCGACCATGAGAAGTGTTTTGGAGCCAAAGAGTGTGTGTTGCGATTCTGTGTGTCGCTGCTGCATCATGTTTTATGTCCGTCTTCCTCTCTGTGTCCATTTCTCCATCCCTCCTACCTCTCGCTGACCACATGCCTCAGTTTCAGGGCCCCTTCCTCCCAAAGCAGAGGCCATGTTAGTTCAACAACAGATTGTGCAATACGCCATGGTCTGGGCACAAACACTCACACACGTACGCACTTTCATACAAGTTGGCAGGCGGGTTAAGCGTGCATACACACACACACACACAACATGCTTCCTTTTTGAGTATTCCAAGGGCTACCAAACATGTTTTTTCTCTGTGTCAGCAGCTCTTTCTTTAGCCATGGTTTCCACTTTTGACACTTTAATGTGTGTGACTCTGACAAACAGGGCTGAGCACATAAAAAAAGACGTGGACTTGACAGCGCAGTAATAGCTGACTGAGGTCAAGCACGGTGGGAACCAGCCACTGTCTGTGCATCTTAACTTGTTACTGCGGCCACCTCCGCCTGCTTTTATTTGTTTCTGCCCCTCAGTCTGTCTGTCTGTCTCTTTGTCTGTCTGAGGTTGCTGTGTGGCCACAGCTATGTTGTTGAGACTGTGGCCTTGGTGGCAAAAAGAATCCACAAGCAGACGGGCACAACATTCCCATGGTCCCTTCGACACGTTGCTTCTTCTTCTTCTTCTTCTTTTTTTATCGGCAGCACACATTTGCCTCTTGTGAAGAAATGGCTTTTGGCTCACTGGTTTGGCTCTTCATATTTGATGAATGGGCATAATCTCCTGTTGGCGGAAGTTATAATTTTTCAAGGTTTTCCACGGATTTGCATTTGACAGAGAGTCTTATCCTCACCATTGGTCAAAACTGAACCGTCTCAGCTGTGTAATTTAATTTTTTTGTTCTACAGCTTTTACTTGTTGTTTGTTCAGAACACTAACTGACTAATTTTTCTTTTCCTGTTTCCTGTTCCTCCATTTGCTGAATTAGGTTAAAGACTGGAATAATGGTGCTCACAAGATGCTCCCCAATATGTGTGTTTTGGGTAATTGTAGGTTGCAGAAGCTCATTAACATCCCCTAAATGTAAAAAAAAAAAAAAAATTGAACCTAAGCATTAAAGAAGCTGATTGTTCATTAGGTTGTGGGGTTATCAAGTTATCAAGAAGAACGTAAACATCATACTAAAGATTTGCGCTCATTTTCATTATTAGGATTATTTGGCCCGCTGTATTCATTTGTCTGTCAGTTTGTTTGTCAGCGGGATTACAGAAACATTAACGGCCCAATTTTTTGGAAGCTTGTTGGAAGCATGTAGCATGGGCCAAAAAAGACCCTATTTGGAGGGGATACACAAATTTTTAGTCTGGGCCGGTATTGCCTGGCCGTGGCTGAGTCAAACTGGTGGCAGTCAGCAGTGCAGTGCCGGCTATGGCAACAGTGCTCACAGAGCTGACAGTGTTAATGTGGGCAAATGAGGGAACAAGTTGGGAAGAGGTGTTGTTTTAGTTTGTCCCAATGGAGATGTCTTAACCTGCTGTGTGTCTGCAAAACAAGCTACGTGACATGTCTCTTGTTGTGTGAAAAACCACTCACCCTGGCTCTATTTTTGCAAGGCCTTGTGCGCCTGCGAGTAACAGCAAGCCTTAGGCACGATCAGGGCTCGATAGGCTCCCTGAATCACTCACTATTTTACGGTGTATTGTGTTGCTGTTCCGAAGAGGTGGAACAGAGCTGGCAGTGTTATGGAGGTTAGCTCACAGTCACTGGGGGGACACTATGGGGAGAACCAGAGGGTTGGCACTATGCTTCTTCAACAGCACCAAGGTAGCTAGAAAGAGAAGTCATGGTGTCATTATCATGTCACATCATTGGCAACCAACACAAATGCAGTAAGATCTTGTCTACACTTGCCATAAGGCTCTGTCCTCGTGCACTGACACAGAACATGGAGATGATGATACATTTCACAAAGGCATCTGTAGTCAGCCCTGGGTGGTAATATATTTAGACATAAAATAAAGATATGAGGAACGAGGACAGTGTAATAGGATAAATCTGCAGGTGTACCCATAAAAGCCTGTCCGGTCATGTGCACCCAAAGAGCACCTGGTACTACCACTTTGTTTCTAGCACAGTCTGCTGTAACCCTCCAACATCGCATTGGACGACACAAGCCTGCCACCGTGGGTCTGGATGGCGCTATCAGTAGTGCTAACAATGCCAATAGTGCTAACAACAGTAGCGTCAGAGCTCGGATTACAATGGTTATAGAGGAGCATTCTGCTCACGGGAATGTCATCACTCCAATATATCTTTCCATAGCAAAAAGTTGTTTGCTGCTAGGCAACATAAAGTGCTTGACATAATGCATTAAAATGGAAAGAAAAACAAAATATAGACATTAAAGTGCAAATCAGAAGAACAGAAACAGAATTTAAAAAGTTAAAAACAGAGATTGGTGTATGTCTAATTTCCTCTTGAAGTTTGTTCCAACTTTGTGGTGCATTGTAGGTAAATACTGTGTCTCCATGTTTGGTTTTTACGTTCAGTCAGCAGCCCCCCTCCTGATGACCTTAGAGGGTTCATTGAGTTGCGTAGATTTTGGACACACTCCTCTGTTTTCTACCTGACAGTAGGTGAATTATGAAACACATTTAAATTGTCTTTGTTCCTGACAGCAGGCTGTGTTTTTTTGTCATTAGCAGGTCTTGTTAATCCGCCCCGGCCCCATGGAGACTATTTAAGATGTTGCGGTGGGTTCATTGTTTACGTCAAAGAGTTGTTGATGTTTTTACTGCCAGCCAGAAATTGCCACCCCCAGGCTCTGAGGTTTGGGTACTTTTAATACCCACTTCCTCCTACAGAAGTAACCCACCAATCACAACATCCGATCATCGACCTTCTCCCTCCCACACGCCCTGGTGCTCCAATCAAGGTTGAGAAAAACAGGTTTCTCTCTGCGTAGGGACCTCTTACAGTCCACTCTGCGTTTAGCCCGTTCAGACATATTTCCTCTCGTAAACTGTCCCAGGATCAGAGGGGGAGGCTGTAAACACATAGAGGGACAGCTTAGAAAGTTACACTCCCCAGTCCTTACCATGCAGTGAAATGGAGGGGGTGCATCCTACTTTTGGCTTTAGGTAGGAACTGCCACCACATGCTGGGTGAGCCTCCTCCACCTCTTTGTCTACCTGCAGACCACAGTGTATTCCTTCAATACGTTTACACAAGGAGGGATGTGTTTGTGTGTGTAAATTGGGTCTGAGATACAAACAAGGGCAGGATGGCGCTGGATGCCATTCAGCATGACGCAGGTTTTGTTAAACTTCAAAGTAAAGACATTGTTTGGAAAGACACGGTTTGTTGGTCATCATTCTTTTTATGTGTAACTCCAGCCTGTGTGCTGTTTATTCACTGGTAAATGGCAGTGGTTTGTGCCTGTTGTTTGTAAGCAAAACATCCTGCTCTGGCTTTAAAGGTACCCTGTGAAACATTTGGTCACTAGTAGCACAGTTTGACAGTGTTTTTATTAGCGTGTCGCCATCTGCATGGGATATTCTGCACATGCTCAAGGATGCAGGAGTACATGGGTAAGAGGATACACATTTCTGCCAATATTTTGATTGATTGATGCATGTGATGTGGAGTCAAGTTCACAAGGACGAGTTCCACGTGGAAACTTTCAGCCACACACCACTAGCAATGTATGCTGATGTTAGCACAACAAGCAAATTGGCGCGCAAGTCAGTCACACTGTGTCGGGCGCAAACGAAACGCCAAAGCTCTATGACACACCTGCAGGTTCCTGGTAAGCTACGACAGCAACAAAGAGAGAGTTGTTTATAAGACAAGGACAGGGTGTCAGCATTGCTGCAGCGTAGTAGGGGATGTGAATGGAATCACTTTTATCATGCTAACACAGATTTGACAGCATCAACCAGATGTTCCGATCACTAGCCAGAGCATAACTCCTTATCCTCGCTGCTTTCAAGCAGCCTTTAGACACACAAGTAGAATGAGTTAAAACAATTGACCTTTTGCTAAGCCCTGCCCCTTTGTGATAGTCTGACAAGCTGTTGGAGTAAGCATGGAGCCCGCAATGTAACTAACTGCACTCCCTGAAGAAATATTATCATTTGTGGAAACAGTGATTCCAGAGAGAAGCAGACAGAGGGTTCTGCAGTCTGTGTTTGAAGGATATATCCAGGATGTCAAACTGACTCAGCAGCAACAACAGGTTAAAAAGACAAAGATAGTTAGAAGCTAAAGCCGAACTATAGGCTACAGATCACAGTGTAAAAGTGAACCACCACATCACTGCTGATCAACACACAAGACAATAAATATAAAGGGAAACTTTGCCCTATGCTGCTGCCAGCACCTGGACCTCTGCTGTCAGACGACCAGGGATTTCCAGGGGAAGTCAAACAATGTTCATCTGCACACAATGTGATGACACACAGCTGGTTGAATATCAGCTAAGTTTCCCTGCTTTTTCCCTGGGCAGAATTTTGGGTTGTGTCTCTTTAATACCTCCATTACTCTCTCTTAAAAATTAATCAAAAGAAACATAGTGGGTGCGGTTACATGATGGTTTGTCATTCGTAATGAAATAAATCAGAATGAAATCATTCGGAATTAAAGTTTTTCCAGGTAGTTTACATGGGAAATATTCATTCTGAATAAGAGTTTACACGGAGATCAGTTTAGCTGCCTTTATTTGGGTCTGCTCAAGGTTTGGGGCAGGGAAGGTTTCTGATTGGATAGGGGCGGGGCAGATGTTGTGTGTACCAGAAGAAAACACTGTAGACCTTGTTCCGGATAACAAGATGCATGACAATGCCATTCTTAGTGCCTTTATCGGGCTTGTTTTGCTTATATTCTTGAAGCAGCAGTACGACAACAACCTTGTTCTGCTAATGCTTCGTCTGTTGAGGAGGAGAAGGGAGGTAGAAGGTCGAAGAAGGGAGATAGAGGACCGTGCTGTGGCGAATGGAAACCAGTGAGTGCAACAAGCCCAACTGCTCTATCGCAGCCCGTTGCTATGCGCGCTGTATACGTCGCAAGAAGGGCAAGGAAAGAGCATGCGCAGAAAGACCGGAATGGCTGGAATCGGGTAGAAGGTGTATACAAGACAGAAAAATTGTTCCTTTCGGGCTTGGAAAAGGCATATTCCACCCTGTGCACCGATTAGATTTTCTTTTCGGTTGGCTGTTCTCATTTGGCACTGAACTGGCACTGAACCGTTACTTCTGTGTACTGTCACATCCCTATTTCCTACTATTACACTGATCAACATCCCAAGAAACGTAGCCATACATCAGCACAGGGCAGCAAGAAGAAGACAGTTGCTAGCAAGCAAACATGGATGGAAACAACGCAGGTGCTAAAATGGGCTTTGCAGATGTTTTCTAAAAGGAAGGAAATGCATGCAAAATATTTGGTTTGTTTACAGGAAAACACCACAGGGTATCTGTAAGTGTTGTCAGCCAGTATAGGAGGCACAATGTGCAGCTCACAGTTGGATATTTGATGCTCTGAACTTAAATATTTAGTTGTTTGTTTGTCTCCTTAGAAAGTTTGTCTCCAGTTGAGCGTTGAGACAAATCATAAGATTCTGGCTTCTTTTAAAGCTCTGTTCCACACATAATGGCATGATTGGTTTCCTGACCATGAAGACCAGCCGGGATGTGGTGTCAGGGGCCACACTGATTGCAGGCGTCATCCCCAAATTTAAATCCCAGTCTGGAGACAGCGATACAGATTTGTTTTTGTTCATTGAAATGCACAGTTAAGTCAAGTCCTGGACAATGTCTGACTCTACACTTGCATATACTTTCTTTTGAAAATGTAAAGATGAGATGCAGAGCAGATGACCTGATGACAAACAGTGATGTCCTACTGTCTCGCACTCCGCAGACAGACCTACATCTGGTACAGAGCTCTACACACTCTTTCATCTCCCAGCCCGCTACATGTGTGTGTGGGATGGTGTATGCAGATGCGTCTGAGACAAGCTAATGTTGTTGACAAACTGTTTTGGTCTTGAGGTCTGTGTTGCGCTGCTAACCGTACTTTGCATGACTAACCACATTCTCAGCATGAACCAGTAGCCATTTGCGTATCCAAGGGGTGTGTTTTTTTCAGATTAGTGTCTATCATTTAGCTTCTGCTGGTTTCCTAACATTATTTCCAGCTGTTTTATCATGATCATATCCCCATAACCCTTAGTTTGTGTGTCTCAGTAGGCGTGGCTGAGCAGAGGTCTGTTTTTACCCTGCTATGCAGTGTCCTACCATGAGATTGACCCGAGAACCTCTTTCCTGTCAGAATGCTCCCTCAGGGGGCCAAAAGTTTAACTTACCATCTGTGACCTGCTAAGCTCATCACTGCAGGAGGGCAAACTCTTCGAAGCCTGTCTGCTTGATTTTCTCATGGACATGACTGCTTCATGTGTCGTCCTGGGTTTATGTATTTTTTAATGTGCAACTCGCAGTTATTTAATAGTGAAGAGTCTTTGAAAGATAACTATGTGTAGTTGTGGTGATGACACTTGTGATTTCTCTTAGCTATTATGGACAAACTTGGGGAACAATCACTCAGAATTAGCTTGCAGGGCGGGGATTGTGCGATTTGACCTTCGTCATCCACCCAATTTTAAGTATTAGTACTTATCTCAGGGAAAAAAAAGCGGTGCGATACAGTTTATTGCACAATTTCTAAACAAATCCATATTATATGAGCCCTAAGATCTGTAAAATACAAACATATGATTTATTAAAAGTAGTTCTGGTAATGTTCAGCCAAGTTCCTTTTTATTGTGGCTTATTTGCGTCATAAAATGCGTGTTAATCATATGGTTACGGGCAGCAGTGAGTCAGTGTGGATGCTTTTATCATTATAGTCTGCTGCTAAATATGTAGACCTTTTAATGTTATGACAGTGAATGTCATAACTGGCTTACAAATGACCAAATAGTTTGACCGGATTTATAGCAAGTCTAAACATATAAAGAGTGGAAGCAATAAAACTTAGTAAGTATAAATAAACAGAATAATACTCAGTAATTAGTGATAATAAAACAGATGTAATAAAAATGCATCTTGATTGAAAAAGACTGTAGCTTTATCTACAATGTTAAGAATGTTTCATAGTCGTATAATCGAAATTAGTATAGGATGTATCAAACACCACAACATTTAACTTTTTCTTTTATCTGCATTACATAGAATATTTTTCTCACACAATATCCAACATAAAGGGGAAACTTGGCTTTGACTTGGGTATAAAATGCAGATCGACAATGGCAAGGAAATCCTCAGCAGTTGCAGTAGTATAGGTGTAAATTGGGTTACCTTTCAGAATCATGTCAGTCAGACATTATTGAAAGTATCTAAGGATGTTGGTGAAAATCTATTGGATATAACCCAAAGAGCTCTGGCCATAGTGTTAAAGACTTCAAGCCAAACAGGGTGTTGGGTGTCGCTTATCAAACCCTGGCGAAGATGTAAAGTTCTCAAAGATCCTACTATTAGATTTCTGGTATGTGTGGATAAGGGTTGCAGGTTGACGTGGTCTAGGTAAGCCTGTAATAAAATACTGCAGGTTTGAGGCAAGCGGGTCAATAAGTGGCAAAGCAGCCTTTTGAGTAAGTTATGAATACCTTACAGAAACACTGTGCAATAGTCCACCTTCCACCTTCTCTCCCCCTCTCCCTGAATCTCTCAAACACACACAACCAGCAGCTTTATCATCAGCAGTGCTGCACTTTGGGTTTCTATTGTCCAGTTTTTGATCAGGAAAATCTGTTCATGTGCAACATATTTGAATATCTCCAGTTGAAATGATAATAACAATATTTCCTTTTAAGAATATGTAGGCCTGGTGGATTGGCTCTCATAACTGAGCTGCACATCACTAGTGTGGATTTTGGCGACCCCTTATGTCCCTTCCTGAGTCATAGCTACACTAAGCATGTTGTGCACATTAGTGGTGGAACATCATAATTAATTAGAGGGTGTTGATGAGATGTAAATATTTACCATATAAAAGGCTTTCTCAGGCCACTGAGTGTTGCTCAAGAGTCTGAAAACGAGGTTCATAATCCTGAAAGAGGGCCATTATTTGGAGATTTGAGATTTTCTCGTGACAGCAGCCATTGTTTGGCATTTAGATCTGAAGTGTAGACAGGACCCTTGTCCTGTAACCAGCTCAAACCCGACCCAGACCACACCGCCCTGATGGTGGAGACAGAAAACCTGCCCGGGTCCAAGTTAAAGTCAGAAATAGAATCAATAACAGCAGTAACTTGATGAGGAGACTGTTGGGACTTGAGAAATAAAAAACATTAAAATGCAGCGAAAATATTATGAATAGAATTCCAGCGTTAGTCCGCAGGCGACCCTCCGCTCAGGCCTTTTGCTCCTGGTGGGGGGTGGAGGAGTCGGGGAGCCCACCACAGACCTCCTCCCCTCTCTCTCTCTCTCTCTCTCCGTACCGGGGCCAACCGCAGGAATGCGAGCCGCTGTCAGGAAGCTGTAAAGTGCTGACGCGGAGGTCAGCGAACGTTTACACACATGTGGCTTTACTTTCACAACTCCATCTTGCTTTTTCTCCTGTTCTCCTTCATCTGCTCCTTGTTTTTTTTGTCCTTACCTTATCTTCCTCTTTCCCGACAACAGCCCCCCCAACCCCCCTCTTTCTTTATTATTCTTTTCTCAGCATGAAGTTTCATGGGTAGGTGTGCGTAGGGTTTCTCCTTCAACAGGTTGCATGTTGAACTGTAGGGCATCGTCATAGAATTTAGATGGAGGGCACTAAAATGACCTAAAGTGTGAAATAGCCGACTGTTTTAAATTTTTATTTATGTCATTTGTACATATAATTTCAAACCCTTAAAACTGGCAATATCTATGAACGTATGGTATTGTTATTAACAGGGCAGCGTTAATATAATATAGCCAAATGACAGGTGTTTGCAGTGAGATTAATGTAATTGAACATATGTCAGAGGCACTGACGAGGCAGACTACAAAGCACCAATGCTAGAAACCAATTCTTAAATTGACAAGTAACCAGTGACGGCCAGAAAGGATTGGTGTGGTGGTGTTGTTACTGTTAGTACGAGTTAAAAGCCTGGCAGCCGCATGATGCAGCAGCGTTGAATTTAGAGACTGGACACCAAACCTATTTCTTGAAGTTGATGGAAGATGTTCCTCTTGGGTTTGCCAAACAACCCGACACTGACGATTAATGGTAGCCTGTTTTGGCAGGATTGACTGTTTTCATCGCCTGAAAATGTTGAGCATCTGTTGCATAAAAAATGGACATTGTGCAGGTCCAACATGGAAAACAGCTTTAAAGCTCCAAGGAGAGGAAAACATTTGTAAAAGTAACCTGTACTTAACATAACAGTGGTCAATAAGACATATTCTGAGACTTACACTAGAGTAGCTGACCAGATTAGCATCTGTTATTGCTTATTTTTTTATCTGTATATAACGGAAAGGTGTTATAATAAAGGTGAGAAATAAAGAGAGTCACATGAAGGTACGGACAAGTCCAAGAGTCTACAGAAGTGATACTCAAGTTACCCCCATAGTCCAAATCTGGCCTGTGATAGGGTGCCATGAATAGATTTTCACTGGGATTTTTTTGTACTTTTAATGTAAATAAGTTGCCAGAGTGCATATAAAAGCATAAAATAGAGGTTGTTTATCAAAAAAGTGCCATATGAGGATCCAAGCCAAGCCCTGAAAGTTGTCAAATCCAAGAAATGCCCCTGTGTACTCCTGACCTGTGTGAGGCTGCTGCGACTGGTACGTGGCCTCCTGGTATTTTGCAAAAGTGGCCCCTGGACAAAACAAGTTGTGCAGTCTACAGTCCTAGCGGCTCTGTGAGGCTGTAAGATATAGTGATGCTGTGAGGTAAATGCTAACAATGATAATGCTAAGTGCTGACATTAAGAAGGTATGATGTTTACCATGTTCATCATGTTAGTTTAGCATGTTAGCAGGCTAACATCTAACAAAAGTAAACACAGCTGCGGCGGATGTGATGTTGGCAGTTTTGCAAGAATTTGGTCCAGATATTATGTGAATAAATGACCAAAGGTCATTAAGATTTATCCTCCTGGGACCATGAGTGTGTGTACTTAATTTCATTGCAGCTCATATGGCAGTTGTTGAGGTATTTCAGTCTGCACTGACCATGTCACTAGCATGGCAAGGGTTCAACATGATCTCTGATAACGTAGAGGAGCTGCACAGACATGCCATGCGCCCGTGTTTCTTCCTCAGTTGTGAACGTCCTGATTTCATTAGCCGCTCAGTTTCGTCTTGACTGTTTCGAGGGAGCCCAGAAATTCCACAGGGCCAGATCCACCATGTGGTTCTGCTCGGCTTCAGGAAACACTGGCCGTGGACTGTAGTATGAGAGCAGGCGGCTCTCCGCTCTTGTTTTGACGGAGGCAGCGAGGGCACAGCTCCCTTCATCTACTCCTCATGTTCCACTTCCAAGCAGAGAAAACCTCTCACACCATCTCACTTCCAGTCTTCAGCTCCAGTTTTCACCACTGATATTAGTTCTCTGTGGGTGCTCTTGTGTGTGTGTGTGTGTGTGTGTGTGTGTGTGTGTGTGTGTGTGTGTGTGTGTGTGTGTGAGGGTAATGCAAATCTGGAATGCTCCTGTCATAGAGCACCAAGCTTTTTTTCTACCATCACATTTTATTCTGTAAATGACAATAACACTGAAATGCTGATTTTGTGGCGGCTGCATTTTTTCGAGCCTCCAGCAGCGTTGACAAGGAAACTACAAATGTTAACCTCCAAGCTTAAAGTTCTGGTTGCAACTTTGCCTAAAGCACAACGTGTGTATTTCTTTCCTCTCTCCATCAGCACTTTCAGACCATGCTGAAGACCAAGTTAAATGTGCTGACGCTGAGGAAGGAGCCGTTGCCCACGGTGATCTTTCACGAGCCCGAGGCCATTGAGCTCTGCTCCACCACACCACTCACAAAGGGCAGGACCCATGCTGGATACAAGGTAGGGTCACATGAACCTGATAATCCTTAAATCCAGCTCTGTTCCTGAACAGTAAATCTATAATAGCATTAATAGAAGCATAATCCAACTGTTTTTTCTTTTCTCTTTGGCCACACACGTTTAATTCATCAACACACGAGATCGAAGTTTTTGTGTCTGAATCACATCCTTTTAATAATTAATATTGAATGTGTGTGTGGGCACATGCATATGAGTACGTGCATGTGTTTTGGCATGGGTGTGTTTGTTTTCCTCCTCTCCCTGGCTCTGCTAAGTGTCAGATGTAGAGTTTGATCCAATGAGCTGTTTGACTATTCTCTATTCTCTGTCCTCGAAACAGAAAACAAACACAGCAACGGATTAAAATAGCAGCCACGCTCTGTTATTACACATAACACTTCCAATCCTAAGCAACTGAGTGCGTCTTTGTGTAGTCGCCTGCCTTGCGCCACAGCATTGTAAGCATAACAAATAAACCCCAGATGACTGTGGGCACATGTGAGACAACTTAAAGTTGCTGTGTGGGTTTTGTTTTGCATGTTAAATGTTGTTTTTGGTCACTTATGACGCACCATTAACAAGCATGTCGGAAAAGTAGCTGAAGCTTTTCCAACTAACTAAACTAAACACCTCGTGTCTGGCAGTTGCCTTAAAATTTTAGTAAAAAAATTTTTTATTGAAATTATTGCGATGAAACACACACCTGGAACACACAGTCCCCATGCTTGTTGATTTTTGTCTGTGTTTGTTGGACCACCGCACTGAAGAGCACACACACACAGACACACTATCATGTAAAAGCAGTCACTAGGTATGTCGAGGCCAGTCATGATAATTAGACTTTAACTTATCATATAAATAGACATGACCTCAAACATTTTGCTGACCTCGTTGTTGCCTGTTGTGTTTACATGCGTGTTTGTTTACATAAGAATGTCACCAACATTTGCCTACTTACACGAGTAAGTAAGTAAAAATAAGCCAGCAGTGCAAAGATGACACAGTGCAGCTAACCTGAGCTTACCGGTAGCCTGCAGCTGCACTTTTGGATTGAAAGACATACAGCCCTGATAGTTGTTAGCTTGCCAACTAGAAATGCGCGGATGGCAGTTATAACCGCAGGTTGGGTGATAAAAATGAACAATCTGATTAATGGCGGATGGGTTATGGGCGGGTGAAAATAATAGCCTAATAATAATTTTTATTTATATCGCACCTTTTAAAAACAAAGTTTACAAAGTGCTTTGACAAACATTAATGAAGGAAAATGTATTGCATGCTCTAAAATGTGAACAACACATTTTAATATTTATATTTAGTCGGGCACAATCTGGCCGGCGGCCAGACTCTCATTGAGCCTGTGTAGAAATTGAGGACCCCTGTGTGTGGACCAGGACACCGGAGCATGATGGAGGGTGATTTACTCCTTAAATGTGTCATTTGGAAGGGTTTATTTAACACAGTGATCCCCGCAGCAGCAGAAATGAGTGAGTCTCCTCATTAAGAGTGCCAATGTGCGCCTTTACGCATTGAGTAACGGCACCATTTTACTGATTATTTTGAATGTCAGTCAGCTGACGGGATCAGCCAGGATCTAATCTTTCCTGATAATATAAACATGCGGGTGGATGCGGGTCTGTAATTATAGAAAATTAATTTGCTCGGATGGGTGGCGGATGGATGATTGATGGTTAGATGCGGATTTGGGTGCCGTCAGAGCCCATCCACACATCACTATTGCCAACCCCTTGCAACAAGCCAAAAAAATCAGTCATTAGTAGCTATATCCACCAACAACTTCATCCTCAACCCTGTAAATCGACCATCAAACCACCCGCATCCCAGGCCGCCCATCCCCGGGATTCAAGGAGCACTGTGTAACGTTTAGAAGGATTTAGCAGCATCTAGTGGTGAGGATTGCAGATTGCAACCAGCTGAAACTTCTCCCAGTTAGAATTCCTTTGTTGTTCTTTGTTCAGGAGGTTTTTACCAGGAACCAAATTATCCACAGAGGTCTCTTCCTCTCCACCACAGACCAGGTGATTTAAACCAGTAAAAACACAGAATTAAGTAGTTTCATGTCCAAAAATCTGTGTTTCCTTCTGAAGCTTGTTGCAGAAAGGCTGCAGACTATGATGGCCGACATGTAACCGCGAACAGCCCTATCTAGAGCAAGTGTTTGGTTTATTCATTCTGGGCTACTGTAGAAATATTGTGGTGCAACATGTCGATCTCCATGCACGAGGACCTGCTCCCTTTGTAGATAGAAACGACTTATTCCAAAGTAACGAAAACACAAGGATTCTTATTTTCTGGTGATTGTACACTAAAGAAAACATACCTATTATATACCCACTACATACCTATATTATATTGCATTTCTGCAAATATGTTCCCCATAATCCTACAAATTGGACCTTCAAGTCTCTGTGAAATTTTGGGCTACTCCCATAAAGTACTACACTTTTATATATATATATATATACTTTTATTGGATATATTAACTGCATTTAAATGGGTAAAAAAAATCAATTCCAATTTCTGAATATCCTAAGAAATGAAAGGACAAAATATTTTGTCTAGCAAAAGTAGTTACCATGACAGGCCTATGTATTTATGCATATACTTCTTGAAATAGAAGGAAGCTAAGCAGCCAAAAGTGCTGAATCCTCATCAGCACTTCCCAAAAGCTCCTGAAGTCCAAATGTGAACATGAAGTGAAAGTCAGTAAGACAGCCTTTACTGGCAGAGCAGAGAAGTTCGGTCTGGCTGGGAGACATGGGAACACACAGGGTATTCATTGTCTTAAAGTCACGCTAAGCCCACACTAAGTGTTGTTGTAGTAGTCGTAAGTCCTGAATAACAATGTGATTTATAAAATAGAAACTAATGCTGTGGCTTTAAAAAATTAATTCAGTGAGTAAGAAACAGAGCACGTTGTCTGTGGTGAGAGCTGACAGATGACAGCTTTCTCTCAAATAAAAACATTCCTGATGGTGTGACATTGTTAAGCTGGTGCATTGTTTACTACAAAGCTTTGCACCTGTTACACTGCTCCTCTTGCTCATCCCCATGCCTCTTAACGACAGCGTTTATCCTGCCAGATACAGTAAAATCAAGCAAGATTTTCTTATCCTGAACATGCTGCAGTGAAATTGTTTGTCTACTTTCAGAGCTTCTCCAACTCAAACCAGACAAACAGACCAGTTAGATAACACTCTTCACTGGTGGAAACTGCATCATGTCTTTAAAAAAAGCTTTCCAGAAAATGAGCATGTTGTGTCACAATTCTAAAATTTTCTGACATTCCCAGAATGCACTGTTGCAACTGATGAGCAGCTCCACTCAGTGTCCTGACTGGAAATAAAGCCAACGCACTTCCTCTTTACAGAACTTCTCCATAAAACAAATAACATGGCTATGTGACAATTTGCATGTTTATTCATTGAATTTAATAGAGCTTCCATCTAATAGTAGACCAAATGTTAGTCGACCAGAAAGGTTATTAGTTGGCAAGATTTCATTGGTTCCTTAGTCGCACAAAAAAAAAAGAAAAAAAGCAATTGTGAAACTCTATTAAGAGCTGCACCTCAAAACATATATGACTGAACCATGTAGGACATACATTTGAAAGGACAGACACAGAGCTTTACATCTGTCCCACAGACGATAGGCCTACACAGATGCAACCTGCTACAGCACAGAAAAGCCACAAGACTAGCGCCCACTGTCCGACCTCGCGTTGTCCAGGCGGTTAAAGACGCAGCGTGTGTGCGGCTCCTAATTTCCATGACTTGTACCTACGGTTATTCCACAGGCTAGTTAATAACATGTCGGGCAGGAAATCCAAAGTGTGGGATCAGGATGTGGACGAACCCAAGGTGATATGTAAACTCATCTTCATTGGTCGACTACAAACATGGCGTATCATCTGAAACATGGAAGTAGCTACATGCCCATTAGCAACTTAGCACAGTCATTACTGCTTTGCCCACAGCGTCATTAATAGGCAGCTCGCTCAGTGTGTGACGTGCACTTGTAGATAAAATATAGGCCTATATTAATGAAGGTTCATTAGTACGGTTTTGTATTTCTCTGTAATGTAGCACAGTGTTAGAGTGTTCTTGAAGTCACACCATTGTGTTGCCGACCCAAAATATATAGCTCATAATTACATTAACATTGTAAACATGCAGAGGAGTAGTCGACTAATGGCCCTAAATGACGAATAATGGCCGACTAGGAAAATTCTTAGTTGGCGGCAGCCCTAGTTTTTAAAGGACCAGTGAAATGGCAATTAAAGCATGTTAAGTTAGAAGATGCTTCACCCACACTTATCTCACTGGTATTGCTACATGGGAGAAATTAAGTACTTAGACACATTTTTCAAAATGATATCTAAATGATATCTACACTTCCAAACCCCAGATACTGCTACACTGGCTACTACAGCCCATGAGATAAGGGACGTATGGAGAGTGATTACCCGTCATGCATTGGAAAATGTAACGATTTTGAGATGGCATCGCAGCTAACCAGCTGTTTATCCAAACTAAACAGTGTAATGATGTACAGTTTTTCAGTGGCACTCAAGGTAGCAACGACACACACACACACACACACACACACACACACACACACACACACACACACACACACACACACACACACACACACACACACACACACACACACACAGAGCAGCCTCTTGTGGCAATCACTGCCATGATAGAAGATAAATATTGATATATCGCCTAGGTGCATGCTGCACTGAGCTGGACCTGGACTCCCTCTCTGTCTGGTGTGAATCCCAGCATCCGCTCGCTGCCTGCTCCTCTCCTCCACTCGCTGCTCTTTCCAGCATTACCGAGAATGCCAAAGCCATGTTGCCATGGATACCACTACGGCTATTCAGCAGAATACCAGCCGCACAAAAAATTCATTTCCCTCATCTGTCTGCAGCCTCCTTGTATGCGAGTCTGTCGGCCTCGCCGCCTGCATCTGTTGGCTTGTGTAACTTCCTGTCTGAGTCACTACCTGCCTGTCTGCATATCTGTCTGCCCACCTGCCTCAGCACCTCTGCCTCTACTGTTAGACCTCAAAGAGACAATATTTTCCTTTCAAGGGAGAAAACTGAGAAAACAAACGTCTTTTTGCGCTGCTTCCTTCTTGAATTTCATAACATGATACCGCTTATTATGCTCATGCAATGTTTAATATTCCTTCTCTTTCATTTCTCACCCTGCTCTCCTTCACGCCGTCCTCTCCCAGCAATCAGTTGTGATCCCAGTTTGCAGGCAGGCAGGAAGGCTGGCTGAGGGCTGCTGTCCCTCTGCCAAAGCCAACAGCTAGCAAGGATGAAAGGCCACCTCTCATTGCCCTGCCTGGCCTGCTGCTGTCAAAGCAGTCCACTTCACATCCATTGAGAAAATGTGTTCAATGCACTTTACGGCACACTTACACTTGTTGTTACACTTTACAAAATACAGCTCAGCTCCTTACCCGTGATTTCATTGTGTTTGAATTAAATCTACCTTTCAAGAGTAAAAAAAAAAAAGTACATAACCTTTAATTTATGCTTTCCCTCTTTACGTCTCTCACAAAGGAATATGCGGTTCATTTTGACTCAACCTATTGTTCCTTTTCCTTATTTTCTGTTATAAATATGATGTTTCAATGTCGGATATTCATATTAACTTAAGTTTTAGAGGCTAGAGTTTCAGATAATGAGGTTAACGTGTGTAAAAGTAATCCCTGGGAGCAAAAACCTCAGACGTCAGGACGTTCAGAATACTCTGTTTCCACACTTTCAAGATGAGCTGATGTCAGCCCGTGATGGTCATCTGCTCTTGACACACTACTAAAACTGTGTATTACAATACATACACTGCCACATGATTTGATTGACTGATTTTTCTTATTTTTCGTCATGCACGCTTACATGTGTTCAAGACACCATTACAGTGATGTTGCAGTATCAATCCAAAGTACGTGCTGTTTTACAGCTCAGTCCAGAAACAGAATACTCTGCCTTCTATCCCAGGTCTGCCAAAGAAATTCAGCCACAAAAAAAGTTCCCTTTCTGAAACAAAATTCAGTTTTTCATGATCATCCAGCCAAAAGAAACCAACAATGGATAGAGGTAATTTTACTGAAAAGTACATTCCTTATGTCTTCACATACAGGACAGTAAAACAAGACAGGAACCTTGTTCTTGACTTAAATTGCACAATTAACAAATTCTGTCCACCTCTGAGGTGGCGTTAAACCATCCAGTCTCTAAGGCAATTGTGCAACTGTGCACACAGGGATCTTTGTCTTTTGTTTAGATTATACTTCTCACAAGGTTTTACACTGTAGCTGTTTTTAATGAGACAGTTCCCTTGTAGTTTTGGTTTATACTATATGTCAACAGACCAAGTAGCTACATGCTAACCTCAGGGAAACCAGTAATCTTAGTCGTCCATGTCGTTACTTTCTTCCTGATTTCGGATCATATTCCAGCTGGAACATGTTCAGGTGTAAAGATTTTGCGTAATAAGCTTTGATGGTGATTTTTCAAGGTACAAAGTACGGCTATATAAATGTGTTATCATGGATGTGGAATGGAAATTCCTACAGCCAAAATGCTAAAAGATCAGATTTGTGTTGAAGTCGTTCAGAGTAGAATCAATTAGCGCACCACAGAAAATTAAGCAGCAAATATTCAGATTATTTATTCATTTTTGAAGCAACAATACCAAACATTCCCTCGTTCCAGCCTCCTTATTATGAAGATGTGCTGCCTTTATTTGTATTTCTTTTCTCCTGTCAAGCGTTACATGAAAAGATTGATACCACTCTCATATCCTGTCCAGGAAATATAAGGCTACAGCTAGCAGTCAGTTCGCTTACTTTAACACAAGAACTTTTTCTTGAGCTGTCACTGTAAGGGTGTGAAAAGCTGAATGAGGTCTTGATATCAGCCCTTACAAATGTCATCAGTTGCCTTTAATTGATCAAATGTTTCTAAACTTAAATTTTCTTTACTGGATGTTAAAACTGGTTTGGCATTGAATCATCACACAGAGTAGAAAAAGGTAGAAAGAAACAATGTTCTCTTGAGGTTTGCCTTTGAGATGTGATTGACAGTCATTAGGCTAATTGGTGTTGACAGAACATGACTAATAGGCCTCTGTCATAGAAGATGTCACAGTAGGAAAAGTGTGTGTAAATGATGAAGTCGGTGAGTTCCATTTAGCTTCCTCAGTTTCAGGGTTTTGGTATATACATGCCAGTTAACAGCACCAGGTCGTCTTCTTCTGCCAGGTGTAATTTCACTCCTATATGTTTAAACTACACCAATGAGAGTGTGTGATTCTCCCAGACTGACGTCATTCACACCACCATGTCTTTATCTAATCTGTCAGGCAGAGAGGCTTTTTGTCTCCCTGTGCTTGGTATTCTGATGTCAGTCAGTGAGCTGGACGTACCGTCACTTCTCCTCCAGTGAACAGAGAACAGAACGAACAGTGACGACATTTAGATGATGATTAGCAGGCAGGGTGAGATGACCGGTGCTCCCAGTCCCCTGCTGAATGTGTGTATGTCTGTGTTTTTGTCTAATGGAGCCTTTGTATCAGTGTTTATCCTTCTATGTGTGTGTGTTTATAGATTAAGACAGGACAGAAGTGTTGAAATGCTAGTTGTGGACGTCAGCTTGCTCCATCATCTGTGATAAAACATTCATTTTTGTGTCTCAGGGAGGTTTCAGACCTAGAGTTGTCTTGCTTTGGTCCAAATCACTAATTTTGTTACAAAGTTGTGTAATTGCCTAGAGTTAGTGCATCACTATCACAGCAGCATTTACAAGCGGACCAGATTAAATGCCTTGCACGAGAAAGCTGCTCTTGATTGGTCAGAATTTCCATGTGGAAACAATCCAGGAAGTAAACAAAATGTTAGATCCGACACTTCCTAATGTCACAATGGAGGGACAACTACATGAGTTGATTTTATTTTATTTTATTCTATCTGCAGTCAAGCTGTAACGTAGGCACCAGATTTAGTCAAGGAAAAATATGTGGAATAAAAAAGAAAATATTTATGGTTCTACAGAAACAAATGGAGATGTTCCGATACCACTATTTCCTTCCCGATACTGATTCCGATCCCTGAACCTTAGGTATCTGCCAATACCGAGTACCAATACCGATCCGATACCAGCCCGTAAAATAAAAATGGATGGGATATAAATTGCTTTATGTCTCAACTCCTAAAACTCTATGTAAAATATTAATTACATTACATAATAGTAGAATGAATGCCATGAAACTTTTTTTATTATCATTATTATTATTATCCAGTGTTGACACAGATCAAGACACAGGTTAAATTGCAGCCTCACAATTTGGTAAAAAAGACATTTTAAAGGCTACAGTAGAATGTAGGGCTTGTATTAACAAATACAAAAATTTTCACCAGATGACTTAAAATAAGAAAATTTCAAAATAGTGGCGCACCACAACTGCAGAGGCTACCAGCTTCATTTGAAACAGACTACATTATAAAAGGGCCGTTATTCATTAATCCCTCTGTGTTTTTATATTTTTACTTTTTATCCACTCCCATTGCCTTGATAAAGTTAATACATCGCGCCGTAATTTCAACTTGTTTCAAATTAAAAGCCCCTTATAACCTCAGCTGAGAGAATCCCTCCGTTTTCTAAATAGGCTTTTATTGTGAAACATTTGTAGGAACTTGGGTGTGGAGGATACAGTAGCTTGTATGTTTGCGTACGGTACTTCAAATGGAGCTCCCGCTGTCTGCTGCCGCTTTTTACGTTACTACAACAACATTTTGGCTGGGACATGAACAGACACAGTGACTGAATAAAAATAGGACAAGAATAACCCGATGACATCACAGACGTCGTGAAAGACGACCGGGGATAATTGGTGTGGACCATCGCGTAGTGTCATGTCTGTCGGCCAAGTCACAGCACGATTTTATGACTTAACAGTCGTGTGATGTGACATAGTAACTTACAGAACAGGCTGAAAAGTTGTGTAGTGTGTACCAGGCATAAATCCTCCTTCACCGTTTCTCCCTCTTGCATGTCGCTCATTTTCAGTGTGTGACTGCAGCGTGTGCATGAGAGGGGGAGGGGCTGCTGCATGCTCAGAGAGGCGAGCGACAGAGAGAGAGAGAGAGGCGAGCAGAGCGGAGCAACGAGCGGAGCTTCAGAGCTTATGTGTTCTAAAAAAGAGAGAGCATCGCATGTCCTGCAATGTGACTATTGCACATGCGCACATCGCGATGCCGATGTTCAAACGATAGCGTGCGTGGTATCGGATTGATTATAGGCTGTACTCGCCGATGCAGCATTTTAGGCAGTATCGGAGGCATTTCTGATACTGGTATCGGTATCGGTACAACTTTAGAAACAAATCTTGACTCTTGTTAATGAGGCTCTGCTATAGAAGTGCAACGGCGAATCAGTGGAATATACTTTCAAAATACCCAATAAGAACTGTAATTTGTTTTCACATCTCACAGCTGATACACCAGATGTTGCAAATCAGGGCAGCAGCTTGTTTCTGTCTAAAGGTGGGCTTTACTTTTGACCACAGTTAATGTGAATGATGATACAAAGATACAAGACACAGTGTCTGTCTCTTGTTGATGCTGTGTTACCGTAAGCGTAATTTAACGTATTAAAATGTGTGTCTGTTTGAATGGAAACTGGAGGGGAAAGGTGTTGAGAGGCAGTTTGGACTCTGGTTCAGGTTAACTAGTGTGTTGTCTTTGCTGGCACTGTTACTCCTCAGTGGAGGAGCCAGACTGGGCAGCAGTTCAGGGCTTCCCTCAGACCCATGCTGTTCGACTCTTTCCAAATAAAAGACAGTACTTTCTGGACAGTGAGAACAAATACTGTCTCATCTCTGCCTTTGTCTGTCTCACTCGCACTGTTGTACTTGCCATCTCTATAGTAGAATCAACGGTTTTGAAAAGTTTCTATTGGGCAAAGTAACTTTGACAGGGCTCCAGAGTACAACCATTTTCCTTACATGTACAGGTTTGAATCTGCCCAGTGCCACTAAAATGTTCAGTGTTTACACTGGTGTGTCTAGAATCACGATGGCCTGATAAACATATGACGTCTTGGCTGCGCTATTTGTTTGTGTTTCAACCAAATAGCATGTGTTGGTAAGGAAAGAAGAAGGTTTTTATGACCCTTTTTGCATTTGCATTGCAAATTTGTGTGGGTGAGACCAAATTTTGTGGCCAGGAATTGGGGAAGAAATTCTAGCAGTGGACACCAATGTCACTAGAGTGGAAAGTGAAGACAAATTTTATTACCGTCATCAGGGTACGAAGAATCTTACCATACGTAAAGGGCTGGGAATGTGAAAGCCTCTTTCATAAACACTAAGGTGCTCCTGTCTTGACTTACACTGAAACACTCAGACTCTGTTTTGTACTTACACACACACACACACACACACACACAGCATCGTCTTCTCACCGCGAAACACAAACAGGCAAATACTAACAGCATCTTAAAAAAAAAAAACCCTCATCCATCTTCACATGCCGTGGCAAGCGCAGCCAGCTGCACTGTGCTGATTCAATAAGTTTAAAGGAATGTTAACAACCTCCTCAGGAATGCTGCATTCCCAAGCAGTGGATTCCCAGTCATGTTGGGGGATCCAGACTCAGGGGCCTACTGAGGGAGAACGCCAGGATAACCACCGTCTGTAACAGTGTGACGGTTGTCTTTTATCTATAGAACATGCTGTATCATTTTTACAGTGGGCTCAGTAACTTATCCTTGTGTCATGGTACTGACTAGATGATGCTCAATTTTGGGGGCCAAGACTATACAGGCTGTTAACAAATTCCAATAATGATACTTTGGTGGACTTTCTTTTTTATGTTAACACACAGCACGTTCATATCGTCATTATTTTTGCACATTTCCTGAAAGCTTACAGATAAAACAGAGCAGTACCACCAAAAACTGTGGGGGTAGTGTAGTTTTGTTGAAGCGAGACAAAACTGTAAAGCTCAGTTCAGACCAAAAATTCACAATGAGACGTAGCGGTTAAACATCGCAGAGAAAACTTGCAGCGGTGTCAACTGGCTGTCTGAGCTCAACTTAAACCGGCTGATGGCGTCACCTGCAACTCAGCTGGTCAAATCGCTGGCAGCTGGTTTTAGAACGTAAAGCACGTCACACCCTTTAAAGCCTGAAAAGCTGGAAATCAGAACAAAAGTACAGAGAGTTATTGCATAGGGATGATACACCATCTCCAGCTCATCTAGTTGCATTGGTGTGGACCGGCGGGTTTTTAGAACGTTGCAGAACGGCACATTGCAAGTAGTTGCCTGTTTCAACTTAGCTCGTCACAAATGTTTGTTCTGATCTGGGCTTTAAGACGCAACAAAGACAGAGCAGAGTGAATCATTAATGTATTGAAGAGAATTCCTTGTCCTCTCGTTGCGAGTATTCAATGGCCTCACAAAACACAGTGGTCTACAACGTTGCCTTTTTAAAAGGAACATCCACTTTCAATATGTTTGTTGTCAGAAACTTTTGACCCTGCCCTCTAGTGCCATTCAGTGGCTATAACTACACCAACACAAAGGTTGCATAAATGAACCCAACGTTAGATACGGAGACAAAGACTGACTGAGCCTCCTGTCTGTACTCTGTGTTCATTTTGTCTATATTTGTGCACGTTTTCTGAAAGCTTACAGAAAGGAGCAGTACCACCAAAGATACTGAAGGCAGTGTAGCAGAGTTCAAGCAAGATACGACTGTAGGAGACAACAAAGACATTTAAATAATGACTGAACGGAACAAATCTTTAATAAGGTGCAAAAAAGTCTCTGTCCATACGTTTGCATGTATGAAATGGCTGCATACCCCACCACTGTCCGCAACGCTGCCTCACTTAAAAGGTACAATATCACATCCTCCTCCTCTACCACCGTGCTTGTTGTTGTGTGAGACAGTTAACTCTGACCTCAGGTGCCATCTATTGGCTGTATGTGCCAGCATGAAGGACGCATGGAGGCGGCGCTTACCACATTTGAAATAGACATATCTATTTTCATATGTAAAGGGACTATAAAAGATCCCTCAGAGGTTCTGGTAGGTCGATGTTGTTCTCTTTGAACAGAGGCAGGCTGTTTCCTCCTGTTTCCAGTCTTTGTGCTAAGCTAAGCTAACAGGCTGCTGGCTATAGCTTCATATTTACTGTACTGACATTAGAGTGTTTTCAGTCTTCTCATCTAAAGCTCAGCAAGACGGTGAATGAGCATAATTCCTAAAATTTTTACTTTTTCTCTAAAATAAGCCCTCATAATTGAGTGAATATGCTAAAATGTCCATCATCATCATAAACTTGCCTTAGGTCACTGGGCTGTTGATATTTTCTTTTCTTTTCTAATTATCTGACTTTCTGAAACTAACAGGCTTCCCTTGGGACACTGATAATATCAGGTATGTGTCTTACTTTTGGCAAACAACATTAGATCACCACCGCCAGATACAAGTCCAGTAAGTTTCCAAATAGCCAGCCATTGAGGCCTGAACAAAAACAACCGTATTTTCACACTGACATCTCATCTCGTGCCATTTGGAAAAGAACACAAACTTTTACTGGTTGGAACAAAATGCGACCATGGGGGGGCAGAAAGGAAAACAGACACAGATTGAGAGATAGACTTGTTTGTTTTGTCTGCACTACCACTGTGTCCTTGGACCAGCGTCTGGGAAAGGGCCTAACTCTGAAAACGACAAGTTGCAGAAGTGTAGGTTCACATCACAGTCTGTTCCCAGACCTGATCCAACAGGACCAAACTGCTCTCCTCAACAACTGCCTCCTTGTTCTGCCCTCAGTCCCTCTTCCTGTCATCTCAGCCCCTTTCTTCTTCTCTCCCCACATTCCCAAAGCCTCTCCGTAGGGACAGGTATCTCCTCATTGATTCCTCCAAGTCTCTCTTCCTCCTTCTCCTTTTCCCATTCCTCCTTCTCTTTTCTTCTCATCCCCTCTGGTCCTTTCTCTGCTGATAGCTGAACCAGCTGTGACTCCAGCAGTAACAGCTGCCCAGGCTCTGCACCTCTCATACACACATGCATGCCTGTGTGCTTACACACAGATACAGACTCATACCGACACAGACAGACACATGGACAGTGTGTGCTGTGTGCGAGTGGACCAGGATGTTCCTGTCTCTCTTCCCACCGGCTCGCTCGCTGGGCTGCGGATGTTTTCTCTGTCTCCCTCTGTGTATCCCTCACTTTCTTCTGTCCTTCTTTGCATTCAGTTATTTTCTGTCAGCTTTGCTTTCCATCTGTTTACAACAATAAGTTTCTCTCTCTGTCTCTCCCTCCGTGCACGGCCGTCTGTTTCTCCTTTGTCATGCCATAATTGTGGTTTTTCAGGCATTGTTGGTTTTCCATCCAGTGATTCATCCAAAAATGTTAAATATTAAAATCGGTTTGCCTCATTTATCATTAAAAACAGAAAGCATTGTTACTGGCATATGCTTAAAAACAATCAGAGTGAATGTGCTGGCATGCGCTTGCTACAGTACTAATGAGTCATAGTTGTGGAGTCACGTTTACAGCGTTATAAACGTGAGGGGAAAGGACTAAATAAGCCAATATGCACAACACATATACTAGACACATGTGTCTTAGCATAGATGGACCAAGACTTTGGGAACCAGAACAGTGACCAGACATTTTTGGCTTGTGGTCCCTTAAAATTATGCAATTTTGTTACCCCCAAGAGCGAGTTATGTTTTATGAGTTGCTCAGTCAGAGAGTGATGTTTTTCCTCTTTGGATTGATTCATCTGAAGAATTTTTGAAAGTCAAGTCAAAAATCGCAAAAAAACCCCCAAAAAGTTAGGTATATGTCTCTGTGTATGTGTTTGTATTAGTGGGGAGTAACTGAGAGTGCTTCGTGCCACCCCTAGTGGGCTAATCTGCTAGCATGTTGTGTGAGCTTTTA
Source organism: Epinephelus awoara (assembly GCA_035609425.1). NCBI lineage: Eukaryota > Metazoa > Chordata > Actinopteri > Perciformes > Serranidae > Epinephelus > Epinephelus awoara. The sequence goes on from CM069297.1 coordinate 30,360,973, forward strand.
TTACAATGTTAAATTATGTAGGCAAGACTTGTGTGATTTCAAGGTATTACAGTATATCAGGGTATTTAGAAATACTGACAGTATGATTTTCAGTAATGTCAAAAATACAGATGCTCCTGTTTCTCATAAACACATACGGAGATGCTGTATTGAAGTGATGTAGTGCACAGTACGTGCCACCAGAGCTCAGTCTCTATTAGTAGAACATGCATCTGAGCCCGAGAAAGATGGCGACTGGTGGTGAGGATAACGTCACAGGACTAGTAAAATGCCAGCCAGCAGTGGCAGAGTAGGGACAGCAGAGAAAGACAGCACATTTTCACATCAGCCTCTGTGAATTAAGTATTTATTTTGACCAAACCAGAGTTGGTGATTGTTGGAACAGCATTAGGGAGATGAATGAAGTGTGTTTTACAGTGAGGAAACAAGGCAAATAAGTATGAAAGAGAGAATGTTATATCAAGAAGGTGTGCAGTTGTATTTTTCTGGTTAATAAGGATAAAAGGAACGAGAATACTTTTTTTGGTGGCACGGTGGTGCAGTCGTCAGCATTGTCACCTCACAGCAAGAGGGTTACTGGTTTGAGCCTCTGTGCGGCATTCGCATGTTCTCCTAGTGTCAGTGTGGGTTCTCTCTGGGTACTCCGGCTTCCTCCCACAGTCTGGAGACATGCAGGTTAATTAGTGACTCTAAATTGGCCGTAGGTGCGAATGTGAGTGTGAATGGTTGTCTCTTTGTGTTAGACCTGTGATAGTCTATCCAGGTTGTACCCCGCCTCACGCCCAATGTCAGCTGGGATAGGCTCCAGCCTCCCCTATCGTGACCCCTAACAGGACAAGTGGTTACGTAAAAAGCTTTGACATTGGAACGTAGCGAACTGGCCTCTCAAACACATCTCCCAGCTGAAACTCAATACAGTGTATGTATGTATGTACAATGTATACCACATACCCCAGTGACATGTCCGTATGGTTTGAAGAAGGGTTGGAAATTAACTTTTTTGTCCACCTGCCACTGTTGCTGGTGGATTCCAAAATCAAACAGCCACTCAATAGATCACCATTGTTTTTGGGCTGGTGAGTGACTATATGGCTATATTTTCATATGGAAAAGCGCATCTCCCAAACTGTGAACTTTTCTTACCCAGCAAGTACAAAACCTAGCAAGGCTACCAAAAACTACACCTGCCGATGACTTGCAGGCCGTAGCTGCCCGTCTCTTTATGTAGGAGAGCAAGGGAGAATATAATAGGACAATATCCTCCATAAACCAAGAGTCAGTAATGGTGGCCACATGTCTTACCACACATGCAAATGTTTAACCATGCTCCTCCCCTCTCAGTCTCACACTCACAAACATTTGCACTCCATTTCTTAGTTTTTTTGTCTCTGTCCTGAGAAGCAGGTATACGTGCAAAAGTAGTTTCCTGTCTGGAGCAGCATTCCAGTCAATAGTTTGAATTTCAAGTTCTCTCAGCCTGTCTGTCTGTCGTCTGTTTTTCTGTCAATGTTTGCTCCATTTCTCTTTGTAGCATTCCTTCCCCGCAGCCTCCAAGGCCGTCGTTTTATTTTTACATTATTTATTTATTGTATTTTCGGCTTTGTGGTATAGAAATGTTAACAGTTAGCTGTGGAAGGGGATGTGAGGATAAAGTAGAGGTGAAGGGGGGGGGGGGGGGGGGGCAGATGATGGGAGCGAAATGGGTGAAAGAAGGGGAGAGAGTGGTGGGGGGAAGAGGAGACAACTGAGTTTCAAAAGTCGGAGGGGAAAGAAGAGAAACACATGGAAAGTTGAAACAAAGGGGAGGACTCTGTAGATCTCTGGAATGATTTAAGCCGCCTGCCTGACTTGCCAGCACTGAGACGACTGGTGAGCAGGCTGCCAGAGCAGAGAACAGCAGATGTGTTCTGGTCTGGGATGGATGGATTGATGTATCAATTTTTACACAGAGCTTGATGTTTTAGAAAGCTAGAGCTTCAGCGGTTTGCTTCACGCACTGCACAAACACTGACTCATGCAGGCGTCTGTAGTTTGGCGTGGAGTTCCTGACAGCAGCTCATTTCTGCATCGTCAGTGGGGCCAACCTGAATCACGACTCTTCTCCGTCTGCAGATTTTACGATCATTTGAGTCAGTGTGTCTCTTCATTGTTCCAATCATAACCCATGATTTGTACTTTTGGAATCCGTCCTGATGCGCTCACACACACACACTGTAGCTGTTAAAAGTCCCTCAATAACTTGTCTCAGGTCCACCTCTGCAGTTTAGTTTCCAGACTCACAGATTGCTCGCAGGACGACTCGTGCTTCTGTTAGCGCTTGAATACTGCGGCTTTGAAGCCTCGTATTGAATTCAGGCATTCAGCTGGTGTCAGATGTTAGAACAAAGAACGTGCTTTCATTTTCAATAGTATTGTCCACATCTCTTACTGGCTTCTTTCTGTATCATTTCCCATAATGTTTTCCTACAAACCAAACAAGATTTAGACAATAGCTCTGAATGTAATAATGATTTTTGGTATTAGTCTAACAGAGAGTTTGGTTTCAAGTCTGAACTCACGTTTTGAGAAAGGAAAGATTTTTTAGAAGGAAGTATCAAAGCAACTTCTCCTTTTTAAGACGGATTTCTTTTTATGCGTCATGTCTGCTTGGCCATATTCCTGTTGTTGTCTGCCAGATTATTTGACTTTATACCTTTTTTTTTACAAAGTTTGTGGCTCAGCATGAGAGTTTTCTTTTTTTTTTAGGTAGTTGCTTTACTGTTTCCATGTGTATTCCCTGCAAATTCAAAATATCCCTACTTTACAAAATTGGCAAGTATTTGCTGTAATCAGCTAAAAGAAAAGGGAAACAAAATGTCTCAGTGAATTGCTCAGTTCACCCTCTGCCCTGCATGGACTACAAAACTAGAAAATCTAATTTGTTAAAGTGATTAGATCTTATTGAAAATTCCAAATCTGTCTGGTTTGTAGTCCACCTTCTCTGTTTTATGTACCCAGTCACTATATTGTGTCTTTGTAAGTTGCTAGAGACAATCAAATAGCCTACACAATGTTTAGGATGCAGCTCCTGACATGCATTGTGTAACATTTAACCATTTGCCTTCAGTTTCTTTGACTGTTTTTCTTCAATATTGTACATCTTTGAGTAACTGCTGTAAAGCTAGCGGGCGATGGGCAGGACTATCCAGTCGATCACTGTCACTTACTAAGCTCAGTCTGACAGTTGCTGACAACATCTCATGTTTTCTGATCCATTAACTCCCTGACAGTCTGCATCCTCCCACAAAGGTCTCTTAGGTCTTACTTAATGACAGTATAGTAATTTCTCATGGTATTAGTGGTTGCCAGTTCATCAGTGTGGACTTGTTTTAGCAATAGATGGCAGCAAGAACGCTAATGTTTGTACAGTGGCCCTGAGAGCTCAATGCACTGCAAATGAAGAAAACACATGCAAATCAAGAAACACACAGAAACTGTTATAGTGGATGCCAAAATGTGATATACAGCTGGGTAAAACTTGTCACCATGGTTTTTGGTTTATGAAGTTATTGAAGTTGTCTATCCGTCGCGTTGATCGCATGATTCAGATATAAAAACATGTACATTTAGGTAATTATGTAACACCACTGATGCAGAGCCGACTAAAATAACTAACCAACAACATGGCAACAACAAGCGGTCCGTGTCCCACCTTTGTGCATCACTTTTCAGTGTCCCCTGGAAACAGTTTCTGTTTTGATGTGACATTAAATTAATGTATTTTTTTTTAGTTATCCGGTTGGTGAAGACATTTTATATGCTTGTGTTGTGTCAATTAGCATACGCTGACCTCTCAGGGCCACCGTACATGTCTGTATTTAAAAAGTTTACTGGACTGGAGGAAACAGATGTCAGTGGTTAGAAATGTATTTCAGGGACACCTGTCTAGTTTTAAAACACTGCCACCCTACATGTTGTCTCATATTGGGCTTCAGGCAACACAGTTATCTATTTTCTGTCAATTATTCTAGCAGTGGTTTTTCTGCCTATGGCGATGAACGTTCTGCCCAGCGGTCATATAGCTTCAGGGTCTCACATAGATTGGATTTACACTAAGCTTTGCTGCTTTCAGCAAAACACCACATTAATAACACAACAACCATGAGCTGCAGCTATTATTTGAGTTAACTTTATCAGAAATTTACACATGAAAACTATAAATACATTTGAACATATATCTCTTGATTGATGGCAGTAGACCTATGTTTATTGGTATAAAAGTTGAACCTGTTAATATTTTGTCTCGCACCATCAATCAGCAAGAAACCCTAATAAACTCCACATTCAGCTCACATTTAGTGTGACTGTGTAAATGCTCAAACGCTCAGCTTTCCTTACACAGATGCTGCGTTCACCTACAGACCACAGGTTAATGCCAGGTGTAAATGGGCTCAGTGTCGTCTTAGCCCTGACGGAAGAATGTCAGTACAGTTGAAATAGGTCATTCAAGTACTGCAAAACATCCAAGTCCAGAGTTTTTGTGGTGTATCTGTTTCTTATTTCTTTTTCTTTTTTTATGAACAAGGCTTTTTAAGCAGTATCATTTCATTTTCTGCTCCAGCAATATAACAATTTCCTCTTCAGCTGCATGTTTGGTTTGGACTTCTAGGGAGCAAACTCTAAATGTTTGCTCAGTCTGGTGACCTCCTCACCTCACACACTCCTTACTTATCTCTCCCTTCAGCTTGCACTCACACACACCTGTTTTATGGGCCATCCACACCAGAAACTCTAACAATGTGAACACTGACAAATGACACTGTAAATTAATATGTTTTTTTGATTGTCTGTCAGTGCTTCTATCGTTCATCAAATCGTTCTGAAAGTGATCCCAGCTATGACATTTGCCACTGTCGTTGTTATAGCTGTGTTGTGGACTCTGCCATCCACTTAAGTGTAAATGATTTTTAAAATGATATATTATTATAGTTATAGTTATTGTTCTTGGTGTAGACAGCCCTTTATACTGGTTTAATTTGTTGTTGTGCTTGTCTGGGAAGTTAATAGTTGGAGAGAAATTCAACACTCAGCCAAAACTGTTCAAACTGTCCAAATGTGCCAACTCAGACCAGTGTGTTCTGCTCTCGTTTTTGGACTCCTAAACAACCTCAAATGAAGCTGATTCTTCTTCAGTCCTCTTTTCATCCATCTCACCTGAACTGTCTTGCCACCATCTTCCTTCTTTCCTCCTTGTCTTGACCTCCCTACAATGATAGCCTCTTCTTCATTTTCTCTTACTTCGACACATCCTTTGAGTCGTCAGGGTCATTTTTACCTTTCTGTGATTAGTGTACAGTTTGAAACCACCTGCCTGTAGTGGATAGATGCATCACTACTGATTGGTTTGGGGAGAATCTTTCCCTTTGAGAAAAGAAAGCAACATCTGACAGAGTTCAGTCTGAATATCAAGCGTGCCCCAACTCTTCCTCTTGGCTCTTCTCCCCAGGTTGTGAGCATTATTTTATCCGTCACATTAACGAGATAACTTCCTTGATTTCTAACACCACAGACAGTGGAGCAGACGAATATAGATTGAGAGAAAACATTAACTGCCTTTTTGTGTTTTGGCCCACTCCCAGCTGCTGTAAGAGAATAAAACCTGGCAAAGTGTTCAGCCTTCATTCAACTAGGAAGCAAGCAATCAGTAGAAACGATCGCAGTTTAAACAAGTAACTCAATATCAAAATAGGAGAGACAGAGAAGAGAAGTGCACAATGACTCTTTATTGCTGTTTGACATACAAACAGCACACTGTGGATGGTTGATGTATCTTGGCGTAGTCTTTGGATTTGTTGGCTGGCTGAGTGACTGACCGCCTTTTGGCTGCAAGAGGGTGTCAGTGTGGTCGACTAGCAAACCACCCTGCCTCCAGGCTGCTCCTGCAGACCTGTGGTACTGGGCTGAATGATGGATCGGGTGCAAAGGCTGTATGTCCCACCCCTGTGGTCACCACTAATGAAAACCAGGCACGAGGAGGCAGCTGCTTTCACTTCCTGGATCTCACGCTGTTGCCTATCGGAAACTGGGAATCAATGTCATGTCCCGCTGCAATCAGGGTTTTTCAGGGGCTAATCCACCATAGTGGTAACAAACTAGTGTTTTTATGGAGCAGATTCTACTCCTGCTACTCTTAAGTAGATTCACCGCAAGTCTTTCTTGTAGCTGTTGAGACCTCTGCTTTCTGTCATTTAGAAAATATCAGTGATTGCCCAGAGTGGACACATTTCTCTGATGTTGGCATCATACTGTTGCTTATGTTGCTAACATTTAGCTTACAGGCTATCTATTCAACTTGCCTTATTTTTAAATTGACCTTGACATAGTTGAAGCATGTAACCTTCCCTAAAACCACAAAATGTTGTTTTTAAATTTCTGTAAATTAATTCATAAGTGAGTTTTAGACGTGTTGGTGAAGATTGTGCTGTATCACAGGCACCTGGACTTTCTTGCGTTTCTTGAAGATGTTTCGCCTCTCATCCAAGACCCACCCGACCATCTTGTCCAACGACTCAAATGTGACCTTAATGACTCTGAAACTCAGAGCTCACATGTGACCTCAGCGACTCTGTAAGGGTTCACACCGACACAGAGTTTAAAGTTTATATAAAAGGCAAAATACTTCAAGAAACGCAAGCAAGTCCAGCTGCCAATGATATAGCACTTATGAGTTTTAGATGTGTTTTTCAATCTTTGGACTGCCAGGCTAGATGTTTCTTCCTGCTTCCAGTCTTTATGCTAAGCTAGGCTAACCACCCCTTCGCTCCAGCTCCATACTTACCATACAGACATGGCAGTGATGCTAATCTTGTCCTCCCACTTCTGGATAGAAAGTGAAAGCTCATCAGGTTTTGGTTTTTGGACCAAACAGTTCTGGGGACTCTCTGAGAGGAACTGTCCAGTTGCTGTTTGCATTAGCACCACCAGTAGGAACACTGAAGTGATGTACTGTAAGCTGGTCAGCTTTTAATATAGCAATGTCAATTTCACTTTGATGAGTCAAATCACATTGTATTTTCACCGTCACATACATGCTCAGTAAAGCCTGGATTTCACTGTCAATCCATTTGTCCATGTTGTCTTATTTTTTTTGTCACAAGCTGTTGTTTGCGCTTTGTGTTGTGTGTTGTTTACAAGGCTAACAGGTTTTTAAAAAAGGTGGTGAAATACAGAGCTGAAAAAGTCCCTCAGAAGGGCTCTCTAGGAACTGCAATTGGTCCTTTGTGGACACACAAAAAAGGGGGGTTCTTACAACTATGAAAGAGCCCAATCACACAAAAGGCATTTTGCAGGTTGCAAAATCCTGTTTAATCAATCTTTTGTCTTGTTTTGTTTTGTTTTCTTCACAGTATTGAGTATCTAGTAACTAGAATATTCAGGCAGAGGGTACTTGCTGTAGCTCTGGTTGAGGATGAGAGGCTGTCAGCAAATAGTTTGTTGGGAACAGGGACATGGAGATCTGTGTGGGTACATGCAGCCCTAAAAAAGAGAGTGGATCGTGGGGAGTACCACCAGTTGGTCCAGGAGCTTCGCCTCCATGATGGCTGTTTCTAGTCATATTTTAGGATGACGCGGGGGCAGTTTGAAGTTTTGTGGTTTTATGGTTCTGGGTTTCCAACAGTCACTACCACCAGTTTCTCGTCCATTGTTTATCAACTGTTAACTTGTTGTCATGACCACCACAGAAGGCCTGCCTCTCAAATCATCTGAATGGTCAATGGGAATAAGATGACAAAGAAAAAAAAATGACACAGAGCGCTTTTACTCCCTGAGTTGGAGTTTTTTTCAACTCAAGTTCAGAGCGCTCCAGCAAAAACGCCAGGTGCCGAGAGCCCAGAAACACAAGGTGCATCGCAATGCAAAAAACATGGGCATAAAGCTTCATTCTTATTAAAAACAACTATAAAAAGCTGCCTCCAGCTGCTAAAATGCTTTCTATGTGATCAGGGCCTTAGCCTCCTTTGTCTCTACCCCTGTTGAAGTTCTATTTCTCCACCACTTTTATTTCCTCTTTTTATTAAAAGAATTTTTGTTTGTATGTTTTTGATTAAGCCTTTTTTTGTTTTTGAGAAGAACTGTTGTGGGTTCCAAAGCTTTACAAAGAGCGCATGAGTTTACAATATACTTTGGCAGGGCACTATATTTTACTTCAATGTGAGTGCATTGTTACCAAAAATATTAGTGTCTGCATCAGATTTTACATTTCTGTAGCTTCATGGTACACGCTACACCTACCTTACATAAGACTGTCTGTCTAACGCAGATGTTGGTCTGAGTGACTGGCTGACTGTTCTATGTGCTTACTCTGAAAGATCCCATTCAGTGAAAATCATAGCAGAGAATGAGGGCAGGTAGAGCTGACGATTGCAGACTAAACAAAACTTGCAAAAGAGAAGCAGTCAGATCACGTGTTGAGTAAAAAAGGTCCCAGGCCTTTGCTTTGTGTCATTATCCAGAGCTCTATTTCTGTGTAGCAGTGGTATCTGTCGATCTTCTGGGTGAACCCCTTGTCAGATAATAAAACGTAAGAACTGAAGAATTATAGGTAATAGTTTACTGACATTTCTTAAGGGAGTGGTGTTATCGAAACCACAGACTGCCTTGACATTGACAGATGTGCATTGAGCCGTGAATGCAGGCCACATCTCCTATAAATGTACCAGACTGTTATGTGATACACATTCACACTTATCGTTGCACTCATGTTATCTGCAGCCATGTGTGCTAAGCCAGCTGTAATGAACTCTTGAGAGAGAGGAGTATTCCCTTGCCCCAGTATAAACACAGACAGGAGTGAAAACTCTCTGAGTGTTTGACTCGAAGCAGGCTCCTCCTCTGTGTATTTTTATAAAGCTATAAAGAACACCATGTAGAGAAAGCGCACAAGTCAGCCATTATTCCTGGACCGCTCTGGAATTGGCCACGTTCCCTCCCATAGAAAACTCCAGCTTTGTTCACTCCTTAACTCTCTCTCCTCCTATCCCTCTCCATCTCCTCAGTCTATCGCTCTCCTGGTATGCAGTGTCATTACTATGGTATTCTATGGTCCTTGTTGCAGCCACAGCTTAACATGGGTTTTTTTCTCTGTCTTTGGGGAATAGCACACACACACACACACACATCCTTCAGCTTGTCAGCACGGTTACCACAGAAAATTAGAAAAGCCTCTCATCACCACTACAGAGAGACATAAATGCACCCCAGGTTTTTTTAGGTTAATTAACCTAAAGATGTACATGAACATGAATTTAATTACTGCTTTAGGTTATTTTAAAGGAAACGGGTTCACTCTTAAACATAAAGACCAGCTTAGTAGTGACTGGAAGCATCCCTGACCCTGATAACAGCTGTGGCGAATCATGGCCGTGACTCAGCATCTGTACTGTCTTGCAGACGTCGGTTCTTTGCAGAAATGTCAGAGGTTGATGGGTAGATGCTCCTTTCTATCGACACAGGGTTAGGCTGAGAAAGGGGGGGGGGGGGGGGGGTCAGAAGGCCAGGTCACCACTGTTGTTTCACCTGAATGTTTTTTTGGTTTTAAATGTGGTGCTCCTCAGGGTTCCAGTCTTGGCCCAGTGTTGTTTTTAAAACTATGTCCTCTTCTATGCAAATGACACAGTTACTCGTTCTACTGTTATCCAGCAAATCTAGCAGTCTAATAATTTTCTTGCCTTGCTTAATGACCATTACATCAAATGTCAAACATTTTTGGAATATAATGACGATAAATCTGAAGTTACACAAAGTTGTTCTAAGGATCAAGTGAAGAGCGTTGTCTGAACGTTTGTTTTTCATTTGTTTTTTTCAAGAAAACCTCTCAAATGAGATTATTTCGAAGTCCTGCAGATTCACATATCATTGTACATGCTTTTATTTTTTCCTACATGGACTAATTTAATGGACTTTATGGTTGAAAAAGTCACAACTCCCTCTTTCAGCTTCAGTTGGTATAGAGCGCTGATGCTTGAATTATAATTTTCAGAAAGATATATACACATATATACGCTTTGCGCTAAAGTATCTCACAGATTTGCTGACTTCTCATATGCCTTTGCGTCCCCTCGACAAACATTATTTTACGAGCCTAGGTGATTATTTATTATGTTTATTCTGGTTTATCTCCCCGCTTATGTGTCTTATCTACCTTTAACAGTATTTTATTTTCCTTTTAACTTTGTTAGGAAAAGTGCTTTATAATTAATCCTAATATGACTTTTTTAGTGTGACAGGTAGCACTTTCAATAAGTGCTTTAAAGTGCATCCCCATAATTTTTCCCTTTGCAGCTGATTCTGTACATCCAGTGAAACAGAAAGAGTTGAAAGCATAGTGATGTATTTGTGACCAACTGTATATTTATGTTTGTAATACAGTTATGTGAAAAAGACCTAAGTCTAATATCATCTGTGTGTGTCTTCCTACAGGTTGCCTACCTGGGTAAGGTGACTATCTCTGGGACCCAGTTCCTGTCTGGCTGCACAGAGTCGGCGGTGGTGGGTCTGGTGGAGCGTCGTGCCCTCGCCCAGCAGCAGGGCAGCTGCCCTGAAGGCAACTCTCTGCTAGAGATCCGGCCATTTCAGGTGCGTCTTCACCACCTGGACGAGCACGGCGAAGCCTCAGTAACCATGGACACCTACCAGGTGGCGCGGATCGCCTACTGCACAGCCGACCACAGCATCAGACCCAACGTATTTGCCTGGATCTACCGGGAGATCAACGACGACCTGTCCTTCCAGATGGACTGTCACGCCGTCGAGTGCGAGAGCAAGCTGGAGGCCAAGAAGCTGGCGCACTCGATGATGGAGGCTTTCCGCAAGACTTTCCACAGCATGCGCAGCGACGGCCGCATCCACAAGAGTGGCTCATCAGACGACTTTGCTGAGGACTCGTCCACCCCTGAAGACTCGACCCCAGATGACGGTTGAACTGAAACACACTTAAACTCCTGATCCCCATCCTGACAAAGCGAGGGGTGACTGGAAGGATGGACAGATTACCTGCTCTCTCTCATTCTCCCCTTACTGTCTCTTTCTGTTATCAATTTGGAACAAAATTAACTGACCCTGTGAACCAACACGCCCAGGATAATGAAGTAGCTTTTAAATACTGTAAAGGAAAGGTAGATGAAAAAGGAGTTACAAAAGACCGACATTGACATACAGGGATAGCAAAGTGCTGCCACTTTGAATAAATGGCCCTCAAAGACCCACAGGGGCCTCTCAAGCACCTCTGTAAGCGCCCTCAAGAGATTGACTCGACATTTCCATCTCCATTTTCAACCACTGTCACTCCTGCACTCAGCAGAGACTCTGTTTGTGGTTCTTAAGCTTTTTTTCACCCAGGAAACAACAAAGTTTAGTCCCTGTTCTTCAGACCCCAGCTAATGACAACCTATTGCTTCTCTTGCCATGTAGGGACCCAGCAGAAATAGGCCTGTGACCTATTGCGGGTCCCCACCCAGAGTTTATGAGACTGTTGGAGCACATAAATTCTTTAAATGTTTAATTATGTGGATCTCTGTTACAATGCCTTTGACCTTGGTAATAGCAAATCAGGATGTGAAAGAAAAGCTAAGCCTTTAAGCACTATTCATATCATCACTATGGTACCTTAGTCCAACCCCGAAATTATTTGCCGGCATGGCTGTTATTCACGTGGACGATGGAGCCAGAGCTTCTGCTGCTGTCTCCGTTTAATGGGTACTTAAAGATACAGAGTACGAGTACGGCACCTGGGAGAATATAGGTGCTACATAGATGTTACATTTTAGGAGTTCTCAATGGGCTGAAAGCCTGGGCCTGTCTGTGACACCTTAATCATTCACTTCTGTTTTGAGTATACCAAAATTCAGGCTGGATTTTGCCTGTCAGATTATGTGCCTCACTTTCCTCTCACATTAGTTTGGTCTCTTACCCAGGTCCCTGTGTGTATGTGTGCATGTGTGCGTGCCGACCTTTTTTTGTTTGTGTGTGTAGGTGTAATTGCTTACTTCTGTACTTTGTGTATATGAATGTACACGTGAGTGCTTGCATCTGTGTGTGAAAGAGAAAAGGTGAGGGTGGAGGAGGATTGGGGGGTAAGGGGAGGGGTTTTAACTGATTAGCTGGAAGTGAAGACTTCTCATCGCCCCAGAAGCATACATTTTTGATGCTTAAGGAGGCGTTTTAAAATCAAGACATGGTACTGTGACCATTTGCCACGTTTTCTTACTTTTATCTGGTATGAAATGAAAACACGCGAGTCTGAATGTGCTAGTCGCTGAGGTTGTAGGACCCTGAAACACAGCCGTCCAAGATAACGACTGACACCTCTTGGCCTCTGCTGAATGTATGATGAGTCTCCGGTCGCACACCATCTCCGGTCACCTCAGTCTCCCATAATCTATTCATGCTATCACAGACAAGCTGTAAAGGACAGTCAGTGACCAGTTTCACTCTGCTCTGCTGCCCTGTATCGAGGCACCATCGTGGGGCAAAACTCATGAGAGCTCCACGCCACTTCTTCTTCTTCTTTTCTAACTTGACTGTATTAAACAGACTGGACGCTATCAGTGGAAAAAGTCGTTGGTCAGTGACTCAAACAGATCAGGTGGCTCTGGTCAACACACACACACACACAAATATAGAAACTTACATACAATTATACATATGTACACACACATTGTATTTGAATCTTGCTCAATAAGCTTATGTAAATACAAATGTATCACTTTCCAAATATTACAGCATAAATGTTGATAGCTATTTTAAATAATAAAAAAAAAATGTTAAGAACCATCATACGATACAGAAACAGTGTTATAAAGCCTACTGTGAATAATAAGTGGAGAGCCTGATGGCGGTGGCTGTGTTTGTGTGCGTGTGTGTTTGGAAGGGATTGTATGCGGTGGGAAGCGTGTTGAGGGGTGTGTGTGGACAGGCCAGAGGGGTGGGGGTGGGGGTGGGGGGAGAATGTTTATAAAGCTGTAGATTACTGTGTCATGTCTGTCTGAACGCTCAGACGCGCTTTAAATGTTTGAAAAGTGTTACCTTAAGTGTTTTCTATACAGTGTTTGCAAAGATCAAGAAACAATTGCATATAAAGTATTTACCAAGACTGAGTGCGTGACGGTGTGGTCTGTTTTGTCTCAAATCCACATCTCATGTCTCATTTCTCCGCTGTCACCAGATCCTGGTTAAAAGAAGTTTTTATTATTTAAACTCTGCTTATTTTAACGCACTGGATTCCCCGCTGTGACTGTGTGTGGGAGGATAAAAAACAAAGCATGTTCAGTTTCAGAGAACAAACAGATCGGGTAACCAGATGATGCTCTGACAGGGTGCCAGGACAGATGTAAAGCATAACCGCACAGTCCTCCATACACACACATTGCAGCGTAATGGAATGTGACTCTCCGGAAACTATTCAAGGTATAAAATGTGTTTTGATGTTTCGTGTGTGCTTTCAGAGATGTTTGGATGTGACTTCAAGCCACAATCTAACACAGAGGCTGTTCATTTTCTGTTTGTGTAGGTGGGGTTGAGATATTATGACCAGGTTTGAGTGTCTCACACCTCTCGTACAATCACTCCCCCGCTGCATGCGGTTACAATAACTCTGAACAAACTCATGAACATAACTTTATGGTATTTCCAAGCACGTTTCAGGTTTAAGTGTGACACTTCCTTTGTCGTCTGAAGGAGGTTTTACTCTCCCGTTCTTCACATTCCTCTGATCTCTCAGATCTGTCTTTTATTGTGTTGTTGTGCTCCGGCCTCTCCACTGCCAGAATGAGGCAGCCCTTGACTCTTCAAAGTGCCCACATCAATAACAAGATAACTAGCTGCTCTCTGCTTCTGTGGCTGGCGATCATTTTGCAGCTTAAGAGCTGCAGAGAATTGGAGGCAAAATGGATGCTGTGAAGAATGTTAATGTGCGTTGAATGAGAACACTGCCTCCCTCTGGCAAGAAGAGCTACAGCCTCTTGCTTTGAAGGTTTTTCAAAGAGGCCTTTTCATGTTGACATAAACAGTCCAGCTCCTCATGATGAGAATCATTACTTCGTCTATGGCAGGATGGAAACAGATAGTTTTACTGTTAGATTATTTAAGTAAAAAGGTAAACTATACATCAATGTGCGTCATGGAGACATTTCCTAATTCTAGTAATGGTTTGCATCAGAAAGATGCATCATTGAATCAGCCACAATCACATGACATAATCTCACCACAACACTGATAATCATCTCCGCACTAGAAGTTTTATAACACTATGTCAACAAAGCCTGCCCCCGTCTCTTCCAGCTCACTGTGCATAAGCTTCGCTGTTTAGATGCCTCTTTGTCTTGGATCTCTGCTGAGCGTACACTCTCCAATCGCTTTCCACTGTGCTCTTGTGTCTGTGTCTGACCCACTTCCAGCAGTGCATCAGCACAGAGGGGCCCTGTGGGGCCCAGAAAGAGGCCACCCCGGCAGCCTGCGTCTCTGCTCCACTGAGGCGTCAGTCAGTCAGTCAGCTCACAATACCACTCTGTTACCGCTCCAGCTGGCCGCTCTTCCTCCTCGAAGTCCCAGAACCGCCTGTCTATCCGTCCGCCAAGGGCCCACACGCTTGAGGTCCGGCTGGGGTGGGGGAGCGGTGCCAATCCTGGCTCCAGATCAGACTCCTCTTATACACTCGCTATCACTGCCTTCGCTCTCCTTTTCTCTCGGCTGCCGCTCCCCAAGCGGGGGGCCCGGGCCTCATGGAGAGAGTACTGTAAACATATGTGTGTAACATATGTGTGAAATGGACCAGGACCTGTACACATTCTTTCCGCCGCTGGCCTGACTGATAAAACACACTTTACATTGTGTGGCTCAACATGGTGGAACAATACATAATGTTTCAAACATTCAAAAATAATTTGTGGGGAGAGCAAAAATAAGTATTATTTTTGAAATTTATATTCATATGGAGCCCAGCAGAGCTACGGACAGTTACAGAGGTTTCATTTCTCCTTTTATAAAAATGAAGTTAAAACAACAACATAAAAAGAAAGAAACAGAAATAATACAACAGCAACACAAATTACACATCTCTGTATTTTAGGAAATGTTGAAAGCTTTTTACTGTTATATTACACGCATTACAAACTGAACTTGAAAGTAAACATTTCTTGTTGCTGAAAGGTGACAGAAGCATATTGTTGTGTCTTAAACTGACAAATAATGTGGTTAATGCTTTGCTTTATGGGTCCCTTATTTCGTTATGATTTCACAATGCTTGGTTTTTCTGGAAAGAACTGTGTAGTACTGTGGTTGTTACTGCGAAGAAGGCGGGATTTCCTTTAAAAAAACTGCTCACTTTAAGCCACAATAGATTAATACATTGTTTATTTATCTCTGAAAACACTGGTCTTAATTTATGTTGAATTGTTTGTTTAGCTGTAGAGAAATTTCATATATGTATCTGTGTATCTATGAGTTTGACACCACTGATCTAAAGAGAACAGTACAAAAAGGATAGGTGTAATAAGCCATGGCTTCAGTCTACACCTTTTCAGTCAGCTTAACTTGCTTTGGATTCTCACCGCTTTTTAAAAAGTAATGACTTATTATTGTCATCACTATTATTACTATTTCTTTTTCTTGTGTATATTCGGTATAAGTTGAAAAATGACTGAAATAAACTGCTGCTAAACTAAAAGTTTACAGACTTATAAACAAATAAAATGTTGCCATAATAAGGAAAGAAAACTAGTTGAAAAGTACTGAAGATAATGTCTATTCCAGACGGGAGTAAAAATGATAAAGAGGACATTCTCAGAATATTTCTCTCTGAAATAAAAATCATTTCCTCTGATCATGTCCAGATCCCCTACAGCCTTCATATGATTTAAGATTCCTGTCATAATGAAATGCGGACTGGAATGAAGACAGTGGGGGTGTCTGCCTACACGACACATCCAAAGACTGCAGATCTTCAGTTGACCAAAACCCCGAGGATTCAGTGCACATCGTTATTGTAATACACTTACAGATGAGATGCTGCTCCGAGTCCCTAGGGGACAGGAAATGTCTGGACTGAGATCCAGGAGGAGCTGATTTGTCAGGAACAACAAACTAAAGCCAGTCCTGGGGCACTAAAGTCAGCGGCCCTGTCTGTAAAATCTTACTGTGCAGTGTTTTTATGCTTTTCAAAGTGTGCTGTCTGCACACCTGTTACTGTTCAGAGTGTACTGATACAAAAGAACGTCACTGAAGAGGTGAACAGTTACTGATACCAAAGTGAATAAGGAGTAAAATAAGCAGAGGATGTGTTTGAAATGTTTCTGTGTTGAGCTGATATTTGATAAGCAACTTTCTAATGTCTTCACATTAAAGGAATAGTTAAGCCTTTTGGGAAATAGACTTACTTACTCTCTAGTCAGAAGTCTGATAAGAAGATTAATGCCACTCACATGTCTGTACGCTAAATATGAAGCTACAACCAGCAGCCAGTTAGCTTAGCTTAGCACAAAGACTGGAATCAAGGGGGAGCAGCTAGCCTGGCTCTGTCCAATGGTAAATAAGATCTGCTTACCAGCACCTCTGAAGCTTACCGATTAACATAATGAGCATAGCATTAGTTCATGCTGTGTCTGACTTATCAATGTCATTTCTGTTTGTCATTGATGCTGCTCTGTTCTGTGCGTTATAGGCTTTCCATGGAGGCGCATGGAAGGGCAGGGAGGTTTGCTCTCTCTGCCTCAGACTTTTCTCATTTGCGCATGGAAGGGCAGGGAGGTGTACTCTCTATCTTAGGCTTTCCACGTAGCTTCTCTGAAGGGCAGGGAGGTGTACTGTCTCTGAACTTCAGGCTTTACGCGAAAGCATGTGAAGGAGGCTTTCTGCGTAGGCCCGTGAAAAAGCAGAGAGGCCCCAGAACAGAGCCATACCACCAAATATAATACTGCAAATGGAAATAAAGTTTTCTTTGACTGAAGTGTTCCTGCCTGAATTTATCTTAATTGTTTAATCTGTACAAAGCAGCCACTTATTGGTAGCCTACTCTCTTCTAACTCTGAGCAAGAAAGCAAGTAATATTATTTCCAATTTTCAAACTACTTCAAAACTATGTTTATATAGATTAGAATTCTTTTTCTCATTTTCCTGTTGTTCTATACTGAACTAAGCAGTTTCACTTGTTCTTAGATGTTCTGTAATTTATCCCAGCAGGCCCTGTTTTTGTCTTCTGATTTATTGTGGTGCTGAGAACTGATTTTGAAAGTTTGATGCCAAAGAAGGAAGTAGTAGCTGGAAAGGAGTAGCACGGAGATGTAGAGGATCGTAGATAGTAGTGGAAAAGGAATGCATTTGGAGAAAAAAAAAATGGGTTGATAGGTGAAAGGAGTAAAGACACAGCTCATCTGGTCGGGCATCTTGCACCCAGATGTTGAGGGAAGAGTTGGGTAATACAGCTTTGTCACATCCTGCCGGCCGGGGCCAAAATAACAGCTCAGAAAATAAACAACTGACCCAACTGTCTCATAGGTTGAGAATGAGGTCACAGACACAAATAGATAGATGACTAAAAGAAAAGAAAGAAAAAAGACAAGAAAAGAAAAACCTTTTACTTCTAAGGAGTCTGAATAGATGAGAGCGCCTGCAGCTGATGTTACCTTCTTTGTCCACTTGGTGTCATCATAGCTCAGCATTTAAAAGCAGAGAGCTGTTTGAAGAGCGATTGACTTCCATTATATTGCAATAATGGAATTGCACAAGTGCTGATTATGACGCTTTTTTCAGATACCAGCATTCACAAATGTTGTATTAATTGCTGAATTAATTATAGTTGTTGACTGAACCTATACATGTATTTATGTTGCTATGGGATGTTGGATCATACAGGTTGTACATTTCTTTTTTCCCCTTTACCTTATTACTATGTGACCTCTTAGTGCTTAAAATAAAATTACGATTTTATTTCATGATATCATTGAATTTATTAAGGTAAAACAGACTTGTTGTGTTTGAGTGTCATCCCTTAGGATTCATCTTGAGGTGCCAAGAGGACGTTGGAGATTATTCAGTCTCCTCTCAGTCACAACAGGCTTTGCTTATTGAAAATGTCATGTCTTCTGGATAGATGCGCCTTCACATTTCCTTCCCTTCCCACATGTCAAAGCCTTGGAGAGGAGCACAAAGATGAGATCACTGAGCATTGAACACGTATCATGGTGGCGGATCACGAAACAACAGATGATCCTGTATTTAATCGAGAAATTCAGCATACAGCCACATCTGACCTGGATATACCCTGAGTGAAGGGACTGTCGCACACATACAAATATAAATTTCAGTTTCGAGGTTATGTTGTCAAGTTGAAACTTTTTTCTTTTTTTTTAATAAACAAACATTGGCATTGTGCCATAGCAGTGATGAAACTGAGGAAGGAGCGCTTCAGACATGACATTTCACTCTGCCTTCAGAAGTAGTGGGCCACCTGCGTCACTCATGGTGTCATCCTATAGCTCTGCAGGTTGTCTGGAAGAAGGGAGATGGAAGTTCTGGCAAATCTTCAAACCATCCTCTGAACATGGGACCGATCTCACAGCACATTGCTATCATTTCATCTGACTGCGTGTGTTTCTGTGAAAAGGATTCATAACCTTAATCCGAGATAGGAAATGGATTTCATGTTTGTCATCAGTTATAGGATCGGCATATTTAAAGCATACAGTACATTAAACACTGTGTGACACACTTTTCAAAGAAAAGAGGGCTTAGAGCAGAGCTGGTCGTATTGACAATGAAATGATGTGTCTTTATATGTTTTCTGTGTGATGTATGGTGACTTGAAATCAATCATATGTTTATTTGTAGAACAAAGAACAGAAAAATAATCAGCTTTTATTTGCTGACACTCAGCGAAGATGAAGCAGTTCTTGAATTATCAAACAGTTCTTGATGTTTTTTCTCCTCTGGAATATTTTAATCATATTGTTTTGAGTTGACTTGCCTTCTACATAAAACAAAGAACTAATGTCACAGAAAGAAATTATTCTAAAATCAGCTGAAAACCAGGTTGAGTACTTTATTGTGATCAATGGGCTTTTCTAAGGTCTGCTGCTGTTCTTACTGTTCTGATGATACATGTGTTTGCCTTGCAAGATGTAAAGTAGAAATAATTTCCTTATAGTCAAACGCCGAAATGAACAAAATCCTATATTCAGAGCTTTATAACAAACTAAAAAATGCTTGATTATCATCATCAGAGACAAAATGAGACAAAAGGATCTGCAAATTTGTTGGCACTCTGGTGCTGTATCAGCTGCCAGTTGTGGGTTTGCTGTGAATGTTAGCTGTTGCATTCGTACAACACTGTCATTATTGTGCCACAGAATCTTTGAGGGACTCAAATATTAATGAATTGTTTCGGTTATTACATGCCAAGAAAATATTCAGTCCTTTATCTGCATAGAAATTTCAAGATCCTCAAATATTATTGTAAAAATCTTTGGTTTTAAATGCATTAATACCATAAGCGACAATAGTGGAACAGAAGCCAGTGCCCTCCTTCTGAGGGGTGACTTGCACACTGTATAATTATCCTTTAAGAGAACACCCAGTCATTTAGCAGTAAGTAGATTTTTTTTTTTTTGCAAACAGTGTCTCAAAAAAGTGAAGATTAGCTAACACATGCATGTAGACCAAACTGCACCCTCATTACTCCAACACCTCTCTGTTCCATTACAGAAAATGTTTAATCATAACAACACACAATAATCTAGGCCTACTGTATAGCTCACTCTAACATGATCAGATCATTAGCCTAACTTTGGAGAGAAAATTTTACTTTGTTTCGAGCATACAGATGATAATAACATAGAAAAACACACAACACTTGGCTTTAAAGCCGTCCTCTGATAAGTGACTGATACTGTGGATAAGTTAGTGGATACGAGTGGTTTAAATGTCCTAATTTCTCAGTAATAGGATACTTGAGAACATGTTTTGATGCATTTGATATAAAAAAACAATGGTCTTTTCATAAAACTAGACTGTCTATGCAGTAGAAAGACTCAAATATTTGTTCAGGAGACAGAAAACCTACAACTACCACAATGCACTGCACTGCACCAGACCAATAAATGCTCCCAGTGGTGGGTGACATAATGCAAGCATGGACATTTTTCCACAGGAAACAAAATGGCGGCAGGCTGGTAACAAACGATCTGGCATCGCAGCCAAACAGTAAGTGCAAAAATATATTTCTGAAAACGTTTGAGGTGAGAAACAGGAAATTCAGTGATAAAATCTTGGTTCATATTTGATCAGCAACGCTTAGTTTGATCTCAGTATTTTCAGCCATTGTTTTTGTAATATAGCAAACAGTGAGGCGAGCAAATACTTTTCACAAATATTGGTATTACAGGCAAACAGTGCACTAAAATATGCAGATCTGAGCAAAGAGATAAGCAGGGAGATCTGGGCGCTGGTAAGATGGCGGGAAGTTTACCACAGTTTGTTTGCACATACTACCTGCATTGTTAGAGCTGGTTGAAAATTGGTAAAATGTCCCTTTAATCACCCCCCCTAGTGTTTCTCACCATGATTTCTGATTGCTGTATATGAGCAGCACAATTTATAATGTCATTTTCAATCAGAGTCCTCTGTCAGAAGTCTCAGAAGCGTCAAGCTGTCGAGGTGCCGTCAAGATTCACTGCTGACACCGATGCAGCTCTGTGTGACGGTTTTCATTCACTGTGACTGATGTTTGTCTTCTGAGCAAGCCTCTGAGATCGCAAAAAACTCAGGTGATTGGATAGCTTATCTCTGAGTGCACATTCAAGAACACCCTGAGTACAGTGGACACACTCAGGGTCCTGTGTGGGAACATTGCGGCCATTCATTTTACAGTAATCAAGGTGAGTCCAGAGTACCACAGAGCGCGTGCAGCCTCCTCTGTAATCAGGTGCAGGATGCCCGCTCTCAGAACATAGGCCGAGCATCGCAGCGCTGTCGGATGTAATAACGTTGCCCATTGTCTGTCAGCACACTTTATTGAGGATAATCACTCTGTCACCTGTCTTCACTACGTAGGGACTGAACGGGTCACAGGTCAGGCTTTTGAGATGCAGGAGACGACTCAAACTCCGTGCTACTGAAATAGGAAACAACCTCAGGACTCTCGCTGCTGTCAGTCTCAATGTACTATACAATCTGACCTGAGGCCTTTTTTCTGTTGTTGCTGGTTACATAATGTTACATTAGGCTCATGCATTGAAGATGTAATATAATATGTGGTTTGGTATGAAAGTGGAAACTTATTATACATATTTTAGTTTGCATTCATTTTTCTGTCAGAGGTTATCTCACTATCACTAAAATCGAGGAAATTCTTCACTCTCATAGACAGCTTTCTGTGTAGCTTCTGTTTTATCGTCACCATGACAAGTGATACCAGTGACGGCTTTTAAAAAAAACTGTTTTTCTTTATAATGGTTAGCTAAAGCTGATGGAATGAGTGAAGCATGTTGTCTTCTTGCTGTCTACAAAAACAAAAACAAAAAAATCATCTTTATGAACACTGAGCGGAGCAGTTCTGCAGCCTTGAATATTATCTTCAGTCTTCAGATCCTCAGGCAAGCAGGAGTTTTCCTCAGGTGAGCTTATTAAAGTTCTGCACATTGTCAATAATCACACTTTCAGTGATACAAAGCACGGCATCGCATTACAGAAAGATGCTGTGTGAAAACTGAAGAGCTGCTGTCTTTGAAAAGCCCCAGAGAAGACTGGGAGCTGCACTGAGGCTCACATGATTGAAATCCATCTGGCTGTGAAAGATGCAGCTCTCAGTATGAGGGGTTTGGCATGCTCAGACACGTCCAGGGATTCTCCCTTCAAAGAAACAATTGACGTCCACTCTCAGTAAATATAATACCCTGCCCTGTGTTTTGAAAACCAAGAGCCCACTGTGATAAAGGCAGATTGAGTCTGAGCCACAGTTTGAACCAGAAAAACATGATGCAGAGGTGTAAGCTCACTGTGAGAGGAGGGTCACAGCTGAGTGGGCAGGCTGCTGGTCCCTGTTATTAAGCCATATCGCCACAGAAGTGATAATAACTTTGTACATGTATTTTCGGCCATGTAGACCTTTACCATTTATGAAACATCCTTCTCCTTAAAGGGACAGTTCGCCCAAAATCAAAGATATATATTTCATTTCTTACCTTTTGTGCTGTTTATCAATCTAGATTGTTTATGTGTGGGTGTGATGTTCTGCCAAGTTTATGTTCATGAGTTTGTGTCCACTTCCTGTTTTTATCGTGGAAATGTGTTCTCATTGTGTTTAGTGTTTCTTTTACTTCCTGAGTTTTCCCGCCTTTGTTGATTACCTCATGGGCTTCACCTGTGTGTTGTTCCACTCACCTGTGTGTAGTTAGTAATCAGCCCTGGTGTATTTAAAGCCCCATTCAGTCGCCCAATTGTCATCGTCGCCTTAGTGTGTTCATGCTCTCCAGCCATTGCCTCATGTTTGAGTCTTTGTTTTTTCAACTCTGCTCGGATTTACGAACCTTGCTTTTTGTGTGATTTCCCTACACGGATTTTTCTGCCCTGACCTTGTAAGTAAAGATTTGGATTTGATTAACTGTTCTTGGTGTTTTATATTTTTCTCTGCAACTGAGTCCCAGTTTTGTACTTAAACGTTACAGTGACTTGCTGAATGTTGTTGGAGACATCGGCTGCAGAGATGTCCGCCCTCTCTCCATTATACAGACCTTGTTGTGAGCAGTTTTATGTAGGAACTATGTTCTTTCTACTGAACTATACCTGCTAACGATTTCACCATGTAGAGGGAAGCGTGCATCTACTGCTAGCTCACCTGGCACCACTGAGCTAGCTAATGTTATAAATCAGCTGAGCAGGACGCCATTAATGGTTACATTCCACTCTATCATGAGCACAAGCCTCTCGTCCATGAGTAGATGCACACCTCCTTCAGCACGAAGATACGGTTGATGGGTGTAGTTTGGCAGAAAACAGTTCCTACATGAAACTGCTCACAACAAGGTCTGTGGATTATCTTGAGTAAGCAAGAGGGGTACTTAAAGCACCACAAGCCGAGTGCCATCTAGTTCCAATATATTGGAGAGAAGGCAGACATCTCTATGGCCGATATCTCCAACACTTGGCTACTCACACCAAAACAATCTCTATTGATAAATAGCACTACACGTAAGACATAAAATATGTTTTGTTGATTTGGATGTGAACTGTCCCTTTAAACTTTCACCATCGGTACTGACCTTATTGCAAAGTTCTCTGACACTTGTGTGGCAGCAGACTTTTAGTTTTTGCTGGAAGACACTGCGATTGGTATTCAAGAACCGAGCCAGTGACAGAGAGACACTTAACCAACTTAGACAAGGTCTTCAGCCATGGTGAAGTCCATCACTGCTGATAACACTTCAGCCTGAGACACCTGACACACTTAATCACACTGCAGTGTTTTGTTTATTTTTTGGCTGCTGGTCAGTGTGACATTCATGTTTATTGTTTTTGTCCACTTTCTATTTTACAGTTACAACTAATATTACAGTATCAGTGTAGTTTGATAGGTCAGTTATGATATAAAGCATGTTAAAGCACAGCAAGATCCAGTTTTTCTAACTCTACAAATGTAACATCTCCTTCTATTCATATGGAGCTGTGCACTGTATACACTACACATTATACTACAAAACATTTAAATTGTGTTTAATGATATGATTTTACCCAATAAGGGTATTTTTCCTAATGAAGGCAAACAGAATATGGTGATGACGCTGATTAATTTCATTAATTTGTTACTGGTCGGCGTATTGATTTAGTTTCTTCATTAGCCCCGTCTCTATTTTCCCTGGAGGAACCTTAAAATTGCATTGGCCATGTATCCAGAGGTAGAGCCTCCATTTACTCTCTTACAAGAAATGTTTTGATAATATTGAACTTGGAATTCTTACTTAATGACTGTGCTCTGAGTTTACCCCCCTCATCCATCAATTTTCGTATTATATTGACATTGTGGCATTTTGGGTCTTGACGTCATGTCTTACCTCTGAAACAAAGCATAATTAACTTCTATAACAAAGTGTAACTGGCCGAACTTGAGTCATCCTTTCCAGGTATTTACTTGGAACTAAACTCGCATTAGTCCTTCAGTTAACCTTGTGTTCATGAGTCCTGGCGTGTGGCCACTTGAATCAGCTTCCTCTCTGATTCTCAGCATGTGTGGATGAATCCCTTCAAATCTCTCTGGTCACTCTTTCCATATCAGAACCGCTTCATCAGCCTCAAGCCAAGGAGCCAAGCACCACTTAATCAACCTCTGACTTCAAGGTTCACAATATTCTTAGCTGTCAGTGTTTGTTAAGGAAGGTTTTGGGGGATCTGCCGAGCCCAGGAGCTACACTAGGTCCTTGCCAAAGTCTTCATCACACTATTAAGTACTATAGCTAAAAATGACCTTGATATTTTCATTGCTTGTGAATTTAAACTTCCAAAGTCCTCGGGTTATTTCAAGTCTCAAACGAGCAGAAAGTCGACACAGAGTTTGAGAGAGCTTGTAAGACTGTTTCCATTAACTGTCACCACAAAGGACACTCTCTTGGACTGTAACAAGACACCTTGTCAGTTGTCTTCATCCTTTATTCAAGGACATCTGCGTGTGTGTGTGTGTGTGTGTGTTTCTTTTGCATGTGACTAAGTAGTCCCTGGACCGGCCCCCCCTTCTGGGTTATCTAGACTTGCCTGTCAACGTGTCTCATCCCACCACAGCTCTGTTCCTGGAGAGCTAAGGCTGCAGTCGGTGCTTAGGGACGAGCTTTCCATATGTGCTTGTGTGACATTGGAATCTTAAAATATCCTTTGCATTATATACGTTTACCAGTAATGACCCAAACCAGAAAGTACAAAGTGCGATTAGAAACATGCATATGTCCTGTTAGGTCAATATATAACTGTCAAAACACTCCGAATTCCACACCTCTTACTCCTCTGTCATGGATCAACAGACTTTCGTCCTAAAACTGCGCGTGTCCTTGAGGAGCTGCCGTTGTTCCTCTTGACATTTCATATGACTATTTAATGAGACATTGTCCTTGGAGTCGTCTTCAGGTGTCACAGCTCGCTCAACACATGAATAAATAAGGCGTGGAAAGCGCTTCAGGGGAGTAGACAATGACATGAAAATATAGAGGCAGCACTTGAACCAAATAGACATATTTTTATTCATGAGGGAAGTCCATGTAGATAATGTGGGGTGTACAGGCAAAGACAAATCTCCTTTCAAATTGGGAAGCCCCCTTCACCTCCGCTGGTAATGAGAGGCGTCCACAGCTTCAAAGGAAGCTAATCCAGAGCTCTAGATTGAAAGCAGTTGAGCCAGGCAACCCAGAACATAGCTGAAAGAGCCTTTTCTCCTCCAGAAAGGCTTTTCTTTAATGTATATAGTCACATTTTTTTCCATGGAAGTACTGAAAGTAAGAGGAAAGCTGGTTAAGATCGCAAGACAGCGATGTGGTTTCCTGGTGGAGGCCCCAGATTCTCGGAAGTACAATAACTTTTTGTATGTGACATACCGTAGAAGCTCATGTCTGTATGCTCAAAATGATGCTACAGCCATCATAGTGTGTTTACACTGTGGGCTGGTAGTGCTCGTAGTTGGTAAAGTCCTGTTTCCACCGAGCAGTACAGTTCAGTTTAGTTTGAACCCACTATTTTTAAATATCCCATGGAGAGAGACTCTCACTGCAGCCTGCTTTATTTTGTTCTGAAAATGTTGGCATGCAGCCTCGTTCTGTGGACGATAAGTGAGTGACAACAACCCCGTCCCACATTTAAGGGCTCTGTTTGCAGTGGAAACACTAGGGTCTAGGTACCATGTCTGAAGGGTTACTCTTGGTTCCAAAAGTACCATACCAAAACTGTTTGGTGGAAAAGGGGCTTAAATTTGTAATCTTTGGACAGAGCAAGACTAGCTGTCTCCATTCTTTACTATAAGCTAAGTGCATGCTGAATGAATAGTTTCATATTTACAGACATGAAAGTTGTATTAATCTTCTCAAAATCTCTGCAAGAAAGTGAAGAAATGCATTTCCCATATTCCTTTAGTCTGACACAAGCAACCCAAACACTTTCAAAATGAGCCCATATCTAGGGCACAAAAAGATGTAGACTATGTAGATGTGTGGTTTCATGGGCTGAAGTATAGACAGGCTGCCATGCCAGCCAAAAATAATTACATAACCTTTGACTAGATTTTTTATGTGTGTCTCTCTGTACTTTCACTTTGGTTGACAGCCATCTCCACTCTTCAGTCTCACCATACGTATTTAATAATATTGGATTCCTTCCCTCGCTCCTTCCTCCTTCTGACCTTTCACTGTGGTTACATCACAATTCCCCATCACTGCTCTGACATTTCTTTCCCTACCCTCTGTGTTTCATTACAGGCCTTGTGGGAGCAAACGGCAAAGCCGGGGAGTTCAGAGGCCAAGGCGGGAGGTCGGCCAGCGTTTGAACGGCGGTGGCGTTGTTGAAGGAAAGAAGAGCATACGTTTCGCTGCCTGGGTCTGGGAAACTCTCTGATGCCAGTGGACGAGGGCACGCAGGATGACAGCAAGACATATAGGTACAAAGATCACTATAATGGAAAACAGCATGTCTAAAAAAACTGGTGGATGTGAGCAACCTTTTATTGTCAAAGCGGTTTAACATTAAAGTAACAGTGTATAGTCTGTTTAGAGAGGGAAGGGATTACTGATAATCAGCTTTACAGTAAGATATAAATGACAGTAATACATTGTAGATGATAGCTATGAATATAACCAAACTGTCAAGTTTAAACATTTTTGAATGTACTTTTAAATCTATATATTTCTGCACAAGTCTGCAGCAGAGATTGGAGATCCACCATGTGTGGCCTTTGGGTTGATTCTGATTCATTTGAATACAAATATGGAGTTAAATGAGTCCCTTACAGTTCAGTGTCGTCCACACTACATGATACCAGGTGTACCAGGAAGACAAAGGAGGCTCTACTTGCCTGTCTTGTCTTCTAAACACAATAAAATCTAGTCTGCACCAGCCTTTCAGGATGGAGGTGTTTATCATTGTGCGAGCTCTGCGTGTTGAATGTATGGGATCTTACTGCATCAATCTTTAATAACACCCATCTGGGAGTGCCTCAATGCGGGTCATGCTGTAATCCCTTCAGTGAGCTATTACTTTTAAGCGAGGTCTCTGTAAAGCACAACACACAAACACTGAGCCACTCAAAGTCACACTGACTGCATATACCATCAAAATATCACATGGAGACCATTCGCATCAGAAGGCGAAGCTGCTGAAGTGACAATGATATAAAACCCAGATGATGAGTTTTCTGGTCATGTTACATTAAGGAAATGCTGCTTTCCAGCTGAATTGCAAATGTAATTTTAGAGGACATATTCGTCTCATGAAATCATGACTGTTTTTTGTTTTAAGGCAATAGGGCTTTTTTCCTTCCCTCCATGACACTTTTCCTGACATATTTAAAGTTCTGTGTTAAGTCATACCAATTGAATATCAAAAATCAAAAGTAAAGCTTCACTTACATAAAACAGAGGTAAAGTGTTTTTAATGCACAATCCAGATAGGTGTTTTTAGTCCTGGAAAAACATCATGTCATTTACCACAGGCTTACAAAAGTGCATCTATACTACTCCTTTACTTTGTCTGTGCGGTAAAAAAATAATAAAATGGGCTACACCATCTGTATAAAGTGGAACTGACCCTTTGCTAAGTCCCACACCCGGACATCTGGCCGGCTCAGACCAGGGTGTGACAACAACACAGCTGTGCTCCATTGACTCTAATGCAATCATTTCAGATTTCCTTCATTTTCAGGCTGGTTTTGTGGTTTTGGAGCTAAATGTTGTGCCTGGGGCACGTCGTGTATTAATGATACTCGTTAGCTGGAGAGGTTGGAAAAAGATACACGTTTCTTCCCTGTTCTAAAATCAAACCCTGAAAAGTGTAGGGTTAGCTAGCTAGCTACTGAAGATATAGCCT
This sequence comes from Epinephelus awoara, assembly GCA_035609425.1. Taxonomy (NCBI): domain Eukaryota; kingdom Metazoa; phylum Chordata; class Actinopteri; order Perciformes; family Serranidae; genus Epinephelus; species Epinephelus awoara. Next base: position 30,389,047 of record CM069297.1, read on the forward strand.
ACTGAGTGTATACCAGGGGCGATTGCTCTGAGACAACAAGGGAGGCTGAACTTCCCCTAAAATTTCATAGAAGAAATGGTCAAGTATGCACTATTGAATTTTCATTAAAATAAGAATTTTACATTGCATTAAACGTGCGCTAGGATGCGTTTAACATCATGACTATGATGTTCAAACGTCAGCTGTTTATCACCAGTTTTCAAACGCGACCTCCCTGTCATACATTCTCTTGTCAGCGCGGTGAACGCAGAGCCTCCAAGCATTCCTCTGAGACGGCGCTGAGCAGGTTTTTTTCATGCAGCAAAGCGAGATGGTCGAGGGAGGCTCAGCTTCTCTGGGACCTAATGGAGCGGTAGGCGGGAGAGGACGCTCAGTGTCTGCATGATGATTGGAGGAATTGTCTAAAAGGCTGAACCTCTTTGTGACTGACAGCGCATTTGAAATGCACACCGGCATCGTCGCATTCGAGCTCAGTCCCAATCAGATATTACACTGTGATCTGTAGCCTATAGTTCGGCTTTAGCTTCTAACTATCTTTGTCTTTTTAACCTGTTGTTGCTGCTGAGTCAGTTTGACATCCTGGATGTATCCTTCAAACACACACTGTAGACCCCTCTGTCTGCTTCTCTCTGGAATCACTCTTTCATTTTACCAAAAATATGATACTATTTCTTCAGGGAGTGCAGTTAGTGACGGTGTGGGCTCCATGCTTACAGCGACAGCTTGTTGGACCATCGCAAAGGGGCGGGGCTTAGTGAAAGGTCACTTAAGTCAGAATATATGGAGAATATATGCTATAAAAATTTGAATATATTAAATAAAGTTTGACTGCATGGAATAAAACTTGAGAATACTGAATTAAATCTGATGTTATCGAGGAGCTGGCGCCATCTTGTGTTTCCATTGTGATTTATAAATATATTTATATAATGGAAATCAACCAAGAAACAGGACAGAAGGCAACATTGGGCAGAGGAGGATGTTTAAAGTAGATATCATACTTTTATATTTGGTAATAAAATGGATCTTTAATATCAAAACAGTATAAATATGAACACACTGGTGACTTGACTTCAGTGTGCAGCTGAAAATGTAAATTAAGTGGTAAGTATTTAATTCACTGTGCCCTTAGGCTGTCACTGCCCTCACATGCACTTTGAAAACATCCCTCTGTTTATTTCTAATGCTTAGTGGTTTTGTGCGCTGAGTTGGTACCAAAGCTGGGCTTATATTCTATGCCCTGTGTGGTCCATGATAAGGGTAAGAAATTTGAAGAGCTGATGGGATGTGAGGCATGTCTGGAGAGAAAAAAAAAAAACATGAGCTCCAAAAATCACTCACGTCTTCTCTCTCTCTGTCTGTCTGTCTCCATCCTTCTTTCACACACACTCACACAAATTCAAAATGCATACGCTGGAGCACAGTCGTACTATCTTGAGGAAGTCAGACTCTGAAGTGCTTGATTTGCCTGCAGTCTTCAGTGTCTTGGTGTCAAGGGTCACTCACTCATCCTTGGTGATAGACCAGAGAGAAATCGTGCGTAGCCGCAAGCTCATAATGAAAAGATTGGTAGGCTTAGTGATAAGGAGGGGATGTACTGAAAAAGCCAAGAGCATAAGGCTACTTTACATAAGAGCATAAGGTTAGTATTCATAAAACTTCATAAATGGAGAGGTGTTCCTCTGATGAGGTGGTTGGTCTAATATACATAATCTATGTAAAGGTACAAGATAAGCACAGTTGGCCCAAGAAACACAGGACTGGTCACTGTAGATAAACATTTGATGAACATCCTTTTTCCTCATTGTTAATATGTAGATGCCATCTATGATTATGTTACCTGAGAAATACAAAAGTGAATCTGTCACACACAGACTGTCACATTAAGCACACGAAGCACGAGGCACAGATACAGACGCTGTAGGACATTTTCAAATCCGATTTGTCTCTCTGTAACTCACTTGCCTCTGTCACATTTGGCAGATGTTTAACCTGTTACCTAACTTTACCTTGTCCCCAGTGCCTTACAAGTTTTTGACAAACTAAACAAACAAATACACAAACATGCTAAGACAAAGGTAGCAGTGCTCTTGGTGTAAGCTAAGATTTGATTAACAAAAAATAAGGAGCTGTCAAGAACCATGCTAGCGGCTGTGAGGCAATGCTGTGGTGCTTTAGGCTAAATGCTTGATCAAGTTAACCATCTTAGTTTAGCATGGAGCCATGCTGACATTTGCTAATTAGCACTAAACAAAGCACAGTGGAGTCTGGGTACACCCCACTAAGGAGTCTGCAGCCAAAAACAGAGCCTGATCCACAACACTGAACATGTTGAATTGATTTTAGAGTAACATGGTCATTTGCTAGGAGGACTAACAGAAGCATTAATGAGCTTTATAACCTCCTGAGACACAACTTTAGTTTGGTATGCATTTTTTATTTCCCCTAGCTAGTTGGGATCAGTAGAACCGGATAAGTATAAAAAATTAAACATTGTCAACGATAATTCAGTCCCAATGTCCTCAAATAGGACATCAGTAAAAAATAAAAGTTTCAACCATAAAATGTGATCAGGTTTTGGACCTCCACTTTTTTGTCAGGATCAGCATCGGCTGCAGACTGACTTGGAAGAGATAGCTGCCATCTTTTTTTTTTTTTTTTTTTTTTTACATGGATTAGTGGATTGTGCTCTTACTGCCACTAGATGGCGCAGAAAGTGTCCACGAACTAGGACAACAGGTCTTCGTTAAGTAGAATGAAGTATAAGGTCAAGTAAACTGTGACGTCCGCATATCAGGACACGGGGTCTCAGGAGGATATGTCAGAAATATTAAGTATTTGTTTTTGGTAAATTTATCCAACTGTGTCTTTTGTTCTGCACCTGTGTTTCTTTTGTCTCGACAGAGTGGAGCAAAAGTAGCAATGCGTAATGTCAATTCCCGTTCTGATTTCATCTGACTCATGTATCCAATTTTTTTTAAATGGTTGGTAGTGTTAGAGGATTAGTGTATGTTGATGAAATACTAAAGTTATATTTTTTTCACTGCCCTCCCCTACCAAAGTTATTACAGTTTATCCTGAGCATTGTGGGAATGTTGGATAGGCTTCAGGGTTTGGCTTTAGAATGTTACGGGACGTGGGCGCCGTTAAACTATAACGGCAACAGCCACGTATCATGCAGACGTTTAAAGACGTCTTTTTTCATTGTTTCTGACGCCACAAGAACCCAGACCCAGGAACCCACACTGAGATGGGGAGAACATGCAAACTCTTCACAGAAGAGCTCCCCCGCCCTGGGGTTCAACCTTTAACTTAAAACCGCAAATGTGAACCTCAAACTGGGGTCAGCGAAAATGTCAGGAAACCTAAGTAAATAGGGTTTATCCTCTGGGGACCACAAATGTCTCACATTTCGTGGGAGTCCAAATAATAGTTGAGATATCCACTGTAGCCACAAGTGTGGCTAAAAAGTACATTGGGTGCAGCAGCTCTCATAGGACAGAGATAGTGGTGAACTCTACTGGATACTTAATGCCTTGCAGAAAAGGTCAACTCAACTTGCATTGAAGATACTGATGAATCAGTAAAACAAATTAACATTTAAGCATTAGTGTACTGATTCAATAATATTTTAATGCAAAGGCAGTGGGAGGAAAACTCTATAGGGAAGTCATCATTTATGCACCTGCAGCTATGCCTCAGCCGCTTCAAAATATGTTTCTAGCACCAAGTTGTACATGTATATTTGACCGTACAGCCTTGACATAGGTGGGCTTTTCACTGCCTGCAGGATTCTGCCTGTTAAGGATGTTGAAAGACCCACAATGCCTCGCTGACTGAAGCGAACACACTACATGAAAAGCCATTCATTTTCCAGCTGAGTGGTGCAGTTAGCCTTCTGACAGGCCAGTCATCCACATGGTTAGAGAGAGAGGCTGAGAGCTGGAGGGCTTCACAGAGGTGGAGAGCCAGCAGGAGAAACCAGAGAGACAGAGAGCAAGAGACGAGAGACCTCAGCTGAGGGGTTAATGAAATCCAGCAATCCTTGAGGGCAGATTACTCATCTCTTAACGAGCTTGCTCTCTCACCCTCACCACCCCTCCATCACCATCCCCCTCTCCTGTTGACTCTCACCAGCACAATCACAACTGATTACTGTTTCTGAGTTTACAGCCCCAGGTACCCAGTCTTTTGTCAAACTCCACATGCAGAAGAAAGGTCTGGGTAGTTGCGCTGTGTGGAGAGAGTGTGTGCAGAAAGGCTAATGTGAGGAGGGTATTCAGGCAACATTTGCTTTAGCTCTAACAGAGCTTTAGCTTAACTTTTAAGAAGGTGGAAAGGTTTATGACCATTAGTGTGACGCCCTAAGCCCCGATTCTTTACCTGAGATGGTTTTGGTTCTTTTTAAAGAAGTTACAGAGAGTTTATTATTACAACTTATATTTTAGTGTGCTGTCCTGACTTCCATCACCTCATTTGTTTAGTCTTTGTTTGTTTTTATTTTTTTATTTTATGATAATCATAAATATACTTATTTGCTTTGCATTGAAACCATTTCCCTCGAGGAAACAAAGCTTTTATTTACTTTAATTTCACAGATGATAAACAATAAATTGTGAAGACAATAAAGCCTCCACAAAATAACATTTTTAGTCTTGTGTGTGATTTAGCAGGGATTTACATTAATAAAGGAAACGCTTTGTTAAATGTTGCTGTTGTCCCTGGCTTCATAGAGGAAAAGTCCAACACATTCTCACTCTGACCTCGACACATATGACATTTGGTCATGGACTTTCAACATCCAGATGTGACGTGCAAGGTACCCTGGGTGCGTTGGTTGTTGATGTTCTGGGACACCATGTCAAGTTCTGCCTGTTACATGCATTGTTTTCTTTCAAAATACACTTACCGGGCGCCGTCAAACTATAACGCCAACCGGCTATGTATCATGCTGACCCTGAAGGACGCCTTTATTCATTGGTTTCTGTCACCGCAAGTCGCTGCCCAATCGCCGGCTTTTGATGACTTTGGAGAGAGACCGGGTCCATGTCACTGGCCTGACATCCCATTAGTCCGACGGTCCGCGGTGCTGAACAGCTCCCAGTGGGCGTATTTCTACCTTGATGGAGCACCGCGACTGGCTCTGGGTCAGCTGGGAAAGGCTTAAGGCGAAGCAGACTCACGGCTTATGTGTTTGTCATTTAACCCACACGATGATCTTTTCCTGACCCTAACCAAGTGTTTTTTGTGCCTAAACCTAACCAGACCTTAACCACAGGGCATCATGATGATTTCGGAACATCGGGACTTTGGAACAATGGCTTTAATATGGTCGGAACAATGGGATGTCGGACCAATGGGCAGTTCCCGTGAGACCGGGCTCAAAAGTCTCTTCGTCGCTAGGCTAATTTATACAATGTAAAATGCCATAGGCTTGTGCTACAAACAGCATGTTTGTATTTGTGTTGAAAATGTTGCCAGATAAATACAAATGTTTGTCTGTGATTGCTGAAGCCAATTTATGTACTTGTGATTGTCATTGTCTCTATCAAGCCCTGTTTAAGGAGCATTTTGGGTGTGTTTTGAATCAACTAAACTTAACAGCAATTCACAGAAACCCCACCACCGACTAGTGTTTTGGAGGTGTAACTGTAAAGTTACACAGATACAGCACGCGCTAGTTTAAATGCTCACAACAGTGTAGGCTACGTGCATAGGCTATGACATAGGCTCTGCATAGAGCTGAAGCAGAAGTGTAAATCCCACTTAAATCCTACACACTGGACCTTTAATGCACTGGATTTGCATTATTTTTTAAAAACTTGAATTTCACATTAATTAATTTCAGACATCCACGGTGCCATTTTGTCATGAAATGGAGCTCAGGTGTCAGACACACTCTGCCACAAAATCCTCTAGTTCAGTTATTCTCAACAATTCTCTACAATTTTTATTAAATTAACAATAATTGGGAACGCAACTACTTAAAAATGCCGAATTTAGTGAAATAAAGGTGAGCACGATAACATCAGTAAACTCCTTTGTTTAAAAACTCATTGAACTGTGTTTCACTCCATATTTTTCCCGTGGTCATCCATGGTCCACCGACAGTAGCTATCTGTCCCTCCTGGGGTCCCCGCCCCACAGTTTGAGAACCGCAGCTCTGGCATCACTTTCTAAGCGCACCTTGTGCTTATGAGGCGGCCTGTTTGAACTGTCAGTACCCGCCCCTCCGGTCGTCCTGCCACAGCTGCTGCTGCTGTTGCTGTCCTGCTTCCAACACAATTATGTTGCTCTCCAGGAGGTTTTGTGGGAGAAATAATTGCTTGGAGTTTTCTGCTGGCACTTGACTTAAGGGGCCTTGGTTACTTTTTTCCTCACAGGATTTATTCACCCATGAGATGCTGAGGACCACCACTGCTGCATTTGAGCCCGGTAAGTATCTGCTGCTCCTGTGTTAGTGAAGTAGCCCAGCAGGTGAACATCAGCACAGGCTGTGTGGCTGCTAATGCTTGTGGACAGTCTGTTGGCATCTGTGGGCTGCTGCTATCTGCTGCTGTGTGCTATTTGCATATTGGCTATGCTAAGTTGTCTGTTTGTTGTGTGGCATGTGCAGTGTGATGCTGCCATGCTGTTGACTTACGTTGTGGTGAAGTGTGAGTTGTCTTGTTTGAGCATTACTGACTTTAGTTTTAGGTCGTTGCCTCCTTGCGAACAGGTCTCTAGTATTTTTATTTTTAAAGTTAATGTTCTTGGCTTTACACAATGTAAACATGAGTATTGTAATCAGTGTTAATTTTGCCAGCTATTTTAGATTGAGTGCTAGTCTTGAGATGAAAATGCTTACTTTTAGTCACATTTTAGGCATTTTTATCCCGCATAGTTTTAGGGCCGTTTTATAGTCGACGCAAAGGCACACAGACGCAAACGCATTGGGACGCATCGAGACGCATTGGCCGCCATGATGCGTGCTTGCCTCTCAAAATATGTTGTCTATGTTTTTGATACATGAAGCAGCGGCACGTGTAATACCATGCGTTGCTAGCTGGGGTGATAATGCAAGCGAGGTACTTGAAATTAACCACTTTTTGTTATTCACAGAAGAAGCAGGTATGAAATAAAACTTTGACACTAACTACAATAACTTATTGATCTTACTGTTAAGAAGCTGAAAAATAATTTAAATAAAGCCTGAATTCTTTCTTGATAACATGTTAGTCTGGAGGTTTGAACTCGTTTCTCAGAGTTGGTGATTAAAACTAAACTTCCGTCTCTGTCAGAGAAAACTGATCTGAGTTTAGACTATTTACTTATAGCACAGCTACACTCACAGATAACTGAGCCTCCTACCTGCCTGTCGAACAGCATCAAGCCATAAACCTTCCTGAGACAGTCTGGACTGTGTGGAGTCCTGTGGAGATCAGCTGTCAGGTCCTGTGGCCAGTGGCTGCTTGCTCTGCTGCCATTCAGCAGCTAACAGGTGGAGCTGCTGACAGCAACTAATGAACTCCACAACTCCATTCAGCAGCTCCACCATCCACAGTCAGACACATATAGATTATTTACTGCTGGAGTACAGCTCCCAACTTGCTCTGGTGGGAGTTTTTTGCTGGCTAGCGAAACATCCTGGTGCAGACTATTTACTGGAGTTTGCCAGCCTGTTGCTCATGCGGCATTTGAAGATAATTACCAGCATGGCTGTTCTCGGCTTTCAATGTCAGATAGTCCACCACAAACATTTTTGTCATGTCTCGTCTCGTTGATGAAAACGAAACCTATTTTTAACATCTATTTTTAGCTCGTCATTGTCTCATTTTCGTCATGGAAAAACGGTTGTTAAAAAAAAAAAAGAAATCAACATAGTTTTTGTCAATGCATTCAGTCATAGAATTATTAATAATATTGGCTTCATGGGAAACTCAACATAGCTTCTCTCACCTGTAGGTCAAGTCGTCACATTCCCATTTTTAACATACAGTACATGATGTGCAGCTCAGCACAAGGTTAATGTAATAGCTTGCTATCTGGACCTTCATATCATAATTACATCTAAATTGCCGAGCTCCTTTATGGTGTAACGTTACAGTGCTGCTACACTCAGCCACTCATTACCAACCTTAAAATCACACCCATGTACTGATGGTCATGTGCTTATCATAACATTTCATAAGAAGAGACTGTCTGCTCCAGGCCGTGGATTTGGGGGTAGTTTAATATGCTCAATAGCTGAAGTGTGCCTGCTACTGCATATCAGCTGGATGGCCTGGTTAGTTTTTTTTGAACATCTCAATCCACTTGACTAGAAGATTCCATATAATAGCTGGCCTCACGCTCTGTATCTAATGTGATTTTGAGGGGGAAGTTGATTATGACCGCCGCTCCCCAATCTCTGCTGTGCTGAGCTCAGTGTTTGCTTGCAGGGTCAGAGACTAGACATCAAATTTAATCTCGGTACATATTCTGCATTCATAAAATGAATCTGTTCCCCTGTGAGTTGGTCTGCTGAAATGTACTGGTGAGTGAGGGACACAAACAACAACATATATTTACATTCATACTTAAAAATATTGTGTTGTAAAAGATTAGAGATGAACAAATTCAGCTTGCTGCTTTTTACAGTTTGGTGACTTGGCAATAGCCGTCCACTTGTCACAGGCCGTACAGGACGTGCTTTCTGGAGTGCAGAGAAAATGCTCTTGATGACACAAGTTGGACGATGTTGTCTGTTGTGTCTGCTTGGCCTCATGCTACTACTTTATCCTCAAAAATCAATGCTGCATTATTTGTTGTTTTGCTTTTGTATGAGATGACCGTAATGAGAGATAGAGAGATGCTCTCTGGGGAAGTCTGGAAGTAGCGATGGGTGTTTTTTTTTTAATAATACTTTTTGGTGTTTTATAGACTTTTATAGACTAATTAGTCTTTAAAATAATTACATCAATTAAACGGTGCTTTGGTTTAGCTCAAAATACCATTGTGCCTAATGACTCCTTCAGCCAGACAGACAGCAACAATTAATGCAAATTTAACCATTCCCTGAAGTCTGCACGACCTTGTGGTTTTTTTTCCAATCACCGCAACTTTTCTGCAAATTTGACCAGTCATTGTAGTTTCCCATGAGTTTCACCATCATAGCTGTCCCCTGCGTAACATCCCCAAACTCACTTCCTTTGTTTCTGGTTGTGAAGATGCACACATATGACACGAATGTCTCACATTTACCAACAAAAATTACTGCTAAAAAAAACATGCAAGGCAATACCCTAACCCTAAAACTATGCATTGTGTCTACATCAACTGACAAACGATGATTTAGAAACGCTGCCATGAAATCAGGCATTTTAGGCCGCAACAGTCACAAAGCCTGGATGGACTGCTCGGTGTCTTTTTTATAGTGGTTATGAAAATGAAAAGATTAATCTTGATGAATTTTAAAGGCTTTTTCTGTCCAAAAATATCTCTTTAGCCCCGGTATTATCCTTGCTATAAAAAGGTCTACTCGCCTATAAAGATCTCCTAGACCAGGGGTCAGCAGCCTTTACTATTAAAGAGCCGTTAATGGCAAAAAAAAGAGACTCCAGATGAGCCATCGCTACTAAATTTGGGGGAAAGGCACCAGGTCGTAGACGTATGACGCACATTTTAGATGATGAAATGTTATAAAATGTTTTAATTCAATGTATAGGCTTCAGGCTTTTACAGTTGGAGAATGCAGTAATCACTTTAGGCCTACAACAATGACAAATGAAAGTCTCGAGGTTAAAAAGGTGGAGGAGTTTAAGTATCTCGGGATCTTGTTCACGAGTGAGGGTAGGATGGAGCGGGAGATTGACAGGCGGAATTGGGGCGGCGTCAGCAGTGATGCAGGCACTTAACCAGTCCATTGTGGTTAAGAGGGAGCTTAGCCAGAAAGCGATTTACAGGTCGATCTACGTTCCAACCCTCACCTATGGTTACGAGCTCTGGGTAGTGACCGAAAGAACGAGATCACGAGTACAAGCAGCCAAAATGAGTTTCCTCCGCAGGGTGGCTGGGCTCAGCCTTAGAGATAGGGTGAGGAGCTCGGACATCTGGGAGGGACTTGGAGTAGAGCTGCTGCTCCTCCACATCGAGAGGAGCCAGTCGAGGTGGTTCGTGCATCTGGTAAGGAAGCCTTCCGGACGCCTTCCTTGGGAGGTGTTTCGGGCATGTCCAACCGGGAGGAGACCTCGGGGCCGCCCCAGGACACGCTGGAGGGATTACATCACCCGGCTGGCCTGGGAACGCCTCGGGGTTCCCTCGGAAGAGCTGACGGAAGTGGCTGGGGAGAGGACTGTCTGGGCTTCTTTGCTGAGGCTGCTGCCCCCGCGACCCGGACCTAGATAAGTGGAGGACGACGAGTATGAGTACAAGTACGAGCAGATGTTAAAAAATGAACGCTATTAATTTCCTGAAATTTTATGTCAAAGCCACAGGGAGCCACTGGTGAGGATCTAAAGACCACATGTGGTCCGGCGCAGCAGGTCGCCTCCCCCTGCCCTAGACTTGAGGTCTAGTTTTGGTAAAGAGGACAATGCTCAGTGGGTCTTTTTAAGTTTACTCTGTAGTTAAGATGCATGTTTAGATATCTGGCCTGGTGTTGCTTTATATAAAGATAGAAATAAACATGCATAATGAAGAATAGTTCTGTGTTTATTTATTTATTTATAGCAACAAACGGGTGTTTCTAAGTGTGGCATCAAGGTTATTCTTTTCCTGCTTTAACTGTGCTCTGCACAAAGCAAACTCCAAACATGCCTCAGCTTTTAAACATCTAAAAAATGCTAAATTCCACCTTGACCTAAAATATTTAAATGTTTTCAGTCAAAAATAAACAAGGAGCTAGAGATGACAGTGTATGTGTATGTGTGTGAGAGAAAGTGTGTCAGAGTTGATGTTTTCATTATAGAAAGACCTTTTATAACTCACTCACACTGGGAGATCCTTCCCTCATTTGTCTTTTCCTTCTTGATGTCCTCATAAGAACGATATAAAAACTAACATTTATACAACCAAACATGCATTTTATTGTGTTACATTACACTTGTAATGTGTGATATATTATGAACAGTCAAAACAGATGAGTGTAATTTTGGTGTGCACTGTTTGGCTGGGCTTGTCCTGGTTTCTTTGAGGGCTAGTTTTCCTTCACTTGTTTTCTCAGCTTGACCCAGACGAGCTATAGGTGAGGCTTGTGCAGTGTTTGTTGCTCTGTTACAGCCAAAATAGATTTGAAATACAGATTGAGATTGAATACATGAAATATTTAGGCTATGTTTGGAGTGAAAGATGTGCGGTTCTTACGTATGAGCTTGGCAGCAGGGGTGGAAATCCATATAAACAATCTTCACAAGGAAGGGCTGAGGTTTTCAGAAGCATGATGGAAAGATATACTTGAAGTTGACTTTTAAAAACTAACTTCAGGTGGTTCTTGCTCTGTGGGATTTACCACCCTATAGTTTCAGCTGAGAAATGTTGTTTTTCCTCTGTAATTTCCTGATACTTCCTTGAGTAAATGTTGGCTCTGTGTTGGTTCATGAAACATAACTGTGCTGACATCTTAGTGATTTTGGTCTCAGGACACCATCGTTTTTTGAAACGGTCCCAAAATAAAACTCGGTCCATTTAACTGATGGATGCTTTGTGTTTTATTCGGGACAGCAGTCTTGACACAGACTAAGCTCCAGTCCCTCCTCTCTTTGGCTGGCAGGGAATCTCTGGTTGCTGGATTTTTGATGAAATCCTCGGTGCATTGTGAGGAGATTCACAGTCTTGATAATAACAGCTTGCATGTGGTCTCTTGGCCGGCTACCCTGCCAGCTGGATATCAGATGACTGGCTGTGTGATGATGCTTGGATCTTGTTCTTTTCATTGAACTGACACTTGAGTATCCTGCTCACGAGAAACTTGCTTGTTGTGGTACTTTTAGCTGTGTGAGAATGTTATTTTGCCCCTTTTTTCTGGCACCTGCTTAGGCTTCACTTTTCCAGTCTTGGCATCACCTTGAGTAGGGATACACGATAATATCGTATAGTATTGCAGGTATTGGCTTTCAAATGAGCTATCAGAATTGGCCAACATGATTTTTCCCCCCAGGTCACCCTCATTGAGTAAATGGCTCAATTATGAGCCCCTCACCATTAGCACTGTCAACACGACTACCAGCATAGTTAACAATGATGAAGCTGTTTTACGGCTAAAAATGAAGCCACTTAGTCACAGTCACTGGGGCTTCCACCAGAGGGTGGCTGCCATGTTTCCACAGCAACGCCATCCTGCCATCAAGAAGGCGTTACGTTATGAGCAGTAATAGCGAAAGAGCCATGCCTCTAGCTCACACCAGAACCCATGGAGACTCTAACGTCACTTCTCTAACGTCTGACCTGAACCTTTTTAATCCAGACCCTGCTCAAGCTGGTATGACTCTTTTATTCTAGGTAGGCTGTTGCGTTAGAGTACAATGTTAGATGCTGTGTCCATGGACTCTTGCTGGTGGGGTGCTCTGACTTGGTAACCAAGTTACCAAGCATTTATTTTATGCACAGCAGGGTGTAAATGCAGGTGAAGAGGAAGAACATTTGAGTTGTGCTTCGAGAGTTTGATTATTTATAGTTTTCTGAAGGAGCTACAGCACCAATTTTGTGGAGAGGATGAAAATGTTATGTTTGCTTTAAATGCTCTCTGCAATTCAAGCTCTTCTAAAGGTCTAAGGCATTTGCTTCTGTCTGTGTTAACTGGTTTCACATTTTAACAATTTGACTAGACACTTCTGCTGTAGTGTTTACCTTAGGACATGTTTTAGCCTTTATGGGTGTGGTGTCTGAGTCAGGTATGGGCAGTCTGAGTTGAGAAAATACTGCTTTGATGCTCTATAATTGCCCCTTGGACAGGATTTATCTTATGGGTTGTCACTTTTAGTAACACCACTCCATGTTTCAATACAAAGGGACAAATACAGCAGGACTAATCCCACATTCCCTGCTGTGCGCAGCACTGTGTGTGAGCACATGTTATAAAACTTTATTGGGTTGGCTCTACTGAGACCAGTGAGGGCTTGCTGTGAAAAAAGCCTCTGGAACGGCAGCCCCACAGGGAACGCCGACAGCAAGGTTTAGAGGGGCCGTACAAGGTCCAAGGACAAGTCAAAATGGTAACAGTACACTTGCCCAGCATCGAGAAATTTTTTTTGACACATTTAGGGATTTTTTTTTTTTTTTTTTGAGGGGAAAGGGTGGATGACCTCAGCAGCCCTCTTATTACCATGCAAGTATATCACTCTCCTAAAGGGTGTGACACATCACTTTGCTGTCGAGACCTCTGCTGGACATGCGTGAACTCACTCAGGGCTACTGCCAAGGTCAAACCCCACCATATGCTCAGCTGGAACTAACTCTCACTTATTTTTGTTGTTGTTTGTTTTTCTTTTGGCTTATCGTGTGAGCATGTTTTTCTGTAACAAAGAGGATTTCATGCAACTTATTGCATTATTATCAGTGTGTACCTGAGCAGTTGCATCCTTATGTGTATGGTTGAGCATCTCTTCAAGAACTCTGAGAAGTTTTTGTTCTCTCTGACAGCGAGTTGAGACACACACCACTGCAATACCCCAGTAGTTGGACTTAATTGCATTTTGAATATTGGACAATCTCAGAGGCTTCTGAACGTGTGCATGGCAAAAATATCTCCATACTGCTCGTCCGTAGTGATCCAAGTGTCCTGAAGCCCCGACATAAAAAGTTGTTTGGAAAAATGTCATTTGAACACCGTTTTTAGCCTCACTGTAGCCTGTAGCTCTTTCTGCCTCTCTGTAAACCATGTTCACGTGTGTGCACTTGCACGAGACTGTGAGACATGGGCACCGCGTTCATGTGTGTTCACGTGCCTTTGCTGGTCCCACGCGATAATGGCTGAATTTTCATTTTTGGGTGCACTATCCCTTAATTTAATTATTAAATGATATATTTTGGGCGGGGCAACACAATGGTTTGAGTTGAAGGTGTGAGAAAGAATAGTATCAGTAACATTGTTAACACTGTGCTACATTACAGAGAAATACAAAACCGTACTAATGAACCTTCATTAATATAGGCCTATATTGTATCTACAAGTGCACGTCACACACTGAGCGAGCCGCCTGTTAATGACGCTGTGGGCTAATGGGCATGTAGCTACTTCCATGTTTCAGATGATACGTCATGTTTGTAGTCGACCAATGAAGATGAGTTTACATATCACCTTGGGTTCGTCCTTCACCTTCTCACAATGATCCCACACTTTGGATTTCCTGCCCGACATGTTATTAACTAGCCCTGGAAATTAATCTGTGTCCTACTACTTCTACTACTTTTTTGCGATTAAGCATCCAATGAAATCTTGCTGACAAATGACCTTTCTGGTTGACTAACGTTTAATCGACTAGTAGTAGACCCTAGTAAAAACATTAGAATAATTTACTAGTCATTCCGCTGTTCTTTACTACAAACCAAGAAAAGTTGTGATCAAATTATAGCCTTATTCTATTTATCTTTTATTGAAATGTTTTAATTTATGCCCTCAAGGTCAGTTTATCCCAGTCCACATTTTTTAAGGTATTGCTTCAAAGTAAGAAAATCCAGTACATGACAGCACTGCTACGTGCAGTACTAATAGAACTGCAGACTTTTACATGACCTTTTTAATACGCAACAAGCTGCTAGCAAGAGATCACCTCTCGGGAGACTGGTGCTGCTACTCTCGCAGTCTGAGGTAAATTATCAAGCTAATTAATTTCAGCTTCCCCGCTAATAACCCTATCTGTATCCTGCACAGTGTTGGTTTTCTGTGAATAATATATTACTGTCAGACAAGAAGCAGGCCAGCGTGTCATATAAACTCTTAATTTATGTTAGTATTTTTGTGTTAACTCATTATATAACAGTCTGTCAAGTCCGTCCTCTTTTGTTGCACTCTGTCTTTGTGCTCCAGTCTTATCCTCTTTTCACTTCACTCTTCAGTCTCTCACGTCTGTCTGATGCTTTCTGCTCTTTTCCTTTACTTTCTCCATTTTTTCCCCCTCTACTTCTCCCCAAAGCAACACTCTGGCTCATTTCTCCTTTTGGCTTGTGCTCTTCAGAGGCTCCTATTTTACTGTATGAGACTGCAGTGGAGCAGAACTCACTGCTGTGTCCTTAGCGGAGTCGGACGGGGACGGAGGATTGATGTGGCGTTTAGATTTTAGAGCTTCATCCATTAACTTGTTCCACCTCCAGGACGCCGGTGGCTTCTCCTCCCTCTGTTCTCTTTACCGTTACTGTGGCCTTCTTCTTCTACAGAGAAATGTCAGGAGAGATCACACATAATAATTTTAGGTTTGATAAAGGCTTTACAGATATTAAAAGGAATATGCTTAATGCTTAATTAAATCCTATCTTCTCAAAGAATTATAGGATCGCTTTGATTGCATCGGCGCCTGCAGCTTCATGTTCAACATTTCCATCTGTGTTGTATTCAGACCTGCACCATTTATATACTGATGCCGTTTACCACCAGCTTTAGCACAGAGAATGACCAGGAGGCTATAGTGACCTTGGATACTGTGAGGATGTATGAGCAGCTTTTGAAGCATTATGCGGCAGTAAATGGACAGAAGCTGTTAGATGGCTGGCGTGACTCCAGACTGTCTTATCATCAGCCACTCAGAGAGCCAGTGGCTCAATGGATGGATGGCACATAGCACCTTCTCCTAAAACTGTCCCATGATGAATGTTCCCAATTACGGCCATGACCTTTCTCTTTGTTGCTCACTTCTTTCTGCCCAGTTCCTTTCACACACTGTGCTTTCTGTTGGTCTGTTTACCTTCCTGTCTCTTTCACCCACTCAGTCTCAGAGACCCTGTGTCTTTTCATCCCTCTCCTTTGCTCTTCATCTCTATTTTACTTTATTTCCATTTTCCCCCGCATCTATCTCACTGTGGCCACATCCTGCAAATTTGTTTTGCCCAAACTGTAAGCTGGCATGAAAATCCACAGTATTCATACAATCAAAAGTACAGTTGGGCCAGTGTAAACATTTTCCAACTGGTTTTATTTAAAGAGGTGAACCGGGCTGAATTTTACCAGGTGTCGCACTTGACTCAGCAGCAGCTCTGAGTTGAACACAATGACGCTAACACAGCAAACAAGCGTCCAACTTTCCACACTGAATCCATTAAATATGCACTTTTGTTACATCATGTAAACAAACCAGTAAATATCATGTAAATGTAATTTTGTTTTACTTAAATATTGAACTTTTTTTTATGTGTATACTGTTATTGGATCCATATTACATTTTAGCTCCTTGTATGGTTTATCATCCCCAATCATACTTTGATTTTTTTCTTTTTTTATATCTTTCCATTTTGCCTTAAATTCTGACAATATACAAGTCGCAGCTGAGCAACATAAAAGTACTCCGTCAATTTTGGAGGACCCATGCTGCCTCTGTCTTTAGGTAGCTGGAGAGACTCTAGGTCTTTTGCCTCCCCCAAACAAATCTAGATATCATTCTGTCCCAACTTATGAATTGGCACTGAAGATTATTCTAAAGATATAATTTCTTAAAAGATGGGGAAGTGACCTATTGCTTTCTTCTTATGTTTGTAACATTCTAAACAGAAAACACACGTTTTTCATTGTGATATCTGCTAGTAGCCTAGGTTGCTATTGGCGATGGTCATTTATCAGGAATGTTTGGCTCCCTAGCGATCCCCCTCCAGCCAGCTGCCACCTTATTTAGGTTTTTGTAATGAAATAAAGAGGCATTCTATAAATAATGCCTTGCAGAGTGGCCCAGGAGTGAGAACTCAAACCTGGATATTAGTTAGGATTTTACCACTCCTGGCTCCCTCGTCTCAAACTCCATGGGTTTTTTGAATGCCTGAAATAAGGTCTGTGGTTAACACAGGGTTAAGAGACTTTCACGTTTTGTTCTACAACATAAAATACAGCAGTAAATACCCCACTTGTCAACTTTGAAGCTTCTATGTGTCTTAAAATAGGTGGCTGCTACCAAGTGGGTAAATGAGACTATAGAACGTGATCATGTTAAGCTGTGTTGGACGGAGCTTTACGGTCTTGGTATGGTGGTGACGTTAGGTCGTGCGAACGCAGTGTAGTTTGTTTATACCCTAATATTAGCTTGTTACCTCTGACAATTGCATTTGGGCTTTGACAATCATGACAGAGCTGTTCATTTTTATGTAGATTAACTTGCTGAACAAAACGTGTAATTCTCATAGATGTTGTTTTCGGCAATAATACTAAATCTAACGGAAAAATCTCACTGTTTATTTGACAAGGGAACCTGTGTGATTCTTACTTCTGTGTTGGTCTATGGAAAAAAGTCATCCCTCTATTTCGACTTAATGAATCAGCTGTCCTTGATCCGTTAAAGGGCTGAAAGTGAGCGTAGGATACAAAAAAAAGAAACAGGGCGTCAAGCAAAAGTTCAGTTCAAAATAGCTCAAAACATCACGTTGCCTACAGCCAGTTAGGACACCTCTTTTGTTGGCTTCAAATTCAAAATGTTGCCATATAGGTGCAGTTTTACTTTTCCTAAGAGACTCTAGTTTCGCAGACTGGGCGAGGCGGAGGCGCAGCGCACCAGCGCTTCGCCAACTGGCTGTGGCCAGGCGGATTTTGCAAGTTTGGCACACCGTGCTCGCTGGCGCAGCTACTCCTCTTTCCCACCTCCGTCCCTCCTACCTGCGTAAGGCGGAAAGAGGGAGGAGAGAAAGCGTGGAGTGGGTTTTACACACATCACACCAATCAAATGAGCCCTTCTCCTCAGGTTGGGTTTCCATTACACTTGCCAAACGGTGCCAGTCCCCTTTGATCTGACATCAGATGTGACGGGACAGTCGATATAGAGATACATTTATGTGCTGATTGCAGATAGTTGCATTGAATTGTGTTTTTTGTGGGTAATTTTGTGGCTCGGCTCACAGCCTGTCAGACATTTGTGGTTCCGTTAGTCCGTTTTGAAACAAACATCATATTATGTTAATCATGTTTTCACATGGCTTGTTGATAATGTAATGAAAGTTGGATTTAGCACTGTGACATTATCCGCACAGGTTGATAAACTACTTTTCAATTTGCTGGTTTGCAGTAAATTAAACACCAGACTGAACCAGCAATACCACAAATCGACCCAACTCTAATTGAGTGATTTTGCACTTCTCCTTTGGTAATTTAGCTCATTATGATTTATCAAACCTTTTGCCTGAGCCCTCATAAAATCTGGATTGTGCCTGTGGTGCATGAGAGTTTCTGCGCACAAAAAAAGAAACAAACCTGGTGTGCTTGGGTTGCACAGGAGAAGAAGCTCTCGCCCACCACCTCAGAGACCCACTTTCAATCTCCAGATGCGGAGCTTCAGGGTTGGCTGGTGCCCCATCAAACACAATTTGGTTTGCTTTACTAAACTCCTACTGACTGTTCTGATGTGGGGGCGGCTAAACACAGTAAATAAAAGCCACATTGTAAAAACTGATCATACTCTTACCTATAGTTTCCCTTTATAAATCACCATGCTTCGCTGATAAGAAGCACCTCCTTCCTGGTTCACTTCATCCAAACAATTAAGGTAGCGCTCATCTCATTAACCCGCACAGGAGCAATTTACCAGTCACCATCCCATTTATCTATCCAATTAGCTTCACCTGTAGCAGGCTTATTTCCCCTCCTAAAAGCTGACGCTGAATGTGAATTAGAGGCCGCTGTTTTGCAAGTTGGAACCAAAAAGGCCACATGGCGGTCATACTTCTGGCATAACCAATAAATAAAAAGTGTTAAAGGTGCCAGGGTGATACAGCAGCAAGTGCTGATAGCTCAGAGAGCTAGGACATTTAGCAAATTAGGGAAATGACTTGGGAAATCAAAGCTAGTGACATGAAACATGTTGCTGACCAGTGGGGTCAGGTCACTGGGGCTCAGTCCCCTTTACAAGTGTGTGGCCTCTCTAATAAAAAACGGCCTTGTCAGTTTTCTAATGGAGGGAAGGCAACACCGTCAGGGGCAATTAATAACCCCGCTGTGGATGAAGCAGTAAAAAAGCCTGTTGTGTCTTATACCCCATCCCATCGGTTGCCTTAGAGCAACCTTTAAAGGTTGAGCAATTTCATTTGATCAGAATTATTGTGTGAGAAGAGTTATTTTTAACATTTCTTGCCCTATTTGTCGAGCTCTGTTATTTGCTCTCACAGCACCAGGTAATTTCATTCCAAGAAGTCCTACATGCTGCAGAAGTACTGCGTTTAATGACTCATGCAGCAACAGCCAGGATTTGTTCTGAAAAAGTGGTAAGGCAAATTGATCACACACAAAGGTTTCTACAGTAGATGCCAGAGCTGCTTGAAAACTTTTGGACTTGCATGAAGCAGTGCAAAGCCAGCACAGCATCAGGGGCCATATTCAGAAACATTCGAGACTTCTCTCAGGGAGCTCTTAGCTTAGCTTAAACATTTTTAGTAAGGAATCCTAGCTTAGGAGTGATTTAGGAAAGTTCTCAGTGCAACTCTAAGTAAGGACGGGACAGAAACCTTTATCTTAGTGAGGAGGTGTGGTTGACACCATTGCTAGGTATGACACACTCTTTTAGCAGGTGTGATTGGTTGTCAGACAGAGTTTTGTGAGCCTGCAAGGTGTGGACACCCAGTGGATATGAAATGATGAAATGAACTGCTGACTGTGAAAGTGTTGTCATTGTTGGTGTGATCGCTGATGGAAGGTTGAGACAGACCCAAGTCATCACTGCCGCACTGATGCAGTTTTCTAGTTTTTCAAATATCTCAGTGTTGTGATTTTTTTTTTTTCCTGGCAATATATCGTTATTGCGTTGGGTGGGAAAGGTGTGCGTATCCCTAATGACATCGACCATACATATTACCCTGCATGATCTACTCTGTAGCATTTCATTTATTCACTCTCATCCAGCAATCTCCAACCTCTTTGTGTCGCCACCATTTTCTCCTCTGCTGAAGAAACTCTTAAGCCTCTTAAAAGTCCTCCTCCCTGCTCCTGACAGTTTTTCACCTGAAGAGCTCTTTTAAGGTCTAAGATGTTCTGTGAATAACTTTTATCTTTACAAGGACCTAGTCTTAAGTTTAAGGGGAAATTGTAAGAAAGCATCACAATTTTCTTAGAATTTCATCACCAGGAAGAACTCTTTGCACTGTGAAGCTTTGTGAATACAGACCCAGATATGATCATTTAGGGCAGGGGTGTCGAACTCATTTAAGTTTGCACAATCCACACATTTCCTGATACTGATTCTTTTGAATTGGAGCTGCTGGTTGACAATATTTTGCACAATGTTCAATATCTTTAAACATGACCACAGTAAATATTCATTGATATATCAGAGAACTGTGTTCTGGTCAGGGTGGAAAAGCCTCTGAAGCAGAGTTTTACATGAAGTCGGCATTGTTTAACTTGCTCCTGAGCCCTGGCACCTCTTAGTCTCGTCATCTAGTGGGCCAGATTGGACCCTTTCAGTTCTGGCCCACAGGCCGTATGTTTGACACCCTTGATTTAGGGCATTGCTGATATTTGTTGAACTGTTGACATCAGAAAAAACTTTACTTTGAAAGAATTGTCGTCCTAATTTTCATGTTTGCTTCTTTCTGCTAATTTACTGTTCACTGTGCATAATTAATTTACAGTATGTGTGAGACTGTGTGTGCACCCAGCTGCCATGTTGTGTTGCCGATGCTCTTCACCTCCTCCCTCAGTAGTCAGTTGTCTCCCTCTGCTCTTCTCGTTTCCCCCTGTTGTCACTCCCCTAACTTTTCTTCCTGTGTGTGTTATCCCTCCGGGCAGCAGAAGACAGATGTCTGATAGGTTTTCTTAACAGAAAAAGACTGCGGGTGAGGGTGCAGCAGGAGATGAATTGGATGATTGGGGTCGAGGAGTGTTTTGGTCTGAGTTGCGGCTGTTTTCAACTGCTTCCTCCCCCCCAGATTGACAAAAGTCACGCTTATTTCAAATAAAAGAAATTAGATAAAGAGCCCATCTTTGAACTTGAATGTCTCTGGCGAGAGCAGATCAATCTCATATCAAAAAAATCTTAATGGACCCGTCTGGTTAGATAAAGGGGAGTGAAATAACAGAAATACACATCCTTTGTGTTGACACATGCTCTCATTTGGACTGTCAGATAAGAGTGCTCTAGCTGCATTCATTTTGGAGAAACACGACTTTCTGACTGAGCTGCTACACCCTTTTTAGATGAGGACAGATTTTGGAAAGATGATCTGTTGTCCTCACTGTGAATAAAGCCAAGCGTGTCAACAATCCATCCAAAGTCACCTGGGTTTTGTTTGAACTGACAGCGTCACAGTGATGGCAGGACGTTTGAGGGTTAGTGTGCATGAAGTGGGCCTAGCTATTAGGATCATCTATCAAAACTGAAAGTTATGCCTTGAGCATTCATTGTTTGTTTTTATTCTCAAAGGGTAAATTTGCCACCTTTTATGTGGATGATCAAACACTGTTCATGATGAATGTAGTTGATTGAAGCAATAAATTCCTCAGTGCATGCCATATTAACCAAGAAAAACAGATTTTGCAGCTGCAAATTTGTTGTGCTTCCTGCGTCCAGGGCTGTCATTCGACAATGTGACAGTGACTTGGAGGCAAGGAAGAACTACAGGCTATTTCAGCTTGGACTTGATAGCCAGGCGGCTGCATGCTGCTCAAAAACAGAACCTCCTTATTCTCTTCACTTGTATTACAAACTAGCTTCATTTCCAACAGCAAAAATGACATCCCACAATGAGTGCAGAGGATGTTATGGCCGAGGATACAGCTTACAGCTTTTGGCTTTATTGGATATTTAGCCGTATTTATTTGAGCCAGAGTTCACGGCTGAAGGAATTTGTTGGACAGAAGCTGAGGCTGTGGCTGCTGAAGACCTTCTTCAGGGTCCTGAGGATAATCTGGACAAAACAACCAAGAGACGCAGGGCTGAGAGGGCACATGACGATTGAATGAGTAGTTTTGCCACCTAACTCTATGTTTTGGCCAGAAGAGTAATAGCTATGGGCTATAGTGGTGATACACTGCAGTGCATCCTGACTCATGTGGGCCAGCAGACGAACTTAGCTTCTCCTTAAAAAGAAGCACGCGCTGAGGAATTTGTTGCTTAAGTTGACTATATTTACCATCTACACTAACTGTACATCCACATAAAAGGTGGCAAATTTTCCCTTAATTAATCTGAAAGGATAATTTAAAGAAAATTCAATACATTTCTTTTAAAGTCGCACAATACGTCTCTCTAATATACCCTTTTCATAAATATAACTTGGATCATGTTTGCTGCAGTATTAGGGTTCTCCATACCAAAACTACATCCGTTCCTTTTTCATTTAATTTCTGGCACCATTCAACCCAGTCTGAACTGGTTACTGCCCATAACAGCAGCGAGCCAGTGGCCCGGGTAATGGTTTAATTGTTGGTCAAGGGGTGCAGGGAGCAATCCCTGTGGTCAAACAAAGCATAAGTGCACTGTAGGTCAGCAAGGTGCGCTGACACCCAATTAATCTCTCCACATCTGTGTGTGTTTTAGTGGACGCAGGAGAATGTAGCCTCTGAAGTGAGCCGTGGAAAACATGTTATGTCTGCTCCGCAGCAAGGAAACCAAGCGTAAAAGACTCCTTGCACATCATTGGACTCATCCATGATAAGAGGAAATTTTTATATGTGTGTTCATCTAAAAGAACTGAGAGCTTGTCTTCGGTTTTCTTGAATACATAGACAAAGTAAAATGTTACACTTTAGGCTATGCACCCTAAATTTATTCTTGGCTGATTGCTGGTCGGCGTACTCCATTAAAACAACAAGAGAATCTGCATTTCTCTTATGCCTGTCCTCTGGCTATATCTGATGTGTGTGTGTGTGTTTGTGAGAGCGAGAGAGAGAGAGAGAGTCTGTATGTGAACAAATCTGCTTTTAGGATTAATATCTGCATTGCTTTATGATGAGGAGGAGTAGACTTCAAGCAGCACACACAGACGGAAAAACCATTAAATTCTGTCTCTTTTTTTTTTTTTTTTTTTTTTTGCTTTTGGTCAGTTTGAAGTTGCAGATCACATTTTGCTTGATCCACCATGTAATTAGTATTAGCAGCAACAGTTGCTGACTCTCATTCTGGTGCAATCACTTTTTTGAAAATATGAAAGCATTGAGTCTTGAGGGGAAACTGAACATGATGCCGTGCTTTTGATTGCATTGGTGAAAATCGAGTAAATGAGACATGCTTTTAAGACAGCAGCTGAAGTTCTGTGATGCCCAGAAAACCCAGCTGCTCACAGGCCAAGCATATGTGATAGTGGTGGGTAGCCCCCGGGTATTTGTGTGCGTGTGTTTAACCCGACTTCGCTCACTGCAAATGCTCTCGCAGGCTATTGCTTTTAGTCAACAGACATAGTTGAACGAGGGGTGAATAGTTCCTGCTTTCTCTCTCGGGAAATCTAACAGATATCACAGAATGTCATGTCCACTCACAAATGGAAAACAAGAAAACATCTAAAAATACAGGCAAAGCAAAACAGTCAAGGTGATGTATTTTTATACATTGTTCTGGAAGCAGTTCAGACTTGTGAAATGATTGTCAATACTGTCTTATCTATCCAAATAGGATTTTTCATGTGTATGGATCATTTTCGGAACCATTTACTATATTCATACAGCTTCAGTGTTGCTGCAGTTTGCTGTCCTACGCTGAAAAGGTCAAATGTCGTCTTTAAGGACACGGTTTGTTTTCCTGGATATTCCCATCCACCCTCCGGTGCCAGGCATGCTGAACCCTTTAGGTTATCACCATCCCTAAACGCATTAGCAGAGTTTGGCTCGTTGTCAAGGTTTGGGATTGTTGTCGTGCTCTGCTGGCCTCTATGTCAAGGACTAGTCCTGTTAAGGGCTCATCATACAGCCCACTAATCTACTTATACCTTTGTGGTGTGTGTGTGTGTGTGTGTCTGTGTGTCTGTGTGTGTGCGTGAGTATGTCAGAGATTTTGTGTTCATTAGGAATGACTTGATCTGTAGACAGCTGGACAAAGAAACTATTGTTTACACCCTGTAGGTTGACGTCCTTTACACACTGATGAAGCTGGACTGTCGTCAGCAGACTGTTGATGAGGAAAAACAAATATATCTAATTAGCTGTTATACTGTTCAGTTAGCTTCATTACATAACATACAGTATGTCTGACCTCATGAGGGCCTATCCTCTGTCCAAGCATGTGTTTACATCGCTTCTGCCTCTCCAAGATGTGTCATTAAAGGAAGTGTATTTGGCAGTATTTCAGCAAAACTACAGTTTCAGCCCTGTCTCCTAGAAATTACGTTAGTATATCACTGAACCGCATTCATAATTACATCAGAGTGAGAACATAATCGCTGTCTCTTTCTTGTTCAGATGCATTTCTTTCAATTAATGAAACACTAAATTTATTTACCACGCCAGGAATTTTGGCTAAGGATTCTGAAATTGGGTAAGACCATGTAATCCAGTCTTGGTTTTGATCTGGATGTGTTGTTCAAAACTTTATAGTAGGATTGGGATACTTGTGGTCCAAAAAATCAGATTAGCCTGATTCCAGCAGAAGGGTAGCCTGGAAATCCAGACCCTAAATCTAGAAAGATTTAAGGTCTGGCTATGAGTAATGAAAATGGCCCAACTCGAGGGGCGGCACCAAGCATGCATTTGAAAATATCACTGCACGCAATTGGATAACACTACGACCAATCAGAACAATAGATTAGACTCTTGCAGTATCCGGTTGGCAAAGCAGCACAAAACGTCCTTCTTGCAAAGGAAAGATTCGAGCGCTGTCTTCCGTTCATCTTTTAGAGAAAAAGACAAGTCTAACTCGTTCATTGTAGCAGCCAAAGCCGTTTCAAACAACTGGTGTTCATCTGTAGCCATCTCGCAATGTTTACTGACTGATTCCGGACTTCGTCATCACAGCGCTGTCGTCATCTGTTTAGCTCGCCTCTGGCCCGCCTATATCAGATATACCGATGTGATTGTTGCAGCTCGTCTTCAATGGCATGGGTAATGAGCATCATTACTGACTGCCAAAGTGACTCGCTGAGCAACTTCAAATTGTGCTCTTGCGAGAACTCTTGAGGTAGCAGAAGGGTGGATTCAGGGTGGATTTCAAAGACAAAAGGTATTAAAACTTAAACTGGCATAATGTATACATGCATTTATTTATATTTTGCACTTAATTTGTTTAACAGTAATTGTGATAAAGAAACTAAATCAAGCATTAGGCTGTCTATTAAGACTTTTTATGACAGTTTAGTAAAAAGTGGGTGTTCCTCAAAAAGCTGTCAAAAGATCTCTGTTTATTCACTTGGGCGGCACCTATGGCAATAAGTGGTAACTGCAGTGTGTTTGTCGGCAGACTGCCTACATTGTGACATGGGGTTCCCAACTGGTGGGTCCTGGTCCCAAATTGGGTCCAGGGTCCATTCTGAATGGACCGCAGGTGACTCACAAACATATCAAGTTTTTGTAAAAACAACAATTTTCAAGTACAGTGAGTTTCTGGCACAGAGCTTTTACTTTGAAGTGCCGTTCCCTGCTGTAGAGTGAGTGACTAATGGATGAATACATGACAGAGACAGCAAACTAGCTCAATGACATGGCCAAATGCAAGAATGATGCTGAATACCTTGAACTGTGTGGATCTTGACCAAATGACCAAGGAGAAATCTGGACCCCGTGGCTGGACCAGTTGGGAATCGCTGATTTAGAGCACTTTGGTATCTTGAAAAGTTTCTATCTGGATCAGAGTGATTCCATCCAGTGTTGTTTTAAAAAACTGGCGCAACAATAAGATGGATTAGCTGATCCTGGACAGCAAAACATGGGATATCCAAATCTGGATCATTGTGATGCAGATTCAATTTTTTGAACAACTGGGCCCAGAATCGTGGGTTCTCGCCCAGATTCCTGTCTGTGTTTTGATTTAGGCAACAAAAGCACTTTGATTAAGGTGAGAAAAACATTGTGAGCTGGGTTAAATGTTAACAAAAAAAAGGCGAAAATAAAAAATAATGCTTTAGTCACATGAGAAAATAGTCCTATTTTAGCAACACACACAGCAACACTACACTGAAACTACTCGTCTAGACTGTGTACAGCTTGTCAGCCCTCACCACCCACTGTGCTCCATCTCAGCACACAATGAAGTGATCTATGTATGTGGACAAGCGTGGGCATTCATTTGCATCCTAAATTAGTGTGATACTGTGATTATTAAGCATAGATACCTACTAAAAGGTTTGTTTTCCAGAGAAATGAGTTTTCTAAACCTGGAGGGAATTTGACTGGAGAATGTAGGCCACACAGGGGTATTTCTAGATTATTCGAGTACATTAATTGTACATGTAAAATGCTGTAAAACTTAACAAAAGACGACTGCTGCATGCCTGTCATTGTAAGAAAACAGGTCCCCGCCACATAACAAATCCCAAATTAACCCCTGTTTTGTGTGTTTAACTCTCCAGTGAACATTTGCTGCCTAGCACCCACTCTACTCAGCAGGGATTAGGCACACTAAGACACACATACACTCAAGCCAAATACCCTCTATCCTGAGCCTCAGTGAGAGGTTGTAGCGATAGAAGCAGCGGGAGAGCAGGGACGGATTTAAAAAACAAACAAACCAAAAAGTACCATTTATAAAGAAAAAGAGATCGACCCTCATGAGCGTGGTGAGTGCTTTTGGCCATCTTGTAATAATACCTGTTGCTGTTTGATCTGCCTCCTACTGCTGTGGATATCAACAATAGTGTGGGTGGTGGGTGGGTGCATATGCCTTTCATGTTTATGTGTGTATGGTGTGTGTGTGTTTGTGTGTATCAAAGGGTCTTTGTGATCAGTGCTGCGATTACTTGTTTTTTCTTGGAGTAGTGTCTCAGTTTAATTTGAGATATTCAGGCAAACACACTTACGTTCAGCTTGAATTCATTCATATCCCTGTCGCATGACGGGAGTGTTGTGTTGGCATATGTTGTGCTAAACCTCATGGATTTACATGGTTTCATGGTCACATAAATTGCTCCGTGTGCTTCAGGTCTTAGCTGCATCAAAACACAACACAGGTGTACTCAGCGCTCAACACCTGCCACAACTTCCCTCAGTGGCTCTTCGTTCGTTTGTCAGAAATTATAGTTTGACATTTTCTGTTAGCTTATGATGTTGTGCAACAGTAGAGTGGCTTCTTTGCATAGCCAAGTGCGTTTGTAGACTCGGTGCTTGTGAGACAGATGAGCAGCTATCAGTCATGCTGATAATTCACACTCTCTCACCCTCTGTCTCTCTGATAAATGTGGACATGTGGTGGCTCGAGTGGCAGCAATCAGAATGTGAAATGTCAGTGCACCTAAAATGCGGGATCAGACACTCAAACATTTTCTAGCACACCAAGGGGAGATGATCTCATCTGGCACGTCACAGATTCAGTGCCTTTTCTGAAATCTTTCCCAGTTTGTTTCAGTGTTTTTCACCAAGATGCTGTAATCCATGTTGGATGTGCACTTATTGTATTTGGGTGGATTATCAGCTTTTACTTGGAAATTTCTGTCAGTAAGAGACAGCCATTTTCAGCATATTGAGTTATACTTTTTATTCTATCTTTAGCTTTAACATTTGCTTCTCCCTACTTGAATCTTGTAGTGCCCTTCACAGACACTTGCAGACTAATGAGAAATAACATTTTTATTGCATAGGAGCTGTTCTTCAATTTCATGCAACATACAGTATCCAATTACTCGGTTTTGATCGCGTAGTGTGGTCACCCTGGAAAATTGTCAAAATGAATGTAATTTTTCATGCAAAAAAGCTGTATTTTATGCAACTGTGCCACAATGCAACGCACAGAGGAAATGAAGGAGCCTCTCACAGCTGTAAAACAAACTGTGGTTAGTAGCAACGAACAAGACAGCTTGAGAAAGAGCTTTAAAACCAAACAAGACAAATGGTCAACAGCCATACTCTGTGAGGCTTTGCTTAGGCACTGTGGTGCTTTCAGCTAAGGGCTAACATCAGCATGGTCCACTGGCACTTTTGGCAAAGCTGACATGCTGACACATTGATTTGCATTCCCATTACCAGTTTAAATGCAACAAGTCTTGCCAAGTTGCGCCCAAGATGGACTCTCTCCAGAGTCGGGCCAAAGCACGCCAGACCCGCCTCCAAGAGGACTGCAGTGACATCTGGCTGACTGCGGCCAACCTGTGATAAACCCCCTTCTCCCCTTCAAACAAGCATGTGTTGCAAAACTCAACTCATGTCTGTGTAGAAAATCAGAGAGAAAGGCGTTTTAAAAAGTCTCTGTGTTGAGTTTTCAGCACACGTTTAGCATCTAACTGAATCTCCTGCATCCCTCATATTTGCAATCAGCTGTACATGTGAAGTTACTGCTGATGAAAACTCAATTTTTCCTGATTTTGCAGCTTCACAATGAAAAGTTTTTCATTTTCACAATAAAGACTTTTATTGTGAAGTATGTATTGGAAATAAAATGTGTTTAGCACCAAATTAGCGGAATAAAAATAAGTCTACTAATACCACAGGGAGGAAGAGTCCAAGCAGAAACAGCCACAGTCAGATGTTATATGAAGAGCTGCAGACAACAGGCTCTTACTGCACCTCTGCAAACAGCTCACCTCCGACAGGTAAACATCTTTTACCTGCCATGTTGTGTGATGGGAAAACACTCACAGCAAAAATAACATGGGACTGTTTGCCGTGGATCAGCTTGCTGCTCTTAAACGTCATTGACTCAAGACAAGCACGTCATCAGTTAAAGTAACACCTTCCTGTTGTAATGGAGATGCAAATCCCTGCCATGCTGTGCTGACACACCAGCACATGTGTATAGAGTAGGCCTGTACCATGCTGATGTGTAGACAGTATAATGCTTACCTTGTTCTCCATCTTAGGTTTTGTTCTTAAACTGAAGCACTGGACAAATTGATATTCGGCACAACGTCAGAGGGATTCATCCTCTGGGGACTGTTAATATTTACACACAGTTTCATGGCAGTTTATCCAGTCAGTTTGGAAAATAATTGCCAAAGTGGGACTTGACCGTGCGCCATAATGCCTTGCACTTTGCCTCAGTAATTTACATTCGTACTTACGTTTGCCTATATGATTAGCGAGTAGACATATAAGTCACTCACCAATACTGCAGCTTCCTGTCTGTGTTTCTTTGACACCTTACCCTAGGATTATCTGACGTTTACCGTTAAATGTGCGGCGTCTCAACAGATTTGTTGCTACTGTAGCGAACATGATCCAAACAAAGTGCAGATGCTAACTTTCATTAATAAACAAAAGTAACATGCACCGGCAAGTGATGAAGGTTCAGACTTATGATAATTTGGCGAAAAGCACCTCATGACACAGTAGAAAACATTACCTGAAGTTAGCCCTCCTGAATATAATTAAATATCATTAACAGATTGAGGTTTGGTTAGTTATTGATAAATGATAGAAGGACTGCACTTGTATAGCGCCTTTCTAGTCTTCCAACCACTCAAAGTGCTTTTTACACTTCATCACATTCACGCATTAACACACACATTCACACACTGGTGGCCGAGGCTACTGTGCAAGGTACCACCTGCTGCTAACCATTCACACGCACTCACACACTGATGACAGCCATCAGGAGCAATTTGGGGTTTCATTATCTTTACCAAGGACATGCAGATTGTAGGAGCCGGAGATGGGTCTGTTGATCTTCCAATTATTGGATGACCTGCTCTACCTCTGAGCCACAGCCGCCCAATCAAATAATTAGGGCTGTACCCAAATATTCGAATATTCTAATATTTGTTTCTATGGGTAGGTAGTCGTTACGAAAATTTGGTATTTGATATTCGTTTTTTTTTTTTTAACATATTTTTTTTTGGTGCTAAATGTAGTCTTTTTGTTGTTGGTAAATGTAGGTTATCAATAAAAATCAAAACTTTTAAACTGCATTGTTAAAAATGTGAAAATATAGTATCGCCTACCAACTGAGCTTGTGCGCACGGCACGCTTGAGCGCATCCGTCTGAGGCTGTGGATCAATGCCAAGTTTTACCACTTTATCACTATTCCCTCTAACTTGTAGCTGTTTTTTCGTTATCTTTTGAATTTAAGATGAATTATGGAACCGTTTTTGTCAACGTTTGTTTCCCCTTTTTGTACAATAAATTATTGTTTAAAGAAAATCAAAAGGAAGCATAGAATAATGTACTGAAGGAGACTGTTGTGCCATCACATTTTTTTGTGGTTTGAGAGCAAAGATCCGGTCGCCGCTGTGCAAAACTCCGCAATACAATTAGGTCAGACAAACATTCGATTAGCTACCTTGGACCCAACAGGAGCTGAGATGCAGCCGGCGGACAGAGCCATACACTGTTTTGGAGAATTATAACAAGGAAAACAAATGCACACATTTAGACAAAAAGCATTAAAGCATCACATCATTTTAATTTTTTTCTAATTTGGTGGAAGGATTTTCAAGTCAAAGGTGAAACAATAAAAGTATGATGGTTTATAGTACAATTTGCCGTGCCTGTCCTGTTGAGTCTGGCTCACATGCAAAATTTCCTTCCTTTCCTTCTTTTATAGTTTCCTTGTTAGCTACAGCTACATTTCCTTGGTACAGCTGACAGGAAGTAACAAGGGTCTGTCAATAGTATGGAGTTTGAACACAGCATACTGTATGTTTGTGTTGTTTTCAGGGGCCTCAGCAGTATCTATGTATGACCTGAGAGATCAGTGGCTCGGATATTTGTATGGCTGATGACTGCTGTAACTGTTTAGCACAAAGAGGAATTATGGGGGAGCTAACTGGATTAGTGCAAGGCGGTTTAGCTGGCTTGCTGCAGCTTCAGAGGAGCTGCTGACACTGTCATTTTTCTGTCTGTTTTTCACTTCAAAAAATTATTTTAGTGTTAACAGTACAGGAAAATAATTATCTACTACAAGCCTATTTTATTCAAATAATCGCCTCTGTTTCATCTAAAAAAATCCAGTATCCTACAAACAAGGTAATATAAGGAGCTTTGGAAACGGATTGAGACAGAACAGGGTGACATCAGAACAACCCACAGTAGCATGGTGTTGCAGTATTTCAGTACATGAGATGTTTTGACTCTTCTTCTCACTGAGACACGACGTGTGAAAAGAAATTGACGAAACAATTCACGCAGCCACAGGACAAGGAAAAAGTCAGACATATCTGAGAGAATGCAAGAGAAGATTGTGATTGGCCTTTACTCAGCTGCCACCCGCAGCACTTTAGGAGCACGGGAAAACAAGGTGGGGAAAGAGCTCTTTTAATTGAAGCTCCAAAAGGCCAAAGGTTCAGCTTGTTCACTTCAGATTGCCAATATTGTTCTTGTGATCTTTATCCAACCGAGAATTGCTTAATTTGCTGCCTCACTGCTGCTTTAGCAAAACGTCAGCGCTGCAACTCGAGGACACACAAACACCGAAACACGGGCGCACATGAAATCTGACACCACTGAGGAAAATTAAATAAAGCACTCTTGGGCTGATGGCACACATCTGAAATGCACACACACACACTCACACAATTAGACTCACATACACGTTTAGGTAAAGACATCTGTTCACATCTCCTTTCCACCAAAATATAGTTTAAGAAAAGTTATTTCTCGTGATAATTATGATCGACTGCCCTGCTACATGTATGTGGTTTTAATAGCATCTTAATAATACAAGTCCTACAGTTTTGCTTGAAATGAAACTGAATCTCAGAGGGTTGTTTTCCCTGTTGAGGATCCTTTGTGCATGTGCACACCAGGGCTGGGCGATACGACCTCAAATCAACATCACGTTTATTTAACATTTTACCTTGATTACAATTACTGAGCAGTTATTTTGTTTTTGTTTTTTGTCCTCATAGTTTGTACTGCAAATGTGATCAACTATTAAGGCTGGGATATTCATCTAATGAAAGACTGCATATCTGATCTTATGATTGAATATTGTGTAGCCATTGTAAATGCTTATGTTATGTAGAGCTGCTTTGTGGAGGCACTTGTTGCTCAGCGTTTGTCAGTCTCTTTCTTTTTTCAAGCCATGCACTGTTTATATTTGGTAACATGATTGTGCTCCAAGTGCTGAAACAGCTAGTGTTACCTTTGGTCGCTGAAATGATTTTTTGGCAGTTTTTACATTTCATTCCTTACTGTTCAGTTTCATCTTCACGAAAGCCAAAATGTGTCCAAATGACGGACACAGCATTTCTCTTTGGTACAAGCTGCTGAAGTTGCTCAGTTGGCTCGGTGTTTGAGTTCTCCTCCATGTTGCTTCCAGGTCGTGGACTGGATGGGGTGGACTACACGTGCAATAGTACGTTTTTAAAGGGGACACTGCATGAACACACACATAGTGGGGCCCTAGTGCACACTGTTCATATTAAGAGAAGGAATAGCGGACTCTGCCACAGGCAAACAATATAAAGAGGTAACACATAAATTGAAATATACTAAATGTCTATAGCAGATTGATGTAAAAGTCCAGATTTGATATGATTAACATCATGAGGTTGTTAACTTTAAGGATCAGGGACGTGTCTTCATAAATAAAGTGTTGTTAAATAAGATGCTGAATGTCCTGTCGTGTGTCACAAGAAAATCATTTTTTATTTATGTGACTTGAATGTAATCATAAATTCAGCAGCACCAGACATTAAAAGTTTATGACAGATCATAACGAGAGATCCATAAACCGGATGATGTTCAGCCAACATCAAACCAAGGACACATTTAGCACTCTGAAAGTCCAGGTTTTCTCAAGTACAGCTTTGATAATATGAGACTGCATTGAAATTTTATGGTTTGCATCTTCTCCCCTTGTCAGTGTGGGTTTTCTCCAAGTACTCTGGATTGTGGGAAGAAGCCAAAGACATGCAGATTAGGTTAGATGGTGACTCGAAATTGCCTGTAGGTGTGATTGCGAACATGTCAGCCCTGCGATATTCTATACCTGTCCAGGGTGTACCCTGCCTCTCGCTCAATGTCAGCGGGGATAGGCTCCACTTTATTAGTTAAAAAGGTATTTCAGCTCATGGTTAAAGTGAGTTAATGTGTCTGCCAGAGAAGCCATCACTGTCACTATGCAGCTTCCACTCTGTGCTGTCACAATTCATGCTCCTGTCTTTTAATCTATGGCTGTCAGACAAAGTGAAGAAAGGATGAATTCCCCACTCATATTTAAAGGCAAAATGTCTGTTTTTACTGAAAAAAACAAACAACCACCATCAACCTTAAGTAGTTCAGCTGATATTATACTTTGATTTATTGAAGTTGCTTAAAGTTCTAATGTTGTTTTGTAGACGCATTGTTGATGAACAGTTGTGGTCAGCATTAACTAGGGATG
Organism: Epinephelus awoara; assembly: GCA_035609425.1. Lineage (NCBI taxonomy): Eukaryota > Metazoa > Chordata > Actinopteri > Perciformes > Serranidae > Epinephelus > Epinephelus awoara. Next base: position 30,422,515 of record CM069297.1, read on the forward strand.
GTACAAGCTTGTGTGTGTGTCTGGTAAAACATGGTGCTGCCTGCCCATATGGAAAAGAAATAGAAAAAACTTAAAAGAAGTTCCAAGAAGCTCATTAAAAGGTAAAGTTCCACTGATTGTCACCTGAGTGTGTGAAATCCGTTCTCCGCATTTGACTCATCCCTTGGGAGCGGTGAGCAGCAGCGGTGCCGTGCTCGGGAATCATGTGGTATCATACATTTGGTATGACCTGGCCGGGGATCGGACCCACGACCTCCCAGTGTCAGGGCGGACACTCTACCACTAGGCCACTGAGCTGGTTATATGTCATTTAATTAAAACCAGTAGGCTATAAAAACTTATATGAATATGTACCATTACATACAGTATAGTTTTTTGTGTGTAAAGGGATATAATGTCATGATGAACTATGTTTTCTTTGTTTTTTCTATAAGAATTCTTAAATGTCAGCCTATGAAATTTGAAATAAGATTATAAAAAAATACATACTTTATATGAATCTATACAGTCAGTTTCATATAAGTTTCTTTCATAAGAAACACATGACTCACATATGAAAGTGACAAGACTTAATTTGTACCTTTACTACTGCAACTGGATCAAACTGTCTAACAAACTAGCAATGCACTAACTGCTTGGTCAGCTCCCAGAACAACTACTTTCTACCATTCAAATTACATAAATGCAGTCTATAAATGTTGTCTTTCATGTGTTCAATGTTGTTAGGCAAATTTTTAATTCAACAAACTTTATTCGCAAAACAAATTAGGCATAGTCACTTATATTGACTAATATTTACCACTGCTGAACAATAATCATTTCACATGGAACAGTGTTTTTGTTTTCAACAATCTGAGTACTGAAATTACACAACAAACAACAAACGGCAACAAAGCTCAATTTAAGGGGATGCTTTAGTTTTGGCACGGAGCTCTGTGATCTTGGCATTGATTGTGATGCCACTGCTGGAGGGTTGGGTCCCTGCCACCTCTTAAGAGTTGCATCTACAGTATATATATACATATATACTATTTCTACAAGAATAGGATGAATAGTCTTTTTCAATCTCTGCGTTACATTGAATACATTCGACAGGAATTTTGAATATTTGCTGTGTTGATTTAATCATTTTTCCTAACTTATTGGATATAATTGCTCCTAAAATGTTAAACAATATTACCCATGTAATAATTTTAGGAAAATTAATTCGTTTAGGGAGAAGAATATGATCCCTGGTTTTGCAAAAATGCTAAACTTAGCAACATTTTAACAGTCCTTTGTCATTACATGTTGAAAACCTGCTTTCAGTCAACTCATATGCTTTTCCCTTCAATTTTGTTATCAGATTATGTTGTTTGTGGCACCACAAGTAAATCTTGTAAGTGTTTTCTATAAAACTTACAAGAGTTTAGTTTCACTGATTATTGTCCAACTCATAAGTTTGATATTACATTTTTCTACTAAGGATATTGTATGTGGAATTACTGTCATATAATGTTCTTATAAGTACCCAAGTCATACAAGTTTCATTTTGTACAAATTTAATAAGGATCTTATATCTGATTTCACTGTCGTATGCATTACATACAAGTTTCGGACAAAAGATATACAAACTTTATAAGATTTATCTATATCTTTTCCATATGGGTGGCCACGACGGTATTCTAAAAATACCAAATCCTAAGTGTCTCTCAACATCTGCAAACACACCAGGGAGCCAATCACCTGTCAAACACTCAGGAATTACAGCTGTCACATACAATGAGGGGCTCAAAAACAGTCTGAAAAATGATAGCTGCCATCCAACAGCCTGACAGCAGAGTATGTATGTGACTGATAGACAAGCTGATGTGGGATTTACAGTGGCCTTCTTTAAGGGAAGTGTTAGCCCATATGTTTTTCTGTTACGTTGTTACAATCAGGGTTGTGAATTAGTTCAGCAGACTCCGGCATTAATAAGGGAGGTGATTAGTAAATGTAAATCCACCATATGGCTATTGCTAAAAAATGGCAACCATAAATTAGAGTTTCTCTGCGGATAATTAGGGGCCGTACACATGCTGCATCTTTAACCTCCTGGAAAACATGAGGTTGGGTGCTGGGCGCTCTATTGTCTTTTTGTGCCAGCTTTCAAGAGCGCGGCGGCAGGTTGTTTCTAAGGTTGCTAAGCGAGTGAACCAAGCACCATATAGCCAATTTACCTGAAATCATGAGTGCAGAGCTGATCTTCTTCCAGGCGCTGTTTATAAATGTGAAGGCCTATCGTCCGTGAGACTGATGTAAAGCTCTGGGTAGGACAGACACAAGAAGTGGCCACGCTCAGCAGTTGGACAGGAGTCACGTTACACACCAATCCCAGCCAACGGATATCTTTCCCTTCTTCTGTAAATATTTAGTCTGATAAATACGGAAAAGTTGATCATTTTAGTGCTTCTGCAACTCAGCGACCAATGAAATCTTGCCGACTGATGACCATTCTGGTCGACTAATATTCGATAAACTATTGGGAGGCAGCAGCCCAGTGTGATGTTACTGATTGCTTGATGTGTTTGAGCAACAATCCAAAAACTCAAAGATTTAGTTTACTATCACAAGATAAAGCAGAGCAGCAAATCCTCACAGTGAGAGGCTTGAACTAGTGAATCTGCTGCATTTTTACTTAAAAAATTAATGAAGTTTTGCACTGATCTAGAAGTCAGGGTTGTACTTTTGGAACTTAGTCGACTACATCATCACTTTGATGGTCAAATGAAACAAATCTAAACAGACGATTTGCTGAACAACCTATAATTTTTTTGGTCTTTGCATTAAATGATTTCCCAGGTGCACACACCCAATCTGCAACACATCTGATTGACTTGGAGATTATGTCAACACACTGAAGATTGAAGGCAGAAAATGTGTAACCTACTTGCAGTTATTCTCAAAACAGTTCCCACAGTTTCACAAATCCCCGCTTCACTGGCTCTGCCTCTTCCTTCCTTTCTTCATCTCTCTCTCTCAATAACTAGTAGTTGCTCTAATCTTCACAGGAAGCACTAATGTGCAAGTAGCTTAATGAACATCCTGGCACAATTATAGAGTGGGGAAATTACCGAGTAGCCCAATAACATGGCACAGCACAGGGTAATATAATGTGCCTTGCAGATCTCTGGAACAATGAGTTAATAATAGTTAGGAAGCAATGGCATCTACATCACCAGTCCACCCTCTCTGGCCAATTTCTGCTCCCTGCTGCAGCGTTCTCTCATTGTTCTCAACAATGGAGGATAATGACAAGAGAGCACAACAACCGTGGACTCTTTTCATCTCTGTTCTGCTTTGTCTTGCACCGTTTTTGTGTCAGAGTGTCACTCGCTGATGCTCTCAGCTGATTTCTCTCTCAGCCCTCTTTCTGGTTACTTATCTCTATCCCTTTCACTCCCTCGCACAACACACTCTCACACACACAAGCCTGGACGGGGAGGGGGGTATTAAATTATTCAAACTCCTGGCAGAGAGTGTCACCATCTATGAACACAACGTACGAGCCTGCATTTTACACGTGTTTATTTTTTAACTTTACGGGAGCCAATACAGAGGCCACGGCTCAGATCATTTCCTGTCCATTCTCTGTGTGTAAGAGGAAGTTTGAAATGCCGAGGAAGAAGCTCAGTGTTTGTTGAGATAAAGGCTGTGAGGTTGTGCGTAGTTGTCTTATAAATCACTTTGACTGCACTGCTTTGATGCAGGCAGCTACTGATGACAGTAATTTATGGCAGAATTATTTACATGTAGGCCTAAACATTTCATTTAAACACATGTATCACAATGTGCTTTTTTAATAGTTTACAATGACATGGACTAAAATGAAGCACAAAGTATGTTGTGGTACTGTACTATATGTGCAATTGTACTGTGCTGTATATTGATAAATGTATGTTTATCCTATTTTAAGATGCTTTTGTAAAATCTGACCAGAGAGAAAAAAGATGTAAATTTACCCAGTCAACCTGGTCTCACTCCGAAGTTGTCAAAATACGGCGCTTGGGCGGTGAATTGTGGCGTCACACACTGACAAAAAAAGCCATCCTTTAACGTCAGCATGACATGCAGCTGGTTCTCAGCGGCGTTCAACTACAACGGTGATCTTGATGTTGGGGTCCCGTAAGTTTATAAACCCTGTTCTTTTTTCCCAAATCTAACCACGCGCTTTTGTTGCCTAAACCCAACCATGACATAATGCTTTTATTTTGAAGGAGACTGAATGTGAACAGTAAATTTCCTGTGAAAATTGAGGTTTATTTTGAAAGAAGACAATGCATGTAACTGTCATAACTTGACACAACGCGCCTAGGGTACATTTCACGTTGTATCTAGACGTGGAAAGCCCATGACCAAATATCGATATGTGACGAGGTCCACGTGAGAATGTGTTGCCCCTGTAGGCTAACTCTGGCTCCTGCTTCAATCATATGGAATAAGGCAGACGTCAGATGGACAACACCTTCTGGACAGCACTGCAAAAGCAGACAGTCCAATGGAATAGTAGAACGAAACATGTGTGGTTATGTTGCGATGGTAATGCCGTATTTATAAAGAATGGAATATAAACTTTTCTTGTCTGTTATTTTACTTATTATTATAGTAATATCCAGTAATTGTCCAGATGATCTGTGTTTTCTCCCTGTGTTAGGGGGCTCACACATAAAAAATTTGTCTGGAGGATGGCAGAAAGTTGAAATATTTCAAGGAAAGGCTTTGTGGTTTACTGTGGATGTGAATGCAGTGCCTCTCTGTTTGTGCTGCTTTCTACTGCGTATGGACGATATTTATTGCCACAGTATTATATCAAGTTATGGCATGTGCGGTATCTCAAGTCCAGCCATGCTCCCTGTGTTTGATATGTGTGCCTGTGTTATGAAGAAAAACGAGGAGTGTCACCAACAAACTGAGCAGTGCTGCAAAGTAAACCCGCGTAAAGCTGCTTTATACGGCAGAATCCAGTTGACTCAATGACAACAAACCTGACAGACTTCCTAACAAAGGCTTGACTGGAAACAGCGTTTCCCCTCCAATCTGTATTTTTAGTAACCAGCCGGAGGTCATCTTTTTATCAACCACCACTGACAGGAGAATGTTTACCACGCTCACCATTCTCCTTGAACTCACCTCCATTACGACAGAGGAAAGCTTTTATTTCCATCTCTCTGGTGTCACACTCCTCTTATGAGCAGAGGACATTTTCATTTGGCTGTTAGGTAGTCGGCAAAATTAACCGCAGGGAATCTAACAAAAATAAATCAATTCTACTGCACAACTTTGACGAGTTTGCCCCCTCCATCTGTGATTATCTGTGTGTGTGTGTGTGTGTGTGTGTGTGTGTGTGTGTGTGTGTGTGTGTGTGTGTGTGTGTGTGTGTGTGTGTGTGTGTGTGTGTGTGTGTGTGTGTGTGTGTGTGTGTGTGTGTGTGTTTGCTCAAGCAGCTGGTAGAAAAACAGCAAACCAACAGAGATAAAGCGCATTCATGATACTAAAATTAATGCCTGATGGGAATGTTGCTACTACAAGAAGAAAGCATAGATGTATTGTGGTTTGTGTCAAAAGAAAAGCTCACACTAACGCTGTTTACATAAACTGATTCCAGCATTTCCTTATAATAACCTTAGTTTGACCTTTTTGATTTTACTGGGTGGAAAAACCTGCAAAAGAAGTTCATTAAACAGCTTGTTATGTGATAATCGATCATAACGCGTGACCCAAGAAACCATTTTAAAATCTCCTTCCATGACTATATGAGAGCACCACACACAAACACAGCCCTCTCCAGTTCAATAGCTATTTAATGTAGATACATGTAAAATGAGTGCTGATACATTTTTACATGAATTTAAGAGTTTTGTATGCCAGCAGCTAAAGGGGGAAAAAAATCATTATTTTATGTTTTATTTCAAGCATTAGGAACTAAATTCGCCAACAATGGTAAACAATAGACAGTGATGCACAGGGCAGCTTTTTTTGGCAGCCCCTCAGACGGATACATTTTCCACTGAAATGCTGCCAACTGGGCATTATGTCGCTCAATTCCATGGTCAGTATAATCTGTCTAAATCCAGCTGCTTTAAACAAAGCTGTATGGCTGTCTGTCCATGAGAAGGGGCTGCTTGGTGCTTCAGGTATTTCCTTTGACCAGGAAGTTAGAGAAAGAAGCAAAGGAGGCTGATACAGAAGTTAGCGCCACCCTGTTTCCCTTGTGTAATAGCCAGCGGGATGTTTCCAATGGATGGCGGATTATTGCAGCAAAGAAAAGTTTATGACGCCTAGATGTTTTGTTCAGTTGCCATCTTGGTTTTTTGGATTCAGAAGTGACTATATGTGGATGAGAGGGTGGAGCTTTTGGAGGAATGAGATCTGACTCATAGACTGCAGTGATGCTTTATAGACAGTCTGTCATTCAGGCGGCCCTGCCCTCAAACATGCCGGACTTTAAACCTTATTAAAAAAAAAAGGGTGAGTTAAATCCATTTTAATGATTTGGGCTATAAAAACATTTGTTTCTGCTGTGAAGTTGGGCATTTTAACATGGGGCTCTATGGGGATTTACTGTTTTGGAGCCAGCCTCAAGTGGCCATTTCATGAACTGCAGTTTTTAGCTCTTCCGCATTGGCTTCATTTTTAAGTCTCGGAGGTTGCTGCTTGGGTATTTACTGACATATTTTATGTTGTAAAACAAAATGTGAAAGTCTTCCAAGCTGTTGTTAAACACAGACCTTATTTTAGGCATCTACCCAAGAAAACATTAAAAAAAAACTGACTTTGAGATAAGGGAACCTGGAGTGCTACAATGCTAACTCATGTCTGAGTTTCAGGACTCATTCCTGTATCGCTCCATGGGCTTTGGAAGTTGTGTTAGTTGCTAATGCTAGCTTTATGTTACAGTGTTGATATAATCATACAGTTTGATGTCAGTACAATGGTGTGTTTCAATACTGTGCTGCCTTCTTAACCAGTAGCAAAGTTATTGGTGACGTCAATATGTTTTATTGTACTGTGCCAGGTTTTCCACAGTGTGCACACGAGCCACAGATGCACAGAGGCTAATTTCATGACAGCCACATTGATTTATTTTGACAAATTTCTTTATGAATTTGGTTTGCATGTGTGGTTAGCTGAATGACTGGCCCCTGTATCGATTTTCTGATAACGTATCAGTTAATCTATATACACCAACAGCCTGAGCAAACAAACGAGATTATGTAACTCCCAACTCATTAAATTTGACCAGAATGTCCATGGTGCAAGATAAATTGTTATTAATGTCTTATGTCACTTCTCCTGTGGTTGGTTTGATTTTAACCCAATATGTGGTCTGAACATGGACACTGTATCCTGGCAACGGGGGGGAGGAGAAAGAAAGGGTGCGTTCAGCGGTGAAATGGTCCCTCACAGGACCATCCATCATATGCTCAACCACAGATGGGCGGGCCATGTGTGTCAGCAGCATATGTTTGTGTGTTTATGTTGTGTTATACGTCAGTGTGTGAGTTTCTGTGTGCCAGCTTGGGGACCACAGTGTGCCGAGGGGACTAGGGTTATGCAGGATGCTGTCAGGACAGTGATGGGCATCCACCAGTATGAGCAGCAGTTTGACGGCTGACATTCTCCAGTGTGCAGCTGACTGACTGGACAGGCAGGAATAAACAGGATACCATACCAGGCATGGTAATGAGGCATGAGCCTTAATTGTGTTTAGACTGACAATGTGCAGTGTTAATGCCTGTGTGAGTCAAAAATAGTATGCAGTAATGATGAGGGTGTTTAAGCCCTGATTCATCCTGAATGTGGTGTTAATAACCCCAAACATTAAAGTAGCAAAGGTTTCTGCTGAGAAATAATCATATGGGCTCATACCAATTTGGAGGCAAGCAGTGATTTCAGAAGTTATTTCAGGTCATACAAAATTAGATGCCGAAAAAAGACAATTTCATAGGCAGATGATTCAAATTAAAAGCCTAGTGGGAACAAATACCAAAGATATACCCTTTGGGCTCTTTGAGATGAGCCGGGCTTCCGCAAAATTGTTTACTGGCGATCACCGTACATTGCATGCTGGTTAGATTTGTGCCCAACTTGTTCTGACATCGTGCACATGTGAACTACATATATGTGAATGTGAGATAGTTCTGGTAGCATAGCAGCCTGTCACAGGTTACAGCGTGATGATCAGAGGAGAAATGGCAGAGCATAAAGTACCAGGTGGAAAAAAATAACCCAACTTAGTCATTTAGGATTTTGTTAGAGAAGGAAATCACCTGTTGATTTATATATATGTGTAGATCCCAGGGTGTATTTGGGAGCTGTTTAAATGTGTAATTTGTTGAACTATTAATATTGTATACAGAATCTGAACCTCACTCTGAGTTATTGTTGTTGTTTACAAAAGAAAAGAGACTCTTTCTTTTTTTTACTGAATATCTGAAGGTAAACAGTTAGGTTGACATGTAAAACTATCACTTATTTTGTTGCTATTCTATTATCTTTAAGTAACAATAATATAAATATAGATAGATAGATAGATAGATAGATCTGCCCTGAAAATGCCCTGACATATCGTGATATTATTTTAGGGCCATATCGCCCACCCCTACGACATATGTAAACAAACTACAGTACATGACCCCATTGATGCAATACATGGAGCCTTTCAGAGTCTGGAGCACGTTCCAAGACGTCACAGTTGACATCATTGATGACATTAATGAATTTAGTGAGTCTGTGTTGGATGTATTTGTAAAACAACAGAAGCAAATGTACCCAAAACTGTGGTTAAACCATTCCACAACCAGAAACCATGGATTACTAGAACCATCCACAGAACACACACTGCAACTCGTCTGAAAGCATGGACAGTTATAAAGCCAATGAGGCATAAAAGGACTGAATTACAATGAAAGGGCTGAAGGAGCTGCAGGATCACATTTCACTGGAGTTGTACCTTGTACGACTTCATGTGACGAGTAAATAATGGATTGAAAGAAAGGATTAATTGATTTATTTTAGAGCCAAGCACCAAAGCTGCTCTCCATCAGGCCCAGGGCATGATGGGAAATGCTGATCAAAGGGCTAATTGGCTCTTACACTGCATGCAAATTATTATGCAGGTGATCTTTTCTTGAAAATTTGTATGGCTGCTGTTCAGAAAAAAAAAGTGTTTTAGTATGATGTATTTAAGGATTTGAGCTTTAACAAAACCCTTTTTGTTTGAATCTACAAAGCTTTCCAATATCCTTTATCACAGTCCACATTTATATAAATGTGCCACATTATTATGCAAGTCCTATTCACCTTTGACCATGAGCAACAAAGGTGACCTGAGCAAAGAGGAAAAGAGTCTGAGCAAGGCGGAATATGGCCAAGAAATTGCAGCATGACCACTGAACTATAAAAAGATACATTGAAAATAGTCAGGATGGGATAAAACCCATAGTAGAAAAAGCTTGTCGAACATTATCAAGCCCAGAACTTTAAAGAATCAAACAAGAGGTTGCTAAAAGACCCTTAGCTACCACTAATGCCAATTTTGAAGCTGTGGGGCTCAATGATGTACCCAGGTCTATTCAATGTAGGATGCCAAGGCGAGTGGCAAAGGTCCAAAAGGCAAAGACGAGGCCTCCACTGAAGAAAATACATCGGGAAAAACGACTGCAATGGGCTTAACAATACATGAAAGCTGACTTCTCCAAAGTTATATTCACAGATGAGTGTCGGGCAGCCCAGATTCTGCATTTATTTAAAAATACAGACTACAGTACTTTGAAAAGCATAATATTAATCACAGGTTTGAAGAAATATATTCACTATCTGACTTCTTAACAAATTTGAAAATGCCTGTTTAAAATATTCACAAAAATGCAACTTGCATAATAATTTGGCACTCAGTGTAGTTTTGATCACAAACATCATAATTTGTGTCAAAACATTACTAACTTGAGCGAAGGACGAATCTGCCTTTCCAGGATTTCAACGTCACGTATCCTTAAGGGATCTTAACCAACCTAGAACATCATTGAAATGCAGTCAGCATATAGATGCTGGTGTTCGTGTTTCTCTTGTGCATTTCTGTTGCATAAACAGGGCTGATTCATCCTGGGTCAATGCTCCTGTCCCTTTGTTTGCCTCTGACTTTGTATCAGCTCTCAGGAGCTGACAGGGAACATGCTGACAAGAATGAAAGTGTATACGAGTGAGGAAAAGAGAGGGAGAATGGAGGAATGGAGGGAAGGAAGGGAAAGGAGGTTGTCTGGGAGAGAAGGTGATAAGAGAGCTGAATGAGAAAGAGGAGAGGAGTCTGAGGAAGCAAGAGGGAGACATGGAGGCACAAAGAAAGGCAGCAGAGAGAGGGAGGAGAGTGGTCCCTGTGGTAATCCTGTTAGAGAGAGGGAGATCAAGTTGGCGGTTTGGTGCTGTCACTCTGAGGAGATTTTCTCCTCTAGTCTTGGAGAAATGCTACAACATGCCATAGATTTCCTTTAATTGAATTCTTTTGCAGTGTCACTGTTAGTCTGCTCTGTAAAAGCAGGTGTTTCGGAGCTAATCTGCTGTTGCTCTCTGTGGAGCAGCAGTTTTCAATGGAGTAGGAAAAAAGAAGGAGACACCGACAGCAGCAGTGGGGAGATATATCAAATGACCTGACCATACACATGAACTTAATCTGTCACCACAACTAAAACACTCCAAGACATTCGATATCAGTGCATAGTAGTCATAGTACGGTGCAAAGAAATGTGTTTAATGCCAATAACCGAGGCTCTAGGCTTCATGTTTTCGCATTGTCTATCCATCTGTTCAGTTCTCAACACGATTTCTCAAAAAATACCCTGAAGGATTTTTTTTAAAAATTTGGCACCAACATCTGGTTGGACCCATTGATGAACTGTTCAGACTTTGGTGGTCATTAATCAAAGGTCAAAGTCACTGTGACCTCATCCCTGTTATTCTTGTGAACACAATATCTCAACAACACTGTTAGGGACCGAGCAGTGAGGCAACTAGGATGCAGGAGTTCTTGACAAGACAGTTGGTTTTTATTGACCCAAAAAATGCATGAAAAATTACTTACCAAGAAATGAACAACCAGGCCTATAAAAGGCTTCAGTACAATAATTAAACAAGGAGTTAACTGAACAAACTGACCTGTCAAAATGGCACACAAGGGAGCGCATGTAGTGGCTTGGCCAATCCAAATAAAACACAAGGGTTAACCAAAATTGACGGCAACTACAACTAAATACAAAGCAAGACTAACTGAACCCAAACCTACCTATTGGGTAGAATAAATCGGGTAGACCTATTAGTCACATCAGAAGATCTTTTGTTGCTTTTTGGCCAATTTTCTAGCCTATATATTTGGCTTGACACTGCCAAACCTGTAAGGTAGCCTGCAATAATATTGTGCATTTTAACTACCCTCTACAGTCAAACATATTTCTGTATCATGATGTTGTTGAATATTATTTCAGGCCTACATAATTCAAGCATTGTTTTAATAGGCTACAGTAACTGTTTGACATATATATCTATATAAGGTTTGTTGCTTTAGTAGGCTGTTGAAAAAGAAACTATCATGTCATGCCCCTAATGCTGTAAATTGTGGGCAATTAAATCAGTGGTCTGCTGAAGCCTGCACCCCAAGCAGACTCTCAGGCTGTCTGCAGAAAGTCCGCTCGAGGCCCCTTTTGGACTGGATAGATTATGGATTTGAACAGCCCTAAGCACTCCCAGACTTTCCGGGAACTGGCCCATAAAGTCTGCCAGTCTGGAAGTGCGGTGAAGTCCAGACATTTGGATTCAGCCTAAGAGACCTCAGACCTTAGCCACGCCTTTTGCTCCAGTAGGAAGGCACCTCCCCAAACAAACACCTTGAGGGAATATCATCAAATTTGGCACAAACGTCCTCTTGGACTCGAGAGTGAGCTGATTAGAATTTGGTAGTCAAAGGTTAAGGTCACTGTGACCTAACAAAACTCAAGAATCCATAAGCTAATCATAACAAAATTTCACACACGTCAAATAGATTAAAATAATAAAGCGATGACATTTTATATCCAAAAGGTCAACTTCACTGTAAAATCATAATCTGTCAGAACATTTTTCTGGCCATTATTCAAAGCCATAATTCAGGAACAGAAAACGAGACATTTGTGGACACTGAATTGATGACCTTAGTCTTGAAGGCATCGAACTGCGAGGCGGTAATTCTAGTTTTAAGTGCGCTTCAGAGATATGACTTTATATGACTTTACAGTAAATGGATGTTGTCAGACTTTTGTTCTCAAAATTAGGTTTCAGTCCGCTTTTCTCTATTTCCTTCCCTCTCTCTTTGTCCTTCTGTCCTCTCTCTGTGCTAAAGGATATGAGTGTGTGCAGTCTTCTGCTGAAAGGAATGTTTCTGTGACAGTGATAATTTTGCGAGCTGGCAGTGTCCCTCAGTGTGGGGACAAATGTATTTTCAGATGGCAGCCAATGTGTGAGCCTGAGCCCCCAGCAGTGGGATGGATGTGGCCTTATCATAGCTGGCCAAGGAGCCCCTGGATCCCCTGGCTTATCACCCGGCAGATGATTACCTTTTCCCTGAATCTCTTCATTGTTTTCTATTACACTGAGGGGCCTGCACTGATAAAAGTGGTGAAAAATTTTAACTCACTTTAAAAATAATATACTCATATTGCCCTAGTGTATACTGTAGGTTGAGTAATGCTACAGAGTTGAGTAATGTCTTAAGAGAGTAACCCTGACACTGCAACACAAGGGGCAGTGCTCTTTGCACTATGACCTCCTTGTGTCAGTTAAACAACAAAGCAATGTCTTCATGTAGATAAATACGGTTTGCCACATTTCTTTAGTTTTTTTAAATGAAATTCAGAGACAAAAGTGTCATAATTTACACAGCCATAAGAGGTCAAGGAAAACAGGCTTTTGAACAAATGAATAGTAGTTTTTTTGTTTTTTTTCTGATGACCCTCAGGCATGGTCACTGAAACTGCTAGCATTAGGACTCACAATTTGTATATGCGTGTGACTTCCCTAAATCCAAATATTAATAATCGGCGCTTATTCACATAGGGCTGGTATTGCATTTTAATTTTTCTATTTGTTTGGTTTGTTACTTGTGCTGCAGCTAAGCGCCAACCCTGAGCCAAAAACTGCAGTTCCTTGAATGGCCACTTGAGGCTGGCTCCAGAAGCTAGTCATCCCCATAGACTCTCATGTTAAAGTGCCCAACTTTATAGCAGAAATAAACATGTTTACAGCCTGGTACAGAAAATGGTTCTCGTCTCGAAAGCTAATCTATCCCCGACCTCCTTTTGTTGACTTTGTTGCTGTTTATGCTACTTCACCTGATTTCATCCATTGCTCCTGTCATAACTATTAAGGCAACTGGTGTTCGCGAGGACAGTCTTAGTCGAGCAAGAAATGTGATAATCGGTTATAACATTTGCAAGGTTCAGCCGCTCAGATGTGGAGATTTGCTGCTTTTTACGGTTTGATATCACTGTTAATTGAATACCTTCATGGTTAAGACTGTATGAAACATCCCCAGTGTGCTGTGGGAACTTGTGATGTGGCATTTCACAGAGCAGACAACACTCCTGAATGTCAGAGTACAACGCAGGACAGTACTTTTTACAGTGTAGGCTGAGCTGCCTGTGCTTCTCCTCTCTGCTCTCAGTGATTATCTCTGTTTGTCATAAGACAGTGAGAGAGAGACAGGAGTGAGGCTCTCACAAGTGTCCTAGATTAATGGATTATAGATAAATGGTCTTTTTTCCCCCTCACTTGGTGATAAATGCAACACTTTATTCACTTATTCTATCACTCAGTTTTTCTCACACACACAGTCTTACCTCTGTGCCTCACTGTTTTTCAGATGTATGGAATTGGATTGTTAATCTTGTTCTGTGGAGTGTGGCCTGTCTTCTCATGGCTGGCTGCTCCCAAACATGTTGCATTAAGAAGGGTCACGGCCTCTAGGTTGACACCACGTTGTTGTTGGGTGGGGCATCTCATGCCACAACTCTTAGCTGTTCTCACTTCTCTGGCTGTCACCACCTCTGTCTCTAAAGCACTCAGGCTGTCACCTTGTCTCGCTCCTTTTACTCTCCTTCCTTATACCTAGGAGACACCTGTCTATCAGAGGGAGGTAATATTAAATTCTTAGTGAAGTGTCTGTGCCTCTTTCATGTTTCCCTAGTATTACCTTTGGCTCAGTGTTCATGTAACCAGCCATTTTTCACTGAAACAGTCACATATAGATGATGAAAGAGTGTAAGTGTGCTGAAAATGAGTTCACCTTCAAGCTGGGAGAGCAGACATGTTTGATTAATTACCTTGTTTACTGCAACTAATGGCTACTTTTATTATTTATCCATCTCCCAATTATTTCCTCCGTCAGCTGATGAATTGTTTATAATGTCATGGTCCGTCAGTGTGCACAATTTGTAGCTAAAAGAAAAGCAGTTCTACTGGACAGAGCGCCATGATTACTAAGGTGGTACTGAATGTAACCATCAGCAGGACAGTCGAACTGCTCCTGCATGTGAAACAGCAGCAGAGGAATTCAATTTTTTCTGTCAAATATGTGTCTTCTTTCAGAATGCTTCAGGGCTGGGTAGTGTCCACACTCAGGGACTTGGTGTGTGTGTGTGTGTGTGTGTGTGTGTGTGTGTGTGTGTGTGTGTGTGTGAAGAGGAGAGTGATTGCCATTCTCCAGCTTCAATAGGTCAACAGCTCTGGAGCTCCCAAAGAGCGGAGAAATTGCTGCATTTAGCTGACGGGGCAAGTGGAGAGATTGGTCAGAATGACGAGATGACAAGACAAACGTACGCCCATTGGTATTCCACAGGGACACACAAGTTGCCCTCATAGGAACGGTTAACCGTTGAAGAGGCTGTCTTTCTTTCTTTGAGGACTAAAAAGCATCATGTCAAGAAAAATATATAACACATTAAACAGGTTTTTATTGCAACCTGGGGTTTGAATGCTCAGCCCGATCAAATATAGCGTTTTACTAACCGAAGTAACTGCTGAGAATGAGTCAAAAGTGGCAACAAGCATGAGCAGTCAGTCACATTGTCTCAGAGCACACAGTGACGTTAAAATGTTTTGTCAACCAGTGGTCAAAAACATGGACTTATTCAATCAACAGCGATATTAAACAGCAAAAAGCAGGACATCCTCACATTTTAGAAGCTGAACTCAGCAACTATTCTGCATTTTAGCTTGATAGATCATTTCAATTGTTAAACTGGGGGACTACATTTTGTTCATTCTCTAAAGGCAGGCATGCTCTTTACGATTCAAGAGTATTTCTATCATGATTCTTGAACCACACGACTCATTTAAAAGTTGGACCAAATTGCAGCCTCGCTGTGCAGTGTACGGCAGCGATCGAGCACCAATCACAGCCCAATCAACTGCTCCCATCTGGCCCTCAGATGTTCAGATGAATGTTTGACATGGCAGAAATTTTGGACGGTCATCCTCAGGCTCTCGCACAGTTGATGCAGCGAGTCGATTCCTCAGAGTCAGTGCCTTTTTCTCACTGCACCTGTGTGAAGTGGCAGACAGAGTGTCTCAAAGTGCTGTGGTGACCCAATGTGTCACGCAGATGGAAAATATGAAGGCCAGGTTGGTTGAGCTGTGGCAGCAGTGTACGTGTCTCTGATGTGTTCATCTTCCCCTTTCACGACCAATATGAAAAAGAGAAATGTTGGCAGGAATAGCCACAGTACTGTGAACCTTACTGGTGAAATGTGACAGACTTAAGATATACTGACTGATTATTACAGTAAATAGCATTTAAATCCATAATCAGGAGCAAAGCCTGCATTGTGCAAGAATGTTGGCGAGTATTTTCTTGGCTCAGATGTCCCATGTGGATCTGCAGTGTAATAGATTTAAGAAACAAGCTCAGTAAAAAAGACACACTTGCAGTATAGCAGTCTCCACTTTCCTCTCACAGGACACTGAGGACTTAAAGAGAAGTATTGTTTCTCTTTGGATTTAGTGCCAGTGTCGCTGCACATGAACTGAGAGACACAGAGATAAAATAATTCTCATATTTCACTCTGAGGGTTACAGTACATTTATTCTTTCTTTCTCTCTCTTCTTTTGTTCTTTATCTTAGTCCTGTCTCTCTGTGGTGTTTTAACTTCCTATGGAGGCGCATGTACTAAGTGGAGCAGAGGAGCATTAGGATGGAGTGCACGCTGAAATGATGTTCATCTATCCTCCCATGCATACACCCAGCAGAGAAGATTTATTTCAGATTGCGTTACATTATTTTCTTAGCCTTGCACCCAAAATAATAGCTCTCCAAAAGACCCTGGGAAATAATGTGCTGGAGCCTTTGATCGTCTTAGAGGCGGAGATAGATTTTTTTTTTCTTTGTGTTAGGTCAAGCAAGAAGGAACTTCTGCCAAGAATCAGGAAAGCAGATATCTGAGAAAATATGAGCAGCTTTAGCAAAATTTCAGCTGTAGGAACTGAAGGAAACTTCAGCTTGGTTTGCAGTGACATCTGAGTTGTGAAATCATTAGATGATTAACCAGTTAGTTAACAGAAAACAGAACAGAAATATCCTGTTTTTGCAAATTGAATAACATTTTAATGATGAAATGATTACTGCCCGCTCAGGGTTGGGAGGGAGTTCAAGTATCTTGGGGTCTTGTTCATGAGTGAGGGTAGAGATGGATCGGCGGTTTGGTATGCTGGGCCGTCATGCTGAGAGGGAGCTCAGCCAAAAGGCGAAGCTTTTGATTTATTGGTCCATCTACGTCCCAGCCCTCACCTATGGTCATGAGCTCTGGATAGTAACTGCAAGAATTAGATTGCGGATACAACTGGCCAAAAGAGAGTCCCCTCCGTGGGGTGGCTGGGCTCAGCCTGAGAGATAGGATGAGGAGCTCGGAGTAGAGCCGCTGCTTCTTCGCATCTAAAGGGGTCAGTTGGGTTGGTTCGGGCATCTGATCAAGATACTTCATTGGCGCCTCCCGTTAGAAGTGTTCCGGGCACGTCCAACTGGTAGGAGGCCCCGGGGCAGATCCACGCTGAGGGAATTACATATCTCATCTGGCCTGGGAACGCCTTGGGGTCCCCCAGGAGGAGCTGGAAAGTGTTGCTGGGGAGAGGGACGTCTGGGGTGCTTTCATTGGCCTGCTGCCCCTGCAACCCGGCCCCAGTTAAGCGGATGGTAATGGACGGAATCATTACTTGATTAACAGCCCAAAAATAAACAACACATTAATCAATGTATCAGCACACTTTAGACAAGTTTAGACTAAATGATCATCTTATTTTCTGGAACGTCTGCGGGAGTCATGTTAGCTTTTTTATAGGCTATTTTGGAGAGAGATAATTATCTTTCCCTATATGTGGATTCATGGCAGGTAATTTCATGTTACACAACAGGTAGCTTGCTTTGCATTAAGTGCCTGGAGTGTACTTCCAACTCTGACAAATTGCTTCACTTGCTGGCGTGCCAAGTCCTGACATGATGAAATATGAGCAGTAAGTCATCACTGTCTCTTGTGGTGATTGTTGCTGTAAAATGGCCTGATTTAGACCATGTTTCCTACTTTATTTGCTGTTCGAATTTGCATCACAACTTGCCACCAGTGATATTTGGCAGCAGTGATTTACTGTTTCTACATTCAGTTGCAGTACAGCTGCTGAGCTGATGAATCTTTGAGGAGGCATGTTTCAGTAAAGTTGCCACTAAATGTGTTCCTCTTCATAGCAATGGTGTTATTTCGAAAGGTTAAGCATTTGTTAAAAGTGAGCATTTGCATACTCTTGGAAAAGTGAAACAAATGTAACAGCCATATTAAGAGCTCCTGGCTCTTGTAGGACCTTCACAGTAACAGAGAATTAGGACAGGCTAATAAGAAAACAAGCAGGCAAGAGACAGAGGAGACAAATAACAGACAGTGACGGTGAATGCGCGGCTGATTAGACCGTGTGAATCCTGCAGCGCAGTACTGCAGCACGTGCCACTGATCATTAATATGCACTGTGGAGCTACGTGACAAAAGGCCATAGCCAAGGCAATTTCATTTCCTAAGCAGGGCCTCTGAGGAGTTCATTTCAAATGCCCTCCAACCACGACTCAGTCTGAATTGCATTTGGACGGAGAAAGCGGCACGATTGAGGGAAAGGAAAAAAAAAATAAAAAATTTCAGACTTGCCACAAGTTAAAAGGCAGAAATGACACGGCAGCACTGAAAATCTAAAATGTCATGAATACACGATTTCCCCTCCAGTGTGTACTCAATCTCTGTAAACCACAGCTCAATCTTTCCCTTCGATGGAGAAGATCGTCCAGCCTCTGGCGTCGGTCATGGGGGGGCTAGAACAAGGGCTTCAACATTAGCTCCACCTGTTGCATTATCACTAAGCAGACATGCAGCTCACATGGTCAGTGAACACTGCTGCTGGTGTGGACATGGAAGGAAATTAAGTTTGTGGTTTTTCTTTTAGAGGAGCAGCTGAGAGATCTCTACATCACAAACCCTGTCTGAACTGAACTTGAACCCTGTCTAGGAGGAAAAATCAAGATCTCCTTTTGTAGGGACACTCACATTGTAGAAAATGTGCTTTTATGCTTTTTTCATGACTGTGTATTCAGTATAGAGGAAGCTGTTTAGACTAGCTTGGCACAAATATTGGAAGCGGAGGGACACAGCTCGCCTGGCTCTGTCAGGAGAACTTGGAGAAGTTGGACATTTGCACACAGCTCCGGGGGATTCTATGTCCCCTCTCTCCGAATTCAGAGGTTTTTGAGGGTCCATGAATGCACAAATTCCCGGTGATAGAACTCATGAAGAGTTCCTTCTGCTTTGCAGTTTCTGGTTTGTGTTATGGATGATTAATCAGCTGATCAGATCAGATCAGATCAGTGGATGGGAGGAGCAGCTGCTGCAGAGGCAAGTAAACTTTTAGACCCAGCACAATGAAGGGTTAAGTTTCACTTCAACCGCTCCTGACGTACTCCTGCTCCATCTGTGTCCAGAGTGCACTCTGTGCTCCGAGAGTGTGGTGCAATAAATAACCAAATGGTATGTATTACAACAGGTCATAATGAACGGTCCAGCTCCGAAAATAGAAAAACAATATGTGGCCGCAGATGTTTTCTCAGCAGGCTGCCGCAAATAAATTAATATGTAGAAAACTTTATGATTACTGGATGTATTTGTGACTGGATGGCTAAACAAATAAATAATACAGCATGTAAAAATTACAATTTAAAAGTTCAAGATTCAGTTTATTGTCACTCAAACATGTTAAAAACACGAGGGAATTAAATTCATCAGCCAGGTCTAGCAGTGTACAGAATAATTTTTTTAAGACCTATAATAAATAAATAACCTAAAAGCCTATAATAAAGTTGTTTTGAGGTTAGCTTTACTTCCTCTTTCCAGTTTTCATAATAAGTTTGGCCAGAGAGATTTTGTTGTATTAATGTAAATTGATATTCTCATCTAACTCTGCATAAGACCACAAACAGAGGTATTTCACAGTGTTTCAGTTTGGGCCTGTTCCTAATTCCTAATTCAGATATTTAAACGGTCTGTTCGATATTAAGTTTTAGCAAGACAGTGTTCACTTGGCTGCAGACCTGAGTTAATACCTAATATCCTTGCTAGTTAGCCTCTGCTGTCTTTTTCATTAACACACTGCGTCGAGGGAAAAATAGCTGTTTAAGTGCGGTGTAATTGTAGCGCAAAGGTCATCAAAGGTCACTGGCATCAAAAGGTCGCCACAATCGACAGCTCTCCTGAGAGAGTTGTTGTCCAAGACAAATTTCAAGCTGGACGGACCTTGCGTTTAAGATAAAATAGTCGTCATCTAAGCTTCGTTTACAGTACCTTTTAGCGCATCCTGCTCTAAGCTGGACTTAAGTAAAAACCAGCTCACTCTTGATTGCTCTAATGCACTGCAGAAGATAAATGGCTAGAGGACAGTGACTCTGACAGTGAGAAGCTTCCACTTTGTGCGCAGAGCTAGGTGCAGTGTGAAAAGGACTAAGCTGGTTCAGAGGGGAGCAGAACACAAAAGGCAGCCGCAGAGAGCGAGTCTGTGGAATCAATGGTATTTAATTAAATTGATATGGTGAGCGAACAATGCAATAGATCACTGGAGCTGCTCTTCCTGCTGCAGATAAGCCACCTTGCCTGCAACACAGGTCAAGAGCAGAGGTTGACTTATGTGGTCTTAATCCATCGCACACACACACACACACACACACACACACACACACATACCCTGCTACCGTCTTTGTGCAGTTTTATGGCATTTCAGAGTAAATGAGTTTAACACATGGGTTTTTAGGCATATAGACAGCCAAGAGAGGTGAAGAATGAAGTGCTAAACGGGAAAGAGTGAGTTCTTTGTTAATTACACCTTTTGCCTGTCTCCCCGCTTTTCTTGGTTGCAGCACTTGATGGATGACAGGTGATCAGTGCTGTGATAAGACATTGTTCAGTCACTTACTGGCAACAAATGACAGACTTAGGGCATTTTCATGCTAGGCACAATTGATTTGTACTTAGTCCGAGTATTACTATTACTCCTCCCACCACTTAGATGTTCATCTATGTGACATTCGTTTATTTTGTCACCACAGTGAAGAAAGAAGTGCCAATCCCAAGATCCCAAACCCATACAGTGGAGTCAACCTTTACTTTATGCCTACTATGTTTTTTTTGACAGCATGCATTGGTGCATGATACAGATATACAAATTTCAGAGGAGATCGCCAGCAGTAAAAAATGCCTTTGCACCTCTACTCGCTGCCTGCTGAACCATACTCGAGACCATCCCTTTTAAGTAGACCCAATCAGGGATCGATGTACTGTGCCCAAGTACGGTTAGGGTTGGGTACCAAACTCTACTTCGAAGACTACTGACTGACTGGTACTACTGAGTACTGGTTTACGTTAAATAAACCGGTGCCAGATCTCGGTACCTAAGAGTGTACCTGGGTGAGAACGCCGGGTTCAGAAAGGGTGAGGAAGCACCGCAATGTGCCCAAAGCTCCCTCAGCTTCCCAGTGAGCCAAAAGTGTTGCTGCTGTGCCAATAATTTCTGTCTATCTGGTCTGTTTTCTTTTTCATTTCATTTTATAAATAGTCTAGTATCACTGCTGTTTGAGATAATGGCTTTTAAATTACGTACTTATTCCACATATTTGTCAGTTGTGTCTAAACAGAGAGCAAGCATGACACACACACACACACACACGCACAAGCAAGAAAATGGACAGAGACCCTCTGTGTGTGATAAGAGAAGAGCTGTAGAGCAGAGTCACATATTGACTGCAGCCTGTTCAGTAATTACATTTTTTAAATTGTCCTACAGAATAAGTAAGTACCGAACAATGGTACCCTTGGGCACCGGTACCATATTCGAGGTGCCAATACCAGTATTGGTTCAGATGGTACCCAGCCCTACAGTAGGTATGGTACACAGTGTTCATGCTGATGAAACAACCTGGACGTGGGGGTCATGCAGTGGTGTAGTGGTAGTTGATGAGGTGGGTGTACGAATAGGTAGATGGGTGGGTTACCGATGAGGAAGTGGGCATACTCTCCTATATATTATGACTGTTTAGCTGATAGGTGGGTATACTAAAAGAAGTACCCCGTATACCTGAGTATACCCTCCACTACACCACTGGTCATGTGTACTCTGATCGGGGCTCAGATCCCTGGTGTCAAGTGACTGCCTACTTAATTTAAGTCCTGAGTCAATTATCTGTTCCCTCTTTCCTTGAAATATTTTCTGGACTATAAAATTAGCAACATTTTAAATGTGTATTTTTGGTGCAACCTGTCTAACCACCAGCCTTTAGCTTTCATGTTTTCCCATCCTGTCTAATATTAGTATGCAGCAGCAAAGAAAAAAATTACCACCTGTCACAACAGACAGCCAGCAAAGGAAATGCTATTTCTTTATTATCCTTTTTCTGAACGATTTTCTTTCCTCAGTCAAAGGAGGGGGTTGAGGTTGGGGGGGGGGGGCTGTAGTTTGCCTGTGTGAATGCACCAGAGGAAAAAGCAAACCAAAAGGCATGCCTTTTTAGTGAAAGGTCAGAGTGGGCTTTTCTTGCTCCCAGTGGATTCGCCGTCTCACTCAGGAATAAAGAAAACAACAAACACTCTTGCTAGGATGACTCACCGGGCTTTAAAAGGAGATTAAATTCCTGTTTTCCCCCTCCTTCCTCCCCTCTCTCTCTCTCTGCAGTAGGCAAGTAATGGTGCTTTCCCCCTGCAGATCGGGGACGTTGTCTTGAATGCCCTGAGGTGAGACCATCATCTATAGTGGATAGAGGGAGCTATAGATATGGTATATGGGCAATATTTAATCAGTGCAAGGAAACCCTGCAGTTCACTGTCATTTCCTCACTGAAATGTGTTCTTTGAAAGAGGGAAAGCATTGTGTTACTGTGTGAGCAGCAGGGAAATCTTTTATCTTCTTCATTACTTCTAACAGGGACCCATATGGGAAGGCAAAGCAGAGTGACAACGTATTTACTGAAAGACTGGTAACCAGTAAGGGGAGCCAATACATAAAATAACAAGTTATCATTTCAGCCCATCCTGGCTTCTGGTCCAAAACTGATGACCCCAGCCTCAAGACGGAGCATCTTTGGAAGCCTGAAGCCTCCAAAGATCCCCTGCAGATTGCTTATTTCACGGCCCATCTGTATGATTTCACTGATGCCCTCAGGAGTGGGGGGGTCTAATGTTGAATGCAGCTGGCTCCTCCATCTTCTGCTTAATGCTGCCCGTCCTCTGCCTCCATTCCTTCTCTCAACGCAACCCAGAGACACATACTATTAATAGCTCCAACAGTTGCGGCGCTAGAATCAAAATCATTAGATCAATGTTAAAAAAGCATCAGGAGACATTCAAAGCTCTCACCTGCTCACACCTACTGAGATTATGCATTTTTGGGGGGTAAAAAGACAGCAAAAAGTAGCATTGAAGTTATTTCAAGCTTGTCTTTGCCTGCTGAGAAAAAAAGAGTGTAGTGTGCAAGAGCAGGCTCAAAGAAACTGCAACAATAAAGTCTGCTTTGACAAAACCTTAAAATGACATCTCTTAAATATAGGAGCCGGCAAAAAATGAGACGTAAAGATGGACTGCTGACACAGAGGCACTGCAAGCATTGCGGTATGGAGAGCAGACAGTTTCACTGTTCCTTTGTAGTATTGTACTTTTTGGAAGCACTTCAAAGAGACACAGGCTAAAGAGCAACATACAGCCTTGCAAGAGGAGCAGGAGTTGTTACTAGAGAAATAAGTGTGAATTCATCTTTGCACTGTTGGGGGTTGCACTCACACACATGCAATCACACATGCTGGAGCAGAGGGAAATGAGGAAGGACGGCCGAAATCAAAGAACCCAAAATGGGACGAGGGGACAAGATTGGTGAGAAGACGGGAACCTCAGAGAGAATAAAGAGGTACTGATTACAAACGAGGGAGCAAGACACAGGAGTGAAAACTAAACCCAGCAGAGCCAGAGGAGGAGAGAAACACCAAATAGATAATTCTCTTCTTTTTCCTTTGAGAAGAGGAAGCCATTATGTGACCATAATGTTTCTGTTCTGTGAAGAGGAAACGAAGCGGAGCAGAGAAAAAATAAATCTATTACATTCAACCTTTTCAGTGAAATCTATGTTTCTTGTTTTTGTTTATGTAAATTTAATCCTGTGAATAAGACTCTTCCCACCAAAGACAGACTTTTTTTGACATAGTTAAAGGTCAGTGCTATTATAACTGTTTGTCACACCGTCCCGTTCCCATCAGCCAGCCGTGTTGTCGCTCCCTCATCAGCAACCGTTTCAAAACAAAAATTACTCTCTTGATTATAATTGTTCTTTATGCTCTTTCAACCTCGTTCAGATTCTTATTGGACAGATTGTCATGACAAATTGATGTTTCTTGACTGATTCTCAACACCTCACACTGCAGTCAGTGTGACAAGGAGAATGGTGCCTCCTTCATTCCCTTTCTGAGCCTGGACGCATGTTCTTACACTATATAACTTTGGCGAGATAGTAGGATCTCCAGGGAGAAGAACGTAAGGCTTTATGGCACTACGACACGCACAACCAGCTAACTAAAAGAAGCTCTCAGTGTGGACATGTATAAGTCCAAACCTCATGATTTGTTAGCAATACATTATAGATCAAACTAATGCTAGATTGCAAACTGTTTATAGTGTCCTGTAGTGTTCTGTCTCGCAGCTAATGGGGAAGTAACGAGAATCCGACAGCAGAGTGTACGTCGCCTCCAGAGTCCAGTGTTTCCCAATCATTGATTTATTTGCAGCTGCCCGTCACAATGTCAGAACTGACCTCCACATATTGATTTTCTGTTTCAAAATCTTTTTTTTTGTAGAGCTGCGAACACCACATTGAATCGCCCAGCTCCTCCTTGCCCTGCTCTCTCTTTCTCTGTTTATCAAACCACAAATATGACAAGAATTAGCCAGCTAGGGCACACCACGGTCCAGGGGCGCAGACTGGATCTTTGAACTGGGGGGGGGGGGGCAAGCTAATTATTCCAACTCAATTAGTTATTTTGTGTATAAAAAAATAAATAAATAAATAAAAATTGAAATGATTCACACTCGTGCCTTTATGTAAATGATTATAAACATAACAATGTGTTTGAAAACAGAAGTATAAACACTTAAACAACAAATTCACATAAATGAAAATAAGTAAGTATAGCCTACATAGCATGAAATGTGAAATGAAATCACCAGCTCAGTCAGTAGACAGTTGTATATGATCACTATGGTTACTGCTACAGGCACAGGTACAGCTACCAGCTCTTCTTATGAGCCCGGGGTTGAGAATCACCTTATGGTGCATTACATTTACATTGGAAGTCGGAACTCGGAGCTCCGAACAATGTAACCTCCGAACTGAGCGCTTCCCAGTTTAAAAACTGGGACATGGAACATGGAATTTGAAAAAAAAATTGACAGTTAATGAAATGAAACGAAAACCCCAACGTTTATGCTTGTAGATGCTAGATTTCAATGCTTTTCAAAACTCCGTTTTACGAGTACAACTGAACGCACCATTAGTCATAACACAAACACCGGGCTATCAATGGATCAGCTGTGCAGTGTTATTAACCGAGAATTACGTGGAAAATTGAACACCTTGCTTTCCCAACTCAGAAAGGATCTGCTCCAGCCTTTTCCCTTCTTGAATCAGCTTTGTGCTGCAAAGTAAGTTAGCCTAACTAACGGAACATTGATCCTCTTTTTTACCTATGTTTGTCCCCAGTGCCATCTGCAAGCATGCCGCGGTCCCTCCATCTCACTCCCCACTGCTAGGAGACTACTTCACCGGGAAGAGAGCAAAAAGCTTCTGCCACGGACCTTAAGCTTGGCTGTAGCAAGATTAATTCAACCAGTGCAAATCCCAGCACCTGGGATCACAGCAGGCTGCTGTCCAGTGGCAGCGCTTGGTCTCACCTGTGTATAGGCAGCAACAGAAAGTTTGCTGAGGTGGCGGGGAGTCAGGCTGTCCTCAGTCAAACCCCTGCCACTGGGGTTTGGGCTGTATCTATTAGGGATGTTCCTGGTGACTAATTTCCCTGTTGACTAAATGAAAATTTTAATTAAGACTAGTTGACAAGTGTAAAAATAGGTAAACACTCAGAAAACAGTCCAAATTTAGCACAGTTTATTGTTAAATATTTAAAACATTATCCCAAAATATTTGCCATCTGAAGCCTTTAATCACAGCCTTCAACACCCATGTCGGATTTTAAATGCAAGACACTCTGCGCCGTGCAGTATGAATGTGAACGTGACGGCATTTCAGTCAAAAATTAACCACTAAAATAACATCTAAAATAAATAAATTGCCTCTTAAATGTGGGGCACATTGAACCTTGCAGATTATCTGACAACAATGATAGCAATTCACTTTAAAGTTGCTAAAACAACATTTAATTGCTAATTAAATTTTAGCTGAAATGAGAGGCATGTTGCACAGTGCAGTATAACTTTTAACCCTGCACATTATCTGACAACAGCTCACGACTCACTGACTAGTGATGCCGACTAGCAAGGGGTCGTCGTCTAATCACGCACATTCCGAGTCTCTATGACATGGTGCATCATTCTGAAACTGCAGGAGTGCCAAATTACAAAAATACCAACTATTGTATAATGTTGCTTTAAAATGGTTTTGATTAGTAAGTAAAATATTTACATTAAACTCCTGGAAAAGTTTTATCTCATACTTTGCTGTCCATCATCAGTTCAGATCAGTGGCTCCCAGCTGGTCCAGCCTCAGGGTCCAGATTTCTCCTGAGTAATTTGTTCACAGTCCAAGCAGTTTAATATATTCAGTGTCATATTTGCATTTGGCCATGCTGTCAAGCTGGTTTACCATCTCTGTCATGTAGCTGTCCATTAGTCACTCAATCTACAGCAGAGAGTGACACTTCAAAATAACAGCTCTTTGCAGGCAATTCACAGTCCTTCAAAGTAAAGTGTGTTTTTTAAAAGTTGACACATCTGCGAGTCACTTAAAATGGACCCGCAACCCACTTTTGGACCCACCAGTTGGGAACCCCTGGTTTACTTACAGACACACAAAGAGACCACACCATTTTACAAACATTATAATCCATCTATAAGCAAAGTATCAGGTGAACTGCGTGCTAATTCCTATTTACTTAAACTTTTCACATCTAGTCCACATTTTGTAGTGTTTGTCTTTAAAGATAAATCTTCCAACCAAAACCTTTTTGAATGCAATACATTTCGACAGCTTATTCTAAAATCTTGGATATCAGGAAACAAAAGCTGTAGCCATCACTGCTCATCCTCTTTTAACAGAAGCAGAAAACTCAACAAGAAGATAAATGTACTTTATCCACCGTCTGTCACATTCATTCAGTCTCAACAGGCAGTTCTAAAATTTTAATTTAATAGTCTTAAAAGTGCATGAAACACCAGAGGTCTTAGCACTTCTACATATAACTCCTTTGTATTTCTAACAGCCCTGGGTCTCCACGTCTTCAGTGACTCCCTGTGTATCTTGTATTCATTGTCTTGTGGTTGTGCGCCTCAATTAATGTCTTGTAGTGCTTCTCATGCTCACTTGTAATGGCTGTATCTGATTGGGAATTAGTGCTTAATCAACAGTTGCTATGTGGTCTAACAATCGATTAATTAGTCTAATTGTCTCTCACTCGAAATGAGCACTTGACATGCAGAGTACAGTACAAGTGCCTTGAGTGCCGGAGTCATTCCAGTCTGATAAATTTGTTTTAAGACAGTGAAATTGTAAGAATACAAAAATGTTGTGAATATGTTGTTGAGGAGTTTAATAAACTCAGTGTGCTTCGTCCTCTTCTCTTCAGTAGTCTTAATTATGAAGCTTCTTGGTTCAATGAACAGGGTCGTTTTTGAGCCAGAAATGGAAAGTGTGCAAGCGACCCGTGCAGTTCAGGTAAACTTTCAGAGCAGAGCGTGGACATGTCAGTAAATTAGTTCATTTCCACCCCTGTCTCGGCGTCTGAGGGGGGGATCGAACAGCAGTGTAATCTGAGCATATGCTTCATTTTACCATTAACTGTAATTGGCTCCTAGTTTTATATTGAGCAGCTTGTGGTGACAAACATTCTTCCGCCGGGAGCAAAGTAGACAGATGCTCTCAGTCTTCTTGTTCTCCCTCTGCATCTGCCGATCTCTGCTGTCTGCGATCCCCTTCTGCCTTTCTCTCTCTCCCATTCAGTTCGTCTCTTTCTCCCCTGAAGTCTTGCTAAGCTAATCATTCTCTACAGCACAGCGACATTAAATGGAGCAGATCATAGACTCTGCTGGAACCAGTGATGAGAACGAAGTCGATGAGGCAAAGCGTTTGTCAGACTGTGAGATTTTGACTTGACACAGAATTTGCTGTTTCGTGTCAGATTGAGGGTGTGATACAGTATGCCCTTTGGTCCCTGGCAGGAGCTCCCTGCTGGGCAGAGACTGAATTAATATTGATTCTCTATTACATATTAATCGCAAAACCTCAAATTAATGGCAGGTGGTACTTTCTGTAGTTACTGAAGAAGCAGCATGTCTGTCTGAGATAATGCATTATTACTTAACACTCTTGTTCTACAACATTACTCACACAACACAACCCAATGGACAGAATATATGTTTTCATTGTACCTTCCTTCAACCAAGGATATGTCACATTTGCTTGTGTATATGTAGCTAGTGAATATGTGAAACAGGGTGTCTACAGGTCCTTAAAAAGTCTTCTTAATATAATGCCTTAAAAAGTCTTAAATTGTCTTAAATTCAGATTTGATTTGGTCTTAAATGTTTTCAAAAATGCTCGATGTCTTGCTAAAAAACCCCGCCAAACTCGCCTAGGATTCACGCCTTCCACTTCTCAATGACAAAGTCAGCTCGTATACATGTAATCTAAACTACATCACTTTTGAAATGTTAATATGGTACAGAAGAATTGAACAAATGTTACATATTCATTGTTTGCAGCAACGTACAATGCCAACATTGGTGACTGAGCGGCAGACACGTCGTCCATTAACAATTATGTTTGTATACAACTAATCTGCAGTAGCACGTATGTTAAAATCTAAATAATGAGGAAATGTTAATATTGAATTTATCTGCATAATGTTCAGTGTCAACTTATTTAAATTGAGTCCCCTACAATGTCCACTCCTAAAGATGATAACCATTTTGTGGTCATGTTTTGGTAACTCAAAGCTGACGGTTAAGGTTAGAAAAATATTGTCTTGACAAAATTATCTGATTTAAGTAGAGGACAGAAAAAGGTACAAAACTACAATGTTTTCCCTGAACTCTAGGAAATAGTTTGAAAAATTAGGAAATACACTAAACTGCTGTCTTGAGAGGGCAGCGCAGTATTGCAGTTGTTAGCATTGTCGCCTCACAGCAAGAGGGTTCCCGTTTCAAACTCAGGTGGGGGGTTCGAACCTTGGCGTAGGGGAGCCCCTCTGTGTGGAGTAGGCCTCTACCTATGTCAGTGTGGGTTTTCTCTGGGTACTCCGGCTTCCTCCCACCATCCAAAGACATGCAGGTTAGGTTAATTGGTGACTCTAAATTGCCCATAGGTGTCAGCCCTGCGACAGTCCGGCGACCTGTCCAGGGTGTACCTGGCCTCTCACCCAGTGCCAGCTGGGGTGGGCTCCAGCACCCCCATGACCCCCAACAGGACAAGCAGTTACGGATAATGAATGAATGCTTTCTTGAGAGTTAAAAGATTGATACCCCTCTCATGTCTGCGCGTTACTATCACTGCTAAATGCAGAAACTGGCTAGCTTAATTTAGCAGAAAAACTGTCGACTAAGCTAAGTTAACCTGCTGCTGGCTGTAGCTTGATATTTACCGCACAGACATGAGAGTGGTATTGATCTTTATATTACTGAGAATGTAAGAAGGGAAATGAGCATATTTGCTAAAATGTCAAACTATTGCTTCAATCAGACAATGACCTTTCACTAATCTTCAACAATGTTTTAGTAGCATAAACACAACACCACATGACATGCAGAGCACAAGCTCAGGTTTCTGCAGTCAGTCAGGCACTGATTGTAAACGTCTGTGCCATCTAAGACCGTAACACTTCCTGGATCAGAGAGAAACTTTGCCAGTGAACATGATCCAGGCAGCAACAGTCCAATAATTATTTGGCCAAGCAAATGTGTGGTATGTAGGAGACAGGGATCACACACACACACACACACACACACACACACACACACACACACACACACACACACACACACACACACACACACACACACACAGGCTGAGAAACACTGATATTTCCATTAACACATACTGTATATCTTTGCACATAAACTTACAAAAATAGTATGTTTAATCACTTTTAATTTCTGCCTCACTTTACCCCCACACAAATACGTTTTATTTTGACAAACATGCCTCATTTGCATTCATCTCTTAAGATCGTTACCGCCTTTGAGCGCTGTGTGTGTGTGTATGTGTGTGTGAGAATGTTACCACTGAAGTTGAGCAGTGACACAGAGAGTCTAGTTTGCAGATCAGACGATAAGCGTGATCACAGTGTTTCAAGAAATAATTGAACAAACCCCAGCCCCCCCTCCATGTGGAGCACAGACTCACTGGAGATCTCCATGACAGCTTTTGCTCCCCAGCTAAATGCTCACACTATTGATGAGTCAGCCGCGACACAGAAATAGGGCATTTTTCACATATTCTTTTTTCCCCTCTCTTTGTGTCACACATCTCGGATTCATGCTCTGCACGTCGCCAGCGAGACACAAACTGAGCCGGCGTCTTCACAACCGAGGATGGAGAGGCTTTATTAACCCTTATGCACATTTCACTCTGCGTTTAATCACGCCGAACTTGTTTAATAGCTTCATTGGTATTTGTAATCAGGCCTTTACAATTCTCACCCGTAAATACAGGGATAACACGCTATTGTGTTGTGCAGATGGAGGCGCTGATGGAGAGCAGGGTAATGACTGATGTCTGGCTCCCTATAGTTTAGTAGGTGTTCTAAAAATGAGACTGAGGGTGGGTTTTTAACTGGTAGGAACTTCACTCCAGTTTGCTGAATGTATTGCAACATCATTGTCATGAAACACGTTTTGGGGGATATTTCATGACAAGCAAAACAACAAATGCCAACCTCGTGGTTTCACAAGAGAAAAAGTCAAACAGTTCATCTAACAGTTTAGGAGACAATCCACTGTGGACCAAAATGGGGGACAAACCGACATCTATCGAACGAACTTGGAATTCAATACGGTTTTCTGTAATTGCATATACATTAGCTTTCTTCCCATTAATGTGATGTTACCATGAACATTTAATGAAACACAGATCTGAGTTTAATGAGCACGCACGCCATTGTGAGCGTAATTGTTATGACGATGATGAAGGCAAAAGGCATTTTCAGACCCCAACAGTTGCAGGGAATCCCTGAGAGGAAGTACCCACTGGGGAGCTCTGCTGAAATCTATATACTGTATCTCAAGAGCTTTCATTGTGTTTGTATTCACACCACAAGTAGGAATGCTGAGGTGATGTAAGCCGGCCTATACCTTTTTCACTAATCGAAATTGTGCTCTATCTCCCCTGTTGCATACAATTTATGCTCAGTATACTGTAGTTTGGACTATACTTTTGGTCCATTTCGTTTTCTTCCATTTTTGTGTTACAAGCTGTTGTTTGTGTAGCGTCCCAGATAATACAACCCTGGACTGATGGTCTAATGCAGTTTATACCTTGTTGCTCTCTCGACTAGCGCTAAACTCTGTTGAACTCTTCCCGTTCGTCCTTATGACTTCTTCTTACTTCTGTTGTTTATCTCCATCTTACAAACGTTAATGCACCATTTACCTTTGTCAGTTTCTGTCTTTAAGCTCTGTGTCTACAGTCTCTTCAAAATAAAAGCACTTCCAGTTTGACAGGAAATATCAAAATAAAGGCAACATAAATACATTACAATTGCAAATTTATTTAATTTTTAGTTGGGTCATTCTCCACTTTTGCTGGTCCAGTCCATTGTACAACCTTAAACTGGTTTGATTATATGCAAACTGGCTTTACCTGCATTTGACATTTGAACACATTATGGCAAATTAAAAAGCAGCCTACATCAGCAACCTGTGCTGATGGCGTCATGGTGCTCTGTCAAACTTGTATTGCATTAGTAATTAAGCAATATCACACGAGAGGGAGTGATGTTGTACTGTATATCGTCACGGCTGTGATTCGGTCATAGGCACGAGGCCGCAGGCCAGGTGCCTATGACATATCCAGTATGATGTTGAGCATACAGCTGATAGCTACATGATGTGTTTACATGACATAACAGAAGTGTGTATTTAATCGACTGAATATGTGAACAGAGAGCTCAGATGTCACGTGATAGCAAGATGCTTGTTTTCTGTTGGGGGCAGCTGCTAAGTCAAATATTACACCTGGTAAATTTCATTTAACTGGTCCGGTCTAGTGTTTGGCTTAACATCGAACCAGTTTGAAAATTTCTACACCGTCCCGACCCTAATCACCGTACACTTGTGTCATTCAAGGCTCCTCTTGTGCTCTCATCCCTTATTTTCTTCCTCCTTTCCGTATCATTCAGTTATTTGAACAAAATTATTGAAGGTGGAAAAATATACACGCATTACTTCACCCATCCATCATCAAGGCCAGCTAGAACTGATTGCATTAAGGGGGTCAGATAAACAATTTTCCACAGAGTGGCAACATTTTGATTTTTCCATTAGGGTCACCTTTCCCACATTACCTTGCTTGTATTGATAGGACTCTGGCATCTAATAAAAGCTGAGGGGGAGAGTGAGAGGATCCCAAGGGGGTGAAGCCTAAACACGTTCCTTTTCTCTAATGTGCCTTTGTTAAAGTTTGATGCATAAATTAGACATTCCCTATGAAATAAAGATGAAGATTTACAATTAACTGCTACAGCTTTTAGACAAAAGCAGCATAATGCTCTATTGTAATTAGCAGATGTAACAACCGTTCAGATGTCTGTCTTGTCATTCGTTATGTATTGTGGTTCTCTCAGTCTCCTTTTCCCCATACGTCCACATTGCCCCTCTTTCCTTTCATCTTATAACCTGTCATCTGTGCCATCCCTAATTACAGCAGTTAATTACACAGTATTTCCAGAGACCAAATGGATTTGATCTGCATTGGCCTCGCATCATTTGCTTCGAGAGACATGAAGGGAAAGTACGTTTCTGCACCGCCTGTTACAGTTTTTCTGTCCCGGAGATTCATCCATTTCTCGTGCCGTTAGACTCAGAAATGTGACATCTCACACAGCGCTGTAAACAGACACTTACATATACATACATAATGCAGCCAGGATACAAATATAGCCATAGCTATTTGCCATATTCACTTGCAGTCAGGCGTAATGCAGGCTAACATGGTTTACTGCTACCCACATGAAAACAGAATTTCACCATCACGTGAGTCTGGAACATCAATGCAGATACAATAAGACACAGAAGCTCCTTTACAAACATCATGCAGTACAAAACACACACACACACACACACCCTCTGTCTGTGTGTGTGTGTGTGTGTGTGTGTGTGTGTGTGTGTGTGTGTGTGTGTGTGTGTGTGTGTGGATGCCACAATGGTCAGTATCCAGGGGAAACCATGCCATCAGTAATGTCAATACTTGAGTCACCTCGCAACTGGAGACAGAGGCCTATTGATTTGTGGGCAATGCTAATGTATGGGTTTGACTGGCTACCTTCCGATGTACCTCACACACACACACACACACACACACACACACACACACACACACACATACTCGCAGCGAAACACGTATACAGCAGCTGAGTCATTAATAGAACAAATATCGGATAGGTTACACGGTCGGTGCCATGTTTCTTTTCTTTCTTCTTTCTCATGAAACAAGATATAAGATTGTCTGCACATGACGCCACAACAGAGCAGTCCTGCAGTGACGCCATCATCGACACTGGCCACACATAGGGACAAGTAAATAAACTGTAGTAAATAATTTATGTAAACTATAAATAACAGGCTAGAAATATCATGACCAACATAAAAACAAGTGTTTATTGTGAAACACTTTTGGCTACAGCTAATGATCGTTTCCGTTCATGCGTAGGGATGTAATGACACATCGATCTGCATCAATTTGGCAGTCAATAAGCCAATATCATCGATGCAAAGTACAAAAACCCCCCAAAACATCAATACCTACCATCATCGTTTAGGATTCACTTTTCTTTTGAAATCCATTGCATGTATGTGTCACCATTTCTGTCCGAGCACACCTCCGCAAATAAAACAAATTTGACCATAAAGTTTGTATTATTCATAAAAACTTGATCAAATTAGATTAATTGCAGTGTCAAGCTGCAATAAATTAACTCCCAAAACAAAACAAGGGACACTTCCTTTCACTTCAGATCTTTAACCTTGTTGTTGGTAATAACGCTAAATGCTTCAAACGTCTCCATCAGAGTCATTAAATTACTCCATCATCTGTCTCCTCGGGTTGACTGGACAATTAAACTGCGATCTGATTAAATCTTAAGTAACCTCTGCTCATTACTCTAAAAAGGGACCTCATTAGGTACTTTGTCATTATTTTCCTCCCTATAAAATGGCTCTCAGCTCGTAGAGTATAAAGGCCCAGCATGAAAGGAATTGTTTACTGGTATTGTTTTTACAAAGTGACATAAAGTGAACCATTTGATCATCACGTTTGAATTTGAACATATTTCCCTCTAAAAGGTATTAATGCATTAAATCAATCATTAATACTAAGAATGGATGGAATTAAAACCTGGTAATCACCCTGTAAAGCAAGAAAAGAGATCGTCAAAGTTGCAAGGGGTAAAAAAAAAATATGTCTGTGCAGAATTTCTTGGCAGTCCAATAGCTGAAATATTTATATCTGGCCATCCCTGGAGCCATGCTACTAGCAAGGCTAAAAACTAGCTCAGAAACTGTAAAGTACAGTATATTTGAACCATGTTCTTAAATATTTTCTCAATCCTCCTGAAGCAAATCAAAAAAAGTCAAGTGCCCAGTGTGTCGGGGGCATACCAAACACACTTTTGGCAACTTTGCTCACCTAGTAGACCAAGGGTTGGGATCAGAAAGAATACATTATCCTACTTTTCTAGAGGCTGTGACAGTCATGACCAATCACATTCACTGCTTTCAACCTCTTTTAAGCACAGGGCTCTCCCTGTCATGACAAACTGAAAGAGGAAACCGGTTGTTGTTGGACATGTTGAAGATCCTGGTCATCATGTTTTCCATGCCTAATAGTGTGCAATTTTATTTTGTCATCACAATGATTTATAAAGTAATAATCCATCTGTCCATGCATCCAATGTCTTCTGTTTATCTGGGGCAGCAGGCTAAGCAACGTATTCCAAACGTCCCTCTCCCCAGCCACATTACCCTGTTCCTCCTGGGGGATACTGAGATGTTTCCAAGTAGGATGACATATGTAATCCCTGGGGCCTCCTACAAATTGGATGTGCCTGGAAAACCTCTAACAGGAGACACCCAGGAGCCATCCTTATTAGATGCTTTAACTACCTCTGCCGGCCCCTTTTGATGCAAAGAAGCAGTGGCTCTACTCCAAGCTCTCTCCAGATGTCTGAGCTCCTCAACCTATCTCTGAGGCTGAGCCCAGCAACTGGAGGAAACTCATTTTGGTCGTTTGTATCCATTATTCTTTTGGTAACTACCCAAAGCTCATGACCATAAGTGAGGGTTGGGACGTAGATGGACCTGTAAATTAAGAGTTTTGTCTTTTGGCTCAGCTCTTGGATGCTACACCAATCTGCCTGTACATCTAGCACTCCCATTTACATTCATTCATGAACAAGACCCTGAGATACTCCTTCGCTTGGGACAGTAACTTAGTCCCGACCAAGAGCGGGCAATCCACCATTTTCTGGCAAAGAACCATGGCCTTACACTTGGAGATACTGACTCTTATTCAAACCGCTTAACACTCGGCTGCAAACCGCCCCAGTGCATGCTGGAGGTCACGGTCTTATGAAGCCATCAGAATCACATCATCTGCAAAGAGACGAAACGCATTTCTGAGGTCTCCAAACTGAAGACTCTTCTCCCTTCTGCTGCACCTAGAGATCCTGTCCATGAATATCACAAACAGCACAAAAACCATCTGCAATTTAACATCAACATGCACTTTATGCAGAATTTAAAATGTGGTCTGCTTAATTTAATTTCAATTTAAACACACTACATGCAAAAAAAATTGTAGACAATCTGGGAACTAAATAATTGCTGCTAATCTTCATATTGCGGCAAGTGTGTGATTCTGGTAATGATCCATAAACACACTGGAGATGATTAAAAATAACACTTCATTTTGGGAACAGCCACATAAAATTTAACCTGAACAATCTCTATCATATCATGTTAGTGAGCACAGTCACACATCTCCTGGTATTGTCATTAAAGATACAGAGCTCAGGGGTGCCCATTAGCTCACCAAGTAGAGCAGATGCCCCATGTACATAGGCGTTGTCCTTGCCGCAGTGGCCGCGGGCTCGATTCTAACCTGCGGCCCTTTGCTACATGCTATCTCCCCTCCTTCTCCCCCCTTCACTCTCAATCTCTCCTGTCTCAAGCGGTAGAGGTCTGCCAGCCTAGACACTGACTTGATTCGGCCAGGCTCGGACCATTTTATTTGAATAGACTTGACTCTGGTCAGGCTCATTCAGCCGTAAGCCTTCATCAGCGTTGTCATTTAACTTCTTTCCCCTCATCGTGCCTATGTCTCCGTTATCAGCAGAGTGAACTCTTTCAAAGTCTCCGCCTCCAAAACTCCTGTTGATTTGCAGTAGAAGCTTTGTAAGATACTTAAAATGAGAAATTTGATGTGCACGTACGTGAGGAGGTTTCTGTGGTTATTTTTGCAACAGTTTAGTGCTTGTTGAGATGTAGGCTACCGTGCATAATTGTGACTTGACGGTGCGAAACTTCACTCCAATTAAAGACTGCAGGTGGAACAGACACCTGCTACCTTCAGATGGCTGTGAATAGAGTCGCCAGAGCAAAGGAAAGGCCTTCTGTATAGGCTGCCAACTGTGGTGGATCACAGAGCTTACAGGAATCACTCATTAAACTTCATTTTGCTCACTGGCTTTGATGCCATTATCAAAATGCAACTTTTTTTTTCTGATGAGCAAAACATAAATAAATGTCTGCCTTGACCACAGAAAGGGACCAACACAGTCAAGGGAATAAAATCAGTGTGTCCTGGGAAAATACCACTTTACTAGTGCAGTACTATGTCCTGCGCCGACGCAAAAAAAACATTGAGTTCCTCTCTGCGCTGTGCTGCTTCCCTCACTTTTGTTGTGACTGTGTTGGTCATGCCATGTCTGTCTTGTCCAACTGTTTACACGGGCATATGATCTGTGTTCAGTGATACTGTCAGTGTCCTTCTCTGTTTCCTGACACCCATGTAAGAGGCTGTGAGTGGCTAATGGGTTTTGACAGGGCAGAAAATTGATCAAGTGGCAGATCAAAAGCTCAGAACTAGGAGGCTGTTAAGTGACAATTTAGGGTGATGGTGAGTGTGCTTTATCAAATTAGAGCTCTCGTACCAACACCAAGGCACAGTTTGGAGCACACTATCAAAAGCACATTACTGGAGTCATGTTCAAAATATAATTAGGTGCAGGAAGCTTGTGTAGTGAGCAGGGAGAGGCTGGTTTTAGAGGTAGTCTGATGTTTTGACCTCCTCATGGCGAGGGCAGCTAAATCGATGTGGGAATGACAAATGAAATCAAAATATTGTCTTAATTCATTACAGGCGAAAACGTCAAGGACTGCGTTCTTGTGAATAATGGATGCATGGTGCAAGTGCACAATATGTGGCAACTGACTGACATTTTCATTGCCGAGGGACAGTGGCTGACACGGTTAGAAATAGGAACATCATCAGTTGTTGTGGCGGTCCTTGCGTCAAACATGACCAATCAATTTATCTTTTTCCCTCCTCTGTAAACAGTGCGCTCCCCAGTGCTCACATTTTGTGTGGGCGTTGGGTGATATCCTGTCAGTGAGGAGATGGTCACCTGGTTTGAGGCCTCTGTAGTGTGTGAGAAAAAAAACTCTTGTTTCCTGTGATTAAAATTGTGATTTCATGTCTCTCCTGTGCAGTCAGCCTCTTTTATTCATTTTCACACCAGACGCTTTGTATTTTAAGAGAAGCATTGTTTGTGCCTTGTAATAAATGCACTGTGTAACTGTACGAGACCATCTGCTATTCATAAACTGCTCTCTAAAGCTGGCTTCAGTTGCTTTAAGTCGGTACATTTATTCTTATTGTGTGGAATTATGTCTTTGGCTTGCCTCAGCAACAAACCATTGTGGCCTACTTTGGGTAACTGAGGATTTGTACTGTCCCGAGGATTATGGGTAAAATTCCCAAGCTGTTGACACCCATTTAGCACCTCATCACATTCGGAAAAGTAAAAGATCCATCCATCTATTACCGATAGTTGCTTATCTCCTTATTATTCAGGGTTGCGAGTATGATATATCGATATATTTTCAAGCATGATAGATTTATACTGATATAGGGTAAAGTTGTGTAACATAACACATACCATCTCTCCTCTCTCACACTCTCCACACAGCTCCGCCCCACTCACTCACTCACTCACTCACTCACTCACAAGTTCTCCATCAACACTAACAGAGACACAGAGCTGCTACTCTGTTAATCTGTCTGTTCATTAGACTACAGTGTGACATAAGTTTATATGTTGCACATGCTACGCTAAATCAGTCCACAGCACAGGTACAATACTGTGGGCCTTTTCCACTGTCACTTTAGGCCGCACCAGCCATGCCGCACTAATTTGCATTTCCATTATCAGTTTAGACGTGCCGTGCTAGGCCGAGCTGCACCAGAGATGGACCTTCTTAGGAGTAGGTCCAAAAGGTGGGCTAACCGCCCTCAAACAAAAATGTCGGTCTGTCTCTCCCAAACCTCAAAATTATGCCATCTAATGTCTTGTTTCATACTCACGCCAAAGGGTTTTAGTTCACCGTCATGGGAGAGTGTGTGAAGCTGCCAGTATTTGAACATAAGAAGCTGCATTAAGAGTAATTTAGGGTACTCTTATAGTACTTTACTATGAAAATGATTCAAACCGATTAGTCGACTACTAAAATAGTCACTGATTGTTTTGATAGTCGATTAGTCATCAATTAGTCGACTAATCGTGGCAGCCCTACTTTGCTAGTGGCTTTTCTCCATTAAAACAAGCCTAATAATTTTGCAGGGAGGAAGAGCAGAAAAAGCCACAGTGAGATGTTGATGAAGAGCTACAGACAACAAGCTCTTCCTGCACCTCTGCAAACAGCTCACCTCCAACAGGTAAACTTCTTTTACCTGCTGTGTGATGGAAAAAACACTCGGAGCATAAATGACAGGGGACTTTGGCCGTGGATCAATTTGCAACTTGAAACTGAACATGTAGCCCATTTGTAGAAAATAGCGGGTTAAATATGGTGTATTGCTATTCAGCCTGAAAACAGTGAGATAATAACTTTTTGTCCACATCACCCAGCTGTGACTACAGGGGGGCTGCTCACATTCACACCTACGGGCAATCTAAATCCAGTGCGAACCCACACTGACTCGGGTAGAACAATGCAAACTCCACATAGAAGGCTCAAACCCTCTTGCTGTGAGGAGGAGACAGTGCTAAACACTGCACCTCTGTGTCACCCCAAGGCAAATGTATTCAGAGTTGATGAGCTGTGAAAATGTTTCGTAATGTTATTCCCCTTTTAAGCAGGATGTCTTCGGTTACAATATTTCTCTCGACAACCTGTGGTCGAATCATCACAGTCTGATCACATTTTTACGCTCGCTATCTTTGCTGTGGTGGAGTTGTTGGCCTGCCTCGCTGGTTTGATAGATATTGATCTGACTATACACACAATAGTTTCGTGGCTCAAACTAAGCCTCAAGGCTTACCAGTAAGAGATCTACTTGATGTGTGTTTGTTGTTTTTATGTTCATATGATTAATCTATGGATTTAGAGCATTTAACGATGAGATTGTGTGTGCGTTGTGTGCCTTCTGCTTTGTATGAAACAAGAGACATCACATTTCTGAAACCTTCCTTCCACTCTCTTCTTCCCCAGGTTTTCCTCTTTGCCTCCTGCAGCAGAAACACACACAGACACACAAACACACTGCACTTTTGGGAAGTGTTTACCCTTTTATAATTTAATGTTTTCCTAATTTGTAGTCCTTCTTAATAATTTCCAGAGGGATGTCTAGTAAATCAAAGCTTGGTTATATTTTCTTGCTCTGATGCTGTTGTAAAACCAAACTGCGTAATTCTGGAGGAAAAAAAAAACTTGTTAAACCTGTTAATTGTCCAAAGCTTCTTTCACAGTTGTACTCCTGCCTTTTAACAGCTCCTCAGGTGGCATTTTGTAATTTGTTGATGCAGCTTTGGGCATAAATCAGCAGCGCAGGCTTTGATTCATCAGATCTCCTCGCTAATGCAAATGTGGCAGAATCGTCGTGTACAAATGAGACCGCTGAGAGGTATGAATCAAAGTCACAGCTTTAATACGATTAATCCGGCGGCCCTGCAGCAACGTGTTATACAGAGGAACAGACTGTCATGTTGATACTCCTCCAACAGAGACCATCAGGCCGTCAGCAGCCTTCTTAGCCTGCTATTAATTAAGTGGTCAGACCAAAAGCTCAAGAGTCCAACTAAAAAGAGATTTGACACTGAGCAGCTCTGAGACTTCTTCAAACCTCCAGTGACACAGTTTGTTCCAGAAACTCCAGTGTGCCTTGAATCAGAGATGAAAACAATACTTCATATGCCAGCAGTGAATGTGTTTCATCTGTTCAGCCCATGGATGTCCTGGCATTGGGTTATTGGGGTTTTTTTTGTTGTTGTTTTTTAGCCAGAGCTGTTCTGTTGTATTCATGAGCCTGGAAGATTCATCATTCAGGACATCCAAGTTGGCAGCTCAACCCAGCTGTATTCACTTCAAAACCACTGAGTTCCTTCAAATTTGGCTTGATTATATTGTACTGGGAAGTTGTAGAAGTTGTACCAGCCTTCATTTTAAGTTGCAGCTTTATATTTTAAATGCTTGCAAGCAGAAAATGTGTTTAGGTGTATGGTGATGCATATGTAGTCTGTCATTTGTTATTTGTATTAGTGTCATAGGGGTGTGCAGTGTCATCTCCCTCATGGTGATACTGATATGATTTTAATATGACACGAAATTTATATTGTGATACTTTGTATATTTTGACGTGTTGACATGTTGACGTCATACTGTCACCCATGGCAACACCAAGCATGGCTGAAAGCAAAATTATTACAGACTCCAGTGGTTCCAATAAGAAGAGCAGCTTCAGTAGTGTGGAATAAACTGTGGCGTCCTGAACGTTTAATGAACAGCCCCAGACTTTTTCAGACTCTTCTAGTGAGTTATCGTTCAGAGGGAACTCATTCAGTGGCTCCTGCGGTGGCAGCGCCGCATTTCTTTTCTGAATGTGTGATAGTTCTGGTAACATAGCCTGTCACTTAATTTGTTTCAATTCTATGTTCTTAAATTAATGATAAAATATTTTTAAGTAGGGCCCTATGCCCACCCCAAGTCTGTCGCAGCAAATTTAATGTATGTAAAAATGTGTGCATGTACATGTGACTGGTAGACTTGGTCACAGGGAGGGGGCCTGTAGCATAGAGGTAAAGCCCAATGTAATGAGGCGGCACGTTCTCACAGAAACTGGACAAACAGTGTGATGGAGTAATTAAGATGGGCCTCTACAAACCTTAACAAGCTCTTGGCCTAACCAGCGCTCATTAAACCTCACATGTGTGGGCAAGTCGCCCGCTAATGAACCGAATCTACTGTATGTAATCAATTAATCTCTTTGACGAGGGTACAGAGAGGAAACGAGGCTTTTGAAAGAGTTGGAAATGGAGGTTGAGAGCAAGGAATGACTGATTATGTTTATCATGTGACGTTTAGTCTTAGTCATTTAGATGTTGATTTCTTTTTCCTATGGCAGCCACACAGAACTCAAAGAAACATGGTGACTCCTTTCGCACTAAGCAACTCTACTCAAAGAGACACTGTCATGAAACATATCCTTTATCATACATACATTAAACATTCAGATGAGATGAAAGATTATATGAAAGCAAATCAACAGCAGTTTTATATGTATAGCCTCATTTGTTTTGACATTTTTACCTTTATCTTTCCATAATGAGTACGCAGACCAGACATATATATATTTTTTAGATTGACTTCTCTCTTAAAGCAACTCTTACCTTTCTTGCATTTCATACTGCAACTCCACCTCCCTCCAAAGGCCTACTCCCCCCTCCTCCATCAAGTCCTCATAGACGTAGGCATTGGCATGGTAACGTTAGATACACGGAAGAGGAGGGCGAGTGTAACGTGTAACGTTACAAATGCAACCCCCGGAGTTTTAAAACTCAGCCACTACAGCCACTGACAGAAGGTCCGTCACCTTCCAGGGAAGTGGTCCACAGCAGTGGGGAGCCAGGCAAAGGGACAGCGAGGTGGCTGATGTTAGCCTGCTAATTGTCCCATTTTTTGGTTTGATAAACAGAGACAGTGAGCACGGCGGAAGGGCTGAGTGAATGTGCTGTGGTAACCCTGCAATGAAATAAGATTAAGAAATCAATGTATAGGAAACACCGGGTTACTGTATATGTTTGTGGTCATCTGGTGGGAGGGGCTTGGAACAGAGAGGCAGAAGGGCGAGCTGCAGGGTGAGGGTGTACTTTCAAAGACTTCTTCTTCTTTTTCCAGATTTCTGCCTACCTCAGCTTTAAAAGGAGCTATAGGACTGTCTATTCTATTTTAGTCCCCCTTTTGCTCCCCTACTCTGTCTTCCTCTCCTCAACAGGCTTTTAAGTGATATTAAACATTAGTGCGGATTAGTTTGAGCTGTTAGCATGCAGCGAGCGGCTTTTCGGCACGCAAGTAATTGATATCCGTCTGGCGTTTCCCCGTCCCTTTCTGTCTCTCTCACCTATTATCCCTCATTATCAACACACATTCTCTCGCAGGACACTTCTCCTTTTCATCACTCAGCCAATTTAATGCATCATGATTTTATGTGAAGTGGTCGTCATATTCACCTCATTTAAGCTCGAGAG
Organism: Epinephelus awoara; assembly: GCA_035609425.1. NCBI lineage: Eukaryota > Metazoa > Chordata > Actinopteri > Perciformes > Serranidae > Epinephelus > Epinephelus awoara. The sequence continues at coordinate 30,465,344 of CM069297.1, forward strand.
ACTTGGAATGTGCAGGATGCTGGCAAATGCAGCTCAGGAAACCGAGTTCAAATTAATTTCACTTCAGCCACATTAATAAATCCATCTGTCTCAGTAGTCTAAGAAAATAATTACTTTTTTTTCTTATATTATAACAACTGAATGATACAGATTAAATTGAATAATGTACTATGCTATTAGAATATATGGACAATGAAGTGCTGTACACTTGCTAATTGCATTTGAAAATGGCTTTAGATAGTTGGAGATCAAACGTCTCAAAACAGAAGCAGAGGTGTGAAGCATCGTCACTCAAGGGCTGTATAACTCAAATGTTGAGGCGCTTGTAGCATTTCACGTAGTCCCAGAGGGAACTGGCTTTAACTGATGGCTTTAGTTAGCATTCACACACAAAACACAAATTATTTCCAGTAAATTTGATTAAGTGTCACAGACTTAAATCATCTGGCAGCATGCAGAGTAGTTATACGTGTATCATCTACATTAAAACGTTTCTTACAAGTGAACATGCTGATAACATAACATTTTAAAAGTTGCTGTTCTTGACAAGAACCTTTTCTTTTTGATAATTTAGGTACATTATTTCACTAGTACCTCCATACTTCTGCCTGCTTCTACTGAGAAGCAAACTCACAGATACAAAAAAATCTGCATAAAGAATGGACTGGTGGATGGCACCTGTTCTGGCTCTGATTTAAGGTGAGAGACTGTTCCCAAATAGTACATTGGTCACAGAGAAACATGTGGGTACATGAGACTCTCAGAGAGATGAGAAATCACTTGGAGTAACACCAGCTAGAGCCTCTTCTGGATGATGGTCAGTTCAAGGCGTATTTTAGGACGAGCTGGGGACAGTTTGACAGTCTGCTGTCAACCATCTGGCCTAATTATGGTTGGTAAAACATCTGAACAAACTGTGGACACAACTACTTTCCGACACATCTTGCAGCTTGCCATGGACGGCTTGGAAAGTGAGAAACCTAACACACACCATGCATGCTGCGCAAATGTATGAATCCCAGGATAGCAAAGGAATGGCCCATCTTTAGGCTCATTTATGCGCCCTTTTCGTTCGTAAACAGATACATCCACTTCAAACGATGTAAACGTCACTGCCCTTATGCTTCCATGCGTCCACTATCATGGCATCAGTGCAGCCAATAGATGGCACTAAAGAGCAGAGTTTCACACAACAACGAACAAGGAGACAGTGGACAAGATCATGATAAGGTACCTTTAAATGGAGGCAGCATTGACGATGTTGGGGGTCTGCGTGGTCATACAACGTCACATCCTGACATTCTTACCCTAGGCCTAACCAAGCCCCTGTTGCCTAAATCTAACCAATCAGCCAACGAAGGGACGAGGAACGAGTACGAGCCAATCACAGGGAGAATAGAGCGGGTCTTTTTCTTCGCTGTCTTAGGAATTCAAATTTGTGCACTATGTTCGGCTAACTTGTTATTCTCGCCACCACAGACAGCCTGCCTCTTAATTAATCTGATAAGACAATAGGAAAAAAACAATGATTACGTCTGGTGAGTTGAATTTTTTCTTTTTACTCAGTCAGTCCTGCAAAAATGGGTGTCTCAGCCTTAGCCTTAGCCTCAGTGGCCTAGTGGTAGCGTGTCCACCCTGAGACTGGGAGGTCATGGGTTTGATCCCTGGCTGAGTCATGCCAAAGACTATAAAAATGGGACCCATTGCCTCCCTGCTTGCCACTCAGCATCAGGGGTTGGAATTGGGGGGTTTGATTCCTGCTGCTGACCTCAGGGAATCGTTCAAATGTGGAGAACAAATTTCACACACTCAGGTGTGTGACAATCATTGGAACTTTTTAATCTATTAAGGTGATACTATGTCAGTGTTGTGTTTGCAGCATGTTGTGATTTGCAAATACTGAACAACAATGATAAAGATACAGCACACACACATGTGGTGTGACATTTGAAGAATTGCCCACTTCAGCTGCATTGTGTCGCAGCTTATGTCAGCTCAGTTTATCAACCTCACTGATGTGATTCATGTGTTTTTTGCATCCAGTTAAGACGAGATAAGCAAGACCTTTCACTCTTATCTGCTCATTGATTGTGAATTATGCTGTATTCATGTGTATGCTAAAAGTGCAGCAGGGGAGAGCATTTAATCAGTGTAAGAGAGGAGGCGAAGCTCTGGAAGGGATAGATGTGCTGTGATACAAAATGTAAGAGGGTGAGGAAAGGGTGAAACAGGAGGAGAGAGTGAGAGAGACAAAGGAGCAGACAGGGATTAAATGGATGAAAGCACACATTACTGTACGCTGAGCTGCTATAGCACCAGCATCCAGTTCCATGCTTATCCCAAAGGGTCAGACCGCTTCACTAATGGACACGGAGACAATTGATCTCCACAGTATTACTGGAACTCATTGGCATCAGGCTGCCAGGCACACACGCACACACACACACACACACACACACACACACACACACACACACACACACACACACACACACACACACACACACACACACACACACAGATGTGAAGATATTTATATCCTGCACATTAAAATACATGCAAGACACACACATTTACTCCCCATACACTATTCATTCAGCGTCCTGCCCCAAACATCTGTCCAGAGAAAGAACAAAAGCAGCTGTCAGAGTATCTGGAATTGAACACACACGTGAGGAGTCAGTAGAGCTATCAAAAACACTCCCTGGTTGCTGGCAGGCCTCATTTAGACCCTATGTACATAATTCACGATGTCTGAAAATAGCACTGCGATGTAAATAATGCAGGGGGGCATTAAAGAAAGCTAAAAACAAACATGTGGAGGGAGGAAGGGAGAAAAGAGATGGATGGTGACAGGTGAAAATAAATGAATGGAAATAAGCGCAGATGTTAGTGTGAGTCATTTCTCTGCACAACGCTGATGACAGCTTACAGCTGAAACGCATCCATTGTCTTTTGCACTGCTGCCTAGATTAAAAGATCTTTAAAAGGACATTTGACATTTGAAACTGAAACATGTTCTCTTGTCAGTCTTCATTTTGATGAATTTATTAAACCTGATGAACCTCAGTTGATCATCTTAAACATATTTAAGTTTAATTAGAGCACAAATCAAATGTCAGAGAAGTCTTTGGCATAGCACAAATGCGTGGACGGACATATCAGAAACTTTAGGTACAGAACAATTACTTCAGCCTTAAACTTACAGTAGGTATAGAAAAAACACTTTGTGTAATATTTGCTAAAACTGTCACTATGTTCTAAAAAGGTACATGAGGCAGATAATCAGTGAAAAAAAAAAATCATGCCCTTTCTCCTTTTCCTTGCCTCCATCGCATTTGCTAGAATCTACTGCGGGTGCACCGAAAATAACTAATAACTCTAAGGCAGCTTTCACTGCTCGTAAACTGTGGTCAAACTGTCAGACTAGGCAGTGCTGATCAAACTTGAATCAAAATTCTGTTTCAGCCACATAAATTTGTTAGAAACAGTCGACCAAAGTACCAAGCACCCATCGACCAGACCAGCTTTCTCCTTTTACAGCTAAACAGTGCACTGAAATATGTTTCTGAAAAAATTATAGGCGAGAAATAAGCAATGCAATAACAGAATCTTGAGTCATATTTGAACAGAGTATGTCCCATATCATTCAGATCCTCATATCATCATGCCACCTGACATGAGTCAGATAAAGTGTGCATTACTCTGTAGAATCAGCAAGGTCGACATTTCGCAGACAGGGAGGTTCCTCTCAACATAAACATGCTAGGTACGAATGCTTCTCAGGTTATCTACATGTCAATACACAACTGAAACATTCATATGAAGCACTGATCCAACATTTTTTAGTATCAAAAAATTCCTTTACAGTATTGATCTTAATTGATCTTTGTAGCACATGTGAAAGAGCATCTTAACAAAGAGTAAATACAACATAAGACATAAGGTTACAGACCTAAGAGTTCCCTGACTCACCACTGAGGTAATTTCAGTCATGCCTGAAAACACTGATGACCCCCTCAGACCTGCTGAGGATCCTTTTAACAGCTACTATTCACTGAACTCAGGAAGAGCTGGAAAAGTAGTGCGCTAATGTACCCCATCACCCTCCTTCAGGGAACTGTGGCTTTATCGAAAAAAGGTTTCCTTTCATTGAAACACTGGTACCACACTGAGCTCCTACAGTTTGTTCTGTTGCATAATATCAGTGCAAATTTGATTTTGTATTGATCAGTGATCAGGTTTGAGCTCTGTGTGTTTGTAACAAAAAAATAAGCTTCACAAAATGCCTGCTTGCTTAGATTTAAATCTAGCTCTCACTGGCCTTTTCAAGCTTGATAGAACATTTTTTTAGCAGCCAACTTGAAGATCTGAAAACAGGCAATGCCAGTTTTCTTGTAGCAGTGTGTAGTACAAAGTAAATAAAACTGCCATTTGCACCAACCTTCATTCTCACTTGTATTCCCAAGGAGATTCAGTGTGATTTTCTGTTGGAGGTCCAGCATGTAGGATTGAGGGGGATACATTGGCAGAAATGGAATATAATATATTAAGTATGTTATCTTAAGTGTAAAGTCACATCACAATCGTTACATTTGAATGAGACATTTATATTGATATAGGGAGTGGGTCCTTGTCCACAAAGTCCCCCATGTTGCACTGCCATGTTTCTTCGGAGGCCTAGAACAGACAAACCAAGCACTGGCTCTAGATAGGGCCATTTGCATTTGGGCATCAGCCACTGTAGTTAGCAGCCACTCCAAAAATGTTTTTTGATGCACAGCAAAGGGCTGGAACCTGAAGTGAACCAATGGTCACTGCAGCAAGGACATTGCCTTTGTACATGGGATGCCTGTTCCACCCACTGAGCTACTGGGTGCCCCAACTCTGCAATTTAAATGCATTACAGGAGGCTTTCTTCAAAAAATGAAAGATGAATAAAGAAGCAGAAGCTACAGTTTTCTGTCTGTGTCCACACATCACATTCAGCCAGAGCACTGATGTGCACTCAAACGAACTGGACAGCATTCACAGACTAACACACCATCGTGTACTTACATGCGTAAAATTGAGAGAAAACAGGCCTCAAGCTTAAAAAGATGCTCGGGGTCACAGTTATCAGCCGTTATGCAACCAGTGTAGACGGATACGTTGGTTAAAATAAACCACTATCTGTTCTCTCAGGTGGATGTAGGACAGACAGCTGAAAAATATACAGCTGAAACACGTCCTCCGCAGACAGGGTGTAATTGGAGGTAAAACTGACAGGTAGAGAAATGTCCCTCCATTGTTTATTTTGTTTTTCGATTTCTCCCCTGATTGAAGCATTGTGCCCGGGCTTTGTTTATTCCTGAGTGCCTCATGGACCTGTGCTGCTTGAGCCCCATGACCATAACCAGCAGATAAATACATCATCAGGGTGTGCTATAAATAGACCCACCGCTGCCTTGCAAACACACACACACACACACCACAGAAACGCATGTGTGCACATACAGAGCAGCATCTCGCACACCGAGGAGAAGTGAGCTCGCGTTTTGCACGTGAACTACTGGAGCAAAACACATTAATTACAGTTACACCTCCAGGGGGCGGGGCAGGAAGCCCCAAATGCCAAACACAGAGTTGCGTTTCCTTTTCTCCTGCCAGCAGATACACGCAGCCAAACAGCCTGGCCAAGTGTCAAGTACATTTGTATTAGTGTGGACACAGCAGCTCAGAGGTATTCTTTGAGTGAGTTTGGTGATGGAGGCCCTACGGTGCTTCGCATATGCACACAAACACACACACACCATCTCTATCATGTGTCTCACGTGCTCTCTCGTGTCCACACCCTGCCCTTTTTTAGCAGTAGAAACAAGACTGCTGTGTCCGTCTGAGTCACCTCAGTCCGCTCCCACTGGGCACTGCATGGTCGCACCTGACAGGCCACATCAGACAGAGAGGCACTCATCCACCCATCCATCTGCACACACATTCGTTAGATCATACATTTACAAACAAACAAATGTGTGTGACACAACAAGAGTACATGTGAGTGCATGTGTTTGTCTGGTGAAATGAGGTAACTCAGACAGATGGACAAAGAAATAAATGTTCCCTGACTGGATCAGCTGAGTCTCCAGAGGAACTCAAAATATTTAAAACATTAGAAACGTATGGAAATTAAAAATTCTTTATTTTTAGCTATGCCAGTGAATCATGTCTCAGAAAGTGACTGCAAGAATAATAATAATCTCAGTCTGCTTCCACCTAAATGTAATGCAACACACCCAGACTGCAGACAGAGACATTACTGTCCACTAGCCATGGATTGGGGAAAACCTCCCGCCTTTGGAAATCAGGACTAAATTGCTGGATGTAGAAATGGCAATTGATTTTATTGATACCAGAGTTGCTATCGATTCTGCTTAACGCTCTGATTCTTTATCGATTCCCTTATTCGTCCTGTTTTCTGTATCGCTCTGTGTTCAATTTCTAAAGTCTGAGGTTTTGTGGGTCCATGAACGCAGCGGAGGCGGATCTCCCCATGAGTTCTCTCTTTTCCTTAGCAGCAGTTCCTTACTCAAAAATAGAAAATCCATTTGTGGTGGCAGATGTTTTAATCATGGTGGGCCGCCACAAATAAATGTGTCAATGAGAATGTGTGGGAAACCTTGCAGAGTCTGAACACAGTGTAGAAGAAAGAGTTGCAGTGGCACTTGTGCATAGAGTGTCAGATACATGGCTTTCCTGGAATTTAAGCTCGTGTTACACAGAAAGATATTTCAGTATATCGCTGATGTTTCCACCCTTGAACTTGGAGGCAGATGTCATCAATTTCAGTAGTAATTTGAAAGAGGTTCTCAACTGCAACTGGTTTTCGATACTCAATATAGCAGGAAGGTATTACTGAGTGCTTTCAGACCTAGAGTTTTCTTGCTTTGGTCCGAATCAGGAGCTATTTTTGTTACAAAGGGGCATAATTGCCTAGAGTTGGTTTGTGTTCTCACAGCAGCATTGAGAAAGCTGCTGTTGATTGGTTAGAGTTTCTATGAGGGAAAAATCCAGGAAGTGAACAAAACATTGAAGAAGAGTACACTTGCAAGATAAATGTGACACTTTCTAAGGTCACAATGGAGGGACAACTACGCAGGTTGATTTTAGCGCTGCTCATCGTGGACTATAATGCTGTCATTGTTCATTTTAGTCAAAGCATACAGTTTGAAAACGAGGCGCGGCTCCAACTAAAAAACAATGTTTTGATGCATTGGATGTGCTGAATGTGCATATTAAGGCAGTACAGGAGGAGGTGCACATTAATAATCCTCCAGGACTGTAACCCAAACAATTCATAGTGCGACTGCATTTGGTTCCAGATCATTTTGGAACACGTTCTCACCACAAGCGAACCGCACCAGACCTTCTTGTGGTGGTCTTGGTCCGTTTTTTTTGTGCGCACTCGAACACAATTACTGTGTTCACACCTGCTCAATTGAACCGCACTTCGGGGGCAAACAAACCTGAGTTTGAGTAAACCGGACCAAACAGAGCACTTGTGAAAGTACCCTGAGAGGGCTAAATTATTAAGGTCAGAATCCCTGAACTGCACTTGTGTCATATGAAAAGAATCATTGGTATTATCGACAGTCACCAAACAGTAGATGAAACTTACCTATGAAATATGTTCCCACATAGAGACACAGCAGATAAACATAATGTACAGGGAATGCACTGTTTATGTTACATTTAAAGATATGCAATGTATACATTTTGAAGGACACACTTGCTACAACAGTACTGCACAGCTGCCCAGTGTGGGGAATTTGTCTGCATGAACAGTTTCAACAACCACATCCCTGCTTTCACCCTGTCAGCTCCTTTCACACATTGCAAAGAAGAGAGAAAAAATGTGCACAAGGACACACATGCACACCACCAGCACAGGCGCACACATTTCTGCTGACTGCCGAGGGCAGTTACGCATATCGATAGGTGTTGGCGGTAATGTAGCGTAAGAAGTAACACTGTAAGTTTAAAACTGCAAGGCAGAAAAGTCTTTGCAAATGTTTAATGAGCTTGTAAAAGCATCCAACATGTTTGCTAAATCACAGGGTTATGCACAATGCAATATAGTGTGTCAACAAAACTTTTTCCCTCATATATTTACCTAAGAATACAAAGTTATTTTGAGTTGCAGAGTTTCAGCAGAGTCAGTGAGATCCGTTTTTTCCCAGGCTTGTGTCGGACACATCTGGCTCATGTCATGTTAGAGAAACTGGGGCTGATACAAAGCTAAAAGGAACATCAAAAGTTTATTGGCGTGTCATTTTTAAGAACTTTTCTTCTTAAAAATTCCACTAGAGGATGCACCACTGGTTTTAATGATGAGTGCTACCTGTCACTAGAGCTGCAGCTGTTGATTGATTGATAAGTTCATTGACAGATGATGAATTGGCAATTATTTTGACACTGAATAATTGTTTTCGTGTTATTTTAAGCAAAAAAAGGCAACCAACATTTGCTGGTTTCATGCTTCTGAAATGTGAGAATTTGATGCTTGTTTTTGTCGTACATGATAACAAACGTCATCTTTGTTTTAAGGGTTCCTGGTTCGAACCCAGGGTGGGTGGGTTGAACTCCGGGGTGGGGGGAGCCCTTATGTGTGGAGTTTGCATGTTCTCCCTGTGTCATTATAGGTTTTCTCCACTTGCTCCGACTTCCTTCCACAGTCCAAAGACAAAGGTTAATTGGTGACTCTAAACTGGCCGTAAAGCCAGTGTTTGTTTTGTCCATTCTGGGCTACTGTAGAACAACATGGCAGACTACGTGGAAGAGGATCCGCATCGCATGGAGATAAATCGGCTCATTATAAGCTAACAAAAACACAACAAATCTTATTTTCAGGTGATTATAAACATCACGAAAACATAGTTATGAATATTATATACCATTTCTGCCACTGGAGGTCCCCAAATCCTGCATACTGGACCTTTAATGGAAAGTTTTTGGATTGTTAGAGGCAGCTTCTGTGCATGAAAAGAAAATGCAAATCTGTGTCAGTGTCAAGTTCTCCAGACATCCCACCGTGAGCCAGTGAGATTTGGCCACATCTTTAATAATTTAATAATTAAATAATGTCCTTTTGTTAGTTGACTTGCAGTTACAGATAAACACTGACACTAAAACTAACACCGAGCCAGCAGGAGCATTAACTAAACAGTGTCTGTCCCTCCTCCCCACTGAGAGAGTGGGCTGGGAGTGGGAGTGGAGATAAAGAAGCAGAGGAACACAGAAAAACAGACAAAGAACCAAACATAGGGCTTGTGTGAGTCAGTGTTGAAACAATGATTTGCCATTACAGTTGACGTTTGCTCCCGAATACAGAGGACTGCATAACTGTGTCAGACACAGGCGACGAGACCACCATCTTTTGGAGCAGATGCGTCATTTCTGCAGTGAACTTGCTGTGGCTGCTGTTGGTGGTTCCTTAAAACAGAGGGTCTCTTGGTGATATGCCTTGAGGCAAACCACTGAGATCCCCAGCTACACATTCGTGACTCCACAAACATGTACAAAACCACAATTTGATGCCAGATTTCTGTTTGATCATCGCAGAAAAATCCCACAGGTCATTCCAGCTCCAATTAGCCTGGCTACACAGCGTAATCCGTCCCTTCTTTCAAGTTTCATCACATTTTCCTCCTCCAAGACTGCCTCCTCACCCACACTGCAAATGTACATACTTATGTACCCATTCAGACATCACTGTGTGAAGTTCTGCCGCAGGAAATAAAGGAACACACAGCTCGCCTTTATGATACAAAGAAAAGCAAACATTGTGGGTATATTTCAATCACTCACAGCAGCTGAAACCGTACACAGACATCCCTCAAGTCAGACACAAAAATCAATAGCCCCATTTAGAAATCTCTTTATTCAATACAGTACATTCACTGTGCCAGGCAGGCAGGCTGGGCACGTAGAATCAAACACGTACTAGGTTATCAAATATGCAGTATGTATACAGCAGGGGGGAGGTAAGAGAGATGGCATGGCACTGAGGAGTGTGGAAAGAGGGAGGGGGTGACGAGCAGAGATAAGACTGAGGCAGTCTGTCACTGTTTGAAGAATTCATCATTTCTCGGTTACAGTACAGTGTGTTTTAATTATGCCACCCTTCAAATGTTGATCGCATGTTGATACTGTGAACATACAGCGTCTCATCTGCAGTGTATATATAGAGAGTTATAGAGAGATCATCCGAAGAGCGCAAGATTAGGAAGTTACAAAGGGAGGGATTCTTAATTAACAGCTCAGAAGGTGTAGTTGGGATTAGGGTGCAGTTGTGACTGTTGTTGGGGGAGCTACTGTGCCACCGTCCTCATCCTTCACTTACAGTCTTCATACAGTCTTTATTTCCACGAACCAAAGGTTCTTAAACTCGGAAACTGAAAATATTTTTTTGATTTCTTTTCAATTCCTTACCTATCAAAAATCTTGATAGCCTTGCTGGTGTGGAGGTGCTCTTGTTTGTTTATCGTTCCTGAATATAGATTGGTCGTGCACGGCCTGAGTCTGCTTCCACATCTCTGAGTCACTGCCCACACCTTGAATTTGTTCAGTGATTTCAATACTCTAGGTTTGGTGCTGTGGTCATTAAAAGCTGGTTAGAGAAACCAGGTAGGCAGTAATAACAGCAGGGACCTCATATTCCTAGCTTATTATATCCATGAAAAATAACAGAAAAATGGCCACAGTATAACTGCAAGTTGTTGGATTTTTATCGTAACATTTTCCCCAGCCTAGTCGCCAGAAGAAAATGATAGCACTGCACATTTCTTCAAACCACGGATGCATTACATTTGTCTGTTACATATGTGTAATATCAACATTTCTAGAGTGACGCATGAAGTGACCATGTCATTGGAATGTGGAGGAGATGGTGAATAGCGCGACACGTAGGTCAGACAGCTGCCACGCTGCAGTCCACTGTTTGAAACCAGTTAACAACACCAGTATTTTCAGCCCGTTTTCACAAAGTCGAAGATATCCAGCGCTTAGGCAGTGACTTGCGGTGTCAGCCGTTCTTTAACGTTGGCATGACACACGGCCGGTCGCCGTTATAGTTTAATGGCGCTCAGTGGTGTCAGGGGGAAAGAACAAAAGTTTAGGTGGTGAAAGTCCCAGTAGGGTGGATGGGAGTGGTGGTGAATGAGTCCAACAAACCAAACTAAAGCCAAACCCTGTTATTTTTCCCAAAACCCAATCACGCGCGTTAGTTGTTGAAGCAAAAAAAAGTCAATTTCTGATGCTGTACCAATGTAGTGTGATTATTTTAAGACATCTAATGTAAACATTGAATTTCCTGTGAAAACAGAAGTGTGTTTTGAAATAAGATAAAGCATGTAACAGGCAGAACTTGACATTGCGTCACGTTGTATCTGGACGTGGAAAGTCCATGACCAAACATTGATATGTGATGCGGTCAGAGTGAGAATGTGTTGGTATTTTAGCAACCTACTGGCACATTTCCAGTGGATTTTGTGCCAGTGAATGTGAGTGTATTTTAGTGACTCATTGCTGTGTTTTCAGTGGCTTTTATACCACCAACGGTGTGGATTTTTTTTAGCAGCATGTCCCCAACTTGGCACCTTGCCACTCTAACTTGGTTGTTTTTCAGCATCTGGTGGCTGTGGTTTTAGTGGCTTTTATACCACCATTGTGCAGCTTTTATACCAGCAGACTTGCAACCAGTGGCCACTTTTACGGTGGCTTTTGTGCCAATAAACTTTGTTGATTTTTCACAACTAGTGGCCCTGTTGCCAGCGGGTTTTCTGCAATGGAATATGGGTGTTTTTTAAGGACTGGTGGCTGTGTCTCCAGTGGCTTTTGTGCAACCAAATATGCAGGCTTTTAATGACCAGTGGTCACTTTTCCAGTGGCTTTTGTGCCAATGAGCTTGGTTGTTTTTTAGGGACTGGTGGCTGCATTTCCAGCGGCTCCTATGCCATCAAACATGCAGCATATATGTGACCAATCATGCAGGTTTTTAGTAACTTGTTGCTGTGTTTCCAGTGACTTTTATACCACCAAAGGTGTGGGTTTCTTGCCAATGTGCCCCCAACTTGGCACCTTGCCACCGAAGTTGGCTGCAGGTTTTTTAGCGACCAGTGGCCACTTTTCCAGCAGCATTTGTACCACCAAACGTGGATGTTTTTTTGCAACCCATACCAGCGTTTCTAGTGTTTTTGTTTGTCTGCCACCAGACTTGGGTATTTAAAGCTAAAACATTCCATAACCTATTTGTGCCCAAACATAATCATACTGTATGTTAACCACTGCAAGTGAAGTTTTAACTTATCTGACACATAGTAATGTACTAATGTCAGGTATCAGCGGTTTGCACACATTACTAACATTTTTTTCAGGCGATTGGGTTGATTACACAGATATAATGGTTTTAATTTACTGCAAGAGGATTTTCACACCAGTCATCCAAAAATAGAGTAACTCAACAGCACTGTTACTGCCCTTCACTCCGCACATGGTGCATGCACTGTACATGAATAAATTTGCCACATGCCATGTATATTTTATCAGTGATTTTATTTATTGAAGCGCATGTACCATCCTATATGATGTGGCGCCACTTATGAGACCTTAAACCTGCTTCAGGCAACACTTCTTCAGAACTTGTCTCTCGTCTCATTACCTTAAGTTGTTCTGTAAACATGTGCCCATTCACAGCCTGTCTGTATTCCACGCTGCTGCACACGCCGGCCAGGAGCAGCAGCAGTGTGTGGGCAGAGCGAGCGTACACTCTGTGGACCATGGTAATGGGTGGGAAATGTCAGTGCATCTGTCCATGCCCTCTACCTTTCCTTCCCTCCGGCATCATCCTTCCTCCACCTCTCCTTTTTGCTTTTCCGTGGGGCTTTTGGCGGCTGTTAGAGCCGTTCGCTCACAGTTAGATGAAATGACACTCTGTATACTGCAGCTCAGAACTCACCGTCCCCTGACCTCCTATGTAACATTGTTTTTGCTCTATTTGCCATTTCACTTTACATCCTCACATGTATGTTTTCATATATACAAACAAGTCTGTTGTGTGTTTCTTTTTTACATAACAGACTGTTTTTCAATAGCTGTAGAAGTGATCTGTGAAGACTTGTAAATGAATATTTCCTTTTTGTGTCACTTACCTCCTATATACTTTTTCTGGTAGTAGGAATGGGAAACTGACAATCACTGTGTTCTTTTGCATTGCTGTCTCATATACAGCAGTAATAAAAAGCAGCTGCAGTGGATCCAGTGTGTCACTTCAGTCTCTGATAACACTTACTCAGTCACTCTGCAGCTTGGAGCCAATAACGAGCCATTAAGGACACATCAGTGGAGACAGTACCCAGTACTCCCAAGTCTGACGAGTGACAACAAGCAGCTTTATGCAGAACAATCGGAGACTCTTCATCGTTCTCTGTCTCTCACACATTTGCACAACAAACTGTCACTGCACACACACACTCACTGCGAGTCTGCTGTTCCAAACTGACAGGCTCTAAGGCTCCCCGTGCAGGTTAGTCTTCTATGACTCATTTGCCTGACACCATCTCCCCACCATCCCTCCTTCCTGGAGCTTCTTTGTCACTTACTGACAACCCGAGAAGATACAGGGCTGATTTTAGCATCTTACAGTACCACTGATAATCCTGTTAAAGAAAGCTCTAATGTAGCGATGAGAATCGATACCAAATTGACAGATCCGTCAGAATCATATGCCTCCAAATTTCTAAATTCCTTGTATTGGTGCCTGGATTTTTTTTCTGACAGCTGCGTAGTGCAAAACAATGACATCAAACTAATTTGACAGCGCTGCTGGAAACCTGCAACAAGGAGGAGTCGTGGTGGAGAGAAAGAAACAGTCTAAAGTGCAGCTTCATTCACAAAGAAAGATGACAACAGTGCCTCATGTAATGTCTGCAAAATGCTCATTTCAACAAACACCAGGAAACACCAACAATATGCTGAAACATCTTTCTGTCCAACATGGTCCTAAATTCTAGGAATGCGATGTATTTGACACTCTACACACATGTGCTGCTGCTTCCAAGCGAGCAGCACGTCTGTTACTGAGAGTAAATATGCTATTATAAAAATAACATTAGCACCACACAGTCAGGCTTAGCACATTTTTCTTTGACTCGGAAAACTTATATTCAATTCAAATTTTATTTATAAAGTCCAATATCACAAATCACAATTTGCCTCAGAGGGTTATACAGCATACAACATCCCTCTGTCCTTTGGACCCTCGCAGCGGATAAGGAAAACTCCTCAAAAAACCCTTTAAGAGGGAACCAGGGCAGACAGTAATGACAATAGCTACAATAACATTTATTTTAGTAATAATGTTATAATGATAATAGTAATGATAGTATTCTGGTAGCATATATGTTATACCAATATATTGATATATGATAGCATATGTATGTGACAATAATAATCATATGTGTATAATAACAGTAGAAGTTTGACTAATATTAACAGCAGTAGTAGGAGGCATCAGGCAGGACCACGGCAGCAGTGCAACAACAACGACCCACGATCTAGGTATTGCTGCGATTCGAGGTAACCTGTGAGACCGTGGAGCACAAAGGCTCCGGAGAAGAAGCTGAGTTAGTGACATGCAGTAATAGGATATAAATGTTAGCAAATTTTTCCAGAATCTAAGAGTGACAGAAAGAGAAGGAGCTCAGTGTTTTATAGGAGGTCCCTGGCAGACTAGGTCTAAGTCAACCTAACTAGGGGCTGGTCCAAAACAAGCCTGAGCCAGCCCTGACTATGAGCTTGATTAAAAAGGAAAGTCTTAAGTCTAGTCTTAAATGTCATTTATTTTAGGTGATGACAGACTGAAAATTGATCAAGAATCATTAAAGACCTGAACTGATAAACAGAATCCATAATAGTTCTGAATGAAGTCTAATCAACTCCCATCCCTACTCTAAGGTTGCCGCCTGAACATGAAGTACAGTAAGGACACTCATAAGAGAGGCTTGGTCCCAGAGGGTCATTGATTTGAGTCAGGTGAGAAAATCACTGTCACTTTTTCAGTCTCAGTCATCTCCTGTCAGAGCTCCTTTGAGGCACTTTGACAAGGCGCTGAGTCTTGTTATTGCTCTAATAGAGCAGCTCAGTGAGTAACTATAAAAAACACAGCTCAGTATTTTCATTCTACTGAATCAATTATTGATTTAATTTCCACTTAACAACATTTAATGGAAATGCAACTAATGATCATATGTTTAAAACACAGGTTTTTTTAAATAGCATTTAAAAGCTACGATGATTAAAGCGTATTAATGCTTTAGCGAACAAAGCACCTATCACTGTGGTGAGTGCATTTTCTTAATATTGCCAACATGCACAGTTTAAAGAGGCATCAAGATTAATAATGTAGCAGGTGATTGTAATTTTATGTGTTAAAGTATAAGCCACTAAAAGAACAACTATGCAGCACATAGGTGAGGTGAAAATGAATGAGTGAGATTGCGCATATGGAGGTGCATATGGAAATGTTTGCAAGAGGAAGAAAGGAGGGAAGATGTGGGTTATCAAACTTAATCAACACGGAGTAGTTGAGTCAGCAGAGGTTGCACAGCGAGGGGGGAGCTTCATCACTGGTGCCGTCAGTGGCTTTACCACATATGCGGTTCAGCATTCCCATTTCCTGTCCCGTTTTCTCTTCTTGTTTTCCTTGGTTCCATCAAATCAAACATGGTGGAAGGGAAAGAAAAATCACTTTAATAGATGAAGAGAAGAAAGGAGAAGAGAAGAGACTGTTTTTGGCAGGTACTGTTGAGAGACCTGGCACCATACTGAAGTCCGACCAGCACAAAACCTGCCAGAAGGGCTGCATGGCTGATTCTGTGACGCCGAGCTGCCATCCTGATTTCCTAGCGCCTAATGAACAAGCAGAACAAGTGATGCTCACTGAAGTCACACTGCTCCCCCTGGCCCCACTTACCTCACGCCCCCTCTGTCTTGTTCAGGCCTGACTGAGAGATCGTTTGGACATAAATCTTAGTTCTCTCTCACAGTAATCTTTATATTCCCCATGTTTGAATATTTCTGATTGTGTGAAATAAGTTATCAATCCTAACAAAGTAAACTTCCTAATTAGCATTTACTGTAAACTGCAAATTAACTGTAGACGTCCCATGTGGCAAGTCACGCCCATATTCTCCAAACATGTTAACGCAAATGCTAAGTGTTATTTGCAATTCCTTTTCTTCTCAGCATGATGTAGACGTCCTGTTGAGCGACTGCAATAAAACACCTGCGACAGATTGAGGGTGTCACAGCTGTGATGTGTGAAAACTCCTGACATGAATACGAACACGCGTCAGTATTGTGGGAGACAGCTTCAGACAGTGAAATGGCTCATTAACCTTGACATTTGCTTTGCTGCGAAACAAAACGATGGCGTGTAATAATCAGCTCCGTTAAGGGCAAGTGGAATCTCTAATCTTTCATTACAAATTATAGATGTGTTTTTATTGAAAGGTTGACAAGTCCTCTGTGTATTGCCTCCTTGAGGAGTGAGGTGTTTTGCCTCTGCAGGGATGTAAGAAAAAAGCATGAATACGTGCAACCCTGCCATATGTTTTGTGAAGCGTAAGCCAGGTGTTGTTATCTGTGTTGGTGTCCTTACCAAGAGTGTGTTTCAAATTCCACTTTGGCCACCTCAGCCGGAGTGATTACCTTTGTTTTAAACCATGCTCAGTTGGTACTAAGGGGCCCAAAGTGTGCCAAGAAAATATCCCCCACACCATTACACCACTGTAGCCCATCTGCTTCAAGCTTGGACGTGTTATTCGTTTAGAGATTGTCCTCTCTGAATGCTGATGGCAGTTCAGTTACTGTTGCCTTTCTATCATCTTGAACCAGTCTGGCCATTCTCCTCTGACCTCTGGCATCAACAAGGCATTTTCACCCAGAGAACTGCAGCACACTGTATATTTTCTCTTTTTGGGACCATCCTCTGTAAACCCTAGAGATGGTACTGAAATACTCAGACCAGCCTGTCTGGCACCAACAACCATGCCACGTTCAAAGTCACTTAAACCACCTTTCTTCCCCATTCTGATGCTCAGTTCGACCGTGTCTACATGCCTAAATGCACTGAGTTGCTGTCACATAACTGGCTAATTAGCTATTTTGAGCAGTTGAATAGGTGTACCTAATAAAGTGGCTGGTGAGTGTATTTCCTCAGGAGCTGGTAGCTAAAACAGAGTGAGTATTGGACTTAAATTTATAAGTGCAATGACAGAAACATGACTCCAAATGAATGATACTGTCACCCTGTAACTCTTGGATGTGTAAATAAACAACTGTTTATCTTGTCTGATGAGGCTGGAATGTTTGTTACAGGCTTGTTGTGCGGCAGCAGGAGTGAATTGCTGCTGACAGCGTGTAGATGCATTGTAACACCTTCATCCAGTGTTTGTGAAGTAGAATTGAGGCATATTCTGTTGGATGAAAATAGTTTGTTCTTTGTGCCTTGATTGGTGATGTTAAAGGGTGCAATAATAGTGTGTTTTAATAGTAGCCTCTTTGCTTCTTTAGAGGAACAAACACAGATGATGTAACATGTACTGTATGTTTTCCCCAAAGCTTCAAAGCATCTTGTTCTATTCAGGGCTGGATTAATCTGTCAAAGGTCCTCGGGGCAAACATTAATCTCCTGTTTTTCCTACATTGTGGATCATTTTTATACACTGGTATATTACCTGCACCAAGAATTGCTGTGTGGTAATTTGAACACAAATTGATTCAGTAATCAGGGTTGGAAATTAGCACCAGCCACCAGCCAAATGCTGGTAAAATATGCAAGTGGCTGCTAGATTTGCTTCACCCACCAGCCAAAGAAAACAATGGTGATTCATTGAGTGGCTGGTAGATTTTGGAAAGCATCAGCCACAGTGGCAGGTGGACAAAAAAGTTAACCAATCAGGCAAGTGGCGAAAAATAATTACACTTTTCTTTCTGAGCTGATGATGGAATTAGGTAGTGAGTTGTCTTGCTTCTTTCACATTTCGGTAGAGAGTTGCACATCCACAGTACTGATCAGGCAGTTGCAACAGGCTGGCGGCAGGTCAAGACAAAGTATATCAGCTGAAGTGCAAATGAGCATTTTAAGCATCCTGGAAACAGGAGTTTAGCTAGGTGGTGTTAGAGGATGTGGGCGAAACTCTGACTGTACTGTGTAGTGACTGCAATGTGACAGTTTGCCACAAGTTTGAGATCAAGGTCGATAGAACAGGGTTGTTTTTTGAAGTGTTACTAAGTTATTAACTAACTTATAATCACAAATATATTTTATTTACAATGTACTGGTAACAATAACTTTATTTGTTTTGGAAACATTAACGCCCCCCCCCTCTCTATTTACTATAATGGTTCAATTCGACTGGATCAGCTGCGCCAGAATTTGTCACAGACAGCAGGTAAGGAGGCGGAGACGGCAATATTCCTCAAAAATCAGGTAGCCAAAAACGGAAAGAAAGGAAGCTGAGAGAGGAGAAAGAAGCAAAGGGTTGACAGTATGTCACCCAGTATTTCAAAAAGCAAGGTGGGTTTGTTAGTGGTTCATGTGGTGCAAAGTTATGGAATGTTAACTTTGTCCCTGGTCTATAAGCAGCTTATAGACCAGCTTATAGCTTTTTTTTTTTTTTTTTTTTGCGATTCATTGAAAAGAATTTCTGTTTTGTGATGCTTCAACACGATGGTTAACACTTAGAAAACCGCATGGGTTAGATTCCAATGACTTGGACATCTTTGAGGTTAAGATCAATACAATAATAAATGCTCGGTTGAGGTCAGGAGAAGATCCTGGTCATGGTTGCAAGGAGCCAGTTGTTGGTAACTTGTGTTATACTAATACACTTTGCTGTTGCATAAACTGCATTAAGAGAATTAATCAAGTTTGCATCCATCTTCAGCAATCATCAAGAGGATGTTGCCTTACTGTGTTACAGGAAGCAATTAATGTGTGTGTGTGTGTGTGTGTGTGTGTGTGTGTGTGTGTGTGTGTGTGTGTGTGTGTGTGTGTGTGTGTGTGTGTGTGTGCGTGTGTGCGTGTGTGTGTGTGTGCGCGTGTATGAGATTAACGTAAGCATCAACACTAGTCTAATGACTTCATCATTATGTGCTCTGACCTCATTAAAATGCCCAATAACTTCATTAATGTTTGCAGCAACCTCATTACAATTTGCCATGACCTCATCACAGTGCTGTGACAACCATCGCGCTGTATGACTATATAATCTGGAATCACACCGAAAAACTGAAGCAGAGAAGTAAATGTACATGTTTGTGTCCAGTTCCCTGCAGTTTTACAACATAGGAGGTTGAAGTTTCCAACATGAGCATCTGAATGTCTGTGTTTCTGAAATCATACATGTCTTAGGCTGATTTTCACCTATAAGCCAGTATCTGTGCCATCACTGACAAAATAAAGTTTGTAGGTATTGTTGTTGGTAGTTTATGGAGTTAGATTTGTGTCTTTATTACATTCGAGAAAATAAATGATATGAGAGAAAAAAAAATGTTTGAGAGAAAAAAAAATATTTAAAAGAAGAAGTTTTCACACTGATAGCAAAAAATAATAATATTTGAGACTAAAAAAAGTTTTGAGAGAAAGTATTTTGTCATAGCATATAAAAAAAAATTATTTGAGATTTAAAAAATGACGATTCTCACCCAGCTGTCAATTCAATTGAGACTGGCCAATAGGAACGGGGGCCCGCCCATGACGTTATTTTTGCAGCAAAAGCAAAATCCTGACACCAGAGCAAAGACTTAGGTTTTGAGAGAGAGAAGAAAAATGTTTTGAGAGAAACAATTTTTTTTTGAGAGAAAATGTTTTCACACTGATAGCAAAAAAAATAATATTTGAGAGTAAAAAAAAGTTTTTTGAGAGTTTTTTTTCTCGGAAATCATTTTTTAAATCTCAAATTATTGTTTTTTTTATATTCTATGACAAAATACTTTCTCTCAAAACTGTTTTTAGTCTCAAATATTATTATTTTTTTGCTATCAGTGTGAAAACTTTTTTCTCAAATCTTTTTTTTTCTCTCAAACATTTTCTTTCTCTCATATCATTCATTTTCTGACATGTAGTAAAGACACAAATCTAACTCCAGTAATTTAGAGTTTATTTCCTGGAAAACAATAACAAATATGTTGAAGACTCACCATGCGTTTCACCATTGAAATGTTTTTTGCGATAATAGACATAAGCTTACCATTGGGATACATCAGCTCCAGTGCAGGGATCAGTCTATGTTTGTCCTTCATCGGCAGCACTGCCAACCTCAGATCTCTGCTTGAACACGTGGCCTCACTCCAGAAACGACTCAATTATGGTCGTCTTCTTCCTCCATTTCATCCCTGTCCAGTTTGTTGGTAAAATCCGCAGGCGAATGTGATTGCGGTGACAAGAAGTCTTCAGCAACAAAGAGCAGGCTGTCCTAATGGCTGCTATCCATTTTGTGCTTGTCGCTACTGTCAATCTAAAATTTCGGGGTGGGGTGTAACGCACACCGTGCTACTGGCTACTGTAAACTCGAATGGGGTTTAATGTTTAAAGTATAAACGCTTTCAGCCCAATCACTGATGTTAGTTATTGCACGGTATTTCTAATGGCCAAGAATCTGTGTGCTCTGCAAAACACTCTCTACAACACTGACTCCAGGCCAGATGTTATATTCCAACACATATACATGCAGTGTTGGATGAAATGTTAAATGCTCACCGTTAAAATTTAATGTGCAGATTGTGACTCAAACCTCAGCCATCAGCTCTTCCAAACCTCTCACTCCCACTTCTCATCTTAAACTTCATTCGCTCCTATAAAATAAACACAACACTGACGTCTGTATCGCTATGAAAGGTCAGCTTTATATAAAACCAACATGGCTCAATTTAAAACTTTGTTTCAAAACAGAACTCCTCATCTCTTCTCTGACGTGATTTTGAAATCAGATGATGTGAACACAGTTATTGGCTAAAACGAGCAAAACCATCATTTTATCACTCACAATGAAAGCATGTACAACACAACCACATATTTACCACATTAGTTTAATTATTAAATGATATATTTTGGGCGGGGCAACACAATGGTTTGAGTTGAAGGTGTGAGAAAGAATAGTATCAGTAACATTGTTAACACTGTGCTACATTACAGAGAAATACAAAACCGTACTAATGAACCTTCATTAATATAGGCCTATATTTTATCTACAAGTGCACGCCTTTTTTGCAACAGCTTTCAAGAGCGTGGCGGCAGGTTATGTCTGCAGTTGTTAAGCAATCAGAAAAAGCATTGTATAGCCTATTTACCAGAAACCCTGAGTGCAGAGCTGATCTTCTCCCAGGAGCTGTTTATAGTGTGTAGGCCTATCGTCAGTGGGACAGATGTAAAGCTCTAGGTAGCCCTGCACTAACATGATCAACTTTTCCGTACTTATCAGATTGAATATTTACAGAAGAAGGGACAGATATCTGTCGGCTGTGATTGGTTTGCAACCTGACTGCTGTCTGACTGCTGAGCGTGGCCACTTCCTGTGCCTGTCCTTTCAAATTAAGCAACAACTCTGCATTAACTAAACCCAATCTCTTCCATCAGTCTGCTGAAAAATGTTATGGATGGAAACTTCAGTGTATCTAAGACTTGTCAGTTGGCTCGTAAAAAGCGAGAAGCTACAAATTCTGATTATGAAGTAAGATATTTGAAAGAAATATATGGTTTTCCTCTTTTGCTCTAATTCTGTATTACAGTTTTAGCTCTTCTTGCCTGTATGAATCATAGTGTTAACAGAAATGAACTGTTTTGCATTTTATCTGAGCTGCTATCAAACACAACAAACAGGATGTGCCTTATCACCCAAGATATGTCATATCTGTTTATTCCTTTCAAGTAGCTGCGTATGTTTGTTCATGCCTTACTCTCTTGTGTGTATATGTGTGCATGCACATGCTCAACTATGTGTGTGTCTGTGCAGTGTGTGTGGGAGAGGTGAAGGTACACTGCTGTGCTTTAAATTGCTTACATCTCAAAACACCTGCCAGATGATGCGGAGGAAAACTGCTGGACAGAGACGCCCTCAAAGAAAGGCAGCCATCTGTTCCTCCCTGCTGACACTGATAGTGTGTGTGTGCATGTATGTGTGTTTACATAGGAGCTTTTATCCATTCAGCTATTTTGTGTATTTCAGGTGCAGAATCTGGACTGATAACGTAGGAAGGTAGACAGAGGATTGGACTGAAGATGCTGTCGTCGCTGTTCACTGTGCTGCGGACCTTCACTGAGCTGTAAGAACGTCACTTTCATTTGTCAATGTCGTGATGCAGATGTACATCAAACACTGTATCACTGCAGCTACAAAGTGCAGTGTTTTTGGTAAGAAATGGTTTTGGAAGAGCTGCAAAATGTGTCAACCATTCACATTTTTCCTAGTCTCATGATAGTTTGCGTAAATTATTGAGTTCAGTTATTCCCTTTGCATAACTGGCATCTTTTACAGCTGTCTGTTCTTTAATTTCCCAGAGCTTTTAAATGATGTGGGAACACAACCACAACAAAACTAGGCCGTAACATTTGAGCTAACGCTAAGCTAACTTAATTTGTTACTGCTATCTGAGGCCAAATCTTCAAGCAGAGGTGCAGTATGATCACAATATCCTGATCAAGGTGTGACAGACTGTATTTCCCAATCATTTATTTTAAAAAAGCTCAAAGGAAAGTCAAGAATAACTGAAAGTCACGCCCATAATTCACCCAGGGTGTCTTTTTTTTTGGCTCTATTTATGTTGGCTGGATAGGACGGTATCCAGAGTTAAAGGGAAAGAGAGTGAGAGGATGACACGCAGCAAAGGGCCGCAGGTTGTAATCGAATCCGCAGCGGAAAGGACATAGCCTTTGTACATGGAGTGCCCAACACACAGGGTCTCATGGGATCATGGACAGCATGTCAAGCGTTTTTTTGAATGATGTGCTATGTGTGGATTTGTCTCTATGACAATAATATCTTGACCTTAACATTTCAAGGTAGCTAACTTAATGCTACATTAACAGAGGGTTGACTACACAGTTAAAAACAAGCGCACAATACATATGGAGATATTCAGTGTCTGGCTGCCACAAACAAACTGTCTGTCTTTATTGTGATAGTGTCTGAGTATCATACTGCTTACAGTAGGATTGACAGTAACTTAAGCAGCGGCAGTGACAACACCAGCACCTTTCTGAAGAGTTCATAGATTTTTAAGCAGAAGCACTCAAAGTGGCTGCACCAAAAAAGTTTGAGCAACCTGAAAAAGATGCTGGGTATAGAATTTTTTACTAGGTGGCCGCATGCGCCCATGTACGCTCTTTTTTAATTGGGAACAATTGAAAAAAGAAGTGCTCAGAAAAAACCCTATGTAGACACAGGCCTTGACAAATGTTTTCATGAGTACGTGCTTTTTGGATCACAGTTTCGTTAAAAGCCTAATACATAGTGCTGTTTTGATACTTTTGGCGGTATGACTAATAATGCTGCGATTAACCCAAATGTTTGTGCAGTGCTCTTCATTCTGCTTTTTTCTTTGTTGCTATTTTTTTCCACATAGCGATCATTAAATCTCAGTCTACATGGTCTAAACCCATCATGATAAAAATAGCCATCAGTTGCATCACTAAAGCATTTTCCCTCCCCACCACATGGGGGCACACTTTGTTGCTCCACCCCACTAACATCTGTCTCCAGTCTCGGCGTGATTACAGCACTTAATTGCAGCAATTTATCATCGGATCCCGAGGCGGTGTCCCAAGGGGACTCAGGTTAGAAAGAGAGAGAGGAAAATGAAAAGGCAAACACTTGTGCATGCGCTGGGACTGCTGAGGCAGAGAGCTGGTCATAAAGCACTAATGGATGCCAGGCTGCTGAGAGAGCACAGGCCTCTGAGAGACACCTCATCATCAGCAACAGCAGCACTGATGTCTCAGCAGCATTGCCTGTACTGTTTAACAGGTGCCACAACCTCGGAGTCAGACAGAAAAAACAAATGGGACAGATGGTATAAAGAGAGGCAGCGCTGGGTGTTTTTATGTAATATTAGAGGGAAGGTGGGGAACAGCGAGGGATGATTTGTTGTTGGGAACTTAACATTGGCAGTGGCTGAGGTTGGAATAATGTGCTGTTGGTTTCTGCTGCTGGAGGTGATTTGTTTTCACTTTCTGGGGAAATGGCAATGCTCATTTTTTTCTCCCAGTTTTTTGTGTTATTCATGTGGGCCAGCAGTCAGAGAGGAAAATCCGGAAAACGTCGACAATGCATGCAAGCACTAGTGAGGAAGAGGGCAGCATGGACAGCAGCATCACACAGACATGCAGATCAGACTTCAGGGGAGCGCTGTGAAGGACAGAGGTGATAAATGATGAAGGGCGTCAGGAACACCTGCTTCAGATGTGCTGAGATGATTCAGGCTGAATCACTTGGGGAAGACTCAAATAGGGCAGAAGATAATTGTAGGTCAAAATGTACTTTGGGAGAAAAACATCTTGGACGTGTACGTGTGCACAGGTGCTTGAGTATGGTTCATTTGTCATCAGTGGCCTCTACATGTGTGGAGTGTTGGGCATGTACAGAGTATTTTGGCTGTTAGATAAAGTGTATCTTTTAGATGACCAGACCTAAACATTTACAAATGTTTATTTTATTTTCATGTCATATGGCAAGTGAATTCGATCTGCAATATAAAGTAGAGCTCAGACTGAAATTTGCATTAGAGTACATTTTGTCATCTATCCTCTTTCAGTCTTTTTTTGTAGCCTGGTTGCAGACCTCTGAAACACCAACCCAATCCCCAGAATAAGTGTTGCATAGTAAGTGTCTGCAAACCACAGAAATTTAGCCTTTTTATGCTCCATATGTAACATTTATGTTGAAACTTAAAGGTATACTATGTATATGATTAATGTCTATGCAATGTATATACTCACACAGAAGTAATCCCTCTTAAACCTAGTTCACATTACATGATTTTCACCCTGATTTTGACGTCGCAGAGGATCTTGAGAGCCACCTTGGGTCGGAGGTGAGTTGGCAGATAGTCTGCCACGATGAGTCCTTGCGTGAACAAGCCTATGAGCAAGTCACCCCCTCCTCTGCAACTGGGACTGGATATCTGGCATGCTAGAAAACTGGAGAAATGTGACACGACTGACAAAGAGCATCAGCCAATGAGAGGTGGGATACGTCCCACGCCAGCACGCAGGAGGACGGAAGAAATGTGACGAGGACAAGCCGCAGGGTTGCCACTTGCCAGGTCCGCTTATTAGCTGCGACTTTGGGCTTGTTTCTAAAGTGGAGTTGCTTATTTGGGCTTGCTCTCTAAACGTCACCTTTCTCTATCCATCTATTAAGTTATTTAAATGCATGATAGCTTCTTTTGGGCTTGTGTCCATAGCCCTGGTTGCATGTTTCTCTCCCAAGATCTGGCAACACTGACAAGCTGACAAGCAACAACAACAATGGCGGCGTCCACAGGATCACGGGGAGCACGTTGTGTTTGGACCCAGGCCCTGGAGGCAGATCTGATTCAACACTGGGAAGAATATCCATGCAAGATGTTATCTGGGGCTCTGTCTGCAAGGGCTTGGTGGAGAAATCTTCTGCTCCTCCTCCAGTCACACAGAGCTAATCTTCTGCTTCTGTCTACTTGTGTGTGTGTGCATGTTTAAGTATGTGTCCGTTTAACCAGCAGTGATAATGTATTACTCAAATAATATATAGAGAAAACAGACCAGATGCTGAAACTTCTGTGGCAGATCAGCACCACAGCGATAGTTTTGGCTCGCTCGGAAGCTGATGTTGCTGGCTTCCCGGTTTCGGGGCCTTCCTGTGTGAAGTTAAACCCCGCAGCTTGGCAGAGCTCCATTGCTGGCCCTGGAGCTTTGTGGCTCATTTCCAGGCTTTGGGGCACTTCCACCTCTTGTCTAAACTCTGCACTCTCACCCCGATGAAGTTTCCGGTATCAGCATTTGACACAGATGGATTTAACGTGAACCCGTACTTGGTAGTACAGACGTAATTTGGTCAGTACCTAACCCTGTCATACACCAAATTATTGGACAAATTAAAATTTTGTCCTGATGATGGATGAAAAGATAAGGCATCACCAACATTACACAACTTCATCCTGAGGGGAATGTGAATGTGTGTACCAAATGTCATGGCAATCCATCCAGCGTGGCGGATGGACTGACAGACTTAGAGCCATGTTGCTAGCATGGCTAAAAACACACAGTACGTTCAGTCACAATACATTTAATCTCACTGCTAATGATTAATATCTGACATGCTCAGGTACCTCTCCCTCAGCTTCCACTGCACCAGCCTTACAGCATTTAAACCACTGTGTTTTATATGTTGACTGACCTCACGCTGACCCTCGCTTCTATGAGCCCATCTTTTATAGCGTGTAAAGGTCTAACCTGTGGCGCTGCCTATTAGACGACACAAACACGAGCTGAGTCTGATGTAATACCGCCAGCTAGACTGGAGTCAGCACTCTTTTTGTATATGCAGCTTGAAATCCTGAGCCAAGCATTTTGCACACAGTCTCTGAGCATATTCATAGCAATCTACACAGTCTCGCTTCAAAGCTGAACAGAAAGACAGTTGTACTCAGCAGTGATCCCATATCTCATGACACTCCAGCTTGGTGTTCTAGGAGCTGTCAGCTAGCAGTGTTGAGGGGCAGTGTTCTCACGTTGCCTTGTCTGAAACACAAAACAGTCTCAAATCAAGAGCCCTTGACACGAGATATGGTAAGCAGGATTGTAGCTGTTGCTTCGTGTGCAGGTGTCTGGTGCTGTAAGCATGTAATCAGTGCTCAGGGGGGTTATGTCTGAAGTAGACTAATCAGAGGGAAGATGGGGCTTCTAACAGCAGGTGAAAATCAGCAATGATTATCTCTCTGTCTCTTTCTCTCGATGTTCCTCTTTTGGCATGAATGAGCTCATCATTGAGCAGAACAATGCTAATGGCCTGTGCCCTTTAACCACGCTGCCCTCGCTGGGCTCTGGCTTTGTCTGGCTTCTTTGCTCTCAGCTTCTTATGTACTGTACATCCTGCATCTTCAAACCAGTCCCTCTTTCTTTCATGTCTCATCAGCCTGTCCGATTTAATGAAGCAGATAGATCTAACAGATGTTGAAGACAGAACAGAAGAGTTAGGTTGTTAGACATTTAGCAGTATAGCTTGATTGGAGTTTCAAACAAAGGGATCAGAGCAAGATGGATGTAGAGGTTGTATTTCTCAGTCTTGACAGACTGATTTTCTGCGCTCATGTCTACCCTCTACTGTAAAATGGTTTCTTCTGCAAAGGAGAAAAAGCATTGATTTTAAGCAGAAGGACAAAAAGAGTGACTTTGACTCTTAAAGCCGATGGTGGGAGGTGAGAAAGGCTGTTCGGAGTGCTGTGCCAACATTACACCTCTCAGTTTGCCACCAGGTTCAAGGAAAGTGTTTGGAAATCGGAGCAGTAGTTCAGATGCACCGAGTGTGATTTGTGTTTGTGTAGAAAAGTCGTGGTATCCTCTCTTGCAGGGCAAAATCAAGTATTGGCAACCTTTCCACAGGAGAGGGTGAAGGGGGAGTTCTTGAGATTGTATTACATTTTCTATCACAGAGGGTCTCACCAGGCCGGTGGCAGTTGCAATTGCCCTCATTTGCAATCCTCTCACCTGTAACAAACTGCCAGTTTGGTCACCTATTTGAGTGAAGCAATGCTCACCAGGGTGAGATTGTGAGGGCAAGAAGCAGGAGATCAGCATCTGGTCAGTTGGAGGAGGAACCAGATGGGCAAACAGTCTCACTTATGGACAGAGAAGCTTCTGGAAACAGGTCTATACTTTATTATATTAATGTAACACTATTTACATGTATTGGAGGTAGTAAGAGTGCCGAAACAAGGTCCGCATAAAGGGGACAGCCGGCAGGACGGGATCACGGGCAGCATGGGTGTGACATTTTGGCACTGTATTATGCATGCGACCCATCACAATTGAAAAAGTAGCAGTTAGCAATTAGCAGCTAACTCAAAGAAGAATAACAGTGGCTGAAAATGTCTGCAAATTGGGAAAACAGTTAGGTCTCAGAGCTCCTAACCCTCCAGGGAGAGGACAAGATCGGCTAACATGTAACAGGGCCAGTAAATGATTGTCATTGACATGTTATGCCAAGTGCTGCCCAACGTGTAATGCATCAAACGTGTAATGTTGTATCATGCACCGATAAATGTGCATGATACAAAGAAGGTGGCCCGCAGTAACGTGTCGATGTACACAAAGTAGCAAGCTAGTGTGCAGGAATGTTTATGTGTCGCTTGGCAACAGTCCAGTACCAGCCCAGCTGCATGACTATTTGTGTTGGGGGAGCCAAATAAATCATTAAATAAACAAGCAAATCATAATCTGTTGTCACTTTTTACTGCTAACTAAATGGCGCTTTAGTTATCTTCGGCAGTTGGTCTGCATCCTCGTGCCTACGAACGAATCACAGCTGTGCAATATAGCACTCCCTGTTGCTGTAATATTGATGATGTAGTATTGCTTGAATAAACCTCTGTGCAGTGTTTTGCCCTTCAGCTTTTACATTCACTGATACGTTACTCAAGCTCTCTCACTGGTACCTGAGGCAACATGTCCCTACCAACACAGTTTCTGTGTAACATGTTAACAATGACAGTACTGACATACTAATGTTTAGCAATAATAATAATAATGTTGATCATGATCACCATTTTAGCAAGCTAGCATGTTTAAGCATGTTAGTACAATTGAGGCTGATTTGGTCATCAACCAAAATGTTGGACATATCCAAACTTTGATGACACTAGATGAAACCTTACAGAATCACCTACGTAATTATAATTCATTCTGCAGGGGACGTCAGTGTCAGTCATGCCAATCCATCCAAGAGTTCTTGAAATATTGCACTAAAAACCTTAATGTGCACCTCACGGTGGTGCTGGAGAAAAAGCACAGGCATCACCAGAGTCACTGTGATACATCTTCAGGGGAACATGAATACCCGGACAAACAGTGATCTGTTGTACTGGTACAGTGTCAGATATGGCAGGACACAAACAGTATTAGCATATGAAGGACTGTGTGCTGAGCAGCAGCAGCGCAGGACAGGCTTTCCACATGGAGGAGCAGGAATAATGAGAAGCAGGAGTGATGGTCATTAGAGGGTCTTTTTCACACCGGTGGCTGAAACACTGCATCAGAGTTTGTTTAGGAATGTGTGTGTGGGGTGAGAGGGGAATGAGCAGGGGACAGAGCTGGTGTTTTATCTGAGTCATTATAGTGCTGTTCTGAAACACTGAAGTTTGTACCTCCCCTGCCCTCATTAACTGTTTCTTAACCTGTTATTGATCAGAGTTTGTAAGGTTGGATGTAAACCGTGTTTCAGGCCCTACTGGTGATATGATGAGCAGGGAGGAACATATGTACTCGTATGCACAAATATGGGCATACCGCACACACTGTAAAGTTAATTTGTGCTGTCATGCATGAGCAACACAAAGCGAATATGAGGACACACTACATAAACATACAGAGGCCAACACACAGCGACACACAGACCAGAATGCCTCAGCAGATGCTGTGTGGTTGTAGGGATCAGATGGACACTGTTGTATGTGTACTGAAGGAGACAACGTTGTGGTTGTAGACAGTAGGATGCCTGATTAAATCTGGCTTGAGCCATCTGTCCCAGCATCTCTCTGCACACAGACTGGCTCTGAGGCCACTCTGCACACGGTTAGGTGGACATTTTGTTTATACAACTGTAGAGCTCTCTGAAAAATGTAGTGTCAACAAAGTCTGAGGTTTTAGTTTGATCAAACAAAGTTAGATTAGAGTTAGATGACAGATTGATACGCCTGAGAGGTCTGAACAAAACATACATGGATATGAAGCTGCACTGAGGAGACAGTTTGTTTATCTGAGTATAAAGACTGAAGGCAGTGTTAAACAGCTCGCCTGGCTTTGTCCAAAATAAAAATTATAGTCTGCCTGTACTTCTAAAGATCACTAATAAACATGTTGTATCTTGTTTCTTTCATCTGGCCGTTGCTGTGTCTTGTCACAGTGAGGTTGCCAAGTAAACAGCTGAGATTCAAATTACTGCTCCCAAAAAAGAAATGGTCTCAGTTTCTCTCTATATTCAGTCTCTTGCTCTCTCTATGCTTCACCGCATTGTTGTAGCGCAGGATATAAAAAAAGTAACAACATGCTAGCGTTAGCCCAAGCTGTGTTTACACGACGAGCAATGAAGCAACAGCATGGCAGCTACATATTTGCCAAATCATTGCTGAAGTGCAGCAGGAAAGATGTCTGCACTTGTCAGGAAAACCATTGTGAATGTGCCTATTTGGCGATTGTTTGGTTAAATCAAAGGGAAACTGAGAGCCAAACGACGTGAACAAAGTGATCTGTAAGCTGTGTGATAAACAAATTAAGATTAAAGATGGAAACACCACAAATCTCCGCTGCCATCTTAAAACTCAGAATATGCAATACTGCCACAACTCCATCCACAAAGAGCACAAACTGTGGTGCAGTTCGTTTGTGGTGAGAACGTGTTCCAACCTCGATCCGAACCAACCGCAGTCACATGACACATTGTTTGGGTTAAACATGAGCATGTTACAGTCCTGGAGGATTATTAATGTGCACCTCCTCCTGTACTGCCTTAATATGCACATTCAGCACATCCACTGCATCAAAACATTGTTTTCTAGTTGGAGCCGCGCCTCGTTTTCAAACTGTATGGTTTGACTAAAATGAACAATGACAGCAATATAATCCACGATGAGCAGCGCTAAAATCAACCTGCGTAGTTGTCCCTCCATTGTGACATTAGAAAGTGTCACATTTATCTTGCATGTTAACTCTTCTTCAACGTATGCTTTACTTCCTGGATTTTTCCCACATGGAAATTCTGACCAATCAAGAGCAGCTTTCTCACACAAGGCATTTGATCTGGTCCACTTGTAAATGCTGCTGTGAGAACACGAACCAGCTCTAGGCAATTATGCAACTTTGTGACAAAATTAGTTCCTGATTCAAACCAAAGCAAGACAACTCTAGGTCTGAAAGCACCCTTAGTCCATAGACCTGCTGTTTTTACAGTTATTGTACAGATTAAAATGAATTATAATGTGTTAACTTCTAAGGTGCTGCGGGGTGTATGTTTTTTCACCTTTGAACTGAGCCAACCAAGCTGTTTCCCTTTGCTTTTAGTCTTTGTGCTAAGCTAAGCTAATCAGCTGGTGTGGTGTAGCTTCATATTTAGCATACAGACATAAGAGTGGTACCAAACTTTTTTATTTTATTTTCCTGCAAGAAAAACACAGGTGTTACTAATAACATTAACAATGACTGTTCAACTCACGTGTCCCAGCAAGTCATGACGATGTAACCGTGAGTCAGCATGCACAATACCAGAACCCTGAAACTGAAGCAGCTAAATGGAATTGAGCCAGCGTTATCTGAATCATTTACAGCAGTGTTTTTATCCTACAAAACCTTTGTTGATAATTTAGACATGAAGACCTGGCATGGTAAGATAATAACAATAATGGTCCTCCCACTTGTTTTTATAAAAAAAGCTTGAAAAATGGTTTTAACAAAGTCACACAAAAAAGGAACCTTGCAGTGAAGGTCTCGAGCCAGTTTAGTGAAACTACAGCTCAGAAAGTGCCAGCTGAGTGCAGCGGTTGACTGAGACAAACTGTTAGCTTACAGCCAACTCCCACAGTTGTCTCATTCATGACCTTTCAAATGATTGCTGATTAGGAGCACTCAATCGCCTCCAGCGAGGAGAAAAAGGAAGCAGGGAGAGCAGAGGAGAGGTGGAGGAGGGCCATCCTATCTAAACAACCGTGTGTGTACAGTGAGTATTTTCATTCAGTGTTTGCAGTCTTTCCACTGGGCTGAACACACACTCTGCTGATAGAAAAGCATCAGTCACTCCGTTAAGTTGTTTTTTCAGCAAACACTGACTGCTTCACTGTCAGGGCTTTCCTCACTGCTTTGTGATAAAAGATGGCCACTTCTTGTTGTTCGAATTCTGCTGATTCAGCATTTCAAGAATCACTGCTTTACACTTTGTACAGCTGTCCATGGTACTGAAACAGAGAGGGAGGAGATCCATAGACAGACAGACAGCACCATGGATTAATCAATACACAGCTCAGTTATTAGATATTATGGATATATTTGGATGCATTTGCTCATCCCTCCCTCAAATCGCCTATCATTCACTGTGCCCAATAACAGCAAAACCTCGCCATGTCTCAACCCAACATTGAAGCAGAACTTTATAAGTCCTGTGGATGAGCTATGTTCCTCAATGTAGGGAGCTTTCAGACCTAGAGTTGTCTTGCTTTGGTCTGACACCAGAGTTTGTTTGTGCACCAAAACAACCGGACTAAGACCTTCTTGAAGAGGTGCTCTCGGTCCGGTTGTTTTGGTGTTCATACCTGCCCAAACAAACTGTTCTTAGATTGCAAATGAACTTGAGCTCAGTGTTAAAGCACCCTTAGCTGTTCTCCAAAACCATTTCCTCATTTAAACACGAGTTTCGCATTATAACAATATGTTCAGTTACCACGTACAATTGTGAACTGTTTCATGTTATATCTAGATAAATGAGTTTATTGTTATAAAATGAAAACTTGTAAAAATGTGAAAGCATCTTGAATGAAGAAACTTTTCTTAGTATTACACGATACTAGTCTATTCCTTTCTCTCTAATTTACACATATAAGCTTAATGCATGTCATGACCTGCCTCTCTGTTAGCCGCGTCCATCCTGATGACCAGCAGTGATCCACTGAAACAATTTCAAGTGGCCATCTTTTATCACAAAGCAGTGAGGAAAGCCCTGACAGTGAAGCAGTCAGTGTTTGCTGAAAAAACAACTTAACGGAGTGACTGATGCTTTTCTATCAGCAGAGTGTGTGTTCAGCCCAGTGGAAAGACTGCAAACACTGAATGAAAATACTCACTGTACACACACGGTTGTTTAGATAGGATGGCCCTCCTCCACCTCTCCTCTGCTCTCCCTGCTTCCTTTTTCTCCTCGCTGGAGGCGATTGAGTGCTCCTAATCAGCAATCATTTGAAAGGTCATGAATGAGACGACTGTGGGAGTTGGCTGTAAGCTAACAGTTTGTCTCAGTCAACCGCTGCACTCAGCTGGCACTTTCTGAGCTGTAGTTTCACTAAACTGGCTCGAGACCTTCACTAAACTGTTCCATACTGTGTAGCATAGACTCATCATTAGTGTGTGTATAAATAACTAATTCAATTTGATTTCAATTCAATTTTATTTAGATAGCCCAATATCACAAATTGCAATTTGCCACAGAGGGCTTTACAGTATACGACATCCCTCTGTCCATGGACCCTCACAGCGGATAAGGGAAAACTCTCCCAAAAAAACCTTTACAGGGAAAAAATGTTCACTATTTTACAAAACATTACATTTATATGCTACTAAATGATTTTTCGTGATTCGTTTTAGAGGAAACATATTTGCTGCGTGATTTATGGTCACTGGCAATGTTGAGATCATGGTTTGGTTAATATTGAAAAGTAAACAAATTGCGTCTCACAAACATACCCATAACAACATGGATATAATTGCCATGATCAGAAATCATCAATCAGGAAAACAAATGAACAATGTTGTTAGTGAATGTTTTGCTGATAAAATCAATATGAACCCACTGCGACTTCATAGATATGTTCTTTTAAAACCATTAAGAAGTGGAATTGCTTTATTGCTTTCTAAATGTTTTTCCTCGCTTCTATATGTCAGGTTGTCAAGCTGTAGATGATGCGTTAAGGTGTCTTTGTGTGGTGAACATTTGCACAGTGAAGAAAAAGGAAAGCCCAACCCGATCTAGTGTCTCGTAACATGATCATGTGGAGCCAATCCATAACTCGTGGCCCTGTGGCAACAACACAGCATTATCCATAAACCCTAGTAGGTTCTAGAGCAGTGCTTCCCAACTGGTCCAACCACAGGGTCCAGATTTCTCCTTAGTCATTAGTTCAAGGTCCACACAATTTAATTTACTCAGCGCCATTTTTGTGTTTGGCCATGTTGTCGAGCTTGTTTTCTGTCTCTGTCAAGTAGCTGTCCGCTGTTTATTAATTGAACTTGTGTCATACTTGTTAAGTCAGATGTCTCATAAAAATCTGCAGATGTTTTGTGGATTTTAAAATGTATGAAAAATAATTTAAACTTTGCAGAAAATAATGCCCTTATCACTGTGTGTTATATTTCCACTGTATCGCTGATTTTAAGGATACAAATCTGGGTTAAAGTCAAGTAAAGAAGGACTAACAAATTAATGACATACAAAACTATCCTGGGTCTGACGTGGCTTTTTCATTCCTGTTTTTCCTCCTTGACTAAATGTAGCTTTTTTAAGAGACACAAGACTTTACGCATCGCAAGTAACCTTTGTGTGGGAGCATTAAACAGCCGATATGTGATATCCACCATGTTTTGAATCTTACTGGATGACTACCCCCTTCCCCAAGTGATGACTGTACAAACTACAGCAGAAAGTTATCATAATAAAAAAAAAGGTCTCCAAGGTTTACCCTCGTCCCACTTCTGTGGCAGAGATGAAGAATACCGTATGCCCGATGAGTGTTTACTGAAACATGAAAGCACATTACCAGGCCGTATCAGATGGGAACATAAAAAAAACAAAATGGGCAAAAACAAATGGAGCTGAGGAAAGAGGGTGGATGTTTGATGAAGCAGTGAGGAGGGGGACAGAAAGAGGGAATGAGTCAGCAGCGCTGGCTTTCGTTCTCTCCCTCTCTAAGGACAGATGTTTGCCTAAGATCAATATTCCCACTCAGAGTTTATTCCTCTGCGTTATCCCCACCCTCACCAGGTGATTTCATGCCTCCTGAGCAGCCAGAAAGGCCCCTCGTACTGCGGTTACGATGTCCAGCCTGTCCCACATTTTGATAAATGATACTGATACGCCAGGCTTGTGGGACGGAGTGCATGGCAGGGCTAAATTTAGCCCGCCAAAATGCGAGCATTGATCACACTGTTTATCCCCCGCGCGCCATTCATAGCTTTTCCATTTCCTCATGAATTTTTAAACAGAAATCTTTACTATTAACGCCTCTTCCAGACCAGTCATAATTCACTCATAGCCGGTTGTTGTACGAGAGGCAGCAGTCGTTACAGCTGCCCTCATTCGCTGTGGTCTTAAGTGATCGCAGATTTGATACATGGCAATGAATTATGAATCAGGTTTCCACTGACGTCTGAACGTGGAGCCTTGTGTCCTTCTCCTCAGACTCCAGGTAATTGAGTGGGTTTGGGTAATATGCTATGGGTCCGTGATATTGATCTGCTGGGTAGGGTCATTTCCTAGCCTGAGACTGGTTGATCAAATTTCAGCATACACACCTACTCTATGTATACGTCCAAGTGTGTGTGCATGTGGAAAAGTAAGACAGAGTGATCACAGCTTAATCTTGAGTCATTGTCCTTTGAGGCTGGACCGTGAAATCCTCAGACATGAATGGATTACCCTTGTGTCCGATAATTATCTTGTAAACCCAGATCCAGTTCTTGCTCTCGCCCTCACTCTGAACCCACTTCACCCACACATCCTTTGTCCGGTGCCAACTGATGCTTCATTTAATTCCCCGTCCAATTACCTTTTCCAGCAAAGCTGAAAGGTTTTGTTGCCACTTTCCCAGCGGGGTGCATGGGACTGTTATAAATGGATGTGGCTTAAAGGTGACAGTTTTTTGCCAGAGTAACAGGTGATTTCTGCTGTTTTGCTGATTTGTTTTCACATTGGAAAGTCTCTTATCTGGGATTTCCAAGTTGGCAGCTAAAGCGCATCGCATCCTGGTGGTATTTTTATTGAGTGCCGTTCAGTCTAGAGAAATTGAACTGCAATTTTAACATCAGTGCCAAGGACATCGGCATCAAGGAAGGGCACATCTTATTTTTGTATTTGGATGATTTTACACAAAGGCACAGTGAGAGCTATGAAGAGACATTTAAAAGATAACCAACCAAAGACAAAGTGAAGATATAAACGAGACTAAGAGGTCACAGTCAGTGAGGCTGTACACAGATCCAGCAGTGCTTTGACTTTAAGATTGTAATAAATGTTATGCAGTGTTTAAGTATAATGACGGGAATACGATGAGAATATTTAGACACAGGACATCAAGTCGGAAGTGGACCGTACATGATGTAATTAAGGACTCGGCCTGTCGTTTGTTTACTTTTTTGGATTTTCAGTAAACCATGTCAAACCTTTTCCCTGCCTCAAGTGAATACTGTGGATCTTAAGAAAAGGAACAGGAACAAGAGTCAAAACGGAGACACCTCACACACTAAGTGGCCAAGAAACATTGGCGTGTTGAAACAGCCACTACAGTCATGTTTTGGCTTAAAATACCCAGATTTATTGACACATGCAGATGGAAATGGACTGATGTGTCAGCTCATATGCATATAGGGCCTTTCCCAAACCACCACCCTCTCCCTACCCACTTTCACTCCGTTCCGTGTTCACCAACAGTGAGTCTGTATCGATGCCGACTTGCTAACCATGTGCAGCACCGTATTGCATTTGTCATGGAAGACGCTCCGTACAAAGGAAGCTCTGCGACTACCCTTACAAACATGACCATCACTGATTGAGACAGACTTTTTTATGTCTATTGTCATACAGGCATTAATAGCTTAAAGGTCACATCATATAAAGGATCAAATCTATCCTTCTGTAGTCTAAGGAAAACAGTTCCTTTCATTTGATTGTAGTGCTATACATTTACAAGAACAGTTTACAAAAACCAAGCAGCATATTAACATCAGAGTGAAAAGCCAAAAGATTTTTTTTTTTTTTAAAGAAAATAAATGCCGCCGAAAAAGCTAAGGGTTAAGATTTATTTTTATTTATTTATTTAATTTTTTATATATATACATCTCAATTTATCGAGTTATTTATTTCTTTTAATGATAAAAAAAAAGTAATATTAAAAAAAATTAAAAAAATTAAAAAAAGTTAAGCCTAAACATTAGCAGCACATACAAATTATATATGAGTGCTGAAAATGCACAATTATGAACAACATAAAATGGGAGAAAGATTTATTTTTCTTATTTTCGACTGGGCTGAATAGGCACCAAACACAAAGCTTGGATGTCATCAGTATCCTAGAGCTGCGGCAGTAGCATGCCTAAAAAATAATTATATCATTTATGGACATCATACAGTGGTTCACAAATATAGGCAGTGGATATTCAGCACTGAAAAATACAGAAAATGTATTTTTTATCATCTTAAAGGCATTTCTTAACATCTGTGAGCATCTGTAAGACAGTGTCTTGACGATTAGATCACTATGATCCACTACTCCACAGTTATTATCTCCATCAGTGCCACATTTCCCTCATGTGTAGTGCCTGATGTTTTACAGTCACTTAATTAGACAAGCGCTCCCTTCTTTTACCATGCTTATTAAACACTACCACAGACAGCATGGTTAACCTTTTAAAGAGAGCCCTTTGTCTCTCGATAATCCTCAACGCTGTTATGGCGCATAGTGCTTCGTAATTATGGCACAGCCTTGACCTTCACTTGAGTCCGTTGCCAGTAAGAAGCAATAATTATATTGTGGAGTCAAAGCACCTGGAAGTCCATTTGGTCTTCATGTTAATTGTGAATGTTAATTAAGTTCTCTCTTGATGTTGGCAGTGTTTCCCCTTTGTGTTTGTATCCATACAGCCAGTGGCTGCTGACATAAGTGCCTCAGAGCGAAGTCAGACCAATAATGACCCAACAGGTCTGCACCCTCAGAGGCCACCTGACGCTGACTCTGTCTTTTACTCATTTTCACTGTTCAGAGTTTGAGCCATTGATGTGTTGATTTTTGAGGCCATGCTTTGTGCTGCTCTGTGTTGAATAAAACTGTTTGAGGCACTATATGTAGCTGGTAAGGCTGCCCCCTAAAAGTCAACCA
The DNA here is from genome assembly GCA_035609425.1 of Epinephelus awoara. Classification (NCBI taxonomy): domain Eukaryota; kingdom Metazoa; phylum Chordata; class Actinopteri; order Perciformes; family Serranidae; genus Epinephelus; species Epinephelus awoara. The sequence continues at coordinate 30,503,477 of CM069297.1, forward strand.
AACGTTAGTCAACCAGTAGACGGCGAGATTTCATCGGTCGCTTACGGCCGGGCTCCACCGGACACGTCTGCAGCGCGAGTCCCGTAGCAGCTCACCCCCCTGTTAATCTATTACAGTGGCTTCACCGGCAACGGGAGCGGCGCAACAACCCCCGTCTGTCGTGCGACAACTCTCTATTTTACGCGGCTCTTCTACTTTTGTCGCGCTACGCTCCCCTACACGACACTCCAGCAGATAAAAACTACATGAAATAGTGTGCTAAACAAGCACAATGTGTTTTTAAATGAATAAACCATTATCAGAGGTGATATGTGATGATTTTTTATTCATCCATTTACCCATGTTTATCCATGATCCTACCATTTAAACTATGTCTTTTAATACAGTTGAAACTGTTTATTGTATTCTGTGGAACCCTGCATAAAAAAAATAAAATAAAAAAGTCAATAGGCCTATGCAGGCAATGAAGCCGATCCGAGGGGTGGTAAAGTACTGACGTGAGGTGTGTGGAGTTTGATACCTGCTTGTTGCTGGGTAGGAACGGAGTGGGTGGTTCCTTCTTGTTGTTGGGGGTGGAAAATGCTTTAAAACTTACCCATTTCATGCAGCCTACATGCAGCCTCTCGGCTCAGCAAACGGTAAACAACCCCACTGGCTTCTACGTGTCGCTTCCGTACGCCGTCAGTGGAGCCTAAATGAATACGCCGCGACGCAACGCTGACGTGACGCTTACGTTTGCAGCCGGTGGAGCCCGGCGTTAGTCTCAAACAAAGATAAACAAACGTGAAACTCTATTAGGAGCTGCACTTTGTCAAAACAAATCAAAACCTGTATGACTGAACCATGTGGGAATTTTAATTGGAAAGGACAGACACAGGAAGTGTCCACGCTCAGCAGTCAGACAGGAGTCATATTAATTTCCAGGGCTGGTACCTGCGGTTATTCCACAGGCTAGTTAATAACATGTCGGGCAGGAAATCCAAAGTGTGGGATCATTTTGAGAAGGTGAAGGACGAACCCAAGGTGATATGTAAACTCATCTTCATTGGTCGACCACAAACATGACGTATCATCTGAAACATGGAAGTAGCTACATGCCCATTAGCCCACAGCGTCATTAACAGGCGGCTCGCTCAGTGTGTGATGTGCACTTGTAGATAAAATATAGGCCTATATTAATGAAGGTTCATTAGTACGGTTTTGTATTTCTCTGTAATGTAGCACAGTGTTAACAATGTTACTGACACTATTCTTTCTCACACCTTCAACTCAAACCATTGTGTTGCCCCGCCCAAAATATATCATTTAATAATAAAATTGATAGCGTAAACATGTGGGCGACCAGTCGACTAATGGCTGTATTGGTCGACTAGGAAAATTCTTAGTCGGGGGCAGCCCTAATAGCTACAGTTAAATCTCTGTTCAGTCAAAGTACAAATGTACGAACGGAGTTGACCCAGTATGGCTTTATACATGAACAAATACCAGTGACTGTAACCAGTGACAGTGAAGGCCAACCAGCCCTGGAACAAAGCAAACAGTGATCTCAGTGCACTATGACTTGCAGTATCTAGCATGTGCAAACAATGTGCAGATGCATTCAAGTACAACAATTCACCATAATCCAGAACTGGTAAAAACGTCGCAGCAACACATGCAGTGACTACTTACTACGGGACAGGTAAATGAGGGAGTTATTATCACATATAAGTGCACAATTATTAACATCCAATCACATGACTGTCAGGTGATATTTAAGGCCAAATCTGGCCCAATATGTCCTCCACTCGATGTATCCAACACTAGTGTGTATTATTTGTATGTGTGTGCTCATCTCTGCTCTCATCTGTTTTTCTACCCGCGAGATTAAAGGGTCTAAACAAAAAGTCAGGAGGCCATTTCAGCGCCATGTGGGGAAGATTAGGGTGGACAGACGCTAATCAACTGCCAAGGGAAAGCAAAGTGATGGATGGAGATAATGAAAGAGAGATTTATTACATTCAGAGTAGGAGGGGGGGGGGAGTGGGAGCGGGCCAAAGACGGGGGAAGAGAAGAGATATTCAGATAGAGAGGGAGAGATTATACTGAGTCTTCCCGAAATCAATTCAACCTGCTGCTCAGGTTTTCAATGAGCTCCGCAGCTTAGTGATCTGACAGTAAAGTCTTCACTCAGACTACAGCGACGATTCAGTCAAATACGAGACAATGTGAGACATTTTCCAGCTTCTGTACATTTTGTTCAGATATTGTCTCCACTACGGCTAACTCAAGGTCACCTGAAGGAGTTTTCAATGTACATTTACATATATACTAGTACTGATATCCTCAGCAGTATTAGATACAGCTTATTATATTATTACCCAGCAGGCTTGTCACTGACTTGGCTCGAACAAGGCCACTGGCTGCGTCTGGTCCAAACCTGCAGGCATCATCCCAGCAGCAGACGAGCCACAATCTGTCACCGCCACCAACTCCTACTGTAGTACAGTGCGGCTCTGTGCCGCTATCACCAGCTCTCCTGCCCTCCTCCATCTCTCACCCGCCTTCATCAATCCCTCCTACAACCTTCACTGCACCACCATCCTGCCCTCAAACCCTCCATCCATCCTGATCACCCAGCCTCCCTAACACTATGCGCTGCACTATTCCCTGCTTCCGCACATCTTTAACGTCATCCATCATCTTCCTTTTCAGCAGTGAGCTTCGGCTTTACATTAGAACTGTGGCAGCGCTCACTAAACACAAGCAGCTAAAAGCAGTAGTGGAGAAGAGAGACAGGATTTTTAGGGAGAAAATTGAATGACAGCGATGTTACATATTTGAAAAGATGAGTTTTCAGTCAACAGCCCTCCCCCCCTCTGCTTCATTGCATCGTAATATGAAATAAAATGCCACGGCAGATGGAAGATGATGATATTGCGTCGATAGACAGTCATAGCTCATTAAACCGCAAATTAGCAAATTGCCAGTTCTCTGCTCTTTTAAGATTGTTATAATGTCAGGTCTTAATTGGTTATGGAGATACTGGAGGCTCCAGGGTTGTGACAACAGTTTACAGGTCTTAAGGAACACTACTGCGTATGTGAAAACAAAAGTGTATAAAGACACCAACACTGACTCCAGTGATTTAACTTGAGTCAGTGTTGGTGGGGTCGGAAGACTTCAAGTTTAAAACTGAAAAATATCTGGTGGATGTGGAGTTTGAAATTAATGAGTATGCCAGACCTCTCTGCTTGAGGCTGGACGCTCCAGGCACCTACCTGCATAACACACCTAAATTGGGAGTGTGAGCTGTCTCTGGCTGCATTTTTGGTAACGCAGGCTCCAGGTTTTGTCAAGGAATAAAACTTTGTGGAAACACAATTGATTCTGATGCTTGAAAAAACCAAACTATGACAGCTATGCTAAATTGTTGCAATACTCAATTTGTTAACAGACAAAAGCAGAATGTACGTTGACTTTAAACTGAAAGCATAATGATGTGTATTCAAGGCGGGACCCTACAGGTGTAGTGGATAAAACTTTGAACTAATAGATATCAAGATGAAACGTCCACAGCTGATTACTTACATTAAGGCAGTTATTTTTTGTTCTAGGTAAGTTTTCTGAAATTGTATGTTTGAATATGCAAACTGGGCATTTTAAAATTGAATATGCACTAATTTGCATACATTACAGAGCAGAAATCTGAACACTGGATAAGCAAATGTCAAAGGTTTAATCCAGGGGATTTTGGATATCTGTTTTTATCACTCCATGAATCAGGAAATACTTTCAACAACCAGTGAAAAAAAAAAAATGAACCCATCTAAACCTTCAGAATATAGATGGAATAAAACTGAAAATTTTGGGCTTTGTAAATGCTGCTGCAGTGAGGAACTCTGGCTTGGAGTATGAGAAATAAATCACTTTTTAGGAAATACTGTAAAAACTATAAATAATAAAATGTATTAAATATAGCAGAAAAAGCAGATTAGGTTTTACCTGAAAATTTTACAGTTGTTGCATAACCTTCTAGAAATTAGAAATCTAATGAGTATTTTGGATGTCTCCTTTCTGGTCTGAAAGAAGACATGGGAATTTTTTTTTTACCTGTCTCCCCTTGAAGTAAAAGCTTTGAAAATACTCACTTTGTAAAACATTGGCACATAAAATATGGTGTCAACAAGACCAGGTTAAGAGAACATCCATTTTTATTCTCATAGGTGGAGCAGCACAGTTGTAGCTCATCAGCTCAGCTCATCATGGTGCTTGGAAATGCACTGAGCAAGAATAAACAACAGGTTATTGTCTTCACCTGATGAATGTGTTTGGTTACTATCCAAATAAACCTATAAACCCATCTATGTTCAGCAACACAGCAAAGCCAGGAGCAGCCGCACAGCCACGTAGAGAGAATTGGAGTCTAGACATTAACTGAAGACAAACTCACTTACAGTCGACTCCAAAATCCTGTAGAGGTGAGTGCTGGATCAGTATTAATATACAAACACACAAACACAGCAAAACAGTCAGCAGAAATATCTCTGGAGACATTTGTTATGCTGATCGAGTCTGTGAAAAAGTTTTCCTCTCCATACAGAGACAGCAGGTTTTCAGAGGCTGTCTAGCTCGGATGATGGAGAGTTTTATCCAAAAAATGCAGCGCTTGATAAACATTTCATTTTGAAGCTGACAGTAATAGAGGTTTTGATGAGCAGGCACCAAAGATAAACCAGAACAAAAAGTCATTCTATCATAATTAAATTACACATATTGTATTTGTGATCTTCTTCTTTTTTTTTTTGTTATTGTTGTGTACGTGTACTGAAAAGACAGCAGGGACTCTATTAATTAGTGATGTCACTGAGAAGCAAAACCAATGACTCTGTCCATCATTAACCTTTTCATGCGATTATAATGATCAGGCTCCGTAATCATGCGTTTCCATTATGATGAGAGCACAGGTGGAAAGGAAGATGGATGGAAAGGTTAAACAAAAATAAATCTTGAATAACCAAGGTGAGCAGGGGCTGTGATTACTCTGATTAACAAGGCCATTACCTCTAATTGCTTCCAAGAACTGACTGTCAACGAGCAAGTGCTGCACTTCCTGTTCATGGCTACCTTGCACTGTCCAGTTGACATGTGTGGGTGCATCCCAAGTGTTTTGTTTTCTTGTTCTTGTGGGTTATTTTTTAGTCCGACTCGAATCTTGATAGCTGGAACACGTCCCCGGCAGGTTCCCATGTAGCCTTTATGATTCAAGCAAGAGGTTCAACATCCATCAGCCCGGTGCTGAGCCACAGCCTCAGGATGTGGTAGCTATAGAGGGAGAAGCTGTGCAACCTGCGTACATCTGAGTGCCAAAGCCCATTGACAAAATCATCGGCTTAAACCTCAGAGGAAAACTGATCTTTAAACAATCATTAAACATGCAGCAACTGATTATTTGGCCTCTTGGGCGGCGAAATGTAGCTGTGAACACAACAAAGACGTACTTGACATGAACTTGCTTAGTTACACATCTAACAGCTACGGAGCGATATTAGCATTCACTTGCAGTTGGGTTTGTATCCACCTGAACAATATATACTCACAGGCCACTTTATTAGGTACACCTTGCTAGTACCAGGTTGGACCCCTTTTGTCTTCAGAGCTGCCTTAATTCTTGGTGGCATAGATTTCAACAAGGTGCTGGAAACATTCCTCAGAGGTGTTGGTCCATATTCACATGATAGCATCACACAGTTGCTGCTGATTTGTCGGCTGCACATCCATGATGCCAATCTCCCGTTCCACCACATCCCAAAGGTGCTCTATTGGATTGAGATCTGGTGACTGTGGAGGCCATTGGAGTACAGTGAACTCATTGTCATGTTGGAGATGATTTGAGCTTTGTGACATGGTGCGTTATCCTGCTGGAAGTAGCCATCAGAAGATGGGTACACTGTGGTCATAAAGGGATGGACACGCTCAGCAACAATACTCAGGTAGGCTGTGGTGTTTAAACCATGCTCAGTTGGTACTAAGGGGCCCAAAGTGTGCCAAGAAAATCTCCCCCACACCATTACACCACCACCACCAGCCTGAACCGTTGATACAAGGCAGGATGGATCCATGCTTTCATGTTGTTTACACCAAATCCCAGTAGATCATCAGTTTATGAAATACTCAGACCAGCCCGTCTGGCACCAACAACCATGCCACGTTCAAAGTCAATTAAATCACCTTTCTTCCCCATTCTGATGCTCAGTTTGAACTTCAGTGGGTCGTCTTGACCATGTCCACATGCCTAAATGCATTGAGTTGCTGCCACATGATTGGCTGAGAAGCTATTTGCATTTTCAAGCAGTTGAACAGGTGTTCCTAATAAATTGAATGTAAATCCAATATTCACTCTCTTTTAGCTCTGTTTTTGATCTCTACCAACTCTTGAGGGAAATTTCTGTCTCTTTAGCGGCTAATTGCACCACTGTGTTCATCTGCTAGTTTCTAGCTGTGTCTGCCTTCTGTTTGGTGCTGAGAAGGTAGCGTGCAGTGAGTGCTTAGAGTTTTTGGGAGGCCTGTAAAAAGTGCGTTACAGTAGTCGAGTTGGCTTAAAATAAAGGCATGAATCAATTTCCCAGTATCTTTTTCATTTAGAAATGGTTGCACCTCAGCTGTGTTTCTGAGGTGGAAAAACATTGTCACCTTGTTAATGTGGGACTTGACATTTAGTTAATTTGTGAAACATGTACAGCTATTTAACTTCTTAGAAATTAGTTGCAATTGCTTTTCTTGTTTTAACGTGGGTGGATTGATCCCTCGTCTTCCCTGCTTCTTTACACTTCCTGACTGAGGGCAAATTGTGGCTTAACTTCAAGCCAGTGGATGCCTTACTTAATGCCAGCCAGAAGACAGGATTGCCATTATCATCCTTTAATGTGATACTCAGTTGGTTTTACCCTCGTGCACACAGTTTTTCAGACTGCATTAACTTTTGAATTTCAGTTTTTCTTGAATATGTGTGTTTGACCTTTGTGGTGCTTATTTCATAATTGGCCAAGTTTCGAGAGTGGGTTCAAGTGCAAATGCATCAATGTGAATATAGACAGTATCTAAATTTTACTTCTGTTTAATAGATTGTGATTTTTTAAAATAGTTTTAAGTCTAATTGGAGAATTTTCTGATGACATGCCATCAGACTCCTGCCATCCTTGCTTGACTACAGCATGCGAACCAGGTCTGTTTATTTTTTCTTGAATGACGACGGCATCGGAACTTTTGTGATCCAGACATCAAAGCAGAGCTACAAGAGCTCCAGACATGAACTGCAGGTAGAATTACATGCTGTTCGACTTTCAAGCTTCCCGACTTATTTTCATTTTGATAAGACCTGTTTATTTATTTACCGGCCGAGCCTTCACTGTGAACTCAAAGCCCCTCTAGCTCCGAGGTTGAACCCTTTGCACGCCTGATGTTCTATAATCATCTTTGCACGTCACAACCGCTCAGGTTCATCATCACATCTTCTCCTCTCCCTCGCTCTCCTCCTCTCACGTGCCGTGCTTTTGTTTTGCAGTCGGTAACTGAATTAAAAATAGCCCCACTGAGACAGGGTTTTTGACAGTGAGAGAGCTTGTACTCCAGCTGATTCTCTCTTCATTTGGCTTTTTTTCTCCTAGCTCCCTCAGATGTCTCCTCTCTGCTGATGAGAGCAGTCTCCGCTTTCATCTCCACTTTACTTGTCCCTCCATCTTTTATTTTAAGAACGTGCGCAATGGATTAGTTCTCCCCCCTGAAAAGCCTTTCGGATTAGGATGTGTGGAGGGCAACAGAGTGGATGATGAAAAAAAAGAAGAAGAAGAAAGAGGAAGAGGAGAACATGATAAGGAGGAGAAGAAAGTAAGAGGAAGTGGTGTGAGAGGCAAAAGGGGGCAGACACTGAAGGAGTCAAAGGAGGATAAGAGCATCATATTTGTGTGTGTGTGGTTGTGTGTGTGTGTGTGTGTGTGTGTGTGTGTGTGTGTGTGTGTGTGTGTGTGTGTGTGTGTGTGTGTGTGTGTGTGTGTGTGTTGGACTGCACATCAGTGAAATTTGACTCCTGTTGGTGTTTTGCATTCAACATCTGTGCAGCTTCATGTGCAACAGTTTGTGTTGTACGCCTTATCTGTAAGCTGTTACTGGTTGTTTATTATCCGTCTGTCGGCTCCTTGGAAAAACACAAAAGCTGACTCGCTGTTGCTATGCGACTGTTTACAACAGTTTCAAACCAGTTTGAAGCCCTGCAAATTTTTACTGGAATGCATGCTGAGCCCGAATGCTAAATGCATGAATACCACGCAGAGCTGTCAGGAGACTTTTACTTTCTGTTAGAAACAAAGGCTAGAATAAGTTGCAAGTACAAGGGGAACTCCTCTGCGACCTGTCTATAGGCCCGCTGATCTGTCACTCACACTCTGTTGGTGGGTACAGCACACTGTGACCCCATTTACACCTGGCATTGAAATGCAAGTTTTAAATGGATACACTCGGAAATTGAGCTAAGAGCCTGCCGTTAGAGAGCGGAGAGATGTAATGGATCAAACAAATGAGTATGGCGGAGCACATGTTCGGACAGTCTCTCCAGGAAGGCATTCATGATGTTACACTTGGCTGCACGCACAAAAACCTGGAAGTTTAGCATCGCGCTGGTTCTCAGAAGAGAAAGTGAATGTGATTTTTGCAATTTTTTTGGATTATGTCAGAAAATAAGCTCTGTGGCTAATACAAGTTTATGATACTTACAGGTTTTGTTCAGCGAGATAATCTTCACATATGAACACCTTTCATACCGCATTTGAAGCTAAAATGCGATCGCCAGAAGTAAAAAGCTAACATTGGGCTTTAACGGGCTACATGACTACTCCACGGTCACATGACTCTTGACGTCACCGCCACTAGGCTTTCAACTGATTTCGGTTGCTTTATTTTAAAAACACTGTATAATGGGGAGATCGGACTGTTTAAGCTAAATAAGAAGCTGTAATGGCGGACTGCCAGCACTCTCGCCTGTTCGGGGGTGATTACGTTAGATGTCCCTGTCAGGGTTTGTAGTCGTATTGAGCAACTTGTTATCGGCCCCCTTTTTACGACACGTAAAAGCTTCAAAATTCACAAGTAGGGTATTTACTGATGTGTTTTATGTCGTAGAACAAAACCTTCAACTCGGTTAAGCTTTTGTTAACCACAGACCTTAGTTGAGGCAATTTACCAAAATCCCATTCAAAAAACGTATTGACTTTTAGACAAGAGAACCGAAAGTGCTAAAAGCGCTAATGGAGCTCCAGGTTTACTGGCACACTCTATTCTATTACTTTATTTAAGTAGTTCAAAATGGAGAGGCCTATATGACGATAGCCGTACATTATTCCAGGACTGGTTGGCCATCTTTGACCTTTCGTAGGCCCAGTCAGCGGTATTTGTTCATTTATAAAGACATACTGGGTAAACTTCCTTCGTAGATTTGTACATTTGTTTTATCTCGTAACAGCATTGTTTACATACGCCATGTGCTTTGTCTGTTGTCCTGTATTTCCACACTGCTAATTTATTCCAGAGTCATCTTTCTCTTGGCCGCTTGCCATCCTCCTGCTGCTGTTTGACAGTGACACAGACTTTCAAAATAAAAGCCTATGCTAAAGATGACAATATGGATTGATGTTTTCACTTTGCATCGATGATTGGATCGTCAATCATTAAATTGAAAATCGATCCAGATCGATGGATCATTACACTCCTAACTGTCATCGGCATCATTTAGAGATCTACCACACTGACAGTGAATTTTCACGAATCTAATGTGCCTCAAATTTCAGCTGAAAACCTCAGTTAAAGGGATAGTGCACCCAAAAATGAAAATTCAGCCATTATCTCCTCACCCATATGCCGAGGGAGGCTCAGGTGAAGTTTTAGAGTCCTCACAACACTTGCGGAGATCCAAGGGGAGAGGGGGCAGCAACACAACTCCACCTAATGGAGGCTTATGGTGCCCCAGATTCAAACGTCCAAAAACACATAAATGAAACCACAAAATATCTCCGTACTGCTCGTCTGTAGTGATCTAAGTGTCGTGAAGCCCCGACATAAAAAGTTGTTTGGAAAAACGTCATTTGAACTCTGTTTTTAGCCTCATTGTAGCCTGTAGCTCTGACTGCCTCTCTGTGCGCTGTAAGCCTCCATTAGGTGGAGTTGTGTTGCTACCCCCTCTCCCCTGGGATCTCTGGAAGGGTTGTGAGGACTCTAAAATTTCGCCTGAGCCTCCATTGGCATATGGGTGAGATTTCATTTTCATTTTTGGGTGCACTATCCCTTTAACCCTTTGCAGAACAGCTGTTTAGCATTTACTTGTTTCTCTCCTGATGTGACAGCACATTTCTTTCCCCCCAAAATTGTGATGTGACCATGGTGATGATTCAGTGGTGATCTGTCTGTGTATTACGTGATGCCAGTGATGTCTTAACAGTCACAGAGCGCAGCACTAGATTTTAAATTTGTAATACAGGAATGTATTTCTCATAACATTAGACGTGTTTTGGGATTTTTATGCCTCTGCACTGGTGATGGCCGTGAACAAAGCATCATGTTTTGGGGTTGTCCGTCCATCCATCTCATTCTTGTGAAAGCAATATCTCAAGAATGCCTTGAGGGAATTTATCCATGATGGACTCGGTGATGACCTGATTCGATTTTGGTGGTCAAGAGTCAAAGGTCAACCATGTTCATGTCAAACTAATACATTCTTTACCTTGTCACCATGCAGCTAATATAAATTCAATATCTTTCTTGTTGTTTGTGGCCATTGAAAGTGCTCAATCTTGTACTGTAGGATGCAAAAAATACAACAGCATCAAACCCAGCACATCATCTCATAGAAATCTCTGGCTTTGTGTAGATGCTTGTATACTTCATGCTCTTAACTCTGATCCTACATCTATATTTAGACGGTGCAGGTGATGAAGGGGATTGTGTTGATATTCTATTTGGGTCACCTTTTAAGGTCACTCATGCACAACATAAAACAGCAAAAATCTGAGAGTTGATGTGGGAGTTTCTTTGCTGCCAAAACCAAAATACTTCTCAGCTCCATACTTAATATTTCTTAAGGTCTCATACACATTATTCTACTGAAGTTAGTGGTGATTTGACCGAGATTTCAACCTGTAACATGATAAATTGACTTAAGTAACAACCAAATTAATTTGATGTACTGGAAATGATTAAGATTTTTTATAAATATTACGTCTTTGCCAAATGCTGCAAATATATGTACATATGTGCAGATACAGTAAGCACACAAAAGCCATGTCATACAAATACAGTTGTTTACTTGAACATCCCGTCAGTGTTCCAACATGTAAGGCGGTTTAAGGAAAGGTATTGGCACCATGTTTCTGAGGTTGAGCTTACAAGAATTGTTGTTACAGTCCTTAAGAGTAATCAGCACTTGTCTGGTGTCTTGAGTGGGTGAAGGGTCATGAGGTGGGCACCTTCCTTCATCGGTGGTTCGTTGATAGGCCCACAACACCTTGAATAATCTTTGGCTCTGATCACTTAGCAAGGAAAATACAACCCTTTATTGGTCCTCTGGCAACTAATATAAAATCTACAGTGAGAAATTTATGTACACTTTTGATTCTCAATTGAACTTTTAACCACATGTCAATAATCTCATTAAATCCAGTCACTTCCACCTAAGAAATGTTATCAAAATCAAATCAGCCGTGTCTTTTCCTGACCTAGAAAAGCTTATTCATGCTTTTGTATTCTCGCGCCTCGACTACTGCAATGCACTGTTTACATGCCTCAGTAAATTTTGTTATGACCCAGGTATTGGTGTGCAGTGATCTGTCAGGTGTCCTCCCTCCTCTTCTCAGTGTAGGTGCATATGGTGGAAGATGATTGGATGTGGCAGGGCAGGTGGTGTGTGCTGATTGGGCTGTTGGAAAAGATTGCTGTCACCGGATTGGCCCACTGCAGGACAGAAGCTTTTTAAACCACCAGCTGTACGAAACTTTGCCCTCTTCACCTTTCCACCTTCAACAGAGCCCGAACTTAGACTGCGTTTGTGACCTGCAGGCCAAAAAACATTTTGACGTAGGGGAGCTAGTGTGGAAATTTGGGTAACTTTCGCATTTAGGAAAGTTATGTGATCAATTTTGAGTAGGTGAGTTGCGTTTTGTTAAGCAGTCTTCTGTGTGTGCAGAATACTGCAGCTCGTATTTTAACTGTAGGTCACATATCACCCCAATTCTCACCTCCCTCCACTGGTTGCCATTAACTTCAGAATTGATTTTAAGATTATTTTAATAACTTTTAAAGCTCAGTTGTATAGTTGAGCTTCTGACTACCTACGCTTCAAGTCGTGACCTGAGATCCTCAATGGTCGTCCCTACATCGAGTCTGGTAACCAAAGTTATGTTGTGTTTTAGTTCCTTTGTATCATTTTGTTGTCTTATTTCTCTGCACTTTGTGAAGCACTTTGTTGCCTTGTTTACATAAGTGCTATACAAATAAATATAATTATTATGATATATTATTATTACCTCCAGAGGGCTCAGCGGCGACACCCGGTGTTGTAGGTGTGCCGCCCTCTGCTTTTACCCTTCATGCTGGACATCTTGCAGAACAGTTGCGATCCTTCCTCTTCTTCCAAAGCCGATTGCTCCTTCGCTCAACAGCCTCTGACAGTGACTTGGTGGCTTGTCGGAAGGTCTGTCCTCGAACCCTTACACTCTTCAGAGGTCTGGTTGATGATGTCGCTCCAGGCATAAGGGGAGGGGGCATTGGTGGTCATTCTCCTTCCTTCCAGGATGATCGCCAGTTGACGTAGGACCTGATTGTACCTCCATGTGTAGCGGCTGTGAGACGGACTGGTTTTGCAGCCTTTGAGGATTTGCCTCTGAGTTGCTGGAGATTCTAACACATACATATTTATATACCGTATATAGTTGTTTACACATTAACGCATATGCGATAAGTGTGACTGTGGTGAGTCTGAAGCTTTTTCCTTGCTGATAGTTTCGGCAACATAACGTGTAGCTCTTTATGTGTCGCACTTTTATGATATTGGAATATAAAACAGGTATTTGCTTTATCATTGGGTCCATGGTGAAGAATACATTTTGCTTCCTTAGCACCTCATTTAAATCATTTTTTAAAATAAAATATTCAGCAGGAGAAACAGTTCTCCTCAGCTGAGAAGCATGAAATTAGATGGTACAGTACATAACCACGGAGGGCATTAACAGTTGGTGAAAAGAGCTGGCTAACGCAGGACTTCTGCTATTTATATCACAATCTGTAATGAGAGTTTTGGGAGAAACTGGCTGAGCTAGTTATGCTCACACACTCAATGAGGACTTTGTGTTATGTATTCCAAAGTGCTCAAATATACTGAAACAAGGAAGGTGTTTCATTTTAAATGTTTCATAGTTTAATAGTTTAGGCATAGCAAGTGTTTTGTAAACATATGTGTTCCCTGTGGGTTGCATAACTACACTGAAAAATCACAGTTTTGGGTTTTGATATTGTGAGGAGTTGAATGAAAGCAAATGGCATCCGGAGGGAGAGAAATAACACGGTAGCTGATAACAGCATGTAAAAATCTATCTTCTTTGAGGTAGAGGGCATGCTGGAAATAAGCATTCCCTTTGGCAGAAATGATCCTTTCAGCAGAGTGAAGACGTACACTTTGGCCACCAGGCGAATCCACAAAAGCATCATTTCTCTTTCTTTCTCTCACTCACTCACATACAGATCTCAGCATTTTTTGTACTCTCTTTTCCTGATTTTCTCCCATTTTCTTTATTCTCTGCCCACTGCTGTCATCCCCCAACAGCAGTCTCAGTCAGATGACAGAGAACTGAAGGTCACGACTCCTTTTACCCCCCCTCCTGATTATATATTAGTACGTTATAGAACGTATATATTACTCTGAAGGCTCTCTTATTGCTGCTAAGGTGATGGAGATGACAGCTGTCTCAAGTGGCAATTGGAAATCTGGTGTGTATGTGTGTGTGTGTGTTCTAGGCATTTTGCATTCCTTATAGTTTTTCGCTCAGAGGGATGCCGGCACAATGATGTATGCTGTCTCGTATTGGTGTGTCTGTCAGCTGGTGTGCAATAACGCAATAACAAATTGCAGCAATATAGAAACAGCGATGCTATTACACAGTTTGTCCTTGAAAATTCCTAAATAACCAAATTTCCGAATTTAAGGCATTGTAATCCAAACTTTTTGGTGGTGTTAAGTGTTTATGTTGAGTTAAAAAAAACAGATACTGGCTGATACATTGTTATCTATATCAGCGTTCTTATACTAACATCAGTATGGGCCTCAAGACTCCAGTTTCAGCCAGGCTTTGTAAACAGCATGATTCATGCTCCAACGTGTCTATCACTGTCACTCTACAGACAGTTACCACGGGACAATGTGACTGAACATTCAAATCCACTCACTGTAATTATACCAAAGAAGATACACTGAAGATGTGGATATTTCCATGGCGACTGCTCAGGGAAAGTGTCTAAGTTTATCCCCGCCTGTTCAAAACGTGCCTGTTTGGAACGGGCTGATTGCTTGGCCTGCGGTCTTGCTGCTTACAGCTTTCGTAAGAACTTCAACAACTCAACACTGTACTTCCCTTGATCCTAAGTCGTACACCTCCATCGATCCACCCAATTTCATCCGCTTATCTGAGGCCAGGAGCAGGCTGAGCAAAGTACTCTTGGCATCCTTCTCCCCTGCAACGCTTTCCAGCCTCTCCTGGGTTCCCAGGCCAGATGTGATATGTAATCCCTCCACTGTGTTCTGGGTCTGCCCCGGGGCCTCCTACCAGTTGAACTAACCCGGAAAGCGTCTGACAGCAGGCATCCTGATCAGATGCCTGGACCACCTCAACTGGCCCCCAATGATGCAAAGATGTGTGAGGTCCCCACGATGTCTTTGAGGCTGAACTCAGCTATCCTCATGAGAAAACTCATTTTCTGCCCTTTGTATTTGCGATCTTATTTTCTTGGTCATTACCCGAAGCTCATGACCGTAATTGAGGATCAGAACTTCAAACTACTAGTAAATCAAGAGCTTTGCCGTCCTACTCAGGTCCCTCTTATCCACAATAGTCTTACGCAACTCCTGCCTCACTGCTGGTACCGCACCACACCGTCTATCCATCTCACTCTCCATTTTACCCTCACTCATGAACAAGACCTTGAGATACTTGCAGCAGTAACTCTCTTCCAACCCAGCTGCCATTACATAGTTGTGTCCCCAAGCAGTGCTGGAGTATATGCGCCATTCATCAAAAGCTAACATTAACTTTTAAAGACCTCAGTGAAGACAAATCTTTGCTATTACGGGAAACGGAAGCATTTATTTCAAAAGTTACAGTGCTGATGCTTGAAATGTCTCCAGTCTGTCCGTTCTCTCTTTGCTGCACGGTGGTGAAACAGTTAATACACTCTCTCAATACACTTCACAGTATGTCCATAACGCACTACTAATAAATTGGGACTTATGTCTCAGACATCTCAAGAGCTCGCACTCAACTCCGCACTTCCTTGTGTCCTCAGCGACACACTTGCCAGGAGTTGATTGGATGAATGGTTGTTGAGAAAATTAAAGGACATACAGACAGAAACCTGATGATGTGAGCTCAGCATTTTGTTTCACTCTCTGTATCAGCCTGGACTGGATGCCGCCAAGTTACTTTTCAGAAATTGAAATCCAATCCGGGCCAATCAGGGATCTGTACTGGAGTTGACAACATAAGAAGCCAATCAGGGACTATGTTGGAGTTGACGTGGCCGCAATTGCAGAACAGTAACGGCAGCTCCCAAAGTAATTTCTGCCCAAAGTGTTCTTATGGCCACATACATTTTGAAGTAGTGTACATAACTGTACAATGAAAGTCAGCCCAAATGATTCTGTGAGATATTGAAAATGTCCACTTTTAAACCTTCATAAGGAGGTTTGCTGAAATTTCCAATGCACATCTGTTCAGGATGACCCTGACTATGACTGTGTACATTCTGAAGCTCATTTCTTTAGAGTTTTTGAGGAAAAATAGAGGGAAAGTTAGCTTAGAATACATTACAGCACATTGAAAGTTTTCTCATATTTGAACTGTCATTAAAAAGAAAACATTACAGTGGGTGATGTTGGCTTTCTTTTGCTCGTGGCCTTGGGGAAAGAAGTACAAATACACCAAATGGTGCAGCAAACAGAATAAATTTTTTTTTGCCTGTACACAGAAAATGAGCCCTGCATGCATGAACAGCAGGCACGTCTGCTTTGGCTGGTGCTGGAAAATAAGCACTTGAAATGGGTTGAGGAGCACCATATTGGTTTCTGTGTGCTTGTTGAGGCCAGAAAGCAGGTCAGCCATAAAATCTGTTGCACAGACCTGCTGTTGTAACAAGAGGTAGAGCACCTGCCTCAACAACAGGGGAAACAATGGAGGTGAAATTCACATGCAGCTGAAAGTTAGAGTGATGTGTGATAGTGTCCTATCAAAGCAGGATTTTGTCAGATGTGATGGAGATATTCTTTTTACTGTTTATTTAGCTTCTATTAATTCCCCATTTCACTGCTGCTGAGTTACTTTTCAGTGTGTACATCAGTCTTAAGTGATCAATAAATGAATTAGCCCTCAGTAAACACACACTGCAAGTGGCACATTGGGTTCATATTTGGTGTATTGGTAGAAAACACGCAGCTCCACGTACGTCTGCGCGTGCGTCTGTTTGTACACGTGCGTCGACATGCGCGCACACTGGCCATATCCATGCCCTTGCCTGCGTCGTGCAGCTCATTACGTTTTGATCCACGCGGGGCTCCTGCGCCTGCACTCGGTACTTGGCGGAGAGACGCGCAGGGCAGGCAGTGGTGTACTGCTGCTGCTGCTGCTGCTGATACCGCGGGGCTCACTTCATCACAGTCCTCCTCCAGTCACGCTGAAGCAGTCTGGGATTCCTTTAGTGCTCGGTCGGGGATGCGCATCTGGACCTGAGAGTGTCCCGGGGACAATTACGCGTCGAGGCGCTCCG
Source organism: Epinephelus awoara (assembly GCA_035609425.1). Lineage (NCBI taxonomy): Eukaryota > Metazoa > Chordata > Actinopteri > Perciformes > Serranidae > Epinephelus > Epinephelus awoara. Next base: position 30,520,526 of record CM069297.1, read on the forward strand.
CTGTACCTCTCCCTGCCCCCACAGAGGAAATAATCACACCGGGTTGAGGACAGTTTGGCTATTTTTCACAGAATGGCAGGCGCAGAGTGCCTTCTGAAAACGCCGAGGTGAGAAACTCTTATTATCCCTGGAATTGATATGAAAATGTCGATGGGTATTTAGGCGCATATTCCCAAATGAAATCAACAAAATGTCTCCAGGCACTTCAATTGCACGTCTGATTTTCAGTAGTAAACATCTACTTTATAGTGTTTTTGTTGCATTTGTACTGCCACGCGAATATTCTCCTATATTTCACATATGGATTTGCTGTGGCACCCTTTGGAAATATTTTAGATTTTTTTTTTTAACAAAAGCACTGGAATGAAATGTGTGTGGTGTTTGATGTTGCACTGAATCAAAGCTCTGGGATGTTTTGGCTGTTCAAAGTGTGTCAGTTTGTGTTTACTGTTGGAAAAAGCGCACCAAAATCCACGCAGAGTGTTGCAGTAAAGCCGCTTTCAGTCGACTGTCAGTGTTTGTGCAGTAAACAAGATGTTCCAGCATGCCTGCCCTGGCTGATAGAAACGTGTGGCAATGAAGTAACGTGCACAGTAGCCGCCTTCAGAATATACATCTTTAATTTTTACACTTCAAAATAAGATTTAGTCCTCTGTGTGTTTCTCTTTTGAGCGAAAATGAAAGGTTTCTGCAACCCTCCAGACCCAAACCTGCCCTATTTAATATTATGTGCATCTAAAGTCTCTCCAAAGCGCTGAAATCCGAAGGTTGCCACCAAAAGTTGCACCATTAAATTGACCCGCTGGCCTCTAAAGTCTGGCGAAATCCTCAACCAACGCGAGCTTTCACAGTAAATTACAGCAGCGCACCGGGAGCAGTCCTTGAAAGCCAGACATTTCAGGGGTTAATTACGTCCCCCGCACCCGGTAGATGTCTGCGGGGTACCTGAAGGCCCCGGGAGCACGAGAGCGCACCATCCTGTCAATCATCAACATGTCGTGATGGAGAGGTCGTTAAGCGCAAAGATTAGAAAGGAGGTCGTGCGCGACGAATCAGTCTCACTGGTCTTCCTCAAATTTCTGCAGAGATCTTTCACCATTTACATGAACACAGACAGACCAGAATATGCTGATTTTCTACAGTGTTTTTCACCTCCATGTTTTTTACAGTGTCCTTCGCTTCCAATTTTCTGCATACATCCAAGATATTCACTGCAGGATCACTGCCTGTGTGTGTGTGTGTGTGTGTGTGTGTGTGTGTGTGTGTGTGTGTGTGTTGCATGGAGTGTTTTGATGTGTGCCTCGCAGATACAGCAGCCTATTTCAACCACATCATATCCACTTACCTCCAGTACATCATCTGTTTGTCTGGCCATTCACAGTAAACTCACTTTTCCTGTGACACAATTATTTACATCATTAACTGCAAATAGATACAGTTGTGTGATCCCTCGGGGGCTTTCAAAGTGAAATGCCTTTTAATTTGCTTTGAAATATGTGGATTACAGGAAAAAAAAACAGCTGCTCCTATTTAAATATGCATCCCCATCCTCTTTATTTTCCAAATTGATCCTCATTAATGCCATTCCAGATAAGCTTCGATTTGGCTTATCTCAGTGAAAGCATGCACGGAGGATAATGACGCCTTCCTGGGATTTTTGAGTTTGCTATGTTGCGTTTCGGCTCGCCGTACTCTGACAGACATTCATATCACTACAGACTGTTGAATAATTTTGTCTCATGCGCCAAATGAAGGTCACATGATGTTTTTCCCCCCATTTGTTCCGCTATAATCCTCCATCGCCAAACAGAATTTCATGATTTGGCCATTGACACTTTGATGCTTAGCTGCAGCCTGATAGCTTTCTGCAAGAAGCCATGATTCACCAAGGGGGCCCAACATGCAGAGGGCTTTGCATTTATGCGAGGGTCATGAGTGTGTTTATGCAGAGAGAGAAGACATCACAGAAAGTTTTCAGCAGGTGCTACAATGGCCTCATCAATAATAATGTGATAAAAAGGTCTTGACATCCAAAGAGCAACATCTAAACTCTTTGCACTCGTCAATAAATGATGGGAGGTGTCCTGTGGTTGAGCATAGAATTGTGCATTTTCCTAGAAAAGAGGCTGTCCTGCTGCTGTCTTGCTAGCATGGGAATAATAAAGCATTTGGCTTGGAGTATTGACATCATTCTCCTGTGGTGACAATAGCTGTCTGGTTGATTCATTGCAAAGGTGCCACTGCTGTACTGTATGAACAAATGTGACAGGCAACGGGCTGCTTCCTCTGATCCCAGGCTTTTTTTTAAAAGGTGTTGAGCGCTTGACAAGAACTCGCTCTGACAAACTCCGTGCCCTTTTTGCCTTGCAGTAACTTCCAGTCGTCTGCCATGTTTGAGGGCTCAGAGGCGGTCGAGGTGGAGGGAGGCAGCACGGAGAGCACCATGGGCTCGTCCATCAGCGCCTGCAAGAAGGTAAGAAGGGATGGAATCTATCTACCTGTGTTTCCCTCTGTCTGTGTGTGTGCAGTGAGACCACTTGTCACACCGCTTCTTATTTTTCTCTGTTCATGTGCCCGTGCACCTGTCCATCATATCTGCCTCCCACGTCAGTTTATCTGCAGTGCAAGAGATTTTCATTTCCTCCTCCAGGGGTGCCTGTGAAACCCAGGGGTGGTGCAATAAGAGGAACAGCCAGGCCCTCGGGTCAGCCCGGTAGATTTATCATCCCCCGGTGCCAGATAGATGGGGGGGTGTAGCACAGATCAGTGGGCTGAGGTGGAGGCAAGATTGAATTTCCTTTCAAAGTGTGTGTAGGTCTATTTGTGTCCGTCCCACACTGTGTTTGTGTGTGTGTGTGCAGGTGGGCTCGCTGGTGTGTCCCTAATTAGCCTACCGCTCATGATCGTAACTGACTTCCACTCAGGTGTCCTGTAGAGACACAAGGTGATGTCATTCATTTAACTGGGCCCTGGAATGAGGCTACGTCACCTTTACCTGGCCGAGGGCCTGCACAGATGGTCTCTTCCTGAGGGTGTAGGCATGAGGGGGCATGATTTGTCACTAAAAATACACACAGGAAGAACACACACACATTATCTGTCATATGTCTAAGTAATTGCATAAGAATGAATTTATTTATAGCATGCCATTTTTTTATCTGCTGTACATCAGTGGTGCAGACTGTTTGGAATGTAGCCTTATCCTTTTACAAATAAATAACTATAAATATACCAGATGGTCACTATATAGGCATCAAGGGAAACTTCAATTACGTTCAAGTCAATAGTTAATGACAAGTATGTCAGTCAAAAGGACAAAAACTCTCTTCTGTCATTGACAAAGCTCAGTGACTGTAGGTTTCATCCTGAAGGCTTCATTAAAATGGCCCCCAAGGGAGGAGGCACTAACTGTCATATACATACTGTGCAGTGTCTGGTCCGCTGACAGATTGTTGATCCTGTGCCGCTGACACTTACCCTGAAATAAAGGTCCTAGAGAAAGGTCAATTGATCCCAACAACCAGAGGAGGAAGCGCAGATGAAAGTGAATGTGTGACTCACACAGTGTGTGTGTGTGTGGAGTCATACGCTCCACTTGCGCTCCTGTGTGCTGTGAGCAAGCGGTTTATCTGTGTGCTGCAGGTGCTGTGCAGTAACAGTGTGCTGGACTCGTCGGAGTACTGGCTGAGGAATGAGAAGGCTCTGTGCAGACTGGGCCTGCTGGACGACGACACCGAGGGCAGCTGCACCATGGTGAGTAACATACTGTGGCTGATGAAACACGCGCACCCTCTTGGCAACAAAATACGGACCAAGTCATCTGCAGTGTAGCGTCTCAGAGCTGCAGGAGGCGTGTTTGTGGCTGACAGTGAGGTAATGGTTGGAATTTTAAGACAGAATTAATGTGACATCTGAAAACAGCGCTCGCTTCGATCGGCTTGCTCTGAGTGGCTTTTGGCCATGAGGATGGTGAAAATGTTTTGCAGCAGGATGTCCCCTCGCTGCTGTTTAGTAAACAGTTCTTGGTTTTAAGGTTTGTGTCACTTCCTATCAGTTGAGCTGAAAAGATTTAGGCTAATACAATGGCTGTACTCAGATAACTAAGTCGTGCAGTTTCAAGATATTCTTTGTTATCTTTTAACAAAAACCTAACACTGTAGTGAGAATTTCACTCTATTAACATGTTTTTCCTTTGAAGAGATTTTTTATCCAAGTGATAATACTCCAATGGCAATAGATCACCTAACCAACACTGCAAGTGAGAAAACAACCATTTGAGACAATAGTCTGTCAGACAATCTGTTGAAACGTGTGATTGACCAATAGCTTCTCTTAAAGAAGTACACCCTTTTATCACTGGATAGCTAGTTACAGTTTGTACACATGCTCACCCATGAAATTGAAATTAAAAGCCAACCCCAGATTCACTCTTATTTGGAGTTTCGCTTCGCTACATTTGCATTTTTAGCATTCTGTCTCTTGGATGTGTGCTGCTCACAGTCTGGTAGCTACCTTTTTATAAAGCTCCAAAGCACAGTGGGGGTACACGCCATAAACGTATCTAGGCAGTCTCAGCAGAAAAATACACCACCACACACTTCTAGTGGGTCATAAGTCATGACTGAGAGGGATTACTTCTGTATGCGTCTGTACATTTAGGAAAATCTTGCACTGTATATCTTGAATAAAACAATGTCAGCTTTTGCGAGGAGTTGCTGAGAGAGGTGGCGTTAATGAAACGCGTAAATATTTCAATCAGGAGAGACAGAGGAATGAAGAAAGATGATATTTATTATGGAATATGAGTGTACGGATTAACAGATGATTTGTGCAGATTAAGATTTACCAGAAGTCTTTGGCGCTTGGACACCAGAGGGAGATGTTTTGTGATGGAGGGACATCTGAGCGGCAGCAGGATAAATCCCCCCATGGAGTCCACACACTGGTGGTGGCTGCTGACTCTGAGGCTGATGAGTGCTGAGGCAGAGGAGGCTGATGAATCTGTAAAGACTGGGCAGAAGTACAGCAGGGAGAGAACCATATTTTAAATGAGGAGCAGTAAAATGATAGGCTGACAGAGAAGGTGTGTTGCTGTGCTATTGGATGATTGTGAATCAGCTGATGACTCAACTGACCTACCCAGACGATGACGCCTAGAGAGAGTGAGTGAGCATACGTGCAAGGCGTGAAAGAAACAGCCTGAGCATGAAAAGTATTGCCTTCCTGGTTGAACTTTCGCTAGAGCTTCATACCTGAAACTTCAGAACCAATGGCAGCAGTGAACCACTGTTTTCTCAGCCTGGTTAGACTGAGTCTTTAAGTGCCTTGCTCATGGGTTTGATGGAAGGGAAACACAGCCTCAATTAACTATTAACTCACAAATGAAAAGTTCATAGATTGTGATACTTCACATGTTATCCGCTGGTGCTGGTGCCGCATTTTATGTAATTGTTCTTCTTGCTGAGAGACATGTCGGTATTGTTGCCAGTTCTGTGAATGAATGGAGGATTTGCTTTGTGTTGGAAGAGTACATTTACATAATATAATTTGTCCCAATCATTTTGCTGCTTGAAATAAACTAGAGGATTTTCTTGGAGTAGATGCTATAAACTAGCAATTTCACTCTGCTGAAAGCTTGTTAAAAGCTCAATTTGGTCTCAGCAGGCGACTTATTAAAGCAAGATGTTTTTCCGCATTCCTGTAGTGTTGATTTTATCACAAATTTAAAAACTATCACTTCTGCTGTAGCACAAACTCTTGAAGATTTCCGTACTTTGACTCCTTCTTTTGATTGTGAGAACTACACACTTGCTGGACTTCAGTCCTCCGTCTGCTCCACTTACTGCTTTGTGGACTCAGCATGACAGATGTGTCGACTCATCTTCACATGACCACAAAAAGTTAATGCTCCTGATTTGGGTTTGGCTGTCGACAGGAAAACTACACAGCTGTGCACATTTGCTGTTGTGGTTGTTAATGAGCCATTTTTAGGCTCTCCTTCTCTTCTGTTCAGTGCACGCTGGGATAGATTTAGCAGAGATAGAAATCTTGAAACACTGTGTCAAAATTATAATTGTTATTTGAGCTGACATGGAGGGGCCGACTCTTTCACATCCTGTGATCAGATTTTATCACTCTAACTACAGAGCTTATTTCTGTAACCATCACGTTGCTATTTATAATTTTTAATCATGGTGCTTTCAGTCGTTATCAACACTCATCTACAGAATTTGCCAAAAATCTATAAGCTTGCAGCATCAATTTGCATTTCAGTTCTTTACATGTTGCCATGAGTCACAACAGTTAGTGAAGGACATGCAACATTTTGAGACAAGAAGCCGCAAATGACACAACACAAAATAAAATATATACCACTTAAAAGCATAGTCCCAGTTTTACGCCCAGTCCCTTTTACTAGCCCAGTGTAGCTACACATTTTGACAAATAAATGTCTGTCTCAATTAGACGCCTGGTCTGGTTGCCAAGCAGTTCCTATTCAAGTTCTTTGGATGTATAAAACCGGATTGTTGACTACCCATTAGTTAGCTGTTGCCCTGGGTGCCGTAAAACAAGTGTCTTAACATTAGACATGATTGATTAGTATTTAAGTATTTAATATTCATACTTCAAATAAACAATTTGATCCTGTTTCCCATCTATGCTGAACATTTTTGTGTGAAAGGAATTAAAAGCCTGTACCATATAAACACCTGCCCCTTCAGTGGTTTAAGCAAATAATATATCAAAAGCCTGAGCTATCAGTCAAAGTTTTACGGTAACTGGCTTTTAAAGGTCCAGTGTGTAGGATATGGCAGAACTACTGGCAGAATAGACCCTTTTCATTAGTTTATAATCACCTGAAAATAAGAATCATTGTGTTTTTATCACGTTAGAATAAGCCATATATATCTAGATAGGGAGTCTGCCATGTTGTTCCAGAGTAGCCCTGAATGGACAAGATAGGGCCATTTGTGGTTTCGCATTTTCACGTTTTTGCATTGGCCACCATAGCTTACTTACACGCTTGGCACACAGGAGAAGTTTCTCGCGGTTGCAATCTGTAACCTCACCATTAGATGCCACTAAATCCCACACACTGGACCTTTAAAATCATACAAAATGCCTTAGAAATAAAAAAGAATGACAGTAATTGTCAGCACGAAGCACTCATCTCTATTTCTCCTGAACATTTTTGGTAGAATTTGATGTATAGTGAGAATATTCTGGACCCAGTACGTGTGTGAATAACTAAGGACACTGTTGGTTGTTTAGGCAAGGACGTGGGACTTGAGAAAATACATCATGAGAGAAAGCGGAAAAAAGAAAGGCTTTTAGCTGTAAAGTACACACATGCTTAATCTTCTCTGTCACCCAATTCTGACATGTCACCTTTGATCACTCACTCATTGTTAATGGCAAGTTAAGCATGAATTGCATTCAGGATTTACAGCTGTCACTGGCTCAAAGGCAGGCTTTTGTTGGGAGGGACGGCAGCCGTTTGATTCTTAAAGTGTAGTAATTCAGTTTTAGAACAGGAATAGATCGATATAAACTGCATCATGCTAAATAACATATCTTAACACTGCATGAGGCCCAGGGTTTTGTTTTATAGAAGGTAAGATTTGGTTCAAGATCCAAAATGTAGGTGGGCCTCATTAAAGAAAGTGCTTGAAATACATAATCTGTTCTCTCTAATAACATCGTCTGAAATGTGGTTTCTCAAAATGAGTGACATATTCACCCACGCTTCAGAGAAGGCCTAATAATAAGTCTGTTTTTCATTCCCTCAGGGGTGTAATCAGTTTTCTCACCTTTAGCTGCAAAATATCTCCTTTGCTTCGCTCTTTGCCATTTCTTGGCTTTTTCTGAAATTATACCTCTAGACTGCACGCTGTGCTATCTTTGACTTACACCTCACTGATCAGTGCCTCAGCTTAGCAATCCAGGTTTAATTGCAAGAGCAGTGGGGTCAGTCTCACAGATCTGGATGAATGTTGGTCTTTAAAGAAATGGTCCTACAGAGAGATGCTGAAACCAGTGGGCATAGTCTGTTTCTCTGCAGACTAAAAGGTGACTTTTAGCTTTAGGGGAGACGATCTCTCATACTGCTGGATGGATAGTCATGAAATTTGTTACAAGCATTCATGGTCCACCCCTAGGATGAAATATACTAACTCTGATTATCCCTTAAAGGAACAAGGGTAGGAGTTAGTGGCATCAAGTGTTGAGGATTGCAGATTGCGGCTAGATAAAACTTCTCCCACTTCCTTTAGTGTTCATTGTTCGAGAGGTTTTTACAGCGAGCTGAATTATCCACAGAGGTCTCTTCTTCTCCAAAACAAACAGACCAGCTGATTAAAACCAATAAAAACCCTGAACAAAGCAGTGTCACGTTAAAAATCTGTGTTTTTCCAACGCTCTTTGGCTTGTCGCAGAGGGGCTGCTGGCTACAGTGTCAAAAACACAGAATAAATATGCAGCCTGAGGGCCAGAACCAGCCGGCCAAAGGGTCCAATCCGACACACTAGATGACTTTGCACACCTAGTACTGAAGCAGCTGTGAAGGCTAAGAGGTGCAGTTTTCAGGAGCAAGTTCGATCGAGTGTCCTACTTTATGTAGCACGCTGCTTCAGAGGCTTTTCCACCCTGACCAGAATACAGTTCTCTGAAAAAACAATATTTACTGTGGTCACTGCGTGCTGACGTGGGACGTATCCCGCCTCTCATCGGCTGCTCTTTGTCAGTCGTGTCCCGCCTCTCCAGTTTTCTAGAATGCCAGATATCCAGTCCCAGTCACAGACGAGGGGGCGACTTGCTCGTAGGCTTGCTCACACATGAGAACTCGTTGTGGCAGACTATCTGCCGACTCACCTCCAACCCAAGGTGGCTCTCAAGATCCTCTGTCATACTCTGTGAACAAGGACTCGATCCCCATGTCGATATAAAGGGCTCACTCTACAGTAACTAAAACACATTTCTGCCATTTCTGCCAATATATCCTACAAACTGGATCTTTAACTTTGAGTCTTACAAAATTTCAATTCGTCCACATACTCTCACTTTACAGTCTTCCACAGCTGTACTTTGTATTTAGTGCTAATTTGCAAATGCTAGTATGCTAACATGCTAGGCTTGGATGGTGAACATGATACAAAGAATACCTGCTACAAGTAGGCACATGAGGATGTTAGCATTTAGCTCAAAGCGTTGCTACGTCCGTGTGCAGCTTCACAGAGCCGTCAGCATGGCTGTGTTGTTTTACTGCATCTTTTATTGGTCTCTCAGTGCATAACACAGTTAACATTTTAATAGGAGGTCAGCATCAATAATTATAAATAACAGAGGGGTGATTAAACACAGCGTATGACCATAATGGAGTTATTTTCGGCCGTATCTAAATGATGCCATTAAAACGTCCCGCAGTTTGTCCTCAGCAACAAAATCTTCACTTTAGCAAGAGTTACTTTTATTTTTGGTTCCTCCGTCACGGACTGCAGCCGGTCTGTGTTATGCAGGATAAATGCCAGTAACACACAAAGTGTTTTACATTTTTTTGCAAACTCCTCCCTAAAACATGTTTGACGATCATTACCAAGGTAACAGGAATAGCAGTAATTTAGCAGAGAGCACTGTTCTCACACGCTCATGTCGCACTTTGTAAGTGTGAGCATTGAATGTTCCTGAAACCCCCAGACACCAGCTGTATTATCGAGGACAAGACGCACACAGGACTCAAACAACTGTGAGTTTTATCACAGATTTTATTTCTGAATTGTTTTACATCTGATCAGCTCCCAGGATATACCCATACAAGTTTTGGTATTACAGCACTCATTCATTAAAGCTTAGCGGAGTTTTAGAAGGCACATGGTCTGTGGATCAGCCCAACATGCCCCACTGATAATCAGGTACAGTCCTGTAAAGGACGTATGCATGTGCACCATGACTCTTTTCCTTCTCATCATTTTTTACTTGACACGCAGCCTGTGACAGCTCCCCACTTGAACAACAAAGAGACTTGAAAACATTACTCCTTGTCTCCTTGCTGCCTCCCAACTCCTACCTGAGTTTTGGATTATGCAAGCGTTTTATTTTCATTGTTCTTTTGTGAAATGCAGAAGCAAAGGAGCCTCATCCTCACAGTTTGTGCTTCGACGAGACAATGGTCGTTTGTTTTCTTGACTTTGTGCATATTTTTTTATGAATCGGATAGAAGTTTAATGCGAGCGCCAACAGATGCGGCCCGTCCTCCCACAGCATCGCTCTCGGACTCTGACGTGACAGATCGCTCCGCTGACTCTCAATTTTCTGTTAGGCTTTTTTGCGGCCAATCAATCAAACGGGACCATGCGATGGATGACACTGTGTGAGAAATAAATCTCTCTGTCCCGGCTTGAACTGTACAGGGAGGCAGGAAGGAGGCAGAGAGGAAAAAGTGATCGAGGGTGAGGTAATGAACGAGAGGAGTAGCCACAGAAGTGCACGCAAACATTGTAAAGTCTGTCAGTGGAGAATAACACAGAAAGACACAGACCGTAGCGTTAGTTTTCCATTTGCTGACTTTGCCTTTTTTAACTTTAATGGACCAAAGCAATTATAGTATTGAATAGAGTTTGGGAGGTTTGGTTAAAGGTTAAAAACAGCACACTCAGGTTTTATTGGATGCTCACAATAAAACTGAATATTCAAATTAACCCAAATAAGTCCATTAGGATACGCTGTGTGTTTGAGGGTGAAACAAATTAAGTGTTTACGTATTCAGGGACTGAAATAGTCCAAAATAGTGAAGAAACTGTGAGCTAAATAAAAGATAAAAGCTTTGGATTTCCTGCGTTTCGCTCCATCACCCACCTCTGGCTGCATCATGTTGTCACCTTTGATCACTCACTCATGTTTTAATGCATGAAGTCACAGAGAAATGTCATGTTGCTGTGATAGTCACACTGAATTTCATCACACCCCTGAGAGATTTAACAGGGTGAGCATTTCGAGGAGGAGGACGGCACTTTATATTTTTTCATCGCGGGGCAAATACTTCTATAATTGCTCTGCATCTGATTTACATTCATCATTTCCTGTTGTTGATCTGTGTTTTTCACTTATGTGACACTAAAAGTTAAACATCAGCAGGTGTTTTGTAAAAATATGCTCCAGATTTTTCAAATGGAGAAAATGGGGTCCAGTAAGCCCGCTTTATCCCTCCGCGACACTGTCCATTCCTCTGGTTATCTGTCTTCCTGCTTTGAAACTGGAGTCCCTGGAAGAGAGTGATCCATTCATCACCTGCATTCAAACACTTCACACTCGGGTAGTGTGTAGTGTCCTGACCTGTCCTCTCCCAACCCGGAGAGAGGGAGAGCAGAATAAATATGCCATGAGCCGCGGCAGGAGCGCTGACTTACAGCAGGATCAGAGCAGGAAGACGAACCTCTTTTCCTTTTACTTTAGACTGTCTACCTGAAACGGTGAGAAACTGCAGCTTTTGGTGCAGGGTTGTGCTCTAAAAATGAGATCTGCTTGCTTAAAAGTAGCAGCCCTCATCTAAAGACCTGCGTAACATTAATTATTCTGTTTTATTAAAGGTGAGTATCTGTTATCAGGAGCAACATATGCAAAAATGGGAAGTCTGTAGATGAGTAACTGGTCCTGGTGCAAAAATAAGCAAGCATGAGCTGTGAGCCAAGTGCACTGGAACATGCAGCTGCATCTCAAAACAATTCATATCATAAAAAAGTTCAATATTTCTTGTCAGTTATTTCAGACAGTGAAACATGTCTATATTCTGGACTCACACAGTCCTGACAAGAGCTCTAATCAGCTAATTAACTCAAAACATCCGCATAGGTTTCCTGAGCCTTTAATCTCTCAGTCTGGTTCAGTTCACACAACCACGTCATGGGGAAGACTGCTGACCTAAAAGTTGTCCAGAAGACACTCATTAACACTCTCCACAAGGAGGGTAACCCACAGAAGGTCATTTCTGAAAGGGCCTGGCTGTTCGCAGTGGTCTCGGTGGTCCAAAGTTCTCTTTTTCACTCGGAAGTACATTTTGCATTTCATTTGGAAATCAAGGTCCCAGAGTCTGGAGGAAGAGCGTTGAGGCACAGAATACAAGTTACTTGAAGTCCAGTTATGATTTAGGGTGCCATGTTATCTACTGGTGTTGGGCCACTGAGTTTGAGCAAGTCCAAAGTCAACACAACAGTCTACCAGGAGATTTTAGAGCACACTTCATTTCCTTTTCCAGCAGGACTTGGCACCTGCCCACAATGACTTGTAACAAGAGGAAGATGAGAGACACCAGACCCAACAATACAGATGAGCTGAAGGCTGCTATCAAAGCAACCTGGTCTTCCATAACACCTCAGCTGTGCCACAGGCTGATCGCCACCATGCCACGCTGCATTGATGCAAAAGGATGTCTTACCAAGTATTGAGTGCATAAATAAACCTACTTTCCAGAAGGTTGACATACATTTTTTTTTGACTGGTCTTATGTCTAATATTTGGAGATACTGGATTTTTGATTTTCATGAGCTGTAAGCTGTAATCATCAAAATTAAAATAAGAAAGGCTTGAAATATTTCACTTTTTGAATTCAATTAAGGGAAAAAAATGAACTTTTTCATGATATTCAAATGTTTTAGATGTACCTTTATTTTTGATGAGGGGTCCTTCATGTATAAATGTGCACGCATGGCTATGTATGTGTACGTGCGAATAGGAGCTACACGAAAACTGCTCAAATGTACTTATATCTAGATTAGTCGACTAATCGATGACTAATCAACTATAAAAATAATTGGTGACTATTTTAGTAGTCGACTAATCGGTTTGAGTCATTTTTCATAGTAAAGTACTATAAAAGTACCCCTAAGTACCTTATTGACCAGCTCCCACTACCGCAAATCTCCCCCCAAGTCTAGCTGACCCATGATGGCCCCCGACCCTTGTACTTTGACCTGACGTGATGACACTGTTATGTCACATTGTCACATTGTCATGCAGCTATGGAATGAATCAGAGAACAGTTGGAAGGTTTTAATGTCAAATCCATTCGCTTAAACACACCCCTTTCACAGTTGAAGAAGATGGTGTGAACCCTAACACGCACATACACACGCACACACACACAAAACAGCGGTCAGAGCTGTTTGACCTAATAGCTTAAAGGGGAACTTTGGTAGTTTTCACTCTGAACCTGGGCAATTGTGCACCCTCAGTTTATGTCCACTAGAAAGTGTTTGTTTTTTGGATGAAAGACGAACCAAGACAGCTAATGTGATTTTCTTCATTTTTGTGGACTTTGAATGAAGTTTGTTTTACGGAGATAAAATTACTTTTTATTTAAATGGAGTCTGGTGGCTTTGGCAATGGTGATTTTGTGACTTTTTTTTTTTTGGTTGAAAAAATACCTTACTCTCTAACAAAAAGGTCTACCTTTGTAGGAATCCTTTCCATAATGTTGTAAGACACTTAGAATAACAATCTGAGCCGGTCAGTGGCAAAAACAAACACTTTAAGTGGACGTAATTAATGATTATGATGCACAAATGCCCCTAGTGGTTACATTGAAGCCCATTTCCCTGCTGCTAGCTGTAGCAGTCTCACTCAATACTGGATCAGTTTCAAAAACTGTTGTTGCCATTAGTCATTTGGATATACAAACATGAGCAAATGGTGTCCAGGTTGAAAAATACTGAAGTTACCCTTTAACATTATCCTCCTCAATACAGTAGATTAGGTAGTATTACAACTACTGCAGAAGTATGTTTACTACTGCTGTTATCAGTTGCATGTATGAAATCTTAAAATGTGACATTTGGGGTTTGTCTCGGGGTACATCACTGATTTTTCACAGGATTTTTGGTGGTTCAAGTGAACAGATTTACAGAATCTTGGGTGTTAAAGGGCAAAATAACGTCGGTTACAATGAACAATATAAAAGGGCGTGATTAAGTGACGCTGCCTCACAAAAATGTCAATTTAGTGTTAACTCACTCCTTAAACAAAGATGTTTTTGTTCATATGCACTTTCCTCTGAAGATTAAACAAAAAAAATGTTGCCATGATAATGACCAGCATTAATGTGATGTGATGAAAACACATCTTAGCATTTCTCCAAATGTGAAAACACATTAAAATTCATGCATTTCAACCACACAGAAGCTGCTCGGCATTGACTGCTGCTGTTATTTCATCATGGCCCCGTAGTGTCTTTTGTTCTCTCGGATGAACCTATTAACATATTTCTGTCCATATTTACTGATAACTTTATGCTCCCTTGGTGAATGTATGCATTCGTTGATCCACTTGGGAATGCATGCACTCCCATATCCCCTGTTTTAACATTTTCCATAACATATCCATATTAATCATGTCATGAGGAGAAGCAGAACAGCATCCAGTTCTTGATGTTCTCTTTAGCCGGGGGCTCCAAGCTGAGCAACTCACAGCCATTCACTAATTGTGTGTGTGCACACACGTTTGATATTCACTACTAGTAACGCTGCATATATCCTGTTTCTGTCAGCAGTAGAAAGACACAGTCATTGGATCAAGTACACACTGTATAGCCTGGACAACCTCAATGTGTAGCATGTGATTTCTTCATATGGAACTTCCCGTTCTGCTCCGTGAACAGCTGATGTTGTGCATTTTATCAGCACGCATTTAAATGTCTGAACACAAAACAAGGCTGTTCAGTCACCAGTACGTGAGATCAGCATGCCTGTCTGCTTTCTACACCAGCACTGTGTAGCGTGTGGGTCGCCTCCCAAAATTAATGTGGCAGAGTCACTGAGCCTTAATGTCGTCACCCCCCCACCAAACTTCATTTGAATTAGATTAAACTTAAAATGGATTATAATTAAAGTTGCCAGCCACAGAGATAAGTCACAACACTTTACAGTGGAGGGTGCTATGTTTAGTTTTGTGACCTCAGAGTGAGAATGAACCCGTATTTTTGTTGCAGCATCAGGGTTATTTTCCATAGAGCTTCACAGAGGCCGTGGGGACTGCCAGTTTAACCAAAATTTGTTTAAGTAGCCATATTTTATTGTTGCTTTTTGGAATGAGGCCCACACACAAAACAATCCTGCCGCATGTAAAGGACTAAATGTGCAGTATAACAAAAAAAAAACAGTGTTTCAAGTCATGAAAAGGAGCAAAAAGGAGCCACAGTTTATGAAAAAAAGGAGACAGAAGGACCAAGAGCAGCAGCTGTGTGTGGGAGGATCAGAGTAGTGAGCAGAGAGGGAGGGCTGCTGAGGAGGAGGGAAGCTTTGATGGACAAAGGAGACTAACATGTTTGTAATGGTTTGCTGTATTGACCATCTCTGTACACACAGTATTGTGTTGAAACTGTCTGCATAAGCTCCAGTGTGTGTGTGTGTGTGTGTGTGTTTGTGTGTGTGTGTGTTTGTCCGCATTGTTACAGTCTCGGACACACACACAGCCTCCGACAATAAAAAAGTGATATCTTTTTTGCTGCAGTGAAATAGCTGAATACTTTAATTTAATTCTTTTCTTTCTTTTTTTTTAAATTAATACAAAGTCTACAGTGTTCGGATTTATCTGCACTCCCTCTCTGCATCAATATTGGATGATTTTATAAAGGACAGTGAACAATCAAATACTCATTCCAAATTCTGAGTGTCATACACTTCATTTCCTGCACTCTGTTCAAGTTTTATGCATCAATTTATTGTAGAAATGTTTTTATTTATATAAAGAAAAACACAAAATTCAGGTGATGACTCAGAGTAACCCACTCATTAAGTCTCCAAGGCATTCTGTATACCTTCCAAATATTTATGCTCCTATAGATCAGTGGTTCCCAACTGGTGCAGCCACGGGGTCCAGATTTATCCTTAGTCATTAGGTCAAGGTGCACACAGTTTAATATATTCAGCATCATACTTCAGTTTGGCCATGTCATCAAGCTGGTTTACTGTGTCTGTCAAGTAGCTGTTCATCAGTCACTCACTCTACAGCAGGAAACAGCACTTCAAAATAAAACCTCTGTGCCAGAAATTCACTGCACTTCAAAATAAAGTGTATTTTTTACAAAGTTGACATGTTTGCGAATCACTTGTGGTCCATCCACAATGGACCCGTGACCCACTTTTGGACCATGATCCACCAGTTGGGAACCACTGCTCTAAATCAACTTTTCTCCTCTAATGTTTTCCCTGTTGAGTTAACACACCTGTGGGTTGTTTGGGTTGTCTTGATTATGACAACTTGACATTAATTAAAGTGGCATTACCAGAAGATGTCGTTGTCATGACAAGTTGACATTAAATTTGTCTGGGATGTCCTTATTATGACAAGTTGACATTAACCAGGGTGACATTACCAGTTTGTCATAACAGTAATAATCATTATATCAACTTGTCATAAACACAAAAAAGAGGTGCATTTCTTGTTAATAACAACCCAAACAATGTCATTACAAAAACCAAATGACACTTAATGACAGAAGTCATAAACGTTTAAGACATTTACATAATGTTCATGACTGGTTCATGACCGTGCCATGTCATAGTTATGACAGTGCCATGTCACTCTTATGTAGATACCTTCAAGTAAAGGGAAAATTTGCAGTATTATAAAAATAAACTTGTAATTTAATGAGAACAAAGTCATAATGTTTCAAGAGAAAAAATCTACTTGGCCTATAGTGTGCATTACGTTATTGCTCTGCTGACATGGTAGTTCCCCCTTCAGACCCCTGGAGGAGACTATGCTTGAGCAGCTGTGCACTGCTCTTTATTAGAGGTGGAATACTAAAACTACCTGAAAACACTTTTGATCAGGCATAATACTAGTTGTCCTGTATTAAAAGATAAAATGCAATTTCCCATACTGAATCAATAGCCCTTCTTAAGTAGGAATTGTGCAAATTTGCAGGAAAGCCCAATCAGTCTTCTTTCAGCATTGGCAGTATAAAAACAAAATCGAGGAGTGCAGCGAAATGGCGCCTGCCTACTTACATACAGAATGTGCCTTTTTCGGGGCAATGGGGGGCGTGAGCAAGTAACAAAAAACCAAAAAGGTTCTGCCAATATGTCTACCCTACGAGGCGGAAAATTGGGCATCCGGCTCTGTGTCGTAACTTTCGCAGTTTGCCGGCAAAACAGCCCAACATACGCCGAAAATCTGATAGTGTAAAAGGGGCTAATATGAGAAGCATTTTGTCCGTGTTTTTGTGCACACTACTGTCAGAATGAGGAAAATGCAAATTAGTTCATTCACACATTGGTAGGGACCATTCTGTCCTCCCAAAATATTGGAAGGTGTAGCAATTATACAGGAATCTATTTGGGGGCATATTTCCAATATCTTGGAGGCATGTTCTTCTGACTACGGGGGGAAGTTTCCTGTATTAGTGAATCTGTTTATGGAGGGCAATCTCCTTTACGAATGCAGCTGTTGGTTGTAAATTGGGGTCAGAGTTTCAGTATGTTATAAAAGTCTGTACATTATGAGGGCTGGCAGAGAACACTTGGGTCTTCCCTTCATGCTGCATGTATTAAAGACACTAGATTCCTCACAAGGAGAATTTCCCTTACAAAGGGACATGTCCAATTCATTTTGTGTGTTGCTGGGTATTCTTCAATTAATGTGTATTTGGTCTGTTAGTAACACCTACAACCCTCTGTCTTTTAATAAAATAAACAAAATACATTTAAGGGTCCAGAAAAGTTAGTAAGAAGACCTTCGTGTTTGATTGTTCAAGGCCAAGTATGAAGTCTCCAAGTTTAATCATAGTCAGCAATAACATTGAAAGGACACAACTGCAGTAATTACCCTTCTTATTATATTGTTTAGGGAACAAATACACTAAGGCAACTAACCCTCATGGTTTTAATTCATTTTAGGACAAGTCAGGATGCCCTCTGTGTTACCTTGCAGACATTTTTAAATGAAAACATGCTCTATTTCTCTACTGCCAGTTGCCCCTGAGGCTGCTTCCAGATTTCCCTCCTGTAACGGTTATAACTGTCCAGTTTGGTCTTAGCGGTCCATCAGCACAGGTGGTCGGAGTCACCCTGAGTTTCTCTTTGGTTGGCTGGGCTGATGTTGAGCACAGCTGTAGCGCTGCATAGGTTGGGAACTTGTGAAGCGAGAAGATATGGAGAGACACCCAGAGTTCTACTTCAGCCAGTGTTGACACAACATAAAGCTGTATGTATTGCGCTGGTTGTTTGTTTGAGCATCTTAAAATAATACATACTAGTCCATACCCATTGGTAGCTTTGTCACCTTCTACCTATGCCAATCCTCAATGCCTATGTGCAGTTTCACATAGATTGACCACGTCAGTGAGTAGAAAAACGTGGGACAGACAGAATGACTGACTGACAGAATGACACACTGACAGTTTCTGTGATTATGCACATCATACCATACCATGACTTAGTCATACCAAACATTAGAAAAAAAAACAAAAAACATTGGTCCACAGAGGGAGCCACAGTGATCAGTCGCATTTTAGCCATTTTTAAGCATTTTTCTGTTGTTATAGCGCCACCCAGTTGCCAATTAGAGTTAAATTTCTCCAGTCACCTTGAGGAGTCCTGTTCTACATATCTACCAAGTTTAGTAAAAATCAATATGGCGGTTAGGCCTAGATAAGAAATTAGCTCTCTAGCGCCCCCATTTTGTTTGATGGGGTCAATAATGGAGGGGTCCCCTCAGATTATGTGTGGTCATATGCCTACAAAGTTGCGTGGTGATGGGTGAAACCCTTGAGATGTTATACACCTTTATGTGATGAGCCACGCCCTCCGCAATATTCATTGCCTTATAGAAGCTCAGTTTTAGTAAGTTTTCCAACTTTTGCCAAGAGGGAACTTTAGATATTGGTCCCTAGATTATGTTCACCCAGTTTCATGCAGATCAGTCAAACTTCCTAGGAAGAGATCGATTTGAAGTGTTTTTCAAAAAATTCAAAATGGCTGAAAATCTATATAACCGGTATTATGGGTTCTTGTGGCAAATGTGTTCCTCATGAGGAGAGGCATCTCTGTGCAAAGTTTCATGTCTCTACGACATACGGGGCATGTAAGATGATATTGTGAAGCAGGAAGTATCATGATCTCGTACTGCTGTAATAAAATTATAATGAGGATATTTGGTTTTGACCCTGACTACAGTCCTTAATCTTAAAGGGGACCTGTTATGCTTTTCTTTAATGTGATCCGAGTTTTAAATAATGAGGTAAATGTATGTAAAAGTAATCTCTGTGAGCAAAACGAAACAACATTGTCATTCCTTAAGTTGCAGGAGAATCTGAAAAACACTGAAACTTCGACAAACACCACATCCCTGTGCATTCAACAATAGTAGCACACTGAGACAGAAGCTTGGTCCACCCTAAGGACAAAACACCCAGGCATAAGCAGTGTTTGCAGGTCAGTGCAGTCAGAAATGCACAGATTTGTACTTTGGGGAAGCAAAACAACCAGCACAGGAGAGCCAGCTCCTCAGGTCAAGATTCTGTTTCCACACAGCAAACAGACAAAGTTAGTGACTGCAGCTGGTGAACACAGTGGAACATTTAGCAGCTAACAAGCCAGATATTTCTCTCAAGGGTGGTGGAGACCAAACCAGGAGTTAAAGAGGTTTGAATATTTATCATACATTTATCAAGTGGACAGAAACATGACTCCAATTACGCTCTGTATCTGCTGCAACTGTTCAGTGCCCTCAAGTGGTCAAACAAGCAGTTATTGCCGGTGTAACTGTGTTGCTTTAGTTGTCTAAACTTTAAACGAAAAAGAAAGAACATCAGTGTTATGACCGGCTGTCTCTCTCCTCTGGAGCACTATCCACGCCCTTCAGTGTATCACTAGACTTCCATGGTATCAATTTATCCACACATCAAACTATTATTTTCACCCTCTCTGTCTCTGTATTTGTTTTTCTCTCGCCCTCTTTGTATTTCTCAACTATTGTTTACGTGGTCAGTCCTTCGGAGACAGGCTGACGCACAAGCGCTCGTCGTTCTTGTATGTCTGATAGAATCAGAGCGTGTCCCTGGGCTCTTCTCACACATGGACCCAGAGATGACTAGACGGTCCTCTGCCATCCCAAATTTAGAACAACTGCCTCTCGGCTCTTACCGTCTGATGGGGTTAAATTACTTCAACCCTTCTCAAGGTCAAAATCGTGGATCATTCGCCTCGCTTTTCCTCAAACTGTGTGTTATCTGCAGGCGATGTGTTGGCAGGCGGGGGAAGGTGTCTTTGCAGTTTTTTTCTGGGATGATTTCCAATATTGGTGCGAGCGAATACTGCCGAGGTGCTCCTGAGCAAGGGTGCCAAACCTCTTATTTATATTTTTTGGTGTTTATAGAAAAGTAAAATTTTGTTAAATACCAAATTAGAGCTCTGTAGGCTGGTGCTTGTTCATGCTTTCTAGTGTAGAAGAGAAGCCATGAGGGGATTCTTTGCTTTAGCACATTAGCATTTAGATAAAGAGCAGATATCTGCATCCAGATACAGAACAAAATAAAATTCAAAATTATTATTCCGTGCTGTTAGCAACACAAACAATAGCATGTACGAACTCTTGAATTATTAAAAATCAGAATTTAAAGGCCGTTTTTTTATCAACTGAGGTCAGCGAGTGGCAAAACCAGGCTTTTGTCTTTGGCTTCAATAAATGATGTAGAATAATCTCATGTCCTGCGTGCATGCAGTTGACATTTAACAGCTATTCTGACAAAAAGGTCCTCATCACACTCAGTAAAGTGATCTGAACAACAGACAAGCAAATGAACAAACTGTTTTGGTGTTTTGGAGCTTCTGGTATTAAGATAAATGTTATAGGTGACACATGCCGCCCATGAAGGGCAGAGGAGATGAAAATAATGTATGGTTTGATCAGGGTGAGACAGGGAAACCTTTTCAAATATTCTGTCGTTGTCAGCTGTGATTGACTTCCCATTTTTTGTACTCGACTGACTCCATTTTCAAGTGACAATTTTCATCACATTAGACTTAATAGTTTGGAAAATATTGCGTTTGACTGGTTGGAGGTGAAATGTCAAAAGTCCACTGCTGCTTATGTTTTTATTGGGGGGAACAAATACATATGTTCTAAATACCAAGGTGGATGTGTCCCCTGCATTTCTCCTAAAATCTTCACCAGTGAGTATATTGACCTATTTGTTGCACCAGTTCTTTTGCTTCACTTTCAAATCTGCAGCAAGAGAGTAGACAGACATGACATGGTTTTTAAAGAAGAAGTAGTGAAGAGCACACAGTGCACAGATACTGACACTGGATCTATTGTGGCGTCTATACCTTGACATGACTTTCTGGATATGAATCTTGTTGAGTAGAACACAGATGAAAGAGGAAAAAGATGAAAATCGTGGAAAATATATGCTATCTCACAAGCGCCGAGGCTGTTTAGAAGCCTAGCTCGATGAAAGAAGCACGCCTCAGGTAGTTCAAGGGAAATTATTTCAAACAACGATGTGTGTCAAGATGTGATTATTTGAAACTATATATATTTTCGCAGGTCTAGAGAGGGAAAAATGGGGGAAGATAGCAGCAGGCAGAGCGGATATGGAGGTGGTAGAGGTAAAAGAGAGACAGCGGGATTCCACCTGTGCGTGTTTCGCATTGAAAAGACTGAGACTGCTTCACTGACTCACATCAGGTTTGATTAGAAACGACAAGCATGGTAGCATTCAGTTAGACATATAGCAAAATTTATGTGTTCGTGACTGAGACTCAAATATGCCACTTCTCCCAAAGCACACAGACGTGCTGCTGGTGACGTACTTTATCCATTTAGCCACACAAGACTAACTTGGCTCTGCCAACTCAGATGAGAGGCTGTTCGCTGTAGAGTCAAACAGCAGCCGGCAGCCAGCGGACAGTCCCAGACTCCCAGCACTGACAAGAGGACTCCATCACACACCATTAAACCTGCAGCCAGAGGCGAAGGTGGGTGAGATGGGAGGAGAAGGAGGCAGAGGGTGTGACAGCAGCACAGTGAAGGAGTGGAGACAAAGGAAGAGGAAAGCGGAAAAGGAGAGACAGAGGCGGAAAGCAAATCATTGCTGATGTACACCCGCTGTTAGCAGCCCATGAGAGACAAGACAGTCGTCTTACAAAGGGCTCTGCCAATAAGGGACAGTGTCTTACAGTGGTTATTCAGACGCAACAGACGGCTGCTGTAGTTGAGTCATGAGGAAAGCTATCATTCTGTCTGGTTTGTAGGGTTTGTGCATTGGGAAAGACAATGCAGTAACCTTTTCTTTGCAGCACATCTGACATCTGGGACACTTTGTACCTTACTCCTGCTCAGCTTCTGTGGCATAATCACCCCCATTCACACTGTCACTTTAATGTCTTGTCCTCCTTTTGTCCCTCTCAGATCTGTTTTGTAAATCTGGACCCTCAGAAAACGGACTATCGAGATGACAAAAGCATCAAGGTGAGAATGATTCTGTCCCTCCTCCAACCCTTTATATTTCCCAGCCACTTTTCATCTCCCAGTAACCCGCCTCTCTGTACTTCACATATAATCATATAATCATTGACTCAGTTGCCATGGATTCAAAATCATTACCCAGAATTAGGGGGTTGATTTGTTTAAATAATATGGAGCCTTTGCAGCTTGTGATGGCAGTGGTGAGCGATCAATAAGCATCCCACATGGCTTAAGACTTCTCACAGGAAGAGTTTCATGTGTCTCTGAGTTGGAACCACAGGGAACACATTAGGCCCACTTTTGAAATCAGTAGAAGAAAAGCTTTTTGTTTTTTGAATTTGACCATCTAGCATTGTCTCTGTGCTCGGCATGTCTCCACAGAAATTGGCATCGGTGTCTCCAGACCTGCCAAAGCTCGTCGAATTGCTGAACGTCCACCAGCCGAAAGAAAATGAGATCCTGCTGCTCGGTGGCCTAGAAGCCTCAGATACTTGCCAAACCCACCCACTCTCCCCCTCTCAGGTAAGTTTGCGGTGATGCCTTCAAATCCTTGCAAGTAGTTTCAACCTTTGAATTCGATGTCCAGGAGTGCGAGGCAGAGAGTGCAAGCTGTTCCTCTGTACAGCAATTTTGTGTGATTAGATTTGAACCTTTTGTGCTGGGAAAAATCCACCAGTGGAACCTCATTCATTTTATCCAGTAATTTTCTCCACGTTCACTCACTGAAAAAATTTCATCCTCTGCAGCACAGAACCACATTTCGAGCCAACAACAATGAATGACTTGCATGAAAACCATTTTACATTTTTTATTCAACTTTTTGAAGCTCAACAAATACATCATTATATAAAACCACTGTTTGAATCAATAAACGGCCTGAGGAGCCTGCACAGACAATTAAACTTGCATGAGCAGATTCAATGAGTTATTGAAGAAAAGGAAAGAAAAAGAAAACAGGCATGAGAGCAACATAAATTCACTGAGTCCAAAGGTTTGAGATTTTTATAATATATCTTATATTTTGTGACTGTATCTACAGTCAAGTGGTGTATGCATGTAGAAGTTTGTATATACATGATGTGTATGTATGTATGTGTCTCTGTGTGCACATGCATTAAAGGTATCTGTACATGTTCCATTCAGGGCGGGCAGCAGCAGCAGAGAAGTACAGGTGTGTGCCTGGTTCAGTGTTCAGGGCAGAGACGCTCCACCCAACCTGGCAACATCATCTTTGAGATCAACAAGTTCCTGATTGGTCTCCAGTGGGGGAAGGAGCGACAGCTTCAGCAGGGCCGAGCAGCCAGGCAGCGGCTCGACGACGACACCAATCGCTCCATCTCGTCCATAGAGGAAGACTTCCTGACTGCCTCAGAACACCTTGGGGACGACAGCGAGGACGACGGTTTCAGAAATGGTGAGCTTTATTACCTCCACCATAGAGGTTTTTCTTTTCAGCCACGCTTGTCGGTCGGGTATCTCAGCTCCTGTGTAGCATAAAAGCCTCACAGTGTTCCTGTGATACATTTGCATTCACTCGCAGCTTGAGTCAGCATGCAGTCCATTCAAAACCTGACAGAAAATTTTAACCACATACTGTGCAACATGAAGTGGCTGTTCCAAAACATCTTTTGATCTTCCTTGAGCAACTAAGAAAAATGAGAACCTAAAAGTTTGATCCTGATTTTAAAGTCATGTTTAAAGGCTTAAAAAAACAGATACGCTACCATCATCCCCATTCATAACGACAGAGCTTTATTCTTGTAACAGCTGTGCTTACAGTGTTTGTAGTGTTGAAGCGTGATTGGCTCATTGTTTGTTAGGTCTTAGCCTATCGGATGATATAAAAGCGGAAGTGATAGTCCCATTAAATCACTCCTCGCACATAGACACCGTAGAATTTTAAGGCCACCAATATAGTTTTAGTGCAAAGTAAGATGAAAGGTGAAAAGCCACATTGACAAAGTTAAAAAATATGTTAAGTACTCTGACATTATTGCTGACATTTAACTAGAACTCAGTATTTTATATTGCATTTGTCTTTATTAAGCAGACATCAAGTTTAAAAAAGAAATATTAAATTGAATTAATCCTTCATTTCCTCCTGTGGTTGCAGCAACATTACAGAGGCAGTTGTGCAGCAAGCACTGGAAGATTTCTATACCCATTGAAAATTTATAACACAAGAAAGAATGATGTATTTATTGCCTTTGTGTTTCCCAAGTGATGAATGAAATGTTAGATGGAAATAATTCTCTTGACTTTTGTCCAAGGGGAAATTGAATGGGACAAACAAGACATAACTCGGCTCCACTATTCAGTGAGGGGTAAAACAGGGTAATGTCCTACTCTTGCTGCGACACTTAGGAAACTGATGGAGCTGCTTTCTAATCAGTGCGAACATGTTTCACTCCCTGTCTCTCTCTGTTTTTCTCTGTCGTTTCACAGAGCCAGAGAGTGGTGACCTGGCAGAGAGCTTGGCGGAGGTTGCACAGAAACACTGTGTCAGACTTGCCTGTCAGAGGGGACAGCTGGCCCATCATCAGAGCAGGGAGGATGGTGAGGTGAAAAGGGAAGGGCATCGGCGAGCAAGCCTCCATACTAAGGAATCAGCTGGTCACTATGCCACAAATCTGGCCGAGTCTGTACTGCAAGATGCCTTCATACGCCTCTCTCAAGACGAAACCTCTTTTGTCTCTGAGGCTGCTGTCAGTGTGTCCCTCTCTAGCCGTCCTTCCAATGCTACTGGTCCTTCAAAAACCAAACAGCCTTCCCAGCAGCGCACCTGCTCTTTTGAACTCCCCAAGATTGTCATTGTTCAAAGCCCAGACAGTTCTGATGGGGCTGCAGAATGGCCAGAGACCCAGGTGTCTCATGTGCCTGACCAGGATATCACTGCCAAAGCCAGAGAGATGCCAGAGAATGGGACACAGGCTCGCGTCCCCCACCACAATGGTGGATATCCGTCCAAACACGTAGAGGTGGCTTTGGCCTGTGCAGCCAGTGTCATTGGCACCATTACCAACCCACAGCTGACAGAGCAGCTTGCCATGGATTCGGCCTCAGAGGAAGACACGGAGGAGGACCTGCAGGAACCGGAGGAGAGAAGCGACTACTCCTTCTCTTCAGCTATATGTGGCATGGCTCAGGTAGCTGGTGCTGTAGCAGCTGTGGAGCTAACAGAGGAGTCAGGGGAGTGTGCCGATTCTGACGCTGATTCTGCTGAAGCCTACACAGCGTCCCGTGGTCTGATGTCTGCTGCCGAAGCCTCTGCAGCCATCACGCTGCACTGCAGTGTGGCAGAAGGTACCAGTGTTGAAGCATTTCGTGCCAACATTGCAGAGGTGCTACACAGGGAAGCAGCTGAGGTGCTGACTCAGCCCCAAGGCTACAGGAGTGTAGCCCACCTGCTGGAGGCAACGCATAACAAGATAGTAGATGGCATTACTTGTCCAAAAAAGTCCTACATGGATGAAAGAGAGGTGGATGACTTAATAAATGAGGTGGCAGACAGCCTATTCAAGCATGCTTTAGAGAAAGCAAAAAAGAAAAAAGAACTGGAGGGTACTGGAAAAGATACTCCAGGACTTCAAGTGTTTCTGCAGGACAGTGTTAACACTTTGCTGTTTGATATCCTTTGTCTGACACAAAAGAAAATCAGTCACATCTCTCAGTGTGACCAAGGGTCATTTGAGACTCAAGAGGGTGATACTTGTGCTAGGGAGCCTGCTACCACCAAGGAGAGCAAGGATCCATTAAGTCAGTTACAGTGCTTAGTCAGCCATGGTCAGTCCACTATTAGTGAGAGCCACAGCGGCATACTACACTGCACTAATAAGCTTACCATGGCTCCTGGGCTGAAGGAGAAATATGCGCTTGAGGAAAGTGATCTCATTGCATCTTCCTCCACAGCACACAGCAGAGAGCAAAGACAAAGTCAGTCTAAATCCACCTCCTTGCCTGCCAAAGACTACTCTGACCACCAGCAGATCCAGCAGGGCAGCGGTGCCATCAGAGAACCCTTGAGTGAAATCCAAGTTCATAGCACAGACAGGAGGGGGCGATTAGTGACGGGCAGTGACAGCAGACAGGCCTCCCTCACACCCCAGTCCTCCCTAAACTCATGCAGTTCTCTGCTTTCTTGGAGAATGGATTCAGAGTCCAGGACACCGATTACTTGCTATGCTGACGATTTGGCTGCTACAGTGGTATCTATGGCCACAGAATTGGCAGCTATCTGCCTGGAAAACAACACTGGGAAACAACCGTGGTTCTGTTCCCTAAAAGGGACGTCTGCTGAAGGGCCAGAAGCCTACTTGCTCCCTGCTTGCCGCACAGTCCTCAGGAGGAAAGAGGCTCAGGCCAGCAGTGCTGCCTCTAAGAAACACCGTGCCCCACGCCTCAGTGAGATTAAGAGGAAAACTGAGGAGCAACCAGAGTTGATGGAGCGGCTGGTGAACCGGGTGGTGGACGAATCGGTAAACCTAGATGAGCCACAGGACCCATTCGCCCTTTTTGCTTCTGAAGTCACGGCCAGGATCATGAACTGCCCTGAGCTTAATGTGGTGGATACCTCCAAAACAGGCCAACCACGAAGCAGGTTGCAGTGTGAGAGGTGGAGCCGTGGGAAAGCATCTAGTTATGAAAGCATTCCAGAAGAAGATCCAGACCCCTCAGGCACACCCAACACATTGGGCCTCGGCAGTCGGTTAGGTCAGAACTTGAGCCGTGGTAGCTCAATCTCTAAGCAGTCCAGCTGTGAGAGCATCACAGACGAGTTCTCACGGTTCATGGTAAACCAGATGGAGACCGAGGGCAGGGGCTTTGACCTCCTGCTGGACTACTACGCAGGAAAAAATGCCAGCAGCATTCTGACTGCAGCTGTACAACAGGCTGCATCAAAGAAAAATGGTCACCTTAATGTCAGGGCCTCATCCTGCTTGTCCAAACAGTCTAGTACGGAGAGCATCACAGAGGAGTTCTACAGGTTTATGCTTCAGGACATGGACAAGGAAAACAGAGAGTATGGCATCGCCAAGACTAAAGAGTGGAGCAACAGCCTGTTCCCCCCTTCTCCAAGAACACCCTTCTGTATACGACAGTCCTCTGTCCCAGACCGGCGCTCCTCAGACTCTCGACTGACTGTCAACTCACCCATTAAAGCCAACTCTTTTGACGGGTTTGCCCGCAATGTGCATGGAGACACGCTGAATATCTTCCCCACCAACTCAGTGTCAGCCACAGGACTGTGTAAGTCAGACTCCTGTCTCTATCAAAGAGGCAAGACTGACCAAATTACTGATATGCTGATTCATGAGACCTGGTCGAGCTCCATTGAGTCTTTGATGAGAAAGAACAAGATCATTGCCGATCCAGAGGACAGTATTGAGCTGGAGGCTGCAGGAGACTCCCAGCCCCATGTGCAGCAGTTTGCCAATCGCCTGGCAGCTGACATTGTAGATATTGGCAGGTCTGCCTTGGGGGGCCAGCAAGATGTAACTGGGGGTGCATCTGGGTCACTCCCACAGCCGCACATGCCTGTTGGTGAGAGAAGGAGGGGGTTCAAACAATCACATCTAAGCTGTAGTCGGAGTAGGTCGAGCCAGGAGCAAACTGGTATTGGAGTAGTATCCGGGACTGGTGACAGCAGTGCACCCTGCATGAGGGGCCCCAGAGATGTGCCACTGATCCACATCGAGGGAGATCAGAGAGAAGAAGAGACTCATTTAAGGACAGGAGGAGGACCTCAGGAAACAACCCCAGACATATCAGCTACCAAGCGTTCGGAGAGAACTACAGCCAACTGCAGCAGGTAGTACAATCTTCTCAGTTGTTCTGTGTGAGAGTCAGACCTCTCCTTTAGGCAGAAACTTTTTTATAGTCCAGCACGAGAAAAATACTGTAGATGTGAAAAGTAGAGATTAATCTGTCTGACAAGAGTAAGAGTGAGGAATGAGGAATCTCATGGTTATTCTTGAGGTAAACACCAAAGGCTGTCCAAGAAAATTATAAACAAATGAAGTCCAGGCCCTCCAACTGTCCAAGCTGTTTTTAGAGATTTTCTGATCAAAGTGTGGCAGGTACACAGAAGATCTATTCACTGTGAAAAGTGATCTATTTTAGCGGTGTGTGAGGTTTGACAAACCTTTGGCTAGACTGTGACTCACGCTGTCTGGGTGATGAACTGTGTGTGCAGAAAGCTTTTAGTGGCTTCATCTTTTATCCACTGCGGGGCTGTTTGACTCACCTTGATCAGTACAAGCTGCACTCACACTTGGCTTACCCACTAAAACCACAAGACACTCGATGGGTGTTTAGATTACATTGACACAACTAAAATAGCACAGAATTTGTGTGTCACCTCAGATTAAAGCTTGCTTGAGGGAAGTAGTTTGGCAGCAGGTTAGCTGAGGAACGGTGTTTATATGGAGTCAGTTCATTTGGAATAAGGGCATGCAGTCCTTTTGATTAAAACATATTACACATGGTTGGTCTTATGTAGCTAATTTAAAGTGGACTGACATTTTAGCAAGACAGGCAAGGTGGCAAAAATCACTCTAATTCCAAAGACTCAAAGTGTCTGAGTGGCCTTTCGGAGAGAGCAGGAGAGCGTAGACTCTCCCAGAAGACATTTTAGTGGATATTCTGGGGGTAATGAAGACTGGAGCGGTTCATAGTGCGTCTCAGGCTGGAACCAAATGAACCAGCTGAAAATGTATAAGTGGAAAGAGCTGCTAATGTTCAAGATAGGTACACAGAGGGAAGTGAAAATATAATATCCACATACAGGAAATCAGCTGGTCCTTTTACGGAGTGTTTGAAAGACATTCAGACCCTCAAAATAAGACTTGTTTAATAGTGAATGAGAGGAAAACAGCTGAAAGGCTCCCGGGCCTCAGGAGAGTCACAAGACACGCTCCTCTACACTTTACAATACATGTAATCCAGGAACAAGTGGAGTGCATCTGTTTGTCCCTTGTGTGAGAGTGGAACTCAATCACTCGCCTAGTCAATAAAACCTGATTTCCCTCTGGAATTGTGGAGGATGGCAGCCCTCAATCATCTGATTATGACTTAATTTAATCAGTTTCCTGAGAAACACTGAAAATCCAACCGTGTCGCTGGGGAGTGCAGTTTGCTGATGCATTAAAGATATTGAAATGAATTAGCTGTCTTCTATGTGGTGCGTAGTTATTTTAAAGTCCAAAGGCTTGTCATTTGACTGAGGTTACTGTACTGTATTGTATGTATCATTTTTTAGAGCTGCAACTGTCCCGATAGTGCCTTCACTTCTTAAAATGCATTTTAGAAAACTCAAGTGTTGACATGAATGGCGAACAGAGGAATGACACTGGGAGAACAAGCAAAGCAACCACACATTGCAGCAGACATTGTGCACAACTATTCGATGGGCATTCCCACCATCTTGCGATTTGCTCTCCCCAGCAGTGAGAGGGACAGGCCAGCTGTGGCGGTGGCTGCAGTAGTGAAGAGCGACAAGCGTTCTATGAGTGCTAGCAGTGAAGAGAGCATGGGGAGCTGGTCCCATATAACCCCCGAGGATGACCCCCACGAGGAGACCAGTAGTTTTATCCAGCTGAGCGAGGGGTCAGTAACCGTTGCTCCTTGATACTGCTCCAAACGCTGCTGCTGCTCCCACCCTCACCCCACTCTCATTGGCCCATTGCTACTGACACTTGTGCTCTCCTGTGCCAATGCCAATTTACTCCTTGCTGCTGCAATATCCACGCCTGCTGAGGCGGTGTATGGCAGAGAGCTCACTCCACAAAGCCCTCTCCATAGCTCGCATACAGGGCTAGACCCTGCCTGCACCCCCACACACAACTACCTGCAGTAGTAGGCTGCAGTGGTACGGGGCTGTGACCTCTTACATCAAAAGCCTCTAGTTCAAAACATTTGCTACACCATTTTCTGCTTCATCAAATTCTCATTCGTTTGAGCCAACCACACCAACTTTTGAGTCACTGCTCTGTGCTTACATTAAGCTAACAGTAGAAATGGCCCTGCTTTAACTTTGCCTTAAGACAATGTAAATGCTATGATTATGGATCAATGATATTTTAAACACCAATGTAAGCATTATTAACCTGCATATTTAAATGCATTTATGTCTAAAGACACTGACGTGTGGATGAGAGAGGAAAGGGGAAGCTGTTCACTGTGGCAGTGATGGAGGATACTTGCCCTCTGCTTAATTAACTGCAGTAGTAGTTGTCTGCACCACCATAACACTCGCTGCTCCTCGCAACCTTTCCATCTACCTGCTTACTTTAACTTCACCTCATTCCCCGATCCATGTTGTGACACAAGGGCACGGCTGCCTGCCCTGCCTGTCCACCCCTACCCGCCTAAACTGCCTCCAGATCTCCTCATCTTCATATTCAGACAGGCTTGCTGCTGGACAAAACAAATCACCAGCTCTCCCGCCTTGAGCGTCCGACTCCGCTGCAGCTGCTATTTATATGTTAATCACCAGCTAATGAACAACATGACCTGCATCGCTGCGCCTGGTTATTGTTCTCTTCACAAGTCAGCGATCATGTCGGATGTCTCGAGACAACATGTGAATGACGCTATCTGTTGTGTTTTTTATTGGTTAACAGGAACGGAACCAGCAGCGCATCCAGCGTAGGCCTTGCAGACCTGGATGCTTTTTCTGACATGCCCACTCAGAGCACAGTAATCAGGTAACTGTCACTGTCATAGGTGCTGAAGTATTTCTCATTAATATGTCTCTCTGGTACCCATAATGACATTTTTTTCCTAATAAGACAGAAAATCAGTGGATGGGAGATTGCTTTTTCTTATTTTCTCACCTACACAGCAATCCGGTGTCGTGTGACCATGACAGGCTGCTGGACTAATTCTCATGCAAATGACTAGTGATTGATGATATAGCTAATTACATACTTGTCATTCTAACACAGATAATAATGTGCAGTTTAATAGACATAAAATCTGCTCCAGTCTGCTTCATTTCTTCTCTTCTATCTATATATCCATCTCAACTGTAACATATAAAACACTTTCAGGTTACCAGTGTATTATATATGTATATGTGTATATAAAAAAAAAAAAGATACTACGCAAGCCTAATAAGCATTTTTTGGAACATGCTTATTAGGCTTGCGTAGTATCTTTTTTTTTTTTGTATATCTTCATGCCCTTCAGATTTCACAGGGGTATACCCTATATGACAGTATTTGTGTCCCACCCCTGACCGACAATTTTGCTGTGTTCCAAAAGCTCTCAGTAGCCATTTTTAAATAGGAATTGTGCAAATTTGCAGGAAAGCCCAATCAGTCTTCGTTCAGCATTGGTAGTATAAAAACAAAATCGGGGAGTGCAGTGAAATGCCGCCTGCCTACTTTTGTTCATACAGAAGACTTTTTCAGATCAATGGGGGGCGTGAGCAAG
Source organism: Epinephelus awoara (assembly GCA_035609425.1). NCBI lineage: Eukaryota > Metazoa > Chordata > Actinopteri > Perciformes > Serranidae > Epinephelus > Epinephelus awoara. Next base: position 30,552,419 of record CM069297.1, read on the forward strand.
TAACAAAAACGTGTAGCTCAGTGTGTGACGTAAACAGTTTCGTACTCCGAGGGAAGCCGTGGCTGGTCAGCCCTTCAGCGATTCTCATAAGTTGGCCCGTCCTTCACCGTCCCCGTCATCTGACAGTTAATGACCTGTTCCTTTGCGAGGGCAAGGAGGGCGCGCAATTCCTTGTCTCCCCAGTTGCTCATCTTTACAGTGTCTGTCAGGTTTGTGTTTCCCTCTTGCTACTAGCTGCTCATTCCTGCTATCAGCTGTTTCCTGTTAGTCCACCGCCAGTGGGTCGCACATGCGGCATCATCAACAGATCCTCCCACAAGTCATCAACAGCCCCTCCCGTGGCAGAAGGGCGCCTCGTTATGTCTACCCTATTAGGCAGAAAATTGGGCACCTCGGATCAACTCGCCAATCCGGCTCTGTGCGTCTGAACACTTGCAGCTTGCCTGCAAAACAGCCTAACATTCGCCGAAAATCTGTCAGTGTAAAAGGGGCTTTAGCTTTTTCAGTCTAATAAATAAAAAGGGATGTCATAGAGGGAAAGATTCTGACATCTATTTACCTGAATAAACAGAGAAATACAACACCTTCTGAACTTTCTGTCATCAAACCGAAGCCCCATTTCCACCAAACACTTTCAGTATTGTACCTCTGGAACCAAAAGTAACCCTTCAGACATGGTACCTAGGCCCTAGCGTTTCCGCCACAAACAGTAACCTTAAATGTGGGTGTTGTTGTCACTCACTGCTCTGTACAGCACTCACGGTATTTCCTCATCACTGTAGAACGTCTGTACTTTGTTTATCGTCCGCAGAACGAGGCTGCACGCCAACATTTTTAGAACAAAACAGAACAGTCTTCAGTGAGAGACACTCTCCATGGAATATTTCTACATTTAGTACTTCTCAGGCAAGCGCAGCCAGCTGCACCCCCTGAAGTAGTACACTGCTCCAACAATCACCAGCTATGATTTGTTTGCAATAAACCCTCAGTTCACTAAGTTAAATGTAAAAAATATGCTGTTTCCCCGGTGCTGTCTCTGCCATTGTGGTTTGTTTACAGTCCTGTAATGTTATCCCCACCAGTCACATTAGCCACGTTTTTCAGCTCAGCTGGTTGGTCCACCTGTAGAGATAACCTCTGGTTGCATGTTGTGTGCACTACATGCAATGCAGCCTCAATACAGCCTTTCTATATGAGTTTAATAGAAAGATGGGCATCTATATCTTTGTTGGTATTGGTTGGTAAATTATTCACGGCGGCACGGTGGTAGAGTGGTTAGCACTGTTGCCTCACAGCAAGAAGGTTTTTTGTTCGATCCCGGGTGCGGGAGCCCTTCTCTGTGGAGTTTGCATGTTCTCCCCGTGTCAGCGTGGGTTTGCTCTGGGTTCTCCGGCTTCCTCCCACAGTCCAAAGACATGCAGGTTATTTGGTGACTCTAAATTGGCCATAGATGTGAATGTGAGTGTGAATGGTTGTCTGTCTTTATGTGTCAGCCAGTTTATGCTAAGCTAAGCTAAGCTAACTAACTGTTGGCAGTTTCTTATTCACCATGCAGACATAAAATTGGCGCTGATTTTTTCATCTAACTGTTGGCAAAAAAAGTGAAGGAGTGAACGACTCCTTGACATCATGTGTTACTGTAACCTACAATTTGTACTGTTTTCTCTCACAGTGAGGAGACAGAAAAAGAGCATCAAGCAGGAACAAAGGAAAATGTCTTCGGTAAGTGTCGTAATGGATTCTCATGTCATCTCAGTGTTATCAACTCCTTAATTATTTACCTTATTCATCAGCTTTAACATCTCTACTAACCAAAAGCTGTTGAATGACTCAACCTACAGTATGTGCTGGGTCTGTGATTAATCCCTCAAATGGATGTGCTCGGATGGAGGCGATTCTCCTCTCTGAATTAAAGATGGTCATCAATAATTGAAAAGGGCTCATCGTTCCAGAAGTGTCTCAACACAAAGTTCATATTTGTTTAATGACTTGCACTTCAACAAAGATTATCTCAAGCAAAACTGAGCCCAGGATGTTTCTGTTTTATGAAACTGCAAAGGTTTGTCACGTTGCATTAATACAGTGCTTTAATGGTGCAGACAGCATGGTTAACATTCAAGGTGTGTTATGTGGGAACAAAGAATTCAGTTGTAGTCACACTTGATGCTTCACAAGAAAAACAAAGCAAAAGCTGTTGTGCAATCCTGTCACCTTTGATTTTTCAGAGAGCAGTTCGGCAAGGATGGCAGGCGGCAGTAGCAACCTCAGGGTGCTGTTGGTGGTCAACTGTGACCTTGAGCCTGAGTGTGTGGACTCAGAGCTGAGAGTGGCCCTGCAGTGGATCGCTGCATCCGAGCTGGGGCTTCCTACGCTCTACTTCAGGAAGTCCAAAGAGAAGAGGGTTGCAAAGGTAGGCACAGCTGTCCGATCAAAAAAATGAAAATGGGGACTCGTTTTTCTCTCAGATTGTTGCTGATTGTATGGTTTTCTATGCTAATTATATCTTAGTTGCAGGGCTGATTTTAGAGATACTGAGGTTATGAGTCCCCCCAAATGCACACACAAAAAGACAATAAGCTTTATGTAAAGTGTATGATTTGACCTTTTAGATAATATTATAGCAATAGTTACAAGGTGTCCACAGGGCCTTCAAAATATTAAAGTTGATAAACACTTTAGCAGCACTTAAGGCCCTTGAAAAGTATTTAAGAGCCTTAAAGCTTTTCTCAGTATTGTATTTGCTTGAGTTTGCATACATTTCACCGTTGTGTTGGTGTGTGGTGGAATTCATTTTAGTTTATTTATGAAATCTTGCTAGATTTGAACCAAGACTAGATACTATGTTATGACTTTTTTTAACATACTGTACTGTGTGACCATTTTTCTGATTTTTGTGACATACTATACTGACTATTTTTTATTTTCATGATATATTATACCATCACTTTTTTTAACATACTCCACTATGACTTTTTGTTAGCACACTATACATATACTATACATAGTATGTAGAATAGTACTATACTATATAATGATGAAAACTCTGTGGGTCTGTCTGTCTGTGTCTCTTTTCCACGTTTTTCTCCTCACTGACTTGGTCAATCCATGTGAAATTTGGCACAGTGGTAGAGGGTCATGGGAGGATGCGAATGGAGCAATATAACATCAATTGGCCAAAGGGGGGGTGCTATAGCAACCGATTGAAATCGCAAACTTTGAATGGGCATATCTCATGCCCTGCATGACGTAGAGACATGAAACTTTGCACAGAGACGCTTCTCCTCATGAGGAACAAATCTGCCCCAGAACCCATAACTTCCGGTTATATAGATTTTCCGCCATTTTGAATTTTTTGAAAAACACTTAAAATCGATCTCTTCCTAGGAAGTTTGACCGATCTGCATGAAACTCGGTGAACATAATCTAGAGACCAATATCTAAAGTTCCCTCTTGGCAAAAGTTGGCAAACTTACTAAAACTGAGCTTCTATAAGGCAATGAATATTGCGGAGGGCGTGGCTCATCACATAAAGGTGTATAACATCTCAAGGGTTTCACCCATCACCACGCAACTTTGTAGGCGTAAAGTAAGACTTTTTTTTCATTTTTTTAACACATGACTTTTTTAACATATACTGTTACTATTTTTTTAATACTATGCTGTAATGATTTTTTTATTTTATTGACAAACTATACTATGACTTTTTAACATATTAAAAAGTCATTGTATAGTCTGTTAATATGACTTTAAAAAAAGTAATACTAAAGTATGTTTAAAAAAAGTCATAGCATAGTATGTTAAAAAATAGTCACAGTATAGTATGTTAAAAAAAGTCATAACATAGTATGTTAAAAAAGTCATAGCATGGTATGTCAAAAAAAATAGTCACAGTATAGTATCTTAATGACTTTTTTAAAAAAAGTAATACTAAAGTATGTTAAAAAAAAAGTCACAGTATAGTATGTTAAAAAAGTCACAGTATAGTATGTTAAAAAATACTCACAGTATAGTATGTTAAAAAAGTCATAGCATAGTATGTTAAAAAAAGTCACAGTATAGTATGTTAAAATATAGTCACAGTATAGTATATTAAAAAAAGTCACAGTATAGTATGTTAAAAAATAGTCACAGTATAGTATGTTAAAAAAGTCATAGTATAGTATGTTAAAAAAAGTCATAGCATAGTATGTTAAAAAAATAGTCATAGTATAGTATGTTAATATGACTTTTTAAAAAAAAGTAATACTAAAGTATGTTCAAAAAAAGTCACAGTATAATATGTTAAAAAAGTCATAGCATAGTATGTTAAAAAAAAAGTCATAGCATAGTATGTTAAAAAAAAAGTCACAGTATAGTATATTAAAAAAAAGTCATAGCATAGTATGTTAAAAAATAGTCACAGTATACTATGTTAAAAAAAGTCACAGTATAGTATGTTAAAAAAAAGTCATAGCATAGTATGTTAAAAAAGTCATAGCATAGTATGTTAAAAAAAGTCACAGTATAGTATGTTAAAAAAAGTCATAGCATAGTATGTTAAAAAAAAATAGTCATAGTATAGTATGTTAATATGACTTTTTTAAAAAAGTAATACTAAAGTATGTTCAAAAAAAGTCACAGTATAGTATGTTAAAAAAGTCATAGCATAGTATGTTAAAAAAAAGTCATAGCATAGTATGTTAAAAAAAAGTCACAGTATAGTATATTAAAAAAAAGTCATAGCATAGTATGTTAAAAAATAGTCACAGTATACTATGTTAAAAAAAGTCACAGTATAGTATGTTAAAAAAAAAAGTCATAGCATAGTATGTTAAAAAAAAAAAGTCACAGTATAGTATATTAAAAAAAAGTCATAGCATAGTATGTTAAAAAATAGTCACAGTATACTATGTTAAAAAAAGTCACAGTATAGTATGTTAAAAAAAGTCATAGCATAGTATGGTAATAAAAAAGTCATAGTGTAGTATGTTAAAAAAGTCATGGTATAGTATTTAAAAAAAAGTCATAGCATAGTATCTTAAACAAAGTCAGTATAGTATGTTAAAAAAGTCATAGTATAGTTTGTTATAAAGTCATAGTATAGTATGGTAATAAAAAAGTCATAGTGTAGTATGTTAAAAAAAAGTCATAGTATAGTATCTTAAACAAAGTCAGTATTGTATGTTAAAAAGTCATAGTATAGTATGTTAAAAAAAAGTCATAGTATAGTTTGTTAAAAAAGTCACAGTATAGTACGTTAAAAAATAGTTATAGTATAGTACGGTAGAAAAAGTCATAGCATAGTATATTAAAAAAGTCATAGTATAGTACGTTTAAAAAAAGTCATGTTAAAAACAAATCACAGTATAGTTTGTTAAAGAAAACGTCATGGTATGGTATGTTAAAAAAAAAAAAGCCATAGTATAGTATCTTAAACAAAGTCAGTATTGTATGTTAAAAAGTCATAGTATAGTATGTTAAAAAAGTCATAGTATAGTTTGTTATAAAGTCATAGTATAGTTTGTTATAAAGTCACAGTATAGTATGGTAATAAAATAGTCATAGTGTAGTATGTTAAAAAAAAAGTCATAGTATAGTATGTTAAAAAATAGTCACAGTATAGTATGTTAAAAAAAAAGTCATAGCATAGTATGTTAAAAAAAGTCACAGTATAGTATATTAAAAAAAGTCATAGCATAGTATGTTAAAAAAAAGTCACAGTATAGTATGTTAAAAAAAAGTCACAGTATAGTATGTTAAAAAAGTCATAGCTTAGTATGTTAAAAAATAGTCACAGTATAGTATGTAAAAAAAAAGTCATAGCATAGTATGTTAAAAAAAGTCATAGTATAGTATGTTAAAAAAGTCATAGTATAGTATGGTAATAAAAAAAGTCATAGTATAGTATGTTAAAAAAATCATGGTATAGTATGGTAATAAAAAAAGTCATAGTATAGTATGTTAAAAAAAGTCATGGTATAGTATGGTAATAAAAAAAGTCATAGTATAGTATGTTAAAAAAGTCATGGTATAGTATGTTTAAAAAAAGTCATAGCATAGTATGTTAAAAAAGGTCATAGTATAGTATGGTAATAAAAAAAGTCATAGTATAGTATGTTAAAAAAAGTCATAGTATAGTATGGTAATAAAAAAAGTCATAGTATAGTATGTTAAAAAAGTCATGGTATAGTATGTTTAAAAAAAGTCATAGTATAGTATGTTAAAAAAGTCATGGTATAGTATCTTAAACAAAGTCAGTATTGTATGTTAAAAAGTCATAGTATAGTATGTTAAAAAAATCATAGCATAGTATGGTAATAAAAAAAGTCATAGCATAGTATGTTAAAAAAGTCATAGTATAGTATGGTAATAAAAAAAGTCATAGTATAGTATGTTACAAAAAAAGTCATAGTATAGTATGGTAATAAAAAAAGTCATAGCATAGTATGTTAAAAAAGTCATAGTATAGTATGGTAATAAAAAAAGTCATAGTATAGTATGTTACAAAAAAAGTCATAGTATAGTATGTTACAAAAAAAGTCATAGTATAGTATGGTAATAAAAAAAGTCATAGTATAGTATGTTAAAAAAGTCATGGTATAGTATGTTTAAAAAAAGTCATAGCATAGTATGTTAAACAAAGTCAGTATTGTATGTTAAAAAGTCATAGTATAGTATGTTAAAAAAATCATAGCATAGTATGGTAATAAAAAAAAGTCATAGTATAGTATGTTAAAAAAGTCATGGTATAGTATTTAAAAAAAAGTCATAGCATAGTATCTTAAACAAAGTCAGTATTGTATGTTAAAAAGTCATAGTATAGTTTGTTAAAAAAGTCATAGTATAGTATGTTAAAAAATAGTCACAGTATAGTATGTTAAAAAAGTCATAGCATAGTATGTTAAAAAAGGTCACAGTATAGTATGTTAAAAAAAAGTCATAGCATAGTATGTTAAAAAAAATAGTCATAGTATAGTATGTTAATATGACTTTTTTTTAAAAAAAGTAATACTAAAGTATGTTCAAAAAAAGTCACAGTATAGTATGTTAAAAAAGTCATAGCATAGTATGTTAAAAAAAAGTCATAGCATAGTATGTTAAAAAAAAAGTCACAGTATAGTATATTAAAAAAAAGTCATAGCATAGTATGTTAAAAAATAGTCACAGTATACTATGTTAAAAAAAGTCACAGTATAGTATGTTAAAAAAAAGTCATAGCATAGTATGTTAAAAAAAAGTCACAGTATAGTATGTTAAAAAAAAGTCATAGCATAGTATGGTAATAAAAAAGTCATAGTGTAGTATGTTAAAAAAAAGTCATAGCATAGTATGTTAAAAAAAAGTCATGGTATAGTATTTAAAAAAAAGTCATAGCATAGTATCTTAAACAAAGTCAGTATAGTATGTTAAAAAAGTCATAGTATAGTTTGTTATAAAGTCATAGTATAGTTTGTTATAAAGTCATAGTATAGTATGGTAATAAAAAAGTCATAGTGTAGTATGTTAAACAAAGTCAGTATTGTATGTTAAAAAGTCATAATATAGTATGTTAAAAAAGTCATAGTATAGTATCTTAAACAAAGTCAGTATTGTATGTTAAAAAGTCATAATATAGTATGTTAAAAAAGTCATAGTATAGTTTGTTATAAAGTCATAGTATAGTATGCTAAAAAAAAGTCATAGTATAGTTTGTTAAAAAAGTCACAGTATAGTACGTTAAAAAATAGTTATAGTATAGTACGGTAGAAAAAGTCATAGCATAGTATATTAAAAAAGTCATAGTATAGTACGTTTAAAAAAAAGTCATGTTAAAAACAAATCACAGTATAGTTTGTTAAAGAAAACGTCATGGTATGGTATGTTAAAAAAAAAAGCCATAGTATAGTATCTTAAACAAAGTCAGTATTGTATGTTAAAAAGTCATAGTATAGTATGTTAAAAAAGTCATAGTATAGTTTGTTATAAAGTCACAGTATAGTATGGTAATAAAATAGTCATAGTGTAGTATGTTAAAAAATAGTCACGGTATAGTATGTTAAAAAAAAAGTCATAGCATAGTATGTTAAAAAAAAGTCACAGTATAGTATGTTAAAAAAGTCATAGCATAGTATGTTAAAAAATAGTCACAGTATAGTATGTAAAAAAAAAGTCATAGCATAGTATGTTAAAAAAAGTCATAGTATAGTATGTTAAAAAAAGTCATAGTATAGTATATTAAAAAAAGTCATAGTATAGTATGGTAATAAAAAAAGTCATAGTATAGTATGTTAAAAAAATCATAGCATAGTATGGTAATAAAAAAAGTCATAGTATAGTATGTTAAAAAATAGTTATAGTATAGTACGGTAGAAAAAGTCATAGCATAGTATATTAAAAAAGTCATAGTATAGTACGTTTAAAAAAAGTCATGTTAAAAACAAATCACAGTATAGTTTGTTATAGAAAACGTCATGGTATGGTATGTTAAAAAAAAAAAGCCATAGCATAGTATGTTAAAAAAAATAGTCATAGTATAGTACGGTAGTAAAAGTTATAGTATAGTATGTTAAAAAAGTCACAGTATAGTATGTTAAAAAAACAAAAACATAGTATAGTATGTCATAAAAATGAAAAAAAAGTCAGAGCATGGTTCCTTAAAAAAGTCATAGTATAGTATTTTTTTTTAAAAGTCATAGATATTATGGTGTTACGGCTGTGTATGTGTTCTGTGCTGCTGTCCCTTCTCCCTCCCTTGTAGAACTGACCAGGTGTGCTGCATCAGTTAACGAGGTGCAGCACACCTGGCATGGATGAGGTGATATAAAGAGTCGTGCCAGAAGTAAAGGACAGAGGCTCTGGTGCGGAGACTGCTGGTCTTGCTGCCACTCACTGTGGGATTTTTGTCATTTTGTTGCTTGTTTTAATTCTAATAAATCCCATGGACTTGAGTGTTTCAAAGATGTTCATGTGATTATTTTGGGTCAGTGTTGGAGTTGTGTTTGCCCCTTTTTCATATTTATTGCATACTTTTTCATTAGAATTTAAAGTGGTGATGAGCTCTTAAACTTTATTAAAAGGGTCTTAATAGGTAGGAAATATATCTTTGGGATTTCAGCTATTTATTCGGATCTTGTGGGAGACAATAATTCATACTGTACATTTCACCGTGAGGAGACAAAGTGCTGAGGTTGATGACCATGTGTATATAGTTGCATTCATTACATGTGTGTCTTCTCTCAGTTCCAGAGGGTGGTCCACCTGATGTCTCAGAAGGCGTGGCGGATTGCAGACTTGTTCAGCGCTGTGGTCCAGTTCTGTAAGCTTCATGAGAAAGAGGAAGAGGAGGGCCGCTCTCTGTCCAGCCTGTTCGATTGGCTGCTGGAGACCCTGTAGGGCCCTGTAGCCTCCTCATATTGGAAACAAAAAGACACTCCTCACTCTGTCACACTTCTAACATGTTCCTGTTTGCCTGATCTTGTCTCATCACACCAAGTGTCTCCTACTGCAAGCTGAAAGCACAAAGCGATCAGCATACTTGAGAATTTCATACACCTCAATCTGTCCATGGACGTTGTGTTTGTCTGCTCACAGCCATGAATGGACCAGTCTCCCTTTAATAAAAGCATGTTTTGTTTTCAGATTCACATCTCTAGTGAGGCACAAACACAGAGCTAGACGTTCCTGATGGGAATGAACTAGCCTTCAAGAGATTATAGTCAGCAGGTTTTAACTGCTCCAGAATATATAATTATACATATATATATTTACAGAATCTCACAAAGAAATAATGTGTTTATTTATTTATTTCAAATGAATACATATGAAGCAAAGAACCAATAGAAGATAGGAAAATCAGGTTAAATCCTTCCCACAACTCAACATGCTCAAAACTTTTGTATCAAAACTATCTTGTAAAAGAGGCTGTTGAAATGTAAGCCCAGAAAAAAACTTTCACTTTCTTCTGATAGCCACTTAGAAGTGCACATTTGCTTAAGGTAAGCAAAGCGCCCATCTCTTTGTTGTGTTCATCGGCCAACATACCACCTCTGTCGTGACCTTGAAATTCAGTTTTAAGTACGTATGTTATCTCGTTCATGTTACTTGAGAACTGATTATTTTGGATAGCTGTACTGTATATACTGTAGATTTGGAACTGCTGCACCTTGGAGTAGTGGACTGCTCTCTTTAGCTTTTACTATGTCAGGACGACAGAGTAAGGTTTGTAATGTTGAATTTGTACGTGAATTTGGTCTGTTTATTTCTATACTTAGTGGTACTCTAGTGTTACATCAGCATTGGGAAAAAAAGCACACGATTCAGCTGTAAACTCTGTCACAATAGAACTGAATGTATTTATCTTTTGACATCAATAAATTTCTGTGATGTGAAATACAAGGACTCTTGATCATTAGTCACATTCAGCAGACAAGGCACATTTATCCACATCAGCATTACATCCTGTTGCCTGGTTTCCCCAAAAGCTTGTCGCAGATGCAGTGAGAATATAATCCAAAGCTACTGAATAAACATTCAATATTTTATTGTGCTTTCAGATAATACTGCGAAGTAAACATCACAGAAACGTACAAAGGCAGTGGGAACAAAAGTAAAGATTACCTTTGTTAGCTGTTAATGGGCTCATAAAGATGAAACATGGGCAACATTTCTGGTAATGCCCATGTATGAATATGAGTTAACATAACATTTGGTATACAGCTCAAACAGCCGAGTCTCGCTCACAGTTACTAAAAGAGCTAGTCGACATTTTGGGGAATATGCTTACTTATTGTCATGCCAAGCGTTAGAAAAGAAGCATGAGACCACTCTTATGCCCGTGTATTAACTAGGAAGCTACTGTCGGAAGATAATCATCTTAATCTTGCATAAAAACTCAAGGCAGGGAGACACTGCTACTGTAGCCTGGCTTTGTCTTAAGTTTAAAAATCCATGTAGCTGATTTTGTTTAATTCTCAAAGCACAAACAGAAGTGTAGAAACAACAAGTTGTGGTCAAATTGGGAGTTATGTACTGTCACTATCTGGCGTGGTAATAACTTTAGAGGGGCTGGAGGGCATATTTTTGATCCAGTCTTTATGCTAAGCTAAGCCAAGTGCCTCCTGGCTTTGTCCAAGCAAACTTCAAATTACTTCATGACATTTTTATGAGAAAAATTGTCATGCTGTAATCGCCACAGTAAATACAAGGGTAGGTCTACTGGTACAACCCAGTACAAATTTAGTACAGTCAGGGAACAAGTTACAGGAGGAACATCAGAGAAACAATTACATAATCAAGTGACTATGAATTGCAATGGCACTTTGACCTTACACAGATGTCGTGAATTCAGTGGGTATTCCACAATTACAAAGATTAACAGTGGGTCAAACTGATTGTTGTGAGTGTGCATCTGCCAGTCTGAGCCTGTTCAGGGTTGAGGGAAGGGTCAGTGCCAGATCCGGCATGTGTTATCCTTGCTTCCTGCAGGAGAGAACAAACAAAAACAGGTGGCTGCACAGAAGGACACAGCTGCACACTTTTCATCTATAATGTGCAATTAAGCATTTGTGACGGTTGGCGAGGAGCAGCTTGTTCGCTGCCAGAGGCTACGTTTTAACAGTACGTGGCTGTCAGATGTACGTGTGGTTGTCAGATGTGGGACGTGTGAGTGTGTCTGTAAGTGCGTACCTGTAATGATAGTGTCACCCTCATAGTTGAAGACGCAGGAGAAGATCTCGTCGGTGTGCCCCTCTAGGACTTGTAGGCAGACTCCAGACTTAACATCCCACAGACGAGCTGTCTTGTCTGAGCTGGCAGTCAGGACCCTGCTGCCCTGCGGGCTGAAACAGATCTACCAAAAGAGGCAGCAGAGTTAGTCTTATTCAGAGGAGCGTGTGTGTGTGTGTGTGTGTGTGTGTGTGTGTGTGTGTGTGTGTGTGTGTGTGTGGTGGTGTGTGCTACATGATAGAGTAAGCAAGAGAGAGTGCTGAATAAGGAATTATGCCAGGCGAGGTTGAAATGACAAAGAGGGAGAGGAAAATGAGTGAGCTCAGAACACGTTTACCACATCAGCAACAATACTCCACAGAGGTCATTTAACTTTAAATACTTAAGGAGGATAAAGGCACCAGTGGCGCTACTTAGCGAGGAGTTTTTCCAGTAATGTATTATAAAAATCATGTCTGAGGCTGATTGTGTTAAAGTCCGGGTTTATCGTTCCCTGAATGGTTTCCTATGCCCATTGTGAGGTGAAGGAAGCGATGATTAAATGAAGCTGACTCAAGATGGCCATGAAAGTAAATTATGTTTTTATTAAACTCCAAACTGAGCACCAAGGAGTGACCCCAGACAGGAAATGGAAACTGACGAGAGAAGAAGCTGACAAAGATAAAAGAGCGGAGGAAGAAGATGAAAGTGGAAGCTATGATGGGAGCAGAGATGGAAAGGAAGCAGTTTAAAATGGACAGAGACGAGAGAAGAAATCAGGAAATAGGAAATGACAGGAAAGAAGTATAAATAAACAAGACAAAAGCTGTGTCCCAATTCCATATAACATACTAATTCTAACCTCATTTCCTGCAGAAGTTCCAAAATCATGTACACTCAAAGTCAACACAGTGAAACTGATTTTTAAATGTGATGTTGATGGATGCTATGCAGACTAAGGTACCATGATCTTTGGCACAACCGCCTTGAGGAGTCATTATCCTTTTTAAAAGATGACCAGTTCATCTCCCCTGTTTTCTTTCGTAGAATCTGCGTTGGCTTCAATGCAGAGTTAGAGACATTTGACGCATCTTCTGAATCAAATCTCTATGGCCTCATGACACCTCATGACCGCACAAATAACTTCCTATAAGGTCATACACTTACTCAGCCATCTTGTACATTACTGTAAATGTGCTCAAACAGTTTGACTAAAATGTGGCATTTGGACTGAGAAAAATCCTCTATGCAGAGTTGACATTTTGGTCTGAGTTAAGTGCAAGAAGAAAGCTATGGTGTGTTTTAAATATGAAGAATTCTCCCAGCAGGGATGAAATATTTGAAAACAAAATGTTTTATAAAATTCCTGACATGAAATGCTATTTTTAGAATCCGTATCCACCTTATTCCTGAGGGCACTACTGTAGAAATTATTATGGGTGCAACTTCCAGTGAAAGAGTGGAAGTAGCAGTAAGCTAGTTAGTCCCATAGACTGTCTGTGTTTAGTTTAACTAATGTTAACTTAGCATTTTCTAAAATGTCTTTGTGGAGCTCTGGTACCTGTTGTGCTGTCTGTGTCTGTAACAACCAGTCAAAGCTAAATTTTTTGTCTTCAGCAACTGTGTGTTGAGAACAAAAAGGGATTGTTCCTGTTGCCAAAGGTACCATTGATATGAGAAATAAAACCACAAGAGTTTCACGAGACATAGAGGAAAAAGTATTGAATCAGAATTTGCAGAAGAGAATGACACCTAGACTGACAGGTCCATCACTCAACGTCAGTACATGATATCACCGTCTTTCCCCGTCTGACTTCATTCTCAACCTACACTAGAAAATTGCTTGTTATAAAATACACTCAGCAACATACCTTGAAATATGTATTTAGTCATTAGGGCTGAGAATGTGTTGCTGATTTACCGTACTTCCTTTATATCATATAAAAAATGAATGCTAAAAGTTATTTCTTTTACCACAACTTTATATTACTATAACTGAAGTCTGCTGCTAAATTCAGCACAATGCTTTGCTCAGAACAGTTTTTAATAAATCATTAGTTAACAAAACGTTTAAACTGTCATTAACGCAGATGAGTGGAGGATTAGCTGGGAAACATCACATTTATTCACTTTACATGGAGCTACAGTTAAAACTGAATTATGTTTAATGTTTGCCGAATGTGTTAGCATCTCTTAATAAGTCCTCATAAATCATCTTTAGAAGTTTACCTTAATCTAGCTCGGGCCATGTTAAAGTCAACAATATTTTAATGGAGCAAGGCAAGCTAATTGCTAGCATGCTCAGTTGCTTTGAGATGGCTGTCAAAGATGGCAGAGGTGTGATCACATAATCCAGTTTGAGCTATAACAGAGGGTGTGTTCCATGTTTTATTTCCAAATTGCTCTTGGAAAGAAGAATAGAGTACTGTAAATAACACTAACTGCACCCATAATTCATGCAAGGTATCATGGGAGCTAGGAATAAAGTGGACAGAAACTTGAATCCAGGAATTTGGAGTCAGTCAATCAATAAACAGTCCATTATTTATTTTTCCTAGGAAAAGGCAACAAGGTGAATTAACGAGAGGAGGACCTAAGATATAATGAGAGAATAAAAGTAAAAGCATACAAAGCAAGACGCTGAAATAGAGGAATAGACGAATGGAAAAAAAACCTGGTCATGGTTAAGAGGCATGGAGGGGAGGGGGAGAGGTGCCCTGTTAGAGAGAGATTAGTGTCATAATCCTCTGAAATGATCCTCCATCCAGCCTACTTATTACTGACTGCCTGATGTTTCTGTAAACAGAGGTAACTTCTAAGCCCCTCATGCATGGAGACCCTCTGAGCCAGAACCTGCAGGACACACACACACACACACACGCAGAACAAGGAACCTGGAAAGTGGTAAGCAGGTAAAATCATTCCCATTTAAATGCAAGGTCAATGCAGAGTTAGAAAACACACGCACCTTATGCCTGCGCATGTGTTTGTTGGACTCAGCTAATACCAGATAATGATGTTCCTGTGTACGTTCTGTTTGAGGATGTGTGATTACATGTGATGGCATGGGTGCAACAATTGGTGCTGAGTTCAAAGGCTAACAACACCAGCTTATGGTCAGGGATGACAGGTGATATTTGTCATCTGGTGAACATCTAGTGAAAAGCTTGAGAGTAATTAGCCAGATTAATAGAAGCATCACTACAGTCCTGTGTCCTACTTGCAGAGTTAGTTTACCATGTGACACAGTGAGCACAAAACAGCCTGAAGCCTGAACTCCTGTCCTTCTACTTCAGCATCATGCTTTATCCCATGTTAACAAGGCAAGGAGAGGCAAATATCCTATTTACAGCACTGGCCAGGAGAGCTGTAGCTAGACACTGAGTGTTCATTTATTCATTCATTTTCCATAACCGCTTAT